>JAIUCV010000014.1:17094808-18518254 GCA_026724425.1 Erythrophleum ivorense
ATGGAGGCCAAGGAGTGTAATTTGTATTATTTTGACAATAGGATAGCTTTTGATGTAATTTGATGTCAAAGTATGCATGTATAAGTAATTTATAAATTATAAACCTTTGTTCATATGTAAAAGTATATGGATATGTTGTATGTAATGGATATGGAGCTAAATGTATCAGAATGTGAGTTTTTGACAAACTTGAGCAATATTATGCATGTGTATATGAATAAGTAGGATGGTGAATTTGAGTTCCATATTGATTTGGACCTACTATGATGCTTTTATATGCTATGTTTGAGCTTTTAGACGTGCTCAAATGGTCATGGTTCATGTAGGAAGTCATTTTGGACCATTTGATGCTATCTTGACATCATTTTTTACCATAATCTTGCCCTGAACCAAAACCAACCCAACTGGATGAATTTTGGCAGACATATAGATCTCATCTAGAGGTTTTCATAAAGCTAAGGAGCACTATTTTTGGAGTTCTAGAGGATTTATTATGATTTTTCAAAATTTGGCTGAAATTTGAAGAAGCTGGCAATGCACTGTTTATTTGGTCGGTCTAGTTTTTGGTGTATTTGAGGGGCCAAATGAAGTCTAATACTCATGAAAGTTTACAAACATATAGTTGACATCATAATCTTTCCATAGCCATAAAAATATACTAATTTAGAGCTCTATAGAGTGATATATGAATTTTTAAAGTTGCATGTTAGCCATAGTACAAGAAACAGACCCAATTACTGTTACATTAGGATTTCCAGGCCTAAATGATATTTTTTTGATCTAAAAGTTTTACAGTAGTAAGTTGATGTCATGAGCTTTTCAAAGAGTTGAGTTTGCATGATTTGGAATTTTCTTGCTCAAGTTATGAATTTCTAAATTTTGTGATAGAATATGGAACCTATGGAAATTGAGCGTGTGATCTTGAATTTGCTATGTATGACCTAAACCTGAATTGCATGCTTCAATTTGTGATGTTTCTACTTGAATAAGTGTGTTAAGGATGGAAGATGAAGTTGGCAAGCCCAAATGGTTCAGTTAATAAAAAATGAATTAATTTGGCTTTTAATAATAGTACTTTCTGCTGTTATAAGTAATTATTTCATGAAAATGGATGCCTTTAGCCAATTGGGCTACAAATTAAATGATATATGAATATGGTGTTACATTTAACCTTAATTCATTTGATTCTAGAGTCTTCTTTTTATATTTCATCCATTTCAATTGGTTTTAGGAAGACAATGATGCAATTAGGAACTTGTCCCCAGAGAACCTCCAATGATTTGTACCATACCCAGGACTAGCTAGAAAACAAGAAACACACAAACAAAAGATTAAATGTAGGTCAAGAGGTAAGACCTTAAGAGAATCTATCTCTTAGAACCCTAGCCTTGGGACACCATAAAGGATGATCACTCCTTTGATAAGTCAAGTATTTTCTTAAAAACATAAGGAATATAAGAGAACTCGCACATAATATAGGAAAAAATATAACTCTTGTTATATATATATATTAATATATATGATGCCTTTTATATAAGCAATGGGAGTCTGAAGACTTTCTAAAAATAATTTCCTAAAGGTGGCACCATTTATTACATGAATTTGGAAGGTTAAGAATGGCACCACAAAGAAGAAAAAGGAAAGAAACTAACTTATTCTTGTAGCATAAGTTTTAAACACATGGCCTTATTCAAACAACTAAAGTAGAAACTTCCTACATTGTATGAAAATTGATTATCACATACTAGTCACATGAGGCTTCAAGTAAGCTCTTCAATTGGACTCTTTTTGGGCCTTTAACTTCAGTGGAATCTCAGGCTATTTGGGAGCATATTAACATGCCACTTAGAGCTATTTAGGTAGCCATCAAATTCTCACAAATAGGCTTTAAGTCTTGCAATTCATGAATCAAACAATTAAGAGCTACTTTCATTACTTTGGACCTTGCTCTTGTCATTGGGCCTCCAACACCTTGTAATGGATCTTTAAGCACATTGGACTTGAATTCTTGGACTTTAATAGATGAATTTCATTTAGCTCTTTAGCCTCCATATTTAAACTTCATTTTAGCTCTAACATTATGCTTTACATGTCCTAAATCTTGTCTCGCATGTTTAGCAACTTGCTCAAGCTTTCCTTGATTGTCATGCCATACATTGTCCCCCTTGAAGGTGGTCATAGGTGCTCTGTGGTAGTCCATCATTTCCTCCTACCTCGAAAGGATTCATCATCGAATTTGGAAAGGACCATCTGTTCTTGGTTGCAATTTGGATTTCCTTTGTTTTGGAAATCTTTCCTTTCTCATGTGCACCTAAACCCAATTATCAAGCTCAAATACAACACGCCTTTTGCCTTTGATAGCTTGCTTTGCATATTGCTCATTTCTTTTGCCAATGTTGGCTCTCACTTTAGCATGCAACTTGTTTTGTGCTTCACCCCCATTTAAAGGTCACATTCTTCTTCACCAATTCATTTTAAGGTATAACAATGGTGGAGAAGTCTTTCACAAATCTTTTATAGAAGTTTGCCAAGCCATGGAAGCTCCTCACCTCATTTACATTCTTGGGTGTAGGCTATTCTCTAATTGCTTTTACTTTCTTTTCATTAACTCGAATTCCTTTAGCACCTACAATAAAACCAAGAAACACAATAGTATATATGCAGAAAGAAAACTTTTCTAAATTTGCATAAAGTCTATTTTCTCTCAAAGTAACAAGCACATCCTGCAAATGATTTACATGGTCATTTTAACTCGTATAATAAACAAGAATATCATCAAAAAAAAAAACTACCAATTTTCCAATAAAGGGACAAAACACTTGGTTCATTAAGCGCTTATAAAAGTGCTAGGTGCATTAGTCAAACCAAATGACATAACTAACCACTTATACAATCCAAATTTATTTTTAAAAGCAGTTTTCCATTCATCACCCTCTTTCATGCAAATTTGATGGTACCCACTTCTAAAATCAATTTTAGAAAAGATAAAAGCACTATACAATTCATTAAGCATATCATCTAAATAAGGGATAGGGCAATGATATTTCACTATTATTTTGTTGATGGCTTTGCAATCAATGCACCTTTTTCACTTGCCTTCTTTCTTAGGCACAAGAATAACTAGTACAATACATGGACTCAAGCTTTCTCTCGTAAAGCTTTTTTTGATCAATTCTTTAACTTGTCATTGAATCTCTTTCACTTCTTTCGGATTGGCTCTATATGCTAGTTTATTTGGGATAAAAGCTCTGGGTAGGAAGTCAATGCGATGCTCAATGCCTCTTAATAGGGGCAAACCATTGAAAACTTCTTTAGGAAACAAATCACCAAATTCCTGTAACAAAGACATAACACTAAGAGGCAAAGATTGATCAAGATCATTAATGGTTAAATAAACATCTTATATAGAAGTACATAAGATTCCCCACTCAACAAAGCTCTCTTGGTCTCTCCTTTTCCAACAAACAAAATTGCTCTTTTCTCATCATTTTTCTCACTTTCATAATTTTTCTTTTCACTCACATTCTTTTCTCTCTTTTGCACTCTCTTTTCACTTAACTCACCATTCTCTTTCTTTTCGCTCTCTAACACACCATCTCTCTCTTTCTTTTCTTTTTCTCTCATTTTGCATTCTTTCTCTATTCTCACTTGATCCTTATAAGCTTGAATGGGCCTAAGAGGTTTGAATATAACATTTTTACCGCTAAAAGGAAAAGAATAACAATTCTTATAGCCATCATGCCTAACTTTTCTATCAAATTACCAAGGTCTACCAAGCAAAAGATGTCTAGCATACTTAGGTGCTACATCATATAGAATTTCATCATGATATTTTCCAATAGAAAGTGCAACCATAACTTGCTTAGTAACTTTTTCACCAAAATCATTCAGCCACTGCAACATATATATGGAATTTGCCTTTAGTTACTAAAATTTGATATCTCACCCTAGTTTTAGGCTAATATTTTTAGGGATAAGACCTCTTAATAGTAAGAAGAAGCTAATGGAAGCCTACTGTGATGGTTTAGTAGTATATGGGTTTGAATGCCTCGTTTAATTGGGTTTGTGTAACACCCCAAAATTTATTAAGAGTAATTATAGACAATTAAAAAATTATTATGAGGATAATTAGGCACACTATAAGAAATAGAAAATTATGAAAAAATAATTATTAATGTGGATTTTAAATTCAATTGGGGTAGAAATTTAATCTACACCCATAATTAATTTAAAGATGTCAAGGATAAAGATTTAAGGAGACCTAATTTCATCTTAAAAGGCTTAGGCCAAAGGAACCCACTTAACATTAGCCTAACCTAATTCTTAAAAGCCTAAAACTCGAAAAATGGACCCAAGTGAGACATGGATCCTTAAGTCATCCCAAGACCTCCATAAACTCATCAATCAATTGGCCCAATAAGTTCACATCTGAACCCAAGTAGATTTTGGGTCTTTGGGTTAGCACATTTCATCCTAACCCTAAGTGTTCTGCAGCACAACCCATCAAACATTGGCCCATCAACTAGGGATAAGCCTAATTGGACCTTAGGCTAATGGGTCAACCCATTTCTAACCTAAAACCTTAAGGACTCAGTAGCCACACCTATTTGTTGAGAAAAAAATATTGGGTTCTATAGAAGAAAAGTTTATTTTCGCACCTTGAGGAGGGGCTAGGGTTTTTATCAACATTTAGGCTCCATTTCTCCCTTCTATAGCAAGATTTAGCCAAGGTAATCTATATGGAACTTAATCCTCTCTTTTTCCTCTTCAATTTGGCATAATTAGTTTTTTTTTAGAGTATTTTCACCTTAAACCCAAATCCAAAATAGTTTGTTTTGGTGCTTCCATGGTTGATTTTTGGAGGGTTAAGGTTAGGATAATTACTAGGTAAGCATCATTCCCTTATTTTGATGCATTTACTACTAGTTAGAGGCCCTAATAGCTAACTTATAATATGGACCTTATTTCTATGCAAAAATATCTATAATTTAAGGAGATATTTTGAAGTTTCTAGTGTGGGAAGACCAAATCCGAATTTAGAGTTTCTTAGTGGCTGGGTAAGTATTTTCTAGGTAGCTTATAATGATTAGATCCTATAGTGTATGATTTGTGTTGTAATTTGCATTTAAGAATATGCTTTGATTTGATTTAGGATTTCTAGAGTGTGAAAATTCATCTTTGGCTTCAGAACTCGACCTAACTAAGTGAGATAACTGGGGTTAATTTTATTCCTTGCATATGTACTCTATTAATCCAATAATTGTTGCATGATTTATGCTTTTGAAATACCAAATGATTAGTTGACTACTTGGTTATTGTGTTTGGATCATGTGTAAGTCCTTAGTGGAGCTATAGTATAGCTACCACCCGTGCATTGTGCTTCGATTAGGCACTAGATTATTTTCAGGCCTCTAAATGCACTAAGCCCAGGTTATGCTCAATAAGGAGTGGTTGCATGTATGGGCCTTTCTTGATGTTATTGGCCTTTAACATGTTGTATATGATTACTGCTATAGGACAATAGTCATTAGTAGCTCAATTAGTTCATTTGCTAATAGGATAGATGATTATGATCTTTATCTGAATAAAATGCACTTATGCTAATTGAATTGTACATATGTTTGGAATTATGCCATGTAATATCCACTTCTTTGAAAATGAGAGAAAACGCGAGAAACGTAATGTAAGCTTTCTCCATAAATGTATGAAATTCACTGGATACAAAAGGAAATCCCTCAGATAGAGTGAGTTGAGGTCCAATAAAATTAGAATAATATTCTATACCTCAAATAATGGTGATTCAAGGCTAGAGGTACCTTAAAACAAGAGCTAGAATAACCAGATGGATTTTAACAAAAATGCAACAAAACTTAATGGCATTTTCATAATTTCAGGTAATTTTTAGAATACTCATAAGAGGACTTTTTAGATAAAGGTTTTGAGTTCTCTGGGGTTCTCAAAGGCCCTGAAAATCATGGGAAGCCCTGGGACAGTTAGAACCCCTCCGGTGGACATTTTCCAATGGCAGTGAGCCTGAACTTTAACAGATTCATTCAAGAAGGTTTTAGCTCTGATTTGAGTGATTCCAAAAGCATTTTATACAATTGAGGACCTAAATTTTATGATGAAAAAGATAGTTTTAAAAAAGGAGATAAAACAAATTAGAAATGAAAATGCCAAGAATGAAGGGCAAAATTAAAATTTTTTGAAAAAGAAGTTTTAAGAAACCCCTTCTTATTTCACGCCCTCCTTCTCTCCCTCTTAGAGCTGACTTTATTTCTACCCAAGAATAGAAATGAGAGTAAGGGAAAATGAGGCACAAGAGGAGGCAAGAGAAAGAGGAAAAACAAGGCAAGAAACATATGAAAATCTTAGTTTTTCAAGCACTTTCCTTCACTAAACTTCTCCTCCTCCTTCCCCTCTTCCTTTCCATGGTTTTATTGAGGTTTTTGGTGCTGTTTTAAGGTCAAACCCAAGGGGAAAAATTGGGATTTGAAGAGGAGGGCTAAAAAGAAAGGGAAAGCATTCAAGAAAAGCTTGAAATCAAAGTGAAATTCTTAGTTTCCATGCTTCACTTTTCTTGTTCTTCTTGTGTGCATTTCATCCTCCCTATAGCCAGCCAAGAGGAGAGTGTTTTTAGGCAGAACCAAGAATGAATCATATGAATTAAGGTGTGGGAATTTAGAATATGTAAAAAATTCAAGTAAAAGCCATTGATTTTCAAGATAGCAAAGTTAGGGTTTCAATGCTCCACCAAAAATCTAATTTGATGCAATAATTCCTAGGATTAAATGAGTATTTGGATCAGCACCTAAGATCCCTAGAAGGCTCCTCATATGCATTTTCCATCAAGAAAACAAAGCAAATCTATTTGGTGCCTCCTTGAAGCCTAGCCTCAGCTTAGACTAGATGGAGCACTTAGGGATAGTTTTAATTTGTTCTAAGCTTATTTTTGAGTCATATATGATGGAAGAGAATGAGAGAAAGACTTAGAAAAATTTTAGAAGCCATAGATAGTGAGATGGTACCATAGGTTCCATATTATGGCTTAAAGAAACAACACCTAGTTAGGCTCCTTGTTTTAATTGTGATGGCTCCAAGAGGTTTAAATGGAGTCAAGAATCATAAATGGATGGAAAGAATGGAGCTAAGATGATATTTTCTTAAGGTTGCTTCATTAAGTGCATTATAGAACCATAAAGGAGCCATATGAACTACCTAGCTTTCTAGTGAATGTATGGCTTTAGAATTTGCTTTAAGAGTATAATTGGCTTACATATGATGTGTCTAGACCAAGAGAAATAATCTCCACCATCTTGTGTGTATGGGGCCGAGGAAGAGCAACCAAAGTCAAGAGAAAAAGTTTTGTAATTGTAACAAAGGTAGCTCTCTCTACTTTCTCTCATGCATGGATGAATGTTATCTTATCTTTGAATGTGTGTATGTATGTGTTAAGCCATGAAAATGTGTTCTAGTATGATTTTATATGCCATGGTAACATGATGTTATTTTATGCATTCAAATGATGTCTTGTTACTTTACTTTGGTTTGCTTGAGTGTGGTGAAGCCAAGATGTAAAGTCTGATTTTTGTGAAACGATGAAAGTAAGTACGTTTTCAATGCAAGTCCCTTGAAATGAATTGGTTAAGGTCTTCAAAAATTTAAGTAACATTCTAGACTCCTAAAAATGAGAATCCCAAGCTTAGAAGAAAAGAAAAACGGAGCTAGGACGGTGAAACAATTCATGATGAAAACTGACGAAATGTAATGATATTTTTGTAAATAACTATAGTTTTTAGAAAAACACATAGGAGGGCTTTATAAATAGGAAATTTGAGTTGCCTAAGTTCTCAGAGGCCCCAAAAACCATGGGAAGCCTCAGGACTGGTAAAACTCCTCCGGTGTACATTTTCCAACGTTAGTGAGCTCGAATTTTGGCAGATTCATTCGGTAAGGTTTTAGCTCCAAATTGAGTGATTCCAAGGCATTTTATTAAATTGGGAACCTAAATTTTATAATAGAAAAGATGGTTCTAAAAAAAGAGTTAAAACGAAGCCAAAACGAAATTGCCATTACAAAAGGATGAAATTGAAATTTTTAAAAAAGTGTGTTTCTAGAAGCTCCTACACACTTCTCCCTTTTTCTCCCACCTTCTTAAGTATAACTTCTTCTACCCAAATTACAAAAAAAAATAGCTCCTTGAGACTCACCAAGAGAGGAAGAAAAGGAGGAAGAAAAAGGCAAGAAAGGTGTAAATTTTTTTGGTTTTTTCATATGTTCTCTTTAGTAAACCTCTTATCCTCCATTTCTCTTTCTTTCCTATGGTTTTTTTGAAGTATATGGATCTATTTTGAGGGAAGAACAGAGGGGAAAATTCGGATTTGAAGAGAGGAGGCCAAAGAAAGGAAGATTCAAGTGAAAAAAACAAGGAAAAATAAGGTAAATCTTCCATCCCATGGTAGCCACTCCTCCTCCCTCTTCCTCCTTGGTTCGTCCAACATGAAAAGCTTCAAGAGGGCTTGGATTTTGGACAGAACCAAGGGTGAATCTTAGGAAAAGGAGGGTGGAGAATAGGAATATGCAAAGGGAATTAATAAATAACCATGGAAATTCAAGATAGCAAATCTAGGGTTTCAAGTGTTCCTTGCAAAATCTGATTTCATATAATGACTCCTAAACCTAAATGAATGTTTAAATGAGCTCCTAAAATCCCTAAGAGGCTCCCCATATGCATCTTCCACTTAGAAAACAAAGCAAACTTCATGAAGGCTAAAAGAAGGCATAGGCTCAACCTAACATGGTTAGGACACCTAGGGATAGTTTTAAATTTTTACAAGCCCATTTTTGAGTCATATATGATGAATGAAAATAAGAGGAAACCTTGGAAAAATTTAGGAGGCCTAGAGAATAAATTGGTGTCTTAGGTTTTATAATATGACCTAAAGAAGCAACATGTAGTTAGGCTCTTTGTTTTAATTATATGATGATTCCAAGAGGCTTAAAAGGAGCCAAGTCATAAATGAAAGGAAAGAATGGAGCCTAGAACTCACTTGATGGGTGTTGCTTCTTTAGGTGCATTCTTGGAACCATAAAGGAGTTAATAGTCCAAGTTAGTATTTAAGAAAGATGTATGGCCTTAGAATTAATTCCATGAACCTAATTGGGCTTCTATAAATTACGTTTAGGCCAAGAGAAATCAATCTCACACCTTTGTATGTGTGAGGCCAAGGAAGGGAGAACGAATTCAAGAAGAAAAATGTATGGTTGCACCAAAGGTAGCTCACTCCTCCTTCTCTCATATATGGATGTATGCTTGACTTGTCTTTGAATGTGTGTATGTGTATTTTAAGCTATGAAAAGTGTTATAGCATGAGCTCTTATTCCATGGTACCATGATAATGCATTATGTTTTCAAATGATATTTATTATGTTTGCTTGGGTTTGCTTAAGTGTGGAGTAGCCAAGAACTCTTAGCCATGGTGAGGATGAGCCAAGAACCCTTAGAAATGGTTGGGACAAAGCAAAGTGTCTCCCATGAGTGAGGTTAAGCCAAAAACTCCTTGATAAAGTAGGTGAGGCAAGTCCAAAATCTATAAGTGAAGGGGAGAGGCTAATCCACTTGTTTGGCAAGCCTATGGATGCTTTGTATGACTCACTCACATGCCAAGATTGCTTCTTGAATGATCATGTCATCTATTATACTCATGCATGCATTTTCAAGACTTGTTTTGCATCTTTTATGTGATTGAAAGGGAGATAAGCTATTGGGATTCTTTGAATCTTATTCCCTCCTCTCCAATGTTCTAACATGCTAGGTGGACTAAGTGGACAAGGTAATGGGAGCCAACAACTTGGAAGATAAGAGATTGACAACAATTTGCATAGATTTTTCTACTTTATGGCCATATGAATGGAAAATGTTGTAATCTATTGTTGTATATGTCCTATGGCATTATGAACATGTGTAATTATGTTAATGTATCATGTACAAATGAGAATTTATGTTATATGAATGTTACAATGCAATTTGGGTATGTAATGACAAGACTAGCATTATGGAAATTTGTGTATGGTATGTAGTGAGAGTGTGAGTTTCCAAATTTTGGGTTTGTGCACCTTTGAGACAAGTTTAGAATTTCATTTTAGTGCAATCCCACTTGTTCAAGTGGGCACACAAGCTTGGGAAATAAAATTGGACACTTTGATGTTAATTGAGACCATAAAAATTACCAAATCAGAACCCTATGGCACAAACTGACCACATGGATGAATCTTTCCATGAAATTTGACAAACATGTAAAGCTCTTTAAGAGCTTTTTAGGAAGCTAAAGTGCAAAAATAGAGCTCTACAAAATTAATTATAAAGTTGGGATTTTTCTACTGTTCTGGTGCATGTACTATTCATATGGTCAGTTTTATGTTTTATGTCATCTGAGGGTCAAATGGTGTCCAATGTAATGTTTGATTTTTATTAAAAGATTGAAACGAGTGTGTTTTCAAAGTAAGTCTCCCAAAATGAATTAGCTAAGGTCCCAAAAACTTTGAGTAACATTTTAGACTCCTAAAAATGAGAATCTCAGGCTCAGACGGAGAGAAAAACAAAGCTAAAATGAAGAAACGAAATTTAACAAAAAACTTATAAAATGTAATGGCATTTTTGTAATTTTGAGAAAATTTTGGAATTCACACATGAGGTCTTTTTAAATGAAATTTTTAAGTTCTTCGGCATTCTTAGAGGCCATGAAAACCATGGGAAACCCCGAGATAGTTAAAACCCCTTTGGTGGATGTTTTCTAACATCGATGTACCCGAACTTTGACAAATTTGTTTAGAAAGATTTTAGCTCTGATTTGAGTGATTCTAAAGGAATTTTACTAAATTGGAAACCTAAATTTTATAATGGAAAAGACGGTTCTCAAAAAGGAGCTAAAATGAATTAGAAATGAAAATGCAAAGAACGAAGGGCAAAATGAGAATTTTTGAAAAGTCTTTCTTCCTTCACCTATATATATAGGGCACCCCACTCTCCCACTTATTTAGCTTCATATATTTCTACCCCAAACTAGAGAAAAAATCCTAGGAGAGTGGCGCACAAGAGGAAGAGGAAGAGGAGGAGAAATCAAAGCTAAATGGTATGGATTTTTGGTAGTTTTTCATGCTCTTTCCCTTACAAACCTCTTCTTCTCCATTTCCCTTTCTTTCTTGTGATTATATTGAAGTGCATGGAAATGTTCATTTTGGACATGTAATGGCAAATTAGCATAATGGAAATACATGTATAAATGGAAGTGGAGAGGCCAAATTGAGATTCATAAGGTTTGAAACCACTTGGATAGTTCATACAAGCAATATTCATGCTTTTAAACTTGCCCAAGAGGTGCCAAGCATCAAGAGAAGTCATTTGGACATAACTGGTATCTCATATGGACCAAAATTGATCATATTGAAAACCTATGCTACTTTTTATCCAAATGAGCTCTTCTTGATCTGAGATTTGGCATACATTTAGAGCTTATTCAGAGCTTTTTGGGAAGCTAAAGTATAAAATTTTTAGAGGTATATGGAATATTTGATGAATTTTCAAAGTTGGAAAATTTTTTGAAATTGGTTCAATGCACTGTTTACTTAGGTCTAAAATTAAATTATGTCCTTTAGGGAGAAAATAATGTCCAATTGCCCCAAAATTTTATAGAGAGAAACTAGACATTCCTAGTGACTTGTGCCTACTAGGAACACCTCATTTGAATGTCTAGAGAGGGAGATAAAATATTTTGAAATTTCTGTCCAGTATTAGGCATCTAGACTGACCTAGGTAACTGTTTGATTAGTTTCTAATGCCTAGACATGCCTAAACTGGTTTAAAGTTATTTTTCCCCTCTATCAAACATCTGTAGCTTTCTCAATTTATATCATTTCTATGGATTGGATTTTTGTGGAATTAATTGGACATTTTTGAAGTTCATAGAAACTTGTATCAGTACTAGTAGCCAGTTTGACCTCTATATCTTTTCGAATGTCAAACATCCTCTATGTGATGTTTCATGGCCTAGACATATTTTTACATAAAATAGACATCTGTAGCTTTCCAAAATGGTAAAGAATGTATGATTTTGATTTTTCTAAAATTAGTTATGATTTTTCAAAATTTGTAACAGAAAAGGGAAAATTCTAGCCGAGGTTACTATCATGGATTTATATGTTCCCTTGCCTTGCACAAGTTCTAGGCTACTCTTGGGGATGGAAATGAGTTGTATCTATGTAATTAAATATGATAATATGATAATATGATATATGAGCTCACGTGGTCCACGGGATGCCAAATGAAAAATTTATACGCTACGCAACGCTAAAATACTCATTATTTTAATTGCTTTTTCTTGCTCCTTATATGAGATGCATGGTTTGAAGCATGAGAATAGCATTAAATAAGCTAAGAAATTTTGGTGTTACATTTATTGGTATCAGAGCAAAGGTTCAGGCTCTTGATGTGGGTTGTGGCTTGTGTTTATAAGTTGCCTAGATGTATATGAGTTATTTTGTGGATAAATTGAGTGTGTTGATGGTGGAAGTGTTCCCTTGTTCATGTTAAAGTTTGTTATGATATTTCAGAGCTAAGGTGAACACTAGGAGAGGTCAGCCCTCTAGGGAGGCTCATGCAGATGATAGAGCCAAGACTAGTAATCTGGTAGCTGGAGCCTTATAGTCTATTATGGCTCACCTAGATCAACAGTAGGCCGTGATCATGTAGTTACAGGAATGACTTGCTGAGAGAGATAGTTAAGACCCTACACCTCCTCCTCCACAACCACCTCACCACTCAAATCGTCCTGAGCATTCAGGGGCAACTCACTCAGATCTATAGCCATATATCTAGATGGTTACCCCTATTCCACCATCTCAGGAGCAGCCCTCGACCAGAAAGATTATTAACTAGCTCAGAAAGTTTGGGCATCCCACCTTTGATGGTGAGATGAATTCAGAGAAAAGTGAGACCTAGATTATGTAATTAGAGAAGATCTTCGAGGTGATGGAGTGCACATTTGAGCAAAAAGCCAAGATGGCTATCTTTCAGTTACAGAAAGAGGCAAATTACTGGTAGAAGGGCACCGAGCCTATTTTGAGGACAAGGAACCTTCCAATTACATAGGAGGTATTCCTCTAGGTTTTCTATGAGAAGTATTTTCCCAACTCAGTCAGAGATGAGAAGGAGTTAGAATTTACACTCTTTAGACAAATAGAGGGGATGTCCGTGGACCAGTATGTGGCTAAATTTGTAGAGTTCTCTCGATATTCCTCCTATTTATGGAGAACCTAGTCCGATAAAGGTAGCTTTGCACCCATCATATGTCCCCAGTGTGTCAAGAATCATGGAATCAAACCATGTTATGCGGGATAAAATGTATGCTTCCAGTGTGGTAGGCCAGGACACATGGCTAGGGACTGCACCTAGGCTCCTCTATAGTTCACACAATAGAAAGAGATGGCTTTTGCTCTCAACCTCAAACCCAGGGTAGAGTCTTTGCCCTATTATAATAGGAGGTTAGTCGGTCCCTAAGTTTGATCCAAGGTACTATTAGAATAAATAATTTTTTTGTAATTGCATTATTTGATTCGGGTGCTAGCCATTCTTTCATATCATATGACTGTGTTAGGAGATTGGGTCTGAGTATGCATACACTACCATATGACTTGCAAGTATCCACATCCATGGGAAACCGAGCCATCAGCTCCCATGCTTGCTTGAATTATGTGGTGCAGTTTAATCACTACCTTACCACCCTTGATTTGATTTGTATGCCCCTTATCAATATTGATTTGATCATTAGCATGAACTGGATGTCTAATAATGCCATACTAGATTGTAGTCACAGATGTATTACTTTACCTAAGTATGGGACTGTGCCTAGTATGAGGACTGAGTTATCTATTATGACCACCTCCCAAGCTAAGAGGTCTTTAGGGCATGGTTGTCAGGGATACCTAGTTTTCTTTTTTCAATTCAGGCTGAGATAAAAGAGGGTATAGATCAGATTCCTATAGTGAGAAAGTTCCCAGAGGTATTCCCTAGAGAGATTAGCATATTACCCCCAGAGAGAGAGGTTAAGTTTCCTATAAACATTATACTTGGGCCAGGTCCAGTGTCTAAAGCCCTGTATAGGATGGCACCTACCGAGCTAGCTTAGCTTAAGAAATAGATAAAAGAGCTCTTAGAGAAGGGTTTTATTAGACTAGTGTCTCGTCGTGGAGAGCTCCAGTCTTATTCATAAAGAAGAAAGATGGGAGCCTTAGGCTATGTATAGATTACAGGGAACTCAATAAGATAACCATTAAGAATAAGTACCCTTTCTTTCTTATAGATGACCTCCTAGATTAGTTAGTAAGAGCATCAGTATTGTCTAAGATAGACATCAAGTTGGGATATCACCAGCTTAGAATAAAGGCTAATGATATTCCCAAAATAGCATTCAGAATTAGATACGGGTACTATGAGTTTTTAGTTATGTCCTTCGAGTTAACGAATGCACCTGTAGTGTTCATGGATTATATGAATAGAGTTTTCAAGCCATACTTAGACAAATTTGTAGTTGTCTTCATAGATGACATCCTCATCTACTTAAAAGGTAGAGAAGAACATGAGCAACATCTGAGACTAGCCTTGGAAACCCTGAGAGAGAGACAACTATATGCTAAACTTAGTAAATATAAGTTCTGGCTCACTGAAGTTCAATTTCTAGGTCATATGATCTCCCAGGCAAGGGTCGTAGTAGATTCCCATAAGGTAGAGGTAGTATTATAGTGAGAGAGACCTAAGGCAATAACAGAGATTAGGAACTTCCTAGGTTTAGTAGGCTATTATAGGAGGTTCTGTAACAACTAAAAAATTACTGAAAATTTTCTAAGTCTGCTGGCTACAGCCGGCTATAGCAAATGTACCTGTTTGCTATAGCATGAAATGGCCTAACTATAACGAATATGCCTATTCGCTATAGGAATAATGCTTCTAGTTATAACAAGTTCAGGCATCTCATACAAAAATCAAGGGTTCCTCATAATAGCACGCACTGTAGTGAGAATAAGGGTCTAGGACTGATATGTGCTCGTCGTAGCGAGAGTTATTCTTCGCTATAGTGAAGGTTAGTCCGAAAGCGTGAAAAAAAAGAATTATGCTTCTTAAAGAGTCTAGATCCTCTCCTTTTCTTCTAATTGACCTAAACTTCGTGCAAAATAGAGAAAAAGGGCTTAAGAGAGAGAGAGAGACCAAGAGAAGGAAGGAAGAACAAAGAAAAGGTAAGCAAACTAGAGATTTTCATAGCTCTCCTCCTTATAATTTTGTACTTCTCTCTTTACTCTCTCTTTCTATGGTTTTGGTTATTGAATTAGTATTTTTTAGCTTAGTTCAGAAGAGGGAAAGTGGAGAATAAAAAGGAAGGTGAAGGCAAAAGAGAATCACTCTTGAAACTTTTTCTTCTTAGCTTTCCTTGAGTATGTTAGTTCTACCAACTTGAGAGTTTGAGAGAGGAAGGAAGTCTAACCTAGAGTAAGTAAAAAATATTTGAATTAGAGTGTAGAAAGTTAAGAAATACAAAAGACCTAAAAGAAGAGTTAGTAAAATTCTAGAGGGAGAACCCCTAGTTTCTTACATACTTTGTTGGGTTTGCCTTGATGAAGAACCCCCTAGCATTATGAGTGTTTATTTGAGTTATGAGAGGTAATTGCATGCTATTTATTGTGTCTAGGCTCAAAGGAAGCAGCTTCATCTAGTTGTGATTGTGAGATCGAGAAGGGAGAAGAGAAATTGAAAGGGAAGGCTTGTGTTGGCTTATAAGGTAGCTTTCCACTCCTTCTTATTGCATTCTTGGATGTGTAATAGTCATTGTATGCTTGTGTATATGCTTGTATTGTGAGACATGCCATTTGATGTTGCCTTGATGCATTGGCACCAATATACTTATATTTTGGGTTATGAAAATTACTCGAGTGAGGTAGTGCCAAAACTCCCTTGTGATAGGTGAGGTGGAGCCAAAAGTCCCTAGAAATATGTGAGACAAGGCCAAAAGTCTCATGGATGAATGAGGCCAAGTCAAAAGTCCCTAAACCAAGGGTGAGGCCATCCAAAAGTCCCTTAAATAGGGTGAGGCTAGACCAAAAGTCCCTAAAGCTCATTCTTGGCATTAATATGATATTCATGGCATGTAAATTATGTGTTGTATGATTGTGATTGGTTGGATGCCCACTTCCATGCTTTGACTTGTTTATATGCCTTGATTGCTTCTTTGAATGAGTGCATGAGCTATTGAGATTTCATGAATCTCACCCCCTTCCCTCTCCTATCTCATATGGTCCAAATGGAGCTCAATAGCCTAAGAGTAGAGGACATAAGGCATAGATGGCCCTTTTTGACACTTTTGGACACTTTTGCATAGTTTGATGTATAGGAAAGCCAAAGTGCTCATGTATACATATTCTTTTTGAGATGTAAATGATTAAGTGTAAAAGTATGTATCAATAATGTATGATCCATGTATAGAACCAAAGTAGTAAAATTATAAGATTTGGCTCCTTTGTGGCTTGTATGTAGTGGTGTATTTTTGCCCATAGCATAATGAGTTTGAAATGTGTGATAGTTTGGACCACTTCTGCAATGAATATGTAATGTAGTAGTGCTTTAAAACTTACCCAAGAGATGCTAGAACATGCAGGAGGCCATTAGGACCCACTTTGAACCATATCGGGGGTCAAAACTGTCAAATTTGTGAGCTTTGTCAAAGTATGACCAAATAAGCTCTTCTTGATATGAAATTTGGCACGACTCTAGAAGTTGTTGAGAGATTCATGTGAAGATAAAGTGGGTAATATTTGGAGGTCTAGGGAATATTTGACAAATTGTTGAAATTGGAGAATTTTCTAGTTTTGGCTAGTTCTTGTGCTAATAGGTCTGAATATGAATTTGTCATTTATGGACCAAACAATGTCTAATTGTGATGAAATTTTATAGGCATAAACTAGAAATCCATAGTGACCTGTACCAGTTAGAAGCACCTCAATTGGATTTTTCTAGAAGGAGAAATAACTTTCTGAAGTTCTATGTTAGCATTAGGGAAGCCATCCGACCTTTGTTATTGTTCCATCAGTTTTTGAGGTCCAAAGGCTACTGAAATGATCTATAATTATTTTTATCCTCTATTTAACATCTGTAGATTTTCAAATTGGTATATTTTTCCTAGATTGGATTTTTTTGGAATTAGTTATGAATTTTTGAAGTTCATGACAGCAAGTTGCATCAGTACCAGGGACAGCCGGACCTCTGTCTTTTTCTTGATATTAAAAGTGATCCAAATGCTGAGATTATGGTTTAAAATTATTTTTTCTATAAATTTAACATTCATATCTATCCATAAAGCTATGGTTTGCTCAATTTCCATTTTTTTAGAATTAGCTATGATTTTTCAAAGTTAGAGCCAAAAATCTGACTTTTGGGCCCATTTGAGAAATTATATTTTTTTAGTTTTTGGTTTCATTTCCGTGGTTTATAGGTTATTTGAGGCTATGTATGAGTTGTATGAATGGAGTTTGAGTAGAGAATGTGATTCATGGGTTCATGGGACTCACGGGGCAAAATATGATTGATTAAACCCTAACTTAAAGTATTAAAATACTATGATTTTTGTCCTTTTCATTGGAAATCATATGGAATCAAGCCTAAAGGGAGATTAATTGAGGTTAAGACATTATGGTGTTACAAGTTCATTCAAGGCTTTTCTCAAATAGCACCACTGACCTGGCTCACTAGAAAAAATGTGCTGTTTATGTGGGATGAGAAATATGATAAGAGTTTTTCAAGAGTTCAAGCACAAGTTAACCATGGCCCCAATTTTAGTACTCCCTACCCCTAGAGAAACTTACATAGTCTATAGTGATGCCTTTTAGAAAGGGTTAGGATGTGTGCTTATGCAGAAAGACCGAGTAGTAGCTTATGCTTCTAAATAGCTAAAATCTCATAAAAGAAAATTATCCCACACATGACTTAGAGTTAGCCGCAGTGGTGTTTGCTTTGAAAATATGGAGACACTACTTATATGGGGTAGCTATAGAAATTTACAGCAACTATAAGAGTCTTAAATATTTATTTGAATATTAAGAATTGAATATGAGACAACGAAGATGGTTAGAATTTTTGAAAGATTATAATTTTACATTGAAATACCATCCTGGTAAGGCTAATGTGGTAGCTGATGTCCTAAGTAGAAAATCCATACACCCTGTATGATGATCTGAGAGCAAGAATTGATTGAGAGATTCAGATATATAAGTCTCTCATGTGAGGTGCATTCGAGGAAGCTATTAATGAGTGAAACCCGAATAGAAGATGAACTGAGAGATCAAATAAGAGAAGCTCAGTGAATAGATGATCATATAAATAAAATTAGAGCTTAAATAACCTCGGGTAGCATTCAAAAGTTTAGTCTGTCTGAGGATAACATAGTGAGATACAGGGATAGGCTGTATGTGCCTAAAAATACAAAAATCAGAGAGAAAATATTAGACAAGGCATATAAGAGTAAGTACACCATTCATCTAGATAGTAATAAAATGTATCAGGATTTAAAGAAAATGTTCTGGTGGCCTGTAATGAAAATAGACATAGCAAAGTATACCTCTCAATGTCTAGTATGTCAGAGAGTTAAAATAGAACACCAAAAACTAGCTGGGTTACTTTAGCCCCTACATATCCCAGAGTGGAAATGGGATAGCATAGCTATAGATTTTGTCATAGGATTACCTAGGACATCATCGGGGCATGATGCAATATAGGTAATAGTGGATAGATTAACAAATTCAGCACACTTCTTAGCCATGAAAGCCATTCATACCCTAGACAAATTAGCCCAACTGTACATATGGAAAATAGTTAAATTACATGGTGTGCCTAGAAGTATAGTGTCAAATAAAGATCTTAGATTCACTTCAAATTTCTGGAGATTATTACAAGATGCTCTAGGTACCAGGCTTAGATTTAGCACAGCCTATCACCCCCAGACAAATGGACAGACAAAGAGAACCATCCAAACCCTAGAGGACATGTTAAGGGCGTGTGTCTTAAAGATGAAAGGAAACTGGGATATATACTTGCCTCTAGCAGAGTTTGCCTATAATAATAACTATAATGCAAGTATATAGATGGCACCATATAAGGCATTGTATGGGAAGAAGTGTAGGTCTCCGATGTAACATCCAATTCTCTAAAAATGAGAGAAAACGTGAGAAACGTAACATATGGTCCCAAAAAACTTACCGGATACAAAAGGAAGTCCCCCGAGATGACTTAGTTAAGGTCCCAAAAAATTTGGGAAGCATTCTAGACTCCTAAAAATGAGAATCCCAGGCTCAGACCAAAAGAAAAATAGAACTTGAATGAAGAAACAATTTCTTACGGAAAACTTACGAAACGTAATGGCATTTTTATAATTTTGAGCAAATTTTAGAATTTACATAGGAGGGCTTTTTAAATGAAAGCTTTGAGTTTCCCAAGGTTCTCAGAGGCCCTAAAAACTATGGGAAGCCCTAGGACAATTAAATCCCCTCTGGTGAACGTCTTCCAATGTCAGTATACCCAAACTTTGATGGATTTGTTCGGGAAGGTTTTAGCCCTGATTTGAGTGATTCCAAAGGCATTTTACTAAATTGGAAGCCTAAATTTTATAATGGAAAAGACGATTCTAAAAAAGGAGCTAAAACGAAGGTGAAACAAAAATGCCAAAAATGAAGGGCAAAATGGAAGTTTTTTAGAAAGTTGAAGTTTCTTGAACACACTTTAAGTTTCTTATTTCTTCTCCCCTTCATTTGCATGACCGATTCTGCCAAAAAACCAGAGAAAACACTAGCTCTCTTAAGTGCACCATGGAGGAGAAGAAAGGAGGAGAAAAAGCAAGGAAAAGGTAAGGAATTTCATGGATTTTCATGCTCCTTCTTCTAAACTTGTTCCTTTCCTCTTGAGCTTTCTTCCTATGATCAAAATGAAGTTTATAAATCTTTTTTAAGGGAGAAATTAAGAGAAAAATTCGGATTTGAAGAGAGGAGCTCAAAGAACACAAGATTGAAGTGAGAAAAAGCAAGAAAACAAGGTAATTTCTTCTTCCATGGTTACTTCCCCTTGCTCCCCTTCTCCACCATTTCGCCCCACTTGAGAAGACCTAAGAGGAATTAATTTTTAGGTAGAACCAAGGGTGAATCTAAGGAAAAAGGATATGGAAATTTAGAATATGCAAAGGGAATTAACAAAAAGCCATTAGATTTCAAGATGTAATTTCTAGGGTTTTATGTGCACATTGTAAAATTTGATTTTGTACAATGATTTCTATGCTTAAATAAGAGTTTAATTGAGTTCCTAAGATCCCTGAAAGGCTCCACATGTGCTTCTCCCATTGAGAAAACAAAGGAAGCTCCATGGAAGCCAAAACCTTCCATAGCCTCAGCCTGAAGGGGTTTATGTAGCTAGGGCAAGTTTTAAATTTTTCTAAGCCCATTCTTAAGTCATATATGATTAATGAAAATGAGGGGAGGCCTTGGAAAAAATTTAGAACCCATAGAAAGTGAGTTGGTGCTTTATGTTCCATATTATGACCTAAAGAAGTAACATGTAGCTAGGCACTTAGTTTTAATTGTGTGATGACTCCAAGAGACTTAAAAGGAGTCAAGAATCATATTTGAAGGGAAAAAATGGAGTCTAGAATTTATTTAATGGGTGTTGCTTCATTAGGTACCATTTTGGAACCATAGTGAGGTTTATAGATCAAGCTAGAGTTCAAGTAAGTTGTGTGGCCTTAGAATTAATTTCATGAACCTAATTGGCTTCCACAAATTGTGTTTAGGCTAAGAGAAATCATCCTCACACTTTTGTGTGTGTGTGGCCAAAAGAGGAAGCTTGGATTCAAGAGAAAAAGTGTGTAATTGTATCCAAGGTAGCTCAATCCTCCTTCTCTCATTCATGATTACTTGCTTTACTTGTCTTTGAATGTGTGTATGTGTATTTTTAAGCCATGAAAAGTGTTCTAGCATGACTTTGATTCCATGGTGGCATGATGTTACAATATACCTTCATATGATGTTTATGATGTATGCTTGAGTTTGCTTGAGTGTGGCAAGGCTAAGAACCCTTAGCTATGGTGAGGATGAGCCAAGAACCTTTAAAATTGGTTGAGATAAAGTAAAGAGTCTCCCAAAAGTAAGATGGACTCCCAAGAGCATGGTTGAGTCTAAGAATCTTTTAAAGAATGGGTGAGGCAAGTCTAAAATCTACAAGAAATTGGGTGAGGCCAATCCAGTTGCTTGACAAGCATTTGTATGTTATATATGACTTTCTCAAATGATGAAAATACATCTTGAATGTTTGCACGTGTCAACATGACCATGTATGCATTTATAAGACTTGTTTTGCATCCATTATGTATGATTGAATGGGAGATGAGCTATTGGAATTCTTTGAATTTCATCCCCTCCTCTCCAATGTTTTAACATGCTAGGTGGACCAAGAGAGCAAGGAGATGGAAGCCAACTACTTGAAAGATGCGAACATGACATTGAAATGCATGAAATTTGCTTCTTTAAAGCCATCAAGGTGGTAAATGTTGTAATCTATGGTTGTATATGACCTATGATCTCATGAACACGTATAATTATGTTATTGTATTGTGTATAATTGAGAGCTAAGGTTATATGAATGGAAATGCACATTTTAGTCATGTAATAGCAAGTTTACATTATGAAAGTGTATGTATAAATGGAAGTGGAGTAGCCAAAATGAGATGCATGAGGTTTGGTACCATTTGGACAGCTCACACAAGTCATAATTATACTTTTAGACTTGCCCAAGAGGTGCCAAACCCCAAGGAAAGCCATTTCGACAATTTGGTATCCTATATAGAGCCAAAATTGACCATAATGGAACCCTATATCACTGTTTATCCAAATGAGCTCTTCTTGATCTAAGATTTGGCCTGCAATTAGAGCTTGTTGAGAGCTTTTTGGGAAGCTAAAGAACAGAATTTTCAGAATTCTAGAGAATATTTGATGAATTTCCAAAATTGAAAATTTTTTTGGTTTTGGTCATGTCACTATTCATACTGGTCCAAAAATGAAATCTGTCACACAAGGCTCAATTGATGTCCAATTACCACAAAATTTTATACCAAAAAAACTAGACATTCACAATGACTTGTGCCAACTAGAATCACCTCATTTGGATGTCTAGAGAGGGGGATATGAATTTTTAAAAATTTCATCCAGTAGGAACTCCAACTGACCTCATGTACTGTTTGATTGATTTTCGATGCCTGGATGTGCCTAAGCTAGTCTAGAGTTATTTTTTCCTTCTAGCTAACATCCACATCTTTCCATATTGGTATCATTTGCATGGTTTTCTTTTTTTTTTTTGGAATTAATTGGATAGTTTTGAAGTTTGCTGCAGAATTCTGTGATAGCACCAGTGAACAGTTTGACCTATGGACCTTTTTGAATATCAAACGCCTTCTGTGATGGATGTTTTTAGCATGAAGTAGACATTAGACATGTGTAGCTTTCTAGAACAAGCAAGAATGTATGATTTAGATTTTTTTAGAATTATTTATGATTCTCCAAAGTTGTGACAGAAATGAGGACAAATCTGGCTGAAATTATATATGTATATTTCATACTTCCCTTCGAGTTCCTTGAGATGTAGGCAACTTTTGATGACTCAAATGTGTTGTATTCATGTAATTAAATATGGAAATGTGTTGTATGAGTTCACACAGTCCACAAGACACTGAATGAAATTTTCATACGTGACGCAACGCAAAGAATTGCATTATTTTAATCCCCTTTTTCTTGTTTTTTTCACGAAGCTTATGACTGTAAAGCAAGGGAATGATGTGAAATGAGCTAGAAATATATGGTGTTACATTTTTGGTATCAAAGTAAAGTTCCAAGCTCTCTCAGATTGGAGTTGGCTTGAGGATGTAGCAATAGGGCTATGTAAAGGCTTGAATGAATAGGTAAAGTCTTATATGAGGCATGTTGGGTGTATGAGTATAGTTTGTGGCTTTATTCATGACGAGTAAGTTGTATGATGGTCTTAGAGTAGCTATTGGACACTGGGAAAGAGTGGCCTCTAGAGTAGCTTGAGCAGAGCTAAGCTTAAGTGAAGTTAGGGATCCGACGGCTAGAGCTTGCTGAGATGTGATAGCTCGCCGGGATCAGTGGCAAGCCCTAAATATAAACGATGAGAAATGACCTTGTTGATAGGAAGGGGCATACTAGAGAGAGTATGTAAGGCCTAATTTTCCCTAGTAGCTATACTCAGGGAGGGGAAATGAGAAGAGAGTTACCCCCAGCCACAACACCCAAATGTCTAGATGAATTCTAGAACCTAAAAGGATAATTCCCTCAGGCTAGAAGTTAAGTTATGTGCTACACCCTAGAGCCCAGACAGCCCGAAGGTGATAGTTAGCTATTCATGAACAAAGTAAGAAGTAGAACCCTCTAGCTTGATAACGAGCCAGATATAAAGGCAATGAGGCTCAAGTGAATAGCTAAAAATGAAATTCTAATCCATGAAAAAGTAAGCTAATTAGAGGCCATTAGTTGTAGCCAATTAATTGCTTAGCCACAGCCGATTCCTCTAGGAAGCAGTGAGGTAATCCAGAAAGTTCCTTGCTACAGCCAATTAAGAAGTTAGTTGCAGCCAATACTCAAACAAGAAAACTAGGGTAAACCTGAGGCTAATTAGCCACAGTGAATAATAAGTTAGCCGTAGCGAACAGCAATATGAAAGGTCTTGTTGGTCATATTCAGACTAACTTAAGAAATGAGTTGCTAAGAGGCCAGATGACCTATAGAGAGTAGGGAACCCCTAGTATAAGTGGAGAAGAGAGTAGAGAATAGTTAGGAAAGATTAGTAAGAAATCTGTGGGCCTAGCAAATGAAACTAAGGAAAGAGCTCAACACAGAGAAAGTTAGACATAGGGATAATGAGGTTGTTAAGACCTACCTATGAGGCATTGACTCTAACTTAGAGTGCTACCCTGTGAGACACTGAAGGATAAAATGTTAGTGTAGCCTAAAAAAAATGTAAGATAAGACTACCAGTAGTAAGGCACGGAGCGAGTGACCTAGAAAGGTGTACCTCATAGGTAACACCTAGAGGTAAATATGAGTAGCCCAGTAACAAAAGCTTAGAAAAGAATAAGAATAGCTAATAAGCTATGGGTCCAATGAGATGGCTAGCTTGGGCTAAGCATAAGCTAAACCCTAAAGGAGATGACCAGTAGCATCGTTCTAGGTGAGATATGTGAATGAAAGGCTCAGTGAAAGTTCTCCCTAGATTGAGAAAGAAAAGATGAGACATCTTGATGTCGGGAAAGCCACCCAGTAGTGGTTAGTAAATTTCCCTAGATAGACCCCTTTGAGTCATAAAGTATAGTGATAAGGGAAGCGAGGAAGAGCAGAGAAACTAGTTACATAAAAGATACCATCACTTTAGTAATAACTAAATGAATAGACTAAACCTAGAAGAGTAAATAGATAGCGATCCGATAGCTAGTTAGATGAGCTCCCTAATATAAGAATAATATAGGGTTAAGGCACATGCGTGATTAGAGCACCCAGTAGAACATAAGTTTTCAGTAAGGCAAAATTTGGATAGTGAAAGTACATATCCTAGATTAGGTTAGTAAAATCCTAGAAATAATATACTGTACTCCTGGGGATGAAACTAAAAAGGTTGAACAAAGAGAAAGCCCAGCTCTTATTTGAACATGGAAATAAACTGAGACAGACAGTTAGTGCCTTAGTACCCTCAGGGAAGCTCAAGAGAGTTAGAGACCACTTAAGAAGGTGAGTCTTGTATTGTGCAGAGAAATAGTGTAAGCCAAGAATGTCACACAATGTAATTCCTAGGATTGCATGAAACAGAACTCTTATTTTCGATGGACGGTCTAATTAGAGCAAAGCAAGGATAGGTCGGTCCATTAAAAGTAAAAAGCTCAATCTAAAGTACATAGGTCCTTTCCAGATTCTTAATAAAGTAGGATCTGTGGCTTATAGACTAGCCCTTCCCCAAAATTTGAGCCAAGTACACAACCCGACCCCTCACATGTCATAGAATATGAGAATATGTAGTTACAAGATGATCTATCATACACAGCATCACCAGATTGGATCGTGGATTTTAGACTCCAAGCAGTTACGGAATAAGACGATACCACTGATGAAAGTGATTTCAAAGGGGTTATCTCCCGAAGAGGCTACCTAGAAGCTAGAGGATGATATGAGCAAGAAACATCCAGAGCTCTTCCTATGAGGTATGTTATCTAGATTTTGAGGATGAAATTTTTTAAAGGGGGGAGAATTGTAATGTCTGATTTTTGTTAAACAATGAAAATGGGTATGTTTTCAAAGCAAGTCCCTCGAAATAAATTAGTTAAGGTCCTAAAAATTTTGAGTAACATTCTGGACTTCTAAAAATAAGAATCCCAAGCTCAAACAGAGAGAAAAATAGAGCTAGAATGAAGAAACAAAATTTAATAAAAAATTACAAAACGTAATGACATTTTTGTAATTTTGAGCAAAATTTGGAATTCACACAGGAAAGCTTTTTAAATAAAAGTTTTAAGTTCTCTGAGATTTTCAGAGGCCCTTAAAATCATGGGAAACCTCAAGGCAGTTAAAACCCCTTCCGGTGGACATTTTTCAACATCGGTGTACCCAAACTTTAACGGATTCATTCAAAAAGGTTTTAGCTCTGATTTGAGTTATTCCAAAGGCATTTTACTAAATTGGGAACCTAAATTTTATAATAGAAAAGACAGTTCTAAAAAAGGAGCTAAAACAAATTAGAAACAAAAATGTGAAGAACGAAGGGCAAAATGAAAATTTTTGAAAAGTCTTTCTTCCTCCACCTATATATATAGGGCACCCCACTCTCCCACTCATTTAGCTTTATATGTTTCTGCCACAAACCAAAGAAAAACCCCTAAGAGAGTGGTGCACAAGAGGAAGAGGAAGAGGAGGAGAAATCAAAGCTAAAAGGTATGAATTTTTGGTAGTTTTTCATGCTCTTTCCCTTGCAAACCTCTTCTTCTCCATTTCCCTTTCTTTCTTGTGATTATATTGAAGTGTATGGAAATGTGCATTTTGGACATATAATGGCAAATTAGCATAATGAAATGCATGTATAAATGAAAGTGGAGAGGCCAAATTGAGATACATGAGGTTTGGAATCACTTGGGCAATTTATAAAAGTCATATTCATGCTTTTAAACTTGCCCAAGAGGTGCCAAACATCAAGGGAAGTCATTTCAACATAATTGGTATCTCATATGAACCAAAATTGACCATATTGGAAGCCTACATCACTTTTTATCCAAATGAGCTCTTCTTGATCTGAGATTTGGTATACATTTAGAGCTTGTTGAGAGCTTTTTGGGAAGCTAAAGTACAAAACTTTTGGAGGTCTATGGAATATTTGATGAATTTTCAAAGTTGGAAAATTTTCTAAAATTGGTTAAGTGCACTGTTTACGTAGGTTCGAAATTAAATTCTGTCATTCAGGGGGCAAATAATGTCCAATTGCCACGAAATTTTATAGGGAGAAACTAGACATTCCTTGTGACTTGTATCAACCAGAAGCAGACATTCCTTGTGACTTGTATCAACCAGAAGCACCTCATTTGGATGTCTAGAGAGGGAGATATAAATTTTTTAATTTTCTATCTAGTGTCAAGCATCCAGACTGACCTAGGTTACTGTTTGATTTGTTTTTTATGCCTGGATGTGCCTAAATTGGTCTAAAGTTATTTTTTCCCTCTAACTAACATCTGTAACTTTCCATATTGTTATCCATTGTATGGATTGGATTTTTTTGAAATTAATTAGATATTTTTGAAGTTCATAGCAAAAACTTGTATCAGTACCAGTTGCCAGTCTGACCTCTGTATCTTTTCAAATGTCAAACGTCCTCTATGTGATGTTTCATGGCCTGGACATATTTGTAAAATAAAATAGACATATTTAGCTTTCCAGAATGATAAAAAATACATATTTAATTTTTTTAGAATTAGTTATGATTTTCCAAAGTTTGTGATAGAAAAGGAAAAATTTTGGCTAAGGCTATCATGGATTTTATGTGTTCCCTTGCCTTACACGAGCTCTAGGCCACTTTTGGGGATGAAAATGAGTTGTATCTATATAATTAAATATGAGAATATGATACATGAGCTCACACAGTCTACAAGACACCAAATGAAAATTTTATACACTACGCAACACTAAAATACTCATTATTTTAATTGCTTTTTCTTACTCCTTATATGAGATGCATGGTTTGAAGCATGAGAATAGCATGAAATGAGCGAAAAAATTATGGTGTTACATCCAATGCTTGTGAAAATTTACAAGTACAAACTAGAGGTTATAAGCTTTTTGTGTCCACTAAGATCACCTTATTTGGAGGTCTGAGCAGAGAATTATGAATTTTTGAAATTTAATGTTAGTACTAATAATGCCACTTGACCTCTAGCACTGTTCTATCATAATTCAGTTTCCAAATGGACTTGGCATGGTCTAGAGATATTTTTTCCTTAAAGTTAACATTCTTAGCTTCTTAGATTGACTAAATTTTCATGATTTGGATTTTGGTAGAATTAGTTATGAATTTCCAAAATGTATGACAGTAATTTGTGATAATAGCCAAGACAGGTGAGACCTTAGGTACTTTTTGAATGTTAAACATCTTCTACTTGATTCCTCATGACCTAGAATTATTTTTAGCATAAACTAGACATTTGTTTCATTCCAGAATGGCAAAGAATGCATGATTTTGATTTTTATAGAATTAGTTATGATTTTTCAAAATTTGTGATAAAAAGCATGAAATTCTGGCCGAGGCTACACTATGGTATTTTGTGTGTTTCTTTCACTTGCACGAGTTTCTATGCCACTTTTGGTGATGGAATTGAGTTGTATCTATGAATTAAATATGAGAATGTGATACATGAGCTCACATGGTTCACAGGACATCAAATGAAAAATTCATATGCTACACAACGCAAATTTATTCACTTTTTTAATGCTATTTTCTTGCCTCCTTTGTGAGATACATGGCATAAGGCATGGGAATAGCATAAGACAAGCTAGAAATTTATGGGGTTACATAAGAACCCTCTAAGCATGGTGAGGATGAGCCAAGAACCTTTAAGAATGGTTGAGACAAAGCTTGGAGTCTCCCAAGAGCAAAGCTTAGTTCAAGGCCTTTGAGAAAAACGATGAGGTAAGTCCAAAATCCTTGAAGAGAATGGGTGAGGCAAATCTACTTACTTGGCAAGCCTATACATGCTATGTATGACTTTTTAAAATACCAAGAATGATTCTTGAATGCTCACATGTTCCGTAATAGTCATACATGCACTTTTAGACATAGATTTGCATTCTTTGTGTGATTAAAAGGGAGAAGAGCTATTGGGATTCCTAGAATCTCATTCCTTCCTCCGCACATGTTTAACACATCTTGGTGGATCAAGGGAGCCAAAGAGTGATAGCCACCAAGTTAGAAGGAGAAAGTGTGACAATCAAGTGTGTAAAAATGCAAATTTGTAGCCATATGAGTGGCACATGATGTAATCTCTTATTATATATGTTGTATGACCTTATGAACACATGTAAATATGTAAATGTATCATGTATGTATGAGATTTAATGCCATATGTATGATATAGTGCATTTTGGGCATTGGATGGCAAGCCTTAACATGTATACTCTTATGTATAACTTGGGGTAGATGAGTGAGTTGAGAAATTTGGATTTGTGCACCATTGAGACAAGTTTAGTAGACCATTTTGGTACTTTCCATGTACTCAAGTGGCCATGGTTATCTTACAAGCAATTTCGGACCATTTGGACTCCTTATAAGACACAAAAAGGACCATTATGCAACCCAATGTCAAAGTCTGAGCAAATGAATTAATTTGCTCATGAAAATTGGCATGCATATAGATCTCATCTAGAACTTTTTGGAAAGCCAAAGATTATATTATTTGGACTATTGTGGAATTAATTATAATTTTTTAAAGTTGGTATTTTTCTACTGAATTGATGTAGATACTATTCATGTGGTTAGTAAATTGGGCTAAGGGCAAAATGATGTCCAATGCTCATGAAATTTTACTAGCATACACTAGACATGATAAGATTTCCATGACCACTGAGATCACCCCAATCAGACATCTGAGTAGGGAGATATGAATTTTTAAAATTAGAGGATAGTACTAGTAATAATAGTCGACCCTCTAGTACTGTTCCATCAATTTTCGATGGCTAACAGCCTCTGTTATGGTCTAGATTTATTTTTACATAAAGTAGATATCTGTAGCTTTCCAGGACGGTAAAGTATGCTTAATTTTTGTTTCTTTTATAATTAGTTATGATCATCCCCAAATTTTGTGACAGTAACCTGGAAAATCAGTCAGAGACTGCACCGTTGCATTTCATGCATTCATCCCCCTTGCACAAGCCCTAGGCCACTTCTTGGGATGGTTATGAGTTTTATTTATGTAATTAAATATGAGAATGAGAAGGATGAGTCCATATGACCCACAAAACACTAAATAAAAATTTTATTTGTGATGTAACACAATTAAATTGATTATTCTTAATGGTTTTCCTTCTTTTTATTTGTTGTTCATGGAAGGAAGCCTAGAATTTATATGAGATGAGTTCTATAAATATGGTGTTACATGCCATGGTTACCAATCTTTACATATCACCCCGTTTTATGGGCTACCAATTTTAGGTGAAGGTTCCTCAGGTAAGGATAAAGGAAAGCATGTGGGATGAACGTCCATAAGTGAGGCCATGTGTAGGAAACTCTACCCTTGGGCTAACCTAACTTAGAGTAGATAATAATTTTTGTGGTTCATTTTGTATAGTATCATCATGTAATCATATTGCCAAGTATAGGTATTTTTGTATTTTGTAATCAATGGTGCGAACATTAGGAGAATAGACCTTGTAGTAGGGATAAATGATGTATGTACTCAATTATAATCTGACATGGAACCTTGCTAATTTAGAAATATAGTTTGTTACTTGCGAGTATATTTGTGTATCACCATGAATGATGACTATGGATTTTGTGTTGTATGGAACCTCTATTGGAATACACATTTAGGTGATGTTATTAATGGCTTTTGAACTCTTTACTGTCATAATATGATTGAGTGGCTCGTCACGCAACCCCTCAAAATAAAACTAGGTTGATAAAATATGCAGTTAGTGGCACAACCTAGATCATCTCCCTTAGAATTGGAGTTCAATGCTTAATTGAGTTTTCCAAATATTAAAAGACTCTAAAAATTCCTAAACTAAGGGGGGTTTTGATTGAATTAAACTAACCTAAAACTAAATTGGAATTAAAATTCCTAATTGCTACCTAATTATATGAATTATGGGTGAAAAATGGTCTTGTGACTAGCTTTGGAATTGTCCCTTGGTATCTACTATCCTTATCCTAATCTAATTGTAATTAATTCTGGCCTAAGAGTTTCTAATTGTGTTCATAACAAATTATCTTGGGTAACCACTCAAGATTCAAGAGATTAACGATCTAATGTTGAATTGAAACCTCAACTCCACATTAAATTGTCAATTCTTGTTTTTAAGATCAATGAACACCCGATTTAATTGATTAACTGATTAATTAGCACTTTGAATCATCATCCTAAAATGTTTAATTAACCAACTAAACATTAAGGAATCCTCAAATTAAACATTCAAACACATAGTCTCACTCATGTATTTTATCGAACACTTTCGAAGCACACATGGGAAATTAGATAATAAAAAAAAATCAATGTCCAATTAGATCAATTAATCAACAAAAAGGTTCCCTAATTAGTGTCTAACCAGCCACTAATTACAATTACACAAATTCCCCTATCAAATATAACTTAACCAAGGTAATATATGAAAGAAAAAAAAGTGTAGGAAAAATAGAGAAGTCCTTAGGCAAAATTCTGAGTTCATCCATAGATTCAAGCTTCTCCAAAAGCTTCCTCCTAGCTAGCCTCAAAATGGATTAGAGTTTCATGGGATGGTGGATGAATGATGGAATGGAGTGGTGTGGAGAGGATGGAGGACGAAGGATGGATGAATGAATTATGACGAATGGATGGATGAATGTCATAGAATGAATGATTGAATTTGGGATATATATGGGCGTGGGTTTGTGAAAATATAGAGGCATGAATGAATGAATGAATGACGATGGATCAGAGGCATGAATGGGCTGGAGTCTGGACGATGGAATTGCGTGAATGGAGTGTGAATCCCCCTCGGAGTGTGCATTTGGATGATTGAAATATGCTCTCTTTCACGTGCTCTATTAATCATTCACGTGCTCAGCTCATTCTTTTGTTTTTGCTCGTACTTCATCTTCATGTTTTACTGCACGCTGCTGCCCCTACTTCCTTTTATTTTATTATATTCCACATGTTCCTTCTATTATTTCTGTAGCTTCTTCACGTAAATTTCAGCATGGTTTCCACGTGATTCCTCTGCTGCTCCTACGTACAACTGGACGTTGTTGCATGGTTCTGTTCTTCTCACTGACATTAAAACTGTGGCCTTGCCTCCTTCTTTACAGTTCAACATCTTAGTGCCTCTTTCACGTCAACTTCTTTGCATTTTTATTCCACAAGCTCCCAGCTGCAGCTCGTGTCAATCCAGCTTCCTCTGCCCAGTTCAGCGTCCTCCCTTCAGCTGCTGCACATTCTTCCAGTGTTCGACGCTTCCCATCACTCCCCTAGCAGCTTCCAGTACATTTTCTTCTTCTCGTTCAGCTCGCTTTTCTCCAGCTCCCAAGCTTCATTAATCCACATGTTCTTTAGCTCCTTATTTCAGCTCATGTAAGCTTCATTAAAACATGTTAGCCATACTCCTCAACCTCCAGCCTTCTCTTGCATGCACATAAACTCAAGCTGCCCACGTGCTTTTTTCTCCCATAAGTTTCTTCACATCTGCTCGCTTCTAACGTGTTTTCTTCCTGCAGCTGCCAGTTCTCTCCAGCTTCTTCTCCCAAGCACAGCGTCTCCTCTCCTAATGATATCCAGCCCGAAGAATATTAATGAAGAAGCAACCCCCTGTCTCACACTGTTTCAGCGTCTCCATTTATGCATGCTTGTACAGCTTCTTCTGTGTTCATTATGCTCGAGTCTCCTCTAAGCTTCTGCATGTTTCTTACGTATTGCTTCACTCCTTCTCCAGCTAGCTCGAGCTTGCTTGCTTCGTTTGTTTGCTTTGTTCTCAGCTAGCTCGAAGCTTCTCTTCTTCATGATTCTTCATTCCCATATTCTACCACTTCTTCTCCATGTTGCTTCCATTTCTGTTCAGCTACTGCCCCTACATGCATGGCTTTGTTTCCCTTCATGAATCACGTAGCTTCTCACATATTGTTTAGCTCTTAATCCACTCATGAAGCTTCAATCATTTTTTAAATTAATTTCTATGCTTAAAATTCCCATTGCCCAACAAAAAATCTGCACAAATAGTAAGAACAATTCAATAGAAAAATTCACAAAATCATTTAAAGAACTTTATGCATTAAAATTCTAAAATCTTGTGAATAATTTCCTAAAATATAGAAATGGCTTCTAAAACAAAATCTTATCTAATTAAAGTTTTAAAGCCATATTTTATTATTAAAATGCCTATGTTTAGGAGAATAAAATATATAAAAATCATGGTTATCAAATTCCCCCACACTTAAACCTTTGCACTCCTGGGCAAGAGTTCAAAATCAAAGGAAGACTAATGGAATGACAAGTGGAAAAATGAATGTGAAAAATCACAAGCTAGGAATGATCAAGACTCTTGAACACTTCAACAATCTAAGATAACTTCACTTGCATCAAGAATTAAGTTCCATGGCAATTTCATTTGAAAAGAATGAATCAAAATGCATAGCCTCTCACATGGTTTAGTATTTACTCTCAACTCTTAAGTGTTTATGCAATATGGATCACTCAAATTTCACTTATCAAGGCATCACTACCATAAGCTTGTCAAGCCTCTAAATCTCCACCACCCATGCTAAATGCAAAGCACAAATCAAGAGGACTTTATTTAGGGTTGTAATGGGGCTAAGGAAGTGAAATAAATGGATGACTAAAACAAGGAAGAACAAACAAATGGATACCTTAGAACCTCAAGAGCAATCAATGGAAAGTTAGGATAGGGAAGAATGTGTTTCTAGGCCATAATTCTAGCTAGCAATAGGCAACTACAAAATCAATTTGAAACACTTCCTTTTTTTTTTCTCTTTGTGACTTTCCATGGCTTCCTTTTCTTTTCTTTGCTTTTTTTTTCTTTTTTTTCTATCTTTTCTCTCCTTTTGCAGTTTTTTTTTCTTAGAGCAAATTCTTGAATAACAATGGCCTAAATAGATGCAAAGCACACATTCATCTATCCTGAACAAGTGTAATGCTCCTTAAAATCCCTAAGGCATCCTAAAACAAGGTGGGAAGACATTTTTAATGGCTTATGGTTCAATAAGAAAAGAAAATCAAGGTTCAAAGTGGCTAAACAATGGATAAGATGTATGTAGGGTTGGCTTTTTGGCTCACTAGTTATAAAAGAAAGAAATGCCTTATCATTTTCATGCATGCAAATGCAAATGTGGTTTTCAACAAAGAATCAAGACAAGTTCTAGAGTGAAAGCAGTGATAGGTGAATACACACTAGAAATGAACAATTAAGGCTCAAATTCTCACCAGCTAATGACTATCAAATAATTCATTGAAATCAAATTCATTGCCACTTCACTTGAATCAAAACACAGATTCATCGCTTATCATGTCTAAGTGAATCTAAGCTATAATCATCTTAACTTGTAACTTCCACAGGAAAACTTCCAAAATCATGTTATTTTTTTCAAAAATTTTCTCAAAAATTCAAAATTTTTTTTCAAAACAAGGAAACAAAGGAAAGATTGATGGAATCAATGACTCTCCCCCCCCCCCCCCCCCCCCCCACACTTAAATATTGCATTGTCCTCAATGCCAGCATACAATCCAATAATAGATAAACAACACAAAATAAAGAGAGTGAAAAGAGAGTGTACAACCAGATGAACTTGAAAATGGAGATTCCAATGGTAGGCTTAGATTCCCATGTAGCTGGTTAGCAACCTTTTATTACCTACAAGACAGAAACAAAGACAAATTATAATGCAAAAAAAAAAGAAAATTAAATCCTAAACTAAAAAGAGCTCTATCAAAGACTGACTAATCATAAGTATCAAAAACAAGAATTAAAACTGCTTTATTCCTCCTTAGCTGAACAAATTTTAGTTTCGCTACTTTAAAGCATTTTGATTAATCATGCAGTGATGACTCATGGACTTCCTCAACCATCAGTAGTCTCAGAAAGTCATATTCAGAATTTGCAGAAGCAAGAAAGGAAGAAAGATCAAAATTAGGACAATTAAAACTAAAGAAAGAAAATTTAAAAGCAAAACTTTCTAAGAATCTATCAAATCCAATGAAATCTACTGGACTCCCATCAATAAGAGTCATTGCATCTACAGAAAAGTCAGGTTGTAACTTCTCATAGCCTTTTGAGTTCAAGTCCTCCAAGGTATCTAGCAGTTGCTTCTCCTTAACTGGGAAAGTCTGTGGCTTGTTGGGAATTACTTCACCAATTTCAAGAATTTGTTCAAGACTCTCAACAAGAGAAATAGTATCTTCCCTGACCAAAGAGACATCAGTAGGCTCACAAGATTCTAAATAATGATCAATAACAAAATTCAGTGTCTCACTAGTATCAATAACAGCACAAGGATCAATCGGGTATTCAATATCAGTAGTATCACTATGCATGCCCTCATCAATACTAGTATGATCAGTAGAATCAATTTTATCAACAAATTCAATGCAAAGAAAGGACTCTTTAGATTCAACAGACTTATCAGACTCCAGAAACTCATTAATCTCAACACATACAGGACATGTATGCATATCATCACATAAGCATTCAAAAGTTGGGTCTGAATTATCAACAAGCTGCTCAACAATTTCACTATCTATGTTCTTTCCACATGCTACATCTATTATTTCAGTAGTCATACCATCATAAGCTAGTGAGGAATCATCTTGATCAGAATATGTGAGGGACTCACTCATCTCGATGAAATAATTAATCTGTGAGCATCGATCACATATAATGGATTCAACACACACACAATTAAGAGAATCATTGAAATCAATTATGTCACATGGTCTTAATGGTATGCTACCCCTAAACTCAGTGGATGCATCATCAATAGACTTATCAACTAATTCCACACTAGGGACAGAATGATCATCACATTCTAGATCACCCCCACACTTATCTACTACCCTAGACTCAATAGATTCATCATTAACAGATTCAGACATGAATTCATCACTACAATCACAGCTAGGAATAGAAATTCCAAGTGCATCAGTACACAAGGAATCATGAACATCAACAAATGTGTCAATTTTGCTCAATGAGTTACCATAATCAATCAATTTAGGAGATTCAACAACAATTTCCTCATCAACTTCCTCATCATGTAATTCAGAATCAACAACATTATATGCATCAGTAGTCACAGTGCTATCAAGCAAACTAGATTCAGTTTCAACCAACTGCAAAGTATTAGAATATGGAAGGATATTACCCGATGAATAGGACTCTTCCTCCTCTATACCTTCCCTTCTAATTTGCTCTTCAATTGATTCATTAGCATTGGAAGTCGATTGATTCATTTGAAATCCTGAATCCATCATGAGGTTATCTATCATTTGTTGGTCTTGGAGTTGTAACCATTCAGTTCCCTGTTGGACCATTTGCTCCAATTGTTGGTTTTGGATAATAAAAGCTTCCATTAACTGCATCATCCTCCCTTCCTCACTTGGTTCCCTCTGGACCTCTTGTTGCATGTACCCCTCATGGTAATTATCAGGATGATATTCTAGCTCTGGCACATGGAAGTTGTGGTATGGTTGGTAGTTGGGGTGAACTTCATAAGAATGATGGTGTGGTTGGTAGCATGGTTGTTGGACTTGTTGATATTGTTGTGCTTGCCGTTCTTGTCTTTGTCATTCAAGAAGACCTTGAAGCATTGACATGGCTTCATCCAACTTCTGAGAAATCCTATGCTTTGCACAAGAATCATAGACACCTTGATTAGAATAATAATGATCCATTTAAAGCAAAGAAAAATGAGAAATTCAATTAATTTCAATATAAGAAAAATCACTAACAAATTATAACTAAAATTAACTCTAATTCCAGAAAATAAAATTTCAATGAAACTAAAACTTACTTAACTATCAAAAATACTCCTAAATAGAGGTTAATGATGTAAAATAAATTCACAAAAAATAAAGAAATTAAATCTAGAAAAATTGAGAAATTCCTAAAAAAATTCGAAAAAATTCGAAAAATACCTCAAATGATGGAATTTGGCCAAAAAATGGTGCATCTAATAGCTAAGCTATTAATTTTGCTCAAAACACCCAAAAACCTTGGAAAACAAAGTTTGAGAATTTTCTGGGTACTTTAAACAAAAATTTCAACAAGCAGGATACTTAACGCATAACACCGAAACTAGCCAATTCCAAGTTCAAAATAGAACAAAAATCAAATCAAAATAGAACAAAAATAGAGCTAAAACACCTAGAAAACTTTCTCAAATAATTGAGAATCCAATTCCCCGGCAACGGCGCCAAATTTTGAGTGGCTCGTCGCGCAACCCTCAAAATAAAACTAGGTTGATAAAATATGCAGTTAGTGGCACAACCTAGATCATCTCCCTTGGAATTAGAGTTCAATGCTTAATTGAGTTTTTCAAATATTAAAAGACTCTAAAAATTCCTAAACTAAGGGGGGTTTTGATTGAATTAAACTAACTTAAAACTAAATTGAATTAAAATTCCTAATTGCTACCTAATTATATGAATTATGGGTGAAAAATGGTCTTGTGACTAGCTTTGGAATTGTCCCTTGGTATCCACTATCCTTATCCTAATCTAATTGTAATTAATTCTGGCCTAAGAGTTCCTAATTGTGTTCATAACAAATTATCTTGGGTAACCACTCAAGATTCAAGAAATTAACGATCTAATGTTGAATTGAAACCTCAACTCCACATTAAATTGTCAATTCTTGTTTTTAAGATCAATGAACACCCGATTTAATTGATTAACTGATTAATTAGCCTTTGAATCATCATCCTAAAATGTTTAATTAACTAACTAAACATTAAGGAATCCTCAAATTAAACATTCAAACACATAATCTCACTCATGTATTTTATCGAACACCTTCGAAGCACACATGGGAAATTAGATAATAAAAAAAAATCAATGTCCAATTAGATCAATTAATCAACAAAAAGGTTCCCTAATTAGTGTCTAACCAGCCACTAATTATAATTACACAAATTCCCTATCAAATATAACTTAACCAAGATAATATATGAAAGAAAAAAAAGTGTAGGAAAAATAGAGAAGTCCTTAGGCAAAATTCTGAGTTCATCCATGGATTCAAGCTTCTCCAAAAGCTTCCTCCTAGCTAGCCTCAAAATGGATTAAAGTTTCATGGGATGGTGGATGAATGATGGAATGGAGTGGTGTGGAGAGGATGGAGGACGAAGGATGGATGAATGAATTATGACGAATGGATGGATGAATGTCGCAGAATGAATGATTGAATTTGGGATATATATGGGCGTGGGTTTGTGAAAATATAGAGGCATGAATGAATGAATGAATGATGATGGATCAAAGGCATGAATGGGCTGGAGTCTGGATGATGGAATTGCGTGAATGGAGTGTGAATCCCCCTCGGAGTGTGCATTTGGATGATTGAAATATGCTCTCTTTCACGTGCTCTATTAATCATTCACGTGCTCAGCTCATTCTTTTGTTTCTGCTCGTACTTCATCTTCATGTTTTACTGCACGCTGCTGCCCCTACTTCCTTTTATTTTATTATATTCCACATGTTCCTTCTACTATTTCTATAGCTTCTTCACGTAAATTTTAACATGGTTTCCACGTGATTCCTTCTGCTGCTCCTACGTACAACTGGACGTTGCTGCATGGTTCTGTTCTTCTCACTGACGTTAAAACTGTGGCCTTGCCTCCTTCTTTACAGTTCAACGTCTTAGTGCCTCTTTCACATCAACTTCTTTGCATTTTTATTCCATAAGCTCCCAGCTTCAGCTCGTGTCAATCCAGCTTCCTCTGCCCAATTCAGCATGCTTCCAGTGTTCGACGCTTCCCAGCACTCCCCCAGCAGCTTCCAGTATGTTTTCTTCTTCTCGTTCAGCTCGCTTTTCTCCAGCTCCTAAGCTTTATTAATCCACGTGTTCTTTAGCTCCTTATTTCAGCTCATGCAAGTTTCACTAAAACATGTCAGCCATACTCCTCAACTCTAGCCTTCTCTTGCATGCACATAAACTCAAGTTGCCCACGTGCTTTTTTCTCCACATAAGTTTCTTCACATCTGCTCGCTTCTAACGTGTTTTCTTCCTGTAGCTGCTAGTTCTCTCCAGCTTCTTCTCCCAAGCACAGTGTCTCCTCTCCTCGTGATATCCAGCCCAAAGAATATTAATGAAGAAGCAACCCCCTGTCTCACACTGTTTCAGCGTCTCCATTTATGCATGCTTGTACAGCTTCTTCTGCGTTCATTCTGCTCGAGTCTCCTCTAAGCTTCTGCATGTTTCTTACGTATTGCTTCACTCCTTCTCCAGCTAGCTCGAGCTTGCTTGCTTCGTTTGTTTGCTTTGTTCTCAGCTAGCTCGAAGCTTCTCTTCTTCATGATTATTCATTCCCATATTCTACCACTTCTTCTCCACGTTGCTTCCATTTCTGTTCAGTTGCTGCCCCTACATGCATGGCTTTGTTTCCCTTCATGAATCACGTAGCTTCTCACATGTTGTTTAGCTCTTGATCCACTCATGAAGCTTTAATCATTTTCTAAATTAATTTCTATCCTTAAAATTCCCATTGCCCAACAAAAAATCTGCACAAATAGTAAGAACAATTCAACAGAAAAATTCACAAAATCATTTAAAGAACTTTATGCATTAAAATTCTAAAATCTTGTAAATAATTTCCTAAAATATAGAAATGGCTTCTAAAACAAAATCTTATCTAATTAAAGTCTTAAAGCCATATTTTATTATTAAAATGCCTATGTTTAGGAGAATAAAATATATAAAAATCATGGTTATCAATGATCATGTGTTAATATGTATGGCAATACTAAATTATTATGAGTTCTCCTAAGACTTAGGAACAATGTTGAGTATTAACTAGGGTGTTTAGGGAGCTACAAGGTCTAGAAAATCTTGAATGATTGCAATATCCGGTTTTCATTAAATGATGAAAACGAGCATGTTTTCAAAGCAAGTCCCCTAAAATGAATTAGTTAAGGTCTTGAAAAATTTGAGCAACATTCTAAACTCCTAAAAATGAGAATCCTAGCCTCAGATGAAAGGAAAAACGGAGATAGAATGAAGAAACAAATTTTGATGGAAACCCTACAAAACATAATGGCATTTTCATAATTTTGAGTAAATTTTGGAATTCAAATAGGAGGGCTTTTTAAATAAAAATTTTGAGTTCTCTGAGGTTCTCAAAGGCTCTAAAACTATGGGAAGCCCTGGGATAGTTAAATCTCCACTGGTGGATGTTTTTCAATGTCGGTGTACAAACTTTTATGGATTTGTTTGAGAAGGTTTTAGCTTTGATTTGAGTGATTCCAAAAGCATTTTACGAAATTGGGAACCTAAATTTTATAATAGAATGATAGTTCAAAAAAAGAAGTTAAAATGAAGGAGAAACAAAGATGCAAATTACGAAGGGCAAAATTAAAATTTTTGAAAAAGTCACTTTCATACACCTATATATAGGTTGCACCCCATTTTCTCCCTCATTTGGAATTAGAATTTTCTGCATAATTTCAGAGAAGGGAGCTAGGGTTTTGGGCGCACCAAGGGAAGAAGAGAAGGAGAAGAAAATCCAAGCTTAAGGTATGTTTCCATAGTAGTTTTTCATGTTTTTCTTCATCCACACCTCCTCTCCTCCTTTCTCCTTTATTTCCTTTGATTAAAATGGAGTTTATAAATCTGATTCAAGGGAGAAACTCAAGGGAATTTTTGGATTTGAAGAGAGAAGCTTGGAGAAAGCAAGATTCAAGCAAGGAAACTAGGTAAAATTTCATCCTATTGTTGATATCTTCACCCATCCTTCTTCTCCATTTCGCCTGACCCTAGAAACCATAAGAGGATCTGATTTTTTAGCCAAATCAAGCATGAATCTTAGGTATTTGATAGAAAAGAACAAGAATATCTAAAGGAAACAACAAAATAACTATTAAATTTCAAGATGCAAATTCTAGGGTTTCAAGTGTTCCTTCTAAATTCTAATTTTGTGTAATGATTCCTAGGCCTAATTAAGAGTTTAAATGAGCTTTTAAGATCCCTAAAATGCCCCCCACATGTTTCCTCCTTCAAGAAAACAAAGAGAATTCTAAGGAGGCCAAAAAAGGACTATGTCTCGGCCAAGCATGGATGGAGTAGCTAGGGAGAGTTTTAAATTTTTTCAAACCCATTTTTGTGTCATATATGATGAATGAATATGAGGGAAGGCCTTGGAAAAAATTTAGAACTCATAGAAAGTAAGTTGGTGCTTTAGGTTCCATATTATGACCTAAAGAAGCAACAGGATGATAGGCCATTTGTCTTAATTGTGTGATGACTCCAAGAGGCTTAAAAGGAGTCAAAAATCATATTTGAAAGGAAAGAATGGAGTCTAGAAATTATTTGAGGGGTGTTACTTCATTAGGTGCATTTATGGACCATAATGAGGTTTATAGAACAACCTAGTGTCTAAGTGAGTTGTGTGGCCTTAGAATTTGTTTTATAAACCTAATTGGCTCCCATAAATTGTATCTGGGCTAAGAGAAATCATCTCCACAACTTTGTAGGTGTGTGGCCGAAACAAGGGAGGGAATTTCAAGAGAAAAAGTGTAATTGTGTGCAAGGTAGCTCTCTCCACCTTCTCTCATGCATGGATGTGTGTTTAGCTTGTCTTAGAATGTGTGTATGTATATTTCCAAGCCATGAAAAGTATGCTAGCATGATTTTATATGCCATGATTTCGTGATGACATATTATGTTTTTAAATGAAAATGTGATGTTTGTTTGAGTTTGCTTAGGTGTGGAGAGGCCAAGAACTCTTAACCATGGTGAGGATGAGCTAAGAACTCTTAAGATTAGTTGAGATAAAGCAAAGAGTCTCCTAAAAGCAAAGTCGGCCCCTAAGAGTATGGTTGAGTCCAAGAATCTCTTAAAGAATGGATGAGGCAAGTCCAAAATCCATGAGGAAAAGTGTGAGGCCAATCCATCCACTTGGTGAGCTCTTGAATGTCTTGTATGATTTGTTCACATGACAAGCTTGTTTCTTGAATGTTCATGATTTTTATGATATCCATGCATGCATTTTCAAGACTTTCTTTGTATATATTATGTATGATTGAATGGGAGATGAGTTATTGGGATTCTTTGAATCTCATTCCCTCTTCTCCAATGATCTCACATGCTAAGTGGACCAAGGGACAAGGTATTGGAAGCCAACCACCTTGAAAGAAGAAATTTGACAACAAAGTGTTTGAGTTTTATCACTTTAAGCCATATTTGTGTCAAATATTATAATCCAATGATGTATATGGTCTATGACCTTTTTGGACATGTATAATTATAATCATATGTGATGTATAAATGAATGGATATGATATGTGAACTCTGGAATGTAAATTGGGTATGTAATGCAAAGAAATGCTTCTTGAAAGTTTGATGTAAATGTGTATATGTGTGGATGAAAAGGCCAAAATGGATGCATGAGATTTGAGACCATTTGGTCAGCTCACACAAGTCCTAATTGTGCTTGTGGACTTGCTCAAAAAGGTGCCAAGACCAAAGGAAAACTATTTGGTCACCTTGATACCCCATATGGAGCCAAAAATGACTATAATAGAACTCTATGTCACTTTTTCGCTAATGAGCTCTTCTTGATCTGATATTTGTCATGCAATTAGAACTTGTTGAGAGCTTTTTGAGAAGTTAAAGAACATAATTTTTTGAAGTCTATAGAATATTTTATGAATTCTTAGACAATTTTTCTGATTTTGGTCTGCTGCACTATTTATTTGGCTCTGAAAATAAAATTTGTCACACAAGGCCCAAATGATGTCCAATTGCCATGAAATTTTATGTAGAGAAACTAGATATTCACAGTGACTCGTGCCAACTAGAAGCACCCTATTGGATGTCTAGAGAGGGAGATATGAATTTTTAACATTCTATCTCAATATCAGGAGTTCCTACCCGACCTGAGTTATTGTTCTATTAAATTCTGAGGTCTGGGCTGCCTGAGCTAGTCTGGAAATATTTTTTCCCTCTAGTACCACCTATAACTTTCTAGATTGGTATCATTTGCATGGATTGGATTTTTGTGGAATTAATCAGATATTATTGAGTTTGCTGCAGAAATCTGTGACAGCATCAGAAGGCAGTTTGACCTCTAGACCTTTTTGGATGTCAAACATCCTTTGTGATGGATGTTATAGTTTGGATATATTTTCAGTGTGAATTAGACATCTGTAGCTTTCTAGAATGACCAAGAGTGCATGTTTTTTTATGACAACCCTCCCGTCTAACTTTTGTAATTATGGTTAAATATATGATTAATAATTAATTATCAAGGTTTGAGTGGTTACAATTTATCACATTGTGAAAATATGGGAAAAATTTGAACCTTGATGTTAGGGTCATCACCATACCACCTCAACCAAACAAAATTTTCATAAAAGAAATCTGACTACCATAAGGGGTTTATGATTCAACTGTCCATTAGTTTCAATACCCAATAACCTCCCACAAGTGTTGCTATATTATCTCTTACCATTACCATTGAAGAAATTGGGGTTTCTAGGCTAAAAAGAGTAGGTTGGGGACTTGCGTCGCCGCCTATTACCTTCCCTGCCATGGCAAGTTGCTCTCTAGAATCACTAGACAAATTTCACAAATCTTGCCGTGGCAAGTTAGACCATCGCCGCGGCCAGCCTACATGGTGTCGCGGCGGAAACGCCTCCTGGAACTACTGTTCCCAACCCCCACGATTCTTGCCTCAGCATAATACATTTGCACTGCAACAAGATTTTGCTTCTGTCCAACCCTTATTTTATTTCCTCGACTCACGTCGTGGCAGGACCTACTACGCCGTGGCGAGTTTTGCTTCTGTCACCACACTTGGGGCGATTTTTCCCACTTTGCGCCGCGGCGAGATTTTTCAGGCCGCGGCACTCCTCGCCACTCGTCACTCCCCTGGGCCAATTTTCTTCCCTTGTTGCCATGGCGGGATTGGTTATGCCACGGTACCCTTCGGCTCTGTCTCTTATTTGGCAGCGGCAAAGCTTTCTTAGCCTCAGCGAGACTCCCTCCTATGACTATATTACCCAAATTTCGCCTCCTACACTCTAAATCTCATCTTAGAGACACTCTAGGGTCCACCTTCCCTTTATTTTATGTGATTCTAATGGTGTTTATCTACCCTATTTACCCATTCAATCCGTCCATTACCATTGTAAAACTTAATACTACTTTCTATTTGCCCAACTAGCTCATATAAGCAAATTCATGAATATATGACAGCAAGAACACATGCATTAGCAGCAATTAACATCCCATGCACATTCCATAGAGATTCCATTTAACAATAGCTTATGTCCACATCCAAGGCATCATATGACTACAATTCCCATATGGTAATCCATATCACAATTTTCAACAAAACTATCATATATGACACTATAAGTTCATACATTAATATTCAACTATAATGAGACTTAAATCCTTAACGGTTACATTTCAATCAAACAAAATATGAACGCCTACACTTGGCAACATGAATACATGATGATGCTATGTACTAGTAACAAAATTGCATCTCTACTAAATAAGCCAGCCTAAGTGTAGCCTTCTCCCATATGTTCGTGCTCATGGATTTTCATCCACTTGCTTCCCTTTATCCTTACCCGAGGAACCTTCACCTGAAATGTTAATCCCATGAAACGGGGTGAGATATAAATCTTAGTAACCAAGGAAATTCCATCATATATATCCAGTTTAATTAGCATATATGCATGAATCAAAATCAACATCAGAAACATATCCATCATATCAACAAATGAAACAATTAGGCTATCATGATTACTATCCCATACTAGCAATCATATTATCACATGTTAAAGGCCACTAACACTGGGAGAGGCCCGTCCACGACACCTACTCCCTATTAAGCACAACTGGGGCTCAGTGCATCTGGGTTTGATCATAACCCAGTGATCGATTGAAGCACATGCACGGGTGGCAGCCGCACCACAGCTCCACCATGGACTCACAAGGTCCAATCACAATTTAACAGATAGCCAACCAATTCATTCAACATTTCAAATCATTCATATACAACAAAATATAAAAATTAAATCAAATATATACATGGAATTGATATAAACTCGGTTACCTCACTTGTAGACAAATTTGCAACAGCCCTCACAAATCCCAAATTCGGATTAGAGTGTCCTTTACCAGAAAATCAATATTCCACCCAAAATCTTAAGCAAATTCGTACAGAATTAATATCCATTTTATAAATCAACTATGGGAGTCTCAAATTAACAAATGAAGCATCAAAATAGAGGGTTTAAACTCACCCAAGGTCAGCCCTAACCTCAACCTACGAATTTCACCAAGAAAAATCCCCAAACACCCATATTTTAGATTTTGGGTAGGATGAAAATGCTCCAAATGAAAAACTAATTGGGCCAAATTAAAGAGAAAGATGAGGGGATTAAGTTGTATAACTATTACCTTGGCTAAATGTGAGAAAATGCAAAATTTTTACCCCCAACCCTAGCCTCCTTCTCAACCTCCGAATTTTGCTGCTTGAGTTTTAGCAAATAAGAAAGTGGCTGAAGCATTAGGGTTTAGGTTGGATTTTAGTTGGGTCAAATATGGGTCATGGGTTGCTCCAAGGTCCAACTTCACTTGGGCTTCAGATTTTAGCTTGTTGGGCCAGTTTTAAAGGTGTTGGGTTGTTGAAATTTAATTGGGCCAAACCAAATTTTAAGAGCTCAAGAATGTAGGTCTGCACAAGGATTTTTGGGCCACTTAGAAGAGTTTATACAAGGTGGATTTTGGGCCTCCATCACACTAAATTGGGTTGGGTCTGCACCTAACCCATTGGGCCTCCATTAGCCTCTTACATGATCTATTAATTTAAGCCTAGATAGAATTTCTATCTCAATTAAATCTCAACCTATATTAATTATTCCAAATTAATCTAATCCGTGATTAACACCTTAATTAATTATGGGGTGTTACATTTTTATTTTTTTTAGAATTAGTTATGATTTTCCAAATTTTGGGTAGAAAAGAGGCAAAAGCTGGCCTAAAATGAATGTCCATGTTTTGTGCTTCATTTCAGTTTTCTTGAGATGTGAGCCACATTTTATGATGCAAATGAGTTGAAGTCATGTTATTAAATATGAGAATGTATTATATGAGCTTAAATGGTCCATGTGACACCGAATGAGATTTTTATACACAACACAGCGCAATTAAATGCCTTATTTTATTGGACTTTTCTAATTTTCCCCTCATGTGATGCACTATATGAGCATGCAAATGTGATAAAGATAAGCTAAAATTTATGGTGTTACAATGATAGCTTAGGAGGCCCTAGTGTCCATCTAGAGTGAGTGGCATAGTGTTAGGAAATATAAAAATGAGAGAATAGGGCAAGATGAGATTTGAGTCACAGCAAGAGTCATCTAGAAGCACGAAGCACCGTAGTGCACATGTCTGAGTAGTGGCGCAGCATAAAATTTTTCGCTTCTAATGGTACCAGAAAGCAGGCTCACCATGTGCGAGAATCAAGGAGAGCAAGAACAGTGTCTAGTAGCTCACCTCATCATGGCATGGATAGATGAAGGTTGAACAATAGGACTAATATTTTAATATTATTATATTTTATATTCCTCATATTTAGTCTTAATAATAAATTATTATGGGTAATTTGATGACTTTGGGCTTATTTTATATTAAGTGGGCTTAATTTAAATTAATGGACCTTAATTGCATTTTTATTATATTTATCCAATAGAAGCCCAATTTTTTTTTTAATTGTATTTTGTAGGCTAGAAGATTCCTAAAAGGATTAGGTTAAAAGATTCTTACAAGGATTTGGATATTATCTTATTAAGTCCTAAAAAGATTTGGATACTACTTCAAGATTAATTTTTAAAATTAGTATTAGATTTCTTATAGGAGAGGGCAACTTCGCCTATTTAAGGAGGAGAAGGCATCACTATAGACGACATTCTATCTTCTCTACTTCTTATTCTTATTTTCATCTTCTTCCATGTCTTTCTAATTTTCTCAGTAACTAATCCAAAGTCTGAACTTGATAGAGAACTTGAGTCTATATTTGTATAGAACTCTGGTTTGAATTTTTATTTCAGAATGTATTTCATTTTTATTTTTTGTTTTCATGTAATTGTTACTATGGTTAGATGATTTTTGTTGCATGAATTCTGATTCGTTTGATTTGTCTAGGAGCATGTTTTGATTTAATTAGTTGATTAATCAATTAAATTCATTCTGAACCATATTAGGATTTTGCTTGTGTCTCTACTCAAGTGTGAGATATTTTAGCTTCATATTATTGACAGAAGTGCTGTTGCGTTCTGATTAGCAATATGAACCAATTGAAATCTCGAATGGTAGTTTAGGAACACTAATTGAAATAACTAAAGGATTGAAAATCAAACTATAGGTATTTTTGGGCAACAAGGATAGGGGACTATTAGGGGAAGAATTTTGGATTGCTTACGCATTATTCTAATTGAATTTTGTTTTGTTCTGTTTTCATTCATTGATTTATTATTCGATTTAATTAGTGCGACTTCATATTCAAACCCCTAATCATCATAATTCTAGTTTTGTCATTCCTAAACTAAATGATTTGACTAAAGGCTTTGTGAGAGACGACCTGGTAGGCATTATATTGCAAATTAGCAAAAATCACTAATCTTAGCCAGTTCAACAATAGCGAGTGAACATAAATTTCTTTACTAAGATTTTGGCGCCATTACCGAGGAGCCAACTAATCATAATCAATTATAATGGGAAATTTCTTAGTTTTAATTTTGATTTTAGCATTTTTACGTAGTGTTTGTGGTCTATTTTTAGTGTTTTTCTATATTTTGTGACTATTTTGAGTAATACTAGTATAAGGGGTGATTAACTTTGATTGAGCTGAAACTTGGTAAATAGGTTTTAAGTGCTGAGAGAAATCAAAATCATAGCTTAGCTATGTGCTAGGGCACTTTTTGGCGAAATTCCATTGTTTAGACCACTTTTCAATTTTTTAGTATTTTTTCCTTTGATTTTTTATGATTTTTTCTAATTTTTTCTGAATTTATTTTATTTTTTTGGTAATTTTTGGGTATTTTCTTTCATTTTAATTCATTCTTGGTGTATGACAAGATCCTCTAATAGAGATTTGATTGAGTTTGGTCCAAAGATTAATCAGAGTTTTTATACACAACTTAGAAACCATAAAATTAAAAAAGTTGTAGTGACTGAGTTAGTTTTTGAGATAATAAATAACACATGAAATAATTGTGAATTGAATTTGAATTTGGGTTTTGATTTTGATTATGAAGTAGTAAATATGGCTGATAATAATGATAGAACTCTTAGAGAATTAGCTACACCTAATGTTAATTACCAACTATTGTGTATTCAATATCTTGAACTTGATGCTACTTTTGAACTTAAATATAGATTAATGCATTTGCTTCCAAAGTTCCATGGTCTTGCAGGTGAGGATCCACATAAACATCTCAAGGAGTTTCATGCGGTTTGTTCCACCATGAAGCCACAAGGAGTTTTAGAAGAGCATATCAAGCTTAGAACATTTCCTTTCTCACTGGATGGGGCGGCCAAAGATTGGCTTTATTATCTTCAACCTCAAGTCATCACTTCATGGAATGGATTGAAGAGGATATTTTTAGAGAAATTCTTCCTTGCCTTAAGAATTGCTACCATCCAAAAAGAGATTAGTGGTATTAGATAGATGAATGAAGAAACATTGTATGAGTACTGGGAGAGGTTTAAGAAACTAGGTGTAAGTTGTCCCCACCATCAGATTAATGACCAATTTCTGATTCAGTACTTTTATGAAGGCTTGCTACCCATGGAAAGAAGTATGGCTATTGCACCTGCAGGCAGAGCATTACTTAACAAAACCCCAATTGCAGCCAGAGACCTCATTGCGAATATGGCATATAATACACAACAATTCGGCACCATAATAAACATACCAACCAGAGGTCTCAATGAAATCTATGCCACTCATATAGATCAACAAAGAATAGAAAATAAACTTGAGGAGTTGGCTTCCATGGTCAAATAGCTAGCACTCGGGCAAAGACAACCTCAGAAACTCCTTGCACCTTTGACATTTGTTTGTTAACCACACATGCCACATATAAGTATCTCCAGTTGTAAGATAATATAGAATCATGTGCTGGCATCTTCCTCGGTAGGCCTTTACAGTAGCAACAAAATATATATGACCCTTATGCAGCAACATACAATTCTAGATGGAGAGATCATCCAAATTTAAGATATGGTAATGGGTCTAACCAACAACAACAGCAATAAAAATTCAATGTCCCTGGCCTAAATAATTAACAGCCTATGAGACAACCCATACAACAGATGAATAAGTTAGAACCAAGTCTAGAAGATATAATGAAGCAGTTGGCAACAAATACAATCCAATTCCAACAGCAAACAGAGACCACAATCCAGAGTTTGGGGACCCAAATTGGCCAACTTGCAACAAATATCAATGATTTAAGAAGTTAAGGTTCTGGCCAATTACCCTTATAGCCCGTGACTAACCCAAGGGGCAATGTTAGTGCAATAACTTTGTGGAGCAGTAAGCAAGTAAATGAGTCTATCACACCTCCAACAGAAGTGCTATGAGAGAAAGAAAGTAACAGAGAATAACATCCCCCATCAGTCCAAAGCAAGAACACCATAGAAAAAGGAGAAAATTCCACCAAACCCCTTCCATTCCCTAACTAAATTACATAACCTAAGAAAATCACAGAGGTTGAATTGGATAGGAAAATTATGGAGACATTCAAAAAGTGGAAGTAAATATCCCTCTCTTAGAAGCAATCAAACATATTCCTAAATATGCAAAGTTTCTTAAGGAGCTCTGAACACATAAGAGGAAGTTGAAAGGAAATGAGAAAGTTAGCATGGGGAGAAACGTATAAGCTTTGATTCAACCAGCTATCCCTACTAAATGCAAAGATCCCGACACATTCACCATTCCTAGCATAATAAGGAATATATAGTTCAATAATGCTATATTAGATTTAGGAGCTTCCATTAATGTAATGCCTAAGTTTGTGTATTCCTCTTTGCAGATTGGAGAATTGAAGCGGATGGGAATGGTGATTCAATTAATAAATAAAAGCACAACCTACTCTGCAAGAGTACTTGAAAACATTCTAGTAAGGGTAAAAGATTTAATTTTTCATGTTGATTTGTATGTTCTGAATGTGGAGGATAATGATATGCATGGACATGCACCACTAATTCTAGGTAGACCATTCTTGAAAACTGCTAAAACAATAATCAATGTGCATGATGGTACTTTATCAATAGAATTTGGTGGTGAGGTTGTTCATTTTAATATTTTTGATGCCATGAAATACCCTTCAAAAGAACACTCCATATTGCATGTAAATATGATAGACTTGTTAGTTGTTGATGTTTTTGTAGACATGGATACTAACATGGTTGAATTTGCAAATGCAATTCAATATTCAAAATGTTGTGATGGACTTAATAAATGTACTGCTTGTTCTGAGACTGATGTATACTTGAATTTTGATTCCACTTTTGATTTTAATCTTGACCCTGTCAATTTACTTGATACTATTTTCCCTTCTGAAAAAAATGAACAAGTGGAGGCTGTTGTACATTTAAATTCACAAAGATTAGTGCTTTCCATATAGCAACCACCCATACTTGAACTAAACCTTTACCCAAAAATCTCAAATATGCTTTCCTAAAAGAAGAAAATAAATTTCCAGTAATAATAGCAAATAACCTTCCACCTGATCATGAAATGAAGTTGTTAGAATTGTTAAGGGAAAAGAAGAAAGCAATAGGTTGGACATTGGCAGACATTCTAGGGATTAGCCTTTCCACATGTATGCATAAAATTTTATTAAAGGAAGGAGCCAAACCAGTAAGGCAACCACAAAGAAGACTTAATCCCACGATCCTTGATGTCGTGAAGAAAGAGGTTAGTAAATTACTATTAGCTGGTATTATTTACCCTATATCTGATAGCAAATGGGTGAGTAGAGTATAGGCAGTCCCCAAGAACACTGGTATCACAGTGGTGCCCAATGAGAAGAACAAACTTATTCCTATGAGAGTTCAAAATAGTTGGAGAGTCTGCATTGCTTACAAAAAGCTGAATCAGGCCATTAGAAAGGACCATTTTCCTCTTCCTTTCATAGACCAAATGTTAGAGAGATTGATAGGCAAATCTCATTACTATTTCTTAGATGGCTTTTTTGGATATTTTCAAATTCACATTATACCAAAGGACCAGAAAAAGACCACATTTACCTGCCCATTTGGGACCTTTGCATATAGGAGGATGTCGTTTGGACTTTGTGACACCCCAAGTACATTCCAGCAATGTATGATGGGTATCTTTCCAATTTCCTTGAACATTACATGGAAGTTTTTATGGATGACTTGACTATTTATGGCACCTCCTTTGATGACTGTTTAATGAGTTTAGGAATGGTTTTAGAAAGATGCATTGAGAAAAATCTGCTTTTTAAATTTTGAAAAATGTCATTTTATGGTAGAATAAGGAATTGTTTTAGGCCATGTGGTTTCTAAAAATGGTATTGAAGTTGATAGAGCTAAAGTAGATGTGATTACTTCTTTACGTTACCCTACCTATGTGCGGGAAGTGCATTCTTTACTTGGCCATGCAAGTTTTTACAAGTGATTTATCAAAACTTTAGCAAGATTTCTTTACCGCTATCTAGACTTCTTCAAAAGAATGCAGATTTTAATTTTGATGAGTCATGTAAATTAGCATTTGATGAGTTAAAGAAAAGGCTAACCGCCCCACCTATCATCCAACCTCCTAATTGGGAATTCCCATTTGAACTGATGTATGATGCATCCAACTTTACCATAGGTGCAATTCTTTCCCAAAGGATAGATAAGAAGTCTCATGTGATCTCTTATGCATCGCGCACTTTAGATGAGGCTCAGGCTAATTATACAACCACTAAAATGAAGCTTTTAGCTATTGTTTTTGCTTTAGATAAGTTTCTTTCTTATTTTCTTAGTTTTAAAGTTATTGTTTATTCTGATCATACAACTTTAAAGTTCCTATTCAAGAATCCTGATGCAAAACCAAGACTCATTAGGTGAATGCTACTCCTACAAGAATTTAACATAGAAATCAGAGATAAGAATGGAGCAGAAAATCTTATGGCTGATCATTTAAGTAGAATACCCCACTCTTTAGATTCATCTACTATCAAAGATAGTTTCCAGATGAGCACTTGTACTTATTGCATGGTAAAGATGCCTAGTTCAGTATACCTAAAGTAATCATCAGTGATCAAGGATCCCACTTTTGTAACATAAACATGCAAGCCATCCTTCACAAGTATGGTGTGCTCCATAAAGTAGCCACCCCCCTTACCATCCATAAACAAATGGTCAAGTAGAAGTTTCAAATAGAGAAATAAAACAAATTCTGGCAGAAAGAATTAGAGTAAAAGATTGGATGATACACGATGGACTTACCATACCACCTACAAAACTCTTATAGGCATGTCATCCTATAGGTTGGTTTTTAGTAAAGCATATCACTTACTAGTCGAGGTTGAGCATAGAGCATATTGGGCAATAAAGAGGTGTAATATGGATCTATCTCAAGTTGGTTCTCAAATAAAATTACAACTTCAAGAGTTTGAAGAAATTTGGTTGGAAGCCTATGAAACTTTTGAATTTACAAGGAGGAAACCAAGGCTGTGCATGGTAAGATGATTGAAAGAAAAGAGTTTCATGTAGGTGAAAGAGTCCTCCTCTACAATTCTCGCCTAAACCTAATGCTCAATAAGTTACGTTCAAGATGGATTGGTCCATTTATTGTTATCCATGTTTTTCCTTATAGTGCAATTGAGATTATGAATGAGTTAACCAATAAGCACTTCACAGTGAATGGGCAAAGGCTTAAGCATTTTTATGAGGGATTTCAGGAGCAGACAGTGAAGGAACTACATCTTTATAACGTTTCATACACTTGAACCACTCGTTGTATTTCTTTCTCTCCTTTTTTCCTTTCTTGTCTTTTCTTTAATTGATAAATTAGATTGTTGTTACATTAAGGACAATGTAAAAATTAAGTGTAGGGGGAGGGGGAGAAATCACTCATTTTGTTTTCTTTTTGCTTTTGTTTTTTTAAATTTTCATTTTTTTGTTTCTTGTTTTTCTTTGCAATATTTTTTTGTTCTTTTAAAAAAAAACAAGTTGAAGCAATTTAAGTTTAGAAGTATTTAATATAATTAGGAATCAATTTTGTTTTTTGGAGTTCAAGTAAATTGGCAATGAATTTGATTTTAATGGATTGATGTGGTAGTTTTAAACCTATGAGAATTTTGGGCCTTATAATGTTTCTTTATTGTGAGAGCATTCAGTTATCATGATTTTCACTCTAGAATTTGTTTTGATTTTTAGTTGAAACTAGATTTGCACAAGCATTCATAAAGATGATTAAGGCATTCTTTCTTTTTTTCTTTTATTATAAATAGAGCCAAATAGTCATCCCCCCTATATTTTATCCTTTGTTTTTGTTCGCTTTTTGAGCCTTTTATGTTTTCTTTTCAACCCTTTAACACCCAAAAAAAAACTTTCCACCTTATTTAGGATAATTTTAATTATTAAGAGCATTCTATCTTCATAGTGTGGATGGATGTGCAGTCTATGTCAATTTTTAGCTAATTAACTTGTCCTCTTTAAAGATGTCTGAAAAAAAGTATAAAAAAAGAAAAGAAAATATTATGAAAAACCCAAAAAAATACAGCAATAAAAAAAATGATACCAAAAAAAAAAACATGAAGAAAAAAAAGGAGTACAAAATGAATGATGAAAATCACTTTGGTTTTCATTGAGCATGTATTGGCTTATAGTAAATAAAACCTTGAGATGCATATTTATTCCATTATATGTTCTTTTTTTTATTACTCTTGATGATTTTAAGTGTCCACTTTTATGTTTCTTAATTCTTTTGTTTACCATTTGTTTCATACCTTAGCCCTATTACAACCTTGAATAAAAGTCCTTTTAATTTATGTGTTGCTTGTGATTTAGTTAATGGAGATTGAGAAGAAATACAAGCTTATGGTAGTGTTATTGTGAAAGGTTAAATTTGAGGGGAACATTTAATATAATACCTTAACCTCTTAGCTATTATACCATGGTTTCCTTATCCATCTAAATGCATTTCATATGGATTAGAGCACAAATGCAAGAAACCTTACACTCCGCATGGAAAAGGCAATAAATTTAATGGTGTTTATTTGTGTTATGTTAGATCTCATTTCTTTAATTTATGGCCCATGGACCATATGAACTCATCGATATCATTTTTTATTCATAACACACCCATATAAGTCATAACTATCATCAAATATCTCAAGAACCTTGGGCTTTAAGCTACATCTCACAAAATCCATAGTTTGCTCTCAGGTTCAAATTTCAGTTTTCTAATACCAATTTTAAAAATTCTTAACTAATTCTAGCGAACTTGAAATCAAACAAACCATACCATTCTAGAAAGCTGTAGATGTCTAAATTTGACTAAAAATAATTCTAGACCAATACAGTAGCCTTAAGCCACTGGAAATCGATAGAATGGTAACACAAGTCAGGCCGCATCACTGCAATTTCAAAAATTCATATTTCCCTTTACATAACTCTAAATGAGGTGATCTTGGTAGGCCTAGTTTGTGCATGTAAATTTTCATAAGTATTGGACTTCATTTGACCCACATGTGACACAGAGAACCAAACTGACTAAATGAACAATAACCATATCATTTCTGCATAATTTGGCCAACTTTGAAAAATCATAATAAATTTTCTAGAGCTCCAATTTGAGTGCTCTTTGACTCTATAAAAATCTCTAGACGAGACCTACTTGTTGGCTAAATTTCATGGAAAAATTCACTCACTTGGTGAAACATTGGTTCAGCTCTCCATTTGGTCAAAGTTGATGTCCAAAATGGGATTTTAAGACACCAATTGCTCTTATTAACCTTTTACAACCACTTGAGCAAGTCTAAAAGCATACTTACAACATATAAAAGCATGCCAAAAGGTCCAAATCATCATGGAGCTCAATCTCACCTTGCCACTTACATACATACACATGAATATCATATCTCATAAAGACTCCTAGGTGGCAAGAACATACATATTCATTGATCTAGCTTCCACATTGATACATACATCATTTATACATACATTAGAACATGCTTAATGGTTTACATCATGTATACATTTCATGGTTACATATTTTGACATCAAAATGCAAATACAAAGCTCATTTCTCTATCCTTTTGTCAAAGTCTTGCCTCTCATAGTTGTTGGCCACCATTTCTTGGTTCTCTTGGCTCACCAAGACATGGTTAAGCATATGTGGGGGAAGAATGAGATTCAAAGAATCCCAATAGCTCTTAACCTTTTCAATCATACATAATGGATGCATTTACAAGTCAAAGAATGTATGCATGACATTCAAGCTATTAATAAGCATATATAAAATATTTTCTTTATCACAAAAAATCATACATAACAAGCATAAGCTCTCAAGGGAATTGGTCTAGCCCCACCCATATTTCTTGGGACTTTTGGAATTGTCTCACCCACTTTTAAGGGGCTTTTGACTAAGCCTCACTCTTCTTGAGACTTTTAACTTTGTCTCACCCATTTCTAGGGACTTTTGGCTCATCCTTGCCCTTGTGAAGTGTAACACCATAATTTCCTAGCTCATTCTATGCTACTTCCATCTCTCATGTCATGAATTGTACAAGGGAGTAGGAAAAATGACATTAAAATAATACATTTCTCAGCATTGCGTCTCGTATCAAAATTTTTTATTCAGTGTCCTGTGGACCATATAAGCTCATATATCATATTCTCATATTTAATTACATAGATACAACTCATTTCCATCACCAAAAGTGGCCTACAACTCGTGGAAGGCAAGGAGAAGCATAAAATACATAGTTGCATTTTTGGCCAAAAATTCCCCTTTACTGTGACAAACTTTGGAATATCATAACTAATTCTAGAAAAATTGAAATCATGCATTCCTTGCAATTCTAGAACGATACACATGTCTAATTTATGCTAAAAATATTTCCATACCATGAGACACCACAGAAGACATTTGACATTAGAAAAGGTGCAGAGGTCTGGCTGGCTTCTAGTACTGTCATAGGTTTTTGCTACAAACTTCACAAATGTCCAATTAATTTCACAAAAATCCAATCTATGGAAATGATACCAATATAGAAAGCTACAAATTTTAGCTAGAGGGAAAAAATAACTCCAAACCAATTCAAGCACGTCTAGGCATCAAAAACTAATCAAATAATACCTCAGGTCAATATGAATGCCTGCTACTAGGCATAATTTTTAAACATTCATATCTCCCCCTCTAGACATCTAAATGGAGTGCTCGTAGTTGGCACAAGACTAGAAATGTCTAGTTTTTCCTTATAAAATTTCATGGTAATTGGACATCATTTGACCCCTAAGTGATAGAAATCATTTTCAGACTAGTATGAATAATAACATGACGAAAATCAAAGTTTTTTTCAACTTTGAAAATTCATCAAATATTCCATAGACCTCCAAAAATTCCATACCTTAGCTTCCCAAAAAGCTCTCAATAAGCTCTAATTGCATGCCAAATCTCATATCAAGAAGAGCTCATTTGAATAAAAATTAGTATAGATTTCCAATATAGTCAATTTTGCTCCATATAGGATACCAAAGTATCCAAATGATTTCTTTTGATGTTTGGCACCTCTTGGGCAAGTCTAAAAGTATGAATATGACTTGTATAAATTGCCCAAGTGGTCCCAAACCTCATGTATCTCAATTTGGCTATCTTACTTGCATTTACACATACACTTCCATAATGCAAATTTGCCATTACCTAATCAAAATGTGCATTTCCATATATACAACCTTAGCTCTCATTTATACATGATACATTAACATAATTATACATGGTCATAGCATCATAGGACATATACAACTATAGATTACATCATTTGCCATCCAAGTGGTCTTAAAGTAACAAAATCTATACACTTTAGTGTCATGCACTCATTTTTCATGTGGTTGGCTTCCATTCCCTTGCTCTCTTGGTCCACCTAGTATGTTAGAACATTGGAGAGGAGGGAATGAGATTCAAGGAATCCCAATAGCTCATCTCCATTTCAATCATACATAAAAGATGCAAAATAAGTCTTGAAAATGCATGCATGGGCATATTTCATAACATGAACATTCAAGCTTTGGTTCTGCTTAAAAACCAAGCCCTTTAAGGACTTCTTGAGTGGGGCAAAACATAGGAAGAAGGGAGGCAAGGGGTAGCAACCATGGAAGAAGAAATTACCTTGTTTTTTCTTGTTTTCTCACTTGAATCTTGTCTTCTTTGGGCTCCTCTCTTCAAATCCGAATTTTCCCCTTAATTTCTCCCCTAAAACAGATTTATAAACTTCATTATAGTCATAGGAAACAAAGGAGAATGGAGGAGAAGAGGTTTGGAAAGAAGAAAGCATGAAAAATTATCAAAATTTCTTACCTTCAAGCCTTGATTTCTCCTTCTCTTCTTCTTCCCTTGGTGCGCTACTCTCCTAGGGTTTCTTCTTTGGTTTGGAGCAAAAAAATATGAGGCTAAGTGAATGGGGGACTGGGGTACCCTATATATATAGGCGGAGGAAGAATGACTTTTCAAAAAATCTCATTTTACCCTTCATTTTTGGCATTTTTGTTTTTACTTTGTTTTAGCTCTTTTTTGAGAACCATCTCTTCTATTATAAAATTTAGGTTCCTAATTTAGTAAAATGCCTTTGGAATCTACTCAAATCGAAGCTAAAACCTTCCTGAACGGATCCATCAAATTTCAGGTGCACTGATGTTGAAAAATGTCCACCGGAGGGGATTTAACTGTTCCTGGGATTCCCATGGTTTTTAGGGCCTTTGAGAATCCCAGAGAACTCAAAACTTTTATTTAAAAAGTCCTCCTGTGTGAATTCTAAAATTTGCTCAAAATTATAAAAATACCATTACGTTTCGTAAGTTTTTCGTCAAATTTTATTTTTTTATTCTAGCTCTGTTTTTCTTTCCATCTGAGCTTGGGATTCTCATTTTTAGGAGTCTAAAATGTTACTCAAATTTTTTGGGACCTTAACTAATTCATTTCAAGGGACTTGCTTTGAAAATGCGCCTATTTTCGTCATTTAACAAAAATCGAACATTACACTAAGAGACTTTTGGCATAACCAAACACATTTCAAGAAGCATAATGGTACCATAACATATAAGCATTGGCTAGAAACATTTCTCATGGCTCACTAATATACACAAGCACTCCAAGACAAGTAAACATCAAAGCATATGTGAGGCTTCTTAGGTGTTTTGAGAACTCATTCATGCTCTTAGACAACTCAAATTATCATTAGGAAGCTTCATATTTGCCAAGGTGCAACCAAATCCCTAAATTCTATAACTTGCATTCTAAGGCTTCCTTTTCAATTCTAGTTGTATATTCTTAATTTTCACACTCCATAACCCCTTGGTTCCATCAAGAATACATGAAAAAAAACTCTCATCCTCACTTTCTCTCTATAGACCAAAGCTTAAATGGCTTGAAAACATAAGATTTTGCAAGTGTTTCAAATAAAGTTTTACCTTTAAATGAAGCTCTCATCACATAGATTATTTTCGACCGATTGGTTTCTTAAAAAGAATTCTTTTTTAGCTTGGGTTAGACATGAATCATAAAGTTCTCAAGAAAAGAAAACCATCATTAGAGAGATATTAGAGAGAGGAACAACTTTCCTAACTAATGTGAGATAAAACAAGGTCGTTTATGTAATATCTGGTTCTCTGAAAATGAGACCAGATGTGAGAAATGTAAAGTATGATTTCTCCGTAAAAACACGAAATTTATTGGATACAAAAGAAAGTCCCCTAGATAGAGTGATTTTGTAACACCATATTTATTTAGCTTGCTTCATGCTATTTCTAGGTTTTATGCCATGTATTTTCATAAGGAAGCAAGAAGGATGGCATTAGAACAATGAACATACTTGCATCATGTCACGGATAAATTTTTCTTTCAGAATCCCATGGACCATATGGACTCATCCATCTCATCTTCATATTTAAATATATAAATACAACTCATAACAAGCTCAAGAAGAGGCCTATACCTCGACCAAAGGGATGATATACTCAAAAATATAGTGTGCAGCCTTGGGTAGAATTTCCAGATTTTGTGCCTAAACTTTGAAATATCATAACTAATTTTTAAAAATCAGAATTAGGCACACTATACCATTCTAGAAAGCTACAAATGTCTACTTTATGTAAAAATAAATCTAGACCACAACAGATGCTACTAGCCAACTATTATTACTAGTACTGACCTCCAACTTAAAAAATTAATATCTCCCTGCTCAGAGGTCCAATTGGAGTGATCTCAGTGGCCATGGAAATATCATCATGTCTAGTTTATGTATATAAATTTCATGAGTATTGGACATCATTTGGCCCATGAATGACATAGCCCAAGTTTCTGACCATATGAACAGTGTCTGTATCAGTTCAGCAGAAAAATGCCAACTTTAGAAATTCATAATTAATTCCATAGAGCTCCAAATAATCTGATCTTTAATTTTCCAAAAAGCTCTGGATAAGATCTATATGTGTGCCAAATTTCATGGGCAAATTTATTCATTTGGTCAGATCTTGACATTGGGTTGCAAAATGGCTCATTTTGTGCCATATAAGGGATCCAAATGGTCCATTTCTAGTTCTAAGGCAACCATGACCACTTGAGCAGGTGGGAATGCACCAAAATGACTCTCTAAGCTTGTTTCAAAGGTACATAAACCCAGATTTCTTAAACTCACTCTCTCACCTCATGCCAAACACAAGCATACATACACTTTTTCTTGCCATTCAATACCTAAAAACTACATTATCATTCATTTGGCATCAAACCTCACTCATACATCAAACATATGGGTTTTTACACATGTTCATATGATTAAATAACAATATCATCATTGGATTACATCATATGCCATGTGTATGGCTACAAAAGAAATAAACCTAAGCATTTTCATACACTTTAATGTCAATCTCCTTCTTCTAGGCTTGGTGGCTGCCATTACCTTGCTCAATTGCTCCACCTCGCATGTTAAGACATTGAAGAGGAGGGAAGAGATTCAAAGAATTCCAATAGCTTATCTCCCTTTCAATCACACATAAAATATGTAATACAAGCCTTGAAAATACATGCATAGGCATATTGAAATGTAGCATTCAAGAAACACCTTTAGTATTTGAACAATTCATACATAGCATACATAGGCTTATCAAATGAGTAGATTAGCCTCACCCATTCACTTATGGATTTTGGACTTACCTCACCCATTCACTCTATGAAGTTTTGACTCAACCTCACTCTTGTGAGACTCTTTACTTTGTCTCAACCAATTTTAAGTGTTCTTGGCTTACCCTCACCATGGCTAGAGGGTTCTTGGCTTCTCCACACTCAAGCAAACCAAGGCAAGCATATAAAATATCATTTGAGTGCATAAAATATCATCATGGTACCATGGCATATGAAATCATACTAGAACACTTTTCATGGCTGAAAACACACATACACACATCCAAAGACAATGTAAGCACACATTCATGCATGAGAGAAGATGAAGAGAGCTACCTTTACCATACAAGCATACTTTTTCCTTAAGTCTTGAACTCCCTCCCTCAATCTCACACACATAAGGAGGTGGAGATCATTTCTCTTGGCCTAGACACATCATAAGGAAGCTAATTATACTCTTAAATCAAATTCTAAGGCCATACATTCACTAGAAAAGCTAGGTGGTTCATATAACCCTTTTATGGTTCCATAATGCACTTAATGAAGCAACTTTAAGAAAACATCATCTTGGCTCCATTCTCTCCATCTATTTATGATTCTCGACTCCATTTAAACCTCTTGGAGTCATCACACAATCAAATCAAGGAGCCTAGCTAGGTGTTACTTCTTTAAGCCATAATATGAAACCTATGATACCATCTCACTTTCTATGGCTTCTAAAATTTTTCAAGGCTTCCTCTCATCTCCTTCGATTATACATAACTCAAAACTAAGCTTGGAACAATTTAAAACTTCCTCTTGGTACTCTTTCTAGCCTAGGCCAAAGCTATGCTTTATGTGGTACCAAGTGGGTTTACTTCATTTTCTTAATGGAAGATGCATATGAAGAACCTTCTATGGATGTCAAGAGCTCATCCAAACACTCATTTAGGCCTAGGAATAATTAAATCAAATCAAGTTTTCAAGGGAGCCCATAAAACCCTAGGTTTGCTATCTTGAAAATTAATGACTTTTACTTGAATTTCTTTGCATATTCTTATTCTCCTCCCTTAAATTCCTAGAATTCACCCTTGGTTCTGCCCAAAATTCAAGCCCTCTTATAGCTACATACATGGGGCAAAATAGTGAGAAGAAGGGAGAAGGAGTAGCTACCATGGGATGAAGATTTTATCTTGTTTCCTTAGCTTTTCTTGCTTGTTTCTTGTAATATCCGGTTCTCTAAAAATCAGAGAAAACATGGGAAATGTAACATACGATTTCTTTGTAAATGAATGAACTTCACCAGATACAAAAGGAAGTCCCTCGAAATGATGTAGTTAAGGTCCCAAAAATTTTGGGAAGCAATTTAGACTCCTAAAAATGAGAATCCCAGGCTTAGATGGAAAGAAAAACAGAGCTAGAATGAAGAAACAATTTCTTATGAAAAGCTTACGAAATGTAATGCCATTTTTGTAATTTTGAGTAAATTTTGGAATTCATATAAGAGAGCTTTTTAAATGAAAGTTTTAAGTTGCTCAGGGTTCTCAGAGGCCCTAAAAACCATGGGAAGCCCTAAGACAGTTAAATCCCTTTCGATGGATGTTTTCCAACGTCAGTTGACCCAAACTTTGACTGCTTTATTCGGTAAGACTTTAGATCCAAATTGGGTGATTCCAAAGGCATTTTATTAAATTGGTAACCTAAATTTTATGATGGAAAAGACGGTTCTAAAAAAGGAGCTAAAATGAAGCCGAAACGAAATTTCCATTACGGAAGGACAAAATTGAGATTTTTAAAAAAGTGTTTCTAAAGCTCCCACATGTAACGTTCGGTTCTCTGCAAACAAAAGAAAACATTAGAAATGTAACATATCAATGATTGAAACACATTGGATATAAAAGAAAGTCCCCCAAAATGATGTAGTTAAGGTCCCAAAAATTTTGGGAAGCATTTTAGACTCCTAAAAATGAGAATCCCAGGCTTAGATGGAAAGAAAAACAGAGCTAGAATGAAGAAACAATTTCTTATGAAAAGCTTACGAAATGTAATGCCATTTTTGTAATTTTGAGTAAATTTTGGAATCCATATAAGAGAGCTTTTTAAATGAAAGTTTTAAGTTGCTCAGGGTTCTCAGAGGCCCTAAAAACCATGGGAAGCCCTATGACAGTTAAATCCCTTTCGATGGATGTTTTCCAACGTTAGTTGACCCAAACTTTGACTGCTTTATTCGGTAAGACTTTAGATCCAAATTGGGTGATTCCAAACGTATTTTATTAAATTGGGAACCTAAATTTTATGATGGAAAAGACGGTTCTAAAAAAGGAGCTAAAATGAAGCTGAAACGAAATTTCCAATACGGAAGGACAAAATTGAGATTTTTAAAAAAGTGTGTTTCTAAAGCTCCCACATGTAACGTTCGGTTCTCTGCAAACAAGAGAAAACATGAGAAATGTAACATACGGTGTCTCTATCAATGACTGAAACACATTGGATATAAAAGAAAGTCCCCCAAAATGATGTAGTTAAGGTCCCAAAAAATTTGGAAAGCATTCTAGACTCCTAAAAATGAGAATATTAGGCTCAGACGGAAAGAAAAATGGAGCTAGAATGAAGAAACAATTTCTTACGAAAAGCTTACAAAATGTAATGGTATTTTTGTAATTTTGAGCAAATTTTGGAATTTACATAAGAAGGATTTTTAAATAAAATTTTTGAGTTCCCCAGGGTTCTCAAAGGCCTTAAATAGCATAGGAAGGCCCGGGACAGCTAAAGTCCCTCCGGTGGATGTTTTCCAACGTTAGTGCACTCAAACTTTGACAAATTCATTCAGGAAGATTTTACCTCCAATTTGAGTGATTCCAAAGGCATTTTACTAAATTGGGAACCTAAATTTCATAATGGAAAAGACGATTCTAAAAAAGGAGCTAAAATGAAGGAGAAACGAAAATACCAAGAATAAAGAGAAAAATGGGAATTTTTGAAAAGTGTAACTTCCTCCCACCTATATATATGATGCACCCTTCTTCTCCCTTCATTATGAACGACCATGTTCTGCCCAAAACTAGAGGAAAACCCTAGGGGATGAGGCGCACAAGAGGAGGAAGAAAAGGAGGAGAGATTCAAGGTAGAAATGTATGGATTTTCATGGTTTTTCATGCTCTTTCTCTTCCAAACCTCTTCTCCTTCATTCTCCTTTATTTTCTATGATTATAATGAAGTATATGGATCTGTTTTAAAGGAGAAATTGAGGGGAAATTTTGGATTTGAAGAGAGGAGCTCAAAGAACACAAGATTCAAGTGACAAAAAGCAAGAAAACAAGGTAATTTCTCTTCCTATGGTTATCATCTTTGGTTCCCTCCTCCTCCATTTCGCCTAACATGAGAAAACCCTAGGAAGACTTGATTTTTAGATAGAACCAAGGGTGAATCTAAGGAAAAAGGGTGTAGAGGTTAAGAATATGCAAAGGGAATTAACAAAAAACTATTAGATTTCTAAATGTAAGTTCTAAGCTTTCAATTGCACTTTATAAAATCTGATTTTGTATGATAATTCCTAGACAGTACAATTCTGTACAGTCCATACGACATTTCGTATAATTCCATACGATGTCCATACAGTGTCCCTCTCTCTAAGGATTTTGGAGGAAAATCTAGCTCTATTTTCTGATATGGAAACCCCTATTTATAGACTAGAGTTTCAGATATATTTAATTAATCAAAATTGATTAAATATATCCATTAGTTTAAATTCAAATCTATCTTATAGTTTAAATTTAAACTAACAATATCTAGAGCTTAATTTAAATTATCTAATTAGTTTAAATTTAAATCTATCTGATAGAATCAAATTTAAATTATCTGATTAGTTTAAATTTAAATCTATCTGATAGAATCAAATTTAAATTATCTGATTAGTTTAAATTTAAATCTATCTAATAGAATTAAATTTAAATTAATTCATATATATATACATATATATATATAAAATATCAAATATCATATACATATATATATATAATATTTCGCATTTATTTATATATATATAAATAATTCATCCATCCTAGATATTCATTGAATCTAGATACATTTCTGATTCAATGAATGTGGACATTTTACCCCGAGTTGGTCCGTTCTTGTGTACGACCCTGCAGGCCCATATGATGTTGGCAGTAGGCCAACTGCACTGTTTGACCCACAAATCACAAGCGGCCTCTAGCAAGACATTGTGACTACCTAAATCATATGGGATTGGTGATCTGATGCAACCTATCTTATAACCCTATCATATCCCTTTTGTCACACGATATCTAGATCGAGGATGAGGCATGAAAACGTCATCCTCAACTTGCTCGATCATAACTTTTTGATCTTCGAGCAGACTGATATAAGATGGAACCCTTTACATCTGAGCATGGCCATGCATTTCTCAGTCACACTCATCGAGGGGCCCAGAGATATCTCTCTATTAATTAGAGGGACAAATTCCATCTTGACCACTCATCTTCCTCTGCATGGATTCCATTATACCTGATCATAGTCTTTATAATCACCCGGTCAAAGGTGACATTAGACTATGCCAAAGTATAGTGTCTTTCATGTAGGAATCTATGGTGATCTCAGGTTCAAGGGATCAATGACATGGTTATATATGAGATAAACTTATGACCTAATCTATGTAGCTTATCTCATGATGGGTCTATCTAGCGTCCTGTTCTCTAACACACGCCTATGATTTTGATTCATATCATCATACATGATTAACACTTAATTAATCAAAATTATACTAATCTTAATTCATCGTTGTTCCCACAAGGATGATTGATTAGGGATATTTTGGATAATTCAAAAAAATGATTTATCTATGGATATTATTATATATAAACATGCAAATGATATAATAATGTAATAAAAAGAAAACTCTTATTTCATAATAAAAATAATGTTCGCAATACAATGATTGGCCTAGGGCACAATCTCCAACAACTCCCACTTGTACTAGGTTCAATCATTAATGTTTCTAATACCCATTAACCTAACATGACGATCATGCTTAGCCTGTGCAAGCGGCTTAGTAAGAGGATCAGCAACATTGTCATTAGTTGGTACTTTGCATATCTTTATAACACTTCTATCAATGATTTCTCTGATAAGGTAATATCGCCTAAGTATGTGTTTAGTCCTTTGATGTGATCTAGGCTCTTTAGCCTGTGCTATTGCACCATTGTTGTCACAGAACAAATCTATTGGATTTGAGATGGTAGGCACCACCCCTAGCTCAGTAATGAACTTTTTAATCCAAACAGCTTCCTTAGCTGCATCTGATGCTGCTAGGTACTCAGCTTCTGCTGTAGAATCAGCCACAGTGCTTTGCTTTGAGCTCTTCCAACTTATTGCTGCACCATTCAAACAGAATACAAATCTTGATTGCGATCTAGAATCATCTTTGTCAGATTGAAAACTTGCATCTGTGTAATCGTTTACAACAAGCTCGTCATTCAATCCTCCATACACCAATAATACATCCTTAGTTCTTCTTAAGTACTTCAGGATATTCTTGACAGCAGTCCAAGGATTCTCACCTGGATCTGATTGAAATCTACTAGTCATACTCAAGGCATATGAGACATCTGATCGAGTGTATAACATGGCATACATGATAGATCCAATAGCTGAGGCATATGGAATCTTACTCATGCATTCTCGCTCATCACGTGTACTAGAACACTGAGTCTTGTTGAGATTGATGCCATGAGACATAGGTACAAAACCCCTTTTTGAATCTTGCATACTAAATCTATGTAATACCTTGTCTATGTAGGTGCATTGACTTAGACCGATTAGCCTCTTAGATCTATCTCTATAGATCCTAATCCCCAAGATGTAATTGGCCTCACCAAAGTCTTTCATTGAGAAACATTTTCCTAACCAAGACTTGACAATCTGCAAGGTAGGAATGTCATTTCCAATAAGTAGGATGTCATCAATATAAAGCACTAGAAATACAATTGTACTCCCACTAACCTTCTTGTAAACATAAGGTTCATCAACATTTTGGATAAAACCAAAATCTTTGACTACTTTGTCAAAACGATGATTCCAACTCTGAGGCTTGCTTCAATCCATAAATGGATTTTTGAAGCTTGCAAACCTTCCCAGAATCCTCTGGACGCATAAAACCTTTAGGTTGTGTCATATACACATCCTCAAGTAGCTTTCCATTAAAGAATGCTGTTTTCACGTCCATTTGCCGAATCTCATAATCATAGTATGCAACAATGGCGAGAAGGATCCTGATTGATTTGATCATAGCGACTGGTGAAAAGGTTTCATCATAGTCTATACCATGTGTTTGTTTAAATCCTTTTGCAACCAATCGTGCCTTGAAGGTATGCACTTGGCCATCCATGTCAGTTTTCTTCTTCAAAACCCACTTGCACCCTATGGTTTTATACCTTCAGGTGGGTCAATCAAGGTCCATACCTAATTGTCATACATGAATTGCATCTCAGACTTCATAGCTTCTAGCCATTTCTCGGAGTTTGATCCCATTTTGGGCTCTTGATAGGTGGTTGGCTCATCTTGATGAATGAGCAACACATCACGATATCTTTGAGGCTGATGTCGTGTCCTATCAGACCTTCATAGGCCTTGTGTTACTTAAGTAGGCTCAATAACTTGTTGTGAGTCTTCTCAATTTTCCATCTCCAGTTCAATGTGATTTTGTGGCTCTCGAACTTCTTCAAGATGTATCTTACTCCCACTGGTTCTCTTGGAGATGATTTTTCTCTTTAGAAAGATACCATTCCGAGCAATAAACAATTTATTCTCGTTAAGGTTATAGAAGTAGTATCCCTTTGTTTCCTTAGGATACCCCACAAAAAGGCATTTTATGGATTTGGGTGCTAACTTATCTAAGGCCTGTTGCATGACATATGCCTCGCATCCCCAAATCTTGAGAAAAGATAAACTGAGCTTTTTCCCAGTCCATATCTCATATGGTGTCTTTTCAACCACCTTAGATGGAACACGATTTAGTGCAAATGTAGCTATTTCTAATGCATAGCCCCAAAAGGATGGTGGAAGATCCGTTTGACTCATCATGGAACGAACCATATCTAATAAGGTTCAGTTCCTTTGTTCAGAAATGCCATTCCATTGTGGTGTTCCTGGTGGGGTCAATTGTGAGACAATACCACAATTTCCAAGATGGTCAATAAACTCTTGGCTCAAATATTCACCACCTCGATCGGATCGAAATGCTTTAATAGTTTTGCTAAGCTAATTTTGTACCTCATTTTGGAATGTTTTGAACATTTCAAAAGCTTCAGATTTGTGTTTCATTAAATAGATGTAACCATATCTATTATAGTCATCTATAAAAGTAATGAAGTACAAGTGGCCTCCTCTAGCAGTTGTACTTAGTGGATCACATACATCGATATGTACTAGGCCCAATAAGTTAGTGGCCCGCTCACTATGTCCAGTGAAAGGTGCCTTAGTCATCTTTCCCAATATACAAGATTTGCATGTGTCAAATGATTCAAAATCAAATGATTTTAGAAGTCCATCTTGATGGAGTTTTGAAATGCATTTATCATTTATGTGGCCTAGATGACAGTGCCAAAGATAGGCTGGATTCAAGTCGTTGGTCTTGATCCTCTTGGTAGTTATGTTATAGATATCTCGATTATTGGGAGCATTATGATTTAAGTAATAATGACCACTATGCAAATCACCATTTGCATAAAAAATGTCGTTACGATAAATAGAACATTTATTATTCCCAATAATTGAAATAAAACCTTCCTTATCCAAATAAGAAAGTGAAACAATGTTACTACTTAAAGCAGGAACATAATAGCAATTATTTAAAATTAGCAAAAGCCAACTGGGCAAATTTATTTCATAAGTGCCTACAACTAAAGCAGCAACTCTTGCTCAATTTCCAACTCGTAGGTCTACTTCGCCCTTTTTCAACTTCCTACTCCTTTTAAGACCTTGCACATTTGTACAAATATGAGTTCCACATGCAGTATCTAATACCCACGTAGGAGAAGTAGAAAGATTAATTTCTATAACATAGATACCTGAAGGAATAGCCCCGCTATTCTTCTTTTTCTTTAGATCTTCTAAGTAGAGCTTGCAGTTTCTCTTCCAATGACTGGGCTCATTGCAAAAGAAACTAACTCTTTCCTTGGGAGGTTTTGCCTTTTTAGCTTCAGGCTTAGGTTTGGGCTTGTTTTGGTTTTTGAACTCATTGTTCGGACCCTTTCCTTTGCCTTTGCTTTTCTTTTTCATTCTTTTACTTTTCTAAACCATTAAAACAGAGCTTGGATTTTTGTTAATATTTTGCTCAGCAGTTTTAAGCATCCCATGCAATTCAAAAACATATTTCTCCATGTTGTTCATATTGTAGTTTATAACAAACTGGTCATAACTTTCAGGGAGTGAGTTTAAGATTAAATCTGTAGACAACTTCTGACTTATGGGAAATCTGATCCTCTCAAGGTGATCAAGGTAGCCTTTCATCTTCAAAACATGAGTGCTAACTGATGCACCTTCAGCCATTTTACAGGAATGCAAGGCCTTGGTGGTTTCAAACCTTTCCTGCCTTGCCTGTTGTTGGAACATTTCCATAAGATGCACAATCATCTCATAAGCTTCCATAAGTTCCAAATCTCTCTGAAGTTCTGGGACCATGGTGGCTAACATCAGGCATCCCACATCCACAGAATCATTGAGATGCTTGGTGTGGGCATCCTTCTGTGCTCTTGGAGCATTAGCTACAGGCTCCTCAAGAATGGGCTCATCTAGGACATATAGCTTTCTTTCCTATTTGAGAACAATTCTTAAGTTCCTAAACCAGTCAAGAAAGTTTGTTCCATTGAGTTTGTCCTTCTCAAGGACGGATCGCAATGATAGTGCAGCAGAGTTATTTGTGAACATTTTTTCTACAATAGAATATGCAAAAAATCAAATTAATAACTTTCCACTAAAAATAACCCTCAATTTAATTTAGCAGACTAAGACCCATATTTCACTTAATTATAAGTCTACTTTAGCAAGACGCTTGAAATTAAGCTATTTAGGTAGGTAACTCGTTTACCAATTACATTACATGTAACTCTTAGATCTTTTATAGGATTCATTCATCACATGATTCATCATGTTTAATCCCATTTAATGCCTTGAGACTCAAAATCGTTTTGATAGTTTCAATTAAGTCAAACCACTATGAAACTTATGAGTATCACCATTACCCAAGCTGCCTTACTAAGATAACCTAAATGTATCCCACTTTGGTGGAACCTACAGTCAGGTGATCAAAGTCTTGGCAGATGTTCATTAGTGGGCGGCATTGCAACTTAAAATTTTACACAAGGGATTTTATTTTATTATTTCATAAAACTAGTTGTCACATAATTATATACTATGATAGCATACATGCATATGATCTCATCACAAGTCTTAAAATAAATGTGACACAATATGGCCCATCTATCCTATCTCCTCCCAAGCCAATGAGAGGATTCCTCTAAGATAAAATTTATATATATACAAAGAGAAACCTCGTTTGAACATTTGAGGGGAGTGTGAGATGAGAAAAGAATGTACATTCAGAATGAATAGAGAAAGGCATGACATGCAGGCCGTATTTTTTTTTTAATTACAAACCATAAACATCCTAAGGCCATATCATGCACCATACCCATCCAAGCAAATCACAGCACACATGTTACAAACATCTCATCTCATATGACAGACTGTAAATTTAGTGAATTAATTTTAAATTAGATTATGTTATGCTAAGATTAGATAGCAATGGCAGATTCATTTAGTGCGTCACATACATAGCGAAACGAATTCGAATTAAAATAGAATATAATCTGTACAAAATATATCAAAAATATATATACATATGTAACAGATTAATAATCATGTTTCCAATCACATTGAAAACTATACATATATCATATATATGAACGAATTCATTAAAAGGACCTCTACGCTTAGATTTCATGCTTTTAAAATAATTTGATCAAATCAACATCGCATACATATCTTATATTAGCACATGTGAAAAATTGATTATAAAATAAAATTCTTAGAACACACAAGTACTCAATTTAAGCAATTTTTGATGTAGCTCTGATACCACTATGGGAATTATGGGAGGCACACAGCGGAAACTTTTAAAATTTTTATCCCAATTCCCACCAAGGATCCATCAAAATCGCTTAAACAGAATAAGTTCAGAGAATTACCTTTTCTGTCGATTGAGTTTATTGTTTACTTTTGTTTGGACCACAGGAACTGACCGCAGATCAGCTCCCTCAACTGGTATCCACATGAACGGGGTTCAGCAACTCAAACGGTGTGCTAGCAGCCTGTCTGTACATTTTTGTACAGTCCGTAAGACATTCGTACAATTTCATACGATGTCCGTACGGTGTCCCTCTCTTTAAGGATTTTGGAGGCAGCTCTAGCTCTATTTTCTGATATGGAAACCCCTATTTATATACTAGAGTTTCAGATATATTTAATTAATCAAAATTAATTAAATATATCCATTAGTTTAAATTCAAATCTATCTTATAGTTTAAATTTAAACTAACAATATCTAGAGCTTAATTTAATTTATCTGATTAGTTTAAATTTAAATCTATCTGATAGAATCAAATTTAAATTATCTGATTAGTTTAACTTTAAATCTATCTAATAGAATCAAATTTAAATTAATTCATATATATATACATATATATAATATCAAATATAATATACATATATATATATAATATATTTCGCATTTATTTATATATATAAATAATTCCTCCATCCTAGATATTCATTAAATCCAGACACATTTCTGATTCAATAAATGTGGACATTTTAGCCCGAGTTAGTCCATTCTTGTGTGCGACTCTTGTAACAACCGGGGAAAAGAAAAGGGAAAGGAAAGAAAAGCTGAAAATTTTCGAAGGTTGAAAATTTTCTAAGTCTGCTAGTTATAGCCTAGCTATAGCGAATGTACCTGTTCACTATAGCCTAGCTATAGCGAGAGTGCCTTCTTGCTATAGCGAAAATGCTTCTAGCTATAGCGAGTACGGGCATTCCATACAAAAATCAGGGAGTTGCTCGCCGTAGCGTACGCTATAGCGAAAGCGAAGGTCTGGGACTGACACGAGCTCACCGTAGCGAGGGTTATGGCTCGCTATAGCGAGGGTTAGTCCGAAAAAGTGTGAAAAGTGAGATTTTGACCTTTTAAACTTCCAAACTCTTCCTTTCTCTGTAAACTGACCTAAGCTTCGACAAAGAGAGAGGAAAGGGCTGTGGAGAGAGAGAGAGACCTAGAGAAGGAAGGAGAACAGGCAAAGAGGTAAGCAATCTTGAGATTTCCATAGCTTTTCTCCTTAGCATGTTATTCTTCTCCCCTTTGCCCTCACTTTTTATGGTTTGGTAGTTGATTTGGGTTTGGTTTAGAAGAGAGAAAGTGGAAAACCACTCTTGAGGAAGGGTAGAGCTCATGTAGCTTCAATTCTTCTTCTTTTCTCTCCTTTTTGAGAGCTTGAGAGAGGAAGGAGAGTGAGTGAAATTCTAGAGAGAGAATCCCTAGTTTCCTACATGAGTAGTAGGGGTTTGCTTCGATGAAGAGCCCCTTTAGCTTTGTGAGTACTTATTTGAGTTATGAGAGAATAATCCTATGCTCTTTGTTGTGCTTAGGCTCAAAGGAAGCAACTCCATCTAGTTGTAAGTGTGAAATCAAGACGGGAGAAGAGAAATTGAAAGGGAAGATTTGTGTTAGCCGATAAGGTAGTTCTCTACTCTTTCTTGTTGCATTCTTGGATGTGTAATAGTCATTGTATGCTTGTGTATGTGCTTGTATGATGAAACATGCCATTTGATGTTGCCTTGATGCATTGGTACCAATATGCGTATGATATAAATTGTGGAAATTGCTCGGGTGAGGTGGTGCCGAAAGTCCCTTGAGACGGGTGAGGTGGAGCCAAAAGTCCCTAAACCAAGGGTGAGGCCAATCCAAAAGTCCCAAAGCTCGGGTGAGGCTAGACTAAAAGTCCCTAGAACCTAATCTTGGCATTGATATGTTATTCATAGCATGAAACACATATATTGTATCATTGTGACTTGTTTGCATGCTTTGACTGGTTTATATATCTTGATTGCTTCTTGAATGAGTATGAGCTATTGAGATTCCCTGAATCTCACCCCCTCCCTCTCCCCTCCTAACGTTTTAGGTGGAGCTCAAGGAGAATCAAGTGCACACCAAGGAGTCTAGTTGAAAATGCTTAGAGAAATGTGTAGTTCTTTTGGTTCTTTTGTTGTAAAGAGGTGCCAGAATGAATATGCACCTATTATTTTTAAGATGTATATATATGAGCAAATGTAAACATATATATAAATGATGTATGAACTGGGTAAAGAGCCAAAGTAATGAGAATGTAGAATTTGGCCCTTTTGTGGCTTATATGTGATAGTGCATTTTGTTCTGTAACATAGTGATTTTGAAATGTATGATGACTTGGGTCACTTAGACAATTCATATATGCTATGTTTGTACTTTCAAACTTGCCCAAAAGATGCTAGGGCATGTAGGAGGCCATTTGGACCCATTTTGAACCATTTTGGGTGCTAAAATCGCCAATTTTGTGAGCTCCATCAAAGTATGACTAGATGAGCTCTTCTTCATACGAAATTTGGCATGCTTCTAGGGTCTATTGAGAGCTTCTTGAGAAGCTAAAGTGTGTAATATTTGGAGGTCTAGGAAATATTTGGCGAATTGTTGAAGTTTGGAAATTTTAATGGTTTGGTCATGGTACTGTGCAATAAGTTCGAAAATGAATCAATGTCATTTATGGACCAAATGGTGTCCAATTGTTATGAAATTTTATGAGTATAAACTAGATATCCACAGTGACCTATACCAACTAGAAGCACCTCAATCGGAGGTCTATAGAGAGAGAAACGACTTTCTGAAGTTCTGTATCAGCATCAGGGAAGTTTCTGACCTTCGTTACTGTTCCATCGGTTTTCGAGGTCCAAGAGCTCCTGAACTGATTGGAATTATTTTTGTCCTCTAGCTAACATTTGTAGCTTTCCAAATTGGTATAGATTGTCCAGATTGGATTTTTTTGGAATTAATTACGAATTTTCAAAGTTCATGATAGTAAACTGCACCAGTATCAGGGATAGCCGGACCTCTGTGTCTCTTTTGATGTCAATGATGGTCCAACCGTGGAGATTGTGGTTGGGAATTATTTTTAGTGTGAATTTAACATCCAAAGCTTTCCAAAGAGTCATGATTTGCTTGATTCTCATTTGAGAAATTGCATTTTCTTGGTTTTTTGCTTCATATCCGTGGTTTAGGAGTTGTTTGAGGCTATATACAAGTTGTATAAATGGTGTTTGAGTAGAAAATGTGAATGATGGGTTCATGGGACCCACGGGGCAAAATATGACCGGTTAAACCCCGACATAAAACAGTGCAATACCACAGTTTTAGTTATTTTCTCTAGAAATTATATGGAATCAAGCCTAGAGGGAGATGAATTGGAGTTAAGTCACTATGGTGTTACAACTCTGCAGGCCCATATGATATTGGTAGTGGGCCAACTGCACTGTTTGACCCACAAATCACAAGCAGCCTCTAGCAAGACATTGTGACTACCCAAATCATATGGGATCGGTGATCCGATGCAACCTATCTTATAATTCTATCATATCCCTTTTATCACAAAATATCTAGATCGCGTATGAGGCATGGAAATGTTATCCTCAACTTGCTCGATTATAACTTTTTAGATCTTCGAGCAGACGGATATAAGATGGAACCCTTTCCATCTGAGCATGGCCATGCATTTCTCAGTCACACTCATCGAGAGGCCCAGAGATATCTCTCTATTAATTAGAGGGACAAATTCTATCTTGACCACTCATCTTCCTCTGCATGGATTCCATTATACCTGATCATAGTCTTTCTAATCACCCGATCAAAGGTGACATTAGATTATGCCAAAGTACAGTGTCCTTCATGTAGGAATCTATGGTGATCTCAGGTCCAAGGGATCAATGATATGGTTATATATGAGATAAACTTATGACCTAATCCATGTAGCTTATCTCATTATGGGTCTATCTAGCGTCCTATTCTCTAACACACGCTTATGATTTTGATTCATATCAATATACATGATTAACACTTAATCAATCAAAATCATACTAATCTTAATTCATCGTTGTTCCCACAAGGATGATTGATTAGAGATATTTTGGATAATTCAAAAAAATGATTTATCCATGGATATTATTATATATAAACATGCAAATAATATAATAATGTAATAAAAAGAAAACTCTTATTTCGTAATAAAAACAATGTTCACAATACAATGATTGGCCTAAGGCACAATCTCCAACACAACACCTAAATGTTTAGATAAGTTTCAGAGCCCAAAAGGCTAATTCCCTTAGGTCAGAGGTTAAGTTACAAGCTACACCCTAGAGCCCGATAGCCTAGAAGTGATAACTATATGTGCGTGAATGAAGCAAGAGGTAGAACCCTCTAGCTTGATGATGGGCTAGATATAGAGGCATGAGGCTCGGGTTGGTGGCTAAAGATGAAAATCTAATCCCTAAAAAAATAAGCAAATCAGAGGCTGTTAGCCGCAGCCAATTATTCTAGATAACAACGAGGTAATCTAGAGAGTTCCTCGCCGTGGCTAATTAAGAAGTTAGCCACGGCCAATACTCAGATAGGAAAACTAGGATGAACTCGAGGCTAGTTAGCCACGATGAATGATATGTTAGCCATGGCGAGTGACAGTATGAATGCCTTATTAGTCATATTCAGATCAACTTAAGGAATGACTGATAAGGGATCAGTCGATCCACAGAGAGCAAAAACCCCTAGTATAAGTAGAGAAAAGGAGTAATGAACAGTCACGAAAAGTTAGTAAGAAATCCATGGGCCTAGTAAATGAGACTAAGAAAAGAGCTCAGTATAGAGAAAGTTAGACACAGGGATGATAAGGTTGTTCAGACCCACTTTTGAGGGGTTGACTCCAGCCTAGAGTGTTACCTTGTGAGACACTAAATGATAAAATGTTAGTGTAGCCTCAAAATAATGTAAGATAAGACTACCAGCAATGAGGCACATAGCGAGTGGCCTAGAAAGGTGTACCTCTTAAGTAACACCTAGAAGTATGTATGAGTAGCCAGTAATAGAGACTAAGAAAAGAATAAGGATAGTTAGTAAGCTACAAGTTCGATGAGATGGCTAGCCTAGGCTAAGCATAAGCTAAAGCCTGGGGGAGATGACCAGTAGCACGGTTCTAGGTGAGATATATGAATGAAAGGCTTAATGAAAGTTCTCCCTAAATTGAGAAAGAAAAGATGAAACATTCTATGTCGGGGAAACCACCTAATAGTGGTAGCAAATTCCCTAGATAGACCCCCTGAGTCATAAAGTATAGTAATAAAGAAAGCAAGGAAGAGTCGAGAAACTAGCTACAGAAAAGATGCCCTCGCTTTAGTCATTATTAGATGAGTAAGCTAAGCCCAGAAAGGTAAATAGATAGGGGTCTAATAGTTAGTTAGACAAGCTCTCTAATATGAGAATGATATAGGGTTAAGGCACGTGAGTGATTAGAGCACCAAGTAGAGCATAAGTTTTCAGTAAGATAGAGTTCGGACATTGAGAGCACGTGTCCTAGATTAGGATATCAAAACCCTAGAAATAGTATACTATGCTCCTGGGGATGAAATTAAAGAGGATGAACAGAGAGAAAGCAACTCTAATTCGAACATAAAATATAAGCTAAGACGAATAGTTAGTGCCTTAATACCCTCAGGGAAGCTCGAGGGGGCTAGAGACTGCCTAAAAAGGTGAGCCTCATTTTATGTAGAGAAAGAGTGTAAGCCAACAACGCCATAAAATGAAATTTTTGGGATTATATGAAATAGAATCCTTCTTACCAAGGGATGGTCTAGCTAAGAGTAGAGTAAGAGTATGAACGAAAAAATAAACCCCTTTGATGTTACAGAGAGTAAATAAGTGGCGGAACCTCGGGAGCAGGTGCTCTTGAGCATAAAAAAACCTGAACTGGCAATAAAAACAGCTAGTAGTAAAACATCCTTTTTCCTAAGTAAGAGGATAAGAAAGGTAGAAAGAGAAGATATGACATTGTTCAAGCCGAGGACATATTAGATTGAGAATAAATATTTAGTTAATGTGCTTGAGTACTTAAGAAAGCACATCTGTCCTTGGCATAGATGCCCTTCTAGTATGATAGCACCTGAAGTAAAAATAGCCGGGCAATACAGAGAAATCTCAAGATGAAATAGAGAAGAATCCTATTTTCCCCGAGAACTCTACAAGAATAGGGCAGATAGAGAAAAGTAAAAGATGAATACTTTAGATTATTGGGAAACTTGCAATATACAAGAGATAGTTTCTTTGAGCTCAGTCATGAGGCGCCCGTGTATTAGTGTTTGATGTTATGGTTTGCTTGCAACAGAGGCTACATGATATTAGGTCTGGTCAACTTAGTAGTAATGTGGCTTAAGTGCATAGCAAATGACGACATCAATCACTAAAGTGTCCCGATAATTGAAAGGTATCCTAGTTAAAGAACGAGATGAGTTAGAAAAGAGAAGTAAAGGGAGTCTAGTAATATCAGAATGATGAGAAAAGTATGCAGAAAGGAATCCCCAGTAAAAAATGTTCAGATTCAGTATGCATAACCCAAGTCCCTTATAGTATATATATAAATAAAATGAATAGGGACCAGTGTATAGCCTCTCTCCTGCAAGAGATGTTTACCACACTTAGTGTGTGAGATGCCCTAGTGACAAAGCACTTAAAAGCAGAGTGTAGGCATAGTTAAAAACTGCAAGATATGAGAGGAGGGATAAAATGAGTATATGTAAGTAAGTAAGCCAATAGAGTAAGAAAAGAAAGCCCAAGTAAAAAAGGGCTAAAGTGGGAATCTGAGGATCCCATGAGGAGCGATGAACAAAAATTAAGATGCTTCTAAGTATTAGTATGACAGGATCCTAGAGAATCAGATGACATAGAACCCACTTCGCGCGAAGAGCGAGATGTATTTCTAAGTTTAGCCTTAGCTATTATGAGCGATGGTAACCAAACTTAGTGAGTATGTATTTTACTGCTAGATACAGTAATCTTAGGCTTCGATGTCTCCCAGAGATGGATCATAGTAGATCCTAGCATAGCACAGTGGGTTGCAGTAGACCCCAACAAGGCTCTGAGAGGTTGCAGTAGACCCAGGAGTCACAGTAGATCTCATAAAGTTACAGAGAGCCCTAGCCACAACATGATAATTCTCTAGTAAGATGATGGCTTGAGATAGTTTTACAGAGCAGTTAGTCTCAGAGACTAGTACAATTTTAGTTAGCTTTTGTCTCAAAGACTAGAGATCTCCTAAGTCTGGTAGACTATTGCCATAAAAATATGAAGGCTTTACTCAAATAGTTAAACCACTGACTAGCTCTCTTTAGAGATGAGCATAGTGTATGGGATGAGGAAAGCAAAAAATTAGCTTTCTAGAGTTAAAGCTAAATGAACCACTACCTAGCAGACAGCAGCCCTAATCGAAGGATAGAAAGATCCTCGTATGCTAGCTTATATATTCAGAAAGGTCAAGTGAAGTTTTTATATGAGGTAAGTGGTACAATATATCTCCAATGAGTAAAATTATGAGAATAACTAGCATCCCATTAGAGCCCAGTAGTAGTTAATGGTAGTAGCTCTTTGGTGCTAGTATGAGACATGTATGTTAGGCCTATCAATATTGAAATGAGGGACTACAAAATGCCACTATAAATGAGCAAAGAAAATAAGATTTGTTTGCATCTATTATGTATGATTGAATGGGAGATAAGCTATTGGGATTCTTTGAATCTCATTCCCTCCTCTCCAATGATCTAATGTACTAGGTGGATCAAATGGACAAGGTAATGGAAGCCAACCACCTCGAAGAAGAGAGCTTGACAACCTAATGTATAGTTTTTAGTTCTTTAAGGCCATATTTGTATCAAAATATATAAACCCATGATGTATATGGTCTATGACCTCTTAAACATGTGTAATTATGATATTGTGCCATGTATGAATGAGAGAATATGTTATGTAGCCACTAGAATGTGAATTGAGTATATGATGGCAAATTAACTCCATGAATGGTTTAATAGAATTATGCACATATGTGGATGAAATGGCCAAAATGAGATGTATGGAGTTTGAGACCATTTAAGCAACTTACACAAGTCTTAATCATGCTTTTAGACTTGCCCAAAAGGCGCCAAATCCTAAGGAAAGCCATTTGGTCTCTTTGGTACCCTATATGGAGCCAAAATTAACCATAATGGAACTCTATGTCACCTTTTTGACCAAATGAGTTCTTCTTGATCTAAGATTTGGCATGCAATTAGGACTTATTGACAGTTTTTTTGGGAAGGTAAAGAACATAATTTTTGGAGGTCTACATGATATTAGATAAATTTCCAAAGTTGGCAAATTTTCTGATTTTGGTCTGCTGCACTATTCATTTGGTTCGAAAATGAAATCTATCACACAGAGCTCAAATGATGTCCAATTGCCATGAAATTTTTTATGGAGAAACTAGACATTTACAGTGACCTGTATCAATTAGAAGCACCTAATTTGGAGGTCTAGAGAGGGAGATATGAATTTTTAAAGATTCTATCTAGTATCGGGAGTTTCACCCGACCTCAGTTATTGTTCTATTGAATTTTGGGGTCTGGACATGCCTGAGATAGTCTGGAAATATTTGTCCCCTCTAGCTAACATCCACATCTTTCCATATTGGTATCATTTTAATGGATTGGAGTTTTGTGGAATTAATTGGACTGTGACAACACCAGTGAGCAGTTGACCTCTGGACCTTTTCGGATGTCAAACATCCTCTATGATGGATGTTATGATATGGACATATTTTTAGTGTAAATTATACATCCTTATCTTTCCATAATGACTAAGAATGAATGATTTTAATTTTTCTAGAATTAGTTATGATATTCCAAAGTTTGGTTAGAAAAGAGCCAAATCTGGCCAAAAATGGATATGAATATTTCATGCTTCCTTTCATGATTATTGTGGTGTAGGCCACTTTTAATGATGCAAATGAGTTGTATTCATGTAATGAAATATGGGGATGTGATGTTTGAGCTCATATGGTTTACATGACACCGAATGGAATTTTTATACGTGATGTAACGCTAAGAAATGCATTAAAACAATGCCATTTTCTTACCTCTTGTATGAATTGCTTGATGTGAGGCATAGATACAGTATGAAATGAGCTAGAAATATATGGTGTTACACCACACACTTCTCCTTTCTTTTCCTATCTTCTTAAGCATGAAATTTCTACCTAAAATATAGAATGTGATTTGTTCTCTTAGGCTCACAAGAAGGGGAAGAAAATGAGGAGAAAATTCAAGAAAAAGGTATGGATTCTTGGTAGATTTCTATTCTTTCTTTCATCCAAACCTCCTCTCCTCCATTCTCTTTTGTTTCCTTTGATTAAAATGAAGTTTTCAAATATATTTTAAGGGAGATATTAAGGGGAAATTTCGGATTTGAAGAGAGGAGTTTGGAGAAAACAAGATTCGAGTGAGAAAAAGCAAGAAAACTAGGTAATTTCTCTTCCTATGGTTGATACCTTTAATTCCTCTCCTCCTCCATTTCGCCCAACATGAGAAACCCTAGGAGGACTTGATTTTTAGGCAGAACCAAGGATGAATCTAAGGAAAAAGAGTGTGGAGATTAAGAATATGCAAAGGGAATTAACAAAAACCCATTAGATTTCAAGATGCAATTTCTAGGGTTTCAATTGTACCTTGTAAAATATGATTTTGTATGATGATTCCTAGGCCTAAATAAGAGTTTAAATGAGCCCCCAAGATCCCTAAGAAGCTCCCTCATGCATCCTCCCTTGAGAAAACAATGCAAACTCCAAGAAACCCCATTTCCTCCATAGCCTCAGCCTAAATGGGTTTGTGTAGTTAGGGAGAGTTTTAAGTTTTTCTAAACCTATTCTTGAGTCATATATGATGAATGAAAATGATGGAAGCCCTTAGGAAAAATTTAGAACCCATAGAAAGTGAGTTGGTGCTTTATGTTCTATATTATGACCTAAAGAAGTAACATGTAGTTAGGCTCCTAGTTTTGATTGTGTGATGACTCCAAGAGGCTTAAAAGGAGTCAAGAATCATATTTGAAAAGAAAGAATGGAGCTTAGAGTTTACTTGACGGGTGATGCTTCATTAGGTGTAATTATGGAACCATAATGAGGTTATAAGTCAAGCTAGTATCTAAGCAAGTTGTGTGGCCTTAGAATTAATTCCATGAACCTAATTGGCTTCAATAAATTGTGTTTAGGCCAAGAGAAACCATTCCCACACTTTTGTGTGTGTGTGGCCAAAAAGGGGAGCTTGGATTCAAGAGAAAAAGTATGTAATTGTGTACAAGGTAGCTCTCTCCACCTTCTCTCATGCATGGATATGTGCTTAGCTTGTCTTAAATGTATGTATGTGTATTTTTAAGCTGTGAAAAGTGTTCTAGCATGATTTTGATTCCATGGTGCCATGATATTACAATATGCTCTTATATGATGTTTTTTATGTGTGCTTGGGTTTGCTTGAGTGTGGTGAGGCTAAGAACCCTTAGCCATAATGAGGATGAGCCAAGAACTCTTAAGATTAGTTGAGACAAAGCAAAAAGTCTCCCAAAAGCAAGATTGACTCCCAAGAGCATGGTTGAGTCCAAGAATGTCTTAAAGAATGGGTGAGGCAAGTCCAACATCCACAAGAAATTAGGTGAGACCAATCCACTTGCTTAGCAAGTCTTTGTATGCTATGTATGACTTTTTCAAATGATGAAAATGTCTCTTGAATGTTTACACATATCAACATGACGATACATGCATTTATGAGACTGGTTTGCATCTATTATGTATGATTGAATGGGAGATTAGCTATTGGCATTCTTTGAATCTCATCCCCTCCTCTCTCATGTTCTAACATGCTTGGTGGACCAAGAGAGCAAGGAGATGGAAGGCAACCACTTGAGAGATGAGAGTATGACATTGAAATGTATGAAATTTGCTTCTTTAAGGCCATCAAGGTGGAAAATGTTGTCATCTATGGTTGTATATGACCTATGACCTCTTGAATGTTTGTAATTATGTTAATAAGTTATGTATGAATTAGAGTTAAAGTTGTATGTATGAATATGCACATTTTTGTTAGGTATTGGCAAGTTTTCATTTATGGAAGTATGTGTATAATTGCATGTGGCATAGCCAAAATGAGAGGAATGGAGTTTGGGACCATTTGGGCACCTCACATAAGTCTTAATTATGCTTTTAGACTTGTCCAAGAGGTGCCAAATCCCAAGAAAAGCCATTTGGACATTTTTGTATCCCTTATGGAACCAAAATTGACCAATTTACAACCCTATATTACTTTTTGTCCAAATGAACTCTTCTTGATCTAAGATTTGGCATGCAATTAGAGCTTGTTGAGAGCTTTTTGGGAAGCTAAAGAACAGAATTTTTGGAGGTCTAGAGAATATTTGATGAATTTTCAAAGTTGAAAAATTTTCTGGTTTTGGTCATGTCACTGTTCATACTGGTCCAAAAATAGAATCTGTAACACAGGGCTCAAATGATGTCCAATTTTCACAAAATTTTATACAAAGAAACTAGATATTCCCAGCAACTTGTTTCATCTAGAAGTAAGTCATTTGGAGGTCTAAAGAGGGAGATATGAATTTTTAAAGATTCTGTCTAGTATTAGGAGCTTCACCCACCTCAGTTATTGTTCTATTGAATTTCGAGGTCAAGGCATGCCTGAGCTGGTCTAGAGTTATTTTTTTCATCTAGATAACATCCACATATTTCTATATTGGTATCATTTGCATGGATTAGGTTTTTGTGGAATTAATTGGACATTTTTTAATTTTGCTGCAGAAATCTGTGACAGCACTAGTAGGCAGTTTGACCTCTGGACCATTTCGAATGTCAAACGTCCTCTGTGATAGATGTTATGGTCTGCACATATTTTTAGTATGAATTAGACATCAGTAGATTTTGAACATGGGCAAGAATGTATCATTTTGATATTTTTAGAATTAGTTATGAATTTCCAAAATTTAGTCAGAAAAGAGCCAAATTCTGGCTGAAAATATGCATGAGTATTTTGAGCTTCCCTTTGAATTCCATGAGTTGTGGGCCACATTTTATGATGCAAATGAGTTGTATTCATGTAATTAAATATGAGAATGTATTGTATGAGCTCACATAGTTCACATGACACTAGATGGAATTTTTATACACGACGCAGCACAATTAAATGCATTATTTTAATGGACTTTTCTCACTTCTTTCATGGAATTGATAATATGATGCATGAGAATGTTATGAAATAAGCTTGAAATATATGATGTTACATTTCTGACTTTCCTTGGTCTCTTCTCTTCAAATCCAAAATTTCCCCTTTGTTTTGCACTCAAAATAGCACCAAAAACTTTAAGAAAACCATAGGGAGAAAGGGGAGAAAGAGGACAAACATGTTGCTAAAGAAAGAGCTTGAAATTTCATGGAGTTTCCTTGCCTTTTCTCCCTCCAAAGCTTCTTCTCTTGTTGCGCCTAGGAGCTGGCTCTCTTCTCTGGTTTTGGGGTAGAATTAGATTAATCTAGAAGAGGGGAGAAGAAGGGCAAAATATAAGGAGGGTTCAAGAAGCTTCCATTTTCCAAAAACTCTAATTTTGCCTTTCATTCTTGGTATTTTTGTTTCTAACTTATTTTAGCTCCAACCATCTTTTCCATTATGAAATTTAGATTCCTAATTTAATAAAATGCCTTTGGAATCACTCAAATCGAAGCTAAAACCTTCCCGAACGAATCTATCAAAGTTCGAGCTCATTATTGTTAGAAAACGTCCATCGGATGGGCTTTAGCTATCCTAGGGCTTCCTATGGTTTTCAGGGCCTCTAATAACCCCTGAGAACTCAAAACTTTTATTTAAAAAGCCCTCTTGTGATAATTCCAAAATTTGCTCAAATTTATGACAATATCATTATGTTTCATTAGCCTTTCATTCAAATTCGTTTCTTCATTTTAGCTCTATTTTTCTTTCTGTCTAAGCTTGGGATTCTCATTTTTAGGAGTCTAGAATGCTATTTAAATTTTTTAGGACCTAAACTAATTCACTTCGGGGGACTTGCTTTTGTATCCGGTGAATTTTGTTCATTTACGGAGAAATTGTACATTACGTTTCTCGCATTTTCTCTCATTTTAGAGAACCAAATATTATAGATTTGAGGTCCCAAAAAATTTATGTAGCATTCTAGACTCCTAAAAATGAGAATCCTAGCTCAGAAGGAAAGAAAAATGGAGCTAGAATGAAGAAACAAATTTGAACGAAAAGTTGACGAAATACAATGGCATTTTTGTAATTTTGAGCAAATTTTGAAATTCTCACAGATGGACTTTTTAAATGAAAATTTTGAGTTCTCTAGGGTTCTTAGAGGCCTGAAAACCATGGGAAGCCCCGGGACAGTTAAAACCCTTCCGGTAGACGTTTTTCAATGTCAATTGACCCAAACTTTGATGGATTTGTTTGGGAAAGTTTTATTTCTGATTTGAGTGATTCCAAAAGCATTTTATTAAATTGGGGACCTAAATTTCATAATGTAAAAGATGGTTCTCAAAAAGGAGTTAAAAGAGACTAAAAACAAAAATGCCAAGACGAATGGACGAAATTGGAATTTTTGAAAAGTTCTTCCTAACCTATTGATATATATATGAGGCACCCCACCTTCTTATTCATTTAGCCACATTTTTTCTACCCTAAATCAAAGAGAGAACCTTAAGGGTGAGGCACACAAGAGGGAGAAGAAAAAAAGGAGAAAAACAAGGAAGAGGTATGGAATTTCTTGGTTTCTCTTTAGCAAACTTCTTCCCTTCCATTTCCCCTTCTTTCCTATGGTTTTGTTGAAGTTATTGGATCTATTTTGAGGTTAGAACAAAGGGGAAAATTCGTATTTAGGGCGAGGAAGCGAAGGAAAGTGAAAGACAAGCAAGAAGAAGTAAGGAAACAAAGTAAATCTTCATTCCTATGGTAGCTACTTCTTCTCCCCTTCTCTCCTTAGTTCGTCCAACATAAGGAGCTTCAAGAAGGCATAGACTTTAGGTAGAACCAAGGGTGAATCTTAGGAATTTAAGGGAGGAGAATAAGAATATACAAAGAAAACAACAAAAGAACCATTATATTACAAGATAGAAAACCTATGGTTTCAAGTATCCCTTGTAAGATCTGATTTGATACAATAATTCTTAGGCCTAAATGAGTGTTTAGATGAGCTCCTAAGATCCCTAGAAGGCTCCTCATATACATCTTCTATCAAGAAAACAAAGAAAACTCCAAGGGTGGCCTTAAGGAACATAGCCTCAGCCTAAGGGACTTGAGGCACCTTAGGGTAGTTTTAATTTGTTCTAAGCTTATTTTTGAGTCATATATGATGGAAGAGGATAAGAAGAAGCCTTAGAAAAAATTTAAAAAATCATAGAAAGTGAGATGGCATCAGAGGTTCCATAATATGATCTAAAGAAGCAACACCTAGTTAGGCTCCATGTTTTAATTGTGTGATGACTCCAAGAGGCTTAAAACTAGTCAAGAATCATAAATAAAATAAAAGAATGGAGCTTAGAACTCAAGTGAGGGATGTTGCTTCATTAGGTGCATTCTGGAACCATAAAATGGGGTTATTAGACTAAGTTAGTGTTTAAGGAAGATGTATAGCTTTAGAAATGATACCAAGAACTTAATTGGCTTCCATATATTGTATTTCAGCCAAGAGAAACAAATCCCACACCATTGTGTGTGTGAGGCTGAGGGAGAGGATTCAAGGTTCAAGGAAAAAGTGTGCTTGTGTGACAAAGGTAGCTCTCTCTCCTTTCTCTAATGCATGGATTAATGTTATCTTGTCTTTGAATGTATGTATGCATGTATTAAGCCATGAAAATGTGTTCTAGAATGATTCTATATTCCATGGTACCATGATGTTGTTTTATGCATTCAAATGATGTCTTGTTACTTTGCTTTGGTTTGCTTGAGTGTGGTGAAGCCAAGAACACTCTAGCCATGGTGAGGATGAGCTAAGAACCCTTAAGAATGGTTGAGACAAAGCTAAGAGTCTCCCAAGGGCAAGGCCTAGTTCTAAGCCTTAAAGAAAAAGGGTGAGGCAAGTCCAAGATCCTTGAAGAGAATGGGTAAGGCCAAACCACTTACTTGGCAGGCCTATGTATGTTTAATGTCACTCTTTGAATGCTAAGAATGATTCTTGAATGATCTCATACTCTATGATAGTCATGCATGCTTTTCTAGACTTGGTTTTGCATTCTTTATGTGTGATTGAAAGGGAGAAGCGCTATTGGGATTCCTAGAATTTAATTCCTTCCTCCCTACATGTTTAACATGTCTAGGTGGACCAAGGGAGCCAAAGAGTGAGAGCCACCAAGCTAGAAGGAGAAAGTATGACAATCAAGTGTGTAAAAATGCAAATTTGTAGCCATATGAGTGGCACATGATGTAATTTCTTATCATATATGTTGTATGACCTTATGAACACATGTAAATATGTAAATGTATCATGTATGTATGAGATTTAATGCCATATGTATGATCTAGTGCATTTTGGGCATTGGATGGCAAGCCTTGATATGTATGCTGTTATGTATAACTTGGGATGGATGAGTGAGTTTGAGAAATCTGGGTTTGTGCACCTTTGAGACAAGTTTAGTAGATCATTTTTGTGCTTTTCCACTTGCTCAAGTGGCCATGGTTGTCTTAGAAGAAAATTTAGACCATTTGAGACCCTTATATGACACAAAATGAACCATTTTCCAACCCACTGTCAAGATCTGACCAAATGAATGAATTTGCCCATGAAATTTAGCACATATATAGATATTATCTAGAGCTTTTTGGGAACTAAAAGACTAGATTATTTAAAGCTTTGTGGAATTAATTATCAATTTTCAAATTTGGCATTTTTCTATTGAACTGATGCAGCCACTATTCATATGGTTAGAAACTTAAGCTATGTTATTTGAGGGCCAAATGATTTCCAATGCTCATGAAAATTTTCAAACATAAACTAGACATAATAAGCTTTCCAGGGACACCAAGATCACCTTAATTGGACACCTGAACAGGGAGATATGAATTTTTGAAGTTGAAGGATAGCACCAATAATGACAGACGACCTCTGATATTGTTCCATCAATTTCTAGTGGCTAGCAGTCTCTGTTGTGGTCTGAATTTATTTTTAGCATAAAGTAGACATATCTCATTTTCTGGAATGGTATAGTGTGCTAATTTTGATTTTTCTAGAATTAGTTATGATTTTTCAAAATTCAGGCACAAAATATAGATTGGATACCTGAGGCTGCACACTATATTTTCATGTATACCATCCACTTGCATGAGTTCTAGGCCACTTTTTGAGATGGTTTTGAGTTGCAATTGTGTATTTAAATATGATAATGAGATGGATGAGTTAGCCCATGGGATATCGAATGAGAATTTTACTTGTGACGTAATGCAATTTAATGAATAATTTTAATACTTTTCCTTAGCACACTTGTATGATCCATGGAAGGGAACTTAGAAATAAGGTAAGATGAGCTTTGTAAATATGGTGTTACAGTTCACTTACCTAAATGGAAGCTTAAAATTCTTTTCTCTCTCACCTCTTAATGTCATGCCATAGCTCTCTAAAAATCTAAAAATGGAAGCTTGGGGAAGATGATGAGGTGTAATTTTACTTAAGAAACCTCTTTTACAATTTTTCAAAATGAACATTTTGCTCCTATGCACTTGTTTGCTCTGTTTAGGCTTATTTCAACTCCTTTTTCAGAACCATCTTTTCCATCATAAAAGTTAGGTCCTCTAATACATAAAATGCCTTTGGTTTCATCCAAATTAGGTTAAAAACCTTTTCCGAATGAATCGGTCAAAATTTGGGTTAACCGACACTCTAAAATGTAGACTGGAGGGGTTTAAACCATTCTAGAGGTTCCTATGATTTTTAGAGCCTCTAAAAACCCTGAGAAACTCATTTTTTTCATTTGAAAATTCCTCTTTTGAGTTTCTAAAAAGTACCCAAAATTATAAAAATGCCACTACATCTTCGTTAAATTTTGTCTGGTTATTCTGTCTCCATTTTCAGGGCACCTCTGGCCTTAGATCCTCATTATTTGAGGTATAGATTATTACTCTAATTTTATTAGACCTCACATCATTTTATTTGAGAGACTTCCTTTTATATCTAATATGTTTCGTATGTTTAAGGAAAAACTAGACATTACGTTTCTCATGTTTACAGAGGTACCAGATGTTATACTTAACTTAAACACTTGAGAGAATTAAAAGTAAACACATAAACAGTGAGAAGTTGCCACTTTGATTCATTTTTTTATCAATTGAAATTGCCATGCTACTTGTTCATCTTCAATTAGCAAGAAATATTACTTTTGATTATTGAATATCTAAAAAACTTGAATTGTATTTAGCTTGGCAGTTTTGTATTTCAGTTTTGTTTTCCTTTTTTTTTTTTACTTTTCCTCGGAGTGCAAAAGCCTAAGTGTAGGGGAATTTGATATTTCAATATTATTATATTTTATATTCCTCATATTTAGTCTTAATGATAAATTATTATGGGTAATTTGATAACTTTGGGCTTATTTTATATTAAGTATGGTTAATTTAGATTAATGGACTTTAATTGCATTTTTATTATATTTATCCAATGAAGGCCTAATTATTTTTTTAATTGTATTTTGCAGGATAGAAGATTCCTAAAAGGATTAGGTTAGAAGACTCCTACAAAGATTTGGATATTATCTTATTAAGTCCCAAAAGGATTTGGATACTACTTCAAGATTAGTTTCAAGATTAGTATTAGATTTCTTATGGGAGAAGGCAACTTCACCTATTTAAGGAGAAGAAGATGTCACCATAGAAGACATTCCATCTTCTCTACTTCTTAATCTTGTTTTCATCTTCTTCCATGTCTTTCTAATTTTCTCAATGATCAATCCAAAGTCTGAACCTGATAGGGAACTTAAGTCCATGTTTGTATAGAACTCTTATTTGAATTTTTATTTCAGAATGTATTTCATTTTTATTTTTTATTTTTGTTTTTGTGTAATTATTATCATTCTGGTTAGATGATTTTTGTTGCATGAATTTTGATTCATTTGATTTATCTAAGAACACGTTTTGATTTAATCGATTGATTAATTAATTAAATTCATTCTGAACCATGGTAGGATTCTGCATGTGTCTCCGGTCAAGTGTGAAATATTTTGACTTCATATTGTTGACAGAAGCACTGTTGCATTCTGATTAACAATATGAACTAATTGAAATCCTGAACGGTATTTTAGGAACATTAATTGAAATAACTAGAGGATTAAAAATCAAACTAGAGGTATTTTTAGGTGACAAGGATAGAGAACTATCAGGGGAAGAATTTTAGATTGGTTACACATCATTCTAATTGAATTTCATTTTGTTTTGTCTTTATTCATTAATTTATTATTCGGTTTAATTAGTATGACTTCATATTCAAACCCCCAATCATCATAATTCTAGTTTTGTCATTCCTAAACTAATTGATTTTATTGAAAGCTCTGTGGGATATAACCTGGTAGGCATTATACTACAAACTAGTAAAAATCACTAATCATGACCAGTTTGACAACTGTGAGTGACATAAATTTCTTTACCAAGGACCTAGATGGTAACTTTTTAATTCTATAGGTAGATAGCACTTAAATTATAATACAAAGTTCCTATAGAGTCCATTTTCACAAATTCAACACTTTTAGTAGCAGAATTTACCAATGTTAAATGTCAAATTTATTCAAGTTTAATTAAATGGACCATATCAACTTTCCAAACTCATATTCTACCCTTGTTACACTCATTCATAGAGAAACATCACAAAATGAAGCATGGAATTTAGATTTGGAGCATACAAATCAAGACTAGCTAATTTCATAAGTTTCCATGGCAGTTTATTCTGTCACAAATTTTAGAAATTCATAACTTGAGCTAAAAAATTCCAAAATCATGTCAAATCAAACTCTTTGGAAAGCTTAGGACATCATCTAATGTCATATTCTAAATCTTCTATAACTAGTAACATAACCAAACTAGTTAATGAAGAACATCAATGAAAGCTTTAGGAAACTAACCTAAGTTAATTAGGAACTAATAAATTTAATTGAAACTAGAAAGAAAGACATACATTAGGGAGCCTTATCAAAATAGTAGCTTGGCTATTTCTTTAGCAAGCAAACTTATAGCTATAGGTTAAGATAAGGTTACAACCATTCTTACCTTAACATCCCCACTATATTCATATATAGGAATATGGCTAAGCTTGGTTGTTCGGTCAAGCAGCAGTGATTTAACTGTGTATACTATAAGCTAACAAATACATACATCTTGGGATGAGTCCTAGGAAGTATTAGTGCATATATGGCTAAACAAGAAGAGTAGGGAGAAACCAATAAATCCAAGGAGAATAAGACAAAAAGATGACACCTTGACGTCCCACTTATATTTCCATGTCCATTGTTTACTCGATTAATGTATAATGCTCCACCTAGCCGTGGGAAAGTGATAAATGCCATTTATATATATATTAATCCTCCTAATTTGGACATTTTTTAGGATTAAATATAGCTTAAGTGATTCAATTGAACAAGATTTAATTTTATTGACCATATTTGCAATTTAGGAATTAATTTACAAATTTTTGGATTTTTAATGCATAAATCTTTTAAATAATTTTTGTAAATATTCCTACTTAGTTTTCTCTTCCATTCTTTTTGTGTAGGCTTTGGGCAATTTAAATTTAAAGGTTGGAGGAGAATTTAGGAGATGATGGAGGTTTTAGAAGAAGGAAGGAGCTTATGCAAATTCATCCACATTCATTCCACATAGCAGCTCACTTGTACATGGTTTTTTGTTTTTCCATGTGGTCACTCACACAAGCAGCACTCATCTAGCATGTCACGAGTTTCATTTCCATACACACACTTAGGTTTTCTCACATGTTGATGCATGAGCTTTAGACTTACCACACACACATGCATACACATGCATGGTCCAGTAGCTACTCATTTGTAGGAAGCACATGGAGAAAGAGTACAATAAACATGCCAAAGAAGCTTCACTCATTAACCCACAAAACAAGTGAATAAGTAGAGAGAAGAAGAGAGGGGCTAGGCTAGAAGGAGCAAGTAATCATAGGTTGGAGGGTCCTAAATGTAACACCATAATGACTTGACTCCAACTCATCTCCCTCTAGGCTTGATTCCATATGATTTCCAAAGAAAATGACTAAAATCATGGTATTGCACTACTTTAAGTCGGGGTTTAACCGGTCATTTTTTGCCCCGTGGGTCCCGTGAACCCATCATTCACATTCTCTGCTCAAACACCATTTATAAAACTTGTACATAGCCTCAAAAAACTCATAAACCACGGATGTAAAGCCAAAAATCGAGAAAATGCAATTCCTCAAATGAGCCCAAAAGTTAAATTTTTGGCTCTGTCTTTGGAAAATCATAACTAATTCTAGAAAAATGGGAATCAACCAAATCATAGCTCTTTGGAAATATTTTGATGTTAGATTCACATAAAAATAACTCCTAACCACAATCTCAGCGTTTGGACCATCTTTGACATCGAAAAATGACAAAGGTCCGGCTGTCCCTGGTATTGGTGCAGCTTACTGTCATGAACTTCGAAAATTCGTAATTAATTCCAAAAAAATTCAATCTGGGAAAAATATACCAATTTGGAAAGCTACAGATGTTAACTAGAGGATAAAAATAAGTTTAGATCAGTTTAGGAGTTCTTGGATCTCGAAAACTGATGGAACAGTAACAAAGGTCGGAAAGCTTCCCTGATGCTGATACAGAACTTCAGAAAGTCGTTTCTCCCTCTACAAACCTCCAATTGAGGTGATTCTACTCGGTATAGGTCACTGTGGATATATAGTTTATGCTTATAAAATTTCATGACAATTGGACACCATTTGGTCCATGAATGACATGGATTCATTTTTGGACTAGTTGCACAATACCATGACCAAAACCATCAAAATTTCCAAACTTCAACAATTCGCCAAATATTCCCTAGAACTCCAAATATTACCCACTTTAGCTTTTCAAGAAGCTCTCAAAAGACTCTAGAGGCATGCCAAATTCCATATTAAGAAGAGCTCATTTGGCCATACTTTGATGGAGCTCACAAATATGAAGGTTTTGGCACCCAAAATGGTTCAAAGTGGGTCCAATTGGCCTCCCACATGTTCGAACATCTCTTGGGCAAGTTTAAAAGTATAAACATAGCATATATGAATTTCCCAAGTGATCCAAGTCATCATACATTTCAAGTTCACTATGCTACGGAACAAAATGCACTATTACATGTAAGCCGCAAAAGGGCCAAATTCCACATTTTCATTACTTTGACTTGCTCTATAGTTCATACATCATTTAAATATATGTTTACATTTACTCACATATTTACATCTCAAAAATAATAGGTGCATATTCCTTTTTGCACCTCTTTACAACAAAAGAACCAAAAGAACTACACAACTTCCTAAGCATGCTTAACTAGGCTCCTTGGTGTGCACTTGGTTCTCCTTGAGCTCCACCTAACATGTTAAGATGGGAGAGGGAAGGGAGTGAGATTCATGGAATCTCAATAGCTCATACTCATTCAAGGAAGAAATCAAGGCATATAAACAAGTCAAATCATGCAAACCATTCACAATTACACAACACATGCTTTCCATGCCATGAATATCATATCATTGTCAAGAATAGGCTTTAGGGACTTTCGGTCTAGCCTCACCCGAGCTTTGGGACTTTTGGATTGGCCTCACCCTTGGTTTAGGGACTTTTGGCTCCACCTCACCCATCTCAAGGGACTTTTGGCACCACCTCACCAGATCAATTTTCACAATTCATATCATAAGCATATTGGTACCAATGTATCAAGGCAACATCAAATGGCATGTCTCATCATACAAGCACATACACAAGCATACAATGACTTTTACACATCCAAGAATGCTACAAGAAAGAGTGGAGAGCTACCTCATAAGCCAATACAAACCTTCCCTTTCAATTCCTCTTCTCCCTTCTTGATTTAACACTCACAACTAGATGGAGTTGATTCATTTGAGCCTAGGCACAAGAAAGAGCATAGAATTATTTTCTTATAACTCAAATAAACACTCACAAAGCTAAAGGGGCTCTTCATTAAAGCAAACGCCCACTACACATGTAAGAAACTAGGGATTCTCTCTCTAGAATTCCACTCACTCTCCTTCCTCTCTCAAGCTCTCAAAAAGGAAGGCAAAGAAGAAGAAGTGAAGATACATGAGTTCTACCCTTCTTCAAGAGTGATTTTTCATTTTCCCTCTTCTGAACCAAACCCAACTCAACTACCAAAACTATAGAAAGAGAGGGCAAAGAGAGAAAAACAACATGCTAAGAAGAAAGCTATGGAAATCTTAAGCTTGCTTACCTTTTTGCTTGTTCTCCTTCCTTCTCTAGGTCTCTCTCTCTCTTTACAGCCCTTTTCTCTCTCTTGGTCGAAGCTTAGGTCAGTTTTCAGAGAAAGAATGAATCTAGACACTTTAAGAAGTCAAATTCTCTTTTTTCATACTTTTTCGGACTTACCCTCGCTATAGTGAAGAATAACCCTTGCTATGGTGAGCATGTATCAATTCCAGACCCCCGCTTTCGCTATGGCGCGTGCTACGGCAAACAACGCCCTGATTTTTGTATGGGATGCCCGCACTCGCTATAGGTAGAAGCATTTTCGCTATAGCGAGAAGGTACTCTCGCTATAGCTAGACTATTTCTCGCTATAGCGAACAGGTACATTCGCTATAGCTAGGCTATAGCTAGCAGATTTAGAAAATTTTCAGCCCTTCAAAAACTTTTTAGCTTTTCTTCTTCTTCTTTCTTCTTTCTTTTTTTTTTCTAGTTGTTACATTTCCACCCTCCTTAATAGAAATTTTGTCCTCGAAATTTAAATACATACCTCAAGGGACTAACTCTGGATATTTTTGCCTCATTTCATCCTCCAATTCCCAGGTTGCTTCCTCAGATGTCAGACCTCTCCAGATTACTTTCACCAGAGGAATGTTCTTGCTCCTCAACTGTTTTAGCTTAGCATCCACAATTCTCTCCGGTTTCACTATATAGGAAAGATCTTCCTGCAATTGCACATGCTTATATTCTATGACGTGTGAGGGGTGAGGTAAATACTTTTTCAATTGGGAGACATGAAAAATACCGTGGATTTGGGCTAGGTTAGGAGGTAAGGCTATCCGGTAAGCCACGGGTCCAATTTTCTCAAAAATTTCAAATGGACCAATATACTTAGGACTGAGCTTCCTTACCTTCCTTAACTGACATATTCCCGTCACTGGAGACACTCGGATAAACACATGGTCTCCAATCTCATACTCTAACGGCCTCCTTCTTTTATCGGCATAGCTTTTCTGCCTACTTTGGACCGTGAGGAGTCTCTTTCTAATCAATTCTATTTGTTGGGTGGTCTGGTCCACAATCTCAAGTCCTATCATATTCCTTTCACCTAGCTTAACCCAACACAGAGGGGATCTGCACTTTCTCCTATACAAAACCTCATAAGGGGCCATCTGAATACTGGAATGGAAACTGTTATTATAAGCAAACTCTGCTAATGGTAAATACACATCCTAATTACCCTTCATTTCTAACACACACGCCCTCAACATGTCTTCTAAGGTCTGGATGGTCCTCTCAGTCTGACCATCTGTCTGGGGGTGATATGCAGTACTAAACCACAACCTGGTCCCTAAGGCATACTGTAACGACCTCCAGAAGTTCGACGTATCCCTGGGGTCTTTATCCGAAATTATGCTACTGGGTACTCCATGAAGTCGCACTATCTCTCTGATATACAACTGGGCTAATCTCTCCAGTGTGTGAGTAGCTTTGATAGCTAAAAAGTGTGCGGACTTCGTCAGTCTATCCACAACTACCCAAATAGCATCGTGTCCAGAGGATGTCATAGGTAACCCCATAACAAAGTCCATAGCTATACTATCCCACTTCCACTCAGGGATATCTAGAGGTTGCAACAACCTAGCCGGTCTTTAATGTTCTATTTTTACCCACTGACACACTAGGCATCTAGCCACATAGTCCGTCACCTCATTCTTCATTCCCGGCCACCAGAAAATCCGTTTCAAATCCTGATACATCTTGGTAGCACCTGGGTAGATAGTATACTTACTCTTATGTGCCTCTTCTAAAATGCCTTCTCTCAACTTATTCTGAGTAGGCACATAGATTCTATCTCAGTATACTATTATACCATCCTTAGACACCTTGAAATCTAAGGTCCTACCTTGGGAGATCTCATTCCTGATCCGTCTCAGGAACTCATCCTCTCTCTGGGCATCTAAGATCTGAGTTCTCAATACATTCTCAGTTTGGGTTTCACTCAAATATAATTTACCCGATACCACCTGACAAGAGAGGTTCAAGTTTCTAAACTTCTCTAGGAGCTCTTGCTCCCTAATCATCATATGGGCCACATGGATGGATTTCCTACTCAGGGCATCTGCCACCACATTGGCCTTGCCCGGATGATATTTCAACACATAATCATAATCTTTTAGAAATTCCATCCATCTCCTCTGTCTCATATTGAGTTCCTTCTGGTCAAATAGGTATTTCAGACTCTTATGGTCACTATAAATCTCTATGGTAGCACCATATAGATAGTCTCTCCAGATTTTAAGAGCAAACACTACGGCGGCTAACTCCAGGTCATGTGTGGGATAATTCTCCTCATGAGGCCTCAACTGCCTAGAGGCATATGCCACTACTCTACCCTGCTGCATCAACACGCATCCTAACCCCTTGCCTGAGGCATCACAATAAACCACAAATGGCTCACTAGGGTCAGGGATAATCAGTACAGGGGCAGTGGTCAAACGGAGCTTTAACTCCTGGAAACTCCTCTCACATCTATCATCCCACACAAACAGTATCTCTTTCCTAGTTAGCCTCGTAAGTGGTAAGGCCATCTGAGAAAAGCCCTGAATAAATCGTCTATAGTACCCTGCCAAACCTAGGAAACTCCTAACCTCGGTGATCGTTCTAGGTCTTTCCCACTGTAACACAGCCTCAACTTTGTGGGGATCAACTGCAACCCCATTTTGTGAGATCACATGACCTAAGAATCTCACCTCGGTCAGCCAAAACTCACATTTACTAAGTTTGGCATACAAGCTTTTCTCTCTCAAGGTTTCTAGGACTAATCTCAAATGTCTCTCGTACTCCTCAACAGATCTAGAGTACACTAGGATATCATCAATGAAGACTACCACAAACTGATCTATATACGGTCTGAATACCCTATTCATATAATCCATGAATACAGCAGGCGCATTCATCAATCTGAATGGCATCACAAGAAAATCATAGTGCCCATACCACGTTCTGAAGGCCATCTTGGAGACGTCTTCAATTCGCACTCTCAACTGGTGGTACCCAGATCTAAGATCTATCTTGGAAAACACAAATGCTCCAACCAACTGATCTAATAAATCATCAATTCTAGGGGGAGGATATTTATTCTTACTAACTTTATTTCACTCTCTATAATCTATGCACAAACGCAAGCTACCATCCTTCTTTCTCACAAATAACACCAGAGCTCTCCAAAGTGATACACTAGGGTGGATAAACCCTTTCTCTAACAATTCCTCTATCTGCCTTTTCAACTCTGCAAGCTCAGTGGGAGTCATCCTATAAGGAGCCTTGGACACCGGTCCAGCCCTAGGCACTATGTCTATAGGGAACTCTAGTTCTTTCTTAGGGGGTAGACCACTAAAGTCAAACTCTTTAAGGAAAACCTCCAGGAATTTCCTGACAATTGGGATCTCTTCTATCCCTTCCTCTACCTCAGCCTGAATAGAGAAAAAGACTAGAAACCCTTTACATCCATACTCTAAATGCCTCTCAGCCTGGGCAATAGTCATAAAAGATAACTCAGCTCCTACCCTAGGTATGGTCCCACAAGTAGGTAAGGAAATGGTTTGGTGTTCACAATCAAGTACCGCATTATTCGTGGCCAACCAGTTCATACCAACAATCAAATCAATATCATGAAAGGGCATACAGATCAGATCAATAGTGGTATGACAATGATTAAATTGAACAGTGACATTTAAACAAGTATGGGAAGTAACCACATGGCCTCCTATGGGTGTAGTGATGGATAAGTCAAATGGCAAGAAACTAATAGCTAGACCCAATTGCCTCACACAATCATAGGATATAAACGAGTGACTAGCACCCGAATCAAACATAGCAACTACAGGAAAGCTATTCACTAACAGCATACCCCGGATCAAATTGAGGGACGCACTGGCTTCCTGCTGAGTGAGTGCAAACACTCGACCCTGGGTCTGTGGCCTAAGAGGAGGCACTATATCTATTTGTGAACAGTGTCTAGCAATGTGCCCCAGCTTCCCACACTTGAAGCAAGTCACTAGAGGTTGCTGGAAAGATGATTAGCCCTGAGGAGGCGGCATCAGCTTGCCCCGCTGTGGCCTTCGGTTCCATAGCCCCTTGCCTTTCCTCTTGGTACTGGGTGTCACACTAGAACCTTCTTCCAGTCTCAGCCTTTTCAATTCTAAAACCTCCTTCTGACTAGCTGTAGCCGTAACAGGCATGATGACTCATAGGTTAGTCTCAATCACCCTGCTGACCTCTACAAGGGTATTAAACTTCCTGATCCGCTGTGGAGTAACTCTGTCGCTAATCAGGGGCTTCAATCTGGTTTCAAACTGCTCACATCTCTAGGGTTCATCATCTTACCTCATACCTCTGGAGGTAAGAGGAATACCGAGATAACTCCATAAACTTGGCCATATATTGGTCAACAGACATCTCATTGTCTGTCTCAAACTCATAAATTTCATCTCTTTCTTTTTCCTCACCAAACTAGGAAATATTTCTCATAAAACTCGACCAAGAAACTTTCCCAAGTTATCGGTATATCCTTGGTCTCCATCAGGGGTTTCGTGCTACACCACCATCTATCAGCTTCCTTTTGTAGCATGAAAGTAGCTAGCTGAGCTTTCTGCTCGGTGGTACAATCCATCACTGAGAATATTTTCTTTAGCTCCCTAACCCAAGCCTCCGCCTTATTTGCATCCAACTCCCCGTCAAACATGGGTAGACTGTTTTGCCTGAAATGCTTCAATAGTTTTTGGATAGGGGTCTGGGTCTGAGCTACCCTAGGCTCTTGGGGAGGTGCAGGTAGGTTGCCAGATGTGGATGGCTGAGGTACAGGGGCTTCCCTCCTGGCTTCTTCTTGCCTAGCCAGGGTATCTTGTAAGTGCATGATCATATCATGCTGTTGTTGGGCAATATGCCTCTACTGTTCTAACATCTCCTGGTGCTGGCCCATCAAGGCTTCATACCTATCCAGCCTCTCCATGATGGTTCGCAGAGGATCCTCAGGCCCAACAGGAACCTCTGACTCAACTCTCTGAGCCCTAGGTGGCCTGCCTCTACCCCTGCCCCGTCTAGTCTCAACCATATCTAAAAAGAAGTAGCAACCCTTAGTTCACAATTTTAGTACAACCACATATGCATATGGATGCTACCACTTCCATGGCAAGTCACACCAAACACAAGCAAATCATATCATTCAAGAGCTCAACATCGAGCAAAAGTGCCTAAACCTTTGCTCTGATACCAAAAATGTAACACCATAATGACTTGACTCTAACTCATCTCCCTCTAGGCTTCATTCCATATGATTTCCAAAGAAAATGACCAAAACCGTAGTATTGTACTACTTTAAATCGGGGTTTAACCGGTCATTTTTTACCCCGTGGGTCCCGTGAATCCATCATTCACATTCTTTGCTCAAACACCATTTATACAACTTGTACATAGCCTCAAAAAACTCATAAACCACGGATGTGAAGCCAAAAATAGAGAAAATACAATTCCTCAAATGAGCCTAAAAGTCAGATTTTTGGCTCTGACTTTGAAAAATCATAACTAATTCCAGAAAAATGGAAATCAACCAAATCATAGCTCTCTTGAAAGCTTTGTATGTTAAATTCACACTAAAAATAACTCCTAACCACAATATCAGTGTTTGGACCATTTTTTATATAAAAAAAAATAGAGGTCCAGCTGTCCCTGGTACTGGTGCAGCTTACTGTCATGAACTTCGAAAATTCGTAATTAATTCCACAAAATTCCAATATGGGAAAAATATACCAATTTGGAAAGCTACAGATGTTAAATAGAGGAAAAAAATAAGTCTAGATCATTTTAGGAGCTCTTGGACCTCGAAAAATGATGGAAGAGTAATGAAGGTCGGAAAGCTTCCCTGATGCTGATACAGAACTTTAGAAAGTCGTTTCTCCCTCTACAGACCTCGAATTAAGGTGATTCCAGTTGGTATAGGTCACTGTGGATATCTAGTTTATGCTCATAAAATTTCATGACAATTGGATACCATTTGGTCCATGAATGACATAGATTCATTTTCGGACTAGTTGCACAATACCATGACCAAAACCATCAAAATTTCCAAACTTCAACAATTCGCCAAATATTTCCTAGACCTCCAAATATTACCCACTTTAACTTCTTAAGAAGCTCTCAATAGAATCTAGAGGCATGCCAAATTCCATATTAAGAAGAGCTCATTTGGCCATACTTTGACGGAGTTCACAAATATGAAGGTTTTGGCACCCAAAATGGTTCAAAGTGAGTCCAATTGGCCTCCCACATGTTCTAACATCTCTTGGGCAAGTTTGAAAGTATAAACATAGCATATATGAATTGCCCAAGTTATCCAAGTCATCATACATTTCAAGTTCACTATACTATGGAACAAAATGCACTATTACATGTAAGCCGCAGAAGGGCCAAATTCCACATCTTCATTGCTTTGACTTGCTCTATAGTTCATACATCATTTATACATATGTTTACATTTACTCACATATTTACATCTCAAAAATAATAGGTGCATATTCATTTTCGCACCTCTTTACAACAAAAGAACCAAAAGAACTACACAACTTCCTAAGCATGCTCAACTAGGCTCCTTGGTGTGCACTTGGTTCTCCTTGAGCTCCACCTAACATGTTAAGATGGGAGAGGGAAGGGGGTGAGATTCATGGAATCTCAATAGCTCATACTCATTCAAGGAAGCAATCAAAGCATATAAACAAGTCAAAGCATGCAAACCATTCACAATTACACAACACATGCTTTCCATGCCATGAATATCATATCATTGTCAAGAATAGGCTCTAGGGACTTTCGGTCTAGCCTCACTCGAGCTTTGGGACTTTTGGATTGGCCTCACCCTTGGTTTAGGGACTTTTGGCTCTACCTCACCCATCTCAAGGGACTTTTGGCACCATCTCACCAGATCAATTTTCACAATTCATATCATAAGCATATTGGTACCAATGCATCAAGGCAACATCAAATGGCATGTCATATCATACAAGCACATACACAAGCATACAATGACTTTTACACATCCAAGAATGCTACAAGAAAGAGTGGAGAGCTACCTCATAAGCCAATACAAACCTTCCCTTTCAATTCCTCTTCTCCCGTCTTGATTTCACACTCACAACTAGATGGAGTTGCTTCATTTGAGCCTAGGCACAACAAAGAGCATAGAATTATTCTCTCATTACTCAAATAAACACTCACAAAGCTAAAGGGGCTCTTCATCGAAGCAAACGCCCACTACACATGTAAGAAACTAGGGATTCTCTCTCTAGAATTCCACTCACTCTCATTCCTCTCTCAAGCTCTCAAAAAGGAAGGCAAAGAAGAAGTGAAGATATATGAGTTCTACCCTTCTTCAAGAGTGGTTTTTCATTTTCCCTCTTCTGAACTAAACCCAACTCAACTACCAAAACTATAGAAAGAGAAGGCAAAGAGAGAAAAACAACATGCTAAGAAGAAAGCTATGGAAATCTCAAGCTTGCTTACCTTTTTGCTTGTTCTCCTTCCTTCTCTAGGTCTCTCTCTCTCTCCACAGCCCTTTTCTCTCTCTTGGTCAAAGCTTAGATCAGTTTTCAAGGAAAGAATGAATCTAGACACTTTAAGAAGTCAAATTCTCTTTTTTCACACTTTTCTAGACTTACACTCGCTATAGCGCAGGATAACCCTCGCTACGGTGAGCACGTATCAGTTCTAGACCCCCGCTTTCGCTATGGCGTGTGCTACGGCGAGCAACGCCCTGGTTTTTGTATGGGATGCCCACACTCGCTATAACTAGAAGCATTTTTGCTATAGCGAGAAGGAACTCTCGCTATAGCTAGACTATTTCTCGTTATAGCGAACAGGTACATTTGCTATAGCTAGGCTATAGCTAGCAGACTTAGAAAATTTTCAGCCTTTCAAAAATTTTTCAGGTTTTCTTCTTCTTCTTTCTTCTTTCTTTTTTTTTCTTGTTGTTACACTAAACAGTACTTAAATGCATGGAAGATAATTATGAAAGGCTAGAGAAGAAGACACGCAAAATCATGTCTAGTTTTTATGTAGACAGCAGCTCCTTACAGACAATAACAAGGCATGAGTTGTCTCTTGAGTTTCATGTATACATTCAACTCATCTCTAATCCACGTAGCTTTCAACTACACAAACAAACATGTGGGGCAGCAACAAAAACAAAGGGAAGTTATGTGGTGAAAGAGAGGGAAAGGAATGAGCAAGCCACATTTTTAGGAAGAATTATGAGTTGAGATGAAGCCATATTGTAATAAAAGGAAAGAACGACTTGAGCATAATGTGTTGAAGGTAGAACACATGATGGGCAAATAAAGAGAAAGAGAGTACATGATTAATTTAGTAAGAAAGAAGCTATGGCAATTGAAACAAAAGAGCTAATGAGCTAAGCAAGGGCTGAACACGTGATAGAAAAAGAAAAGAAAAAGCAAAGCCACGTGAGGGGAATAAAAAATACACTCGTGGTAGCATCAGGGGAGAGCATCAATCCATCAAATAAAAATTATTTCAATCATCCATCCGGAGAACATAATACACCGTTCCATTAATCTCTTCCATACATCCACGTCGTAGCTTCATCTCCCATCTTCCATTCCAACTTCCTCCATCAACTTCCATCTCCAATGAAGCTCTAATTCTCTTGAGTAGCTAGCTTGGAAAAGCTTAAATCCATAGATTATAAATAGATTTTTGGTTAAGACTTTTCTAATTTTCTACACTTTTCCTTTTTCTTGTACATGCTTGGTTGAGATGTATTTAATTGAGATTGGTGTAGTTGTAATTAGTGGCTAGTTAGATACTAATTAGGAGACCTTTTTGAGTGATTAATTGATTGATTAAGTACTGGATTTTCATTCTTCTCCAATTTCTCATGTATGCTGTAACATCCGATTTTTGTTAAATGACAGAAACAGCCGCGTTTTCAAAGCAAACCCTCTAAAATGAATTAGTTAAGGTTCCAAAAAATTTGAGTAACATTCTAGACTCTTAAAAATAAGAATTCTAACCTTAGATGGAAGGAAAAATGGAGCTAGAATAAAGAAATAAAATTTTGAAAAAAATCTTACGAAACATAATGAAATTTTTATAATTTTGAGCAAATTTTAGAATTTACATAGGAGGGCTTTTTAAATGAAAGTTTTGAGTTCTCCAAGATTCTTAGAGGCCTTGAAAACCATCGGAAGCCCTGGGACAGTTAAATCCCTCCTGTAGACCTTTTTTAATATCGGTGTGCTCAAACTTTGATGGATTCATTTGGATTTAGCTCCGATTTGAGTGATTTTAAAGGAATTTTACTAAATTCGGACCTAAATTTCATAATGGAAAAGACGGTTCTAAAAAAGGAGCTAAAACGAAAGAGAAACGAAAATGCGAAGAATAAAGGGCAAAATGAAAATTTTTGAAAAAACCATTTTCCTCCCTCTATATATAGGTGGTGCCCTACTCTCTCTTTCATTTAGACTCAGAATTTTCTACTTAATTTTAGAGAAGAGAGCTAGGGTTTTAGGCGCACCAAGGAAGGAAGAAGAAGAGAAGAAATCCAAGCTTTAAGGTATGCTTTCTTGGTAGTTTTTCATGCTTTCTTCCATCCAAACCTCCTCTCCTTCATTTTCCTTTATTTCCTTTGATTAAAATGAAGTTTACAAATCTAATTTAAGGGAGAAACTTAGGAAAAATTTTGGATTTGAAGAGAGAAGCTTGGAGAAAGCAAGAAAACAAGGTAATTTCTCTTCCTATGGTTACTACCTTTGATTCCTCTCCTCCTCCATTTTGCCTAACATGAGAAACCCTAGGAGGACTTGATGTTTAGGCAGAACCAAGGATGAATCTAAGGAAAAAGGATGTGGAGATTAAGAATATGCAAAGGGAATTAACAAAAAACCATTAGATTTCAAGATGCAATTTCTAGGGTTTCATGTATACCTTGTAAAATCTAATTTTATATGATGATTCTTAGGCCTAAATAAGAGTTTAAATGAGCTTCTAAGATCCCTAACATAACACCATATATTTCTAGCTCATTTTATACTATATCTATGCCTCACAGCAATTCATACAAGAGGCAAGAAAATGGCATTGTTTTAATGTATTTCTTAGCGTTACGTCATGTATAAAAAATTCCATTTGGTGTCATGTGGACCATATGAGCTCAAACATCACATTCTCATATTTAATTACATGAATACAACTCATTTGCATCATTAAAAGTGGTTCACATCTTAAGAAAACCAAAATGAAGCACAAAACATGGACATTTTGCCTCTTTTCTGTCCAAATTTTGGAAAATCATAACTAATTCTAGAAAACTCAAAATCATGAATTATTGGTTCTTCTAGGAAGCTACAGATGTTTAATTTACACTAAAAATATGCCCAGACTATAACATCCATCACAGAGAACGTTTGACATCTAAAAAAGTCTACAGGTCAAACTACCATCTGATGCTATTATATATTTCTGCAGCAAACTTCAAAAATGTCCAATTAATTCCACAAAACTCCAATCCATGAAAATGATACCAATCTGGAAAGCTATGGATGTTAGCTAGAGAAAAAAAATAACTCCAAACCAGCTCAGATAGCCCAGACCTCAAAATTCAATGGAACAGTAACAGAGGTCAGATGAAATCGTAGATACCAGACATAATGTTCCAAAATTCATATCTCCCTCTCTAGACCTCCAAATGGGGTGCTTTTAGTTGGAATGGTCTCTAGGAATTTTTAATTTCTTTGTATAAAATTTCATGATAATTGGTCATCATTTGAGTGCTATGTGATAGATTTCATTTTCGGTCCAAATGAATAGTGCAGTAGACCAAAATCAAAAATTTTGCCAACTTTGGAAATTCATCAAATGTTCTGTAGACCTTTAAAAATTACATTCTTTAGCTTCCCAAAAAGCTCTCAACAAGCTCTAATTTCATGCCAAATCTCAGATCAAGAAGAGCTCATTTGGCCAAAAAGTGATATAGGGTTCCATTATGGTCATTTTTTGGCTCCATATGAGGTACCAAAGTGACCAAATGGCTTTCCTTAGGGTTTGGCACCTTTTGGACAAGTCTAAAAGCATATTTAGGACTTGTGGGAGCTGCTTAAATGGTTCCAAACTCCATGCCTCTCATTTTGGCCATGCCACATGCAATTATACACACACATATCAAGCTTTCAAGAAGCATTTCCTTGCATTACATACCCAATTTACATTTTAGAGTTCACATATCATATCCATTCTTTTATACATCACATATGATCATAATTATACATGTCCAAGAGGTCATGGACCATATACATCATTGGATTACAACATTTGACACAAATATGGCCTTAAAGTGACAAAACTCAAACACTTGGTTATCAAATTCTTTCCTTCAAGGTGGTTGGCTTCCATTACCTTGTCCACTTGGTCCACCTAGCATGTAAGATCATTGGAGAGGAGGGAATAAAATTCAAAGAATCCCAATAGCTCATCTCCCATTCAATCATACATAATATATGCAAAGCAAGTCTTGAAAATGCATGCATGGATATCATAGAAGTCATGAACATTCAAGAAGCAAGCTTGGCATGTGAACAAGTCATACAAGACATTCAAGAGCTCACCAAGTGTTTGGATTGGCCTCACCCTTTTCCTCATGGATTTTGGATTTGCCTCACCCATTCTTTAAGAGATTCTTAGACTCAACCATGCTCTTGGGAGCCCACTTTGCTTTTAGGAGACTCTTTGCTTTTTCTCAACTAATCTTAAGGGTTCTTGGCTCATCCTCACCATGGTTAAGAGTTTGGCCTCTCCACACCCAAGCAAACTCAAATAAACATCATGGCATCATTTCAAAACATAACATGTCATCATGGAATCATGGCATATAAAATCATGCTAGCATCATTTTTTATGGCTTTAAAATACACATACATACAATATAAGACAAGCTAAACACACATCCATACATGAAAGAAGGTGGAAAGAGCTACCTTGCACACAATCACACACTCTTTCTCTTGAAATTCCCTTCCTTGCTTCGACCACATACAAACAAACTTGTGGAGATGGTTTCTCTTAGCCTAGACATAATTTATGGAAGCCAATTACGTTCATGAAATAATTTCTAAGGCCACGCAACTTGCTCAGATACTAGGTTGTTCTATAAACTTCATTATGGTCCATAAATGCACCTAATAAAGTAACACTCCTCAAATAATTTCTAGGGTCCATTCTTTCCTTTCAAATATGATTCTTGACTCCTTTTAAGCCTCTTGGAGTCATCACACAATTAAAACAAAGGGCCTAACATCATGTTGCTTCTTTAGGTCATAATATGGAACCTAAAGCACTAACTCACTTTCTATGAGTTCTAAATTTTTTTCAAGGCCTTCCCTCATATTCATTCATCATATATGACTCAAAAATGGGCTTGGAAAAATTTAAAACTCTCCTTAGCTACTCCATCCATGCTTGGCAGAGACATAGCCCCTTTTTGGCCTCTTTGGAATTCTTTTTATTTTCTTGAAGGAGGGAGCATGTGGGGAGCATCTTAGCGATCTTAGTAGCTCATTTAAACTCTTAATTAGACCTAGGAATCATCATATAAAATCAGATTTAGGAAGGTGCATACAAAACCCTAGAATTTGCATCTTGAAACCTAATGGTTATTTTGTTATTTTCTTTGCATATTCTTAATCTCCACACCCTTTTTCCTTAGATTCATGCTTGGTTTGGCTTAAAATCAGATCCTCCTATGGTTCCTAGGGCTAGGCAAAATGGAAAAGGAGGGAGGATGAAGATATCAACCATAGGAAGAGAAATTACCTAGTTTCCTTGTTTATTCTTGCTTGAATCTTGCTTTCTCCAAGATCCTCTCTCCAAATACGAAAATTTCCTTGAATTTATCCTTTAAATCAGATTTATAAGCTCCATTTTAATCAAATGAAACAAAGGAGAAGGGAGGAGAGGAGGTGTGGATGAAGAAAAGTATGAAAAACTACCATGGAAACATACCTTAAGCTTAGATTTTCTCTTCCTTTTCTTCTTCCCTTGGTGCGCCACTCTCCTAGGGTTTTTCTTTTGATTTGGGGCAGAATAATCTGAAGCTAAATGAGGGCAAGTGTGAGGCGCCGCCTATTTATAAGGGAGGAAGAAGCACATTTTCAAAAATTTTAGTTTGCCCTTCGTTCTTGGCATTTTCATTTCTCCTTTGTTTTAACTATTTTTTTAGAACCTTATTTTCCATTATAAAATTTAGGTTCCCAATTTAATAAAATACCTTTGGAATCACTAAAATCAAAGCTAAAACCTTCCCAAATGGATTTGTCAAAGTTCGGGCACACCGACATTAGAATACGTCAACCGAAGGGGATTTAACTGTCATGGCGCTGCCCATGGGTTTCAAGGCCTCTGAGAATCCCAGAAAACTCAAAAATTTTATTTAAAAATTCCTCCTATGTGAATTTCAAAAATTGCTTAAAATTACGAAAATACCATTACGTTTCGTAGATTTTTTGTCAAAATTTGTTTCTTCATTCTAGCTCTATTTTTCTTTCCGTTTGAGCTTAGAGTTCTCATTTTTAGGAGTCTAGAATGCTTCCCAAATTTTTTGGGACCTTAACTACATCATTTTAGGGGACTTTCTTTTGTATCCGATGAGTTTCATTAATTTACAGAGAAACTATATATTACGTTTCTCACATTTTCTCTAGTTTTCAGAGAATTAGATATTACACCTAAGAGGCTCCCCACATGCTTCTTCCCTTGAGAAAAAAAAGAAAGCTCCAAAGAGGCCAAAAATGCTCCTTGTCTCGGCCTAAAGAAGTTCTCATAGCTAGGGAGAGTTTTAAATTTTTATAAGCCTATTCTTGAGTCTTATATGATGAATGAAAATGAAGGGAGGCCTTGGCAAAAATTTAGAACCCATAGAAAATGAATTGGTGCTTAAGGTTCCATATTATGACCTAAAGAAGCAACATGTAGTTAGGCTCTTGGTTTTAATTGTGTGATGACTCCAAGAGGCTTAAAAAGAGTCAAGAATCATATTTGAAAGGAAAGAATGAAGCATAGAAATTATTTGAAGAGTGTTACTTCATTAGGTGCAATTATGGAACCATAATGAGGTTATAGACCAACTAGTGTTTCAGCAAATTATATGGCCTTAGAATTGAGTCCATGAACCTAATTGGCTTCCATAAATTATGTCTAGGCCAAGAGAAAGCATCCCTACAAGTTTTTGTGTGTGTGGCCGAAAGAGGGAGCCTTGATTCAAGAAGAAAAGTGTGTGATTGTGTACAAGGTAGCTCTCTCCACCTTCTCTCATGCATGGATGTGTGCTTAGCTTGTCTTAAAATGTGTGTATGTGTATTTTCAAGCTATGAAAAGTATGCTAGCATGATTTCATATGCCATTATTTCATGATGACATATTATGTTTCTAAATGATGTTATGATGTCTGTTTAGGTTTTCTTGAGTGTGGTGAGGCCAAGAACCCTTAGCCATGGTGAGGATGAGCCAAGTACCCTTAAGATTGGTTGAGACAAAGTAAAGATCTCTTAAAAGTAAGATGGACTCCTAAGAGCATAGTTGAGTCCAAGAATCTCTTAAAGAATAGGTGAGGCAAGTCCAATATCCACAAGAAATTGGGTGAGGCCAATCCACTTGCTTGGCAAGCCTTTGTATGCTATGTGTGACTTTTTCAAATACTAAGAATGCTCCTTGAATAATTGCACATGTCCATATGCCATTCATGCATTTGTAATACTTGTTTTGCATCCATTATGTATGATTGAATGGGAGATAAGCTATTGGGATTCTTTGAATCACATTCCCTCCTCTCCAATGATCTAACATGCTAGATGGACCAAGTGGACAAGGAAATGGAAGCCAACCACCTTGAAGAAGAGAGCTTGACAACATAATGCATGGTTTTTAGTTTTTCAAGCCATATTCATGTCAAATGATGTGAACCATGCTTGTATATGGTCTATGACCTTTGGAACATATGTAATTATGATAATATGTGATGTAGAAATGAAAGAATATGTTATGTGAATGATAGAATGTAAATTGAGTATGTATGGACAATGTGGCTTCATGAATCACATTATGGAATTATGTATATATGTGGATGAAATGGACAAAATGAGATGCATGGAGTTTGGGACCATTTGGGCAGCCTATACAAGTCTTAATTATGCTTTTAGACTTGCCCATGAGGTGTGAAACCCTAAGAAAAGCCATTTGGACAATTTGGTATCCTATATGGAGCCAAATTTGACTAATTTAGAACCTTATATCACTTTTTGTCCAAATGAGCTCTTCTTAGTTTGAGATTTGGCATGCAATTAGAGTTTGTTAAGAGATTTTTGGGAAGATAAAGAATATAATTTTCGGAGGTCTACAGAATATTTAATGATTTTCCAAAGTTGGCAAATTTTCTAGTTTTGGTTATGTGGTTCATACTGGTCCGAAAATGAAATCTATCATACAGGGCTCAAATGATGTCCAATTGCCACAAAATTTTATACAGAGAAACTAGACATTCCTAGTGACTTGTACCTACTAGAATAACCTCATTTGGAGGTTTAGAGAGGGAGATATGAATTTTCAAAGAATCTATCTAGTATCAGGAATTTCACCCGACCTCGGTTACTATTTGATTAGATTTCGAGGTCTGGGCATACCTGAGCTGGTCTAGAGTTATTTTTTCCTTCTAGCTAACATCCACATATTTCTAGATTGGTATCATCTTCATGGATTGGATTTTTGTGAAATTAATTAGACATTTTAGAAATTTGCTGCAGAAATCTATGACAACACCAGTGAGTAGTTTGACCTCTAGACTATTTTGAATGTCAAATATCCTCTGTGATGGATGTTATGGTCTGGACATATTTTTAGTATGAAGTAGACATCTGTAGCTTTCCAGAATGGCTAAGAATCCATGATTTTGATTTTTCTATATTTAGTTATGATTTTCAAAGTTGTGACAAAATAAGGACAAAGCTGGCCGAAAATATGTGTTTATTTCATGCAATCCTTCGAGTTTCTTGAGGTGTAGGCCACTTTTGATAATTCAAATGAGTTGTATCCATGTAATAAAATATGAAAATGTGTTATATGAGTTCACACAGTCCACATGACACTGAATGGGATTTTTATACATGATGCAACGTGAAAATATTCATTATTTCTATTGCCCTTTTCCTTGAAAGCTTGTATGATTCTTGAAAATAAGATATCTAAAGGCATGAGATGAGCTAGAAATGATGGTGTTACATATGCAATCAAGGTGTTCGATGAAATGCATGAGTAAGATTGTGTGCTTAATTGTTTGATTTAAAGATTCCTTAGAGTTTGATTAGTTAATTAAATATCCTAACATGATGATTCAGAGGCTAATTAATCATTTAATCAATCAAATTTGAGTGTTCATTGACCTTAAAGGTAAGAATTAATGATTTGGTATGAGCTTGAGGTTTCAATTCAACATTAGATTATTAATCTCTTAATTTTTACGTGGTAACTCAAGATACACTCTTATGAGCATAATTAGGGACTCTTAGACCATAATCAATGACAATTGAATTAGGATAATGATAGTGGATACCAAGGGATGAATCCAAAACTAGTCACATGTCTATCATTTACCCCATAGTTCATGTAATTAGAAAGTGATTAGGAACTTTGATTCAATTTCATTATAGTTAGTTTAATTAGATCAAACCCCCCTTAAATTAGGTAGTTCTAAGATTCTTTAACACTTAGAAAACCAAATTAAATATTGAATTACATTTTCAAGGGAGATGACCTAGGTTATGTCACTAATTATATATATTTTCTTAACCTAGTTTTATTTTGGAGGTTGTGTCACACAACCTAAAAAAAGGATGGGAAATTACATAAAATTGAATAGCTTAAATAATATAAAATGAAGATACATAATTGGGATGATGGTATGGGGCCAAGGAATAAGGGAATTTTATAAAACAAAGTACACTTACACCTCATGCTTCACTATGCAGAATGTATACATATCTAAATGACATTTGCTTAATTTAGATTGTGCATTCAGCCATGGGAGGGCTAAGAATAAATATAAGATGTAGCACTTGATGGTAAAACATGAGAGGGAGACACATGGCTAGGCAACCAAAGAGGAAATGAAGTTAGGAAGAACTAAATAAACAAATCCTTACCACCTCATGCTTCCACTGCCCAAGCTATATACATGTATAAGTAAATGGCATTCAACTATTATTTTCACCCTTCTAGCCATGGGGATTAAAGGTCAACTACACCTCATGCTTAAATGGGAAGGAAGAGTATATACATGTTGCCACCTAGCAAGACCACCAAATGAAATGAAATGAGATAGGATTTTAATAATTTTATTATATCCACTTTCAGTTAGGCAATAGAAAGTAGCAAATAAAATAACTCCTTTCACCAAAACTCCATTAGGCTAAAAGAAGAAGCAAGAAAAAAGAGCAAAAGTTTCAGTTAGGCCATGGTATTAGAGGATAGAAGGGAATCGTGAAAGGAAGAAGAGGATTTCAAGGAGGCTCGGGAAGGTAAGTATAGAAAACCATCTAAACTCCTTAAGTATTTGCATTGAACAGATTAAACTACTTAACTAGAATGTCTTATTATTGTTGGATAGCCAAAAATCTTAAAAGAAAGACTCTTAAGAGAAATTTAGGAAGAAGCCATAAATACTTAAGATGAATGCCTAAAATTTCCCTTTTACACTAAATAAACCGAGAATGAGGGGAGGAGTAGAAGAAAAATTCTGTGTAACTAGTGGATCGTGGTATAGCACCGTCGGAATGTCATAATTTGAATAAGAAGGATTGGGCAAGAGGACAAACCCTAGGAAAAATAATTGGAGACAAAAAGAAAACCATGTAATCAGTTAGTATACAAAATACATGCTCACATAGTGCTATAATTGAAATGGATATACCAAGGCTAGGAGAATTAGTATTTAGGGATTAAATTGCAATGCAAAGTAGAACTAAGGACTAAACTACAAAGCATTGGACAACACATGAATAATTTAGATAACCACTAACTAATGAGAAGAAAGAAAATGAAGGGAACTAGGAACTTTGTATGGGAATTTGGTAGCATTAATTAAAATGCAAATATTGATCATGAATGTTCTTCATTAAGACACTGTGTGAATGGAATTTTAGGAAAATAATTGGGGAACAAGAGCTAAGGGATAACTTGACTAAATGGTGGTAATGAAACAGGTAGTTAACACTGTATTCATTTTGCTATTTACGTAATTGCACTAGATGAATTCTTGAACATCCTATGATATGTATGGTTGCATGTATGTTTATTAAGGTGACTCTTATGAGTACTAAATTACTGCTATTGGCCAATAACCAAAATATGGTAGCTTAAAGAAATGAGAATATGTTGCTACCCAGACATTACATGCTCCAGCACCGAAGTATGTATCAAATGTATCTTAGATAGTAATCCATGCCATCTATATGTATGCTTCTTGAATACATTGTTATCTATTATGATTTTTCTCTCATTATGAAGCTAACCATTTTTAGGTGTTAGTTACACCTCAGACAAAGCCAAACGTGTAGAAACTGAACAAGCAGAATAGCAAACTAACATGTTGTCTCTATGACTAGTTTGTAAATTTTTTGTGTAATACCAAATGCTAAAGCATGATTGTAGTTTTGAGGGTGTGACATTGTTCTATAATCCTCTATCATGCATCTATAGGATAATTATATGGGTATGACTTTTGGTGTAGGCTAACGATGATGTTTAGTTAAACTATTACTTCATGTATAAGAGTAACTTAAATTTCTATTTACAGGAAGATGATTATCATTATCATGGAATACTTATGTCCAAATTCTCATAATTAGTTCTCCATTCTCTGGACTAAAAGTCTAGGAAGTTATAGGATTGTTGAAATAGGTTAAATCAAGAAAATGATGTACTAATTTAACTTAGCTTCTATGTGGGATAGCTTTGAGCATGTTTTGTGATAAATTTTGTTAAATAGGTAAACAAGGGAATTAATGCATGAAATTTTATAGGAAGATAGCTAAGACATATAGACTTAGATCTGGAAAGTTTTAAAATTTTTAGAGTTGGTCTATTAAGGCAACTAAGTCAGAAACATAATAGATAGTGTGCAATGAGTTCAACTGAGGTAGTGGTCTAAATAGTAGCAGTTAAAGAGCTATCCATAAGATTTTTCAAAAACTATTTTAGTGGCTTGTAATTAACATAATAAGGAGTCATTATACTAATTTTTATAATTTTTGGAGGTCAATTGGTAGGGGAAAGAAATTTCCCAAAAAAACAAGCTTGAAAATGTAGTTATATTATGACTATAGTAGCTCCCATTTCTTACTACTGTGGTGTGAAATTGTATGGTAATTAGAGAGTCAGAGCTTAAACCTATGTTTCTATATGTATAAGATGGAAATCCCCTAAATGGATCAATGCAGATCTCCTAGGTCTAGGATCTTGTTGACAAGATCTTGGATTTTACATTATGGAATTCAAAATCTTGTCGACAGAATCTTGGATTTTGCTTTGTGAAACTCAAGACCTTGTAAATAGGGTCTTTTGAAGGTAGTACAAGATCCTTCAATACTATGAGTTAGAACATATGAGAAAGGTAGGTGCCACATCTAACTACTATAAAAATTTTAGATTAAAACAATATCATTTGACCTACAAAATCCTAATGGAACAGTAGCTGGGTCAAGATTTTAAACTAGTATGACTTGGAATTTTAAAAATTCATATCTCACTCTATGATGCTCTAAATTAAGTGATCTTAGTTGCTATGAAAAGATAATGATGGCAAACATATGCCTATAAAATTTCATGAGTATTGGACTTCATTGCCCCCTCAAATACACCAACAACCAGATTGACTAAATGGGATCTAAAAATTTTAGCCAACTTTAAAAAATCATAATAAATTCTACTGGGATCTAAAAATTATGTTCTTTACCTCTGTGAAAAGATCTAAATGAGATCTAAATATCTACCAAATCTCATGTCAAAATTCACCTATTTGGTCTAGTTTTGGTTTAGAGAAAAAATATGGCTCATTATGGTATCATCATAGCTTCAAATGGTCCAAAATAACACCTTCTTGTGCAAGTGACCATTTGAGCACATCTGACACTCTAAATGCAGCATATAGAAGCTTCACAATAGACCTAAATCATCATAGAACTCAAAACCACACCCTCACTTGATCAAATACACATGCATCCCATAGCACAAGTATGTCAAAAATTCAAGCTATCATATATTTGGACCTTACTATGGTTCATACATCATATTTATATACTTTTACATATGATTTAGGGTTTACATCTCATAAATAATATATACATTCATACTTTGACATCAATTTACATAAAATCCTATTCTATTGTCAAAGTAACATGTCTCAAGCTTCTTGGCCTCCATTCTTGGTTTCATAAGCATCACCTAGACATGGTTAGACATAAAGTGGGGGAGAGTGAGATTCAAAGAATCTCAATTGTAATGTCCAGTTTTCGTAAAAATAATAGAAATGGATATGTTTTAAGAGCAAGTCCTCTGAAATAAATTGGTTAAGGTCCAAAAAAATTAGAATAATAACCTAGACATTAAGTAATGAAAATAGGAGGTTAGAGGTACCCTGAAAACCATAGGAAGCCTCGGTATAGTTAAGACTCCCTAGTGTACATTTTCTAATGACAGTTGACCTAAACTTTGACCCATTCATTCGAAAAGGTTTTAGCTCTAAATTGAGTGATTCCAAAGGCATTTTATAAGTTAAAGAACCTAAAATTTATGATGAAAAAGACAGTTCTAAAAAAGGAGCTAAAATGAACCTAAAACAAAAATGCCAAGTTTACGGGACATAGATGGAATTTCTTTAGAACAATTTTAATCCCCCTCCTATATATATAATGCGCCCCACTCTTCTCTGCATTTTGTTGACTTTCTTTTTGCCCTAAAGCAGAAGTGAGACCAAGGGAGAGAGGCGCACGAGAGAAGGGAAGAGGAAGAAGAAAAAAAAGGCAAGAAAGGTATGATTTTCATGGAATTTCCTAGTCTTCTATAATACCATATTATTTCTAACATTGATCCCCTTTTGTGCAAGTGGGATTATACAATTCATCAAAGAAATCCCAAGAAAATGCATTAAAATAATGAATTAAATTGCATTGCGTAGCAGATAAATTTTTTATTTCGCATCTTCGGAACCCATGAGTTTACCAACAACATTCTCTAATTATTTTTCATTCATACAAATTATAAAATTATCAAAACTTAGCACAAACCACAAATCAAGAGTCAAAAACCCTAAAATTCCTTTCATTCTTCGCAACTATATAGTGACAGATTTTAAGAGTAACTTTAAAAAATCATAACCAAATGTAGAAAAATTGAAATCATACAAATTATAGCTTGTTGGAAAGCTCTAGGTGTTGAATTCACACTAAAAATAATCCCCAGCCACACAAATCTCATCTGGACCATGTTTGACAACAGAAAGGTCAAGTTGTCTAGAAATCTGATATAACTTACTGATATAAATTTTGGAAATTCATAATTAATTTCACAAAAATCCAATCCATGCAATCTATACTAATTTAGAAAGCTAGAGATGTTAACTAGAAGGAAAAAATAGTTCCAGACCAATACAATTCCATTCAGACCTAGAAATCAATCAAATAGTAACAGGGTCTGGAGGTGCACTAAAACAGAATAGTAACTTAAAAAATTTATATTTCTCTCCCTAGATAGCCAAATAATGTGCTTCCTATTGGCACAAGTCATGGAAGGTCTAGTTTCTCCCTGTAAAATTTCATGGCAATTGGACATCATTTGCCCTATGAATGACATAGATCAAAATTCGGACCAAATGACTAGTACATTGACCAAAAACCAAAAAATTTGCCAACTTCAAAAATTCACCAAAAATTTTGTAGACCTCCAAATAATACCCACTTTAACTTCCCAAAAAGCTCTCAACAAGCCCTAGATGCATGCTAAATTTCATATAAAAGAGAGTTCATTTGGATAGAAAGTGACGTAGCCTCACAATATGGTCAATTTTGCCTCTCATAAGGTATCACTTTGGTCCAAATGGCTTTCTTTTGAATTTGGCACCTCTTGGGTAAGATTAAAAGCATGAATATGACTTGTGAGAACTACCCAAGTGGTCCCAAACACCATGCATCTAAATTTGGCTATCCAACATCTATTAATGCATAGTTACATACAAGCTATCCAAGAGCCAAATTTCATACTTCCATTGATTTAATGTTTACATCTAAAAAATTACATGTACAAGCTCACTTTGACATTCCATTACAAGTAAGGTTACATAATAGACAAAATACAACTTCTCAAGGTTCTTGGCTTGCATTCCTTGCTTCTTGAACACCACCTCAACATTTTTAAATGATGGAGGGAAGGGGAGTGAGATTCTTAGAATCTCAATAGCTTACACACACATTCAAGGCATACATACATCAAGTGTATAAGTAAACAAGATACTTGAATCATGAATGCACAATTTCAAGATTCTCATGCCATTTTTTCACATTCAAGTCATCAAAAAGCTCTAGGGACTTTCGGTTTTGCCTCACCCCATTTCTAGGACTTTTGGATATGCCTCACCCTTGGCCTAGTGACTTTTGACTTAGCCTTATCCATCCAAGAGACTTTGCCCTAATCTCACCCATACCTTGAGACTTTTAGCACCTATTCTCCCACATTAAAGGACTTTGGCATCACCTTACCCTTAGGAGCTAATTTCACAACTAAAGCCATTCAAGAGCATACATTGGTACCAATGCAATCTCAAAGTATCAAGTGGCATGTTCTCCAATCACATAGACACATACATGTACACAAAGACATACATACACACAAGAATGCAAGGAGAATGAGGTGGAGATCTACCTTTAACTTGATGCAAGTTTTACTTAGTTTGTTCCTTCCCTTTTTTGGCCTCACAAGTACACCTAAGTGGTTGGATGTTCTCTTGGCCTAAAGCACCATAAACAATACACAATTACACACTTGAAGCAAGCCAAGATACTAAACTCACTCTTAAATACACACTTGGTTTCATAAGTGGCATAATGGTTCCATAAATGGCCTATTGAAGCAACCTTCACAATTCAAGCTCTAGACTCCATCTCTTTCCATTTCTAAGCCTCTTGGCCTCAATTAAAGTTGGAGCCCTCACACAAACATTTACACAAGCTTAGAATCAAGTTGCTTCATAAAGCACCATTATGGACACCATTGTCCCATCTCTCAATCCATGGCTCCTAAATTTTTTCAATGGTTTCTCCCATCTTCTAATATCATATAAAGTCTCAAACTAAGGCTAGAACAAATGAAAACACTCCCTAACCCATAAAACCTAGCTTAGCCAAACTTATGGACAAGAATGGGGTTCTTGATTTTTACTTGATGGGAAAGCCACTTGGAGAGGTTTCTAAGAGTCTTAGGAGCTCAAGGGAACACTTAGATGGTCAATGAAATACTCACATAAAATCAAATTTTACAAAACCTTAAAAAATACCACACTTTTCTAACTTGATTTCCATTAGTTTTTCTTGAATTTCTTGCCATATTCCCATTCTTCATGGTCTAAAACCCTAGTTCTCCTCTTGTTTTTGGATAAAAAATCCTCCCCCTATATGATTCTGTTCTTGCCCAAAAATTGCACTAAGGGAGGGCAAGAAGAAGAAGCAACAACAACAAGTAATTACCTTAGTTTTAAGTGTGCTTTCAAGAGCTTTTCTCCTTGATTTGCTTCTCCTCAAGAATTTTGAACTGCTCCCCCTTGTTCCAGACTAAAAGTAGAACCAATTCACTCAAATAAACCATGGAAAGTGAGGAGGAAAGGAGAGGAAAAAAATTGGAAAAGAAAAGAGCATGAAATTCCATGAATTTACCTACCTTGCCTTTTTCTTCCTCCTTCTCTCCCTTTCTTGTTGCGCATCAAGAAGATGATCTTTTTCTATTTTTTGGACAGAAAGGGTCATGCTATATGAGAGGGGAAAAAATGAGAGAAGTGTGTGGGAGCTTCAAAAAATAAACTTTATCAAAAATTCCAATTTCATCATTTCATAATGGCAATTTCATTTTGGCTTCGTTTTAGCTCCTTTTTGAGAACCATCATTTCTATTATAAAATTTACATTTCTAATTTAGTAAAATGCCTTTGGAATCACTCAAATTGTAGCTAAAACCTTCCTGAATAAATCCATTAAAGTTCAAGTTCATTGTTGTTGGAAAACGTACACCAACGAGGCTTTACCAGTGCTGGGGATTCCCATGGTTTTTGGGGTCTTTGAGAACCTTGGGCAACTGAAAATTTTCATTTAAAAAGCCCTCCCATGTGTTTTTTTCAAAAGTTACACTTATTTATGAAAATACCATTACGTTTCATCAGTTTTTGTCACAATTTGTTTCATTGTCCCAGCTCCATTTTTCTTGCCATTTGAGCCTGGAATTATCATTTTTAAGAGCCTAGGACTCTACCCAAATTTTTCAGGATATTATCTAGCTAATTTCAGAGGGCTTGCTTTTATACGGCTCATTTCATTGTTCTATAGAAATTACATTCATCATATCTTCTCTTTAGTAAACTTAATCTCCTCCATCTTCCTATACTTTTATTGAAGTTTTTGGTGCTATTTTGAGGTCAGACCAGAGGGGGAAATTTCAAGTTAGAGAGGAGAATTTAAACAAAAGAAGAAGCATCCAAGAAAGGCTAGGAAACCAAGGTAGTTTTATTGTTTCCATGCTTCTCCTTCCTTGCTCTTGCTCTTGAGTATTTGGCCCCATGTATGGACAGCCAAGAGGAATTGAATTTTGAACTAAACCAAGGATGAATCTTAGGAATTAGAGTGTGGAGAATAAGAATATGCAAAGGAAACAAAGAAAGAAACATGAAATTGTAAGATAGAAAAGTTAGGATTTTAGTTGCACCTTGGTTTGTAAGATGAGTTCTAGCCATAAATTAAGATATTTAAGAGTTCATATGAGTTTTTAAGACATCAAGAGAGCCATCCACATGCTTCTCCCATTAAAGAAATCAAAACAACTCCTTTGGTGCTCCAAGGAAGCATAGCTCATCCAAGAAGGGATAGGAAACCTAGGGAGTGTTTTAATTTCTTCCAAGTTTGGTTTTGTATCATATATGATGGGAGAGTATGAGAGGAAGCCTTGAAAAAAATTTAGAAAGCCTAGGGAGTGAGATGGTAACATAGGTTCATAGTGTGACTTAAAAAAGCAATATGTAGTTAAGCTCTCTAAATTAATTGTGTGAGAGCTCCAAGAGGCTTAAATGGAGTCAAGAACCATAGGAGGAGGGAAAAAGTGGAGCCAAGATCATATTTTTCCTAAGGTTACTTCATTAGGTGCCTTATGGAACCATAATTGAACCTTAAAAGCAATCTAGCTTTTCAAGTGCATGTGTAATGATAAATACTATTTTTTATGTCCTATTCCTCTTAGTTTGGAGTTTTAATGATTAAACATGGCTATAGGAATTTAATTAGGTGGATAATTGATTTTAGTAGCCATTTTTGCACTCTAGGAATTTATTTGCAAAATTATTAGATTTTAATGCATAAATTTCTCTTCAATAAATTTGTGAATATTTCTACTTGATTTTTTTCATTCTTTTGTATAGATTTTAATAGGCAAATGAAGCTTGAATGAGAATTTGATTTAAAAAAGAGAAGGAGAAGAGTTGGGCTTCAAGTATACTTTTTGTGGAGCTAAAAATTAGAGAATGGAAAGCTTAAATCAATGTGGGAACAAGAGAAGGAAAGAGCAAAGCTAACATAAATCTTGCACAAGCTTCATTCTCTTGTTGACCAACCCACATGCATCATTTACACACATCCACTCTCATCCATGCACACTCATAGGCTCTCTAACCTTTCACTCCTCATTCCAATGTAACACACTAGCCTAGACCATCATTCACACAAGCTCACATTGCCATGCAAAAAGTTTCATTCCACGTAGTTGCATAAATGTTGTACAAGTAGTTCCTATGTCACAAGAGCACACTCAACAACATACTCATAGGTTACACGTCCCTACAAGCTCCAGCTCCCTTGTTCAAACATGAAAGCACTCACATATATGGGTCTAGCTCATATTAACCTTTACTTTCACATGCAAACACATGCCACGAGCTCTTTACATCACAAGTTTCCATTCCCTTGAAACACACACCATTAATCACAAAAGCACTAGTCCACACTCACATGCATGCATGTTGCCATAGTCCAGCCCATGTTAAACACGTAGGAAACTCTCCACACACACAACCACCCTCCATTCACTCAAGTTTATACACAACACATTCATGACTAACCATGTCTGCATGATGTTCTATTTTAATGAAAAGCCAGGGGCAAAAGTTACATGAGGAGCTTGGGTGGATGAAGCAAGAAGATAAGCAACGGGTTTAACTCACAACACTCATGAGATAGCACTAGGAAAAACATGTACAAGAGAGAAAGGGAGGCTTGGTTTCAAGGAGGAAAAGAACATGTGAACAGTAGAGAGTGAAGCTATGGTTTTGACGTGAAGAAGCAGAGACTAAAGCATGGGTTTTGATGAAGTAGACTGGAACAACAGTAGCAATAGAACAAGCATGTAAGGGATACAAAAGAAGTAAAGGATACAAAAAAAGCTATGGGTTATAGGAAGAAGCAAAGTGAGATGAATGAGTAAAAGAAGAAGCATGTAAAGAAGTGTGGAAGAGGCTTGAGTTCAAGGCAATTAAATAAGCTGAAGTGACATGGAAAGTGATATGGGAACAATTAGAAAATCATGTGAATAGTGATGAAGCTCAAGCTATTGGTTGTAAAGCGCATGAGCAGATTTTAAATGAGCACGTGACACACAAAAGGAGGAAGAAAAGCCAAGTGAGAGGATTAACAAAAATGCACACAGGCAGAATGTGCTGAGGGGGGCAAAATGTAAAAAAGATAGACTAGGAGAGAAATGTGAAAAGAAGGGAAGAAAGGGCTCAATAATAATGCAAAAACAAGGATGGAAGAAGAACGCTAGGCTGCATGAACTGTAGTACGTGAATGAAGGGATATTCTTTAATTGTCCTCTCCACATGGCTCATCCTTCCATCAAAATTCCTCCATTCATTTTCTCCATGATAGCTTGAAATTCCCTTGGTAGCTAGTTGAAGATTGGATCTCCCTTGATGTAGATTTGAGCTCTAAAATTGCCTTTCCAAATTAGATAAACTCTTCTTCCTTTATCTTTTAATTTTAGCATTGATTCCTTTGTTAATTTGACTAGGTTTAGCTTATTACTTTAGGGAATTTAGTGGCTAGAATTTACTGGATTAATTTGAATTTTGGTTTGATTGTAATCTCATAATTGAATGTTAATTTTGATCTCTAAGTGTTTGTAGAAAGTCCAGACTTAAGGCTGTACAATTTGCTATTAAATTCCTCTTGTTTTTAGGCCAATTGATGCAATGGTTATTGAATTAAGTGGGTGGAATTTTTGTGCAATTGTTGTGCTTGAGGAATTTATTAATCTAATTGGTTGATTAGCATTTTAAGTAGATTGTTTAGTAGATTTTAGTGAGCATTTAGAATTTGTTTTAGTGCGTTCTTGTTCCTAACTCAATCGATTAATTATTCAAGGTTTTTTGTGATTGCAAAGTCCTTGAATCATTGGTGAATTGAGTCTTGGATGGTAATTCAAGAGTTTTTATAGAGAATACACTAAGAAGCAAGAGTTTAAATCTAATTTTTATACATTAAAAGGAGAGAAAGGATAATTGAATTCTAAGGAGTCCATCTAAAGGCTAGTTACCACACTTTCTTAGTTATTAGCTTCGTTTAGTCTTAAGCTTTTAGCTTTTTGTTATTTTTCATTTAATTCAATTAAATTTTAGTAATTCAAAACCCCTTAAACACTTTTCATTTAATGTACCTAGAGAACTCTTTCACAAATAATTAGAGGCAAAAATTTCTTAGGAAATGACCTAGGTTGCACTATTATCTACAAGCCTTTTCTAACTTAGTTTTATTTGAGGTTGTATGACATAACTATCAAATTCGGCGCCATTGCCGTGAAGTTTGGTTTCTTAATTGTATGAATAGGGTTTCCTAGTGTTTTTGCTCTGTTTGTTCCCTGTTTTGGACTTAGACTTTGGACATTTCGGTTGCTTGAATCAATTGTGCTACTTGCTTGAATTTTTGTTTGACATGCCCAGAAAATTCTCAAACTTTGTTTTCCAATATTTTTGGGTGTTTTAAGTAAAAATAATAGAAAAGCTATTAGATGCACCATTTTTTGCCCAAATTTCGATGTTTAAAGCACTTTTTCTCATTTTTTAGTATTTTTTCGAATTTTCTAGGATTTTTTTAATTTTTTTAGATTTATTTTCTTTATTTTTGTGAACATCTTTTATGTGGTTTGTCTTTGTTTTTGAGTGTTCATATATGCTAGGTAGTTGTTAGTTTAATTTGGAATTAGTCTTCTTGCCTTTTGGTGTGAGGAATTTTTTCTAATTTTTTAATTATTTTCTCTATTGTTCTAAACTTATTGTTTTGATTTTTCTTTGCTAGTTTTTGTGTTCCTTCTTAGTTTTTGCTTGCTTAATTAGTTTATGACAAGAATCTCTAGTGAGAAATTAATTGATTTGGATCTAAAAATTGAAAGAACCTTTAGAAGGCAAATAAAGATTAAGAAAAATAGTGATAATGTAAGAATTAGTAACACTACTTCTTCTGCTTTTGATTGTGTGCAAGGAATTGATTGTATACTTCAATTTGTTGGTGATAATATGACTAAACAAGATCAAGTGAATGCTAACATGAATATGCATGTTCAGGCTAACTTGAATGTAAATGCAAATTTGAATGATAACATGTATCCAAGAACCATTAGAGAATTGACAGCTCCTAATGTGCATTATCAAAATCTTTGTATATAATATCCATAATTAGATGCAAATTTTGACCTTAAATCTAGTTTGATTCCCTTACTTCCTAAATTTTATAGACTTACAGGAGATGATCCTCATAAACATCTAAAGGAATTCCATGTTGTTTACTCTACAATGAAGCCACAAGGAGTCTTAAAAGAATAAATCAAGCTCGGAGCATTTCCTTTTTCATTAGATGGTGTAGCCAAAGACTAGTTGTACTATCTACCCCCTAGTGCCATCACTTCTTAGGATCAACTAAAGAGGCTTTTCTTGGAAAAATTCTTCCTTGCTTCTCACACTGTATCAATAAGGAAGGTAATCTGTGGGATCAGACAGAATAGTGGAGAGACCCTGTATGAATACTAGGAAAGGTTCAAGAGATTGCTAGCTAGTTGTCCTCACCATCAAATTTCTGACCAGCTACTTATTCAATATTTCTATGAGGGGCTATTGAACATGGATAGAAACATGATTGATGTTGTGTGCCTGATATAGAATTTGATTATGTTTTGAAATTTTATCACACACTTGCATGTAGAGGTCACTTCAGTTTAAAACACATAGCTAGGAAGGCTCTAGATAGTGGATTATATTGGCCTACCTTGTTTCGTGATACCTTTGCTTTTTACAAAACATGTATTAGGTGTCAACAAATTGGTAGCATATCTAGGAGAAATGAAATACCACAGCATCCCATTTTGTTTTGTGAAATCTTTGATGTGTAGAGCATTGATTTTATAGGACCTTTTCCTACTTCTTTTGGCTTTTGTATACATTTTATTGGCTATTAATTATGTTTCGAAGTGGGTAGAAGAAAAACCCAATAAAACTGATGATTCTTCTGTGGTTGTAGGGTTTATTCGCTCTGAAATTTTCCACAGGTTTGGGGTCCCCAGAGACATTATCAGTGACCAAGGCACTCATTTTTGCAACTGGAGTATGTAAAGATTGATTAGCAAGTATGGTGTTATGCACAAGGTAGCTACTCCGTATCACCCTCAAACAAATGGCTAGGTAGAGATTTCTAACCAGGAGGTGAAGCGAATTTTGAAGAAAATAGTGTAGCTGAATAGAAAAGATTAGAGCAAGAGGCTAGATGATGTACTTTGGGCTTATAGGACTGCCTATAAGACTCCTATTGGCATGTCGCCCTATCAACTGGTATTTAGGAAAGCTTGTCACTTACTAGTAGAAGTGGAGTACAAAGCTTATTGGGTGGTGAAGATATGCAATTTGGATTTGAATAGAGTAGGGTCTTGTAACACCATAATTTTTAACTCATTTCATGATACTCATGTGCTTCATATCATTAAATTCTAAGAAGGTGTATGAAAAAGAGAGTAAAAATAATGAATTTCTTTGCGTAGCATCATATTTAAAATTTTCATTCGATGTCACGTGGACCATGAGAGCTCATACCATACATTTCCACATTAGTTACATCAATACAACTCAATTGGATCATAAAATATGGCCCATAACTCATGGAACTCAAAAGAAAACTTAAAATAGACATGTTAAATTTCAACTAGAATTTGCCCCTTTTCTGACCAAATTTTGGAAATTCATAACTAATTCTAAAAATATTGAAACCATGCATTCTCAGTCATTCTAGAAATTTATGGATGTCTACTTCATATTAAAAATATGTCCAAACTATAACATCTACCACTGAGGACATTTGACATCTGAAAAGGTTCAAAGGTCAAACTGTCACTGATGCTATCACAGATTTTTGTAGCAAATTTTGAAAATGTCTAATTAATTTCACAAAAATCCAATCTATTCAAATGATACCAATCTGGAAAGCTATGGATGTTAGCTAGAGGGAAAAAATATTTCTAGACCAGCCCAGGTAGCCTAAACTATGGAATTCAATGGTACAGTAATTGAAGCCGAGTAAGGCTCCTGATACTGGATAGAATGTTCAAAATTTCATATCTCCTGCTCTAGACCTCCAAATGAGGTGCTTCTTATTGATACTAGTCACTGTGAATATCTAATTTCTTTATATAAAATTTCATGGCAATCGGACATCATTTGGGCCTTGTGTGATACATTTCATTTTCGGACCAAATGAATGGTACAGCATACCAAAATTAGAAAAATTGCTAAATTTGAAAATTTATCAAATATTTTGTAGACCCCCAAAAATTATGTTCTTTAGCTTCCAAAAAAGCATTCAACAAGCTCTAATTGCATACCAAATCTTAGATCAAGAAGAGCTCATTTGGCTAAAAATTGATGTAAGGTTCCATTATGATCAATTTTGGCTTCATATGGGTACCAAAGTAACCAAATGGCTTTCCCTAGGGTTTGGCACATTTTAGGCAAATATAAAAGCATGATTAAGACTTGTGTATGCTGACCAAATGGTCCCAAACTCCATGCCTCCCATTTTAGCCATCTCATCCACACTTATGCATAATTCCATGTTGTCATTATGTAAGCTACAATGCCATAACATGTCCAAATTCCATTCTAGTGGTCACATAGCATATTCTCTCACTCATACATGTCATAATATCATAGTTACATATGTTCATAACATTGTAATGCATGTGCATCTATTGAATACATTAAGTGCCATTCTTATAGCTTTAAAGTATTAAAATTTTCACATCTTAATGTCATTGCTTCATCTCTCATATGGTTGAGTCCCATTTCCTTGCTCTTTAGGTCCACCTAGCATATTAGATCATTGGAAAGGAGGGAATGAGATTCAAGGAATCCCAATAGCTCATCTCCCATTCAATCACACATAACATATGCAAAGCAAGTCTTGAAAATGCATACATGGATATAATGGAAGTCATGAACATTCAAGAAACAAGCTTGGCATGTGAATAAGTCACACAAGATATTCAAGAGCTTACCAAGTGGATGGATTGGCCTCACACTTTTTCTCATGGATTTTGGACTTGCCTCACCCATTCTTTAAGAGATTCTTGGACTCAACCATACTCTTGGGAGTCCACTTTGGTTTTGGGAGACTTATTGTTATTGTCTCAACCAATCTTAAGGGTTCTTAGCTCATCCTCACCATGGTTAAGAGTTCTTGGCCTCTCCACACTCAAGCAAACTCAAACAAACATCATGGTATCATTTAAAAACATAACATGTCATCATGAAAACATGGCATGTAAAATCATGCTAGCATACTTTTCATGGCTTGAAAATATACATACACACATTCTAAGACAAGTTAAACACACGTCCATGCATGAGAGAAAGTGGAGAGAGAAACCTTGCACACAACCACACACTTTTTCTCTTGAAATTCCCTCTCTTGCTTTGGCCACACACCGACAAACTTGTGGAGATGCTTTCTCTTGGCCTAGACACATTTTATGGGAGTCATTAGGTCCATAAAATAATTCCTAGGCTCATATAACTTGCTTAGACACTAAGTTGTTCTATAAACCCCATTATGTTCTATAAACCCCATTATGGTCCATAATTGTACCTAATGGTGCAACACCCCTCAAATAATTTCTAGGCTCCATTCTTTCCTTTCAAGTATGATTCTTGACTCCTTTTAAGTCTCTTGGAGTCATCACACAATTAAAACAAATGGCCTATCATCATGTTGCTTCTTTAGGTCATAATATGGAACCTAAAGCACCAATTCACTTTCTATCAGTTCTAAATTTTTTCCAACTCCTCCCCTCATATTCATTCATCATATATGACACAAAAATGGGTTTAGAAAATTTTAAAACTCTCTCTAGCTACTCCATCTATGCTTGGTCGAGACAGTCCCTTTTTGGCCTCCTTGGAATTCTCTTTGTTTTTGTTGAAAGAGGAAGCATGTGGGGAGTATCTTAGGGATCTTAGGAGCTCATTTAAACTCTTATTTAGACCTAGGAATCATCATACAAAATAAGATTTTGGAAGGTGCACACAAAACCCTAGAATTTGCATCTTGAAATCTAATAATTTTTTGTTGATTTCCTTTGCATATTCTTAATCTCTACACCCTTTTTCTTTAGATTCATGCTTGGCTTAGCTCAAAATTCAGAACCTCCTATGGTCCCTAGGGTTAGGCGAAATGGAGAAGGAGGGAGGATGAAGATATCAACCATAAGAAGAGAAATTACCTAGTTTCCTTGCTTTTCCTTGCTTGAATCTTACTTTCTCCAAGTTTCTCTCTTCAAATTCGAAAATTCTCTTGAATTTCTCCCTTGAATCAGATTTATAAACTCCATTTCAATCAAAGGAAACAAGGGAGAAGGGAGGAGAGGAGGTGTGGATGAAGAAAAGCATGAAAAACTACCATGGAAACATACCTTCAAGCTTAGATTTCTCATTCTTCTTCTTCCTCTCTTGTGTGCCCAAAACCCTAGCTCTCACTTCTGAAATTAGGCAGAAATTTTGATTCTAAATGAAGGGGAAGGTGGAAGGTGGGACGCCACCTATATATAGGAGAAGGTTAATGGTTTTTTTAAAAATTCTAATTTTGCCCTTCATTCTTTGCATTTTCATTGCTCCTTCGTTTTAGCTCCTTTTTTAAAACCGTCTTTTTCATTATGAAATTTAGGTTCCTGATTTAATAAAATGCCTTTGGAATCACTTAAATTGGAGCTAAACCTTCTTAAATGAATCCGTCAAAGTTCAAGCACACCGACGTTAGAAAACGTCCACCGGAGGGGATTTAACTGTCCCGGAGCTTCCCATAGTTTTTAAGGCCTCTGAGAACCCTAGAGAACTCAAAATTTTCATTTAAAAAGCTCTCCTATGTGAATTCTGAAAATTACTCAAAATTTTGAAAATGCCATTACGTTTCGTAGGTGTTCTGTTAAAATTTATTTTTTCATTCTAGCTTCATTTTTCCTTTTGTCTGAGGCTAGGATTCTCATTTTTAGGAATCTAGAATGTTACTCAATTTTTTTGGGATCTTAAATAATTCATTTAAGGGGACTTACTTTGAAAATGTATCTGTTTCCGTCATTTAACGAAAACTAGACATTACAGGTCTCACAAAAAATTCTAACTCCAAGGGCTTCAAGAGATCCACTTAGAAGCTTATGATAATGCAAGGATCTATAAAGAAAAGACAAAGGTGTTCCATGACAAGATGATTGCAAGAAAGGAGTTTGCAGTTGGCCAAAAATTTTTACTTTATAAATCCCCCTTAAAGCTCATGCCAGGTAAGCTTCATTCTAAATGGGAAGGTCCATATATAGTCTCTAATATTTTTTCTTTTGGTGTAATAGAGCTTTTGGATAAGCAGACGGAGCTAAATTCAAAGTTAATGGACATAGGCTCAAGCACTTTCATGAAGGAGTTCCAAGGGATGACAAAGAGGAGCTTCAACTTCAAGACCCACCCTGATTCCTAGTTGTACCCTTTCCCTTTACTCTTTTATATTGTGTTCTCTTTTCTATTGATTGAATTTTGTACTGTCATTGAGGACAATGTAGTGTTTAAGTGTGGGCAGGATGCAAATAAAATTTTTAGTTTTGCTTTATTTTAGTTAGTTAATTTTTCTAGGTTTTTAGTCTTTTGTTTCACTTTTGAAGTTTTGTGTTACTTTTTAGTTTAAAAAAAATTTGTTTTTGTAGAAGTTGCAAGTTGAGATGATTATAGCTTGGATTCAGTTTGACATGTTAGGTGATAGATCTTGTGTTTTGATTCAAGTGAAGTGGCAATAAATTTGATTTCAATGAATTATTTGATGGCCATTAGTTGGTGAGAATTTGAGCCATATCTGTTCATTTCTAGTGTGTATTTTACCTATCTTTGCTTTCACTCTAAAACTTGTCTTGATTTTTTGTTGAGACCACATTTGCATTTGCATGCATGAAATTGATTAGGCATTCCTTTCTTTTGTAGCTAGTGAGCCAAAAAGCTAACCATTACATGTTTTTTATCCATTGTTTAGCCACTTTGGACTTAGTTTTATTTTTTTTGTTGAACCCATAGCCACTGAAAATAAAAATGTTTCCTACCCTATCTTAAGATACCTTTTGGATTTCAAAGAGCATTACATCTAAATAGGATAGATGAATATGTGTCTTACATCAATTTAGGCCATTGTATTAAAAGTTGAGGAATATGTTTAAAAAAATGCAAAGAAAAGAAGAGATAGAAAAGCAATGAAAAGGAAAAAGAAAAGAAGGAAAAGCAATTGAAAAGAAGTGTTTTAAATTGAGTTGTAGTTACTTATGCTAGTTTGAAATGAGGCCTTGAATGCACATTCATCCCTATCATAAGTTCCATGGATTGCTCTTGAGATTCTAAGGTATCCATTTGTTTGTCTTTTCTTGTGTATCCATTCATTTCTTCTGCTAGCCCCATTATAACCCTGAATAAAGTCCTTTTGATTTGTGCATTGCATTTGGCATGGATAGTGGAGATTTAGAAAATAGATAAGCTTATGGTAGTGAATTTTGATCGGTGGAACTTGAGTGATACACATTACCTTAAACAATTGAGAGTTGAGAGTAAACACTAATCCATATGAGAGGCTATGGATTTCAATTCATTCTTTTCAAATGAAATTGCCATTGAACTTGCTTTCTTGATGCAAGTGAAGTTAGCTTTGATTGTTAAAGTGTTAAAGAGTTTTGATCATTCTTTAACTTGTGATTTTTACTTTCCTTTTCCATTTTCACTCTCCTTTGGTCATTTCATTAGTCTTTTCTTGGAGTCTTGAGTTTTGCCTAGGAGTACAAAGGTTGAAGTGTGGGGCAATTTGATAAATACTATTTTTTATATCTCTTATTCCTCTTAATTTGGAGTTTTAATGATTAAATATGGCTATAGGGATTTAATTAGGTGGATAATTGATTTTAGTAGCCATTTTTGCACTCTATGAATTCATTTGTAAAATTATTAGATTTTAATGCATAAATTTCTCTTAAATAATTTTGTTAATATTCCTACTTGTATTTTCTCATTCTTTTGTGCAGATTTTAATAGGCAAATGAAGCTTGAATGAGAATTTGTTTTAGAGAAGAGAAGGAAGTAAGGCTTCAAGTGTACTTTTTATGGAGCTAAAAATTAGAGAATGGAAAGCTTAAATCAATGCGAGAATAAGAGAAGGAAAGAGCAAAGCTAACATAAATCTTGCACAAGCTTCATTCTCTTGTTGACTAGCCCACATGCATTATTTACATATATCTACTCTCATCCCTGCACACTCACAAGCTCTCTCATCTTCCACTCCTTAACACACTAGCCTAGACCATCATTCACACAAGCTCACGTTTCCATGCACAAAGTTTCATTCCACATAGGTTTATAAATGCTGCACAAGTAGTTCCCATGTCACAAGATCACACTCAACAATATACTCATAGGTTACACGTCCCTATAAGCTCCATCTCCTTTGTTCAAACATGGAAGCACTGACATATGTGGGTCCAGCTCACATTAACCTTCACTTTCACATGTAAACACATGCCATGGGCTCTCTACATCACTAGTTTCCATTCCCTTCAAACATACACCATCAATCACGTAAGCACCAATCCACACTCATATGCATGCATGTTGCCATAATCCAGCCCATATTAAACATGTAGCAAACTCTCCTCACATAGAGCCACACTCCATTCACTTGAGTTTATATACAACACATTCATGACTAACCACGTATGCATGATGTTTTATTTTAGTGAAAAGCCACAGGCAGAAGTTACATGAGGAGTGTAATGTCCAGATTTCGTTAAACGATAAAAACAGGCGCGTTTTCAAAGCAAGTCCCTTGAAATGAATTAGTTAAGGTCCCAAAAAATTTGAGTAACATTCTAGACTCCTAAAAATGAGAATCCTAGCTTTAGATGGAAGAAAAAATGGAGCTAGAATGAAGAAACAAATTTTGACAGAAATCTTACGAAATGTAATGGCATTTTCGTAATTTTGAGTAAATTTTGGAATTCACACAGGAGGACTTTTTAAATGAAATTTTTGAGTTCTCTAGGGTTCTCAAAGGCTTTGAAAACTATGGGAAGCCCCAGGACAGTTAAATCCCCTCCGGTGGATGTTTTCTAACGTTGATACACCTAAACTTTGATGGATTCATTTGACAAAGTTTTATCTTCGATTTGAGTGATTCCAAAGGCATTTTACTAAATTGGGAACCTAAATTTTATAATGGAGAAGACAGTTCTTAAAAAAGGAGTTAAAATGAAGGAGAAATAAAAATGCAAAGAACGAAGGGCAAAATGGAAATTTTTGAAAAATACTTCCTCCTCTCCCTATATATAAGTGACACCCCACTCTCTTCTTCATTTAGACTCAGAATTTTCTGCCCAATTTCAAAAAAGGGAGCTAGGGTTTTAGGTGCACCAAGGGAGGAAGAAGAAGAGAAGAAATCCAAGCTTTAAGGTATGGTTTCATGGTAATTTTTCATGCTTTCTTCCATCCACACCTCCTCTCCTTCTTTCTCCTTTATTTCCTTTGATTAAAATGAAGTTTAAAAATCTGATTTAAGGGAGAAACTTAGGGGAAATTTTGGATTTGAAGAGAGGAGCTTAGAGAAAGCAAGATTCAAGTAATAAAACTAGGTAATTTCTCTTCCTATGGTTGCTATCTTGGTTCCTTCTCCTCCTCCATTTTGCCTAGCATGAGAAGCCCTAGGAGGAGTTGATTTTTAGGCAAAACCAAGGATGAATCTAAGGAAAAAGGGTGTGGAGATTAAGAATATGCAAAGGGAATTAACAAAAAACCATTAGATTTCAAGATGCAATTTCTAGGGTTTCATGTGTACCTTGTAAAATTTGATTTTGTATGATGATTTCTAGGCATAAATAAAAGTTTAAATGAGTTCCTAAGATCAGTAAGATGCTCCCCATATGCTTCTTCCCTTGAGAAAACAAAGAAAACTCTAAGAAAGCCAAAAATACTCCTTGTCTCAGCCTAAGTAGGTTAGAATAGCTAGGGAAAGTTTTAAATTTTTCTAAACCCATTCTTGAGTATATATAATGAATAAAATGAGGGGAGGCCTTAGAAAAAATTTAGAACCCATAGAAAGTGAGTTGGTGCCTTAGGTTCCATATTATGACCTAAAGAAGCAACATATAGTTAGGCTCTTGGTTTTGATTATGTGATGACTCCAAGAAGCTTAAAAAAAATCAAGAATCATAATTGAAAGGAGAGAATGGAGCCTAGAATTTATTTAAGGGGTGTTGCTTCATTAGGTGCAATTATGGAACCATAATGAGGTTATAGACCAAGCTAGTATCTAAGAAAATTATGTGGCCTTAGAATTAATTCCATGAACCTAATTGGCTTCCATAAATTGTGTTTAGGCCAAGAGAAACCATCCCCACACTTTTGTGTGTGTGTGACCAAAAGAGGGAGCCTTGATTCAAGAAGAAAAGTGTGTGATTGTGTACAAGGTAGCTCACTCCTCCTTCTCTCATGCATGGATGTGTGCTTAATTTATCTTAGAATATGTGTATATGTATTTTCAAGCCATGAAAAGTATGCTAACATGACTTTATATGCCATGATTTCATGATGATATATTATGTTTTATATGATGTTTATCATGTGTGCTTGGGTTTGCTTAAGTGTGGTGAGGCCAAGAACCCGTATCCATGGTGAGGATGAGCCAAGAACCCTTAAGATCGGTTAAGACAAAGCAAAAAGTCTCCCAAAAGCAAGATGGACTCCCAAGAGCATGGTCGAGTCCAAGAATGTCTTAAAGAATGGGTGAGGCAAGTCCAACATCCATAAGAAATTGGGTAAGGCCAATCCACTTGCTTGGCAAGCCTTTGTATGCTATGTATGACTTTCTCAAATGATGAAAATGTTTCTTGAATGTTTGCACATGTCCACATGACCATACATGCATTTCTGAGACTTGTTTGCATCCATTATGTATGATTGAATGGAAGATGAGTTATTAGGATTCTTTGAATCTCATTCCCTCTCTCCAATGTTCTAACATGCTAGGTGGGCCAAGTGGACAAGGTAATAGAAGCCAACCACCTTGAAGAAAAGAGTTTCACAATAAAGTACTTGAGTTTTGGTACTTTAAGATCATATTTATGTCAAATGATGTAACCCACTATTGTATATGATCTATGACCCCTTGAACATATGTAATTATGATAATATGTGATGTAGAAATGAAAGAATGAGTTATGTGAATGATGGAATGCAAATTGAGTATGTATGGACAATGTGGCTTCATAATTGACATTATGGAATTATGCATATGTGTGGATGAAATGGCCAAAATGAGATGCATGAGGGTTGGGACCATTTGGGTAGTTTATACAAGTCCTAATTATACTTTTAGACTTGCCCAAGAGGTGCCAAACCTCAAAGAAAGCCATTTGGACATTTTGGTAGCCCATATGGAGCCAAAATTTACCAATTTAAAACCCTATGTCACTTTTTGTCCAAATGAGCTTTTCTTGATCTAATATTTTGCATGCAATTAGAGATTGTTAATAGCTTTTTATGAAGCTAAAGAACATAATTTTTGGAGTTTTACATAATATTTGATGAATTTTCAAAGTTGGCAAATTTTCTAGTTTTGGTCATGTCATTGTTCACTCAAGTCCGAAAATGAAATCTATCACATAGGGCCCAAATGATATCCAATTGCTATGAAATTTTATATAGAGAAACTAGACATTTCTAGTGACTTATGACAACTAGAAGCACCCCATTTAGATGTCTAGAGAGGGAGATATGAATTTTCAAAGAATCTATCCAGTATCAGGTATTCCAGCCGACCTCTGTTACTATTTGATTGAATTTCGAGGCCTGAACTTGCCTGAATTGGTATGGAGTTATTTTTTCCTTTAGCTAAGATCCACAGATTTCTATATTGGTATTATTTGTATGGATTGAATTTTTTTGGAATTAAATGGACATTTTTAAAATTTGTTGCAAAAATTTGTGACAGTTCTAGTAGGCAATTTGACCTCTGGATCATTTCAAATGTCAAACATCCTCTGTGATAGATGTTGTGGTTTGGACATATTTTAGTATGAAGTAGACATTTGTTGCTTTCCAAAATGCATAAGAATGTATGATTTTGATTTTTCTAAATTTAGTTATGATTTTCCAAATTTGTGACAAAAAAGTGAAAAAATTTGGCCAAAAATATGTATGTATATTTCATGCTTCTCTTTGAGTTCCTTGAGGTCTAGGCCCCCTTTGATGATGTAAATGAGTGGTATTCATGTAATTAAATGAGGAAATGTGTTGTATGTGCTCACACAGTCCATATGACACTGAATGGATTTTTCATACATGACACAACGCAAGAAAATGCATTATTTTAATTCCCCTTTCTTGCTCTTTCAAGGAAATTATGAATGTGAAGCATGTGAATGTTGTGAAATGAGCTATGTAACACCATATATTTCTAGCATGCTTCCGATCATTTCTAAGTCTCGCATGATCAATTGAACAAAAAGGAATGGAAAATGACATTAAATAATGCCTTATTTCGCGTTACGTCGCGTATAAAAATTCCATTCGGTGTCACACGGACCATATGAGCTCATACAACACGTTCTCATATTTAATTACATACATACAACTCATTTGCATAACCAAAGTTGGCCCACAACTCGTGGAACTCAAAGGGGATCATCAAATTCACACTCTTATTTTCGGCCAGAATTTCAGTTTTTCTGTCACAACTTCGGAAATTCATAACTAAATACACAAAATTCGAAAGCCAACAAAATTTACCATTCCAGAAAGCTCTGGATGTCTACCCCGTGATAAAAATAGTTTCAGCCCATGAATCATTAAGGGGAAAACATTTGACATCCGAAAAGCCACTGGGGTTGCTGCTGTCTGGGCCACTGGTTCAGTTTACTGATAGGAAGTTTCAAAATTCGTAACTAATTCTAGAAAAATTGAAATCATTAATTCTTGGCCATTCTGGAAAGATACACATGTCTAATTTATTCTAAAAATATGCCCAGGCCATGAAACATAACACAGAAAACGTTTGACACGCGAAAAGGGGTTAAGGTTCGGACAGCTACTGGTGCTGATACAAGTGTCTGCTATGAACTTTGAAAATGTCCAATTAATTCCACAAAAATCCAATCCATGCAAATAATACCAATTTGGAAATCTATGAACGTTAAATTTATGGTAAAAATAGACTCAGATCAGAGGAATCACGCTTAGCTACCCAAATTCAATGGAACAGTAACTCAGGTCATGTTGAGCTACTGCTACTGTCCCAGAAATTCAAAAATTCATATCTCTCAGCTCAGACCTCCAAATGAGGTGCTTCCAGTTGCTACAAGTCACTGTGAATGCCTAGTTTCTAGCTATAAAATTTCGTGGCCATTGGACCACGTTTGCCCCTCGGATGACACAATTTCAAAACTGACCAAATGAACAGTACCAGTGCAAATCCGAAATTCTGATACCAACTTTGAAAAATCATAGAAAATTCCACAGACCTCCAAATGACCTGATCTTTGGCTTCCCAAAAATCTCTAGGCAAGATCTACTTGCATGCAAAATTCCAAGTCAAGAAGAGGTCATTTGGTCAGATTTTGCCATAGCTCAAGCTTATGGCAATTTTGGTCCCAACAAGAGGCAACTTTGGTTCAAATGAGCCATTCATGGTTCCACACATATTTGAGCAACTTAGAAAGCATAAATATAGCATAAATAAGTCCCTCATAAGGTATGAACTCTCATGCAACTCAAATTCACCATGCCACTTCCATAAACATACATACACAAATGGGCTCCCAAGTGGTCAAAATACATAATTCTACTCATTAGACTCTATTCTTGATACATACACTAACTTTACATAGTTTTACACTTGTTCAAAGTGTCATGGCTCAAAAATAACATTTACATATCTACTTTTACATTCTAGTCATCATAGTATATCAAAATATAAAAGTTTGCCAAGAGATGGAGATTTAAGCTCCTTGGCTTCCATCCTTTGGGTCTTGAACTCCACCTAGATCATATGAGATGAGAGAAAGGAGGGGGTGAGATTCATTGAATCTCAATAGCTCATACACCTATTCAATCACATTTTCAAGGCATATAACATGTCAAGGGTACAAGTATGCAACTACTCAATCAATGAAGCATTCAATTTCCACTTTATGTCACAAACACATGTCAAGAATAAGAATGAGCTCTAGGGACTTTTGGGTTGGCCTCACCCCATTTCTAGGACTTTTGGATTGCCTCACTCTTGGTTCTTGGGACTTTTGACTTAGCCTCACCCATCCAAGGGACTTTTGGCCTTGTCTCACCCATGCCATGAGACTTTTGGCATCTCCTCACCCACATGAAGGGACTTTTGGCACTACCTCACCCTTATGAGCCATTTCCATCATTCAAAGACATTCAAGAAAGCATATTGGTACCAACATAGCAACATAGTATCAAGTGGCATGTCTCAAACATATAAACATACACACAAGCACACAATGACACCATATGCAACAAGAAAATGCAATAAGAAAAGGTGGAGAGCTACCTTGATGCAAATTCAAACTTTACTTTGCTTGTTTCTTCTCCTTTTTGGTTCCACAAACACAAGGAGGTGGGTTTGGATTTCTTTGGCCTATTCACAATAAACAACACTAAATTATACTCTTGGAACAAATTATGACATCCAACTCACTCTTAAGACTACACTTTAGTCTATTTGTCACAATATGGTTTCATTAAGGACCTAATGAAGCAACTACCATAATTAACATTCTTGGTTCCATTCTCTTGCCATATTTAGACCTCTTGACCTCATTTAAGGTCCTTGAAGCCATCACACACTCACTTTCACAAACCTAGGTCCATGTTGCTTCATAAGGTTACATTATGGAAGCCATTGCCTCATCTCCCAACCTAAGGCTTCTAAATTTTTTCCAAGGGTTTCTCCTATCTTCTTCTATCATATAAAGTCCCAAATCAAGCTTGGAACTATTTAAAATACTCCCTAGCTATCTCTAAGGGTCTTGACCTAGTTATGCTTCCATTAAAACCCCATGGAGTTTGGGATTTTTCCTTAATGGATAGGGCACTTGGGAGGCCCCCTAGGAGTCTTAGAAACTCAAACAAACACTCACATATGATGGGGAAGTCTTGAATCAACCCAGATTTTAATTTGTGTTCAAGCACTCTACACTTTTCCAATTTGAGTTTTACTAGTTTTTCATGCATTTCTTTGGTATAATCCATCTTCCCATGCCTTAGTTTGATGGATTCTTTTGGATTATAAAATAGAAACTCTTCCCTCTTCATGGTTCTGGTTGAGACATCCTACCATGGAAGAGGAGAAGGAGAAAAAGAAGCAACAAAGGGTGAGAAACTACCTTGCAATCAAGCTCCCTTCAAGAGCCCTTCCTCTTCCCTCTTTCTCCTCCTTGAATTTCGAATTTCCCTCCTCTGATCTGGACCCAAATCAGCACCAAAAAATATATTAAAACCATGGAGAGATGAAGCAAGAAAGGGAGGATGAGGTTTCAAGAGGAAAGAGCATGAAAACCTTACACTTTCTCACTTTTTCTTTGGCTTTTCTTCCTCCAAAATTTCCTCCCTTTGTGTGCCTAAGACAGCAGCTCCATTTCTGAGTTTTGGGCAGAGGAAAGTCGGTTTAGAGAAGGGGGAGCTGAACGTGGCTTAAAAAGGGAGTTTGGAAGCTTCTTTTGTGCACTTTGTTTCCATTTTTGCCCTTCCATAATGGCATTTCTGGTTTGTCTTCGTTTTAGCTCCTTTTTGAGAACCGTCTTTTCCATCATAAAATTAAGATTCCCAATTTAATAAAATGCCTTTGGAATCACTCAAATTGGAGCTAAAACCTTCCCGAACGAACCGGTCAAAGTTTAGGTCAACTGACGTCGAAAAGAGTACACCGGAGGGGCTTTACCAGTCCCGGGGCTTCCCATGGTTTTTGGGGCCTCTGAGAACCCTGGGCAACTCAAAATTTCCATTTAAAAAAGCCCTCCTAGGTGTTTTTTCTAAAATTACACTTATTTACGAAAATGCCACTGGCCTTTCGGCAAATTTTTCGAATCACTCCGACCCTAGTTTTTGGGCAACTCAAGGCTCAAATCCTTGTTTTCTATTATTTAAAATTTTATTCAAATTTTATTTAGCCTTGAATCACTCATCTCAAGGGACTTGGTTTTCAAACCGGCCCGTTCCAGCGATTGTACAATTTACCGGGCGTTACAAGCTAAAAATATATGGTGTTACAAGGAGCTTGGGTGGATGAAGTAAGAAGAAAAGCTACGTGTTTAATTCACAATACTCATGAGATAACACTAGGAAAAGCACGTACAAGAGAGAAAGGGAGGCTTGGTTTCAAGGAGGAGAAGAACATGTGAATAGTAAAGTGTGAATCTACGGTTTTGATGTGAAGAAACAAAGACTAAAGCATTGGTTTTGATGAAGAAGACTGGAACAACAATAGCAATAAAACAAGCATGTAAGAGATACTAAAGAAGCAATGGATACAAAAGAAGCTATGGGTTCTAGGAAGAAGCAAAGTGAGCTAAATGAGTAGAAGAAGAAGCACGTAAAGAAGTGTGGACAAGGCTTGAGTTCAAGGCAATTAAATAAGCTGAAGTGAGATGGGAACAGTTAGAAAATCATTTGAATAGTGCATGAAGTTTGAGCTGTTGGTTGTAAAGCGCATGAGTAGATTTTAAATGAGCACGTGACACATAAAAGGAGGAAGAAAAGTCACGTGAGAGGATTAACAAAAATGCACATGGGCAGAACGTGTTAAGGGGGGAAAACGTAAAAAAGATAGATTGGGAGAGAAACAAAAAAAGAAGGGAAGAAAAGGCTAAATAATAATGCAAAAAAAGCACGAAATAAAAATGCTAGGCTAGGTGAATTACAGTATGTGAATGAAGGGAAATCCTTTAATTGTCCTCTCCATATGGCTCATCCTTCCATCAAAATTCCTCTATTCATCTTCTCCATGATAGCTTGAATTTCCCTTGGTAGCTAGCTAAAGATTAGATCTCCCTTAATGCAGATTTGAGCTCTAAAATTGCCTCTCCAAATTGGATAATGTCACATCCTAAAATTTTGCAACTGTAATAAAAATAACAGAGGAAGGATAACAAGGAATAGTCTTAAGCAAATAGTAAAAACTACCCCAATAATTATGAACTAACTGAGTTGAATAGCATAAAAGGGAGTCTTGGTGGTAATGTTGAATAAATAAAGAAGGGAGAAACCAACAAACCACTGATAATAAAGCCAAGATAGTGATACATTGACATTTCATTCCCTCACAATACATATTCGCTATTCAGTCATGGTATGGTACTTTATCTAGCTGTGGGAATTAGTAAGGAGTTGCATGGAATTGAAGGTAGCCTAAACAAAAATTAAGAGGAGACATTAAGGGTTGGTGAAGTTGTAACACCATAAATTCTAGCTCATTTCATAAAATTCATGGACTTCACTTCATCAATTCCATGAAAGTGTAAAGAAAAAGGAAATAAAATAATGACTATTTTCATGTTGCATCGTATTTAAAATTTTCATTCGGTGTCACATGGGTCGTGTGAGCACATACTATACATTCTCATATTTAATTACATCAATACAACTCTTTTGCATCACAAAATCATGCCCATAACTCATGGAAACCGAAATGAAGCACAAAATGTGGTTATCTAATTTCGGCCAGATTTGCCCCTTTTTCTGACCAAACTTTGGAAAATCATAACTAATTTTAGAAAAATTGAAATCATGCAATCTTGGTCATTTTGGAAAGCCAGGGAGGTCTAATTCACACTAATAATATGCCCAGATCATAACATCCATCACAGAGAACTTTTGACATTCAAAATGGTTTGGAGGTTAAACTGCATTCTAAAACTGTCACAAAATTCTGTAGAAAACTTTGAAAATGTCCAATTAATTCCAAAAAAATCCAATCTATGCAAAGGATACCAATATAAAAAGCTGTGGATATTATCTAGAGAGGAAAAATATCTTCAGACCATTTCATCAAGCCCAGGCCTTGAAATTTAATGGAACAATAACTCAGGTCGGACAAAATTCCTGATACAGAATGTCCAAAAATTCATATCTCCCTCTCTCGACCTCCAAATGAGTTTCTTCTAGTTGGCATGAGTCACTATAAATGTCTAGTTTCTCTGTATAAAATATCATGGCAATTGGACATCATTTGAGTCTTGTGTGACAGAATTCATTTTTAGACAAAATGAATAGTGCAGTAGACCAAAACCAAAAAACTGGCCAACTTTGAAAAATTCTCAAATATTTTGTAAACCTCTGAAAATTATGATCTTTAGCTTCCCGAAAAGCTCTTAATGAGACCTAATTTCATGCCAAACTCAAATCAAGAATAACTCATTTGGCCAAAATGTAACATAGGGTTCCATTATGATCATTTTTGGCTCCATATGGGATATCAAAATTACCAAATGGCTTTTCTTTACCTTTGGCACCTTTTGGACAAGTCTAAAAGCATATTTAGGACTTGTGTGAGCTGCCCAATTGGTCCCAAATCCCATGTATCTCATTTTGGCCTTTCCATACACACATATGCTCATTTCCATAAACTCATTCATGAAGCTATCTTTGCTATACATACTCAATTCACATTCCATCATTCACATAACACATACTTTCATTTCTATTTCATATAATAGCATAATTACATATGTATCAAGGGTCATAAACCATTTACAACATTAATATACATCATTATAGTTCATTATGGCTTTAAAAGGAAAATGCTAGTCATATGGAGGTCAATCTTCCTTCTTCAATGTTGTTGGCTCCCATTAACATATCCACTTGGTCCACCTAGCATGTGAGATCATTAGAGAGGAGAGAATGAGATTTAAAGAATCCCAATAGCTCATCTCCTATTTAATCATACATAATATATGCAAAGTAAGCCTTAAAAATGCATACATGGATATAATACAAATCATGAACATTCAAGAAGCAAGCTTAGCATGTGAACAAGTCATACAAGACATTCAAGAGCTCACCAAGTGTTTGGATTGGCCTCACACTTTTTCTCATGGATTTTGGACTTGCCTCACCCATTCTTTAGGAACTTTGGATTCAACCATACTCTTGGGAGCCCACTTTTCTTTTGGGAGACTCTTTGCTATGTCTCAACCAATCTCAAGGGTTCTTGGCTCATCCTTACCATGGTTAAGAGTTCTTGGCCTCTCCACACTCAAGCAAACTCAACAAACATCATACATTCATTTGAAAACATAACATGACGTTATGAAATCATGGCATATAAAATCATATCAGCATACTTTTCATGGCTTGAAAATACTCATACACACATTCTAAGACAAGCTAAACACACATCCATGCATGAGAGAAGGTGGAGAAAGCTACCTTGCACACAATTACATACTTTTCCCTTTGGATTCAAGCCTCCTCTTTTGGCCACACATCCCCAAGTTGGTGGAGATGGTTTCTCTTGGCCTAGATGCAATTTATGGGAGCCAATTAGGCTCATGAAACAAACTCTAAGGTCATACAACTTACTTAGATATTAGATTGCTCTATAGGCTCCATTATGGTCCATAAATGCACCTAATGAAGCAACACCCCTCAAATAACTTCTAGGCTCTATTCTTTTCATTCAAATATGATTCTGGACTCCTTTTAAGTTTCTTGGAGTCATCACATAATTAAAACAAAGGGCCTAGCATCATGTTGCTTCTTTAGGTCATAATATAGAACCTAAAGCACCAAATCAATTTCTATGAGTTCTAAATTTTTTCCAAGGCCTCCCTTCATTTTCATTCATCAAATATGACTCAAGAATGGGTTTAGAAAAATTTAAAACTCTCCCTAGCTACAAGAACATGCCTAGGCCGAGACATAGGGCAATTTGGCTTCCTTGGAGATTTCTTTGTTTTCTTGAAGGAGGAAGATTGTGGGGAGCATCTTAGGGGTCTCAAGAACTCATTTAAACTCTTAATTAAACCTAGGAATCATCATACAAAATCAGAATTTGGAAGGTGCATATAAAACCCTATAATTTGCATCTTGAATTCTAATGGTTATTTTGTTGTTTTCTTTACACATTCTTGTTCTTCTCCATCAAATACCTAAGATTCATGCTTGGTTGGGCTTGAAAATCATAGCCTCCTATGGCTCCTAGGGTTAGACAAAATGGAGAAGAAGGGTGATGGAATATATCAACCATAGGATGCAATCTTACCTAGTTTCCTCGCTTAGTTTAGTTTGGCTTGAATCTTGCTTTCTCCAAGCTCCTCTCTTCAAATTCGAAATTTCTCTTGAGTTTCTCCCTTAAATCAGATTCAAAAACTTCATTTTAATCAAAGGAAATCAAGGAGAATGAAGGAGAGGTGGTGTGGATGGAGAAAAGCATGAAAAACAACCATAAAAACATACCTTTAGCTTGAAATTTCTTCTCCTTCTCCTCCTCTCTTGGTGCACCCAAAACCCTAGCTCTCTCTTCTGAAATTATGTAAAATTTTCTGATTCCAAATGGGGAGCAAATTGGGGTGCCACCTATATATAGGTGTAGGAAAATGACTTTTTCAAAAATTCTAATTTTGCCCTTCATAATTTGCATTTTCGTTTCTCCTTCATTTTAACTCCTTTTTAAGAACTGTCTTTTCCATTATAAAATTTAGGTTCCCAATTAAATAAAATTCCTTTAGAATCACTAAATCGGAGCTAAAACCTTCCCGAACAAATTCGTCAAAGTTCGAGTGCACTAACGTTAGAAAACGTCCACCGGAAGGGTTTTAACTGTCCCAGGGCTTTCCATGGTTTTCAAGGCCTCTGAGAACCTTGGAGAACTCAAAAAGTTTATTTAAAAATCCCTCTTATATGAATTCCAAAGTTTGCTCAAAATTACAAAAATACCATTACGTTTCGTAAGCATTTCATAAGAAATTATTTCTTCATTCTAGCTCCATTTTTCTTTCTGTTTGAGCCTAGGATTCTCATTTTTAGGAGTCTAGAATGCTTTCCAAATATTTTGGGACCTTAACTATCTCATTTCAAGGGACTTCCTTTTGTATCCAGTGAGTTCCATTCATTGATAGAGAAATCGTACATTACGTTTCTCACGTTTTCTCTTGTTTTCAGAGGACTCGATATTACAGAAGTGAGATCAAGAGGGGAGAATCTAAATGGATAAAATACTTGCACCCATTCTTCATATGTATAGTCCAAATGAAAATAATAAATTGTATATAATAGATGTATATGAGTATATAGCATTCAGTTATAATAATACCCTATGTCTAGCTGTGGGAAATAATGAGAAGTGCATGTAATATAATAGTTGGCATAAGTCAAAGGAAAGACACCTAGCACACATAGATGGATTGGCAATGGAAGAGAATTAGGGCAATTAAATCACAACCTCCCTTGACACCTCATGCTTCCTTATGTGAAACATGTACATATATGTGTGTAGATGGCATTTGATTAACTTAAATGGTGCATGCAGCCTTAAAGAAACTAAGGATAAATATAAGAGTAGCACTTGAGTGGAAAATGGGAGGAAGAGACATACAGCTAGATAATCAAGTAGGAAAGGAAGTAAGAAAAATTAAATTAAACCTTTATCCTTACCACCTCATGCTTACACCGTCCACCCATATATGTGTAATGGATTAATGTTTAGTTAGTGCTCTTGTGCTGCATTGCCATGGAAGTTAAAGGCCAATTGCAATATAAGTATTAAGTGGAGAAAATATAGATAGGACGCTGCCACCTAGCCTTACACCGAGCAAGAAATGGAGAGAATGAATGCTTAATCACTTGAAGGAATCCAAATAGTAGTGGGAAACCATGAACTGTCTATTACATTGATTATCCTTCACTTAGCCTTATTTTCTGGCCAAAAGAAAGAGTGGTAGGAAGGGAGAGAGAACTCGGACAACCATGGAGCTGCAAGGAATGAATAAATCATGAACATGAGGAGGAATTCCACAGAGAATCAATAGAGGTAAGTATAGGAAAACATTTAGACTTCTTAAATACTTCCATTTGACGATTAAATTAATTAATTAGGATGTTTAATCTTGGTTGGACAGCAATAGAATTTTGTAGGAAAGGCTATTGAGAGTAAGTTGTGGAAAATCAAAGGTAAGGGACTAAATTTTGCTTTCTTAAAGCCAATTGATACTGAGAGAATGGAAGGATAGGAATATGTATACATTTAAGTATATTAGCCATGCGGATAGCATGCTAGAAACGTTCTAAATTGCACAAGAAAAAGGGTACTAAGTGGCAAAGCAGAGGAGAGATATTTAGACACTTAATAGAACCACCAACTTGTAATATCCGGTTCTCTGAAAACGAGAGGAAATGCGAGAAATGTAACATACAGTTTCTCCGTAAACATACGATATTCACCGAATACAAAAGGAAGTCCCCCAGATAAAGTGATTTGAGGTCCTAAAAAATTTGTGTAGCATTCTAAACTCCAAAAAATGAGAATCTTGGGCTCAAATGGAAGGAAAAATGGAGCTAGAATGAAGAAACGAAATGTAACGAAAGGCTGACGAAACGTAATGGCATTTCATAATTTTGAGCAAATTTTGAAATTTTCATGGAAGGGCTTTTTAAATGAAAGTTTTGACTTCTTCGGGGTTCTCAGAGGCCCTGAAAGCCATAGGAAGCCTCAGGACAGTTAAAACCCTTCTAATGGACGTTTTCCAATGTCAGTTGACCCGAACTTTAGCAAATTCATTTAGGAAGATTTTAGCTCCGATTTAAGTGATTCCAAAGGCATTTTATTAAATTGGGGATCTAAATTTCATAATAGAAAAGATGGTTATAAAAAAAGAGCTAAAACAATTCATAAACGAAAATGCCAAGGATGAAGGGCAAAATTAAAATTTTTAAGAAAGTGGAAGCTTCTTGAACACTCTTTTAAGTTTCTTGTTTGCTCTCCCCATTATTTGCACAACTTGTTCTACCTAAAAACCAGAAAAATACCAGCTCTCTTAGGCACACCAAGGAAGAGAAGAAAGGAGGAGAAAAAGCAAGAAAAAGATAATGAATTCCATGGATTTTCATGCTCCTTCTTCTTCCAAACTTGTTCCTCTCCTCTCAAGCTTCCTTTCCATGGTTTTAATGAAGTCTTGGTGCTATTTTAGGGGTAGAACGAGAGAGGAATTTTATGTTTGAGGTGAAGAAGCTAAGGAAGGTGAAAAACAAGTAAGACGAATCAAGGAAACAAGGTAAAATCTCACTTTTATGGCAGCTTCTTCCTCCCCCCTCTCTTGTATCGTTCGACCACTATGGAGCCCAATCTGTAACAACTAGAAAAAAAAGAAGCTAAAAATTTTTGAAGGGCTGAAAATTTTCTAAGTTTGCTAGCTATAACGAGAAATGGCCTAGCTATAGCGAATGTACCTGTTCGCTATAGCGAGAAATTGTCTACCTATAGCGAGAGTGCCTTCTAGCTATAGTGAGTGCAGGCATCCCATACAAAAACCAGAGAGCTACTCACTGTAGAGCGCTATAGCAAAGGCAGGGGTCTGGAACTGATACATGCTTGCCGTAGCGAGGGTTATGCCTTGCTATAGTGAGGGTTAGTCCGGAAAAGTGTGAAAAAAGAGAATTTGAATTCTTAAAGAGTCTACATTCATTCCTTTTCTTTCAACTGACCTAAGCTTCAACCAAAGGAGAGAAAAGATATATGGATAGAGAGAGAGACCTAGAGGAGAAAGGAAGAACAAGAAAAATGTAAGATTTGCATAGTTTTTCTTCTTAGGATGTTGTTCTTCTCTCTTTGCCCTCTCTTCCTATGGTTTTGGCTATTGAAGAAGTTGGGCTTTGAGCTTGGTTCAGAAGAGGGAGAGTGAAAAATCCCTTTTGAAGAAGACCAAAACTCATATATCTTTACTTCTTCTTCTTTGCTTTCCTTTCTTGAGAGCTTGAGAGAGGAAGGAGAGTTAGTAGAATTCTAGAGAGAGAAACCCTAGTTTCTCTTCATGAATAAGTGTTAAGAGGGTAATTTCATGCTCTTTGTGTGCCTAGGCTCAAGAGAAACACTCCCATCTAGTGGTGATTATGCAATCAAGAAGGGAAAAGACAAATTGAAAGGGAAGGCTTGTGTTAGCCTATAAGGTAGCTCTCTCCACCTTCTTCATGCATAGATGTGTGCTTACATTGTCTTGCATGTGTGTATGTATGTTTTTAAACCATGAAAAGTATGCTAGCATGGTTATGCCTTATGTATTTCAATGATGTATTATGTGATTACTTTGGTTTGCTTGAGTATGGAAAAGCCAACAACCCTCTAGCCATGGTGAGGATGAGCCAAGAACCCTAAAGTTAGTTGAGAGAAAGTAAATAGTCTCCCAAAAGTGAGGTAGACTCCCAAGAGTAAGGCTGAGTCTAAGAACCTCTTAAAGAATAGGTGAGGCAAGTCCAAAATTCACAAGTGAATGAGTGAGGCTAATCCACTTGCTTGGCAAGCTTTTGTATGTTATGTATGGCCTACTCAAATGTTGAAAATACTTTTCTTATGATTTCACATGCTAATATGCCCATGCATACATGTGTGATACTAATAATGCATGCATTATGTATGATTGAATGAAAGATGAGCTATTGAGATTCTTTGAATCTCACTCCCCCTCTCCACTATCTTAACATGCTAGGTGGACCAAGTGAGACAAGAGATGGGAGCCACCAAGCTTGAAGCTAGAAAATTGGCAAAGGAGTTGTGAAATAGTCATGTTGTCACTATTTTGTAGTTAAGTCAAGAGATATACTTTAATGATGTATATGATGTAGCACGTATGAATACTTGTAAATGAATGTATTTATCATATATGTATGAGAATTAGAACCATCATGAATGATGTACCAAGTTTTGTTATGAATAGCAAGATCTTGACATTATGTACATGGTGTATGTTTTAGTGTGGGAGAGTGAGTTTTGCAAATCTGGGTTGTTAGACATTTGAGCCATGTTTGATAGCCTATGTTGATGCTTTCCCATGTGCTCATAGAGCCTTAGAGGTAGGAGAAGCAAAGTTGAACCCTAATAGCCCTCTTGTAACATAAAAACTGGTCACTTTGCCACATGATGTCCAAGTCTAACCAAAAGACCTCTTCTTGCCTTGAAATTTGGCATATGACTAGATCTTGTCTAGAGCTTTTTGCAAAGCTAAAGATCAGGTCATTTAGAGGTCAGTGGAATTTTCTATGATTTTTCAAAGTTGGTATCAGAATTTTGGATTTGCATCAGCACTGTTCATTTGGTTAGTTGTGAAATTGTGTCATCCAAGGGGGAAACATGGTCCAATGGCTATGAAATTTTATGGACAGAAACTAGGCATCAAGTGACCTGTAGTAACTGGAAGAACCTCATTTGGAGGTCTAGAGAGGAAGATATGCATTTTCGAAATTTCTGCCCAGTATCAGTCATCTTGCCTGACTAGAGGTATTGTTCTATCGATTTCTGAGAATTTTGCTTAATGAACTGATCTAGAGATATTTTTTCTCTCTAGTTAACATCCATATATTTCTATATTGGTATCATTTTCATGCATGGGATTTTTGTGGAATTAGTTGGACATTTTTGAAATTTATATCAGTGAACTATGACAGCATCAGGACTAGTCCGACCTCCAGATGATTTCGTGTGTCAAAAGCTTTGTGTATAGGATTTTAAGACTTATAAATATTTTTATTATGAAGTAGACATCCTAATATTTCTATAATGACCAAGAATTCATGTTTTCTATTTTTCTAGATTTAGTTATGAATTTCTCAAGTTTTCCCAAAAATGAGGCCAAGCCTGGCCGAAAATGAACATGCATGTTCCATACATCTTTTTGGTTTCCATGGGCTGAAAGCATGTTTTTGGGATTGAAATGAGTTGTAATGGTGCAATTGAATATGAGGATGCATAGAATGAGCTCACACGGTTCATGTGACACTGAAATGAATTTTTAACCATGTCGCAACGTTAAGAAAGTGTATGAATCCAATGAGGAAGATCTCATTTTATTCTTCCTATATCTCATATGAGCATGTAAGGCATGATGGGTATGAGCTAGAAATGATGGTGTTACACAATCCCTAGGGGATGATTTCTATCCAAACCAAAGAGGAACTAAGGGTTTTAGAGTGCAAGGATTAAGAATATAAAATTGGAATCAAGTAAAAAGAATTAAAGAACATGATGCACCACTTAGGGATTTAAGTACTCCCTTAAAAATATAATTTGATGTAATTGTTCTTAGACCTAAATGAGTGTTTAGATGAGCTCTTGAGATACCTAGAAGGCTCCTCATATGTATCTTCCATTAAGAGAATGAAGCAAACCCACTTGGTACTTACTTGGAGAATAGTTTCAGCCTAGGCTAGAAGAGTACCAAGAGGAAATTTTAATTTGTTCCAAGCTTATTTTTTAGTCATGTATGATAGATGAAGATGAGAGGAAGCCTTGAAAAATTTTTAGAAGCCATAGAAAGTGAGATGGCATCATAGGTTCCATATTATGGCTTGAAGAACTAACACCTAGCTAGGCTCCTTGATTTAATTATGTGATGACTCCAATGGAGCCAAGAATCATAAATAGATGGAGAGAATAGAGCTAAGATGATGTTTTCTTAAGGTTGCTTCATTAAGTACATTATGGAACCATAAAAAAGGGTTATATGAACCGCCTAGCTTTTCAAGTGAATGTATGGCCTTAGAATTTGATTCAAGAGTATAATTAATTGGCTTCCATATGATGATGTCTAGGCCAAGGGAAATGATCTCCACCTCCTTGTGTGTGTGAGGTCAAGGGAGAGGACTAAAGGTTCAAGGAAAGAGTATGCTTATATGGCAAAGGTAGCTCTCTCCACTTTCTCTTATGCATGAATGTGTGCTTACCTTGTCTTTGAATGTGTGTATGTGTATTTGAAGCCATGAAAAGTGTTCTAGCATGATTTCATATGCCATGGTACCATGATGATGTTTTATGCATTCAAATGATATTTTATATGCTTGCCTTGATTTGCTTGAGTGTGGAGAAACCAGGAACCCTTTAGCCATGGTGAGGATCAGTCAAGAACCCTTAAAATTGGTTGAAACAAAGTAAAGAGTCTCTGATGAAGGCTATTTTTATACATTTTAATTCTCCTAACTTAAGCATTTCAATAATTAAATAAGGTTTAATGGACTTTATTAGGTGGATAATTGAGTTTATTGGGCATTGCTTGCACTTTAGAAATTTATTCGTAAATTTTTGAATTTTAATGCATAAATTTCATTGAAATATTTCCTTTTTGAATTCTTCCTTCTTAATATTTTGTTTTGTTTTATTTTTCTTCATTTTATTTTATTTTCTTGTGAAGATTTTAATTGGAAAAAGAATTTTAAATGAAGATGAATTGATGGCATCTGGAAGGCTCTTTGGGAGGCACAAGTCTAATAGTTTTAATGGGCAATTAAATTTTTAATGATGGAGGTTAATCTAAAGAAGAATTGTAAGTTTCGATTTAGAATCAAGGGCCAAGATATCAAGTTGAAAATTGCAAGACTTGGGTTTGGTCCAATTTAAATGCTAATCTATCTCTCTTTCTTGGACCATATAACACACTAGCCTTTCATTCTTGGACCATGGAAACTGTGGCATTATAATAGTCTATAAAGATTAGAAGCATTACATGCAATCACTCTTTACATATCTCTTTGTTCTAGTTCATGGGAAAATAATGGTAGCTAGCTCTTCTTGTGGAAGCAATGTATACATCAAAGGGAGGCATTCTTGGTGGAGTCCAAATTAGGCTACTTATTATTCTCATGTTTCAACATCACTTACTCTCGCTAAAGCTCATTATAACAACTCAGTTCCTTTCTTTTCACATGCATGGGTCTGATGAGATAGAGGGAAGAGCCTCCGTTTAGATATCCAAGAGAAGGGTTGTAACTCATACACATAGCCACATCCACCACACTTCATATGTAACACAGCACCATACACAAGAAGCTTAAATGGACATACAGCTCAATCCCAGGTTAATTAAAGCAAGCTCTTCTCTTCTTAACAAATACATGAGGTTCTATCAGAAACACACGCATCCAGTTCACTCCAATGCACGTTGAAGGGAGACACATGATTCAGAATGGACCCATTTACATGTATACATGGCAGTTGCAAGAGGAAGCTTTACATCATTCACCCATATAACATGTAGCAGTACAAGTTTAAAAAGAAGAGATAAGCTATGGGTTTGTGAAGGAAAATGAGGCCATGAGTTGAAAGGCTTGAATGCAGAATAGAAGGAGAGGAAAAACATGTTAGGAAGCTATGGGTTATAGAGAGAAGTAGCAAAGAAGACACAAGTGGAAGAAACAACGAGCTGGGAAGAAGGTTTTTAAATGGAAGAAATCACATGGAGTAGAAATAGGGGATGTAGTCTCTGGTTTTTAAAGAAAAAGAAGAAGCTTTGGGTTGATGAGGAAAGAATTAAATAAAGAAGCTCACATGGAGATAAGTGCAGAACAAGCTATGTGTTTGGCTGTAGAAGAAGATGAAAAAGAGCTACGTGATTAGAGGAACACTGAAATTATAAGTTATGTGTGGAAGAAGTTGAAGCTTACATGGATGAGAGGTCTATAACCATGCATGAAGAAGGCTCGAGTTGTCTCATGAAGTAGTGGCACAAGAAGACGGGGAGGCTAGAGCACATGTAAGGCATGGGTAAGCTAAGGGCAAAATGTGATGAGGGCTGAGCACGTGCCATATAAAATAAAGAAGCCAAGCCACGTGAAGGAAAATACACATGGATAGAATGTCGGTTGCTCCAGGAAGAATCATCATCCATTCATGAAGAGAGCCATGCATTAATTCATCCACGTCAGAAGGAGCTATGGGCTGATTTGTGGCTAAGCATGTGGCCATTAAATGAAACATGTGAATGAGCTAAAAAGGGGCATGTGAGGCTGGATAAAAACACACTCAAGCAGAGGCATTAGGGGATGGAATAAAATAACACAATCCAGAATGCCATTCCATTGAATAAACACTCCATCATCGTCATTTTTCCATACACACCCTTACCACACCATAGCTATATCTCCTCATTCCATTTTCCCATCTCCATCTCCACCACCATCAAGCATGAATTCTCTCAACTTGTGATTAGCTTGGAAGAGAACCTTGGAGAAGCTTGAATCTATGGAGTTACTCAAGAGATTTTGGGCTAAGAGTTTCATTTTATTTTCTTCTCTTTCTATATCAATTTTAATTATTTTATTTGCTTAGTTAAACTTGTAAATGATTAAGATTGATGTAGTTCATGATTGATGGCTAGTTAGACATTGATTAGGAGATATTGACTGATTAATTGCATGAATTAAGTACTGAATTTTGCATTTTCCTTTAATTTCTCAAGTATGCTATCAAGGTGTTCGATGAAATGTATGAATAAATTATGTGCTTGATTGTTTGATTTGAGGGTTCCTTTGAGATTGATTGGTCAATTAAACATCTTAGGTTGATAATTCAAGGGCTAATTAATCGATTAATCAATCAAATTTAGTGTTCATTGATCCTAATGACAAGAGTTAACGATTTAATGCAGGATTGAGGTTTTAATGCAGCATTACTTTGTTAATCTCTTGTTTCTTGAGTGGTAACCCAAGATAACTTGTTATGGACATGAATAGGGACTCTTAGACCAGAATAAATGACAATTGGATTAGGATAAGGATAGTGGATACCAAAGGACGAATACAAAGCTAGTCACAAGCCCATTATCAACCATAATTCATGCAATTAGGCAGCAATTAGGAATTTTATTTCAATTAAATTTTAGTTAATCTAATTAAATCAAAAACCCCCTTTTAGTTACGTAATCTTTAGAGTTTTTTAACACTTAAAAAACCTAATTGAACATTGAATTCCATTTCTAAGGGAGATGACCTAGGCTGTGCCACTAACTATAAAATTTAATCTAACCTAGTTTTATTTTGGAGGTTGCGCGACAAAATCTCTCAGTCTCCCAAAAGTGAGGTTGAGTCAAAACCTCTTAGAGAAAATAGGTGAGGCAAGTCCAAAATCATAAGTGAATAGGTGAGTCTAATTCACTTACTTGGCAAGCCTATGTATGCTATGTATGACTTGTTCAAATGCTAAAGATGTTTCTTAAATGCTCACACTTGTCAATATGCCCATGCATGTATTTTCAAGGCTTGTATTGCATACTTTATGTGTGATTGAAAGGGACATGAGCTATTGGGATTCTTTGAATCTCATCTCCTCCTCTCCAATGTCTTAACATGCTAGGTGAAGCAATTGAGCAAGGTAATGGAAGCTACCAAGTCAAAGAGAAGGAGATTGACATCAAAGTGTATGAAAATGCCTAGTTTTGTCTCCTTTGTAGCCATACACATGGCATATGATATAATCCCTTGATGAAATTGTTATGTAATCATTTGAACATATGTAAATACCCATATATTTGATGTATGAATGAGGTTTGATGCTAGATGAATGATAATGTAGTTTTTGGGTATTGAATGACAAGAGAAAATGTATGCATGCTTGTTTATGACACGGGGTGAGAGCGTGAGTTTGAGAAATCTGGGTTTATGCACCTTTGAGACAAGTTTAGAGAGCCATTTTGGTGCATTCCCATGTGTTCAAGTGGTCATGGTTGCCTTAGAACTTGAAGTGGACCATTTGAACCCCTTTGATGACACAAAATGAGCCATTTTGCAACCCAATGTCAAGATCTGACCAAATGAATTAATTTGCCTATAAAATTTGGTATACATATATGTCATATCTATAGATTTTTTAGAAGCCAAAGACTAGATTATTTGGAGCTCTGTGGAATTAATTATGAATTTCCAAAGTTGGCATTGTTTTGTTGAACTGATGCAGATATTGTTCATATGGTCAAAAATTTTGATTGTGTCATTCATGGGCCAAATGATGTCCAATGCTCATGAAATTTTACAAGCATAAATTAGACATGATAACCTTTCCATTGCTACTAAGATCACCCCAATTGGACCTTTGAGCAGGGAGATACGAATTTTTAAAGTTGGAGCTCACTACCAATAATGACAATCGACCTTTGGTATTGTTTCATCAATTTCTGATAGCTAGTAGCCTCTATTGTGGTTTGGATTTATTTTTAGCATAAAGTAGACATCTGTAGCTTTCTAGAATGGTATAGTGCCTAATTTTGATTTTTATAGAATTAGTTATAATTTTTCAAAGTTCAGGCATAGAATCTAGAAATCCTACCCGAGGCTACAGACCATATTTTTGAGCATATCATCCCTTTAATCAAGGTATAGGCCACTTCTTGAGCTTGTTATGAGTTGTATTTGTATCTTTAAATATGAGAATGAAATGGATGAGCCCATATGGCCTATGGGACACTGAATGAAAATTTTACCCGTGATGAAATGTAACGTTATCCATGATTTCCAATGCTATGTTACTTCCTATAGAACTAGCATGAGATAAGGCATGGAATTTGCATGAGTTGAGTCTTAAAATTATGGTGTTACACAACCAGCTACTTGGCAAAGGACACTTACATATATTACCATAAGTTGAAAAATAATTAGAATTTTTGTATGGGGAATTAGTAGCTTACTTGAAGTATAAATATTTACCATGACCTATCCCTAATTAAGGTAATATGTGACTAAAATTTTAGGAAAAGCAAGTGGAGCAACAAGAACTAAGGAATAACTCTATGTAACAGTGGTAACAAAACAGGTAGCTAACATAGTATTCTATCTATTTCATGAGTAATTGCACTGAATGATTTCTGAATTTCTTATGCTGTGTATGGTTGCATATATGCCCACTAATGTGACTCTCATGAGTATGAGATCATTGTTATTGGCCAATGACCAAAGTGTATTAGCCTAACAAATGAAAGTACCCTACTACCTGGGATTTACATGCTCTTACACTGAACTGCACATCAACTATACCTTGTTTAATATTCAATGTTCCTTATGTGTGTATACCATGAATACGTTGTTATCTACTGGGATTATATCTCATTATAAAGCTAACCATTTATTTCAGGTAGTATCCATACGACAGATAGAGTTCGATCAACAAAGGATAACTGAACTAATTAAAGGACTATGTACTGACTGTAGTTGGTTGTAATTTCCCCGAATAATGTTAAATGCTTAAGTGTGTATACTATGAATACGTTGTTATCTACTGGGATTATATCTCATTATAAAGCTAACCATTTATTTCAGATAGTATCCATATGATAGACAGAGTTCGATCGACAAAGGATAACTGAACTAATTAAAGACTGTAGTTGGTTGTAATTTCCCCAAATAATGTTAAATGCTTAAGTCTAACTCTAGTTGAGTAGTTAGTGTTATTTTACTAACCTTTCATTGGTTTCTATATCAATATGATACATGAGAAATTTACTGTAGTATAGTGACAATGTGTATTAGCACCACTAAACTTCATGCACAAGTAATTTCTCATAATTGTGTTTGCATGAAACTGATTATCACAAATTTGAAAGTAATTCTAGAATAATGGTATGTATTTAACTAATGTGGAAAAGACTGTGTCAAAGTTTGTACAGAGACTTATTGAGTGGACTAAAACAACAAAACATATGTAATATGACATTGTTGTGTTGCTGTGTTTTAGAGATAGCTAATGTTTACCTCATGTGGACATAGTTAGAGGAGGATTTTAAAGTCCAAATTTCTATAGTAGGTTATCCTTTTCTTGAATTGGAAAATTGAAAAATTAGGGAATTTTTGGGGTACGACATATTAGGAAATCACTCTATTAGAGTCACCTAACTTCTGCACAGGACAATTTTGAGCAGGTTTCATAATCAATCTTATTAAATAGGTAAATGAAGGAGGTAATGCAAAATATTTTATGGAAGGATAGCTAAGACATAACCTTAAATCTGGAAAATTTCATAATTTTCTAGGATTGATTACTAAGCTAACTAAGTCAAGAACAGAGACCCTTAGGTGTAGCGAACTCAACTGAGATAAGGAGTGAGATAGCATTGGTTAAAGGGTTATCCATGGAGTTTCTAAAAAATGTTTTAGTAGCTTATAGTTAACGTAATAGGGAGTTAATCTACTAATTTTTATGATTTTTAGATAACATTTATGGGTGAAAAAATTCCACAAAGATAGGTGTGAAATTATGAGTAAGCTAGACTTTCTGTACTTCCATTTCCCTACAACGAAATAAGAATCTGTAGGCTAATCATATAATGTCTAGTTTTCATTAAACGATGAAAACGGGCACATTTTCAAAGCAAGTCCCTTAAAATGAATTAGTTAAGGTCCCAAAAATTTTGAGTAACATTTTAAAAGCCTAAAAATGAGAATCTTAGCTCAGATGGAAGGAAAAATGGAGCTAGAATGAAGAAACAAATTTTGACAAAAATCTTGAGGATGAGCCAAGAACCTTTGAGATTGGTTGAGACAAAGCAAAGAGTCTCCCAAAAGCAAGATGGACACCCAAAAGCATGGTTGAATCCAAGAATGTCTTAAAGAATGGGTGAGGCAAGTCCAACATCCACAAGAAATTAGGTGAGGCTAATCTACTTGCTTAGTAAACCTTTGTATGCTATGTATGACTTTCTCAAATGATGAAAATGTTTCTTGAATGTTTGAACATGTCCACATGACTATACATACATTTATGAGACTTGTTTGCATCCATTATGTATGATTGAATGGGAGATGAGCTATTGGGATTCTTTGAATCTCATTCCCTCCTCTCCAATGTTCTAAGATGCTAGGTGGGCCAAGTGGACAAGGTAATGGAAGCCAACCACCTTGAAGAAAAGAGTTTGACAACAAAGTGCTTGACTTTTGCTACTTTAAGACCATATTTATGTCAAATGATGTAACCCACTATTGTATATGGTCTATGACCCCTTGAACATATGTAACTATGATAATATGTGATGTAGAAATGAAAGAATGTGTTATGTGAATGATAGAATGCAAATTAAGTATGTATGGACAATGTAGCTTCATAAATGACATTATGGAATTATGCATATGTGTGGATGAAATGGCCAAAATGAGATGCATGAGAGTTGGGACTATTTGGGTAGCTTATACAAGTCCTAATTATGCTTTTAGACTTGCCCAAGAGGTGTCAAACCCCAAGGAAAGCCATTTGGACATTTTGGTAGCCCATATGAAGTCAAAATTTACCAATTTAGAACCCTATGTCACTTTTTGTTCAAATGAGATCTTCTTAATCTGAGATTTGGCATGCAATTAGAGATTATTAAGATATTTTTATGAAACTAAAGAACATAATTTTTGGAGGTCTACAGAATATTTGATGAATTTTCAAAGTTGGCAAATTTTTTGATTTTGGGCATGTCACTGTTCACTCAGGTCCAAAAATAAAATCTGTCACACAAGGCTCAAATAATGTCCAATTGTCACAAAATCAGAGAACCCATACATTCCCAGTGACTTGTACCAACTAGAAGCACCCCATTTAGATGCCTAGAGAAGGAGATATGAATTTTAAAAAAATCTATCTAGTATCAGGAATTCTAGCCAACCTCTATTGCTGTTTGATTGGATTTCAAGGTCTAGGCTTGCCTAAACTGGTCTAGAGTTATTTTTTCCCTCTAGCTAACATCCACAGCTTTCTAGATTGGTATCATTTGTATAGATTGAATTTTTTTGGAATTAATTGGACGTTTTTGAAATTTACTGCAGAAATTTGTGACATCACCAGTGAGCAGTTTGACCTCTAGACCATTTCGAATGTCAAACGTCCTCTGTGATGGATGTTATGATATGGACATAATTTAGTATGAAGTAGACATATGTTGCTTTCCAGAATGGCCAAGAATTCATATTTCAATTTTTCTAGATTTAGTTATGATTTTCCAAAATTGTGATAGAAAAGTGGAAAAATCTGGCCAAAAATATGTAAGTATATTTCATGCTTCCCTTTGAGTTCCTTGAGGTGTAAGCCACCTTTGATGATGTAAATAAGTGGTATTCATGTAATTAAATATGAGAATGTGTTGTATGAGCTTACATGGTCCACATGATACCAAATGGATTTTTTATACATGACGCAACGCAAAAAAATGTATTATTTTAATTTCCCTTTCTTGCTCTTTCATGGAAATTATGAATGTGAAGTATGTGAATGTTGTGAAATGAGCTAAAAATATATAGTGTTACAAATAAGAATAATAATAGTATTAACTTATGTTTTCTCGTGCAAATGATAAGGGATATCTAGGTATGACAATTTGGTATCAGAGCAATGATTCAGGAAACTTGTGTTGATTAGGAGACATTGTTATGACCTTTTTATATGTTAAATCTTTGGTTTATATAGGTTTTTCCTCTGGAAGTTGTTGACTAAGTAACTCACTTGGTTTTATCACTTCTTCTATCTAAGAATTTATGTGTATGACAGGTTAACATGGTCGCAAGAAGAACACAAACTGAAATCCTAGAAGAATTAATAGCGACTATACAGTCTATGTCAGATAAGTTAGAAGAATAGGCAGTTAAGCAAGCTGCCACTGTTGAGGCACTGGAATAGGTATAGGAAACTTTGATGAAGAATGATGAGGGTAGAAATGTGGAGAAAAACCCTATGGAAGTAGATGAGCCAATAGAAAATCATGAGATACCTTGGGAAAGGGAATCTAGAATCAACTCTATCCTATCAGTTTTATCCCATTTCAAGAAAGCCCATCCCCTAGTATTTCAAGGTGAGTATGACCCCACAAAGGTGGAACATTGGATTATGCAGTTAGAAAAAATATTTAGGGTTATGGATTGTGCCTTAGAACAAAGAGCTTTGTTGGCCACTTATATGTTGGAAGGAGAAGCTGAATTTTGGTGGAAGAGCGCGGAGAGAACCTTGATAGCCAGAGGGACCCCACTTAACTGGGAAAACTTTCAAAGAGTGTTTTATGAGAAGTATTTTTCCCTTTTAGTGAGGAATAGAAAGGAAGTAGAATTTATGAAGTTAGTACAAGGTAATATGATAGTAGACCATTACATGGCTAAACATGTGGAGTTGTCCAGATTTTCTTCTTACTTGAGAGATCATGATGATAAGCCCTAGAGTGCTTCAAAGTTAGATCAAGGACTTCGGCCAAATATTAGGGAGAGAATGATCACCCACAGACAAAGGTACTATGAGGAGTTGGTTCAAATATGTAGGTTGGCAGAAGAAAGTATACGGGATGCGGAGGTAGAAAGGAGGAGGGTACAGTCAAAAAAGAGAGAGAGAGAAAATAACACTTTCAAGAGAGGAAGTAGGGGAAGAGTCTAGAATAAGAAACCTAGAAGAAGTGGAGAACAATTTAGAGGAAAACAGCAAGGTTAGGGTTCTGTAGTTAGAATATGTGATAAATGTGGCAAAAACCATGCATACAGTCCTTGTAGAGCAAGCAAGAACGTGTGCTTCAAATGTGGCCAGCCAAGACACTTTTGTCAAGATTACAGAGTCCAGAAGGAATCAGCCCCAGAAGCCAGACCACAAACACATGGGCAAGTATTCGCTCTGATAAGCTAAGAGGCAGCCCAGTCACCTAGTTTGATCCAAGGTATGCTTTTAATTAATAATTTTATTGTAAATGCACTATTTGACTCTGGGGCAACCCACTCATTCATTTCATATGATTATGCTAAGAGTCTGGATTTGAGAGTCAGCATTTTACCATTTTCATTGTCTATAACTACCCCCATAGGTGGATCTGTTGTTACTTCTTATGCATGTTTCAATTGTGCAATTCAATTTAATAAATGATCCACTACTCTGAACTTAGTGTGTATTCCCATGACAGGTATTGATCTTATTATTAGCATGGATTGGTTATCTGTAAATAATGCTATCCTTGATTGTTCTTGTAAGTTGGTCTCATTGCCTGTTTGTGTTTCTAATTCTGAATCTTCCAATGTGTTTCCCATATTATCCACTGCCCAGGCAGAGAGTTACCTTAGGAAAGGTTGTAAGGGGTTTTAGTCTTCTTTTCTCTACAAGTTAAGATGGAAAAAGGGGATAAAAGACATATGAGTGGTTAGAAATTTCCCTAAAGTGTTTCTTACTGAAGTTAGCGATCTTCCTCCTGATAGAGAATTAGAATTTTCCATTGATTTAGTGCTTGGAACTAGTCCCATATCTAGAATGCCCTATAGGATGGCCCCAGCTAAGTTAGCGAAACTGAAAAAGCAACTAGAGGAACTGTTAGAAAAAGGTTTCATTAGACCTAGTGTGTCTCCATAGGGTGCGCCAATCTTGTTTGTGAAGAAGAAGATGGGAGCATGAGATTGTGCATGTACTATAGGAAATTGAACAAACTGACTATAAAGAATAAGTATCCACTACCTAGGATAGATGACCTCTTAGATTAGCTAGCAGGAGCCTTCATTTTCTCTAAAATATATTTAAGGTCAGGATACCACCAATTGAGAATCAAAGTGGAGGGCGTTCCAAAAATCGCTTTTAGAACTAGGTATAGACATTATGAATTTCTTGTTATGCCTTTTGGTTTGATCAATGCCCTAACTATTTTTATGGATTATATGAACAGAATTTTTAGGCCCTATCTGGATCAATTTATAGTTGTTTTCATAGAGGATATCCTCATTTATTCTACAAATGTAGAAGAACACAAACAACACCTTAGAATTGTCCTTTAGATTTTGAAAGAAAAGAAACTATTTGCTAAACTCAGTAAGTGTGAGTTTTGGTTAAGGGAAGTACAATTCTTAGGGCATGTAATTTTCTGAAAGAGGGGTAGCAGTGGATCCTAGCAAAATAGAGGCAGTAGTGAATTGGGAAAGGCCTAAAACCATCACAGGGGTTAGGAGTTTCTTGGGATTAGCTAGGTACTATAGGAGGTTTATTAAGAGATTTTCTCAGTTAGTTATGCCTTTGACTAGATTAACCTAAAAGGATCAGCTGTTTATTTGGATGATAAATGTGAGAAGAGATTTCTAGAGTTGAAAACCATATTGACTTCCACTCCTATCCTAGTGATACCGGATCCCTAGAAACCTTTTGTAATATATAGTAATGCTTCCAAGAAAGGGTTAGGATGTGTCTTAATGCAAGAGAGTAGGGTAGTTGCCTATGCTTCTAGACAATTAAGACCCTATGAGGAGAACTATCCCACTCATGACTTGGAATTAGCAGCCATCGTGTTTGCTCTAAAAATTTGGAGACATTACGTATATGGGGTATCATTTAAAGTTTATAGTGATCATAAGAGTTTGAAATACTTTTCTGACTTGAAGGAATTGAACATGAGATAGAGGAGGTGGATGGAATTTCTTAAAGATTATGATTTCACCCTTAAGTATCACCCAAGCAAAGTAAATGTAATTACATATGCCTTAAGCAGCAAGTCCATAAATGTGTCAATGATGATGCTTAGGGAACAAAAACTAATAGAGGATTTCAGAGACCTAAACCTTTCCATCTCCCTACACCCTAGTAGCCTCTTAGTGAGTGAGCGAAGAATTCAGAATGATCTACGAGACCAAATTAAAGATGCTCATGTTTTTTATGAGTTCTTAGAAAAGATTAAGAAGCATATAACCCAAGGGAAGTCCAAAGAATTTTGGGAATCTAAGGATGGACTGATTTGGTACAAGGGTAGATTATGTGTGCCCAAGAAAAGAGAATTGATAGATACTATCTAGGCAGAAGCCCACAAAAGCAAATACACTTTACACCCAAGCACCACAAAAGATGTATCAGGATCTTAAAAAGAATTTTTGGTGGCCTGGCATGAAATTAGAAATTGCCCAATATGTGTCTAAGTGCTTAGTTTGTCAGAGAGTGAAGGTAGAACACCAAAGACGTACAGGAATGTTATAGCCCTTAGAAATCCCTAAGTGGAAAAGGGATAATATTTTTATTGATTTTGTTATAGGCTTACCTAGGACATGCTCAAGATATGACTCTATTTAGGTAATAGTGGACTGATTAACCAAATCTACTCACTTCTTACTATTTAAGTTGTAATATCTAGTTCACTGTGAAACAAGAGAAAACATAAGAAATGTAATGTATGGTTTCTCTGTTAACGTATGAAATTTATCAGATATAAAAGGAAGTCCCTTAAAATGACTTAGTTAAGGTCTTAAAAAATTTTGGAAGTATTCTAGACTCCTAAAAATGAGAATCCCAGGCTCAGATGAAAAGAAAAACAGAGCTAGAATGAAGAAATAAATTTGAACGAAAGGTTAACAAAACATAAGGGCATTTTCATCATTTTGAGAAAAATGTGGAATTTTCATAAGAGGGCTTTTTAAATAAAATTTTTGAGTTCTCTAAGGTTCTCAGAGGCCCTGAAAATCATAGGAAGCCCCAGGACAGTTAAAACCCCTCCAGCGGATGTTTTCCTACGTTGGTTGACCCAAACTTTGACCAGTTCATTCGGGAGGGTTTTTAATCCAATTTGGATGAAACCAAAGGCATTTTATGAATTAAAGGACCTAAACTTTATGATAGAAAAGACTTCTAAAAAAGGAGTTAAAATGAGCCTAAACGGAGCAAATAGGTACGTAGGGGCAAAATGGTCATTTTGAAAAATTGCAAAAGCGGCTCTTAAGTAAGATTACACCTCATCACCTTCTCCAAGCTTCCATTTACAGAAAAATGGGCAGCCATGGCATGACATTAAGAGGGGGGAGAGAGAAGAAGTTTAAGCTTCCGTTTAGGTAAGTAAACGGCCCCGTTTCATCTTATGCCAATTAGGAAAGTTGTTCCTCTCTCTAAAAGCTCTCTAATGGTTATTTTTTTTTTCTTGAAAACTTGAAGATTCAGGTCTAACCCAAGCCAAAAAGAAACTCATTTTAAGAAATCAATCTGTGAAAAATAATATACACTAAGAGAGCTCTGTTTTAGGGTAAGACTTTACTTGAAACACTTAAAAAATCTTGTATTTCCAAACCATTTAAGCTTCGGTCTAGAGAGAGAAAGGGAGGAGAGTTTTTCTTTATGTGTTCTTGATGGAACCAAAGGTTATGGAGTGTGAGGATTAAGAATATACAACTAGAATTGAAAAGGGAGCTTTAGAATGCAAGTTATGGAATTTAGGGATTTAGTTGCACCTAGGCTAAGATTAAGCTTCCTAGTAGTAATTTAAGTTGTCTAAGTGTATATATGAGTTCCTAAGACACTAAGAGAGCCTCCCACATGCTTTCCCCATCAAAGAAATTAAAATGCCATATGGAAGCATAGCTTTGGCCAAGGAGAGTTCATGCACCTAGAGTGTTTTAATTCCTTCCTAACTTAGTTTTATATCATGTATGATGGGAGAGTATGAGAGGAAGCCTTGGACAAATTATAGAAACCATAGAAAGTGACATGGCCTTATATATTCCATAATATGGCTTAAAGAAGCAACACCTAGCTAGCCTCTTTGAATTGATTGTGTGATGACTCCAAGAGATTTTAATGTAGTTAAGAATCATAAATAGATGGAGAGAATGGAGCCAATATGATATTTTATTAAGGTTGCTTCATTAAGTGCATTATGGAGCCATAAGAGGACCATATGAACCATCTAGCTTTTCTAGTGAATGTATGGCCTTAGAATTTAATTCAATAGTATAATTGGCTTCCATGTGATGCGTCTAGGCCAAGAGAAATGATCTCCACCTCTTTAGGTGTGTGAGGTCAAGGGAGAGGACTCAAGGTTCAAAGAAAAGGTGTATAAATGCAAGCAAGGTAGCTCTCTCCACCTTCTTACATGCATGATTATGTGCTTACATTGTCTTTGAATGTATGTATGTATGTTTTAAGTTATGAAAAGTATTTTAGCATGAGCTTTTATTCCATGATACTACGATGATGTTTTATATGCTTACCTTAGTTTGCTTGAGTGTGGAGAAGCCAAGAACCCTCTAGCTATGGTGAAGATGAGCCAAGAACCCTTGAACTTGGTTGAGACAAAGCAAAGAATCTTCCAAGAGTGAGGTTGACTCCTAAGAATAAGATTGAGTCAAAACCTCTTAGAGAAAATGAATGAGGCAAGTCCAAAATCTATAAGTGAATGGGTGAGGCTAGTCCATTCACTTAGCAAACCTATGTATACTATCTATAATTTGTTCAAATGTTAAGGATGTTTCTTAAATGCTCACATATGTCAATATGCCTATGCATGCATTTTTAAGACTTGTATTGCATACTTTATATGTGATTGAAAGGGAGATGAGCTATTAGGATTCTTTGAATCTCATCCCCTCCTCTCCAATGTCTTAACATGCTAGGTGGAGTAATTGAGCAAGGTAATTGGGCAAGGCAAGTCCAAAATCTATAAGTGGCACTGTGCATATTGTCAGACAATTCATCTCTATCATTTATGGGGAAAATGGTGTCCAATGGCTATGAATTTTTACATGGAGAAACTAAGTACTCACAGTGACTTATAACAACTAGAAGCACTTTAATTAGAGGTCTATAGAAGGAGAAATTATTTTTCTAAAGTTATATATCAGTATTAGTAGTGCCAGCTGAGTTTATGTACTATTCCATCTATTTTCAGTAGCTAAACATGTCTGTCTTGGTCTGAATATATTTTTTCCTTAAACTTAACATCTGTAGCTTTCCTAATTGGTATAGGTTTCTTGAATTGGATTTTTGTGAAATTAGTTACGCATTTTTGAAATTCATATTAGTAAACTATATCAGAAACATTGGATAGTCTGACCTATGTCACTTTTCTATTATCAAATATGGTCCAAATGATGTTTTCATGGCTAGAAATTATTTTTAATATAAATTTAACATCTAGAGATTTGTAGAAAGCTATGGTTTGCTTTATTTTGATTTTTTTTAGATTTAGTTATAATTTTTCAAAGTTACATCAGAAATTTATCAAGTTGAACCCAAGACTGATATGTTATTTTTTGGGTCTTTGCCTCCAAATCTGTGGTCTATGAGTTGTTGTATGATGTATATGAGTTGTATTGGTGCATTTTAAATAAAGGAGGATATGATAGGTTTATATAGCCCACATAGTATGAAATGTAAATTTTGGGCCCTACGTAATGCAATAAAGTATATTATTTTTATTCCTTTTTGTTAGAATTATGGAAATTCTTGTAAGATTAACCTTCAATATGATAGTTTGGAGCTAATAAATCATGGTGTCACAGAGTGGGAGAGTTAGTTTGTGAGAAATGGGTTTGTGAACCTTTGAGACATATTTAATAGACTATTTTCATGCTTTCCCACGTGCTCAAGTGGCCATAAAAGTCTTGGAAGCTAATTTGGACCATTTGAAACCCTTAAGAAGCATAAAAATGACCATTTTGCAACCCTAAGTAAAGATCTGACCAAATGAATAAATTTTCTCATGAAATATGGCATACATATAGATCTCATCTAGAGCTTTTTGGGAAGCTAAAGACCATATCATTTGGAGCTCTATGAAATTAATTATGAATTTCTAAAATTTCCAAATTTCTGTCATTCTGATGTCGTTACTATTTATATGGTCAGTTTTTTCTCCTGTCATTTGAGGGCCAAATGGTGTCCAATGCTTATGAAATTTTATTGGCATAAACTAGACATGATAAGCTTATGGTCACCAATATCACCCCAATTGGATATCTGAGCAGAGAGATATGAGTTTTTGAAGTTCTGTGTTAGTACCAGTAGCGCCAGTTGAGTTTATGTACTATTCCATCAATTTCCAGTTGCTAAACACTTTTGTTTTGGTCTAGAATTATTTTTAGCATAAAGTTAATATCTGTAGCTTTCTAGAATGGTATAGTGTGCATGATTTTTGTTTTTCTAGATTTAGTTATGAGTTTTCAAAGTTGGTACCTAAAATTTGGCAGCTAAACCCGAGGCAACCGTGTATTATTTTATGCGTGTATGCTATGAGCTTGAGTTCTTGGCCACATTTTGAGATGATTTTAAGTTGTATGTATGTAATTAAATAGGAGAATGAGATGGATGGGTTCATATAGTCTACGAGACACGAAATGAAAATTTTATCCGCTACGTAATGCAAAATAATGTAATATTTTAATGAAATTTTTATTGGAAAACTTGTAATACGAATGGAAGGAAGCTAAGATATGAATGAGGTAGGCTAGTTAAATATAGTGTTACACTTTATTGGTATTGGAGCAAAGATTTAGGCACTTTGATGTAGGTTGTGGCTTGTGAATATGAGTTTGCCTTTATGTATGAACATGTTATGGATGAGTTGAGTGTGATGGTGGTAGGTGTGTTCCTATGTAATGCTAAAGTTTTCTAATGATGTTTTAGAAAGATGGTGAACACACAGAGAGGTAGGCCTTCCAGAGAGGCTTATGCTGAGGATAGAGTCGAGCCTAGTGATCTGATGGCTAGAGCCTTTCAGGCTATTATGGCTTGCCTAGATCAATAGCAAGTCATGATCATGTAGTTACAAGAATGACTTGCATAGAGAAATAGTGAGGGCCTTACACCTCCTCCCCTATAGCCACCATAACACTCAAATCATCCCAAGCAATCAGGGGTGACTCATTCTGATCCATAACCACACATACAGATACAACAGACTTCTTAGACTCCACTCGCTTAGACACCTCCAGTCCTAGAGCAACCTTCTATCAGATAGATTATAGCTCAATTCAGAAAGTACAGGCCTCCCACCTTTAACAGTGAATTGAATAAAAAAAAGTTGAGGCCTAGATTATGCAACTTGAGAAAATTTTCTAGATGATGGAGTGTACTTCTAAGCAGAAGGCCATGATGGCCATATTCCAATTGGAGAAAGAGGCAGATTACTGGTAGAGGAGTATTGAGCTGATACTAAGATCGAGGAATCTTCTACTCACTTGGGAGATGTTGCTCCGGCCTTTTATGAAAGATACTTCCCCAGCTCTATCAAAGATTAAAAGGAGTTAGAGTTTGTACTCTTAAGGCAAGTTGAGGGAATGTCTGTGGACTAATACATAGCCAAATTTGTTGAGCTTTACAGATATTTCTCATATTTATAGAGACATGATGACAACGGCTAGAGAGCATATAAATTAAAGAAGGGGCTACTGCCAGAGATTAGAGATAGGGTGGTCTCGTAAAGGATTATGGACTTTAATGCCCTAATTGAGGTTTATAGAGTTATAGAAATGAACCTCAGGACTATGCAGACCACTTCCAATGCCAAACCTCCCCTCCCTGAGACCAAAAGACTGAGAGATAAGACATAGGCCATAGTTAGTAGTAGGAGAGGTGGTAGAGGCTAATAGAATAGAAGGGGTAAAAGAAGAAGATTTCAGTCTACTAGAGGAAATTCCACGCCCACAATATGTACCCAGTGTGGTAGAAATCATAGGAATAGGCCCTATTACATGGGGCATAATGTATGCTATAGATGCAGTAGACTAGGACACATAACAGGGACTGCACCTAGACTACCCAACAATAGAGGGAGATAGCTCTTGTACCTAGACCTCAGACCTAGGGTAGAGTCTTTGCCCTAACACAGCAAGAGGCTAGCAAATCCCTAGATTGATTCAAGGTACTATTAAGATTAATGATTCTTTTGTAACTGCTTTATTTGATTCGGGTGCTAGCTGCTCTTTCATATCATGTGACTATATTAGGAGGTTAGGTCTGAGTATGCATACCTTGCCATATGATTTGCATGTGTCTACCCCCTCAAAAAATAGAGCCATTACTTCCTATGCATGTTTGAACTGTGTGGTCTAATTTAATCATTGCTATACTACCCTTGATTTGATATGTATGCCCCTTATTGATGTTGACTTGATTATCAGTATGAACTAGATTTTGTAAATAATGCCACACTTGTTTGTTCCTGTAGATGTATTACTTTACTTGAATGTGGGACTATGCCTAGTATTAGGACTGAGCTAGCCCTTATGACCACCTCCCAAACTGAAAGGTCTCTAGAGTATGGTTGTTAGGAATTTTTTGTTTTCTTTTGAGTCCATGCAGAGATAGAAGAGGGGATAGAGGAAATTCCAATAATAAGAAAGTTCTTAGAGGTATTTCCTAAGGAGATTAGTGGATTGTCCTTAGAGAAAAAGGTTAAGTTTCCTATAAACATTATACTTGGGGTAGGTCCTATAACACCATATATTTCTAGCTTGCTTCCTATCATTTCTAAGTCTCACATTATGAATTGCACAAAGGGAATGGAAAAATGGCATTAAAATAATACCTTATTTCGCGTTGCGTCGCATATGAAAATTCTATTCGGTGTCATGTGCACCATATGAGCTCATACATCACATTCTCATATTTAATTACATACATACAACTCATTTGCATCACCAAAATTGGCCCACAACTCATGGAATTCAAAGGGGAGCACCAAACTCACACTATTATTTTTGGCCAACATTTCAGTTTTTCTATCACAACTTCGGAAACGTCAAATTAATTCCAAAAAATCCAATCCATACAAATGATACCAATTTGGAAAGCTATGAATGTTAAATATATGGTAAAAATAGACTCAGACTAGATAAAGCACGTTTAGCCACTGAAATTCAATGGAATAGTGACTCAGGTCGTGCTGCGCTACTATTGCTGTTCCAGAAATTCAAAATTTCATATCTCTTATCTCAGACCTCCAAATGAGGTGCTTCTAGTTGTTACAAGTCACTGTCAATGCCTAGTTTCTACCTATAAAATTTCGTAGCCATTGGACCATTTTTACCCCTCGGATGACACAATTTCACAACTGACCAAATGAACAGTACTAGTGCAAATCTGAAATTCTGATGCCAACTTTGAAAAATCATAAAAAAAATTACACAGACCTCCAAATGACCTGATCTTTAGTTTCTCAAAAAGCTCTAGGCAAGATCTAATTGCATGCAAAATTTCAAGTCAAGAAGAGGTCATTTGTTCAGACTTTGCCATAACTCAAGAATATGGCACTTTTGGTTCTAACAAGAGGCAAATTTGGTCCAAATGAGCCATCCGTTGTTCCACACCCATTTGAGCAACTTAGAAAGCATAAATATTGCATAAATAAGTTTCTCATAAGGTCTAAATCTTCATGCAATCCAAATTCATCATGCCACTTTTATAAACATACATGCACAAGTGGGCTCCCAAGTGGTCAAAATACACAATTCTATTCATTAAACTCTATTCTTGATACATACACTAATTTTACATAGTTTTACACTTGTTCAAAGTGTCATGGCTCTAAAATAACATATACATATATTATTTGACATTCTAGTACATCAAAACTAGCAAAATTTGCCAAGAGATGGAGATTTAAGCTCCTTGACCTCCATCCTTTGGATCTTGGACTCCACCTAGATCATATGAGAAGAGAGAAAGGAAGGGGTGAGATTCATTGAATCTCAATAGCTCATACACCTATCCAAGCACATTTTTAAGGCATGTAGCATGTCAACAGTACAAGTATGCAATCAATCAATTCATGAAGCATTCCACTTTCACATTTTTGTGTCACAAACTCATGTCAAGCATAAGAATGAGCTCTAGGGACTTTTGGTTTGGCCTCACCCCATTTCTAGGACTTTTGGATTGCTCACTCTTGGTTCTTGCGACTTTTGACTTGACCTCACCCATCCAAGGGACTTTTGGCCTTGTCTCACCCATACCATGAGACTTTTGGCATCTCCTCACCTACATTAAAGGAATTTTGGCACTACCTCACCCTTGTGAGCCATTTCCATAATTCAAAGACATTCAAGAAAGCATATTGGTACCAAAATAGCATCATAGCATCAAGTGGCATGTCTCAAACATATACATAGACACACAAGCACACAATGACATATATGCAACAAGAAAATATAACAAGAAAAGGTGGAGAGCTATCTTGGTACAAATTCGAGCCTTACTTTGCTTGTTCCTTCTCCTTTTCAGTTCCATAAATACATGGAGGTGGGGTTGGATTTCCTTGGCCTATTCACAATAAACAACACTTAATTATACTCTTGGAACAAGTTATAACATCCAACTCACTCTTAAGACTACACTTTATTCTATTTGTCACAATATGGTTCCATTAATGACCTAATGAAGCAACTACCACAAGTAAAATGCTTGGTTCCATTCTCTTGCCATATTTAGACCTCTTGACCTTATTTAAGGTCCTTGAAGCCATCACACACTCACTTTCACAAACCTAGGTCCATGTTGCTTCATAAGGTTACATTATGGAAGTTGCCTCATCTCCCAACCTAAGGCTTCTAAATTTTTCCCAAGGGCTTCTCCTATCTTCTTTTATCATATAAAGTCCCAAATTAAGCTTGGAACCATTTAAAACATCCCCTAGCTATCTCTATGGGTTTTGACCGATTTATGCTTCCATTAAAGACCCATGGAGTTTGGGATTTTTTATTAATGGATGGGGTACTTGGGAGGCTCCCTAGGAGTCTTAAAAACTCAAACAAACACTCACATATGATGGGGAAGTCTTGAATCAACACAGATTTTAAACTATGTTCAAGCACCCTACACTTTTCCAACTTGAGTTTTACTAGTTTTTCATGCATTTCTTTGGTGTATTCCATCTTCCCATGGCTTTGTTTGATGGATTCTTTTGGATTATAAAATAGAAACTCTTCCCTCTTCATGGTTCTATTTGAGGCATCCCATCATGGGAGAGAAGAAGGAGAAAAAGAAGCAACAAAGGGAGAGAAACTACCTAGCAATCAAGCTTCCTTCAAGAGCCCTTCCTCTTCCCTCTCCCTCCTCCTTAAATTTTGAATTTCTCTCCTCTGATCTGGACCCAAATCAGCACCAAAAATTGCATTAAAACCATGGAAAGATGAAGTAAGAAGGAGAGGATGAAATTTCACGAGGAAGGAGCATGAAAATCTTACACTTTCTCACCTTTCCTTGGCTTTTCTTTCTCCAAAATTCCCTCTCTTCTGTATGCCTTAAGAGCTAAGAGTTTTCTCTAAAAATTAGCAGAAGAAAGTCGATTTAGGGAGGGAGAGGAAGAACATGACTTAAAAAGAGAATTTGGAAGCTTTCTTTTTATAATTTGTTTCCATTTTTGCCCTTCCATAATGGCATTTCTGTTTGGCTTTGTTTGAGCTCCTTTTTGAGAACCATCTTTTTTATCATAAAAATTAGATTTCCAATTTAATAAAATGCATTTGGAATCACTCAAATCGCAGCTAAAACTTTTCCAAACAAACCAGTCAAAGTTTGGGTCAACCAATGGGAAAGAGTACATCGGAGGGGCTTTATAGGTCCCAGGGCTTCCCATGGTTTTTAGGGCCTCTGAGAACCCTAGGCAACTCAACATTTCCATTTAAAACGCCCTCCTAGGTGTTTTTTCTAAAATTGCACTTATTTACGAAAATGCCACTGACCTTTCAGCAAATTTTTTGAATCACTCCAGCCTTAATTTCTGGGCAACTCAAGGCTCAAATCCTTATTTTCTATTATTTAAAATTTTATCCAAATTTTATTTTGCCTTGAATCACTCATCTTAGGGGACTTGCTTTTCAAACTGGCCAGTTTCGATGTTTTTACAACGTACCGAGCATTACAGGTCCAATATCTAAGGCCTAGTATAGAATGGCTCCCATGAGCTAGCTAAGCTTAAGAAATAGATATAAGAGATTTTAAAGAAGGGTTTCATTAAACCCAGTGTCTCGCCGTGGAGAGCTCAAGTGCTATTTGTAAAGGAGAAAGACGGGAGCCTTAGACTGTGTATAGATTATAGGAAGCTTAATAAGATAAGTATTAAGAATAAATATCCTCTCCTCTGCATAGATGACCCCTTAGATTAGTTAGTAGAAGCGTCAGTCTTCTCTAATATAGACCTCATGTCAAGGTACCACCAGCTTAGGATTAAGGCTGATGATATCCCTAAAACAGCCTTTAGAACAAGGTATGGTATTATGAGTTTTTAGTTATGCCCTTCAGGTTGACGAACACACCTGCAGTATTCATGGATTACATGAACAGAGTGTTTAAGCCATATTTAGACCAATTTATCGTTATTTTCATATATGACATTCTCATCTATTCTAAGGGTAGGGAAGAACATGAGCAGCACCTGAGATTAGCCTTAGAGACCTTGAAAGAGAAATAGTTATATGCTAAACTTAGTAAATGTGAGTTCTTGCTCACTGAGGTCCAATTCCTAGGCCATGTGATCTCCCAGGCAGGGGTCGCAATAGATCCCTATAAGGTAGAGGCTGTATTATAGTGGGAGAGACCTAGGATAGTGATAAAGATCAGAAGCTTCCTAGGTTTAGCAAGTTATTATAGGAGGCACATTCAGGGCTTTTCTCAAATAGCAATACCACTGACTAGGTTCACTAGAAAGAATGTGTCATTTGTGTAGGATGAAAAATGTGAGAAGAGTTTCCAAGAACTGAAACATAAGTTAACCATGGCCTAAGTTTTAGTACTTCCTGACCTAAGAGAGACTTTTGTAGCCTATAGTGATGCCTCTAAGAAAGGGTTAGGATGTGTGCTTATATAGAAAGGCCGAGTGGTAGCTTATGCCTCTAGATAGTTAAAGCCTTACGAAGAGAATTACCGCACACACAACTTAGAGTTAGCAGCAGTAGTATTTGCTCTAAAAATATGGAGACACTATTTGTATAAGGCAGCCATAGATATTTACAATGACCATAAAAGCCTTAAGTACCTATTTAAGCAGAAAGAATTAAATATGAGATAAAGGAGATAGTTAGGAATCTTAAAGGATTATGATTTCACCCTGAAATACCATCTTGGTAAGGCTAATGTGGTAGTTGATGCCCTGAATAGAAAATCCATACATATGACTTATATGATGATTAGAGAGCAGGAATTGATTAAGAGGTTCAAAGATAGGAATCTCTCATGTGAGGTGCATTCAGGGAATTTATTAATAAGTGAAACCTGAATAGAGAATAATCTGAGGAGCCAAATAAGAGAGGCTCAACAAACAAATAAGCATATAAGGAAGATTAGCTCCCAAATATCCCAGGGTAGCACTCTAGACTTTAATCTATCTAAGGATGACATAGTGAGATATAAGGATAGGCTGTATATGCCTAAGAATGCTGAGATTAAAGAGAGAATACTAGATGAGGCACATAAGAGCAAATACACAATTCATCCAAGCAATAATAAAATGTATCATGATTTAAAAAATATGTTTTGGTGGCTTGGGATGAAAACTGACATAGTAGAGTATGTCTCCCAATATCTAGCATGTCAGAAAGTTAAAATAGAACATCAGAAGCCAACTAGATTACTTCAGCCCCTAGACATCCCTAAGTAGAAATGGGATAGAGTAGCGATGGATTTTGCCATAGGTTTACCCAAGACATCATCAGGGCATGATGCCATATGGGTAATAGGGAATAGATTAATGAAGTCAGCTCACTTTTTAGAAATGAAAGCCACTTATACCCTAGATAAATTAGCCCATATGCACATTTGGGAGATAGTGAGGTTACATGGTGTGCCTAAAAGCATAATGTCAGATAAAGATCACAGTTTCACTTCAAACTTTTAGATATCGTTATAGGATGCTCTAGGTACTAGGTTAAGATTTAGCACAGCCTATCACCCCCAGACAGATAGGTAGATGGAGAGAACCATCCAAACCTTAGAAGACATATTGAGGGTGTGTGTATTAGAGATGAAAGGAAAATGGAATACATACTTGTCTCTAGCGGAGTTTGCCTATAATAATAGCTATCATGCGAGTATTCAGATGACACTGTATGAGGCATTGTATGAGAGCAAGTATAGGTTTCGAGTGTGTTGGGTTGAGCTAGAAGAAAGAAACCTCATAGGCCTAGAGTTAGTGTCACACCATATTATTTCTAGCATCACTTTACTCATTCAAGGGGAATTTCACATGTTATTAAGAGAAATTCAAGAAAATCCATTAAAATATTGAATTTAAGTGCTTTACGTCGAGGTTTAAAAATTCATCTCGCGTCTCGTGTAACACCATATATTTCTAGCTCATATCACAACATTTATATATCTCACATTCATAATTTCCACGAAGGAGAAAGAAAAGGAGTTAAAATAATACAATTTTCTTGCATTGCGTCGTGTATAAAAATTTCATTCAATGTTACGTGGATCGTGTGAGCTCATACAATACATTACCATATTTAATTACATGAATACAACTCATTTGGATCATAAAATGTGGCCTACATCTCAAGAATCGTGAAGGGAAGCTCAAAATATGCTTATTAATTTTTGGCCAGAATTGGCCCCTTTTTTTACCAAATTTTGGAAAATCATAATTAATTCTAAACAAATTGAAATCATGCATTCTTGATCATTTTGGAAAGCTACGGATGTCTACTTCACACTAAAAAAATATTTAGACGATAAAATCAATCACAGAAAATGTTTGACATTCGAAAAGGTCCAGAGGTCAAACTACTCACTAGTGCTGTCACAGATTTCTGTAGCAAATTTTACAAAAAGAATCTAATCCATGTAAATGATACCAATCTAAAAATCTGTGGATGTTAGCTAGAGGGAAAAAATATTTCTAGACCAGCTCAGGCATGTCCAAACCTCAAAATTCAATAAAACATTAACTGAGGTCAGGTGAAGCTCTTGATACTGAACTAATCTTTAAAAATTTATATCTCCCTCTCTAGACCTCCAAATGAGGTGCTTCTAGTTGTTACAAGTCTCTGTGAATGTCTAGTTTCTCTGTATAAAATTTCATGACAACTAGACATCATTTGAGCCCTATGTGACAGAATTCATTTTTGGACCAAATAAATAGTGCAGCAGACCAAAACCAGAAAAATTGCCAATTTTGAAAAATCATCAAATATTCTGTAGACCTCCAAAAATTATAGTCTTTACCTTCCCAAATATCTCTCAATAAGCTCTAAATGTCTACCAAATTTTAAATCAAGAAGAGCTCATTTGGCTTAAAAGTGACATAGAGTTCCATTATGGTCATTTTTAGCTCCATGTGGGGTACCAAAGTTGCCAAATGGTTTTCCCTTGGTCTTGGCACCTTTTGGGCAAGTCTAAAAGAACATTTAAGACTTGTGCAAGCTACCCAAATGGTCCCAAGCCTCATGCATCTCATTTTGGCCTTTTCATCCACACATATACACATTACATCAAACTTTCCAAAATGCATACCTTGGCATTACATACCCAAATTATGTTCTAGGGTTCATACATCATGTCCATTCATTTATACATCACATATGATCATAATTACACATGTCTAAGGGGTCATAGACCATATACACAGAAAGGTTACAACATTTTACATAAATATGGCCTTAAAGTGACAAAACTCAAACACTTAGTTGTCAAATTCTTTTATTCAAGGTGGTTGGCCTCCATTACCTTGTCCACTTGGTCCACCTAGCATGTGAGATCATTGGAGAGGAGGAAATGAGATTCAAAGAATCCCAATAGCTCATCTCCTATTCAATCATACATAATATATGCAAAGTAAGTCTTGAAAATGCATGCATGGACATAATACAAATCATGAACATTCAAGAAGCAAGCTTAGCATGTGAGTAGGTCATACAAGACATTCAAGAGCTCACCAAGTGTTTAGATTGGCCTCACACTTTTCTTCATGGATTTTGGATTTGTCTTACCCATTCTTTAAGAGATTCTTGGACTCAACCATACTCTTGGAAGCCCACTTTGCTTTTGGGAGACTCTTTGCTTTGTCTTAACCAATCTCAAGGGTTCCTGGCTCATCCTCACCATGGTTAAAAGTTCTTGGCCTCTTCACACTCAAGCAAACTCAAACAAACATCATACTTTCATTTGAAAACATAATAAGTCATCATAAAATCATGGGATATAAAATCATGCTAGCATACTTTTCATGGCTTGAAAATACATATACACATATTTTAAGACAAGCTAAGCAGACATCCATGCATGAGAGAAGGTGGAGAGAGCTACCTTGCACACAATCATACACTTTTCCCTTTAGATTCAAGTTCCTCTTTTTGGCCACGCACACACAAACTTGTGTAGATGCTTTCTTTTAGCCTAGACACAATTTATGGAAGCCAATTAGGTTCATGAAACAAATTCTAAGGCCACACAACTTGCTTAGATACTAGGTTGTTCTATAAACTCCATTATAGTCCATAAATGCACCTAATGAAGCAATACCCCTCAACTAATTTATAGGCTTCATTCTTTCCTTTCAAATATGATTCTTGACTCCTTTTAAGCCTCTTGGAGTCATCACACAATTAAAACAAAGAGCCTAACTATTTCTCCTAATCAATGTCTAACCAGCCATCAATCATGAACTACATTAATTTTAATCACTTACAAGCTCAACCAAGTAGATAAAATAATTAAAATTGATATAGAAAGAGAAGAAAATAAAATGAAACTCTTATCCCAAAATCCCTTGCTATTCCATGGACTCAAGCTTCTACCAAGGACCTTCTTCCAAGCTAATCACAAATAGAGATTTAATGCTTTATTGAATGGAAGAATGGAAGAAGGGAATGAGGAAAATGGCTACGGTGTGGAGTGGAGTATGTCTCTAGATGGATTCTCCCGAATGACAATTGATTGTGTCTCTCGATGATGTGTTGTATGATGATGGATTTGTGATTTAATGTAAATGAATCCTCTCGCTCAACCTCCAGACCTTTTCATGTGCTTCATTAATCATTTCACGTGCCTTCCTCTCTTGATGAATGGATGAGATTTAGTGTTTATTTGATGAATGAAAATGGTCTCTGGATGGGGTGAATACGAATAAATTGATGGATGCATGTGTTATTTTATTCAATATGTGTGTTTTGTGCTTCTACATGGATGAACAAGCTCGTGTTAGTGTGTGTATGTGGTTGAAGTGTGTTAATGTGTCTTTGTCTTGTGCTGTTATGTGAGAGTGTATGAAACCTGTGGCCTGCTTCTTCTATTTCTGCATATGAACATTACATGGCATGGGTGAGCTATGAGTGAGTGCATAGAAGAAGGATGTATGTGTGTGTATAATGTGTGAGAAATGAGTTGAATTGTATGTGCATGGGAAGGGATAATCGTGGAGTGGATGCCATGGCTCTGCTACATGGAGAATTTGGAATGTTGTGCTAGTGAAGGAATGTGGGTATGCTTAAATGAGTCTGGTACATGCTTATGTCTGAAATGTGGCCACGTGGATAGCTTGTGTGCGTGTTTAAATTGCAGCTCATTCATCTCATCCATTTTTTTCTTCTTCTCTTTTTTTTTTATTTTATATTCTTACAAACAAATGCATTCAAATTGTGGAAATTATTTCCTCTTGAGATTGCACACTAACACACTTGAAGCCCATCTCTTATCTTGCCCTTTTTCAATTCAATTTTCTATTCAAGCTCCAATTACCCATTAAAAATCTGCACAATTAATAGGAAAAATTCACAAAATCATTTAAAGAAATTTAAACATTAAAATTCAATAATTTTGTAAATAAATTTCTAAAGTGCAAAAGTAGCTATTAAAATAAAATCTCATCTAATTAAAATCCAAAAGTCATATTTAATCATTAGAAACTCTAAGTTAAGAGGAATAGAAGATATAAAAATAGCATTTATCATATAGTCCATGAATACTACAGGTGCATTTGTTAACATGAAAGGCATCACTAAAAATTCATAATGCCCATATCTGGTCCTAAAGGTTGTTTTAAGGATGTCCTCAGTCTTAATCCTTAATTGATGGTACCTTGGTCTAAGATCTATCTTAGAGAATACTATCAATCCTACTAATTGATCTAAAAGGTCATCTATTCTAGGTAGAGGGTACTTATTCTTGACAATAACCTTATTAATCTCTCTACAGTCTATGCATAACCTAAGATTTTCATCTTTCTTTTTAACAAACATGATTGGAGCTTCCTATGGTGAAACACTAGGCTGAATAAAGCCTTTCTCTAATAGTTTCTCTATCCACTTCTTTAACTCAACTATTTTAGCGGGAGCTATCTTATGGAGTCTTAGACACTAGATCTGCCCCAAGCATGATATCTATAGCAAACTCTACTTCACGATCATGGGGTAGACCACTAATTTCTTTATGGAATACTTCTCAAAATTCTCTCACTATGGGTATCTCTTATATATCCTCTTCTACTTTTGCCTATACAGAAAAGAAACTAGGAAATTCTAACAACCATGTATTAGAGATCTCTTAACTTAGGATGTGGTCAAAAAGGCTAGGTTAGTCTTGGTGCTAGAAACAGTTCCACACTCAAGTAAGGTAATGCATTTGTTATAGCAATCAAGCATAGCATTATTGGCAAACATCTAATTCATACTGATGATCAAATCAATGTCAATTAGGGGCATATAAATCAAATCAAGTTTGGTATGACAATGGTTAAACTGAACTATACAATTCAAACAAGTATAGGAGGTAATGGCTCTATTTCTTGTGGCAGTAGAAACATGTAAGTCATAAGGTAAAGCATATATAGTCAAACCTAACCTCCTAGCACCTTCATAAGATATGAATGAATGATTAGCACTCAAATCAAATAAAATATTTATAGTACAATCATTAATCTTAATAGTGCCTTGGGTTAGAATCGAGGATCTGCTAGCCTCTTACTGTGTCAATGCAAAACTTTATCTTGGGTAAGTGGTCTAGATGTTGGAGCTACCTCCCTTTACTGGGAATAATGTCTAGCCATATGCCCCAGTTTGACACAATTGAAGAAGACATTTTGGCTTGTGTAACATGGTTACCTCTATGGTTCGTGCCACACTAGCTACAAGGCACTAGAGTGGAATTACCTCTACCTAACTGAGCTAGCTTCCTTCTATTTTTGCCTTTCTTGTTCCACTTATAACACATTAGCTATCTAGCTCTTATTTAATTACTATGGATCAATAGCAAGTTCACTTATTGATGAACAAAAAGACTAAAATCCAAAATTTCTGAAATACAAGCATTGACTTTTCCATAATTCCATGTATGCATTGGTAATCTATTATTACCACTTTATCTTTATGATAGAAATGAAAAATACTCATAAAATTCTAAGGAAAATCTGGCAAAGTTTCCCCTTATAAAATTGACTATCCAAACCAATCAAATGATGACATTTCAACCCAATCTCACACATATAAAAAAATACAAATAATAATATTATCATGTATCACAACCTAGGTATAAAACATCATCTAAATCTTAATAACTCAAGCTAGAGTTACATCGCTATTAACAACATGCTATTATACATAATACATCATGACAAAATTAAACATAATCCATATATATTCCTTGCAGATTAAACAAAATAGATACACCACATTCATATGATTTTGCATATTCAAATTTTACTCTCTCTTTTCCTTTGTAGGCATTGGAGCTCCCACCTAGCATAGGTCAATGGGAAAAATAGAGATGTGGGTGGGATTTGGGAGAATCTCTGTAGCTATACTCAAATCATCCAAAAAAAGCATGAGATTGTTAAGCAAGAATAATGCAAGTATGCATGGTCACATAAAACTAACATAAATGCTTTTCAACATACTCTATCATGGTCATGAATCTTAACTCAGCTTAGGCTTTTCTCTTGGGCTTAGGAGGACTACTGCATTCATTCCCATTACGCTTCTTTATCTTATAACCTCATATCATTAAATATAATGTGCAAAACATAACATATAACTGATGTAATGCAACATAGCATATACTGTGATAAAACAATCAACATAATACAATGCATATAAAGCTTAAACAAGTATGCATGCAACTAGATAGGGAAGAGTAAGCTACCTTGTATTGATGATAGAAACCCAATAAAACTTCTTACTTTCCTGCCCTATTTTTGGCTCCGCTTCCTTTTCTTTCTTAGCTCTACACATACAATGAGATGGAACCTCTTTAGCTTGTCCTAAAATATCACATAAATATATCATTAACATTTAGAACTTAGACCTACTTCTCTTCTTTATCTTTTAACTATTCTTTATGCCACTTAAAGTGCATTTAGAACCCCCTCTTACATACTTTCAAGACATATGCTTATGGGGTTGAAAAATACCTTGTAAAATGCTTAAATTTGACCATATTCAAGGGCCTAAATTTATGAAATCCATTTTGGATTTTTAACTCCCCATAATTGGTTCTTCACTTATGCTTTAGGTTAGGTATTTCACTAAGCTTAAATCCTACACCAACGTGTGCTTCTAAAATTCATAATTCAAGCCACAATTTTCACATTTACTATTCATTTGGTATTGGCACTATTCATTTGGTATTTTCACTTTTCTACATAATGGAACTCATTATGTAACCATAAACCTCAAGGGCTAACTCTCAAAATTCAGCTTCTAGGCTTTAATATCTCATCATATATGATCTATATAGCCACATTATGGTCTATTAGAAGCATTACAAGCTTAGTTACACAAACTTAATGCCAATTAGTTCCATATTACTCTTTCTTTAACTTTAAATTTTTGACTTCCAAAATCTAACTTCTAAATTCAATTTAATGCTTCCATCATTATCCTTTTATCATTTTAAGACTATCCATAGCCTAAGAATCAATTAAACAACTTTCTAACCCCTTGGATTTCTCTTTGGTCGAATAGGGTACCATAAAACCCTAACTTTGAGATTTCAAGGTTTCAATTACTTCTAACTTAGATTCTTGTTTCTTGCATCATAAAACATCCAAACATACTAACTAAGAGTTGAAAATAACATGGTTACTTATTCATCTAGCCTTGGTCAAACCCATCACAAAATATGGTCTAAATTGCTTTCTTTCATGATTTAATGAAAACCAATGTCAGACATGACATCCTTGCATGTTAAAACCTTTGGTTCCATTAGGAATTCATGAAGGAAAACTCTCCTCCTCACTTTTTCTCTATTGGCTGAAACTTATATAGTCTAGGAACATAAGATTTTTCAAGTGTTTCAAGTGAAATATTACCTCATTGCGAAGTACTTTCCACATAGATCAATTTTCACCTATTAATTTCTTGAAAAGAGCTTCTCTTTGCCTTGGGTTAGATCTAAATCTTCAAGTTTTCATAGAAAGAAAACCACCATTAGAAAGCTCTTAGAGAGAGAAACAACTTTCCTAATTGGTGCAAGGTGAAACAGGACTGTTTACTTATCTAAATGGAAGTTTAAACTTTCTTTCTCTCCTCCCTCAATGTGACATGATTAATGGCTTCTCCAATGTCCGTGTTAGAAGGTGGTAGAATATGGTGAGGTGTGTCTTACTTAAGAAGACTCATTAATAATTTTTCAAAATGACCATTTATCCTTACTTGCACATATGCTTCGTTTGAACTTATTTTTCAGGCTTTTTAGATTCCAATTGCCTCCTACAAATTTTTGGGTACTCTTTCACATAAAAACATTATTTTTGGGGTTTAGATGGCTTAAAATGGTAAAACAATAACTCCACCTAAGGCCTCAGCACTATTTGATACTTTCAACATTCCAAAAGAGTCTTATTTGATTCTGACCATCCCTATAGTTTTTAGGACCTTTGAAAACCCTGGTGAGCTTAATTTTAGGATTTAAAATTGTTTTCCTTAAGTTTCCTAAAATTTTCTCAAAATTAAAATTTTGCCACTGATATGCCCTTTTTCTCTGTTTTGCTGTTTTAGCTTTTGTTTTCTTTTTGTTTATGTTTCCTTAACCCCATTTCTTGATATGCTAATTAATATTTTGCCCTTATTTGGCCTTAATTCAATTTACTTTAGGCTCCTCTTTTATTAACATACTGATTCTAGTTTAGTTAAAAAGTTGGATATCACATTTCACCCCCAGTAAATAAAAATTTTGTCCTCAAAATTTAGCTTCATCTTCTAAGTAGCTTCTTCTTAAGTTAACCCTTTTTAGACCACTTTCATTAGAGAAATGCTTTTGTTCCTCAATTACTTGAACTTGGTATCTATAATTCTTTTAGGTGTCACAACAAATGAAAGATTGTATTGTAATGCTACATTCTCATATTCTTTAACATGTGAAAGGTCTAGCTAGTACTTTTTCAATTAGGATATATGGAAGACATCATGAAGTTGGGCTATGTTGGGAGGTAAGGTTATTTTGTAAGCTATTGGTCTAACTTTAGAAAGAATTTGGAATGGACCTAAATACTTTGGGTTGAGTTTCTTTGCCTTTATGGACCTACCCACAATAGTTATTGGAGATACTTTGATGAAAACGTGATCTCTAACTTGATACTCTAATAGCTTTTTTTTTTTTATGTCTGCATAATTTTTCTGTCTACTATATGCTGTTAGAAGTTTCTGCTTAATCAACTCTATTTTCTTGGTGGTGTGGTCCACTATATCCTATAAGGTTTCTTTCTCCTAATTTAACCCAACATAATAGGGACCTATACTTTCCCCCATAAAGTACTTCATAAGGGACCATTTCTATGCTAGAATGATAGCTATTATTGTAAACAAACTCTGCTAATGGTAAATGCACATCCCAATTTTCCTTCATTTCTAGCACACAAGCCCTTAACATATCTTCTAAAGTTTAAATGGTCCTCTCTATCTGACCATTCGTTTGGGGGTGGTATGCTGTGTTAAATCTTAACTTAGTCCCTAAAACTTCGTGTAATGATTTCCAAAAATTAGAAGTAAACCTAGGGTGTCGATCTGATACTACACTATTGGATACTCCATGTAACCTTACTTCTTCTTTTATGTACAACTGAGCTAGTATATCTAAGGTGTATGTGGCTTTAATAAGCAAGAAATATGCAGACTTGATTAGTCTATCCACTATCACCCAAATAGCATCATTCTCCAAAGATGTCCTAGGTAAACTCATAATAAAATCCATAGAAATGCTATTCAATTTCCATTCAGGAATATCTAAGGGTTTAAGCAGCCCTACTAGTTTTTGGTATTCATTCTTAACTTTCTAACACACTAAGCATTTGGATACATATTCCACTATGTCCTTTTTCATCCTAGGCCACTAAAACATTTCTTTTAAATCCTTATAAATCTTGGTATTACTTGGATGAAGAGTGTATATACTTTTATGGGCTTCTTCTGGGATCTTTTCTCTCAATTTTGACTTAGAGGGAATATACAATCTATTATGATATCTAAAAATATCATCGTCTAAAATATTAAACTCTAGGTTCTTTGATGGTTATGTCAAGCAACCTCAAATAAACTAGGTTGATTAAAGGTTTGTAGTTAGTGGTACAATCTAAGTCATCTCCCAAGGAGTTTCCGCTTCTAATTATTTGTGAAAAAAAATCCTTATAGTAGCAATAAATAAGAAATGTTTAAGGGGTTTTAAATTACTAAATTCTAATTGAATTAAAGAAAATAACAAGAACTATAAAACTTAAGACTAAACGTGGCAACAATTAGGACAAAATAGGGTAACTAGCCTTTCAATGGACATCCTAAGATTCAATTATCCTTACTCCCTTGTAGTATACCAAAATTGGACTTAAATTATTGCTTCTTAGTGTATTATTTTAATAAAATTCTTGAATTACCATCCAAGACTCAAATTACTATATCAAGGAAATTGCAACCACAAGGAACCTTGAGAAATTAGTCACTTGAATTAGGGACAAGAACACACAAGAATAGTACCTAAGTACTTACTAATGTAGCTAAAGAATCCATTTAGAATTGCTAATTCACCAATTAGGTTAAGGAATTCTTCAAGTGCAATAATCACACAAAAGTCCAACCACTTAATACAATAATCATTACACTAATTAGCCTAAAAATAAGAAGAATTATCTAGTAAATTGGACAACCATTAATTATGGAATTTATACAAACACTTAGGCATCAGAATGAATCTCCAAATGTAAAATTCAAATCACAATTACAGAACAATTAATCCAGTACATTCAACCACCAAATTCTTTAATTAAAAAGCTAAACTTAGTCAAATTAAGCAAAGAAATTAATGTTGAAAATAAAGGATGGAGAGAAGAGGATTTAGCCAATTTGGAGATGCATCTTGGAGTTCAAAATTTTATCCATGGAAGTCACATCTTCAGCTAGCTACCTAAGGAATTTTAAGCTATCGTTGAGGAGATGGATGGATGAATTTGGATGGGAGAACAACTAGCCATGAAGCTTGATAGATGAGAGTGAATAATGGATCCCCTATTCACATCTCTGGAGCTCTTACCCATCGCATTATTTTTTCATAAGATTGCTCTTCCCAGCCTCCTCAATATGTCACACGTCCTGTAGCTCAAAATCCCTCTTCATTTTTCAAATTCGTCCTTTTCACGTGTCTTACTTATTCCACATCAGTCCACAAACACGTATCACGTCCTATAACTCGTACATATGAGCTCCCTACCTTACATGGAAAATTCTTCTCAAAAACCCATTGTAATACCATAAATTCTAGCTCATTTCATGTCATTCATAAGCTTTATATCATCAATTCCACAAGAGCATATGAAAAGGGGATGAAAATAATGGATTTCTTTGCATTACGCTATATTTAAAAATTTGCAATCGGTGTCACGCGGACCGTGGGAGCTCATACTATACACCCTCATATTTAATTACATCATTACAACTCATTTACATCATAAAATCATGCCCACAACTCATGGAAACCGAAATGAGGCATGGAAAATGGAAGTTCATTCTCGGCCAGAATTGGCCTCTTTTCTAGGAAAATTTTGGAAAATCATAACTAAATCTAGAAAAATCAAAATCATGCAATCTTGGTCATTATGAAAATTATAGGATGTCTACTTCATACTAAAAATATGCCCAGACCATAATATGCCTCATAGAGGACGTTTGACATCCAAAATTGTCCAAAGGTCTGACTAAAATCTGGAAATGTCACAAAATTCTGTAGAAACTTTGAAAATATCCAATTAATTCCAAAAAAATCCAATCCATGTAAATAATACCAAGATGGAAAGATGTGGATGTTAAATATAGAGAAAAAATATCTTTAGATCAGTTCATCAAGCCCAGACCTCGGAATTCAATGGAACAGTACTTCTGGTCGGGCAATTTTACTAATACTGGACAGAAATTTCAAAAATTCATATCTCCCTCTCTAGACTCTAAATGAGGTGATTCTAGTTGTCACAAGTCACTTTGATTGTCTAGTTTCTATGTATAAAATTTCATGGCAACTGGACATCATTTGGGCCTTGTGTGATAGAGTTTAATTTCGGAGCAAATGAATAGTGCAGCAAACCAGAAACTATGAAAATTGCCAACTTTGAAAACTTATCAAATATTCTGTAAACCTCCAAAAATTATGATCTTTTGCTTCCCAAAAAGATCTCAATGAGACCTAATTGTATGCCAAATTTTAGATCAAGAATAGCTCATTTGGCCAAAAGGTGATATAGGGTTCCATTATGGTCAAATTTGGCTCCATATGAGGTACCAAATTTGCCAAATGGCCTTTCCTTGGTTGTGGCACCTTTCGTGCAAGTCTAAAAGTATATTTGAGACTTGTGTGAGCTACCCAAATGGTCTCAAACCTCATGCATCTCATTTTGGCCATTCAACCCACATTTATGCACATTTCTATCATACTTTTACATTGCATAATTTGGCATCTCATGCTCAAAATGTAGGCTAGAAGTCATACATCATATTCATACATTTAAACATCATATAATATCATATTTATACATATCTAAAGGGTCATGGTACATTTCCAACAACATATACATCAAGAAACACAATTATGGTTTCAAAATGGCTAAAGTTAGACATAAACTTGTCATTCTTCCTTCTTCATTGATATTGGCTCCCTTCACCATAGTTACTTGGTCCACCTACCATGTTAGATCATTGGAGAGGAGGGGATGAGATTCAAAGAATCCCAATAGCTCATTTCCCATTCAATCATACATAATATGTGCAAAGCAAGCTTTACAAATGTATGCATGGGTAAAATGAAAGTCATGGACATTTTAAAAGCAAACTTGGCATATGAACAAATCATATAAGACATTCAAGAGCTCACCAAGTGTTTGGATTGGCCTCACACTTCTTCTCATAGATTTTGGACTTGCCTCACCTATTCTTAAAGAGCTTTGGACTCAACCATACTCTTGGGAGCCCACTTTGCTTTTGGGAACTCTTTACTTTGTCTCAACCAAGCTCAAGGGTTCTTGGCTCATCCTTACCAAAGGGAAGAGTTCTTGGCCTCTCCACACTCAAGCAAGCTCATACAAACATCATGTGCTCATTTGAAACATAACATGGCATTAAGAATTACGGCATATAAAGGCATGCTAGCATACTTTGCATTACTTGAAAATACACATACACACACATTCTAAAACAAGCTAAATACACATCCATGCATGAGAGAAGGTGGAGAGAGCTACCTTGCACATAATTACACACTTTTTTCTTGAAATTTAAGCCTCCTCTTTCGACCACACACCCAAAAATTGGTGGAGATGGTTTATCTTAGTCTAGATACAATTTATGGGAGCCAATTAGGTTCATGGAACATATTCTAAGGCTATATAATTTGCTTAAACCCTAGATTTCTCTATAGGTTCCATTATGGTCCATAATTGTACCTAATTAAGCAACACCCCTCAAATGATTTCTAAGTCTCATTCTTTCCTTTCAAATATGATTCTTGACTCCTTTTAAGCCTCTTGGAGTCATCACACCATTAAAACAAAAGGCCTAGCATCATGTTGCTTCTTTAGGTCATAATATGGAACCTAAGGCACCAAATCAATTTCCATGAGTTCTAAATTTTTTCCAAGGCCTCCCTTCATTTTCATTCATCAAATATGACTTAAGAATGACCTTAGAAAAATTTAAAACTCTCCCCCGCACATAGAACCCTCCTTAGCCGAGACCATGAACATTCTTGGGCCACTTGGAGTTCTCTTGGTTTTCTTGAAGGAGGAAGCTTGTGGGAGCATCTTAGGTGTCTTAAGAACTCATTTATACTCTTAATTAAACTTAGGAAGCATCACATAAGTTCAGAATTTGAAAGGTGAACTAGAAACCCTAAGTTTTGCATCTTGAATCCTAATGCCTATTTCTTCATTTTCTTTGCATATTCTTATTCCTCTCCATCAAATACCTAAGAATCATGCTTGGTAGGGCTTGAAAATCAGATCTTCCTAGGGTTCTTAGTGTAGGTCGAAATGGAGAAGAAAGGAACATCAACATAGCTACCATAGAATGCATTTTTACCTTGTTTCCTTAGTTAGTTTGGCTTGAATCTTGCTTTCTCCAAGCTCTTCTCTTCAAATCCGAAAATTCCCCTTTGTTCTTCCTTCAAAATAGCCCTTAAAACTTCAGAAAAATCATGGAAAGAAGAGGGAAAAAGAGGAGAAGAGATTGGTGGAGAGAAAGCATGAAAAATAAGAAAATTTCCATACCTAAAACTTGAATTTTTCCTCCTTCTTCTCTTCTCTCGGTGCACCACTCTCCTAGGGCTTTGCTTCTGGTTTGGGGCTAGAAAATCTGAAGTTGAATGGGGGAGAGTGTGAGGCGCCACCTATATATAGCTAGGGCAAAGTGACTTTCAAAAATTTCAATTTTGCCCTTCGTACTGTGCATTTTCGTTTCTCCTTCGTTTTACCTCTTTTTTTAAACTATCTTTTCCATTATAAAATTTAGGTTCCCAATTAAGAAATATTCCTTCAGAATCACTCAAATCAGAGCTAAAACCTTTTTGAACAAATCTGTCAAAGTTTGGGTACACTGACATTGGAAAACATCCACCAGAGGGGATTTAACTATCCTGGGGCTTCCCATGGTTTTCAGAGCCTCTAAGAACCCTAGAGAACTCAAAAAATTTGGTTTAAAAAGCCCTCCTATGTGAATTCCAAAAATTTTCCTAAATTACGAAAATGCTATTACGTTTCGTAGGATTTCCATCAAAATTTATTTCTCCATTCTAGCTCTATTTTTCCTTCCATCTAAGGCTAGAATTCTCATTTTTAGGAGGCTAGAATGTTACTCAAATTTTTTGGGATCTTAACTAATTCATTTCGGGGGACTTGCTTTGAAAACGAGCTCGTTTTCGTTGTTTAACGAAAACCAAACATTACACCCGTAGCATCACACTTCTTTCATGTGCTCTTTTGCTCTCATCAAATCATGTTCAACTTATCTAATAAATCATGTTGACCAGCCTTGCATATGTGAATCCCTTACCACGTAGAACTGATGCATGCTTCATGTTAACACTGTGACTGGCTGGAGCTGCTTCTTGTGACATATAGCTGCTGCATCCATGTGTTTTTCCATATGAACTTCCTCTCACTTGCTCTATTTTCACATTGTTTCCCTAACCCATGAAAAGCTTCTTCTTCTCGCGTTCTGGACGTTTTCCCCCAGGCACAATCATGTGTTCTCAACCTTCTTTCCTTCACACTTCTTCTCTTCACCTTTCACATATGCTGATGAGCGAGCTATGTTGTTGAGCTTCCATGTGCTTTTGCCTATGCCTTGAATGTGTACTATGTTTACGTGGAATGCAACATGAAATCCCATACATGAATCTCAGCCCATAATGTGTAAGTGTGTTAGTGGCCAGCTTGCATAGAGTTAACATGAGATGGAAGAAGAGAGCGGTGCCTTCTTTTGTGTGTGTGTACATATCTTGGACCCATGTGTGGATGCATACTACGTGTGTGAATGAAGTTAAGAGTGCTGGAGGTGACTCATGCCTCATGCTTGTGCTATGTGGAATGGAGTCAGCAGACTCGTGAGTGAATGTGTCTATGTAATACCTCAGCTCATGTGTTAGTGTATGAAATGAGAGAGAATTAATAGGATGTGGAATGGATGAGCTATTGTGTAACACGTGGGACTCCTATGAGCTACTATGTGTGTGTAGGAGGGAGAGAGTGTAGGGGAGTACCCTGAATGGATGAAGTGGATGATCTATGAAAGGGAATGTAATGATTCTGAGCTACACCATGTGCTTAAGTATGAACCTACATGCATGTCGCTTTGAGAGAATGCCATGTACATTCAGAACTTAAAGCTTGCCTTTTTCGTCCCCCACGTGAGAGTCATATGTGTATATGAAGCTGTTTTTGTGTCTCCCTTCTTGAAATTCCCTAAAAATAAAATAAAATCAATGGCCCATGAAATGAAATAGTCATCTAGAAAATAAAACCATTAAAATACCCAAAATTATTGAACAAAATTCCAAAAGATGAGAATTTATTTTCTAAACTAAATAACATCCACTAAAGCTCAAAGTGCATCAATTCATAAATAAAAAGTCCAAAATTAGTGGTTAAAAATATAAAAAAATATGTGAACTATCATTCTTACCCTAGGAAAGTTAACTTATAATTTCCTTTACATAAGCATATCTTTCTTGAGCCTCCTTTACTTGAGTCTTAAATTCACTCTCTATTTTGGTATGACTCATAAACAAACTACCTAGTTACACTTGACATATAAGACTTATGTCTCTAGAACTTTCTATTAACTCTTGTTCTTTTAGCATTAACATGGCTACATTGGTGGATTTCCTACTTTAGGTATTAGTCACTGCATTGGCTTTGCCTATATGGTATCTCACTGTGGGCTCATAATCCTTTAGGAATTCCATCCACTTTTTTTGTCTCATATTCAACTCCTTATGGTCAAACAAGCAATTCAGGCTTTTTGTGGTTTGTAAATATTTTAACATTAGCACCATATAAGTAGTGTCACACCATATCAAGCCATATCGAGATTTTTTTCAAATAATATCAATAATGGTATAAAACAATTATTTTCATGAAATTCACACCCTTAGCAGCGGAAATGATCATTATTAAAGGCCAAAATAATTTAATATTTGGATAAATTGACCATATGGCCTTATTAACATCATCTTCCATCCATAACACCCTTAATGGATCGTAAATATCACAATTCGAGGCTTGCATGTTGAGTTTAAAGCATCCATACCCAATTCCATACCATACATGCATCAACATATTATATAAGAAGACATTGTACTTACTAGCGAAAACCTTATCGACAAGGTCTTGGAATTTACACTGCAGAATACAAGATCTTAGACCCACGTGACAAGATGTTATATGAGCCTTCAAATTAACATGGTTTAATGCCAAACCCATCTTTAACAATTTCTAACCAACTCATGTATGTCAATTATAGAGTTTTAAGCAAAACTTACATGAGTTTCAAGCAAAGTTCACCTATTTTCATAAGTTTTCAACACCTATTTTGAGCTATAGGGGTCTAAACTTCAATCTTTCCATTCCCTAATTTATTTCCATCATAAAAAAGTTTGATCATGCCCATTTTATCATGTTTAGCTCAAAAAACACCTAAAATCCTCATAGAACCCGAAATGACAGCAAACACATAAACTCTACACTAATTTTAAAAATTCATAACTTGAGTTAGAGAGCTCAAAATCATGCAAATGAGAACTTTTGGAAATATCATAGTGTCCTCTAACTACCATAAAAATTTCAAATAAAAAAAACTATGTTTGGACCATGAAAACAAATGGAATAGTGCTACAAGTCTGGAACTCATTCTACAATAGACCAAAAAATTCAAATTTTTGTTTCTCTCTCTACAAAGCTCCAAATGAGATGATCTCAGTAATATGGAAAGATTATGATGCCAAATACATGCTTGTAAAATTTCATAAGTATTGGACTTCATTTGGCCTTCCAAAAACACCAAAAACCAAACTATCCAGAAGCATAGTACCATGACAATTTTTGCATATTTTGGCTAACTTTGAAAAGTCATAAAATATTCCATAGAGCTCTAAAAATTATGATCTTTGTCTCTTTGAAACAATCTCAATGAGATCTATATGTTTGCCAAATTTCATGCCAAACTCATTTATTTGGTCTAATTTTGGTTTAGGGGTAAAATATAGCTTGAAATAGGAACTATATAGCTCCAAATGGTACCAAATGGCTCTCTACTTGAACCATGACCATTTAAGCAAGTCCAACAGCTTAAACACAGCATGTAAAAGCATCATAATAGGTTGAAAACCTCATGGAACTCAAATTCACTATTCCACTTGCATAAATACACATAGACATCATGGGTCAAGGGTGTCCAAGACACACATTCTTATACATTTCATTCCAAATCTAGTTCATATAATATATTTACATGCTTTTATATATGCTCAAGGGTTTATATCTCATAAATAACTTATACATACATACTTTGATATCAATTTGCATAAAAAACTATTCTATTGTCAAAGTATTATAATTCACACTCCTTAGCCTCCATTCTTTGCTCCTTGGGCTTCACCTAGATAAAGTTAGATAGAAAGTGGGGGAAAGTGAGATTCAAAGAATCCTAATAGCTCTATCACTCTTTCAAGCAAGCATACATGGCATATAATTATGTCAAAGAACACAAGCATACACTATAAACTTTCAATAACCATTCAAATCATGTTCTCAAGATTACATAAATATGTCAAGATCAAATTGAAGCTCTAAGGACTTTTGGTCTAGCCTCACCCTATTATTTTGGACTTTTGGATTAAGCTCACCCATTTTTTAGAGACTTTTGATTAGGCTCACTCATTCCAAGAGATTTTAGCCTTGTCTTACCCATTTTTAAGGGCTTTTGGCATAACCTCACCCATAAAGAGCAATTTCACAATCAAACTCAATTCAAGAAGCATATTGGCACCAAAACATCAATTCAATAGCTATAGACATGTCTCATGGCTCAAACACACATACAAGCATTCAATGATAATCACATGACAAAGAAATGCATACAAGAAAGGATGGAGCTACCTTTTTCAAGAAGTACAACTTTTCTCCCTTGGATTCCCACTTTTCTCCCTCAGCCTTACAAACATATTTGGGAGAGAGTTTATTTGCTTGGCCTAGACACATTAAACAACACATAAACAAATCAATAAAACCATCTCTAGTCTTATAAAATATCTACACAAACTATATCTAGCTTATGCCACCATTATGGTTCCATACAAGAGCATAATGAAGTAATTCATATAATTCAAGATCTCGGCTCCAATTTCTCACTTAATCTAAGTCACATGACACCATTTAAATTCTTTGGAGTCACCACCAACTCAATTCCATGAACCAATTACCAACTTGCTTCTTTATGTCTACAAAAGGAACCTAAACTCTCATCTTTCAAACCATGGTTTCTAAATTCAAACCAATGGTTCCTTTGGTATTTATTACTCATTCCTAGGCCATTTGTATAATTGAAATCAAAGAAAACTCTCCCTAGGTATTGGTTCTCTCTCTTAGCCGAGATGCTCATGTGACAACCCAAACTCTAATCATGGTAATTATGGTTAAATACGTAATTAATGATTAATGATCAAGGTTTAGAGTTATTACAATTAAATACATCGCGAAAATATAGAAAATTTTGAACCTCGATAATATTAGGGTCATTAACTATACAACCACAAATGTGAGAATGCACAAGAGAAATTGCACTATCACGAGGGGTTTGTGATTCACCCATCCATCAATTCCAACACACAAAAACCTCCTACAAGTATTCCTACATCATTCCCTAGCATTACCATTAGAGACACTGAGGTTTCTAGGCTAAAGGTAGGAGTTTGGGAACCTTCACTAAGACTTAAAACTCTCTTGCCATGGCTAAGTTAGTTTTTGGAGCTCAAAAACTAAGTTTTTCACTTTGCGGCATGGCCCCGGCCTTCTGCACCACAGCTAAGTTACTCTTAGGAATCTTATTAGGCAACTCACACAAATCTCACCACAGTTGCCCTCACTGCAATGAGCCTAGTGCTACTGTTCGAAGTCCCGTGATTCTCACCTCAGCAGGATACACTTGCATTGCAGCGAGACTAGCTACTGGATACTTCTTACCTAGTTTTCTTGACTTGAGCCGTGGTGGGACATGTTGCATCGCAGTAAGTTTGCTCTCTGTCACCCTCCCTAGGCAACATTTTCGCTTTGAGCAGTGGCCAGATTCCTTGCACCATAGCTCCCTTTGCCTTTGACATACTCTTGGCCATGGTGAGACCTTCCTAGCTGCAATGTAACCCCCTCCTGTAACTACATCTTCCAAATTTTATCCTATGCACTCCAATTCTACCCCTAGAGATACTTTATGACCACTCTACCTTAATTTGTAGGGCTCTAATAGTTTTCATTCACCTAATTTATCTAACTTATCTATCATTACTAGTTCAAGACTTAAGTGTTGATTTCTACTCCTCCAACTACCTTATATCAACAAGTTCATAGAATAATAACAGCAAGAATTCATGAACTATCAACAATGATCATTCAAAATACATTCCATTAGAGATTCCATACATCATTGGTTCATATCAACATCTAATGTATCACATGATTACATTTCCAATAGTAGACCATATCATAAATTCAACAAGGTTCATACATCAAATGTTATAAGTTCATACATCTAATACCAAGTTAAGATGAGGCCTAACTCCTCAATAGATACATCCTAATTAATCACTTGGCAACATGATTACATGATGATGCTATATGAAAGAATAACAAAATTACATCTATTCTACTCAGATCAGCCCAAGTGTAGCCTCCTTCACATATAGTTGGAGCTCATGGATTTTCATCCACTTGCTTCTTCTTATCTTTACCCGAAGGGCTTTCACCTGAAAGTATGATCTCATGAAATGGGGTGAGATACAAATCTCAGTAACCAAGGTAAATTACATTCATATATTCTAACTTAATTAACATATATGCATGATTTCATCTAAGCATCAGAAAATATCCTAACCATATCAGTAAATGAAATAATTAGGCTATATATGATTACTATCCTATACTAGCAATCATAATTCCACATGTTAAAGGCCAATAACATCGGGAGAGGCCTATCCATGGCACCTACTCCCCAATGAGAACAACTAGGGCTTAGTGCATCTGGGCTCTGATCACAACCCAGTGCCCAATCAAAGCACATGCATAGGTGGCAGTCGCACCACAGCTCCACCATGGATTCACAAGGTCCAATTGTAACGTCTAATTTTCATTAAACGACAGAAACGACCGCGTTTTCAAAGCAAGTACCTTAAAATGTATTAGTTAAGGTCCCAAAAAAATTGAGTAACATTCTAAACTCCTAAAATGAGAATTCTAGCCTCAGACGAAAGAAAAAATAGAGTTAGAATGAAGAAATAAATTTTAACAAAAATCTTATGAAATGTAATGGCATTTTTGTAATTTTGAGTAAATTTTGGAATTCACATAGGAGGGCTTTTTAAATGAAATTTTTGAGTTCTTTAGGGTTCTCAGAGGCCCTGAAAACCATGGGAAGCTCCGGGACATTTAAATCTCATCTGGTGGATATTTTCCAATGTCGATGTGCCTGAACTTTGACGGATTCATTCGAGAAGGTTTTAGCTCCAATCTAAGTTATTACAATGGCATTTTACTAAATTAGGAACCTAAATTTCATAATAGAAAAGATGATTCTCAAAAAGGAGCTAAAACGAAGGAGAAACGAAAATGCAAAGAATAAAGGGCAAAATAGAAATTTTTGAAAAATGCTTCCTCCTTCCCCTATAGGTGGCGCCCCACTCTCTCCTTCATTCAGACTCAAAAATTTCTGCCTAATTTCAGAGAAGGGAGCTAGGGTTTTAGGTGCACAAGAGAGGAAGAAGATGAAGGAGAAATCCAAGCTTTAAATTATGCTTCCTTGGTAGTTTTTCATGCTTTCTTCCATCCAAACCTCCTCTCCTTCATTCTCCTTTGTTTCCTTTAATTAAAATGAAGTTTACAAATCTAATTTAAGGGAGAAACTTAGGAAAAAATTTGGATTTGAAGAGAGGAGCTTGGAGAAAGCAAGATTTAAGCAAGAAAAAGCAAAAAAACTAGGTAATTTTTCTTCCTATGGTTGATACCTTTGGTTCCTCTCCCCCTCCATTTTTCCTAGCATGAGAAACCCTAGGAGGACTTGAATTTTAGGTAGAACTAAGGATGAATCTAAGGAAAAAGGGTGTGGAGATTAAGAATATGTAAAAGAAATTAATAAAAAACTATTAGATTTTAAGATGCAATTTCTAGGGTTTCAATTGCACCTTGTAAAATTTGACTTTGTATGATGATTCCTAGGCCTAAATAAGAGTTTAATTGAGCTCCTAAGATCCCAAGAGGCTCCCCATATGCTTCTGCCATTGAGAAAATAAAGAAAGATTCAAGAAGGCCAAAAATGCTTCTTGTCTCGACCTAAGTAGGTTAGGGTAGCTAGGGAGAGTTTTAAATTTTTTCAAACCCATTTTTGAGTCATATATGATGAATGAAAATAAGGGGAGGCCTTGGGAAAAATTTAGAACTCATAAAAAGTGAATTAGTGCTTTAGATTCCATATTATGACCTAAAGATGCAATATGTAGTTGACTCTTTATTTTAATTGTGTGATGACTATAAGAGGCTTAAAAGGAGTCAAGAGTCATATTTGAAAGGAAAAAATAGAGCCTAGAATTTATTTGAGGAGTGTTCTTCATTAGGTGCAATTATGGAATCATAATGAGGTTATAAGCCAACCTAGTATTTAAGCAAATTGTATAACCTTAGAATTAAGTTCATGAACCTAATTGGCTTCCATAAATTATGTTTAGGCTAAGAGAAAGCATCCCCACACTTTTGTGTGTGTGTGGCAAAAAAAAGGAGCATTCTTTCAAAGGGAAAAGTGTGTGATTGTGTACAAGGTAGCTCTCTCCACCTTCTCTCATGCATGGATGTGTGTTTAGCTTGTCTTAGAATGTTTGTATGTATATTTTCAAGCCATAAGAAGTATGCTAGCATGATTTCATATGCCATGGTTTCATGATGACATATTATGCTTTTAAATGACATTATGATGTTTGCTTCGGTTTGCTTGAGTATGATGAGGCCAAGAACTCTTAACCATGGTGAGGATGAGCCAAGAACCTTTAAGATTGGTTGAGACAAAGCAAAGAGTCTCCCAAAAGCAAGATGGACTCCCAAGAGCATGGTTGAGTCCAAAAATCTCTTAAAGAATGGGTAAGGCAAGTCCAAAATCTATGAGTAAAAGGGTGAGGTCACTCCATCCACTTGGCAAGCCTTTAAATGCCTTGTATGACTTGTTTACATGCCAAGCTTGCTTCTTAAATGTTCATGTCATTTATTATATCTATGCATGCATTTTCAAGACTTGCTTTGCATCCATTATGTATGATTGAATGGGAGATGAGCTATTGGGATTCTTTGAATCTCATTCCCTTCTCTCTAATGATCTAACATGCTAGGTGGACTAAGTGGACAAGGTAATGGAAGCCAACCACCTTGAAGAAGAGAGTTTGACCACATAATGTATGGTTTTGGTTCTTTAAGGCCATATTTATGTCAAATGATGTAATCCATTGATGTATATGGTCTATGACCTCTTGGACATGTGTAATTATGATATTATGTGATGTATAATTGAAAGAATATGATATGTGAATGCTAGAATGTAAATTGAGTATGATAGACAATGTGGCTTCATGAATGGCAATATGGAATTATGCATATGCGTGAATGAAATGGACAAAATGAGATGTATGGAGTTTAGGACCATTTGGACAGCCTACACAAGTCCTAATTATGCTTTTAGACTTGCCCAAGAGGTGCCAAACCCCAAGGAAAGCCATTTGGAGAATTTGGTATCCTATATGGAGCTAAATTTGACCAATTTAGAACCTTATATCACTTTTTATCCAAATGAGCTCTTCTTGATCTATGATTTGATATGCAATTAGAACTTATTGAGAGACTTTTGGAAAGTTAAAGAACATAATTTTTGGAGGTCTACAAAATATTTTATGAATTTCCAAAGTTGGCAAATGTTCTAGTTTTGGTCATGTCACTGTTTACTCAGGTCCGGAAATGAAATCTATCACACATGGCTCAAATGATGTCCAATTGCCATGAGATTTTATAAAGAGAAACTATAAATTCCCAGTGATTTTTGCCAACAAGAATCACCTCATTTGGAGGTCTAAAGAGGGAGATATAAGTTTTTAAAGAATCTATCCAGTATCAGGAGCTTTATCCAACCTTAGTACTTGTTTGATTAGATTTCGAGGTCTGAGTGTACCTGAGTTGGTTTAGAGTTATTTTTTTCCTCTAGCTAACATCCACAAATTTCCATATTGGTATCATTTGCATAGATTGGATTTTTATATAATTAATTGGACATTTTTGAATTTTGCTACAGAAATCTATGACAGCACCAGTGGGCAATTTGACCTCTGGATTATTTCGAATGTTAAACGTCCTATATGATGAATATTATGGTCTACATATATTTTTAGTATGAATTAGACATCTATATCTTTCTATAACAAGCAAGAATGTGTGATTTTAATTTTTTTAGAATTATTTATGATATCTTAAATTTAGGACAGAAAAGGGGCAAAAAGCTGGCTGAAAATATGTGTTATTTTATGCTTCCCTTCACGTTTCTTGAAGTGTAGGCCACTTTTGATAATTCAAATGATTTGTATCCATGTAATTAAATATGAGAATGTGTTGTATGAGTTTACACGGTCTACATGATACTGAATGAAATTTTTATACACGATGCAACATGAAAATATTCATTATTTCTATTGCCTTTTTCCTTGAAAGCTTGTATGATTCTTGAAAATGAGATATCTAAAGGCATGAGATGAGCTAAAAATGATGGTGTTACACTAATCACATATAACAGATAGCCAACCAATTCATTTAACATTCAAAATCTTATTATGTAGTAAATACAAAATTAAAATAGACATATGCATATAATTAGCATTAACCCACGTTACCTCACTTGTAGATAAGTTGGGAAGCTAACAACAATACCAAAATCCTCCTATAATCACAATATCATAAAATTATCACTTTATATTAGTCCATCACTATCCCATTCATCATTTATGGTAATAACCCAATGCTTAAAGAATTAAATTACCAATAGTTACCTAAGGGATACCTACCCAATCACTAAGAGCCTCTAATTTTGAGTTTTGCCTTCCTTAGACTAGAAACATCAAAATATCACTGCAAACCCTAGAAAAATTCGTATAAAATTAAGGCCCATACTATAAATCTACTATAGGGGTCTTAAACCAGTAGAAAATACATCAAAATGAAGAGTTTATACTCACCTAATAACACCCCCAGCCTCAACCTATAAAATTTCACCATGGAAACATCAAATAGCAAGTTTCAGATTTTAGGTGTGGGTGAAAGTACTCCAAATGGGAAGCCAATCAGGTCAAATTGAAAAGAAAGAGAAGAGGATTAAGTTATATAACTATTACCTTGGCTGAATCTTACTCTAGGAGTAGGAAATGATGGAATTTTGCTGCTACCCCTAACCTCCCCTTTAGACCTTCGAATTTGTGTTTGTGTTTTTTTGTGGTTCTGCAGAATGGGGGTGGCTAGAATGATTTTTAGGGTTTAAGTTTGGTCCTAAATGGGTTATAGGTTGACCACCAGCCTAAGGACCTATTGGGCTCCCACTAGTTGTTGGGTTAAGGCTTTGATTTGTTGGGCCAATTACAAGAGTTCAGATTTTTAATTGGATTGAGTCAAGTTTTCAAGAGCCCATTTAGTTGAGGTTTGCATAAGAGATATTAGGCCAATTACAAGAGCTTATGTAAATTGGGTCTTAGGCCTGTATCTCACTTTATCAGATTGGGCCATCACTAGGTGCTCTTTCTTGGGCCAAGCCTCACATTAAAAGGTTAGGTTTTCACCTAAAATTATTGGGCCTCCATTAGTCTCTAACCATGGTCTATTAAATTTTAATTTCAGCTTAGATGAGGTTTCTACCCCAATTAAATCTCAAACTCATATTGATAATTTATCTATCTAAAGTTTTCATTCACATAACTTGCCCAATTACTCCATATTAATTATTCTTAATTAATCTAAATCCATGATTAACACCTTAATTAATTTTGGGGTGTTACAGCTCACATACTTAGGAAACCTATGGAGTTTTCTTCAATTTTCTAGGGAATTTTCCATCTATGGAGCTTACTAGAAGTCTTGAGAGCTCAAACATACTCTTAGATAATCTAAATCATCATTAGAAAGCTCTATAAATCCTTGAGTGCAATCAAATCCCTAATTTCTAATGCTTGTTACCTATAGCCCCTTTTTGAGTTTTATTACTTCCAAATAGTTCCTTAGGCTTCAAAACCCTATTTTTTATTAAGTTTTGACCAGAATTAAACTTCCTACAAAATGCTCTAGCTCTAGCCCAAACACTCAAGCAAAGGAGAACCATGAAGAAGCAGGTTGGGCTATGGTTTCTTACCTTGCTTTTAAGCTTTCATGAATTCCTCCAAACTCTTCTTCTCCTCTACTAAACCAACCATGAAACACCTCTTTTCAAGAATCTAAAATCATTAAGAGAAAGAGTGTAATATCTGGTTCTCTAAAAACAAGAGAAAACGTGAGAAACATAATGTACGGTTTCACTGTAAACGAACAAAATTCACCAGATACAAAAGGAAGTCCCTTGAAATGAGATAGTTAAGGTCCCAAAAAATTTGTGAAGCATTCTAGACTCCTAAAAATGAGAATTTCAGGCTCAAACGGAAAGAAAAACGGAGCTAGAATGAAAAAACAATTTCTTACGAAAAGCTTACGAAACATAATGGCATTTTTGTAATTTTGAGCAAATTTTGGAAGTCACACAGGAGGGCTTTTTAAATGAAAGTTTTGAGTTCTTTGGGGATCTTAGAGGCCCTAAAAATCATGAAAACCCCCGGGACAGTTAAAACCCCTCCGGTGGACATTTTCTAATGTCAGTTGACCTAAACTTTGACTGATTCGTTCAGGAAGGTTTTAGCTTCTATTTGAGTGATTCCAAAGGCATTTTACTAAATTAGAAACCTAAATTTCATAATAGAGAAGATGGTTCTCAAAAAGGAGCTAAAATGAAGGAGAAATGAAAATGCCAAGAACGAAGGGCAAAATAGAAATTTTTGAAAAGTGTAACTTCCTCCCACCTATATATATGATGCACCCTTCTTCTCCCTTCATTATGCACAACCAAGTTCTGCCCAAAACTAGAGGAAAACCCTAGGGAGAGTGGCGCATAAGAGGAAGGTAAAGAGGAGGAGAAATCAAAGGCTTAAGGTATGAAAATTTAGTAGTTTTTCATGCTCTTTGTCTTCCAAACCTCTTCTCCTTCATTCTCCTTTGTTTCCCTTTATTAAAATGAAGTTTACAAATCTGTTTTAAGGGAGAAATTGAGGGGAAAATTCAGATTTGAATAGAGGAGCTCAAAGAACACAAGATTCAAGTGAGAAAAAGTAAGAAAATAAGGTAGTTTCTCTTCCTATGGTTGTCATCTTTGGTTCCCTTCTCCACCATTTCGCCCTACTTGAGAAAACCCTAGAAGGAGATGATTTTTAGGTAGAACCAAGCATGAATCTAAGGAAAAAGGTGTAGAGATTAAGAATATACAAAGGGAATTATCAAAAAACTATTAGATTTCAAGATGCAAATTTTAGGGTTTTGTGTGCACCTTCCAAAATCTGATTTTATATGATAATTTCCTAAATCTAATTAAGAGTTTAAATGAGCTCCTAAGATCCCTAAGATGCTCCCCACATGCTTCCTCCTTCAAGAAAACAAAGAGTATTATAAGGAGGCCAAAAAGGGGTATAGTCTTAGCCAAGCAAAGTTGGGGTAGCTAGGGAGAGTTTTAAATTTTTCTAAGGTCATTCTTGAGTCATGTATGATAAATGAAAATGAGGGAAGGCCTTAGAAAAAATTTAGAACTCATAGAAAGTGATTTGGTGCTTTAAGTTCCATATTGTGACCTAAAGAAGCAACATATAGTTAGGCTCTTTGTTCTGATTATATAATGACTCCAAGAGGCTTAAAAGGAGTCAAGAATCATATTTGAAAGGAAAGAATGGAGCCTAGAATTTATTTGTGGGGGTGTTGCTTCATTAGGTGCATTTATGGACTATAATGGAGTTTACAGAGCCACCTAGTGTCTAAACAAGTATGTGGCCTTAGAATTGAGTTCATGAACCTAATTGACTCCCATAAAATGTGTCTAGGCCAAGAGGAAGCATCTCTACAAGTTTGTGGGTGTGTGGCCGAAGCAAGGGAGGGAATTTCAAAAGGAAAAGTGTGTGATTGTGTGCAAGATAGCTCTCTCCATCTTCACTCATGCATGGATGTGTGTTTAACTTATCTTAGAATGTGTGTATGTGTATTTTTAAGCCATGAAATGTATGATAGCATGATTTCCTATGCCATAGTTTTATGATGACATATTATATTTATATGCTATTTTTTATGTGTGCTTGGGTTTGCTTGAGTGTGGTGAGACCAAGAACCCTTAGCCATGGTAAGGATGAGCCAAGAACCTTTGAGATTGGTTAAGACAAAGCAAAGAGTCTCCCAAAAGCAAGATGGGCTCCCAAGAGCATGGTTGAGTCCAAGAATCTCTTAAAGAATGGGTGAAGCAAGTCCAATATCCACAAGAAATTAGGTGAGGCCAATCCACTTGCTTAGCAAGCCTTTATATGCTATGTATGACTTTCTCAAATGATGAAAATGCCTCTTGAATGTTTACACATGTCAACATGACCATACATGCATTTATGAGACTTGTTTGCATCCATTATGTATGATTGAATGGGAGATGAGCTATTGGGATTCTTTGAATCTCATTTCCTCCTCTCCAATGATCTCACATGCTAGGTGGACCAAGTGGACAAGGTAATGGAAGCCAACCGCCTTGAAGGAAAGAGTTTGACAACCAAGTGCTTGAGTTTTACTATTTAAGGCCATATTTGTGTCAAATGATGTAACCCTTTGATGTATATGGTCTATGACCCCCTTAGACATAAGTAATTATGATAACATGTGATGTATAAATGTATAGATATGATGTATGAACCCTAGAATGGAATTTGGATATGTAATGCCAAGATATGCATGTTGGGAAGCTTGATGTAATGTGTATATGTGTGGATGAAAAGGCCAAATTGAGATGCATGAGATTTGGGACCATTTGGGCAATTTACACGAGTCCTAAATATGCTTTTAGACTTGCCCAAAAGATGCCAAGACCAAGGGAAAACTATTTGGTCCCTTTGGTACCCCATATGGAGCCAAAAATGACCATAATGAATCCCCATGTCACTTTTTAACCAAATGAGATTTTCTTGCTCTGAGATTTGGCATGCAATTAGAGCTTGTTGAGAGACTTTTGGGAAGTTAAAGACCATAATTTTTAAAGGTCTACAGAATATTTGATGAATTTTTAAAGTTGGCAATTTTTCTAATTTTGGTCTGCTGCACTATTCATTTGATCCAAAAATGAAATCTGTCACATAGGGCTCAAATGATGTCCAATTGACACAAAGTTTTATACAAAGAAACTAGATATTCACAGTGACTTGTGTCAATTGGAAGCACCTCATTTGGATTTCTAGAGAGGGAGATATAAATTTTTAAACATTCTATCTAGTATCAGGACCCTTACCCGACCACGATTACTGTTCCATTGAATTCTGAGGTTTGGGTTGCCTAAGCTAGTCTGGAAATATTTTTTCCCTCTAGATAACATCCACAGATTTCCATATTGGTATCATTTTAATGGATTGGATTTTTTTGGAATCAATTGGACATTTTCAAAGTTTGCTCTAGAAATATGTGATAGTTCCAGAAGGCAGTTTGACCTCTGGACCTTTTTAGATGTCAAACGTCCTCTGTGATAGATGTTATGGTCTAGATATATTTTTAATATGAATTAGACATCTGTAGCTTTTCAGAATGACCAAGAATGCATGTTTTCTATTTTCTAGAATTAGTTATGATTTTCCAAAGTTAGTGGTAGAATTGAGCTAAATCTGGCCAAAATGTAATAGGTATATTTTAAACTCCCCTTCATGATTCTTGAGATGTAGGCCACATTTTATGATGCAAATGAGTTGTATTCATGTAATTAAATATAAGAATATGTTGTGTGAGCTCACATGGCTCACATGACGTAGAATGGAATTTTTATATACGACGTAATCTAAAGGAATGTATTATTTGCAATGGCTTTTCTTACTTCCTTCATGGAATATATCACATGAGCATGTAAATGTGATAGAAATAAGCTAGAAATATATGGCGTTACAAAGAGGATGAAGAGAGGAGAAAATTTCATAACTAACTTGTTGCAAAATTCTATGTATTTTCATACCTTGTTGCCTTAGTTTCCTTTCTCTCTCTTCTTCCAATTTCCACACCATTTCTAGTTTGGTTCTGAGCTCAAGTGGCATTTTGGAAGGGTGGACAAGCTAACTTGGTTATATTAAAAGGAGGAGGATAATGTTTATAACAATTCCTGAAATACCGATTACGTCCCTCTACTTTCGTTCCTTCGTTTGGGCTCGTTTTAGCTTCTTTTTTAGAACCGTCTTTTCCATATAAAAATTTAAGTCTTCTAATTCATGAAATGCCTTTGATTCCATCCAAATTAGATTTAAAATCTTATGGAACCTTTCAGTCAAATGTTTAGTTAACTCTTTGCCAAAAATGCACATTAGGAAGGTTTTAACCATTATGATGGTTCCTATAATTTTTGGGGCCTCTGAGAACCTTGAGAAACTTAATTTTTTCATTTAAAGATCCTTCCTTTGGGTTTTCTAAAACTTGCCCTATAACACCATAACACTTTAGCCTTACTTTCCTATATATTATATTCCATACATGTTTCATACATGGGTTTCAAGAAAATATGGATTGAAATCATGGCTCATAATAGCATATATAGTACTTTTACTATTTAAATTTTTCCCCCGTGGACCCCATGGACTCTCCAACATCATCTCCTACTTATAATCCCTCTATACAAGTCATAAACATCATCAAATATCTCATGTAAATCGGATTTGGAGCCCACACATCAGAAAAATAGGAGTTCCATTTCGGGTCCAAATTTCAATTTTCTAGGACAAACTTTGAAAATTCATAATTAAATCTAAAAAACTTGAAACCTAACAAATCATAGCTTTCTAAAAAGCCCTACACTAAAAATACTTTTAGGCCATAAAAACTGCATTTGGACCACTTTTGACAATAGGAAACTGACATAGGTCCAGCTGTCCCGGAATATTGATACAGTTTATTGATATGGAGTTCAAAAATTCATAACTAATTCCAAAAAAATCTAAATCAAGTAAACCATACCAATCTGGAAATCTACATATGTCTACTTTAAGGAAAAAATAGATCTAGATCTAGAAAATGACATTAACCTAATGAAAACTGATGGAATAGTACTAAGGGTCCTGATGCATTACTGATAGTAAGTTCCAACTTCCAAAATGCATATCTCTCTCTACAAACCTCCAAATGAGGTGGTTCCAATGGCTATAAGTCATTGTGAATGTTTAGTTTTTCAATATAAAATTTCAGGACCATTAGACCTCATTCAGCTCTTGAATAATACAAAAAAAATTCTGACCGAATGAACAATAACTCATACCAAAACCAACCTCTATGCCAAACTTTAAAAAATCATAATAAATTCTATGGACCTCCAAATAATGCAGTTCTTAGACCAAAAAAAATCTCTATATGAGATCTATAGGTGTGTAAAATCTTAGCCCTAAAATCGTTCATTTGGTCACTTTATGATATAGGGTTGCATTTTAGCCATTTTGAGCCACTTCAAGGGTCATAAAAGGGTCCAATTTTGCTTCTAGCATTTCTAGGGCCATTTGGGCACATGGGAGAGCATGAAAATAGACCTTTAAACATGCCTAAAGGGTCTAAAAACCCAGATCTCACAAATTCACTACCCCACTTGTTGATATACATAAGATCACACATATGATTCTTGCCATATAATGTCAAAAACATTCATTCTTATTCATATACCCTTAGTTTCCATACATACATCACATATACTGGTATCTACATATGCCTAAGAGGTTATAAATCATTTAAATCATTGCATTACATCACTTGACATCCATATGGCTATAATACAAGCATTTTACAACTTCCTTGCCAACCTCCATGTCTTCAAGTGGGGTGGCTCCCAAATTCCTTGCTATTTAGCTCCACCTAGACATGTTAGGTAATGGGGAGGGAATGAGATTCAAAAAATCTCAATAGCCCTATACAATTTCAATCATACATGATGGATCCATTATCATGTAATAGATGCTATGCATGGTCTATGAGCTACATGTGCATATCAAGAGCATAATTTCCATTTCATAAAGTCTCAATTACATCAAATGAGACTCTCAAGACTTGGTTAGCCTCACCCACTTCTCTTGGGACTTTTGCACTTGCCTCACCCATTTCTCTTAGAACTTTTGACTAAGCCTCACTCCTCTTGAGACTTTTGGTTTGTCTCACCCATGCTAAGGGACTTTTGGCTCATCCTCACCTTTATCAAAGGACTTTTGATATCACCAAGTCTACTCAAGTCTTATTCACATATAAAGTCAATTTAATACACATAAGTGGCACCACATATATTCTTACTAGCTAAACATACTTTTCATAATTCAAACATACACACAAGCATCCCAAGCAAGAAAACATCTACACACACATATGAGAGAAAGGTTAGAGGGCTACCTTATAATGAATCATAATGCTATTCTCTCAGAATTCCCTTCCCCTTCTCGGTCACACTCTTGCAAGGATGTGGGACTCATTTCTCATAGCTTGTAAACATGGAGCATAACTAAGTCATTAAAATAAAACTTAGCTCCTTACAACTTAAGACTAGGCTACTTGACTCACAATGCCTCTTTGTGCTATAATATGGACCTTACAAGTCCATCTTCCCTTATAAGCCTCCTAACTTTATTCCAAGGCTTCCTTTAATGTTTCTTACTCAAAACTAGCCCCTTTATAGCCCTAAAGCAATTTAAATTACTCCTTAGTGTGACTTCTAGTTCAGGCGTAGATAATGCCTCTTTGGATATCCATGGAAGTTATCATGCTCTCCTTGGTAAGAGGTGCATATAGGGAGCTCTTTAGGGATCTCAAAAACTCATACAAGCTCTTAGATAAGCTAGAATAGCTTTAGAAAAAATTAAACTTAAACATTTGTCTTAAAACCCTAAGATTCTCAATCTTGGACTTCATTGCTTCCCATATGATTCCAAGGAACTGTCCTTAATTCCCATACTTTCAAGCACTTTTTTCTCTCTTGCTAAGGTCAGAATTCATCTTCCTCTAAGTGGCTAGGTCGGACCCAAATTTTACTAAAGAGAAACATCTAAGAAGAAGCCATTAAGACTCAAGAAGCTTACCTTATTTGTGAGCTTTTCCAAGAGACTTCCACTTGCAACAAGCCTTTCCTTCCAAGACTTCCTTCTTCTACTTGGGCTAACCTCAAAATAGCACCATATCAACCTCTAGATTCAAGGAAAGAGAGAAGAGGAGGTGGAGAAGGGACTTAGCATGAGAAGAAGCAAGAAAAGGAGCAAGGTTTCTCATCTTTTCAAGACTTCTTCTTCCTCTCTTAGCTTTCCCTCCTATGCGCCCTTCTCTCTGGCCTTTCTCTCTCTCCTTTTAGCCAGCTAAAAGTTGGTCCAGAGGTGGGGGAGAGTTTTGGAAGTTTTAAGAAGTGATTTCCCTTTTCCCACACTTTTTCAGACTAAATCTTACTATAGCGGGAAACCACCCTCGCTACAACGAGCACTTATCAGTCCCAGGTGCCCCCGTGCTCACTACAGCTAGTGTTATTGTGAAAAACTCTTTGGATTTTGTATCAACCCCTGAACTCACTATAGCTAATTAGCTTCTCGCTATAGCGAATAGGTATACTCGCTATAGCTAACAGGTACGCTCGCTATAGCTAGTAGACTTAGAAAAATTCAGCAACCTTAAGTTCTCATGTCTATGAAAACTTGGATGTTACATGCCCAAAATTATGGTATTGCCATTGGCCCTTGTATCTTCCCATTTGGATGTTTTGGCTCCAATTTTGGGCTATCCTAAGGCTCTAACTCACATTTTTAAATGTTCTAATTAACATTCAAATCTCAATTAGCCTTAATCCACTTTACTTTGGGGTCTTCACTTATTAATCAACTGATTTAGATTTCAGTTTCGGTCTATCATAGTTCATATTGGCCTTTCTTAGGCCCATGACCCCCTGTAAGTCATTCATTCCACTCTTTAGGGATGATTTGGATTTCCAAATCATAGGATATTACAAGTAGGGCCTCCAAATCTTAAGAGCAAAGACCACTACTGCTAACTTCAGATCATAGGTGGGATAATTTTCTTTGTGTAGCCTCAACTATCTAGAGGCAAAAGCTATCACTCTATCATACCTAACTTTTACTAGCTCATTTATGCAATACATAGAGATTATATCAAAATTCACATCCATATATAAGCTTTTTAACATTGAAATTAAGCCGTTTATGGGTCATTTTGAGCTATAGAGGTCCAAATTTGATTTTAATATTTCCTAAATTCATTTTTATCCTATGCTTAATTTATGGTATATTACTCATGGAATCCCTTTAAACATCATTGGGCCCGAAGTGACAACATAGAACTCAAATTCTGCACTAATTTTGAAAAATCATAACTTGGGCTATACAACTCCAAATCATGTAAATTAGGTGCCTATGGAAAGCTTAGGATGTGAAATACATGTTGTAAAATTTTCAAAGAAAATTGATTTCATTTGCCTTGTCAAATTCAATGGAACAATAACACAGGTCAGAAATGAAGGCATATAGTAAACCTAAAATTTGAAATTGCATATCTTAGGCTATACAATTCCAAATTAGGTGCTCTCAATGGCGTTAGAAATCTTAAGGTGAGACCTAATTTCTATAAAACTTTTAGGAGCATCTAAGCTCATTTAGTCCATGAAAGTCATGGCATATCAGTGGCAGCTACAGTATCAGGCACAATTAGACCCCTAACTTCAAAAATCCATAACTACCTCTATACTACTCCTTATTATGTAAACTTAATGGCCTTAGAAAGCTTATAATGCAGCTATATGTCCATAAAATTTTATGAGTATTAGGCTTCATTTAGTCCCTAAAAAACTCGAAAAACTAAGCCTATTTTGTGTGAATAGTACTAGGGCATAAATGAAATTTTTGTCCAACTTTAGAAATTTGTAAAATATTTTGTACAACTCCAAAAATTATGGTTCTTTGCTTGACAAAAAGCTCTAGGAAGGTTCTAAATGTATGCCAAATCTTAGGCTTAAACTAGATCATTTAATATACTTTTGACTTAGGAGTTGTTTATAGCAAATTTAAGACCACTTTTGGTACCAATTTGGACCATTTGGTGTCTAATTAGTTTCCTTCCACTTTGAGCACATTTCTTCCATCCTAAATGTCTTTTCTAACCATTCCATATCATTCCAAAATAGACAGATCAAAATTTAACCCTAGGATACTTAAGAGTACATGCATTCATTATATCATCTCATACATCAAACTCTACCATAATACATATACCTTGCCACAATTAGTCATATATGCCATTCTTATACTTTTATACCTAGTTCCATCATAAAACATGAAGAAGCACTATCAAATACATCATAAGTCCATTATAATACATACAAATGTCATATACATAAATATGTTAAGATTTAGTACATAACAACACTTTAATACATAACACCTAGAATCTAAGTTTTTTCTTCATCCTTGTCCTTGCTTAAAGACATTGAAAATGGTTAGTGGGAGCATAAGGGTGAGACTTGGGAGAATCTCAGTAGCCAATCTCAACCAACTCAACACATATAAGAATGTCATGAATGTATGTCATGCATGTGGTGATGCAAAATCAAGGGGTGGCCCAATCTTCACGACGTAGGTTGATGGATAGATGATGGTTCGAGACCCAACGGAAGCAAATAGCCAACCAACGTTATAAGAACGTTGACCTACTACTTAGACAACACGCCTAACCACAAACACAGTAAACTAACCCACACAATGACGCACTTGGATCGAAGCATGAATTGGGGGCTTTTACGAAGTTGAATCACCAACCTCAAGATAGGTTGACAAGACAAAGGTTTCATAAGAGCAAAGAAAAGATAATATTCTCACAATTGGAGAAACACTCAGAATAATTCTATTACTTCCAATCTGATTCAAATGAAGGCAGAATACATATATTTATAGTGTAGCTCAAACCTATCTACTGGAGGAAAAGTAGGAAACTAACTACATAATCCTAACTGAAAGATCTAAAAATTAAAGATACAAAATCAAATCTTTTTAAAAACAGAAAAGGAAAGATAATCAGCCTAATTAATTCTATTTTTCATCCAAATACATAAAGCTTCTAGAAGTCAGCATATTAAGCCCATAATATCATTATTTAGGCCCAAATAAGTCAATCTATGTATGGCCCTTGGTCCAAACTCTCTAATTTACAACATTATAACCCAAATTAGCTCTAATAACTCCATCTTTAGCCTAAATAATGTTGAGGATGTTTTTATTAATACTTGAATCATATTCAAAAATATGCTTGGTTCAAATCTCTTGAATAAGTCCACTTAATGCTTTTTTAAGTTGTTTAGCTTTCGCCCTTGTAATAGGTCCAATTGAAAGATGCAAAGGATCATTTGAATATTTTGAATTAGCATCTTCATGAACCTGGTTCATATCATCCTCCCTCTCTTGAAAAGGAGTCATCCTCGACTCTTCAAAATCTGCACCAAAACAAAGAGAAAGGTCAGAAACATTGAAAGTAGCACTTACACCATACTCACCTGGTAAATCAATCTTATAAACATTATCATTGATTTTCTCTAATACTCGGAAAGCTCCATCTCCTCGAGGCATAAGCTTGGACTTTCTTTTGTCAGGAAATCTCTCTTTTTCTAAGGTGCAACCTAACTAAATCTCCTGGTTCAAATACTATCTTCTTTCGTCCCTTGTTAGCATGATTTACATATTGTTGAGTCATCCTCTCAATGTTTTGCTTAGCTCTTTCATGGATTTCCCTAACGAACTTAGCACACTTCTTCCCATCCATATTGATTCTTTCCTACAAAGGAAAAGGAGTTAAGTCAATGGGTGTAAGAAGATTAAAATCATATATAATCTTAAAGGGCGAATATTTAGTAGTAGAATGAATAGCCCTGTTGTAAGCAAATTTGACGTGCGTTAGACACTCCTTCCAATTCTTTAAATTCTTCTTAACAATTGTTCATAACAAAGAAGAAAGTGTCCTATTCACAACTTCAGTTTGCCCATCAGTTTGTGAGTGGCAGGTAGTAGAAAATAGCAATTTAGTTCCTAGCTTGCTCCACAAAGTCTTCTAAAAATAACTTAGGAACTAAGCATCTCGATTTGATACTATAATTCTCGGCATCCCATGAAGCCATACAACTTCTTGAAAGACCAAATTAGCAATGTTAGAAGCATCATCAACCTTATGACATGCAATGAAATGTGCCATTTTAGAAAATCTATCTACTACAATAAAAATGGAGTCCCTCCCCCTTTTAGACCTAGGTAATCCCACAATAAAGTCCACAGAGATATCTTCCCAAGGTACACTAGGAATAGGAAGGGGAGTATACAATCCATGGGGATTTATTTTAGATTTAGCTTTATAACACAATACACCTGCCTACAAATTTTTCAACATCCCTACGCATCCTAGGCCAATAAAAATGTTCATTTAAGACTTCAAATATTTTAGTAATGCCAAAATGTCCCATTAAACCACCTGAATGCACTTCCTTCACCAATAACATACATGTAGAATAATTAGGAATGCAAAGCTTATTAACACGAAATAAGAATCTATCATGTAAGTAAAATTTATCCCAACCAAGTCTAGGCTTGCAATGGCTAAAAGCTTCACCAAAGTCAATGTCATTAGTATATAATTCTTTGATGAACTCAAAACTAAGAATTTTAGAATCTAACATGGAAAGAAGAACATACCTACATGAAGGTGCATCTGCAGCAATATTCTCCTTACCTTTCTTGTGCTTAATGACATATAGGAAAGATTCAATGAATTCAACCCACTTAGCATGTCTTCGATTCAATTTGTTTTAGCTCTTAATATGTTTGAGAGCCTCATGATCAGAATGTATGACAAATTCCTTAGGCCATAAATAATGATGCCATGTTTCCAACACTCTAACTAAGGCATATAACTCCTTATCATACATAGGATAGTTAAGAGTAGGACCACTTAGCTTTTCATTAAAATATGCAATGGGCTTACCTTCTTGCATAAGTACACCTCCTATGCCAATTCCACTTACATCACATTCAACCTCAAAAATCTTACCAAAGTCTGGAAGTGTAAGTAAAGGTGCTTAGGTGAGCTTCTCCTTGAGAGTTTGAAAAGCTTTCTCTTGAGCTTCTCCTCATTTAAATGGAGCATTTTTCTTTGTCAATTCATTCAATGGAGCTGCTAATGTGCTAAAGTCCTTCACAAACCTTCTATAAAAGCTTGCAAGTCTATGAAAGCTCCTCACATGTCTGATCGTGGTAGGGGTCGGCCAATCTCGAATGGCTTTGATCTTTTCTTTATCCGCTTCAATCCCCTCAGCACTCACAATAAAACCAAGAAAAAATAACTCTATTAGTACAAAAAGCACACTTTAAATTGCCAAATAGTTTTTCTTTTCTTAGAACATCTAGGACTTGTCTTAAGTGAACTACATGCTCATTCAAAGTCCTACTATACACAAGAATATCATCAAAGTAAACTACCACAAACTTGCCTATGAAAGCACACAAGACATGATTCATTAACCTCATAATGTACTAGGTGCATTAGTGAGACCAAAAGGCATAACTAGCCATTCGTAAAGTCCATGTTTAGTCTTAAATGCAGTTTTCCATTCATCTCCTTCTTTCATTCTAATATGATGATAGCCACTTTTTAAATCAATTTTAGAGAAAATAGTGGAGCCATTTAATTCATCAAGCATATCATCTAACCTAAGAATAGAATGACGATATCTCACCGTTTTATTATTGATGGCTCTACAATCAACACACATCCTCCATATGCCATCCTTCTTAGGTACAAGCAGCACCGGTATAGCACACGGGCTTAGGCTCTCCCTTACATATCCTTTATCAAGAAGCTCTTGCACTTGTCTTTGAATCTCTTTAGTCTCTTCAGGGTTGGTACGGTATGCTGGGCGGTTTGGTAGAGGTGTTCCAGGTATAAAGTCAATTTGATGTTCTATCCCTCTAATTGGTGGCAATCTGGGAGGTATTTCTTCAAAAAAGATATCTTCATATTCCTACAATAAAGACTTAACAACACTAGGCAAGGTAGAGGTTAAGTCGTTAGTGTTTAACATAGCTTCTTTGTAGATAAATACTATAAGGTTTTGTTGAGAAAACAAAGCTTGCTTGATTTCACTCTTTTTTGCCACTAATAAATTTTTCTCTCCTTCTCTCTCATTTTCTTTCTTGCCTTTAAATTTTTCTTTCTTTTCTCTCTCTCCTCTTGGCTTAGTCTCTTTTCCTCTTCCATTTTCATTGCCTTCCTTTTTAGAAACATTTATACTCTTACTTTCTCTTTTTCTTTTCCTTCTTGATTTGATCTTCTAATATTTGTTTTGGTGACATAAGAAGGAGGGTTATAGGTTCCCCTCTAAGTACAAAAGAATAACGATTTAGAAAACCATCATGTGTAACATGTCTATCATATTACCAAGGCCTACCTAATAAAATATGACATGCTTTCATTGGTACAACATCACATAGTATTTCATCTTTATACTTACCAATAGAAAACATTACCTTTACTTGTTTTGTTACCATCAACTCTCCACATTCATTAAGCCATTGAAGCTTGTATGGCCGTTGATGCTTGAAGGTAAATAAATTCAACTTCTCTACTAGTTCAGTGCTTACCACATTGCAGCAACTTCCTCCATCTATGATGACACCACATATTTTCCTTTGGATTTAACAAAGAGTATGAAATAAGTTCTCACTTTATTCATTTTCTTCTTCCATTATCTGGGCACTAAGGGCTCTCCTAGTCACAAGGAGCTCTCCTTCTTCTGCATATTCTCTATCTTCATTCTCTATGAATAGATCTTCTTCTTCTTCTTCAGTTGTTTCTCCTTCAGTTTCCCACTCACCAAGGTTGTTAATAGTCATGGTTCGCTTGTTAGGACATTCACTAGAAATATGTCCTCTCCCTTGACACTTGAAGCATTGTATGTCTCGATTTTTGGAAGAACTTGGTCTACTTTGAACCTTCTTAGGTGGGGTGGCTAACTTTTCTCCTTTCTTAGTTTCATTCTCCTTAGAATTTGAAGAAGAGGGAATATCATTCTTTGAGTTTTTCTTCCATGTGTTGAAAGAACTTGAATTAGAGTTCTTCTTTACAAAATTCTTTCTCTTAAGTTGTCTCTCTATCTTGGCAGCTTAATGGACTAAGTCATGAATCTCCATATAATGGTACATCTCCACAATATCAGCTATGTCATGGTTGAGCCCATCTAAGAAGTGAGCCATTGTTGCTTCTAGATCCTCCTCTACATTAGCTCTAATTGTGGCTATTTGCATCTCCTTGTAGTACTCATCCACACTCTTGGATCCTTGAGTGAGGCGTTGAAACTTTTTGTGAAGTTCCCTTTGAAAATAAGATGGAATGAATTGCCTCCTCATGATAACCTTCATCTCTTCCCATGTTGAGATGGGGTGCTCTCCATATCTAATCTTCTCCTTTTGCATTTGGTCCTACCAATTAAGAGCATAATCAGTAAACTCAAGAGTAGCAATTTTGACCTTCTTACCCTCAGAGTAGTTATGGCATGAAAAGATTTGCTCTACATGCATCTCCCATTCCAGGTATGTTTCCAGATCACTCTTACCTTGAAAGGAAGGAATTTTGACTTTGACTCCTCCAAGGCCTTCTTCTTCATCTTTAGGCCTCCTCGGTGGTCTTCTTTATATGTTAAGTGGCCTTCTTCTTGGCTGAGTCTCCTCTCCTTCATAATCTTCATCATGGCTCTCAATGTCTTCTACATATTCACAGTGTTGTGGGCGTGCAGTATGAGCTTGTCTTTGGTTAGCTTGAATAGTCATTTAGCTAGAGGTTCTACTCTCCACTCGATTTAAGCGTTCATGGAGTCCTTCTAATTTCTTATCAAGCATCCTTTCAAAATGACTCACTAGTGCTTTCATTTGCAAAGGCGCTACTCCAAATGAATTGTGATCATTATAATCACTTTCATGTGTAACTCCTTTTTCTCGATTATCTGCCATGTTAGTAAAAAAGAAATGAAAGAAACAAAAGTATATAGGACCTCAGAAATACGTCCTCACGTGTTTTACTTAATTGAGATATAACACTCACTCATGTTTACATTCTCCCTCTTTTTGGCTTTTGTTTTTTTGGATAATAATCTTACCTACTCTTGCCTTTTACCTCTCAGTATCAATCCTGTACTCTTACGTCACCTAAGATCTCGTCGAGTGATTCAATATTGCTAATTCTCAGTTCAACCAAGTATGTGTAGATGGGTGGTTTGAAAGTCATGATTGGCACACACAAGACACAATTGAGGGTAGGGTTTGGTTAGGCTTGGGTTCCAAAGAGAAGAAGGAAGATTTAACTACTTAATAATGCAAAATCAAGTTTAAAATCCCAAAGAGCCACAAATGTAATTCTGAAAATTTCAACTGAGGAAAATGCAAGATCAAAATAAGAAAGTTCAAATAAAGGAAAAAAAGGGAAACAAGGGCAAATCAAAATAAGGAAATGCACAATACAATATCAAAGAAAATAAGGTAAAATAGAAAAAAAAAAATTATCTGATCAACAATTCCTTTCTTTTCGCTTTTTTTTTGTTTTGCCTTTTTTTTCTTTCGTTTTTTTTTTTCTAAGCTTTTTTGTTCTTTTCTCTTATGACTTGATCTAATGAAATAGCCCAAAACTTACAAAATCACAAAATAGGAAACAAACTAAACAAATTAGATTTGAGAGATTCAAAAAATATTATCAACTAAAACCTAATATATCTTGACATAGAAAAGTCTAATTGGGATGATTCCAAAACGACATGAAAGTTGAGATTCTGAACTTTCAGAAACACCTATCAATCATCCAAAACCTCAATCGAAAAGGGGTCGAATAGATAAGAAATGAAATAGAATGTTTAGACAAGAAAAAATTTCAGATTACAAAATTAATGGCTCTTATAGTATAAAAACCAAATTTTGCACACTAAGAATTAAATCTAAAAACAAGGTAGAAAGTTTTATTTTTTTGGTATTCAAGGTGGCAAAGAAAAGATATGGTAAATAAGAAAATTTAGAGGTTAGAAGGAATAGGTATTGGATAATAATGGGTAACCTACCATGTAAACCAAAGCTCTGATACCAAATGATATAAAATCAAGGGGTGGCCCAATCTTCACGACGTAAGTTGATGGATAGATGATGATTCGAGACCCGACGAAAGCAAATAGCCAACCAATATTATAAGAACATTGACTTGCTACTCAGACAACATGCCTAACCATGAACATAGTAAACCAACCCATACAACGACACATTTGGATCGAAGCACGAATTGGGGGCTTTTGCGAACTTGAATCACCAACCTCAAGATAGGTTGACAAGACAAAGGTTTCACAAGAGCAAAGAAAAGATAATATTCTCACAATTAGAGAAACACTCGGAATAATTCTATTACTTCCAATCTGATTCAAATGAAGGCAGAATACATATATTTATAGTGTAGCTCAAACCTATCTACTGGAGGAATAGTGCTTGACTAGTATAGAACAATCATAAGGCAAATTGATCCCATAAGACTGATTCTAGGTTCTAAGATGCTCACTTAATCTCATTAGGACTCAAGGTGGCAATTGAGACTAGTTTAGGTCTATTATGAAGTAACCTTTGGTTCTTACTTTCTAAACCTTAAACTCGTACTTTCCACGAGTCTTATAATTCTCAAGAGACTCATTTGAATCATTACATACTTGGTTAGTAAGTTAAAATGAATAAATCAATATCATATATTGATCTCTATAAGCATGACTATGCATTTCTTAGTCCTACTCATTCGAAGGGCCCACAAAAATCACTTCTCCTATGTAAGAGGGATAAAATCTCACCTACATCACTCATATCCCTTTAGATGACTTGTGACATACCTAATCATCACTTTTTGGCCCATTCCTATTAAAGGTGACATCAAATAGTGTAACACCATGACAAGATATCATCAAAATATATCACAAGTGGCATTAAAGTGCCATTTTAACCAATTTACCACTTTTAGTAGCGAAAATAACCAACACGTAACGCCAAAATAATTTATTAGTGGTCAAATAAATCATATGAGCTTGCCAAATGTAATAAACATCCTCAACACATATGTTGAACTATAAATGACATAAACTTGGAAGCTCAAAAATTTGCTACAAGCCATATTCCACAAAATCACATCATTACACATCAAGCCATAGGTTTGCATATTTTCTCTTAAGCCAAGTGAGTTCAAACTTGGTTAAATAGGCCATATGAGTTTACCAACTCTTTCTTTTATTCATAATATACTTAATCACATCAAGAACACCACAATTCATCATGCAAATCTCAAGTTTAAAGCCATTTTCCTCAAAACAGATTTGCCTACCTCGGGGTTCCAAGGACAGGTTACTGACATAAATTTTGGAAATTCATAATTAATCCTAGAAAAATTGAAATTAAGCAAATGATAGCTCCCTAGAAATCCTTAAATGTCAACCACAGGTTAAAAATCATTCCAGACCATAAAAACATTAACTGAACCACCAATAACAATATAATAGTAGCACCAAAGGTCCAGCTGCCCAAGTTTGCTATCACAAGTTTCTGATATAAATTTCAAAAATTTATAACTAATTCTAGAAAAATCAAAATCCAGCAAACCATACCATTCTGGAAAGTTGTGGATGTCTACATTAGAGCAAGGAAATGGCATCTAACTCATTAAAATTGATGGAACAATACTAGAGATCTATCTGCATTATTTGTACTGACTACCAATTTCGAAAATTCATATCTCCTTCAATATAAATCCAATTGAGTTACTCTCAAGTGCTATAGAAAGCTTATCATTCCTAGTTTATTCTTATAAAATTTCATGAGCATTAGATATCATTTGGCCCTTAGATAACATAAGAGAAGAAACTGACCATATGAATAGTTCACATACTAAATCTAAAAAATTTTCCAACTTTAGAAATTCATAATTTATTCTTTAGAGCTCCAAATAATATGGTTCTTAGCTCAATAAAAGCTTTAGATGAGCCTATACTCATGCTAAATTTCATGGGAAAATTTGCCCATTTGTTCAATTTTGCATATAAGGTGCAAAAGTGGCACTTTTAGATGTCATAAAGGGTTAAAAAAATGCAATATGTTCTCCTACTCTAACCATAACCAATTGGGCATGTGTGAATGGTTAAAATCAAAATATAAAGGCTGTCCAAGTGTTCTAAATCCTCACACATCTCAAAACCACTTCCTAACTTAAGCTTACATATAAGTATCCTAAGGCATTTAGATGTCAAACCTTCTTATACATGCACACATGGTTCCAAAACCCATTTATTCATCATAAATACATAAATTTACATATGTTCAATCAATTACATCATTCATATATCATGTGATTACAACTATTGACATGAAAATGCTTGTTTTCTTTCTCCTTTATCAAAGTGCCATGCTTCAAGATCTTTGGCCTCCACTCTTTGATCCACTTAACTCACCTAGACATAATTAGACATGTGGAGGGGAAGAGTGAGATTCAAACAATCGCAATAGCTCCTCACCTTTTCAAACATACATAATGGATGCAATCCAAGTAAAAGAATGCATGCATGTCTCTTGGGCTAGTCTTGAACATACTTAAATCATTTTTCATGTTCAAAAAACTCATATATATCATACATAGGCTCTTAAGGGTCTTGGTTTAGCCTTACTTATTTTTCTTGGGACTTTTGGATTTGTCTCACCCATTTTCAAGGGGCTTTTGACTAAGCTTCACTCTTCTTAAGACTTTTAGCTTTGTCTCACCCAATCCTAGGGACTTTTGGCTTATCCTTACCCTTGCTAAAGGACTTTTAGTATCACTATACCCATTTAAACCAAAACACATTCATCGAACACATTTCAAAAACATCATGGTACCATGACATGTAAGAAATAGCTAGAAACATTTCTCATGGCATAAACATATATACACACATCCAAGGACAAAAAAACACCTAAGAATGTATAAGAGAAAGGTAAGAGAGTTATGTTAGAGCAAATGCACACACTTTTCTCTTAAGATTCTTTTCACTCTTCCCTGCCAAGCATTGTAACTAAGTGGCTCTTGGTTCTCTTAGCCTAGACATATCAAATGAAACATAAATTACTCATAAGAGAAAGCTTAAGTTTTCACAAACTCTATAGAGGCTTGCTTGGTTCTAAGACACACTTATAGTTCCATAAAGGACCTAATGAAACAACTATGAAAATTCATGATCTTGGCTCCATTTTCTCCCTCAATCTATGACTCTTTACTCCATTTGAACTCCTTGGAGTCATCACACATTCATTCTAAGGAGCCTAGCTATAAGTTACTTCTTTATGTCCCATTATGGAACTTACACCTCTATCTCACATTCCATGGCTTCTAAAATTTTTTCAAGGATTCCTTTGATGTTCTTCTATCATATCTAGTCCCATTCTAAGCTTGAAACAAATTAAAACACTTCCTAAGTGCTTAATATAACCTAGGCCAAGACATGCTCCTTGTTTGGAGCCTATAGAGTTTGCTTCACTTTCATGAAGGGGATGGCACTTATGCAACTTCCTAGATGTCTAAGGGTCTTATCCCGAACCGGATCCTGCTCGACCATCCAAACAACTTGGCATCATTAGACTCATCTCATCAAACTGAGTTTAACTGTGGGCCACGGATTTCTGAGATTCTTGCCCGATTTTTTGATATTTGTGCTTAAAGCCACGAATAGAGGGTGAAACTAGGGTTCCCTGAACTTTAGGGCAATTTATACATTTTTCCCAACATATAACTTTTCTTTGCATTTTAGTCCCTGGCTTCTTCATACTTGTCTTTGGAGGCTCGTCGAGACCTTTTTCTGATCTTTTTTTTTTCATCTATTTTAGCCCCAATTTTAGGGCACCTCTGGCCTTGACTCATCATTATTTACGATCTAGAATATTATTCTAATTTTATTAGACCTCAATTTATTCTATTTGGGGGACTTCCTTTTATATCCGGTGAATTTCGTACGTTGACGGAGAAACCATATGTTACGTTTCTCGCGTTTCCTTACGTTTTCTTGGATTTTCAGAATACCAGCAGTTACACATATTGAGAGCCCATGGGGTTTTGTTAGTTTTCCTAGGGAATTTGCCACTTGTGAAGCTTCCTAGATATCTTGAGAACTCAAACATACACTTACATAAGTTAAATTACCCTTAGAAAGCTTCATAAATACCTAGGTGCAACTAAAACCCTAACTTTCATAACTTAATTTCTAAAGCTTTTCTTTTAGTTTCAATTGTATATTCTTATTCTTTATGTTCTTAAACCCCAAATCCTATCAAGTTTGGATCAAAATAAAGAAGGAAGAAAAAATCCAAGAAGAAGCAATTTCTCATAAAAAGCTTGCCTTGTTTTCAAGCTTTTCAAGAGAGCTTTCACAAGCTTCCAAGTGTTCTTCCAAACTCTCTCTTTCCTCTACTAAACCAACCATAAAGCATGTCCAATTAAGTCACCAAAACCATGATAAGAGAGAGGAGAAAGAGGAGAAGTTTAATGAAAGGAGAAGCATGAAAAAGAGATAATTTCTTACACTTTTCAAGCTTGGTTTCCTCCCCTTTTGCTCCCTCTTTGGTGTGCCACTTAGGTTGGTTCTATTTCTATTCCAAAGTGAAAATTAGTTGATTAAGATGGAAGGCAAAAATGGGATGTTATTTAAGAGGTGGAGGACCATTTATAATAATTCCCAAAATTTTTACTATATCCCTAAACTTTGTTTTCTCCGTTTGAGCTCATTTCATATCCTTTTTTAGTACTATCTTTCTCATCATGAAATTTAGGTTCTCTAATTCATAAAATGCCTTTTGGTTTCACCTAAATTGGATTTAAAACCTTACTGAATGGTCTGATCAAACTTTTGGTCAACTGACACTCTAAAACATAAATCGGAAGAGTTTTAACTATTCTAGGGGTTCCTATGGTTTTTAGGGGCCCTGATAACCTTAATGTGCTCAATTTTATTATTTAAAAATCCTTTCTTTAAATTTTTGAGAAGTTGCCCAAAATTATAGTTTCTACCACTGGGATTTGTATTAAGCCATTTAGCCACTTCGACTTCGATTTCAAGCCACCTCTGGATCCTTACCCTTATTTCTAGATGCTTTATTTATTAATCTAGCCTTATTTTACCTTATTTCATTTAATTATGGGGGTCTCCTTTTATAATCTAATCGATTTTAGTCCAGTTCTAGAAAAATTGGATATTACAAGTCACATAATACTCTCCCTCCATTCACACATCCAAGCATGGATTGACACACAACCCTCCACTCTCCAAGTCACATGTATAGTTTTTGACACTAATATGCAGATCTAATACATAACTTTCACTTCATTCACACATTGTACACATTTACACATGGATTAAACTCTCTACACTCACACATCCTTGAACTCACATGTGCACACACATTCACACATAGATTAATGCACCAAGTCACTAAGGCACGACATTCTCTCTTTCACACACAAATTCAATGCATGGCTCTTTGGATGCATGAATGAAGCACACATCATTTTTCACTTTCAAGTTGCCATTGATTGAAAATTAAAGCTGAGAAGATGCAGATTCATGTAACTCTCATGTGACACATGTCCAAGATGGATGGGGAGGGAGGAATCACATAAGGATCAAGCACAGGAAGCTCTCATGGCTAAAGGTGTAAATCAGATTTTCCTCCATTACTTATAGTTAATGGAAGTTTGAATCCACCATATAGGTAGCTTGGAATGAAGGCCTTGAAGTGCAAATTTGAATCTAAGAAAAATGCTCTAAGATTTGGCTAATTCTTCTCTCCTTTTCTTCTCCTTTTTAGTTGCAATTTTCTAGTTATATAAGACTAGGTTTAGCTTGCATTAACTTGATGATTGTGGCTATAATTTTAGATTGGATTTTTGAAATTTTTGAGCTATTGAATAGACATTTTGGAGATTGAATTGAAGGATTAATTGTTCAATGATTTCTTTATTTTTCTGCTACACATTTTGTTCTCTTTTCCTCTTAAATTTCAACTTGATTAATGCAATGGTTATTGTGTGTAATATTGTTGGATTTTTGTGCCTAAATTTTAATTTAAGGAATCTTGATACTTGATTGGTTAATTAGGCATCTAGGATGAAAGTGCAAAAACCTTTAAAGATCAATTAATCTCTTTTTTTAATGTGTTCAATGAGCTTAATTCAAGGATTAGTAATCTAATGTAGTCTTAAGGTTTCAAGAGTCATTAATTTGCTTATTTCTTTTATTTTTAAGTGCTCACTTAAGAAAATTTATTATGAATACACTAAATAGGATTAGGTCCAAATTTTAGTGAAATATAATTTGGATGATGATAGTTGAACTTCAAGGAATTCACTTAAGGCTAGCTACACTTAATTGCTTGATTGTTGTTGCTTTCTTTGATTCTAACTAGTAGTTTTGTTTTAATTATTGAATTACTTTTAATTTTAGTCATTGAACCCCTAACAAATTTATGAAATTATTAGCTTTTAGGTTATATTTGACATTTAAAAAGCTTCCTTAAGTAATTGGGATCTATTTCCATAGGAGACAATCTTGGTTGCATCATTGTCTAAAAATTTATTTTATAGCCAAGTTATTTTTAACTATTCGGCAATAGTTATCACTCTTCATATAGGAAACTATGGTGATTTCAAGTCAAAGGATTACGTACATCATGGTCACTATGAGAATTGCTTATGACACTCACTAAGCGATCCATATAGCATTCTCATAGTGAGTCTATTTGTTACATTTGTTTTCTAACAAGTACCATGTAATGACTTAATATCTCATATTTATGATTGTGCTAATCGGTCAACATACATGCTAGTCTCATTGTATTATTGTTATCCCATTTCACAATAATACTCAACTAAAGACACTTTAAGGATAATAAATTATTCTAATGATAATTAATATATTTATTTATATTATGCAGATATAAAATTAAATATAATAATTAAAATGACCTCAAAAATAAAATGTAATATAATGTATGTCAATATAATAATCCTATTGGCTTCTAAGGCATACATTGACACAATATTATGTTAGAGCCTAAGCATGGAAATTAAGCTCAGCATAGGAGAGATCAAGAGGCATTTCAAGCCTAAAAAAAAAGAATGACAATATAGTTCACAAAATAATGTTGAACTGTATGGCTGATGACTTAATGCTCAAGTATGAGTCTTATTTGACCACACAAGCCACATGGATTGCCTTAAAGGATAAATTTAGTTGTATTTCTTCAATCAAACTTAGAAGGCTAACTATTAAGTTTGACATATACAAGTTATGACCAAATACTTCAATGAAGTAGCATTTGATAAAAATGTTAAATATGATCAAAGAATTAAAGTCAGTTGGTCATGTCCTTACATATAAACAATGTAATATCTGATTTTTCTAAAACTAGACCAAAATTGATTAAATAATAAAAAGAGACCCCTATAATAAAATGAAATAAGGTAAGATAGAGCTAGAGTAATAAATACAGTATCTAATAATGAGGGTAAGGAACTAGAGGTGTGTAATGTCCGATTTTCATAAAAACAACAAAAAATGAATACACTTTAAAAGTAAGTCCTCTTAAATGAATTGGTTAAGGCCCAGAAAAATAAGAATAATGACCTAGACATTAAGTAATGAAAATAGGAAGCCAAAGGTGCTTCGAAATAGAAGCTAAAATAACTAGACAGAATTTAACGAAATAGTTACGTAACGTAATAGCATTTTCCTAATTTTAGGTAATTTTTAGAATACTCATATGAGGGCTTTTTAAATAAAAAATTTGAGCTCTCTGGGGTTCTCAAAGGCCCTGAAAATCATAGGAAGCTTTGGAACAGTTAAAACCCCTCTGGTGCACGTTTTCTAATGTCAGTTGACCTAAACTTTGACCCTTTCATTCAGGAAGGTTTTAGCTTCAAATTGAGTGATTCCAATGGCATTTTATAAGATTGAGAACCTAAATTTTATGATGGAAAAGTCAATTCTCAAAAAGGAGCTAAAATGGACCGAAAACGAAAATGCCAAGTTTCTGAGATATAAATGGAATTTCTTTAGAACAATTTTAATTCTCCACCAATTTATATGTCACGACCTACCTTTCTCCTCCTTAAACCGACTTCATTTATGCCCTAAAACAAAGAGGAGACCTTAAGATAAAGGCGCACAAGGGAGGAGGAAAAAAGAGAAGAAAAACCAAGTGAAAGGTATGAAAATTCATGAATTTTCTTAGTTTCTCTTTAGTAAACTTCTCCTTCTCTTTCTTCTCTTCCTTCCTATGGATTTATTGTAATCTTTGGTTCCTTGAAAACAAGAGAAACTGCGAGAAACATAACGTATAGTTTCTCCATAAATGCACAAAATTTAACAGATAAAAGGGGAAGTCCCCAGATAAAGTGATTTGAGATCCAATAAAATTAGAGTAATATTTTAGACCTTAAATAATGATGAGTTAAGGCTAAAGATGCCCTGAAACCAAAGCAAGAATAGCCAAACAGATTTCAACGAAAATGTAACAAAAGGTAATATGGCATTTTTGTAATTTTGGAAAATTTTTAGAATACTCATAGGAGGACTTTTTAAATGAAAAATTTGAGTCCCCCAAGGTTCTCAGAGGCCTTGAAAATCATGGAAAGTACCAGGATAGTTAAAGCCCCTCCAGTAGACGTTTTCAAGTGGTAGTCAGCCCGAACTTTGATCGATTCATTCAGGAACTCCAAATTGAGTGATTCCAAAGGCATTTTATAAGATTGAGAATCTAAATTTTATGATAGAAAAGATGGTTCTAAAAAAGGAGCTAAAACAAACTAGAAACAAAAATGCCAAAAATGAAGGATAAAATTAGAATTTTTCAAAGTGAAAGTTCAAGAAGCACTTTTATAAAAATGTCCTCACTACTGCCCTACTCCTTATGACCGACTTTTCTAGGCTAAAACAGAACCAAGGGTAGATGAGAATGGTGCACAAGATAGAGGGAAGAAGGAAGAGAGAAACCTAGTAAAAAGTAAAAGAATTTCATAGTTTTTTGTGCTTTCTCCTTCACCAATCTTCTTCTCCTTTTTCTCCTCTTTCTTTCTATAGATTTATTAAAGCCTTTGGGTCTATTTTGAGCTCAGACTAGAGGGACAAATTTTCAAATTGAGGAGAAGAGCCAAAGGAAAGGGAAAAGTATCCAAGAAAAGCTTGAATTCAAGGTAAGAATCCTTAGTTCCATGCCTCTTCTTCCTTGTTTCTCTTCTTGTGCATTTCGTCCAACATATGGCCAGCTAAGGGGAGTGTGTTTTTGGATAGAACTAAGAATGAATCTTAGGAATTAAGGTGTGAAATTAAGAATATTCAAAGAGAACAAAGTAAGAACTATGAAATTGCATGATAGAAAAGTTAAGGTTTTATGTGTTCCCTTAAAATTCTGTTTTGATACAAGAATTCCTAGGCCTAAATGAATGGTTATATAAGCTGTAGAGATCTCTAAGAAGCTTCTGACATGCATCTCCCATCAAGAAAACAAAGTAAACTCCTTGTTCCCCTTTAGTGTTCATCACCTTGACTTATAGCAGAACAAGAGCATAGGGGTAGTTTTAATTTGTTCCAAACTTGTTTTTGAGTCATATAAGACCAAAGAGGATGAGAGGAAGCTTTGAAAAAATTTTAGAAGCCATAGATAGTGTGATGGTATCATAGGTTCCATATTATGCCTTAAAGAAGCAGCACCTAGGTAGGCTCCATGAAATGAATGTGCGATGGCTCCAAGAGACTTTAATGGAGTCAAGAACCTTAAATGGATGGAAAGAATGGAGCAAAGATGATTTTTTCCTAAGGTGGCTTCTGTGATGACCCTAACTTCTAATCATTGTAATTAAGGTTAAATACATGATTAATAACCATAAAGCAAGGTTACGTGGCATTAAGACTAATTACATTATGGAAATACGGAGAAATTTGAACCTTAATTTTATTAGAGTCATCAACCATATAATTACTAACACTTACGTACATCAAGGGAAACGAACATTCATTTATGAGCCTTGATTTTATTACCTATCATTTTCAACTCACATTTATCTTCTATCAATGTTTACAAGTCATCCCTTAAGGTTACTATATGGAAAACCAAGATTTCCTAGTTAATATAGGAGTTTCAGGACATTCGCCGCGGCCAATGTCCCCTTAACTACGGCCAATTCCCCTCAGCTTCACCTTTCGCATCGTTACTAGCTGCAGCGAGTTAGACTTTTGCCGTGGCCAACTTACATGGCACCACGGTGAAGAAGCCTCATGGAACTTCCATCACTCACCTCTTGCTATTGGCCACAGCCAGTACCTCCTTTTGCCACGGCCAATTCCTCTCTGGAATGCCCGGCTCATTTTCATAAAATTTTACCGCGGCCAATTCCCCTCTGGACTACTCCCAGTTTAGCCTCTCACATTTCGCCGCAGCCAATTCTGCATTCACCACAGTGAATTGCTCTCTAGAACTCTCCCTGGGTAACTTTGCCACTATTGGCCACGGCTAACAATATTTTGGCCGCAGCCAAATGCCCTCTAATCCTACTACTCTTAAAACCTTGCCTTATACTCTCCACTCTCCCTCCAATAACCCCCTAGGGTCACTCAACCTTACATTATGCAACTAAAATGGTGTTTATGCACCTTATTTATCCAGCTATTCTACCGTCACTAATTCAAAGCTTGAATATAAATTTCTACTCATCCAACTACCATATTTTAGCCATTTCACATATTAATGTTAGCAAAAATTTCATAAGCTTCCAACAATTAACATTCAAGCATACATTCCATTAAAGGTTTCATAAATTAATAGTTTATATCAACATCTAATGCGTCACATGATTACAATTCCCAAATGGTAAACCATGTCACAAATCCAACAAAACTATATATCAGCTACTATAAGTTCATACGTCAATATCCAACTATAATGAGACTTAACTCCTTGGTGGTTACATTTCAACCAAGCAAAATTAAATGTCTACACTTGGCAATATGATTACATGATGATGCTATGTAAACTAATAATAAAACTGCATCTACTCTACTCAGATTAGCCCAAGTGTATCTTCCTCCACACATGGCTAGTGCTCATGGATTTTCATCCACTTGCTTGCCCTTATCCTTACTCGAAGGACCTTCACCTGAAATATTAATCCCATAAAACGGGGTGAGATATGAATCTCAGTAACCAAGGCAATTCCATCATATATTCCAGTTTAATTAGCATACATGCATAATTTCACATAAGCAACAGCAAAATACCAGTCATATCAGTAAATGAAACAAGTAGGCTATCATTATTACTATCCCATACTAGTAATCATTTTTCCACGTGTTAAAGGCCATTAATATCGGGAGAGGCTCGTCCACGGCACCTACTTCCCATTGAGCACAACCAGGGTTCAATGCATCTGGGGTTTGATCATAACCTGATGCCCAATCGAAGCACATGCATAGGTGGCAGCAACACCACAGCTCCACCATGGACTCACAAGGTCCAATCACAATTGTAACGACCCTATTCTACTCAGACCAAGTGTAGCTCCCCACACCGGGCCTCTGCTCATGGATGTTCATCCACTTGCTTACCCTTATCCTTACTCGAAGAACCCTTACCTGAAATGTTAATCCCATAAGACGGGGTGAGATGTGAATCTTAGTAACCAAGGCAATTCCATCATATAATCCATATTAATTCACATACATGCATAATTTCACATAAACACCAACAGTAGACCATTCATATCAGTAAATGAAATAATTAGGCTATCATGATTACTATCCCATACTAGCAATCATACTATCACATGTTAAAGGCCATTAACACCGGCTATCCACGACACCTACTCCTCATTGAGCACAACCGGGGCTCAGTGCATCCGGGGTTTGATCATAACCCAGTGCTCGATCGAAGCACATGCACGGGTGGCAGCCGCACCACAGCTCCACCATGGACTCACAAGGTCCAATCACGATTTAACAGATAGCCAACCAATTCATTCAACATTTCAAATCATTCATGTACAGCAAAATATGGAATTAACACAGATATATAAATGGAATTAATGTAAACCCGGTTACCTCACTTGTAGACACTTTCAACAATCACCAATGGTGCAGAAATCCCCCTATAACCATAGCATCATAGAATTACTACTCTAATTCATCATTAATAGTCATAATTAGTACCCAAGGAATTTAAAATGCTAATGACTACCCAAGAATCATTTACCCAGCCACAACAAGTTCCAATTTCGGATTTAAATGTCATCTAGCAGAAAACTCCATATTCCACCGAAAATCTTAAGCAATTTCGTGCAAAACTAACACCCATTTTCTAAATCAGCTATGGGGGTCTCAAATTATCCAATAAAGCATCCAAATGGAGGGTTTAAACTCACCTAAAGTCAGCCCTAAGCTCAACCTACGAATTTCATCAAGAAAACCCCCAAACACTCACATTTCAGATTTTTGGGTAGGATGAAAATGCTCCAAATGAAAAACTAATCGGACCAAATTAAAGGGAAAGATGAGGGGATTAAGTTGTATAACTATTACCTTGGCTAAATCTTGCTCTAAGTGTGAGAAAATGCAGAATTTTGGTCCCAAACCCTAGCCTCCTTCTCCACCTCCGAATTTTGCCTCTCAAGTCTTATGTTTCAGCAAGTGAGAAAGTGGCTGGGGTATTAGGGTTTAAGTTGGGTTTTAGTTGGGTCAAGTATGGGTCATGGGCTGCTCCAAGATCCATTTTCATTTGGGCTTCAGATTTTTAAGTTTGTTGGGCCAGTTTAGAGGTGTTGGGCTGCAGAATTTACTGGGCCAGTTTTTACACTTAAGTTGCTGAAATTTAACTAGGTTTGGGCCAAGTTTGAAGAGCTCAAGAGTTTTAGGTCTGCACAAGGATTATTGGGCCACTTAGAAGAGTCTATACAAGGTAAATCTTGGGCCCCCATCACACTAAATTATGTTAGGTTTGCACATAATCCATTGGGCCTCCATTAGCCTATTCTTATGATCTATTAATTTAGGCCTAGATAGAATTTCTATCCCAATTAAATATCAAACCCATATTAATAATTTATCTCTCTAAAGTCCCCATTCACTTAACTTGCCCAATGAGCCCATATTAATTACTCTTAATTAATTCTAATCCATGATTAATACCTTAATTAATTATGGGATGTTACAACAATTCAATAGATAGCCAACCAATTCATTCAAATAGATACATGCATGGAATTAATATAAACTTGGTTACCTCACTTGTAGACAATTGCAACAGTCACCAATGGTGCAGAAATCCCCCTATAACCATAGCATCATAAAATTACTACTCTAATTCATCATTAACAGTTGCAATCAGTACCCAAAGAATTTAAAATGCTAATGACTACTTACGAATCACTTACCCAACCATTATAAGTCCCAAATTCAGATTGAAATGTCCTCTACTAGAAAAGGCAATATTTCATTCAAAATCCTAATCAAATTCATACAAAATTAATACCCATATTATAATCAAGTCATTTGGGTCTCAAATCAGCAGAATTACCTCAAAAAGAAGAGTTCATACCTATTTAATGACAGTCCTAGCCTCAACCTACGAATTTCATCAAGAAAATCCCCAAACACCCATATTTCAGATTTTGGGTATGGTGAAAATACTCCAAATAAAAAACTAATTAGACCAAAATGAGGAGAAAGATGAGAGGATTAAGTTATATAACTATTACCTTAGTTGAATCTTGCTCTAAATGTGAGAAAATGTAGATTTAGGCCAAGAACCCTAGCCTCCCCTTTGGACCTCCGATTTTCTCCTTTGTGTTTCAGAAAAATGGGATAGTGGCTGAAGCATTTAAGGTTTTAGTTGGGTTTAAGTTGGGTCAAATATGGTTCATGGGTTGCTCCAAGGTCCATCTTCATTTGAGCTTCAGATTTTAGCTTATTGGGCTAACTCTTATGCATTGGGCTATTGAAATTCCATTAGGCCAGAACAAGTTTTAAGAGCTCAAAGGTTTGGGTCTACACAAGGGTTATTGGGCCAATTATAAGAGTCTATAAAAGGTGGATATTGGGCCTCTATCAGATTGAATTATATTGGGCCTACACCTAACTGATTGGGCCCCCATTAGCCTCTTATCATGACCTCCTACATTAATTTGAACCTAGATGAAATTTCTCTCCTAATTAAATCTCAAACTCATATTAATAATTTATTTCTCTAAAATCTCCATTCACTTAACTTGCTCAATCATCCTATATTAATTATGCCTAATTAATTTAATCCATGATTAACACCTTAATTAATTTTTTGGGGTGTTACAGCTTCATTAGGTGCATTATAGAACCATAAATGAACCTTAGAAGCAAGCTAGCTTTCCTAATGAGTGTGTGGCTTTATAAATTATTCCAAGAGGGTAATTGGCTTCCATATGATGTGTCTAGGCCAAAGGAACCGAGTTCTACCTTCTTGTGAGTGTGTGGCCGTAGGAGATGATACAAGTTCAAGGAAGAAAGTGTGTTGTTGTAACAAAGGTAGCTTTCTATTCTTTCTCTTATGCATAAATAGATGTTTATCTTGTCTTTGAATGTATATATGTATGTTTTGAGCCATAAAAAATGTTTTAGCAAGTGTTTAAATGCCATGGTACCATGATGTTATGTTATGCATTCAAATGATACTTTGTGTATTTGCTTTGGTTTGCTTAAGTGTAGTGAAGCCAAGAACCCCCTAGCCATGGTAAGGATGAGCCAATAACCCTCAAGAATGGTTGAGAGAATGTCAAAAGTCTCCCAAGAATGAGGCTTAGTTAAGAGCCTTTAAGAAAGTGGGTGAGGCAAGTCCAAAATCCTAAAAGAAAATGGGTGAGGCTAAACCACTTGCTAAAAATGTTTTAGGAATGATTATGAAAGCCATGATGTCCATGCATGCATCTTTAGACTTGGATTTGTATTCCTTATGTGTGATTGAAAGGGAAAAGAGCTTTTGAGATTCCATGAATCTCACCCCTTTCCTTCTCCCATCTCATATGGCTTAGGTGAAATGCAAGAGCTAAGAGATGGGGGCAATGAAGCATGAATAGCATTGTTTTGACAATGATATAGCTTATGTAATTTTAAAGTGTGTAGGAATGTCAAAATACTCATGTATATATTATTTTTGAGTTGTAGACCAATGAGCAAAGGTAATAGCATGTATGAATGATGTATGAACCACTTTTAGTGCAAAATCAATGTGAATGGGAAAATTGGACACTTGATGGTATGTATTTACTAGTGTATTCTTGGATGTGAGATAACCAAAATGAGATGCATGATATTTGGGACCACTTGATCAGTTCATACAAGTTGTATTTGTGCTTTTAAACTTGCCCAAGAGGTTCCAAACACAAAGGAAAGCCATTTGGACCAAGCTGATGCCTTATAAGATGCAAAAATTACTATAATGGTGAGCTATAGTAAAATCTATCCAAATGAGTTGTTCTTGGTCTAAAGTTTGGCATGCATATAAATCTTGTTGAGAGCTTTTTGGGAAGTTAAATTCCATAATATTTGGAGGTCTACAGAATTTTTGGCGAATTTTTGAAGTTGGCAAATTTTCTAGTTTTGGCATTGATATTGTTCATATGATCCGAAAATAGATCTCCATCATTCATGGGGAAACGATGTTCAATTGCTGTGAAATTTTATAAGGAGAAACCAAACCTTCCTAGTGACCTGTTCCAATAGGAAGCACCTTAATTGGATGTCTAGAGAGGGAGATATGAATTTTTGAAGTTTCTATTATGTTCTAGGGCACAACTAGACCCTCAATCCTGTTCCATTAATTTTCAGGATCTGAATGCTCTTGGATTGATCTGGAACTATTTTTTCCCTCTAGTTAACATTTGTAGCTTTTCAAATTGGTATAGTTTTCATGGATTGAATTTTCATGAAATTAATTATGAATTTTCAAAGTTTATATCAGTAAGTTGTATCAGTAATTCTAGACAACCTGACCTTTGTGCATTTTCTATTTTCAAACATGGTCTAGATGAGATTTTCATAACGTGAAATTATTTTTATTGTAAATTTAACATCTAGATCTTTCTAGAAAGCTTTGGTTTGCTTGCTTTCAATTTTTTTAAATTTAGTTATGAGTTTCCAAAATTGCTAGCAGAAAATTGAAATTCTAACATCAGGCAAAACGTGAATATTTGTGGTTTTTAGCTCTTGGTCCATGGTTTATGCAAAGTTTTAAGATGTTTATGAATTGTATGGATGGAAAATAGTTATAGAATGTTGTTAGTAAGTTTTCAAGGTCCACAAATTAAAATTAAAATTTTAACCCCGACATAACGCAAAGAAATGACATTATTTCATTCCCTTTTTGTGATTTTCTTTGCTTGCACATGAAAGTTACCTTAAATATGGGAATATGGAGTCCAATAAAGTATGGTGTGAAATTTATTAAATATGATGTGACACTTATTGGTATCAAAGCAAGGTTCCAGGCTTCCTAAGGTTGTACATGGCTTGAGGATATGGTTATAAGGCTATGCAAAGGTTTATAAAGTTATGAAAAGCCTTGTTTGAAGTATTTTAGGTGTGAAAATGTGGCTTATGATTATGTTCATGCTAAGTGAGTTGTGGAATGGTCTTGAGTAGGTGGTAAGTTGTGGGTGAAGTAGGCCTCTAGTTCTAGACCAGAGTTAAGTGATCCAACGACTAGAGCTCTATAAGCTATAGTAGCTTACCGAGATCAGTGGCAAGCTCTATGTATTAGCAATAAGAGATGTTTGTGTAGCTACTAGAAAAGCTTGCCTAGAAAGGTAATAAGAGGCCTAATCTCCCTGAATACCACACTCAAATTATTTGAGGATGTCCTACATGATGCAGGGGTAAGCAGTAAGGCAGCGCAATATGAGGAGAAACTGCCACTACATAGAGTAACTGTTAAGAGAGTTATTTCTCTCTAGCCATGACACCCAGATATTATGATGATGTAAAGATCCTAGCAAGCTATTCCCTCAAGCCAGAAGTTTGAATCAAAGCTACACTCCATATAGCCTTGGCAGCCTAAAGGTAGCAGTTAGTTGTGTATGAATTAAGCAAGAGGTGGAACCCTCTAGTTTGATGACAGGATGCATACAAAGGCAATAGGTCTTGGGTCTCATAGCTAAAGATGAAGCTTCTAGCTATAGTGGAGTGTATTATAGTATAAATGGCCTTGTTAGCCATATTCAGGCTAACCTGAGAAATGAACTACTGATAAGCATGATTTTTATGCATTTTATTTCCCTTAACTTAAGCATTTTAAATGTTAAATAAGGCTGAATGGATTTACTTAGATGGAATTTAATTTTAGTAGCCATCTATTGCGCTTTAGGAATTAAATCACAAAATTTTGGACTTTTAATGCATAAATCTTTTTAAATGTATTTTGTGAAGTATTTCTATTTCATCCTTTCCATTCTTTTTGCGCAGATTTTCAATGCAAACTTGAGCAAATGAATGAAAGGAAAGGACATTAAAAATAAAAAAAGAGGAGCAGTAAGAAGAAAGTTCACAAAGCAAGAAGAAGAATGTTTGAGAGTGAGAAGAGAGGAAGGTTTTATAAGTTGAATGGGACTCGTGCAGCAGCCATGGCTTAGAGGCAGAACTTGAGGGTTGGAATGAGCTAAATAAGAAAAGCAATGTGATTTATGAAGATGAAAGCATGGAGAAGAAGCCACGTTCTGGTCCTTGAGTGGGTAAGAGGAAGAACATGCAGAAGCTAGAGGAGAATACGAGCTGGATTGACACGAGCTGAAGCTGGGAGCTTGTGGAATAAAAATGCAAAGAAGTTGACGTGAAGGAGGCACTAAGACGTTGAGCTGCAAGAAGGAGGCAAGGCCATAGTTTTAACGTCAGCAAGAAGAACAGAACCATGTAGCAACATCTAGTTGTACGTAGGAGCAGCAGAAGGAAACAACGTGGAAACAAATGAAGAGAAGCAAGAGTTGGGTGCTGGGCTGGACGAAGAAGCTTGCATGAGCTACAGTTTCAACATGAACTTATACACACACAGCAACTAACGTGGAAACACGAGGCATGTAGCTCGAGTCTAGGCAAAAGTTATATGGAGAAAAAGCACATGAGAAGCTTGAATTTCTCATGGTTGGAACAAAAGTTTGGAGGCTACGAATGAATGAAGCATGTGGGCAAAATGGAAATAAATGAAGCTACAATCTAACACGTATAGTGAGCTACATGAAGAAAATAAATACTCAACAGAATGCATGATTGAGCTTCCCATGTGAATAGTGTATAGAGCTTAAGCTAAAGACATGCAGAGCCACGAAAGCATAGGAGGATTCTTACGTGGGAAAGTACGGGTCTTGTTTGAGAAAGAAGAAGAGACCACAGCTGCAGTAGAAACATGAGTAAAACACGAAGCAACTCACAAATGACGCGACAGGAGCTGAGAACGAAGAGAAGTAAGAAGCAAAACGTGGAACATGTAAAAGAAAAGCAGCTGAAGAGAGGACGCTAAACTGGGCAGAATGTGCATGGAGAAGAGAAAATAATACGTGCAAAAACCATGGAAGAATGTGAGCTCTAGCTTGAGAAGGAACTAGCCATGTTTCTGGTTGAGAAACGAAGGAAGAGGGGACTGCATAAGAAGTAAACACAAGCTGCTGCATGACGAGGGAGAGAACGAGCTGCATGATTCGTGGATAACGTGAAGAAGCTGCAGAAATAGGAGAAGGAACATGTGGATTATTATATTCAATGGGGCCCACACTCATATACAATGCAAGCTTGTGATCTATCTATTAAAAGGAGAAGCTGAGCGTGACACACAAAAATAAAAGGCTAGGCACGTGACTTTTAATGAGGAAGGGATTCGAACAAATTGATTCATTCACGCCCTCATCCATTCGCACAGTCCAGCACATTCACGCCTCTATAATTTCGGAAACCCTCGCCTATATATATCCATTCCATATAATTCTTTCATTCCGTGGCATCCATTCACCCATTCATCCATCACCTCCACTCCATCTTCCTTCCATCCATCTCCAATGAAGCTCTAATCCATTTTGAGGCTAGTTAGGAAGAAGACCTTGGTGCAAGCTTGAATCCATAGATGAACATAGAATTTTTGGCTAAGGATTTCTTTATTTTCCTATACTTTTTCTCTTTCATGTATCATCTTGGTTAAGTTATATTTGATAGGGAATTTGTGTAATCATAATTAATGGCTGGTTAGACACTAATTAGGAAGTCTTTTTGTTGATTAATTGATCTGATTAGACATTGATTAATTTCAATATTATCTAATTTCCCATCTGTGCTTTGGAGGTGTTCGATAAAATACATGAGTGAGATTATGTGCTTGAATGTTTAATTTGAGAATTCCTTAATGTTTAGTTGGTTAATTAAACATTTTAGGATGATGATTCAGAGGCTAATTAATCAGTTAATTAATTAAATTAGGTGTTCATTGATCTTAGAAACAAGAATTGACAATTTAATGTGGAGTTGAGGTTTCAATTCAACATTAGATTATTAATCTCTTGAATCTTGAGTGGTAACCCAAGATAATTTGTTATGAACACAATTAGGAACTCTTAGACCAGAATTAATCATAATTAGATTAGGATAAGGATAGTGGATACTAAGGGACGAATCCAAAGCTAGTCACAAGACCATTTTTCACCCATAATTCATATAATTAGGTAGCAATTAGGAATTTTAATTCAATTTAGTTTTAGGTTAGTTGAATTCAATCAAAATCCCCTTTAGTTTAGAAGTTTTTAGAATCTTTTAACATTTAGAAATCTAATCAAACATCGAACTCCAATTCCAAGGGAGATGACCTAGGTTGTGCCACTAGCTACATATTTAGTTCAACCTAGTTTTATTTTGAGGGTTGCGCGACGAGCCTCTCAACTACTAAGGGGGTCAGTCGACACATGGAGAGCGAGGACCCTAAGTATAGATAAAGAAAGAGAGCAGTAAATGGTTACAAAAAGTTAGTAAGTAATATATGAGCAGTGGGCCTAGTAATTGAAACTAAGAAAAAGCCTAACCTAAGTGGGGGCTTAGCCCAATGATGTTTGTAGGTGGGTAGCAATTAAAGTTAGAGAATGTTAGATACAAGAATGGTAAAGTTGTTGAGACCCGCCTACAAGGTGTTGACTCCAACCTAGGATGCTACCCTGTGTATTCAAGAATGACAGGCTAATATGATTAGTTTAAGACCCTATTGATAGGATGCTAATGTAGTTTAAAAGTCAGTATAACATGAGACTAATAATAGTGATAAATATGGTGAATATACGAGTAGGGTGTACCTCATAGGTAATATCTAAGGATAAGTATGATTAGCCTAGTGTTAAGAATTTAGAAAATAGAATGAGAATAGTTTGAAAGTGTTAACCCATCATAAGCCTATATGAGCCAATGGGGCTTATTATAAGCTATAGCTCTAATGATATAGGTGGCCTGGGTTAAGTATAAGCTGAATTTTAAGATGAATGAATAATAAGAAACCTCAGGTAAGATGTAATGAGATAGAAAGACTACCTAATAGTGGTTAGTCAGACAATCTCTCAAATGTGTTACTTATGTAAGGCCAAAGCACATGAGTAATTGGAGCACCCAGTGGAGCATAAGCCTTTAGTAAAATAGAATACGAATATTAAAAGTATGTGTCCTGGATTAGGTTAGTAAAACCCTAAAATTAGTACACTGTGCTCCTAGGGATGAGACTAAAGAGGTTGAATAGAAAGAAAGTCTATCTCCAGTGCGAATATAGATATAAGCTGAGGCAAGTAGTTAGTGCCTTAGTGCCTTTCAGAAAGCTCAAGAGAGCTAGAGACTGCCTAAGAAGGTGAGTCTTTGCATTACACAAAGAAGAAGGGTAAGCCAAGAGCGCCATAGAATATAACTCTTAGGGTTACATGAAATATAATTTTTCTTACAGAGGGATGGTCTAGTTAAGAGCAGAGTGTAACATTCAATCCCTCCGTAAACATGAGAAACATGATGTTTGGTTTATCCATGAACATGTAAAATGCATCAGATATAAAAGGAAGTCTCCTATAGTGAATGATTTGAGGTCAAATAAAATTAGGATAAAATTTTAAATATTGAAAAATGAGGATCTGAGTCTTGAGTTGCCAAGAAACCAAGGCCAAAGTGTAAAGTCCCACATTGGCTGGAAGGGGCCTATGGCTAGCCCATATAAGTGGGGGAGAATCCCTCCCCACCAAGGCACACTTTTCCTAAGAGCTAATGGGAGAAGCCATCTCTTAAGAAGGGACAAACACCCAGGGAGCGCAGTTCACAGAACCTGTGACCAGGGGAAAATATCTTGGTGGCTTTGTATTTATTGGTATCAGAACGAAGTTCCAGGCTCTCTTGGATTGGATTTTGGCTTGAGGATGTAGCAACGGGGCTATGTAAAGGCGTGAATGGATAGGTAGAGCTTTAAATGAGACATGTTGGATGTGTGAAAGTAGTTTGTGGCTTTATTTATGATGAGTAAGTTATAGAATGGTCTTGGAATAGTAAGTGCACACTAGGACAGGGTGGCCTCTAGAGTAGCTTGAGCAGAGCTAAGGGATCCAACGGCTAGAGCTTGATGAGATATGATAGCTCGCCAGGATCAATGGCAAGCCCTGACATAAACGATAAGAAATGATTTCGTTAATATAAAGAGGCTTGCTAGAGAGAGTGTGTGAGCCCTAATCCTCCCTGGTAGTCATACTCAAGCCATTTCGAGATGTCTCGCTTAATATAAAGACAAGTAAGATGCAGTGTGGTATGAGATGAGACTGTAGTTGCACAGGACCAGTGTATAAGGGAATACGAAAGAGAGTTAACCCTTAGCCACAACACCTAAATGTTTAGATAAGTACTAGAGCATGAAAGGTTAATTCCCTCAAGCCAGAAATTTGAGTTATAAGCTACACCCTTCAAAGCCTTGACAGCCTGAAGGCGATAGCTAGCTATGTATGAACGAAGCAAGAGGTGGAACCCTCTAGCTTGATGATGGGCTAGATATAGAGGTAATGAGGTTCGGGTTGGTAGCTAAAGATGAAAATCCAATCCCTTAAAAAGTAAGGCAATCAAAGGTCGTTAACCCGACCAATTATTCCAGATAGCAGCAAGGCAATCCAGAGAGTTCCTCGTCATGGCCAATAGAGAAGTTGGACATGGCCAATACTCAGATAGAAAAATTAGGGTGAACCCGAGGCTAATTAGCAATGATGAATGATGTGTTAGTTGTGGCGAAGGGCACTATGAATGCCTTGTTGGTCATATTCAAGCCAATTTAAGAAAGGAGTTGATAAGGGGTCAGACAACCCACAGAAAATGTGAACCCCTAGTATAAGTAGAGGAAAAGAGTAATGAATGATTATAGAAGATTAGTAAGAAATTCGTGGGCCTAATAAATGAGACTGAGGAAAGAGCTCAACATATAGAAAGTTAAACACAGGAATGATGAGATTGTTGAGACTCGCTTTTAAGGCATTGACTCCAACTTAGGAGACTACCCTATGAGACACTGAATGATAAAAAGGTAGTGTAGCCTCGAAATAAAGTAAGATAAGACTACCAGTAGTGAGGCACATAGTGAGTGGCCTAGAGGGGTGTACCTCATAGGTGACACCTAGAAGTAAGTATGAGTAGCCCAGTAATGGAAGCTCATAAAAGAATGAGGATAGTAAATAAACTACAGGTCCGATGAGATGGCTAGCCTAGGCTGAACATAAGCTAAAGCCTAGGGGAGAAGACCAGTAGCATCATTTCAGGTGAGATATGTGAATAAAAGACTCAATGAAAGTTTTCCCTAGATTGAGAAAGAAAAGATAAAACATCCTGATGTCGGGAAAACCACCCAATAGTGGTTAGTAAATTCCCCTAGATAGACCCCCTGAGGCATAAAGCAGAGTCATAAAGGGAAGCGAGGAAAAGTTAAGAAACTAGCTACAAAAAAGATGCCCTCACTTTAGTCATGATTAGATGAGTAAGCTAAGCCTAGAAGATAAACAGATAAGGGTCCGATAGTTAGTTAGATGAGCTCCCTAAAATGATAATAATATAGGATTAAGGCATGTGAGTGATTAGAGTACCCAATAGAGCATCAGCTTCAGTGAGTTAGAATCCAGACATTGAGAGTACGTGTTCTTGATTGGGTTAGCAAAACCCTAAAAACAATATATTATGCTCCTAGGGTAAAGCTAAAGAGGTTGAATGGAGAGAATGCCCAGCTCTGGTCCGAACATAGAAATAAGTTGAGATAGACAGTTAGTGCCTTAGTACCCTTAGGGACCTCGAGAGAGCTAGAGACTGCCTAAGAAGGCGAGTCTTATATTATGTAGAAAAAGAGTGTAAGCCAAGAGTGCCACAAAATGTAATTCTTGAGACTTCATGAAATAGAATTTTCTTACCGAGGAATGGTCTAGCTAAGAGCAGAGTAAGAGTATGAATAAAAAATAGACCCCCTTGATGTTATAAAAAGAGATAAGTAGAGGAATCCCAGAAAAATGTAAGTGCTCTTGAGCATAGGAAGACTTGAACTAGCAACAGAAACAGCCAGTAGTAAAATATCATTTTTACTTAAGTAAGAGGATAAGAAAGGTAGAAAGAGAAGATATGATAGTGTACAAGCCGAGGACATCTTAGATTAAGAATAGATATTCAGTTAATGTGCTTAAGTACTTCAGAAAACACACTTGTTCTTGGCATAGATGCCCTTCTAACATGATATTGCCCAAAGTAAAAATAGCCGGGTAATGGAAAGAGATCTCGAGATGTAGTAGAAGAAGAATCCTACCTTCCCCGAGCACTCTGCGAGAACAGGGCTGATAAAGAAAAGTAAGAAAGGAATACTTTAGATTGTTGGGAAACTTGTAATATACCAACGATAATGGCCTCGAGCTCAATCATGAGGCATAGGCCTAATCAACCTAATAGTAATGTGACTTAAGTGCGTAGCAAACGATGACATCACTCACCAAAGTGTCCTAGTAATCGAAAGGTATCCTAGTTAGTTAAAGAATAAGATAAGTCAAAAAGAAAGGTAAAGGAATTCCAGTAATATCAAAATAGTGAGAAAAGTATGCACAGAGAAATCCCCAGTAGAGAATGTCCAAATTCAGTATGCATAGCCTGAGTCCCTTATAACATGTGAAAATGAAATGAATAGGAACTAGTACATAACCTCTCTCCTGCCAGAGATGTTAATCACACTCAGTGTGTGAGATGCCCTAGTGCCAAAGCACTTTAAAGCAGAACGTGGGCAAGTTACAAACTGCAAGATATGAGAGGAGGGCTAGAACGAGTATATGTAAAGTGAGCAAGTCAAAAGAGTAAGAAAAGAAAGCCCAAGCAAAAAAGGGCTGAAGTAGGAATCTGAGGATCCTATGAGGAGCGATGAGTGAAAATTAAAATGCTCCCTAGTATCAGTATGATGGGATCCTAGAGAATCAGATGACACAGAACCCATTTCGCATGAAGAGCATGATATACTTTTGAGTTTACCCTCAGCTATTATGAGCGATGGTTACTGGACTTAGTGAGCATGTATTTCACTATCAGATACAGTGATCTTAGGCTTTGATGTCTCCAAGAGATAGATCGCAGTAGATCCTAGCATAGCATAGCGGGTTGCAGTAGACCTTAGCAGGGCTCTGAGAGGTCGCAATAAACCTAGGGGTCATAGTAGATCTCACAGAGTTACAAAGAGCCCTAGCTACAGCATGATAGATCTCTGGTAGAGATGACAGCCTGAGATAGGTTTACAAAGTAGTTAGTCTCAGAGACCAGTACAATTTCTGCTAACTTTTGTCTCAGAGACTACAAACCTCTTGAGTCTAGTAGACCGTTGCCATAGAGACATGAAGGCTTTACTCAGACAGTTAGACCACTGAATAGCTCTCTTTAGAGATAAACATAGTGTATAAGATGAGGAAAGCAAGAAATTAGCTTTCCAGAGTTAGAGCCAGATGAACCACTACCTAACAGATAGTAGCCCTGACCAAGGGATAGAGAGATCCCCGCATGCTATCTTATGTATTCAAAAAAGGGGTCAGGTACAGTTCTAAATGAGGTAAGTAGTACAGTATGTCTCTAGTGAGTAAAACTATGAGAATACCTAGCATCCCACCAGAGCTCAATAGTAGTCAGTGGTAATCACTCTTTGGTGCCAGTATGAGACACACATGTTAGGCCAATCAGTGCTAAAATGAGGGACTACAAAATGTCACTATAAGTGAGCAAAGAAAGTGAGAAAAAGTACCGGCGTACAGAGACAGATGTACTAGTAAACAGAGAAACTGGGATCATTAAAAGAAGAAACTCCTCAAAGGAGTTGTAATCCCAGTAAGCAGTTGCGATTTGAGGCCTGTGACAGAAAGAGATGTGAATTGTAATCATGGGATGAGCTAGTAAGAAAGAACATAGAGATGAACAATGGACAGTATACTTTAAAATAGTAAACAGACAAAAACCTCCGATGGCTCTAATGATTAGAAAAGATGATGAGATGTTATGAGAAGCCATTTAGAGAGGATATGAGAGATATGATATGAAATAAATTACCTCCTAAGATGTGTGAATGAGTCCATTGAAAGAAGCGTTAATCCTGCGAACGGGTTAACATTTACCCTACAAGATTAGTAAGCTCTCCCAGGATAGGCCTCCTTATGCAAGACCCTCTAGGTGTGCTCCAATGGACATGCCTACTGGTATTGTATCACCTCCAAAGTTAGAAATTTCTTTCCCTTATGAGAACTAGCTAGTATTTTATAGCAATAGAGCCCTTATTAAGAGCTAGCAATGAAAAATCCCTTAGTGTAACGTCCGGTACGTTGTACAATCACCGGAACGGGTAGGTTTGAAAAGCAAGTCCCCTGAGATGAGTGATTCAAGGCCAAATAAAATTTGAATAAAATTTTAAATAATAGAAAATGAGGATTTGAGCCTTGACTTGCCCAGAAACAGAGGTCGGAGTGATTCAAAAAATTTACCGAACGGCCAATGGCATTTTCATAAATAAGTGTAATTTTAGAAAAATACCTAAGAGGGCTTTTTAAATGGAAATTTTGAGTTACCCAGGGTTCTCAGAGGCCCCAAAAACTATGGGAAGCCCCGGGACCGGTAAAGCCCTTCCGGTGTACTCTTTCCGATGTTAGTTGACCCGAACTTTGACCAGTTCGTTCGGGAAAGTTTCAGCTCCGATTTGAGTGATTCCAAAGGCATTTTATTAAATTAGGAATCTAAATTTTATGATGGAAAAGACGGTTCTCAAAAAGGAGCTAAAACAAAGCCAAACCGGAAATGCCATTATGGAAGGGCAAAAATGGAAACAAAGTGCACAAGGAAGCTTCCAAACTCCCTTTTTAAGTCACGTTCAGCTTCCCCCCTCTCTAAACCGACTTTTTTCTGCCCAAATCTCAGAAATGGAGCTGCTATCTTAAGCACACAAAGGGAGGAAATTTTGGAGGAAGAAAAGCCAAAGAAAGGGTGAGAAAGTGTAAGGTTTTCATGCTCTTTCCTCTTGAAACTTCATCTCCCCTTCTTGCTTCATCTTTCCATAGTTTTAATATAACTTTTGGTGCTGATTTGGGTCCAGATCAGAGGAGGGAAATTCGAAATTTAAGGAGGAGAAAGAGGGAAGAGGAAGGGCTCTTGAAGGAAGCTTGATTACAAGGTAGTTTCTCTCCCTTTGATGCTTCTTTTTCTTCTTCTCCTCTTCCATGGTAGGATGTCTCAAACAGAACCATGAAGAGAGAAGAGTTTCTGTTTTATAATCCAAAAGAATCCATCAAACTAAGCCATGGGAAGATGGATTATGCCAAAGAAATGCATGAAAAACTAGTAAAACTCAAGTTGAAAAAGTGTAGGGTGCTTGAACATAAGTTAAAATCTGGGTTAGTTCAAGACTTTCCTATCATATGTGAGTGTTTGTTTGAGTTTCTAAGACTCCTAGGGAGCCTCCCAAGTGCCCCATCCATTAAGGAAAAATCCCAAACTCCATGGGTCTTTAATGGAAGCATCACTAGGCCAAAACCCATAGAGATAGCTAGGGGGTATTTTAAATGGTTCCAAGCTTGATTTGGGACTTTATATGATAAAAGAAGATAGGCAAAACCCTTGAAAAAAAATTAGAAGCCTTAGGTTGGGAGATGATGTAATGGCTTCCATAATGTAACCTTATAAAGCAACATGGACCTAGGTTTGTGAAAGTGAGTGTGTGATGGCTTCAAGGACCTTAAATGAGGTCAAGAGGTCTAAATATGGCAAGAGAATGGAACCAAGAATGTTAATTATGGTAGTTGCTTCATTACGTCCTTAATGGAACCATATTGTGACAAATAGACCAAAGTGTAGTCTTAAAAGTGAGTTGGATGTCATAATTTGTTCCAAGAGTATAATTTAGTGTTGGTTATTATGAATAGGCCAAAGAAATCCAACCCCACCTCCTTGTATTTGTGGAACCGAAAAGGAGAAGAAACAAGCAAAGTAAAGCTTAAATTTGCACCAAGGTAGCTCTCCACCTTTTCTTGTTGTATTTTCTTGTTACATATGTGTCATTGTGTGCTTGTATGTATATTTGTATGTTTGAGACATGCCACTTGATGCTATGTTGCTATTTTGGTACCAATATGCTTTCTTGAATGTCTTTGAATGATGGAAATGGCTCATAAGGGTGAGGTAGTGCCAAAAGTCCCTTAATGTGGGTGAGGAGATGCCAAAAGTCTCATGGCATGGTTGAGACAAGGCCAAAAGTCCCTTGGATGGGTGAGGCTAAGTCAAAAGTCCCAAAAACCAAGAGTGAGGCAATCCAAAATTCCTAGAAATTGGGTGAGGCTAACCCAAAAGTCCCTAGGGCTCATTCTTATTCTTGACATGTGTTTGTGATATAAAAATGTGGAAATTGACTGCTTCCTCGATTGAGTAGCTGCATACTTGTACCTTTGACATGTTATATGCCTTGAAAATGTGCTTGAATAGGTGTATGAGCTATTTAGATTCAATGAATCGCACCCCCTCCTTTCTCTCATCTCATATGATCTAGGTGAAGTTCAAGATCCAAAGGATGGAAGCCAAGGAGCTTAAATCTCCATCTCTTGGCAAATCTTTCTATTTTGATATACTATGATGACTAGAATGTAAAAGTAGATATGTAAATATTATTTTTGAGCCATGACACTTTGAACAAGTTTAAAACTATGTAAAGTTAGTGTATGTATCAAAAATAGAGTTTAATGAATAGAATTATGTATTTTGACCACTTGGGAGCCCACTTGTGTATGTATGTTCATGGAAGTGGCATGGGTAATTTGAGTGGCATGAGGGTTCAGACCTTATAAGGGACTTATTTATTCTATATTTACGCTTTCTAAGTTGCTTAAATGTGTGTGAAATAATCGATGGCTCATTTGCACTAAATTTGCCTCTTGTAGTGACCAAAATTGCCATAAGCTTGAGCTATAGCAAAGTCTGACCAAATGACCTCTTCTTGACTTGAAATTTTTCATGCAAGTATATCTTGCCTAGAGATTTTTGGGAAGCCAAAGATCAGGTCATTTGGAGGTCTGTGGAATTTTCTATGATTTTTCAAAGTTGGTATCAGAATTTCAGATTTGCACTGATACTGTTCATTTGGTCAGTTGTGAAATTGTGTCATCTAAGAGGCAAACGTGGTCAAATGGCTACAAAATTTTATAGTTAGAAACTAGTCATTCACAGTGACTTGTACCAACTAGAAGCACCTCATTTAGAGGTCTGAGCTGAGAGATATGAATTTTTAAATTTCTGGGACAGTAGCAGTATCCCAGCACGATCTGAGTCATTGTTCCATTGAATTTGGGTAGCTAAACATGATTTCTCTAGTATGATTCTATTTTTACCATAAATTTAACATTCATAGCTTTCCAAATTGTCATTATTTACATGGATTGGATTTTTGTGAAATTAATTGGACATTTTCGAAGTTCATAGCAGACACTTACATCAGTACCAGTAGCTGTCCGAACCTTTACCCCTTTTCGCGTGTCAAACGCTTTCTGTGTTTTGTTTCATGGCCTGAAAATATTTTTGACATAAATTAGACATTTTTATCTTTCTAGAATGGCCAAGAATGAATTATTTCAATTTTTCTAGAATTAGTTATGAAGTTTGAAACTTTCTATCAATAAACTAAACTAGTGGCCTAGACAGTAGCAACCCCAGTGGCTTTTCAGATGTCAAATGTTTTACCCTTACTGATTCATGAGTTGAAACTATTTTTATCATGGGTTAGACATCCAGAGCTTTCTAGAATGGTAAATTTTGTTAGATTTTGAATTTTGTGGATTTAGTTATGAATTTCCGAAGTTGTGACAGAAAAACTGAAATTCTGGCTGAAAATAATAGTGTGAGTTTGATGGTCCTCTTTGAATTCCACGAGTTGTGGGCCAACTTTGGTTATGCAAATGAGTTGTATGTATGTAATTAAATATGAGAACATGTTGTATGAGCTCATATGGTCCGTGTGACACTAAATGAAATTTTTATACGCGACGTAACGCGAAATAAGGCATTATTTTAATGTCATTTTTCGTTCCTTTTTGTTCAGTTGATCAAGTGAGACTTAGAAATGATCGAAAGCATACTAGAAATATATGGTGTTACACTTAGCTACAAGAAAAATTCAAACAAATGAAATCGTTGAGAAAGCATATAGAGCCAAGAAGGGAAAGAAAGGAACAATTAGCTAGAATATAAAAGAGTAAGAGAAAGTGTATCCCTAAATTTCGAGGACAAAATTTATTTAAGGGGGGAGGAATGTAACATCCGGTCCTTCTGTAAACGTGAGAAACGCAATGTTCGGTTTCTTCGTAAACATCATAAATTGGCCAAATATAAAAGGAAGTCCTCGAAATAGAAGAAATTGAGGATAAATAAAATTATGATAAAATTTTAAATATTAGAAAATGAGGATTTGAGGTTTGAGATTCCCAAAAACCAGAGCCAAAAGAGCTCAGAAAATTTGTCGAAGAAAGTAGGGGCATTTTTGTAATTTTTGAAAAGTTTGAAAAACTCACAAAAGGGCTTTTTAAACAAAAAATTTAAGCTTTTCGGGGTTTTTAGAGGCCCTAAAAATCATGGAAACCCCTAGAACAGTTGAAATCCCTCCGGTGAGCAATTTCGGCAAAGGTTGACCAAAACTTTGACCGAACGGTTCGGAATAGTTTCAAATCCTTTTTGAGTGATTCCAAAGGCAATTCTTATGATTAAGAGCCTAAGGAATGTGATGGAGAAGACGGATTTCAAAAAAGAGTTGATATGTGCCTAAAATGAAAAAACCAAGAAAAGGGACTAAAATGTAAAAGCAAAAAGTTGCATAAAGTGACTTTTAGCTCCTTCTTATCCAAGTTCCAGTAGCTCCTCACTTCCATGATTTGTTTCTGCCCCAAAAACAAAGAAGGAAGCCAGCTCTCTTGGGCACACAAGGAGAGGAGATTTTGAGTAAACTTGTTCCTCTCATTCTCCTCTTCATTTCTATGGTTTCATTAATGGATTTGGTGATGTTTTGAGTCTGGTCCAGAGGAGGAATAACAGAATTTGAAGGAGAGGAATTTACCGCTTGGAAGAGCACTTGAGAAAATCTAGGAAATCAAGGTAAGTTGTTATCTTCCATGCTTCTTCTTCCCTTCTCCTCCTTGTGATAATTTCATCCCATATAGAACCCAATCAAAGGGAGATGAATTCTGGTCCTAGCAAGGGAGATTCATAGATTTTGGAGTGTGAGAAGCAAGTAGGTGCAAAGAAATCAAAGAAAGAAGCATGAAAACACAAGATAGAAAAGTGAGGGATTCATGGAGACATTGTGAAATCTATTTTGATCCATGAATTCCCTAGCTTAGATGAGTGTTTGTTTGAGTTTCTAAGACCCCTAGGAAGCCTCCCAAGTGTCTCTCCCATCAAGGAAATATCAAAAAGCCCATGGACTCCTCCTCCCTCCATCAATTTAGCCAAGACAGAACCATTGGGCTAGGGGCTATTTTAATTTGTTTTAGCCTTGGTTTGGGACTTCTTATGATGCTAGAAGGTGGGAGGAACCCTTGGAAAAAATTTAGAACTCCTAGAAATTGATTTGGTACCTTAGGTTCCATATTATGACCTAAAGAAGCAACATGATGCGAGGCCCTTTGTTTTAATGATGTGATGACTCCAAGAGGTTTAAAAGGAGTCAAGAATCATATTTGAAATGAAAGAATGAGGTCTAGAAGTCCCTTGAGGGGTGTTGCTTCACTAGATGCCTTTATGGACCATAATGGAGCTTATGGAGCAATCTAGAGTTTAAGCAAATTTTGTAGTCTTAGAATATATTTCATAAACCTAATTGGCTCCCATAAATTGTATCTAGGCTAAGAGAAACCATCTCTACCAATTTGTGGGTGTGTGGCCGAAAGAGGAGGCTTGAATCTTAAAGGAAAAGTGTGTGATTGTACCCAAGGTAGCTCTCTCCATCTTCTCTCATGCATGGATGTGTGTTTAGCTTGTTTTAGAATGTGTGTATATGTATTTTCAAGCTATGAAAAGTATGCTAGCATGCCTTTATATGCCATGATTCTTAATACCATGTTATATTTTCAAATGGGTATATGATGTTTGTATGAGTTTGCTTGAGTATGGAGAGGCCAAGAACTCTTCCCTTTGGTGAGGATGAGCCAAGAACCCTTGAGCTTGGTTGAGACAAAGTAAAGAGTCTCCCAAAAGCAAAGTGGGCTCCCAAGAGTATGGTTGAGTCCAAAGTGCTCAAGAAATGGGTGAGGCAAGTCCAAAACCCATGAGGAGAGTGTGAGGCCAATCCAAATACTTGGTGAGCTCTTGAATAATTTGTATGAGTTGTTCACATGCCAAGTTTGCTTTTAAAATGTCTATGGCTTTATTTTCTCCATGCATGCATTTGTAAAGTTTACTTGCACATATTATGTATGATTGAATGGGAGATGAGCTATTAGGATTCTTTGAATCTCATCCCCTCCTCTCCAATGCTCTAAAATGCTAGGTGAACCAAGTGTATATGCTAATGGGAGCCAACAACATTGAAGAAGAGAGATTGACATTCATATGTCTAACTTTTACCTTTTTTGAACCATAATGATGTTCAATGATATAAATGATTATTGTAAATGGCACATGACCCTTGAGAGACATGTAAATATGATATTATGTGATGTATACATGTATGGATATGATGTATGAACTTCATAAATGAATTTAGGTATGTAATGCCAATTTATGCAAATTGGAAGTTTGATAGATATATGTATAAGTGGGGGTTGAATGGCCAAAATGAGATGCATGAGGTTTGGAATCATTTGGGAAGCTCACACAAGTCTTAAATGTACTTGTAGACTTACCCAAAAGGTGCCAAAACCAAGAGAAATCTATTTGGCAACTTTGGTACCCTATATGGAGCCAAAATTGACCATTATGGAACCTTAAGTCACTTTTTAGCCAAATGAGTTAGTCTTGATCTGATATTTGGTATGCAATTAGGTCTCATTAATATATTTTTGGAAAGCTAAAGATCATAATTTTTGGAGGTCTACAGAATATTTGATGATTTTTCAAAGTTGGCAATTTTCATGGTTTCTGGTATGTGCACTATTCACACTGGCAGATTTGTATTCTGTGTCATCCGATGTGCAAATAGTGTCAAATTCTTGTGAAATTTTACAGGCAGAAACTAGAGGTCATAGATTTTTGTGGCCACCAAGATAACCTCATTTGGTGGTCTGAGCAAAGAGTTATGCATTTTTGAAGTTGGCTGTCAGTACTAGTGACGCCCCAGGAGTCTAGTCACTATTCCATAGATTTCCAATGGCTAAACGTATTTGTCTCACTCTAAAATTATTTTTAGCATAAATTTAACATTTTTATCTTTCCAGGATGACCTAATTTGTGTCATTTCAATTTTTATAAAATTAGTTATGAATTTTAGAAGTTTGTATCAGTAATTTAAAATAGCAGCCCAGGCAGCAGTGACCTCTGGACCTTTTTGGATGTCAAACGTCCTCTGTGATGAATGTTATACTCTAGACATAATTTTAGTGTAAATTATACATCTATGCCTCATTTTGGTTTTCACGAGTAGTACGCATGTTTTTGAGTTGTAATGATATGATTAAATAAGAGGATGCATAATATGAGCTCACACGATCCATGTGACACCAAAATGGATTTTTAGATATGACGAAACGCAAAGAAAAGTCCAGTTTTCCTTGCTTTTTCTTATGGGAAATCTATATGATTCATGCAATTATACTATTCAAAAGCATGAGATGAGCTAGAATTATGGTGTTACATTTGTTGATATCAGAGCAATCCTAGCCCATGTGTGACCTGAGAACGGGTCGGCCCCTAAGGGGGGTGGATTATAAAGTTCCACATCGGCTGGAAGGGGCTTGTGGCTAGCCCATATAAGTGGGGGAGAATCCCTCCCCACCAAGATGCGCTTTTCTTGAAAGCTAATAAGAGAAGCCATCTCTTGGGAAGGGACAAACACCCATGGAATGTGGTTCATAAAACCTACGACCAGGGGACAATACCTTGGTGGCTCTGTAAGTATAGTATCAGAGCTCCACGAGGTATTGTCCCCTGCCTTCCCGGTTCGTGGGTCTGTGACCCTGCCTTCCTGGTTCAGTGGGGTTTTATCCCCTCCCGCTTAGCTCACAGGAAAAAGTGCCTCGTAAAAGGGGGGCTTCGCCCCCATTTATATGCACTATCCCCAGGACCTTCTTATCTGATGTAGGACTTTACAATCCACCCCCTTTTAGGGCCAACCCGTCCTTAGGTTGCATATGCGGCTAGGGTAGCTCTGATACCACCACACATAGAGCTCCACGAGGCATTATCCCCTACCTTCCTGGTTTGTGGGTCTGTGACCCTGCCTTCCCAGTTTAGTGGGGTTTTGTCCCCTCCTACTTAGCTTACGGGAAAAGGCATCTCGTGAAGGAGGGGCTTCGCCCCTACTTATATGCACTAGCCCTAGGACCTTCCTATTCGATGTGGGACTTTACACGAAATAGTTCAAAAAATTTGTTGAAAGTCTAGTGGCATTTTCATAAATATGGATACTTTTTGAAAAACTCATAGGAGGTCTTTTTAAATGAAAATTTTGAGTTCTCTATGGTTCTCAAAGGCCTTGAAAACCATGGGAAGCTTTGAGACAATTAAAGCCCTTCTAATATATGTTTTCCAATGACGGTGAGCCCGGACTTTAATCGATTCATTCGAGAAGGTTTTAGCTCCAAATTGAGTGATTCTAAAGGTATGTTATAAAATTGAGGACATTTTATGATGGAAAAGATAGCTCTCAAAAAGGAGTTAAAATAATTTAAAAACGAAATTGCCAAAAACATAGGACATAAATGTCATTTTAATGAACAAATCCTTTCTAATTCTTCTTTAAAAGAGACATCCCATTTTCTCTCTCCTCCAACCGACCTTGTTCTATCTAGAAATAGAGAGAACTTTGCCCAAGTCAGACACACCAAGAGAAGCTCCAAGGAGGAAGAAAGAAGTTAAGGAAAGGTATGAAATTTTAAAATTTTTCATGGTCTTCCTTTTAGAAACCTTGTTCTCCTCTCCTTGCTCTCTCTTTCCATGGTTGTGATGGATGAATTGGGTCTATTTGGGACTAGGTTCAGAGGGAAGAGAGTGGAGTTCCAAAGAGAAGCTCAAACCAAGTGAGAAAGCCTTTGAAGGAGACAAGAACCCAAGGTATGAATCTTAGCTTTATGCACTCTTCTTCCTTTGTTTGGTTTATGTAAGTCTCAGTCAAGAATAGAGCATTCAAGGGGAAGTTTCTATCCAACAACTAATGAGAATTCATTGATTTAGGTTATAGGAACTTAAGAAATGTAAAGAAATTGTAAGGAGAGCTAATGAAATTCAAGTTAGAAAAGTGTAAAATTCTTGAACACTTTGTAAAAACTATTTTGAGTCTCAAATTCCCTTACATGTGTGAGTGTTTATTTAAGCTCCTAAAACTTCTAGGAAGCCTCCCAAGTGTCTCTCCCATCAAGAAAAAAATCAAAAAGCCCATGGACTCTTCCTCCCTCCATCAATTCTGCTAAGACAAAAGCATTGGGCTAGGGGCTATTTTAATTTATTCTAGCCTTAGTTTGGGACTTCTTATGATGGTAGAAGGTAGGAAGAACCCATGGGAAAAATTTAGAAGCCATGACTTGGGCAATGAGGCAGTGGCTTCCATAATATGACCTTATAAAGCAACTTATGTTTAGGCTTTTGGAAGTGAGTGTGTGAGGGTTCCAAGAACCTTAAATGAGGACAAGAGGCCTAGATATGAGAAGAGAATAGAACCAAGAACTTGAATTATAGTGGTTGCTTCATTAGGCCATTATGAAGCCATTATGTGACCATTAAGCAAAAGGTGTATTCTTAAGTGTAAGTTTAAGGTCCTAGCTTGTTCCAAGAGTATAATTGAGTGTTATTTATTGTGGCTAGGCCAAGGAAACCAACTCTAACTAGTCGTGCTTGTGGGACCAAGAAAGGGAAGGAATAATCCAAGGTAAAGCTTGCTTAAGTACCAAGGTAGCTCTCTCTCTTTTCTCTCATGCATGTGTGGATGTTTCCTTGTTCTTGAATGTGTGTGCATATGTTTAAACCATGAAATATGTTTTTAGCAAGTTTTTAAATGCCATGGTACCATGTTGTTATGTCTATGTATTTATAAGATGCTTTTATGTATGTTCTTGACTTGTTTGAGTGTGCTGAGGCCAAAAGTCTCTTAACAAGGGTGAGAATGAGCCAAAATCTCTAGAAAGGGTGAGGCTTAGTCAAAAGTCCCTTAAAAGTAGGTGAAGCAAGTCCAAAAGTTCCAAAGAGAATGGGTGAGGCTAATCCATTGTCTTGGCAAGCCTATGGATGTTGTTTATGACTTATTGAATGGGAGAAATGCTTTATGTATGTTTGAGAAATTATGAATGCCATACATGCATCTTAAACATAGGAATTGCATCCATATTGTGTGTTTGAAAGGGAGAAGAGCTATTGAGATTCCATGAATCTCACTCCCTTCTTTCTCCTATCTTATATGGTCTAGATGGTGCCCACAAAGAAGGAAATGCAAGCCAAGGAGCTTGAGAGACATTACTTTAGCAAATATGTGGCTTTTCTTGTAATTAGATGTCAATATGGTTATTTATATATTATTTTTGAGTTGTAAACATTTGAGCAAATGTAATAGCATATATGGATGATATATAAACCTTAAATGGTATCAAATTAATGTAAATGTGGGATTTGGTCATTTAATGGCTTATGAATGTTAATGTATGTTTGCATGTGGGATAGCCAAAATGAGATGCATGATGTTTGAGACCATTTGGGTAGTTTATATAAGTTGTAATTATGCTTTCAAACTTGCCCAAAAGGTGCTAGCACACTAAGAAAGCCATTTGGACCAAGTTGAACCATTAAATGGTATTAAAATGACTATAATGGTAAGCTACGACAATATCTATCCAAATGAGTTCTTCTTAATCTAAAATTAGGCATACACATTGGTCTTGTTAAGAGCTTTTTGGGAAGCTAAAGTGCATAATATTTGGAGGTCTACAAAATTTTTGGCGAATTTTTGAAGTTGGCTAACAATTCAAAAAATGATAGTGGTACTGTTCATATAGTCCAAAAATTCACCTTTATCATTCATGGGCCAAAGAATTTCTAATGGCTATGAGATTTTATAAAAGAAACTAGACACTCACAGTGTCCTATGCCAACTAGAATTATCTCAATTAGATGTCTAGAGAGGGATATATGAATTTTTAAAATTGCAGTTCTATTCTAGACTCATAGTCAAACCTCTATCACTGTTCCATCAATTTTTGGGGTCTAGATGCTTTTGAATTGATCTAGAACTATTTTTTCCCTTTATTTAACATCTGTGGCTTTTCAAATTGGCATAGTTTTCTTAGATTAGATTTTTTTTTTTTGGAATTAGTTATAAATTTTTAAAGTTTATATCAGTAACCTATATTAGAAATGCTGGACATCCTTTGGTTGTCAAAACGGGTCCATATGAGGTTTTCGTGACTTTTAATTATTTTTAGTGTAAAGTTAACATCTACATCTTTTTAGAAAGCTATGGGTTACTTGATTTTAATTTTTTTACATCTAGTTATGATTTTTCAAAACTCCCCTAGAAATCTGCCACCTTAGACCCGAGATGAATGAGCCATTTTCTGGTCTTTAGCTCTTGGATCCGTGATTCATGAAGTGAGTTGAGATGGTTATGAACTATATGCATGTAATATGACTAGAGAATGTTCTTGATATGTTTCATAGGGTCCAAGAGACATGAGATGAACATTTTTTTGCTACATAACGTAATTAAATGGGATAATTAATGGATGATTTTCATACAATTAGCTCTATTTAAGGAAGTAACTAACAAATGGGATGAATTGTCCTGAATAATTATGGTATGACACAGAGGAAGAGTATAAGAGGAAGTAGTCCCCCTTGATGTTATAGAGAGTGAACAAGTAGAGGAACCCAAAAAAGAAAATGCAAGTACTCTTGAGCGTAAACAAACACGCACTAGTAAGAGGGATAATCAATAGTAGAGCATCTTTTCGCCTAAGTAAAAAGATAGTAAAAGAACAAAGAAAGAGATTATATAACAATGTTCAAGTTGAGGACATAATAGATTAAGAATAAATATTGAATTGATGTGCTTGACTGCTTAAGAAAGCACACTTGTCATTGGCATAGATGCCCTTTTTGCATGATAGTCCTCGAAATAAAAATAGTCAGGCAATGTAAAGTGACCTCGGGATAAAGTAGAGGATGAGTCCTATTTTCCTCGAGTATCCTACGGAAATAAGGTAGATAAAGAAAAGTAAGAAAGGAATACTTTGTATTATTAGAAAACTTGTAATATACTAGCAATAGGTTTTGAGCTTAGTCATGAAGTGCTTGTATATTAGTGTTTGATGTTATTGTTTGCTTGCAACAATGGTTACATGATATTAGGTATGGCCAACCCAATAGTAATGTGACTTGAGTGCGTAGCAAACAATGGCATCAATCATAAAAAGTGTCCCGATAATCAAAAAGTATCCTAGTCGGTTAAATGATAAGATAAGCCAGGAATAAAGTGAAAGGATTCCAATAACAGTAAAACAATAAGAAAAGCATGCAGAAAGAAATCCCCAGTAAAGAATAATAATAAAAAAGAGAACGTGATAATAGCATAGAACGTTCAAATTCAGATAGCATGAGTTCAGTATGCATAGCCTGAGTCCCTTATAGTATATGTAAACAAATGAGAAAGGACCAGTGTATAAAATCTATCCTACAAGAGATGGTAGGCATACTCAGTGCATGAGATGCCCTAGTGCTAAAGACACTCAAGAGCAAAATATGGGTATAGTCAGAAATTGAAGGATATGAGAGGAAAGATAGAATAAGTATGAATAAAGTAAGGTAAGTCAATAAAAGTAAGGAAAGAGAGCCGAGTGAAAAAGGCTGAAGTAGGAACCTAAGAATCTCATAAGAAGTGATAATAAAGGTAACAAATGCTCCTGAGTATTAGTATGATGGGATCCTAGAAAATTAGATGACATAGAACCCACTTCGCATAAAGAGCATGACATATATTTGAGTTGAGCCTTAGAGTTTATGAGTGAAGGTTACTAGACTTAGTGAGTATGTATTTTATTCTCAGATACAGTGATCTTAGGCATTGACATCCCCTAGAAGCATATCACAGTAGATCCTAGCACTGTATAACAGGTTACAGTAGACCCTAGCAGGACTCTAAGAGGTCGCAATAGATCCCACAAAGATACAGAGAGCCCACAATTACAACACAATAATTCTCTAGGGAGATAACAGTATGAGATAGTTTTTACAGAGTAATTAGTCTTCGAGACCAATACAGTTTCAATTAGCTTTTATCTCAGAGACTGAAGATGTCCTAAGTCTAGTAAACTGTTGCCTCTAAATATAGTAAGGCTATACTTGGATTACTAAATCACTGACTATACTTTTTGATAGATGAGTGTAGTATGTGGGATGAGGAAAGTAAGAAGGTAGCTTTCCTAAGTTACAATTAGATGAACCATTCCCCAGCAGATATTAACCTGACCGAAGGATAGACAGAGATCCCCATATACTAAAACTATGTTTCAGAAAGGGGTTAGGTGTAGTCTTTATAATGGGCTAAGTGGTAGACTGTATCCCAGTGATTGAGACTATAAGTGTAGTTAACATCCCACTAGAGTTTGGCATTAGTCAGTGGTAGTTGCTCTTTGATGATAGTATGAGAAGTATAAGTTATGTCAACCAACGTTGAGATGAGAGACTATAAAATGCCCACTCAAAAGTGAGCAAAACGAGTAAGGAAAAGTCCCGGCCTAAAGAGGCAAATGCATAGTAAACTAAGAAACTGGAATAATTAGAAGTAAAGACTCCTTAGAGGAGCTGTAATCCTAATAAGTAATTGAGATATGTGGCCTATGATAGAAAGAAATATGAATTGTCATCATGGGATGAACTAGTAAAGAAAAATATGAAGGTGAACAGTGGGCAGAAAACTCCAATGGCTCTGATGAGCAGAAAAAGATAATGAGACACTACAGAGAGCCATTGGGAGATGAAACGGGAGATTTAAAATTAGGTGAATTATCTCCCGAGGTACATAAATGAGTCCATTGAGAAGAATATTAACCCCTATGAACGGGTTAAGACTAATCAGATATGACTAGTAAGCTCTCCTAGGATAAGGCTAAAATCATGAGGGCATGATCCAAAATCAGAACATCTTTCCCTTATGAGAGAAACTAGTAGTATAGGAAAAGAAGAGCTCTTATTAAAAGCTAGTAATGTAAATTCCTTGGCCAAGAAAAAGTTAAAGGAGTAAAATCGCTGAGAAAAGCGTATAGAGCCAGGAAGAAGGGAAAGAAAGAAGTAGTTAGCTAGAATATAAAAGAGTAAGAGAAAAGTGTACCCTAAAATTTCGAGGATAAAATTTATTTAAGGGGGGAGAAATGTAATATCCTGTTATTTGAAAACAAGAGAAAATGTAAGAAACGTAATGTATAGTTTCTCCGTAAATGTACAAAACTCATCGAATGAAAAGGGAAGTCCCCAAATAGAGTGATTTGAGATCTAATAAAATTAAAGTAATATTTTAGAAGACCTTAAATAATGATGAGTCAAGGCCAGAAGTTCCCTGAAACCGAAGCCAAAATAACCAGATAGATTTTAACGAAAATGCAATGAAACATAATGGCATTTTTGTAATTTTGGGTAATTTTTAGAACACTCATAGGAGGGTTTTTTAAATGCAAAATTTAAGTCCTCTAGAGTTATTAGAGGCCTTGAAAACCATGAAAAACACTGGGACAGTTAAAGCTCTTTTGGTAGATATTTTCCAATGGTGATGAGTCCAAACTTTGATCGATTCTTTCGGGAAGGTTTTAACTCCAAATTGAGTAATTCCAAAGGCATTTTATAAGATTGAGAACCTAAATTTTATGATAGAAGAGATGGTTCTCAAACGAGCTCAAACAAATTAGAAACTAAAATGCCAAGAATGAAGGACAAAATTGAAATTTTTCAAAGTGAAGGTTCAAGAAGCACCTTTATAAAAATGTCCCTACTTATGCCCCACTCCTTATGACTGACTTTTCTAGCCTAAAACAAAACCAAGATAGATGAGAATGGCACACAAGATAGAGGGAAGAAGGAAGAGAGAAACCTAGCAAAAAGTGTAAGAATTTCATAGTTTTTTATGCTTTCTCCTTCACCAATCTTCTTCTCCTCTTTCTCCTCTTTCTTTCTATGGATTTATTAAAGCCTTTGGGTTTATTTTGACCTCAGACCAGAGGGAAAAATTTTGAAATTAAGGAGGAGAGCCAAAGGAAAGGGAAGAACATTCAAGAAAAGCTTGAATTCAAGGTAAAAATCCTTCGTTCCATGCCTCTTCTTCCTTGTTTCTCTTCTTATGCATTTCGTCCTACATATGGCCAGCCAAGGGGAGAGTGTTTTTGGACAAAACCAAGAATGAATCTTAGGAATTAAGGTGTGGAAATTAAGAATATGCAAAGAGAACAAAGTAAGAACCATGAAATTGCATGATAGAAAAGTTAGGGTTTTATGTGTTCTCCTAAAATTCTGTTTTGATACAAGAATTCCTAGCTCTAAATGAATGTTTATATGAGCTATAGAGATCTCTAAGAAGCTTCTGGCATGCATCTCCCATCAAGAAAACAAAGGAAACTCCTTGTTCCCCTTTAGTGTTCATCACCTCGACTTAGAGCAGAACAAGAGCATAAGGGTAGTTTTAATTTGTTCCAAGCTTGTTTTTTAGTCATATCTGATCGAAGAGGATGAGAGAAAGCCTTGGAAAAATTTTAGAAGCTATGGATAGTGTGATGGTATCATAGGTTTCATATTATACCTTAAAGAAGTAACACCTAGGTAGGCTCCATGAAATGAATATTGATGGCTCCAAGAGGCTTCAATGGAGTCAAGAATCTTAAATGGATGGAAAGAATGGAGCAAAAATGATGTTTTCCTAAGGTTGCTTCATTAGGTGCATTATAAAATCATAAATGAACCTTAGAAGCAAGCTAGCTTTCCTAATAAGTGTATGGCTTTATAAATTGTTCCAAGAGTGTAACTGGCTTCCATATAATGTGTCTAGGCCAAAGGAACCAAGTTCCACCTTCTTGTGAGTGTGTGGCCGTGGGAGATGATACAAGTTCAAGGAAGAAAGTGTGTTGTTGTAAGAAAGATAGCTTTCTCTTCTTTCTCTCATGCATGAGTGGATTTTTATCTTGTCATTGAATGTATATATGTATGTTTTGAGCCATAAAAAATGTTTTAGCAAGTGCTTAAATGCCATGGTACCATGATGTTATATTATGCATTCAAATGATACTTTGTGTATTTGCTTTGGTTTGCTTGAGTATGGTGAAGCCAAGAACCCCCTAGCCATGGTGAGGATAAGCCAAGTGTAACATCCGATTTTCTGAAAATCTAAGAAAATGTAAGGAAACGTGAAAACGTAATATACAGTTTCTCCGTCAACGTACGAAATTCATCAGATACAAAAGGAAGTCTCCCAAATAGAGTAAATTAAGGTCTAATAAAATTAGAATAATATTCTAGACCGTAAATAATAATGAGTTAAGACAAGAGGTACCCTAAAATTCAGGCCAAAATAGATGAAAAAAGAAAAGATAAGAAAAAGGTCCCAAAGAGCTTCCGAAGTCAAGTATAAAGGAGCTAGGGGCCAAAATGCAAAGAAAAGTTATATGCTGGGCAAAATGTATAAATTACCCAAAAGTTCAGGGAACCCTAGTTTCACCCTCTATTCGTGACTTTAAGCACGAATATCAAAAAATTGGACAAGAATCTCATAAATCCATGACCCACGGTTAAACTCAGTTTGATGAGACGGGTCCAATGATGCCAAGTTGTCCAGATGGCCGGGCGGGATCCGGTCCGGGATCTAGTTATCCCGATCAGTAGCCATGAGCAAAATAAAAAAGAAAGTTGTATCAACTATAGAAATAAAAATAGCTAAAGGGTTAAGAAGCCCTGAAGGAGTTTCAGAGACAGAATTGCAGTAAATGAAAATTTTATAACACAATCATAATACAGAACGGTGAAAATTATACCTATAGACCTGGGTGTCCGATTGAGACCGAAATTTATGAGGATTGAGGTTAAGGGCCCCTGAACCATGTTTGAAGCTCAGAATGGCCAGAAAGTAGAGGAAATAATATTCATAAATTTTAGAAGATCTAAAGGTATGTATTGTACCGTAAAATCTTAATCGGGCCTGGATACCGATTGTTAGACTGCTGTAAGGTCCAATAGCTGATTCTAAAGGCCCAAAAGAGAGGATAATATATAATTAGGGTTTTAGAGAAGATGAAACCCAAAGATAAATATAAAATAAAAGGGAAAGAAGAAAAGGATTCTAGTTATTTTAAAGAATTAACCATGGTTAAGTTAGAAACTAACCATAGTTGAGTTAAAAGTTGACCATAGTAAAGTTAAGAAATTAACCATGGTTACTATTCATAACTTAAGGGCTAAGAAAAGATATCCAAGTGTGTGGCCAAGAATTTTTGGAAGAAGATATTTAGTTATGAAATTAGAAAATCAAAAGAAAAAGGAATGGAAGGTTAAGATTTGATCTTGAAAAGGTTAATCCAAGAGTCCAATTTTAGTATGACCATTTAACTTCATCCAAATTCATCTCCTTCACCTCCATTCCACCATTTTCACACCACACACAAAGGAGGAGGAGAGAAAAACGTGAAGAGAAAGAGGGAGGGAGAAAAAGTGGAAGAAGAAGTGAAACCAAGCAAAACTACCACCATTCTTTACCAAATTTCTTCATCTTATCCATCCTCCAACCATTTTCTCCAAAGGGTAGCTGCATATTCATCTTTTCTTCAAGGTGAAATTTTGCTCTAAGTGGGAAGAGAAAGGGTTTTAGTGTGAGAAAAGCAAAGGAAGCAAGGATTAAGCTTAAAGAGTAAGTTTTCTCCATCTTATACTTGCAAATTACATGCTTTAAGCTAGTTTTGTTAAACCCTAGCTATGAGTCATTTTTGGACAGCATATGAATCATTAGAAATTGATTTTATATGTTGAATATGAAGGCTTTGAAATTAAGTTTATATGTTGAACATGAAGGCCATATGAGCTTAGTTATTGTTGTTATGTGCTGGGACTTTGAAAAACACAAAGATTGTAATTTTTGGGAAAATAGAAATCATGGGGAGATGCTGTCCAAATTTTCCCAACATTTTTATGGTGTCTTCTTGATGTCTTAAAGTCATGTATACCAAATTTCAAGTCCTAAAACATAAAGGAAAAGGCTATGGAATTTTTAAAACTAAAGAAACGCACTTTTGAGCCTAAAACAGAGCTAGATTATGTGATGACCAAAACGTGATGTTGGGCCTGGAATTTGATGATTTTATCCATTCCAATGGATTCAAAAGGGTGTTTTTAGTTAGGAATACCTATGGCAAAGCCCCCAAAACTCATGGGATAAAATTCCTAAATTTTGGCCAAGAAATGCATACTATTTGGCCATAGTGAATAGGAAGGGAAAGAGTTGGATTTTTCCAATTCCAATGGTCCCATTAAGTTTAAAAGGGTCATCCTACTTTAGAAGTTAAATTTATGTGTTGATTGTAATGAATTATCATTATGATTATAGGGTTTGATATTGTTTTGGGAACTCTAAAAGTAAGTAAACCGAGTCCCAAGGATTGAGGAGCAAAGTTTACTAAGGTAGTAGTTTTTCTCTCTCTTTCCTTAAGCTTGTATGTTTGTATAATGATGAGTGTTATGCTATATCAAGTTGTCATTTATGCTATAAGATGAGACATGTATGCTTAGATTGTGCTTGGCCTTGTATGAAATTCCTTGTATTGCTATGCGATATGTGGCATCTTGACTGGCATTATGTTATGTACTTATAGGCTTACTTGTGAATGAGATTGGTTTACTACTAATAAGATTTCATAATCTCACCCCAAATATAATCCATGCTAGGTCAGAGTTCAAGCAAAGAAAAAGCAAAGAATGTGGAGACATAAATCGATGACTTTACTTTTATGCACCACATTTTGTCATGTAATTAAATATTTTAGATTACTACGTGTATGAGTTACATTATGACACTGTAAGGTACTCAGGTATGAAATGGAAAGCCATGTATATACCTAACCCTGAAGTAAAAAGAGTATGACTAGCGTGCCTAAGATGCAAGAATACTTGTGCTTATATAAAGGTAAAATAATAATAATAATAATAATAATAATAATAATATGACCATTGAGGGGTAAAACTATCCAATTTGTTGTAGGGACAACTTTATATGAATTTATATGTGCTCCGCTAAGTAAGTATTTTCCCCGTGTAAAGGGCTTAGAGAGCTTGAAGTAAAGCCCTGAACCAATCACATACGATTTTTTTATAATTAATTATGCATTTTCAAGGTTGGACAAAATTTGGAGAATGACTAAATAAATAGTGAAATTGTATGAGGAAGTTTAAAATAAAAAATTTTTATCAGTTCAGGTTTCCATTAACTCCTCTAAGCCTTATATGAGATAATTGTAGTAGGAAAAATGTTATAAAATAAGGTATGACTCCAAGAACCCTCAAGAATGGTTGAGACAAAGTCAAAAGTGTCCCAAAATTAAGGCTTAGTTAAGAGCCTTTAAGAAAGTGGATGAGGCAAGTCCAAAATCTTAAAAAAAAAATAGGTGAGGCTAAACCACTTGCTTGGCAAGCCTATGTATGTTTTATATGACGCCTTGAATTCTAAAATGTTTTATGAATGATTTTGAAAGCCATGATGTCTATACATGTATCTTTAGACTTGGATTTGCATTCTTTATATGTGATTGAAAGGGAGAAGAGTTATTAAAATTCTATGAATCTCACCCATTTCCTTCTCCCATCTCATATGGCTTAGGTGAAACTCAAGAGCTAAAGAATGGAGGCAATGAAGCGTGAATAACATTGTTTTGACAATAATATAGCTTATGTAATTTTAAAGTGTGTAGGAATGTCAAAATACTCATGTATATATTATTTTTGAGTTGTAGACCAATGAGCAAAGGTAATAGCATGTATGAATGATGTATGAACCACTTTTAGTGCAAAATCAATGTGAATAGGAAAATTGGACACTTGATGGTATGTATTTGCTAGTGTATTCTTGGATGTGGGATAGCCAAAATGAAATACTTGATATTTGGGACCACTTGGGCAGTTCATACAAGTTGTATTTGTACTTTTAAACTTGCCCAAGAGGTGCCAAACACAAAGGAAAGCCATTTGAACTAAGTTGATGCCTTATAAGATGCAAAAATGACTATAATGGTGAGCTATAGTAAAATCTATCCAAATGAGATGTTCTTGGTCTAAAGTTTGGCATGCATATAAATCTTGTTGAGAGATTTTTGAGAAGTTAAAGTCTATAATATTTAAAGGTCTACAGAATTTTTGGCGAATTTTTGAAGTTAGCAAATTTTCTAGTTTTGGCATTGATAATGTTCATATGATCCGAAAATAGATCTCCATCATTCATAGGGAAATGATGTCCAATTGCTGTGAAATATTATAAGGAGAAAATAGACCTTCCCAGTGACTCGTGCCAATAGGAAGCACCTTAATTGGATGTCTAAAGAGGAAGATATGAATTTTTGAAATTTCTATTATGTTCTAGAGGCACAACCAGACCCTCAGTCTTATTCCATTAATTTTTGGGATTTGAATGCTCTTGGATTGATCTGGAACTATTTTTTCCCTCTAGTTAACATTTGTAACTTTCCAAATTGGTATAGTTTTCATGGATTGAATTTTTATGAAATTAATTATGAATTTTCAAAGTTTATATCAGTAAGTTGTATTAGTAATTGTAGACAACCTGACCTTTGTGCATTTTCTATTTTCAAGCATGGTCTAGATGAGATTTTCATGGCCTAAAATTATTTTTTGTGTAAAGTTAACATCTAGATCTTTCTAGAAAGCTTTGGTTTGCTTGATTTTGATTTTTTTAAATTTAGTTATGAGTTTCCAAAATTGCTAGTAAAAAATTGAAATTCTGACTTGAGGCAAAACATGAATATTTATGGTTTTTAGCTTTTGGTCCATGGTTTATGCAAAGTTTTAAGATGTTTATGAATTGTATGGATGGAAAATTGTTAGAGAATATTGTTAGTAAGTTTTTGGGATCCACAGATTAAAATTTGAATTTTAACCCCGATGTAACGCAAAGAAATGACTTTATTTCATTCCCTTTTATGATTTTCTTTGCTTGCACATGAAAGTTACCTTAAATATAGGAATACGGAGTCTAATAAAGTATGGTGTGACATTTATTAAAGCTTTTGGATCTATTTTGAGCTCAAACCAGAGGGGAGGAGTTTGAGTTTCAAGAAGGGAAGCTAAGCAAAGAGAAGAGCTCTTGAAGAAACCTAGAAAACCAAGGTAAAATGCTAGTCTCCATGCTTCTCCTTCCCTATTCTTCTTCTTGTGCATTTTGCCCCATGTATGGACTGGCAAGAGGAATTGAATTTTGAACCAAATCAAGGATGAATCTTAGGAATTAGAGTGTGGAGAATAAAAATATGTAAAGGAAACAAAGAAAGAACCATGAATTTGCAAGATAGAAAAGCTAGGATTTTAGTTCTACCTTGGTTTGTAAGATGAGTTCTAGCCATAAATTATGATGTTTAAGAGTTCATATGAGTTTCTAATACATCAAAAGAGTCTCCCACATGCTTCCCTCGATCAAAGAAATCAAAACAACTCCACTGATGCCATATGGAGACATAGCCTCGGCCTAGGGCAGAATCAATACTTAGGGAGTGTTTTAGTTTCTTCCAAGCTTGGTTTTGTATCATATATGATGGGAGAGTATAAGAGGAAGCCTTGGAAAAATTTTAGAAGTCATGGATAATGAGATGTAGCTATAGGTTCCATATTATGACTTAAAGAAGCAACATGTAGCTAGGCTCCTCAAATTGATTGTGTGATGGCTCCAAGAGGTCTAAATAGAGTCAAGAATCATAGATTAAAAGAAAGAATAGAGCCAAAATCATGTTTTCCAAGGTTTCTTCATTAGGTGTCTTATGAAAGTATAATTGAACCTTAAGCAATCTAGCTTTTCAAGTGCATGTGTAGCTTTAGAAATTATTTCAAAAGTGTAATTAGCCTCCATATAATGTGTTTAGGCCAAAAAAATCAAGTCTCACACTCTTGTGAGTGTGTGGTCGAAGAAAAGGAAGTATTTCCAAAGGTTAAAGTGTGCATTTGCCACTAAGGTAGCTGTCTCTTTCTCTCATGCATGATTAGGTATTGTTCTTGTCTTTGAATGCATGTGTGTATGTTAAGCCATGAAAGATGTTTCTAGCATGTATCTATATGTCATGGTACCATGATGTTCGTTATGCACTTGAATGATGTCTTATAAACATGTTTTGGTTTACTTGAGTGTGGTAAAGCCAAAAGCCCCTTAGTTAGGGTGAAGATGAGTCAAAAGTCCCCAAGAATGGGTGAGACAAAGCCAAAAGTCTTTAAAGAGTGAGACTTAGTCAAAAGCCCCTTAAGAAAATGGGTGAGGCAAGTCCAAAATCCTAAATAGAATGGATGAGGCTAAACCATTTTCTTGGCAAGCGTATGTATGTTTTATATGACTTCTTGAATGCAAGAAATACTTCATATATGATTATGCATTCCATGCTATCCATGCATGCATTTTTAGACTTGAACTTGCATCCTTTATGTGTGGTTGAAAGGGAGAAGAGCTATTGGGATTTCTAGAATCTCATTCCTTTCTCCTCATTGCCTAACAGGTCTAGGTGGACTAAGTGAACAAAGGAATGGAAGCCACCAAACTTGAAGGAGAAAGATTGACAAAGAATTATGCTATTTGTTCTCCTTGTAATCATTTTGATGGCATATGATGTAACCTAATGATGTATATAATATATAACCCTTTGAGCATGTACGAATATATGGATACTGGATGTATATATGAGAATTGATGTCACTTGAATGATATAGCAAAATTTTGACATTGAATGGCAAGGAAAAGCTTGTATGTTCTTGTGTATGCCTTAGAATGGGAGAGTGAGTTTGTGAAATCTAGGTTTGTGGATCTTTGAGACAAGTTTAATAGACCATTTTGATACTTTCCCACGTGCTCAAGTGGCCATGAAAGTCTTGGAAGCTAATTTGGACCATTTGAGACCCTTAAGAAGCATAAAAGTGACTATTTTTACAACCCTATGTCAAGATCTGACCAAATGAAAGAATTTCCTCATAAAATTTGGCATGCATATAGATCTCATCTAGAAATTTTTGGGAAGCTAAAGACCAAATATTTTGAGCTCTGTGGAATTAATTATGAATTTTCAAATTTGCCAAATTTTTGTTATTCTGGTGTAGTTACTATTTATATGGTCAATTTTGTCTCCTATGTTATTCAAGGTCCAAATGATGTTCAATGCTCATAAAGTTTTACAAGCATAAACTAGATATGATAAGCTTTCTGTGGCCACTAAGATCACCCTAATTGGATGTCTAAGCAGGGAGATATGAATTTTTGAAATTCCATGTCAGTACTAATAGTGCCAGATGATTTTATGTACTGTTCCATTAATTTCTAGTGGCTAGATGTTCCTATTTTTGGTCTAAACTAATTTTTACCATAAATTAGACATCTGTAGCTTTCCAGAATGGTATAGTGTGCATGATTTTAATTTTTCTAAATTTAGTTATGATTTTTCAAAATTGGTACTTGAAATCTGGTAGCTAAACCCGAGGCAATCTTGTATTATTTTATGCATGCATGTTATGAGCTCAAGTTGTTGGCCACATTTTGAGATGGTTTTGAGTTGTATGTATGTAATTAAATAGGAAAATAAGATGGATGAGTTCATATGGTCAACGAGACAAGAAATGAAAATTTTATCCACTACACAATGTAAAATAATGTAATATTTTAATGGAGCTTTTCTTGGAAGTGTGATACATCAAGGGAATGTATTTAGAAATGAAATGAGATAGGCTAAATAGATATGGTGTTACAAGGTGGCCCAAAATTGAAGGCAAAGTGGCTAGACAGTAAGAAATGTCATGCAATGGTAGAAACCATAATTTTGAACAACTTTTTAGAAATTTAAAAGAAGGATTTTTAAATGATATAATTAAGCTCACTAGGCTATTTAGAGGTTTTGAAAATCATGGAAACCATTAGAATAGTTAAAACCCTTTTGGTATGTGATTTCTGCAAATGGTTGACCAAAATTTCTACTGGATGATTTATGATGGTTTTGAACTCCATAGGGGTTAGAAGAAAATGTTTTGAATAAACTAGAGGACCCAAATTTTCATACGGAAAATATGGTTCTAAAAAATGATTTAAAACAAGCTTAAACAAAGGAACAAAAATAAAAGGACGTAATTGATATTTTAGAAATTGTTATAAAAATTTTCCTCTACCTTTTAATATAGTCAATTTAGCTTCTCCATCCTTCCAAATCGGCACTTTAACTTAGAAATAGACTAGCCATGGTGTCCAAGAGAGATGAAGGAGAGAGAAAGGAAGAACAAGCAAGAAAGATATGAAAATGACATTTCTTTTTTCATATTCTTCCCCTCACAAATCTGATTTCTCTCCTTAAGAGCCTTCTTTTAATGGTTTTAGTACTTTTAAAGGACCATCTTTGTGGTTGGCATGTTGGAGGGAGGAAGGATTTTGAGGAAAGCAAGCTAGCCATAAAATTCTCCATTGAATGAGGAAACTATCAAGGTATGAAACCATGTAGGATTCTTGTATTTCTTTGTTCTTTCATTGCTTCATGGTTTTGACCAGCCATAGAACCATATGAAGGGAGTGTGTTTTTCATGGACACAAGATAGGGCTAAGGGTTTTGAAGCATGAGAAACTAGAATATGTAATTTAAAGCAATTAAAAACCTATAGGTTTCAATATATAGCAATTAGGGTTTCAAGTGAACCATAGAAGATTTGGAACCATAGAAGAGTATTTTAAGCTATAGGAAACCATAATTAAGTTAAAGAGAAGTTAGAGAACATAACCATGCATCAAAATCCAAGAAGGAAGCAAGAAGACTCCAAGTTGCCTCCATGCATGATATGTCTCATCCTAGGAACACTTGGAGCACCTTGGGAGAGTTTTTTGGGTTTCAATGATTTAAGAGACTTAAATGAAGGAAATAAATAATTATGAAACCAATGGATTGAATTTAGAAACCCTAGAATAGAAGTTGAAATTTTAGGGCCTAAAATGGGGTAAAGAAGCAAGTGGGCTTTAGATCCCTCTAGCTAAAGATATGATGGCTCAAATGGGTTCCATTGAGGTCATGTGGCATGTAGCCTATGGGAAATTGGGACCTAAATGAAGAAAAATGGAAGTTGCTTCCTAATGAGCCTAAATTGACCCTAAAACACAAGTTAGACTAAAGGTGAGATAAGTGTTAGTGCTAAGGCTTTAAATGGATTCAAATGGGCTAATTTGTATTATGGATTCATGCTTGTAAGCCAAACTAACCTAAACATACCAAGTTATGGGTGTTAAGTGGTGAGAAACCAAGGTAAAAAACAAGAACAAGGGGTTGGTGGCTGAGCCTCCATCAAGCCTAAGGCAACTTTCTCTCCACTTCTTGCATGCAATTGAGTGCTTGAATAAGTTGATATGCTTGTGTGTGTAGTTGCTTGATACTTTACATGAAATACAATCCATTATGTTTCCCTATGAGCTTTATGAGCACCTTATGTTTATGAAAATTTTATGTGATAACTCCTAACTCACTAAGGCTTTAGATTAAGCATAATAGCTCTTTCTTAGGCCTGAGTTGAGATTGGTAGAGCCCAGCTAGTTTTATGATGTTGCCATGCTAGAAATGAATGAGTTTTCATGTTATATGATGCATATGATTTACATGATACATGTGCATAACATTCTTGCATCACATACATTACATTCACTCATAGCATTCTTGTTTGCATTGAATTGGATGAGTTTATACTATTGAGATTCTCCTTGAATCTCACCCTCTTGCTCCTACTACATTTTCAGGTACCTCAAGTAAAGGTAAAGAGGTTGAAAGGCATTAAAACATAGGAGTTAATGTATTATGAAGTTTGTAATGTAAATAGTCTAACTTTTAACAAATGTTTATGTAGACAATCATGTATGGATAATGGTTACTCATGTATTTAATAATGTTTATGAATGGAACTAAGTATTTGAGTATGAGAACATGTATATTAGTTATGTGAATGTATGATTTAGTAATGAATAGCTAAGTTGATGTATAGGGTGTTATTGAAAAGCATGCGTTAATTAGGTACCAAGGGATCAAATTTTGATCCAAGTTTTTTGGCATGATATGAAATAGTTAGAAATGTCATTTAGGATGATTAAAACTTACTTCAAGTGGAAGAATTCTATTTGGATGCCAAATGGCCCAAAAGGATACCAAGGTTAGACATAAAATGACTCTAAACAACTCCTATACCCAAAGTGGCTCAAATGACTTAGTTGGAGTTTAATAGTTGGCATGCATATAGACCCTTAAGAGATCTTTCTAATAAGTTAGAAACCATAATTTTTAAAGGTCCACAAGGCCAAGGAATTTTAGAAAGAAGATATTTAGTGTAACAGCCAAGAAAAAGAAAAGAAAAAGAAAATAGAAAAGAAATGAGAAAAGAAAAAGAAAAGAGAAGCTGGAAAATTTTCGAAGAGCTGAGAATTTTCTAAGTCTTCTCGCTATAGCGAGAAATGGAATCGCCATAGCGAGAATGCCCCTTCGCCGTAGCGAAATTGTTCCTAACTATAGCGAGTGCGGCATTCCATATAGAGACCAGGGAGTTGCTCGCCATAGCGGCGCTATAGCAAAGGTAGAGGTCTGGAATAGACACGATCTCGCCGTAGCGATGCCATAGCGAAGGTAAAGGTCTGAAACAGACACGAGCTCGCCGTAGCGAGGGTAATGACTCGCTATAGCGAGAGCGGTCCAGAAAAGCGAGAAAAAGAGAATTTGACTTTTTAAAAGCTTCTAAATCTCTTCTTTCTTCTTCTAACCGACTCAAACTCGTCTTAGGAGAGAGAAAAGGGCGGAAGAGAGAGAGAGAAGCTGAAGAGAAGAGGAAAGCACAAGAAAGGTAAGAATCCTCATGGCTTTTCTCTTCACATGTCACCCTTCTCCTCTTCCCCTCTCTTTCCACGGTTTTGATAGCAAAGATAGTTAGGTTTTGAGTTTGGTTCAGAGGAGAGAGAGTGGGAAACCATTCTTGAGGGAGATTAGAAGCACATAGTCTTCTCTTTCTTGTTTTTCCCCTTTCTTAAGAGCTTAAGAGTTATGAAAAGAGAGAGGATAACTAATGGACTCTAGTGAGAGAAAAAGACCTAGATAGAGAAGCTCAGTGGAGCTGATTAGAAGTGATCCCTAGCTTGAGAATCGAGTATTAAGGTATTAATTCCATGCTTTTGTGTGGTTAGGCTCAAGAGGAACTCTCCCATCTAGAAGTTGTTGTGAAACCAACAAGGGAGGAGTCAAGTGCTTGAGCAAGTAGTGAATAGCTAGCAAGGTAGTTCTCTCCACTTTTTCTCATGCATAATTGTGTGTTTACATTGTCTTGCTTGTGTGTATGAATGATATGAGCTATGAGAAGTGTGTTGGCATGATGATGTGTTATGATTGAAATGATGATTTAAATGATTGTTTTGGGTGTTGCTTGAGGAAATGGAAAAGCCAATAACCTTATAGCCAAGGTGAGGATGAGCCGAAGCCCTAAGTTGGTTGAGACAAGAGAAAAAGGTCTCCTAAAAGTAAGGTTGACTCCCAAAGAGTAAGGGTTGAGTCTAAGGACCTCTAAAGTATGGGAAGGCAAATCCAAAAGCCACAAGGGAATGGGTGAGGCCGATCCAAGTACTTAGCAAGCTCTTAAATGTTATACATGGCCATTTCATATGTTTTAGATGTTTTCATCATGGTTTTTACATGCTAACATGCCATACATGCATAATGAGACTTGTTGCATGCAATATATGTATGTTTGAATGAGAGTTGAACTACTGAGATTCTCCGAATCTCACCCTCCCTCTCCACCATCCAACCATGCCAGGTGGACCGAGTGAGATTAGAGATGGGAGCAACCACCACCAAGCATGAAGCTAGGGATGGAAATGAAGAAGAGTGTAAAGGCTTTTTGTAATACATTGTATATGAGAGTTGTAAATGTAAAGCAATGATGTATATGATGTAGTTCCTAATAGTTTTTGTAAGACAATGTATGTATGGATGATGAATGTCTGAGAATGAGGTTTATGATGAATGAAAAGGCGTATTTGAATGTGAAATGATCAATGGTAGTATAGACCATATGGGTGCATAAGTGGGCATGGGATAGTGAGTTTCTCCAATCTAAGTTATTAGACACTTGAGGCATGATTGATAGCTCCTAAAGATGCTTTCTCATGTGCTCAAGGAGTCATAGAAGTAGAAAAACCAAGATTGGACCCTATGAGCCCCACTTTTGGCCAAGAAAGGGCCTTTTTGCACATGATGTCATAGAATAGACATATGACCTCTCCTTGCTATGAGATTTGACATGCAGCTAGATTATGTTTAGAGCTTTCTAGGAAGCTAGAGTTCATGTCATTTAGAGGTCTATAGCATTTTCTATGATTTTTCAAAGTTGACATCAGAAAATCGGATTTCAGAAATCACTGTTCATTTGGTCAGTTTGAGAAACGTGTCATCCGAGGGGCAAACGTAGTCCAATGGCTACGAAATTTTATACACAGAAACTAGATGGTCACACTGACTTGTAGGAACTGGAAGAACCTCATTTAGAGGTCTATAGAGGAAGTTATGCAATTTCGAAGTTCCTGCCCAGAATCAGACACCCAACCAGACCCGAAGTACTGTTTCATTGGTTTCCGGGAAATTGGCTTGGTGAACTGATCTGGAGATATTTTTCTCCTCTAACTAACATCCACATCTTTCCATAGAGATATATTTTATGAGTATTGTATTTTTGTGGAATTAGTTAGACATTTTCAAAGTCCATATCAGTAAACTGTGACAGCAAAGAAGCCCCCTCTGACCAGTGAACGATTTTGATGTCAAACGCAGAGTATGTGAGATAATGAGACTTCTACTTATTTTTAGCATGAAGTAGACGTCTCAATATTTCTAGAATGACCCAGATCATGCAGTTACAATTTTTCTTCATTTAGTTATGGATTTTCAGACATAGCCCAGAAATGAAGTAAAATCTGCCAAGAACGAAAATGCATGTCTCCAATCCCTTTTTGCTTTCCATGAGTTTAAAGCATATGTTTGGGATTGCAATAAGGCTCAATAGTGTAATTGAGCATGAGGAACCATAGAGAGAGCTCAACAGGTCCATGTTACTTCTAAGTGGATCTCTACCCACATATAGTGCCATAGAGAAAGAAGCATAAGGTAGAGAGATTACCTCCCTTGTGAGTTCCACATGTGTATATGAGTAAGAGGGCATGTTGGGTATGAACTAGAGGTTAAGGTGTTACATTTAGTCATGAAATTAGAAAATTAAAAGAAAAAAAGGAATGAAAGGCTAAGATTTGATCTTGAAAAGATTGATCCAAGGGTCCAAATTTGGTATAACCATTTAACTTCATTTAAGTTCATCTTCTTCATCTCCATTCCACCATTCTTATGCCACACATAAGAGAAAAAGAGGGGAAAACATGAAGAGAGAGAGAAAGGGAGAAAAGGTGGAAGAGGAAGTGAAATCAAGTGAAACTACCACCATTCTTCTCCAAATTTCTTCATCTTCTTCATCCTCTAATCATTTTCTCCAAAGGGTAGCTGCATCTTCATCCTTTCTTCAAGGTGACATTTTGCTCTAAGTGGGAAAAGAAGGGATTTTAGTGTGAGAAAAGTAAAGGAAGCAAGGATTAAACTTAAAGAGTAAGTTTTCTCCATCTTGCACTTGAAAATCACATGGTTTAAGTTAGTTTTGTTAAACCTTAGCTATGGGTCACTTTTGGACAGCATATGAATGATTAGAAATGGAGTTTATATGTTGAATATGAAATCCTAGGAATGGAGTTTTATATATTGACTATGGAGGCCATATGAGCTTATCCATTGTTGTTATGTCTTAAAACTTTAAAAAAACACAAAGATTGTAATTTTTGGGAAAATAGAAATGTTGGGGAGATGTTGTCCGAATTTTCTCAAAACTTTTATAGTGGTTTCTTAATGTCCTAAAGTCATGTATACCAAATTTCAAGTCCTAAAACATAAAGGAAGAGGCTATGGAATTTTTAGAACTAAAGAAACTCACTTTTGGGTCTAAAATAGAGCTAGGTTACGTTATAACCAAAACGTGTTGTTGGAACTATAATTTGATAATTTTATCTTCTAATGCATTCAAAAGGGTGTTTTTAGCTAGGAATACCTATGGCAAAGCCCCCAAAACTCATGGAATAAAATTTCTAAATTTTGGCCAAAAAATGCACACTATTCGGCCATAATGGATTGGAAGAGAAAGAGTTAGATTTTTCCAATTCCAATGGTTCCATTAAGTTTAAAAGGGTCATCTTACTTTAGAAGTTAAGATTTATGTGTTGATTATAATGAGTTATCATTATGATTATAGGGTTTGATATTGTTTTGGGAACTCCAAAAGCAAGTAAACCGAGTCCCAAGGATTGAGGAGTAAAGTTTGCTAAGGTAGTAGTTTTCCTCTCTCTTTCCTTAAGCTTGTATGTTTGTATAATGATGAGTGTTATACTATATCAAGTTGTCATTTATGCTATAAGATGAGACATGTATGCTTAGATTGTGCTTGGCCTTGTATGAAATTCCTTATATTACTATGTGGTATGCGGCACCTTGATTGGCATTATGTTATGTACTTACATACTTACTTGTAAATGACACTAGTTTACTACTACTGAGATTTCATAATCTCACCCCAAATATAACCCATGCTAGGTCCAAGTTCAAGCAAAGAAAGGGTAAAGGGTGTGGAAGCATAAATTGAGGACTTTACTTTTATGCACCACATTTTGTCATGCAATTAAATATCTTTGGATTATGGTATGTATGAGTTGTGTTATAATGTTGTATGATAATCGGGCATGTAACAGAAAGCCATGTATATACCCAACCCTAAAGAAAAAAGAAAATTTTAATCAGTTCAGGTTTCCATTGAATCCTCTAAGTTTTATGAGGTATTTGTAGTAGAAAAAGCATTATATACTAAGGTATGATAATGACTATATATTAGAAGAGATTATGATCTTAAGTGATAAATAGTGTCATTTTTGTAATAGGAGACTTAAGTATGACCTAGTCATGTGATTTTACATAGCTCATGCTCATTAATATTCATTTTTAGAAAGGCACAACTTGGTTGTGTAATTTCACACTAGTTGTGTAAACCATGCTTCATGCAAAAAGCCATGAGGAACATAACCTAGTCATGTAAATTAATACGGGCCATGTATTTCCTTTTAGTTCAACACGTGTGGGAAGCCCAAGAAACACACAACCTAGTTGTGTGAATCCATAGGAGCCATGTAATCCATGAAAAGTGATAAAAATGTATTTTCCCTATGTATATGTTCAATGTTTGCATAAATGTATATGTATTTAATCTTTATATATTTGAATGTCATGATGCATTTCGTTACCTTATTAAATTCTCTTGGAATCTAATGAATTTAAAGTAAATAATCCTTCATTCAATGACTTATGCAAAAGTGTATGATGATGCCTTAGACTATCCCCATACATGAATGACCTTAATATTAGAGTACCTTAACATGGATTCCTGTACATGGTTAACATCACCTCAAACTATTCCAATGCACAGATAACCTTAGCAATAGAGGACCTTGACACAAATTAGATAAGGACTTCTTAAGACATTTAAAATAGTAAAAAAAATGATAAATAGAAAAAGGGTTGCATTAGAATTTATACATGCAACCTTTAACAGTATTTTCTTAGTTCAAATCAATACATGCCTTCTTTAGAATGATCACATCAGTATATGCTAATCGTTAAAGTTAACTATGATTGTATTTGTTCATATGAAATTAGTATGCATGCCTATCATGTTTTCTGTGTTGGCCAAAAGAAAAGAGATAGTGATGCTTTCATGGTATTGTTAGTGCAAGATAATATGATTGGAGGTTAGAGTCCCTCAGCCTAGGTTAAAGACTTAACCAAAGGATCATGAGGGCTAAGGTCCCTCATGGATTGGAGTCCCAATAAGAAAGTGACTTTGGATTATAAGATGTTATACTTGATGTAACACTTAAGGACATATTTTCCTGTAAACAACATTTTTAGGGATGATCATCTATTGTTCCTTTATAATGATGATGTTCATGAAAAGATGATATAATGAGCCCAAGCAATATGATTTGAGATATGAAGCATACTAACTTATGATAAATTGATCCATGTAAAACATGAACATGATATTTGAAAATGTGATATTAATAACATCATCTATTATTTACTTGTTTTGCATGCTATTACAAATTTGCAAAATTGTCATTATTATTGGGATATCATTTTCATTACACCAAATTTGATGGTTGAGGTTTCAAGTGTTGACACACACCATATCAATTGTTCTTATTATTGATTGTATGTAAAGTAGTATTTAGTTATGACATAGTAATTCTATGTGAATATTTCATATCGCTACATTTTTGGTAGTATAATAGGCATGATATGACATATTAGTTCTTAATGTTATGGCCATGGGAATGATTTGGAATATATGTTCAAAGATAGGCATGTAAATAGACTTATAGTACTAGTATCTTTATGGTTTGAATTACTATTATCTTTATATGTTTAAACAAGGGAAAGAAAAACACTTTTTATAGTTTATGCAGTTGGATTATTATTAGTTTTCCAAAATTATTAGTGTTTTTACTGAGAATATAAATTCTCATGCTTTTATGGTAATGTGATCAAATACAAATTTAGAAAATGTTGACTGTAGGATTCATAGTTGAAGTTAAATGGATGTATATGAATGTTACATGCATAAGGCAGGTGCAAGTGATCGTGAGCATGAAATGGTTTGCAGTAAATAAGGATGGACAGGCACTATTTGCCATATAGGACCTTATAGATGTGATGTAGGACTATGGGATGCTAACATAAAAGTCATGTTCCTCCTTTGTTGTATATACTATATATGTAGCACCATGACTTTACTAAAATAATTTTTTGATGCAATGACAAACTTTATGGAATTTTTTTTACTAGTCCAATACCATAATAGTATATATGTGAAAAAAGATTAGTAGAAAATTTTATATACTTATTATGGATCTATGTAATCTCTTTATTTAACTACCATGAAATTTAAAATTTTAGCTTCTACAACGTGAAATAATTAACTAATAAATAATAAGTTAGGAGGTTATAACATACTATCATTCTGATTTTCTTTTTGATGGTTTCAATGTGTTAGACACAATTTATGGCAATACTTATAATATGTATAAACATAATTGCTTTACTATATCTTCTACTTCCAATTCAATTTTAGATATTAATATTTGGCATGTAAGCTAAGCCACATAGGGCAACAACAAATGACTAGACTAGTAAAAAAAATGAATGTTATGATCAATTTCTAGTTAAAAAATGTCTTTGTGTGAACATTGCTTAGCGAACAAAGCAACTGGAAAACCATCTAGAAAAGGGAGTTATAGCTTGATAACCATTGCAACTAATCCATTTTGATATAAGCAGTCCAATCAATATGTGTGTGAGACATAGATCATGTTAATTTATTATGTTCATTGACAATTGTTTGCAATATGTTCAAGTTTATTTAGTGTCCTGTAGGTTAAAAGCACTTAAATGCTTTAGATGTTATATGAATATGATGGAGAATCAAATAGATAAGAAAATTAAAACCATGGATGCGAATGCTTGTCTGAACAATTTTAAAAGCTATGTGAAGAGAAAGGAATAGTGAGATAATTAACAATAATTAATGATTCTTGACACTTCATAACAAAATGGAGTTACCAAAAGAAAAAATAAGATGTTAATAGAAATGATTAGATTAATGATGGCTCAAGCAAGATTATCTATTTCCTATTAGGGTGATGCATTGTTAACTTATGCCTTCATACTTAACTAAGTGCCCGTTAAGTTACTTACTTCCATACCTTATGAACTGTGGATGAATTATAAACCATATTCAAACATCTTAAGACCATAGGGGTTAATTGCTTATATCCATGATGTTTTCCATAAGTATGGGAAATGAGGCCCGAGGGCCAAGAAATTTATCTTTATAAAGTACTTAGAATAGTAAAAGAGTTATATCTTCATTAGTGAAAATGAAGATGAAAGTGTAGTTGAATTTAAGTGAAAAGATACCACATTTTCATAAAAAGAATCACCTAGTAGGGTAGAGACTGATAAGAGTACATCTTTTTATGAGACATATGATCAACAAAAATAGAGAACAAATAGTTATATCTTGACCTATTGATCTAAATGGGAGCCTTACACAACCAAATGAAAACTTTGAGGAAAGTGAAAATATTGCACAAGCAACCCACTACGTAGGAGTAACCAAGAAAGTGTGCTTAAATATTGTTTTGAGATTGAAGGAATAACACTCTTAGTTACTCCACAAGATAATAAAAATTCAAACACAATTCAAGAAGCTTTATCATATCCTACTGAGAAAAATGGAAAAGAGCAACGGAACAAGAAATTGATTCTATAAGGACAAAACATGTTTGGGACCTAGTTGATCTACCATCAAGATAAAGGGTATACATAACATGAAGTATATATTATGAAGATACTTTCTTACTTATTGTATGTTTTAATTCAATTAGACTAATCTTAGCTATAGTTGCAAATTTAGATTTGAAATTACATCAAATGGATGAGAAAGCTACATTCTTAAATGAAAAATTATATTTACTAAAAAAAATGTTTTTAGTGATAACTTTTAGTAGTGATAAAAAAAAAAAGTTATCACTAAAAGTACACTCTTAGTGGTGACTTTTTAAGGTTGCCACTAAAAGCTATCACTAAAAAAGTATTTCTCATTGTACTAAAACTTTAAGTGGCAACATGAAAAAAGTCATCATTAAAAGTATTTTGTGGCAACATTTTTGTTATCACAAAAGACTTGTTAATAGTAACTTAAAATAAGTTATTGCTAAAATAGTTTTAGTAGCAACCAATTGTTGTTGCTAAATCTCTTAAATATTTTTTAGGGAACCAAAAATTTTTGGTGCCAAATTTGTTGTGACATCTAAATGTTGCGGCTAAAAGTGGCTTTAGTGGTGACTTTCTAAAAGTCATTGCTAAAATGACTTTTAGCAACGACCATAAGTCATCGCTAAATCTCTTAAATTTTATTTTCTATGAACCAAAAAAATTTGGTGCAAAAGCTTTTAGTAACAACCTTTAAATATTACTGTAAAAAGTGGATTTAATGGCAACTTCTAAGGGGTGACTATAAGTCACAACTAGATCTCAACTTTTTTTCCTTGGAACAAAAAAATTTCAGTGCCAAAACTAATAGAATAATATATATATATATATAATTAAAAAAAGGTGGATAAAATGCTAGATGTCCTATGTTTCACCCTATCTCTTTTCTTCTTCTTGGTATCGACAAAAGAAGCTCTAAAGGATCCGAATAGAAAGATAGAGAGAGCACAAAAGGCAAAGCTAAGGACTTTCTCGTCCCCTAAGTGCTTTGTGATTCTTGAAATTTGTGTGATTGCTCTCTCTTCTTCCTTTATTTTTATTGTTGCAAGATTGGGACAATAAGATTGTCTCTTGAGAGAGAAGAATAGAAGAAAGGGCAAAAATTAGCTATCATAGGGTATTGAGTAGAGAAAAGAAACCATTGAAGTTCACTTGTTATAATTATTTAATTTCTAATTAAAAAAATAAATTACAAATTGATGAAATAAACTTGTACAATATTTATTAAAATTTTAATAATTAACACATAAAATTAATGTTAATTTCATTTAAAGAATCTCAAAAAATATATTTATCATTAACCTAATTTTTATTTATATATCAATTATTGATAGTTTCTTTTTTAATTCTTTATTCTGTTTTATGATTTATCCAATAATTAAAACTTTAATAATTATCTCATAAAAATTGATATTAGTGTAATTTAAAGAATCTCAAAGAATATATTTATCACATAAGCTATTATTTAATGTATATATCAATTATTTGTAGTTTCTTTTTAATTATTCTTTATCTAGTTTTATGAATTATTTAATCATTAATAAAAAATTAAAAAACAAAATAAATAATTATTTTTAATTATTTAATTTCTAATTAAAAATATAATTACAATTGTACAATATTTATTAAAATTTTAATAATTATCTCATAAAAATTAACATTACTTTATTTTAAATAATATTAAAAAAATATATTTATCATTTAAACTTATTTTTAATTTACATATCAATTATCAATAGTTTCTTTTTGTGTATCCTTTTTTTTTTTGTAAATATAAGGGCTTAAGCGTGAGGAAAGAAATTACCTAAGCCTAGTATGAATGTAACAACCCTAACTTCTAATCATAATAATTAAGGTTAAGTACGTAATTACTAATCATATATCAAGGTTTGAAGTCATCAAAATTAATTACATCAGGAAGAAGTGAGGAAATTTGAAACCTTAATGTTGTTAGGGTCATTAGCTAGACAACCACAATTATTCGAATGTGTAAGTAAATTTAATTATTAATGATGAGCCTTTGATTCTCCCATCCATCAATTCTAACTCATAAAATTCTCCTACAAGTGTTTCTAGATCATTCCTTAGCATTACCTTAAGGTTTCTAGGTGAATATGAGAAATAGAGCACTTTCGTCGCGGCTAAATTCCCTTGCGCCGCGGTCAATTACTCTTGGTTCAACTCTTTACGCCTTCACCAATTTTTCACATTTCGCCGCAGCCAAATACCCCTTTCATCGTGGCCAAATAACCTCTAGAACACCCCAAAATCTACCTCTCAGACTTAGCCGTGGCCAACGTCACTATTCGCCGCAGCTAATTGCTCTCTATTTTCTTCCCTAACAAGTTCGCCATATTTGGCCGAGGCCAATTAAATGTTGGCCGCGACCAATTCCCCTCTGTTACCATTTGGTCAAGGCCAATTAAATTTTAGCCGCAGCCAATTCCTTTTGATCCTACAACTCTAAAAGTCTTGTCTCATACTCTCTACTCTCTTTTTAGGGACACTCTAGGACCACTCTCCCTCTATTTATGAACCTTTAATGGTATTTATCTACTTGATTTACCTAGTTAATCTATCCTTATCCATCTTAAGATTAAAGTATTGGTTTATACTTACCAAGCTACCACACATCAACAAAACCATAATTTAATGACAGTAAATGTATTTTGGTCACAAGGTGCATAGGGCCCATGCTTAATGTTCATACAAGATTAAGTCACTTATCCATTGTTAGCCAATTACAACCATAATGTTCAATCCCATGATAATTAAATGACATATATAGTCCTTATACTTGGCAATGCATGATGCAATGTAGCAATGATGCAAAACTAGCAATCTAGTTACAATACAATTCGACAAGGCCTCCAAACCTATGTGCTACCAAACCATTTAATGTGCTTCCATTAATTTTCTCCTTGCCACTAAGAGGTCCGGTCCTTGAAAAGGTTAGCCCACAATGGGGTGAGATATATAATCTCAGTAACAAAAGGCAATTCCCATATATATGTACAAGTTAATCAATCCAATGCAATTTCATATCATTAATACCATAATCATCAATTCAATTCGCAAATGAACTAGTTGAACTACCAATAACTACTATCCCATATCAGCAGTCATACACAACATGTTAATGGCTAATAATACCGGGAGAGGTTCGTCCACGGCACCTACTCCATAATGAGCACAACCAAGGCTCAGTGCATCTGGGGTCTGATCACAACCTGGTGCTCAATCGAAGCACATGCACGGGTGGCAACTGCACCACAACTCCACCATAGACTCACAAGATCTAATCACAATAACAATCCAAGTAGTCAACCAATCATTTAGTATTTCAAAATTATATACGTGCAAACAATATCAAATTAACATGAACATATACATGGAATTGGAAAATAACCCCAATTACCTCAATGAAGCCAATTACTCATCCTCTAGCTACCATCATGATTCAAAGCACATCAGGCCTAACATAAGCATAATCATCATTATTCAACTACCATTAGTAAGAAATTTTCCTATCTATAGATTAATCTTAAGAGTACATTAAGAACTTCTTACCTAAGCTTCCTAAGGGTCTACTGCACTAATTTAAAGTTACAACAACAAGAACTCACAATGGGTCACTCTTAACATCTCCATTTTCGCACATGTAAAAGCCATGTGCCAAAAGTTAGTCCAAATGATGGAAATTCTATATATGTACCACACAAGAGTAAAGGAAACACTTACCCATACACCCAAGAGGTCAAATGGATTGGGTTGAGCCTTAACTATTAAGAACACACCATGAGACATTCCTAAATTCGGATTTGAGTCATCAAGCCCATAAAATTCAATTTTTCACCTTCATCTCCTTGTAATTTCGCACAATAACAAAACCCATTATGAAAATCAACCCTTAGGGACATTTTCCAGCAAAATAATACACAAAATGGAAGGGAAATGCTTACCCAATCATCTCTCTAGCTTCTAACTCCGAAAATCTTACAAGGAAACACCCAAACACTAAATTTTAGATTTGAGAAAGAGATGAAAATGCTCAAAACCAGAAACTAATCGGACCAAAATGAAGAGGAAAATGAGAAGGACATGTTTTATATAGATTACCTTGGCCAAATCTTCATCTAGAAGTGAGAAATGGTGGAAGAATGCAGAAAAACCCTAGCCTCCCTCTCAACCTCCGAATTTTGCTTTGCCTCTTATATTTTTCCTGCAGAATGGGGAGGAGGCTAAGTGTATTTAGGGTTTAGTTGTGTTTGAGTTGGGTCTCAAATGAGTTGTGGGTTGACCCAAAGGCCCAAATTCTCATGGGTTCAGATTTTTATACTTGTTAGGCCTTATTTCATAAGTTGGGCTGCAGAAATTTAATTGGGTTAGGCCAAGTTCTAAGAGTCAATCCAACTTGAGTCTACATAATATGTGTTGGGCCAACTATAAGGGCTAATGTAAACTGGGTCTTGGGCCTCTATTTCACTAAATCAGATTGGGTTATTGCTAGGTGATCTCTCTTGGGCCAAGTCTCATGATAAGGAGTTGGGCTTGCACTTAAAATCATTGGGCCTCCATAAATCCTTATCCATAACTTATTAAAATTAATTTTGGGCCCAAATTAAGCTTTAACCCAATTGAAATCTTAAACCTACATTAATAACTTATTTCTTTATAAATTTTCATTCATATAGCTTACTTAATTATTCCATAATAATTATTCTTAATTAGTCTAAGTACGTTATTAACATCTTAATTAATTTTGGAGTGTTACAATGAACAACTCTTTGAAGGTCAGCATTTAGAAGGAGAATGCAATCATAAGGAGGATTAAACAAAACATGAAAACCAAAGAGAAGGAAAATAGCAAAATTAAAAAGCCAATCTACATTTCCATTAGCTTCTTTGAAGAGGTGGTTCATTACAACTTCCCACTAGAAAGACAAGCACTTCCTAATATCTAAAACTAGGTTGAAGCATAGGTGTTATAGTGCATAATCATTTGAGGTTAATTGTTGTCATTAAGTTTACTTACAAGCTAATCATTACTTAAAAATGAAAAATAAACCAAATAGATAATTCTATTTAATTTTTTAATTTCTAATTAAAAAGATACTTATTAAAAGATAGATATAATAGAAATTTAATTTACAAAAATTAAATTAAGAGTTAAAGTATATTTAAGTAAGGATGATAAAATATTTTGACTATCATCCAATAATGTCCATCATAAGATATAAATGTTTTATTTAAGATTAAAAAATAGTATAGTATTTCTAATTTTTTATTATTAAATTAAAATCTTAAATTGTAGAAAATAACATTTAAAATTTAATGTTTGAATAAACATTTTAAATAGGTTTAAGAGTGTAAAACATGAATTTAGTAAATAAATAAATAAATAAATAAATCACATAATATAATAGTAGAAATAACCCAACTCTATCAATCTCCTTATATCTTCTTGGGACTCTATAAGTTTAAACCTTTTTTCTTTCTCCCCAATTTTTCTTGATGTGTGGAGTTTTTTTTCTTTTAAATAGTTAAGCAAATTAGCACATTTTAGTATAAAACTTTTTATCTTCTATAAAAGATATTGCACTGAATAAATTATTTTCATGTGAAAATAAATGCTAATAGTGAAAGATGCTATAACCAACTCAAGCCCATTTCTTTGGATTTATTGATTGCCTTGGAATGATAGATTACAGAGGCCCATAGGACTCATCTTTAATTCATTGGCTAAAAGTCAAACCATTTGTGTGCGATCTACATCTTATGGCACTAACAATAAGGATCAGAGCACTTAATTAGTATCATCATAAATTTAATTTTTCCATTATGAGTGAATGACAAGTATTGTCACCTATGAATGCAACTTGATTAAGTATTTTGAATGAAGATACATGCTTTTCCTTAAGAATCAAGGTATAATAGTCATCATTTGACCTTCATTTGATAATCTCACACATTTCAATGCCAAAGTGCCCAATGGATCTTAGTTGTTCATGTAGTTCAAAGTCCATATCGTTCTTATACTTCAATTCTAATGCAAAATTTTGAATACCCCTTTCCTTCTCCAAGTTTCAAATAATCAACTATAGATTTTTAGATGAAAGATCCAAAATAGCATATCTAATTTTTTTTTTCTACAACTAAGTTTTTAGAATAAGTAATTCTCTATTTTGATATTAATTAGAAGCTTCGACTAAGATGTAAAGAACTCATTGTAAGTGCTACTAAGAAGGTTGATAAGCGAGTATTGACATATGCTAGAACTCATTGTATCTAGTTTGACTATTTCACTACCCCATCCATCTTCATTATCTTAAAGATAATTAAGATGTATCTAAAAGAAAATTATAAACTGATAACCATGATTTTTATATGTTTTAATTCTCCTAACTTAGGCATTTTAATGATTAAATATGGTTCTAAGACTTCAATTAGATAAGATTTTATTTTAATGGCCATCTTTTGCACTTTAGGAATTAAATCACAAAATCTTGGATTTTTAATGCGTAAATCTTTTTAAATGAATTTTGTGAATATTTCTATTTCATTCTCTCCATTCTTTTTGTGCATATTTTCAATGCAAAATTGAGCTTGAATGGAAATTAATTGAAGGAGAAATGAAGGCTTTATGTGTACAATTTGAGAGGAAAATTTGCAAGAGAAGCTATGGTTCTTTGAACGTGGGAAGGATGCAAGAGCAATGAGCACTTGAACAAGGAGCTATTGGTTTATAAAGAGAAGGAAGCAAGTGTGAGAAACTCGTGCAAATGGATGAAGGAGCTTTGTTGAGGCAGCTTACGTGTTAAGATAAGAAGCAGATGCATGTATGCATAATCTTTATGTGGAAGCCACGGGCTGCAGCAAATACAAGAAGCCATGAAGAAGAAGCTATAGGTTCTTAAAGTTGTAAGCCAACACGAGCAAGGAGCTTCAGAATGAAGGAAGAATAAACAAAGAAGTTGACGTGAAGGAGGCACTAAGACGTTGAGCTGCAAGAAGGAGGCAAGGCCACAGTGTTAACATCAGCGAGAAGAACAGAACCATGCAGCAACGTCCAGTTGTACGTAGGAACAGCAGAAGGATAGTGGATACCAAGAGACAATTTCAAAGCTAGTCACAAGACCATCCTTCACCCACGATCCATACAATTAGGTAGTTAGTTATTTTAATTCAATTTTATTTTAAATAGTTTAAGTAAATAAAAACCCCCCTAATTTAGAAATTTTTAGAGTCTTTTAACATTTGGAAAACTCAATTAATCATTGAACTTCAATTTCAAGGGAGATGACCTAGGTTGTGCCACTAGTTACATATTTTATCAACCTAGTTTTATTTTGAGGGTTGCGCGATGAGCCTCTCATAAACTCTTCAGTAGCAACTTTAGTTGCCAAAAAGAAATTTTATATACAAGAACTTTTAGTAGTTTTAGCAATGACTTTTATCACTACTAAATATCGTTTTTAGTAACAACCTTTTGTCATTATGAAAATCCTTTGCTATAAAGGTTCCAGCTATTACCTAATAGCAACAAAAAGGTGTTTTTATTATGTTAACTATTAGATTTCATAAAAAAAAGAATGAAGCAAAAGGTCTATAGGCTCCAAATGTCTATTTACAAACTAAAACAATCATCTAAATAGTAGCATTTAAGATTTCAGTAAGTCATAACCTCGCATGAATTTCAAATAATTGATGAAAATTATTGTGTTTACATTAAGCGGTTTGAAGGAAACATTATAATATTATCCTTTGATATGGATGACATACTATTAGTTAGGAATAATCTATATTCAATTTTAGTCGTTACAAAATGGCCATTCCTAAATTTTGAAATAAAAGATATAGATGAAGTAGAGTATACCTTAGAGTTAAAATCCAAAGAAGTTACTTAAAAAAATTAATTTCTCTTTCATAAGAGAATTATACAAAGAAAATTCCTAAGCAATTCAACATAAAAAAGTACAAACCTTAGGATACCATTGTTATAAAAGGCAAGATTCTAAGTGGTGAGATGTGTCCTTAGACTGAATCTAAAAAGGAAATAATAGAAAGAGTCCCTTGCTCCAATGCTATTGGTAGCTCAATGTATGCTATGATATGTACAAGATTGAATATATGTTATATGGTTGGCCTTGTAAACTAATACCAGTCAAATCTACGTCAAAAGTATTGAAAAGCTTTCAAGAGAATTATAAGATGTTAGAAGGGCATTAATGATTATGTGTTATATTATCAAAGAAGTTATTTGAGCTTGATAGGATACTCCGATATAGATTAGGGTAGAGATTTAAAAGAGTGAAAAATGACTTTCGAATATATGTTCTTACTAAACAATAGAGCCATATCATAGAGCAACAAGAAGCAAAAATGCATTACATTATCCACCATGGAAGCAAAATTTGTAACATGTTCTGCAACAGTGTAAGAGATTATATCATTAAAGAAATTCATGAAATATTTGGGGATCACTGGTGGGACATTGAGTTTGATATTAGTGAATTGTGATAGTCAAGCAGCCATGACCCATATAAAAGACCCCAAGTACCATAACAAGATGAAACATAGAGACACAAAATATAACTTTCTTAGAGTAGCAATGACATAGAAAAGTGTTATTATACAATATATTTCTATACATAATATGTTAGCAAGTCCTCTGGCAAAGCATATATCTAGAAATGTGTATGTAAAGCATGTAAAATATCTTGGTATGTGTAGACTAAGTAACACCTTATGTATGATGTAATTATTAAATGTATAAATGTGTTTATTTTATTTTTAATATAGTGCCATAATCATAAACAACATATACATAATACCATAGTATGTCGTACAAGTTGATAAAGTTGGCATTTTCAGACAAGCAATCACTTTTGACACTCATGAGGAACAAGCAAAGAAGGGATTCAAAGTTGTCAAAATCTATATAATTTGCCCAGTAATGTTGTGGCTGCAATGCATAGGCTGTTGTTCTCTACTCTTTGCTTTATATATACAATTCAAAGTCGAAATTACCTGTTAAGAATAAGAGTAGTAGCTGAACTATCCTATTTTTAGCCTACTCGTTACTTGGCTGTTTTTATGGTCCCTAGCTGATCACCACCTTGATGAGGAGTATTTGGCAAACTTCGTCATGTGAGATAGTAGAAGCACCAATATGGTAGAGAAAGAACACATAATAAAAACATGTCACCTTGACCAAAAGAAAAAGAGGATGTTGATATGAGATCTATAATTATATTGATTGAATTATAGAACCATCTATAATACTTATAACTAGATTTGAATTCTCTTCTATGAAGCCATGGGAAGCAAGTAGAATAATAAATTTTAGGTTGGACATTGTGTGTGTCTAAACTAATATCTATATGATGTTAATAAACAAATCAAATCAATATACACTCTTATAAGATTTGAGAAACACCATAACATGAAATTCATATTGCATATGCTTAACAATCACAATTGAGATATAAGTAAATAAATCCCTACTTCATTGTCGTGTGAGTTTGATAAAGGAGCAAATCCTTTTTTATTAGTTCCTTTATAATTTTAACAATATCAAAAGGAGATGAGTTCATGTTTGTTACTTTAGCATATATCCCATGGTTATGATAAATTCAACCTAAAGGATTAATGTTAAGAAAGCAATTGATTTTGATGTAAGTGACATGTGGCGAAAGGAAGATCACTTAAAATGTATACAACTATGCTAGTGTTTAAGATATATCCGAAGTTAATTTATTAACATCATAAGCATAGATATTATAAAATTAAAAAGGTAATTTGAGTAAGATTAAAACTCAAATGAAGTTAAATTTGCTATAAGTAGAGTGTATATGGGTGAATCTAAAGTAGCAAGGCACATAAATAGGTGTGTGATATATATCCAAGGATTTAGTCTCCTATGTTGGTCCCATGATAAGATTTATAATATAGAGCTCTCGAATGTTGTGTCCCAATGATTAGGACAGAGCACCTAAAATGAAAGTGCAAAAGGAGAAGAAAATTTTATATTGATCGTTCCATCATATGTGAGTGGGAGATATTAAATTATTGGGTCATTCATGATAGACTAACCAAAATCTATTAATAAGTAACTTAAAGAAATTAATTAATTAATATTTAAATTATTTTGAATTTAAATTTGAATTTTTGTTAATTGATGGGCTACAAGTAAAAGAAAAATTAACAATAAAAATTTCCTTGAATAGACAAAATAAGAGAGTACATTAACTCTTGTTTGCAGACAAGAGAAACACAGGGTGTGACAAAAACACAAAGAAGAGAAAAGTTCCTCCTCCCGTCCCTTTCATCCTCTTTGGAACTTGGTGTATCTGCTATTAAAACAAGGCTAGAGTTCATCCAATAACTCCGATTACGCCGCGTGAGACAATGAATTCGAGGATTTCATCCGCTACAAATCAGTACTCCCAACTTTTCTTTAGTGATAATCTTAGTGCTATAATGATATTACACAATCCAATCCCGCACAACAAAACCAAGCACCTGAAACTCGATCTCTTTTTGGTTCAAGAAAAAGTACTAAAGAAAGAAATCTTTGTTTGCCGCATTCCCTTTATACATCAGACAACTGATATTCTATCCAAATTAAATCCCTTCCCTGTTCAAGGTTCATGTTCTTAAGCAATAAACTTAGCGTGTGTGACGGTAACACCACCATAAGTCTACAGGGAATCTTAGTATTGGTGTTATAACATGAATGTCTATAGTTGGTCAGTTAGTATGCCAACTCATGACAGCTAGGCTTCAGTTTTATACAAGAGCACACTTATGTTAGTGTAAATTCATGCTATATTGCAAAAAATGTAAGATTCATTAAGTAGAACCTTCGAATTAAACTTTCTTCGTTTTTTTCCTAATCTCTTCTTTATTATTTCTTCATCCCTGGTGAAAAAAAAGAAAAGAAAAGAAAAGAAAAGAGAGTATTTTAAAATTCGCAACTCTTACAATTAATCACATGTATTATCAATTAATTATAGAAGAAGTATAAAACTCAATAACTTATATGGAGCCAACTGTTTTTAGTTATGAACGCATGTGAGTATTAAAAATGTACAAGTAATACTATTAAACAATATAATCACATGTGATGCATTAATATGTAAACAAATTGAAATTGGAGCTAGCCATCATCTTAACTAATTCGAAATAGCACATGGCAGTGGTCATGTTTTATGGGAACAGCCCCCCCCCCCACCACAACAAACAAAATTTTAGCCAGGTTATAAAATATAGACCGCTGTTCATCTACTAGTATGATACTTCATTGATCAAAATTTATTTTGGTCCCTCACACTAATGTGACAACTTTTCTTTTAATTTGATTCTTTATATAATTATCTTTTCAGTTTAATTCTTTTCGATGGTGCATTTCTCAAACTTAGGTCCCTCATGTTTAGTTCTTTACATATAAATATGGTCTATGCCAAATAAAATCATTATATATATATATATATCAATAAAAATTTTTATTAATATATTATTAATAAAATTAACAATCAATATATTGTCAATTTACATATTATATAATGATAACTAAGTAATAATTTATCAAAAAATATATTACATATTATCATATTTGTTAGTTTCATTTATAATAGATTAAAAAAGAATTATTATTCACAACAATTTTATTTATAAGAAACTAAATTAAAAAATATCATTTATAAAAAATCAAATTGATAAAATAATTTTATAAAGAATTAAATTAAAAATGGTCATACTTTATTTGAACAATTTCTTACTTTTCCAAGCTCTTTCTCTTTCTAAATGTGGTGCCGTTTACCTAAACTAAAGATGATAGTAAGATAGAACCAATGCGGGAAGGCTTTCCTTTCTTTATATTTATAAAATTTTAAAAAAGTAAAACAATATAATACTAAATTTATATACATCTCTAAAAATAAATTTAAATTAAAAATGAATTAATATGAATTGTAAATATTGTAGTACATTTCATTATGTTAATAAAAAAATCATTTAAAAATAAATAAATAAATATTCAAACGCAAGATAATGTTGTAATTAATCTCTTCTCGTTCAAGAATTTATTTCCTTTTGCTTGTCCAGTTTAAATAGGAAAAGAAATAAAACGAATAAAAAATTATCGTTGAACTCCCAATCATGCCCTTTAATTTGTGAAGTTTCCTCGCTAGGTACTATCTTGCTTAACACCCCCTCCCCCTCCAAACAAAAACAATAAAGGACTGTCTGAGTCTGAAAGTTGTACAAAGCAACAATCTCACCAGCTAGGCCATTATTAGTATAAATTATATTCTGTATTTTCTACATATAAACCCTCTATTTCATACTCCTTCCTTACACGCTTCCAATAAAAAAAAAAGGTCTGCATTAACAAAGACTAACATTTAAACTAAAATTAAAGCATTGAGATATCCTCAATTAATCGATGGTTGTTATGATTTCATGTTAAAAGAGAAATGGAACAAAATTTTGTGCCTGGTGGAACCAGTCCTTACGTAATGATTGGCAAATATGTGTGAAAAAAATTACAGTTAAGAGATTTTACGTTCACAATATTTATTTTAAAATTTTAATTTTTAAAATTATTTTAAAAGATTCAAATATTAAAAATTAAATTATACAAAAAAATTATAGTTTAAGATTTTAAATTAAAAATATTTATATTATATGATTTTAAAATTTAAAATTATTTTAAAAGTCCCACAAATAAAAAATTTTAATTTAAAGATTCTTAATTATAATTTTTCTTATTTTCTCCTCTCCAATCACGCATATTTGGGTGGTTATGTGTGGTTATGCGGGGAGAAATAATAAGACAATCTTACTGATGATTCGTTGAAAAAGAATTAAAAAAGGGTCGCGTCCAAGCCAAGCCGAAAAAGCGGTATTAGAAAAGGATAGCAGATAAAGACACTTATCAAAAACAGTTCTTTAATAAGGGAAAGCAGCGCCACCGAAGGCGTTGATATGTTTTCCCGACACTGTTAGTTAGAGAAATTTTTTTTGGACTTTGGATGTATTTAAATTATACGTTTAACTCCATTTTTATTTTTTTAATTTTAATTTAAATAACGTTTTAATCAGTCAAGCAATATCCTAAAACTTGAACCGATTTAAATTACGGTCTGATACTCTACGAACCAGGGTAACGCCCCTGTGAAAAATGAAGTAGAAAATGAAAATTTTAAGTAATATCAATTATGTAATTATTATTATTTAATAATATTTATCTTTTTATAGTTTTTAAAAATAAAGTTATATATGTTATTTTTTATTTATAAAATCACTATTTTTTTCCTATTCTTACTTTTACTTTTAACTTTTGTGTACTGATATTTTAAATCATTTTCATATGACAAACTTGATAATAATTGGCAAAAATAGAATAAAATCAATAGAAATTCTTACCAGCACATGATGTATTATGATATTTTATATATCATCCTAAGAAAAAGGAACTAAATCACATTTGGTCATATATAAATTCTATTTATGTTTTAGTACTATAATAGATAATAAAATATGAGATTCAATCATATAGTTTGACTCTATTTTATTAAATAATGTGTAAATAATGTAAAACATCATCCGCACCTAAAATCTTTTATAAAATCAGTCACCCGGATCCAGGATTAAAATATTGACTGGCTGATGAGTAAACCAAGTGTAAATTTTTACTATATCTTTATGTTGAACTATTATTAGTTAAATATAAACAATATTTATGTTAAAATACCAACAAAACTCGATTTTAAATTAAAATGTAAACGAATCTGTATATTTTGTATTGTTATTTTATGTTTTAATAAATTTTGTTAGTTTCATATTATATCTTTTTATATTTATTTATAATAGTACTCGATTATTTAGAGTACACATTCATATGCTTTTTTATACATGATTATGATAAAAATTAATTAATTAATTTTACAAAATTATCACGCCTTTTAATTTGTGAATGAATGTAATGGATCATATAAATTATTAGAGACATAGATGCATCAAATCGAAAAATTATCCTAGGTACCTGAAAGACAAAAGTTTGGTTGCGCCCGCCCATTAAAAATTGAAGATCCGCAGATCGTGATCATCTATCTTAATTTCTTTAGAACCAACAGCCGCAAAGAAAATGGTTGCTAGAACTCTGCGCGCGCGCGTGAACTGTTACAAATATTAATTTATGATTTAATAAATGGGAGGTGATTAAATATATATTTTTTAAATTTTATATATTAATATTTTAATATAATAAATAAAATATTTAAAAATTTATTTTTAATTAAAAATAAAAATTACTCATAATAAAATTTGAGAATATTTAATTTTGAGTTTATAAAATTTTTAAATTATATAAAAATTTTACATATTATTAAATGGACAAGAAAGTAAAGAGTTTAACAATCATAAATTAAAAAAATTAATTTATCAATTGAAAATAATTTAACTAAATTAAAAATATCTTTATATATATTAGTTTATATTATATATATATATTATTTTATTTTATTGAGATATTTATATATATTAAAAAATATAAAATATCATTAAAAATGACTTGTGATTAAGATAGTAAAAAAGTTTGACATTGACAGAGGTTGCGTGATGCTGATTGGATTGAACCAAAGGCTAATTTTTTATTGAATTAGTCTATCTAATTTTTAAAATAATTGATATATATTACATATATATATATATATATTAAAAATAAAAATTAAGTAAAAAAAATGTCTTATTGGATTTGTTCCAAGGCAAATATATTTTATTTATATAAATTATATAATATGTATTATATATTTTTATAATTATTTTTTAATTAATCAAATTATTATTTTAAGTATTAAATGACTGTTTTAAAAATAAAATAAAATAATTACTTTTTATCTTACTTAATTTCACCGACTCCCCAACGCCGTCTTACAATTTCTTCGCCGTTACATCCTCGAACAAGAGGCGCATGTCCCGCAGACCCAAGCCCACTTACCTTCCTTGGAAGACATCCAAAGCGCGTCAAACTCAAGCAGAAGCAGAGGCAGCTGTGAAATCCAAGGATTCTTATTCTTCTCCTGTTGTATTTTTTCTTCTTTATCCTTCATTGCTTCCACGCCTTTTCGAGTTACAAATTGTATTTCATCCAGAATATGCCAGAAATGGATGGCTCCTCCACCAAACCTCCTCAAATCTCCGAGATGTTCCACAAATTCGCCCTCGCTTTCAAGACCAAAACCTTCGAGTTCTTCGCCGACGAAGATCACGCTGCCACCGCAGAAGACTCTGATGGCTTCTCCCTCTTGGATTCTGCCGAAGAAATCATTACCGATCAGAAAGTTGTGGTCATCAAACCGGACCCAGCTCGCAATTTCTCTCCCGGCACGACAGCGTTTCTGCCTCCGCCGCCCATAGTGAAGCCTCTCGCTGAGTCCCAGGTCAAGAAGTTGGAGCAAACAGAAAAATTATCGTCACCGGCTCAACAAGTGACGATAACGAAGTCAATGAGCAAGACTCAGATCAGAGCAATCAATACCCAGATGACCCACACGCTGATTTCTTCACTATTTGCTACGATTTCGTCGTTTGAAGCTTCGTATTTTCAGTTGCAGACTGCTCATGTTCCATTTATTGAGGAAAACGTGAAGGCGGCTGATAGAGTTTTGGTCTCACACCTTGAGAGCCTCTCTGAATTCAAGAAATTCTTTAGAGATTGGCGAAGGAATCCTGATTTTGATTTTTCAATTGGGTCTTGCTTAGAAGCTCAGGTGGAAGAAAATCAGAACAAGCTGCGGACTCTTGGAACTGTTTCGAACCGTTTACAGTCAGAACTTGAACCGAAGCACGATGAGGTTTCAGCTCTGAGGAAAAAGTTGGATGAGATTCAAAAGACTAATTTCAAGTTGTCCATGAAGTTATGCGGTAATTTGAATTCATCTTCTGAGGTCTTGCTAACTGTAAGAGTGTTTGGTTCTGTCTTGCATGATGCTTCTAGAGCAACACACAAATTTACTAAGATATTGATAAGATTGATGAGAAAAGCTGGGTGGAACTTAAATTTAGTGGCTAATGCGGTTCATCCAAATGTCAGCTATGCAAAGAAAGGGCACAATCAGTTTGCTCTTTTGTCATATGTATGTTTAGGAATGTTTCAAGATTTTGATTCGGAAGAATTTGGACTGAGTTCCGGTGAACTCATGTCAAATGTGCATGCTTTAGATTTGGAGAAGAAAAATGGGTCTTTGAAGCAACTACTTGAGCATGTATCTAGCAATCCAATGGAGTTGCTTAGCTTCCATCCTACTTGTGATTTTTCAAAATTTTGCGAGCAAAAGTATGAGAGACTTATCCATCCTACAATGGAATCGTCCATTTTCATTAATCTGGATGAAAATGAATTGGTATTGAAGTCATGGAGATCACTGAGCATGTTCTATGAGGCATTTGTTAAAATGGCTAGCTCCGTATGGACACTACATAAGTTGTCCTCTGCCTTTGATCCTGTTGTCGAAATTTTTCTAGTGCAAAGAGATGTAGACTTCTCTATGGTATACATGGAAGATGTTACAAGGAGATTTACCTGGCCAAGCAAAAGTAGGGCAAAGGTGGGATTCACAGTGGTTCCAGGATTTAAAATCGGGGGGATAGTTATTCAATCACAGGTTTATCTGAATGACTTCAAATGTACAGAGTAGTAATCAGTGGTTGCTCTTGTTCAAGATACGCTATGGGCAGTGTTATCAGATGAGACTGCATTTGGAAGGCACCAAACCTGTTGTTGGCTCTGGCAGTATATATCTGGTTTGTTTATTAGTGTCAGTGAAATCCACTGACTTCTGCTGGAATTTATTCCGAGAAGTTGCCTGTTACAGATTGAGAAAGACATGCCATATATGCCAGAAGATGCTTGGTTCCTCTTATGCTGCTGAAGTGGGAGCAAGGCCAGTTGCCCCAAGTCTCTTCATCTATTTAGTACCAAAACCCCATGCACAATAGGTAGTGAATTTGCAGATATTCCTCGTTCGTTCTTTCTTTACTCTTCGCCAGTTTTGTTTGATGCTTATAGGTTACTTGTATAGAGCTGACTGTACAGAATATCCCTTCTTTTCTGGGGACTCTGAAAGTACGTCAGTAAATTGTGTATCTACGACTCAAATAACAAATAAATGTTTCGTTATTATTAACGTTTTGTTTCAACAATATGTGGCTTTATGTATTTTTTGGCTAGCAAGTAACATTATGCTATGGTTAGTAATTTGCTAATATTGTCTCTATTGGTTCACTTTGTTCTGGCCAAATAAAGAAGTTCAGATTCAAAATCTTTTCACCGTTTGGGTGGCTGAAGATTTTATCTCTTTATACATGCACTTTTTTTTTTTTTTTCAAATTTTTGAACTTTGTGTTGCATAAATAATTTTTTGCTGGACTGTTCATTCATGTAACTGTCCTGCTTATGCTTACTACTGACCCAGTGCCACCCACCCTCCCCAATAAACCTCCATGCCCCCCTTTGGCCATCTAATGATTGCTTTAGGAAGCTTCACATTGATATAAAATTGGATGTGTTGCCTGAAAGCGGTATTGATTTGCCCGTCCAAAATTATGGTTTCTTTGTAATTAGTTGAAGGTGAAGCACCTTGTCAGGCTGCTCTTCCAACCACCCCAGAAAAGTACTGCAAGGCCAGAAACAGTTTCCTTCCACCGACTTTGTAAAAGGACTTCTACTTTTTCTTTGACCGTTTTGTAAATGGACTTCCAGAGCTATCATTTCCTGCAAGAAACAAGTTGCTTGCCGGCTAATGCACTCAAAAACAGGGGAATAGTTGGCATCTCTACCTTCTTAGCATTGATTGCTGAAAATAATAGTGTATAAAACATAGTTAAGATCAGAGAGGATATTTGTTTTGCAACTTGTGGTAGCTTTAGCTTACTGCATCTATAATCTTATAATTCTTGTCAGCCAACCATTTTTCCTTTTATAATTTCGCAGTGCAAGTTTTGCTGGCTTTTCAACATTGAGCAAATTAACATTCTTGGCATACTCGTAAGTCTGTTTGGCCTTGTTTGGCTTGAAAACCAAGTTACTCTTACGTTCTTATTGCATCCATGACTATCATATAACTCTCTCCTCACTTATTTCCTTTCCTTTGAAATGCTTAGATTCTTAGATAAACTTGTTCTCCAAAATAAAAGTATACTAAACCAATCATGATTGAACATATAAGCATGTCACATGTATGTCCACTAAAAACGAATTTGGATTTCTTCATGAGACATGATAGTCGTGCAAGTAAAGAGATAGATACTTATTTCTGTCCTTTTGTAATTAATTAATTTGTGCCTATTCCTCCTCATGTACATCTCGTGATTTTCATGTTGGTTAAGTGTGACTGACCGGAATATATGTCTATTATTATTTTTCGCAAAATCTATCTGCACAAAAATCTTTCTTGAACTTTTCATATAATTAATGCAAATGGCCATTGAGTTGGGCCCAGTTCCGTTGCAGGAGACAAGATTTAGCCTACCTGCAGGTTGCAGCATATCGGATACATAACAAACATAAGAGTTTCATTATTTTTCCGAATTTCAAACGAGGCAAATGGATTTAACAGAATTATAATCACAGGTGAGACATACTTATATTAATTAGAGGAAAGCCCTTAAAGCATTCACATATGGTTCTTGGCAATAAGGCAAAGGGGATTTTCTTTTTTTTTGGTGTTGGGCAAGTCCTGGGAACCCTTCATTGTCTGTGTCTTCCCTTTTCATCCCTGCTGGCATTTGGCAGTCAAATGAATAAATAAGATTAGCAAGTATAAGCTCTACTGTGGCAACTCTAATGGGTATATCTGGACAAATTCCTCTGCCTGCACCAAATGGAATTAGCTCAAAATCTTGCCGTTGAAAATCTATAGCACTGTCCAAAAATTTCTTGGGATAGAACTCTTCCAGGTCTTTAATACCCTTGTATGATGCATTTTTTACTTGTTTGTCTTGGTGCAAGTAGTGGTGCTGGTGGGTGCAATCTCAGTGGCTCTTTTATCACTGCTTTTAGATAAGGAAGGTTTTCAATGTCATCTTCATCTATAAAATTTCTGTTGCCGTACAAATTTCTGCCGTTGGGTTATTCATTAGTTGGGTCATAGTTCAAACCGAAGTGGCTGCGCTTGCATCGGTAGCTCCTGCAAGTATGTCCTGCATGTAATGACATATATAAAGGAAAGAGCAATTCAATGTTAGGTAAATGCTTTTTAATTTATAAGGTTCTTTGGTATTTTTGGAATAATTGTGAAGGTTGCTTGAGCTAATGCCATAATAGCAGTTCAAGTCTCACCAAAAGTGAAAGAGGTAGATTGATTCTCCTCATATCTAGGGCCTACCTATGAATATGTTAGGTATAATTCATAGAATTGAATCTGATTGATTGGTTTAACTTGAAAAGTTAATGTATTGTTTCCTAGTCAGTTTGATTATTTTAAAAAATTGATCAGTCAAATGACCAATTAAAAATTAGCTAAATTGGTCATTAAATAATTTTTTTTAATAAACATTCTTTCCTATAAAACAATACATTTCATATTGGATAAATCTAAAAGATTGGAATTAAAAAGTAGTAAAAGAAAAAGAAAGTTGAAACATAGAGAAGTTTAAATAAAAGAAAATATAAGAGAAATCAAAATGTATGTATTTGGCTATTTTTTATATTTATTCTCTATGATGCTCTATCTCCTACAATATATATCTTAAATATCAAGGTGTTTAGCCAAATTTATTTTTTCCTCTTCCATTTGCTTTTTTATTTTTTATTTTTGTTTTACAGTGACAAATAGAATCTTAATATAATTTAAGAATTCCAAAAGTTTAAATATTAAATATTTTTAAATTTTAATCATGAGTAGTATTTATTTTTCAATTAAAAAATAACGTATTAAACATTATTAAAATTTAAAATTTATTAATATTTATTTGTTATATCAGAATTTTAATATATAAATTTTTTTAAAAAATATATTTAATTATTACAAATTTAATCACAATAAAATTATGATTAAATTATTAAATCATGAGCCAATGCCTTCGTGTCATTTTTTATTTTAAATACATTGATGTTAGATGACTTTTTAGTATATATCTTTTGGTCTTTTGATTTTTTTTTTTTGGTTTTTTTGTTTAATTTGTCATGGAGAGCTTCTTTTTAGGCTGATGTTACAGGGGAGTTTTATTTTTCAAGAGATTGAATTTTTTTACTATTAGATTTATCTAATAATTTTATCCTATTATAAAACTTATTAAAATTAATATATATATATATATATAAGAAAAGTAAGAGAAAAAAAGAGAAGATAATTTTCAATCATTTAGATATTTTATGTTTAATATATAATCTTTATTTATAGTTCTTCAACTATAATGATAAATCTAAGAACTACAGTAACATAAATAAAAAAAATTAATCTACATAATCATGCAATATAAATTCTTTAAAAGCTATAAAGTATAAGCTATTAAACATGAGAAAGAATCATAGAAAATCATTCTTGATAGTTATGGACATTTGCTTGATTATCCAAATGCAATAAATAAAAATTCAAGTGCAATAATGCAAAAAGTATTTTATCTAACCTTTTATTTTTATTTTTCATTGTGCATGGCACAAAATTTATATAAATATTTACATGATTATATTATTTACAATACTTTCCCTTAGATATTTATTAATAAATAATGTGTCTCATTAAAACCTTACTAAAAAAATCAATAGAACAAAATCTTAATTAAAGATAAAAGAGTAAAACATGTCTTTTGCTTCCTTAACAATAACATCACTTTATATTCATGAGTCGGCACATCCCAATACTAAATACCAACTTTTCAAAATTTTTGGTGAGATATGTTTTGTTTTATCTCTTTTAATATACCATTCTTTTAGTTAAGTTATGCATGTCACATTATTTTTGTATAATATTGTTAGAATTTTTTTTTCCTTGAAAGGTTGACCATACATCTTTTGATTCTGTTAGGTCATTAACTTTAGCCAAATATATTTTTGACTTACCATATGCACTGCAATTATTGCACTCCCATATATAAATAAATAATATATTTGAGATTGAGTTGTATGTGGATAGGATAAGTATTCTACATCAGTATAGCAAATTAATTATGATATATATTCAATTAAATAAAATAATCTCATAACATTGGCCCCTCAAAGATATCGCAATGAATGCTTAACTCCATTGTAATATCTTTTTATTGGAAAAAAAGTAAATCTTGCTAACAAATTTATAGTAAATGCAATATAAGATCGTGTCCTATTTGTAAGATACATTAATACTTTAATAGTACTAAAATATGTTACTTTGAGACTAAAAATTTTATTATTTTCTTAAGAACAAAAAAAGTTTTTATTCACATCTAACAATTTTATAACTATTAAAATATTTACTGGATGTACTTTATCTATATAGAATCATATCTTTTTAATATAAGATGATTGATGAAGAAGAATTCTATTTGATAAATGTTTAATTTACAAGTCAATTAAAACTTTGTTTTTTAAAATATCTTTCATATCAATTTTTTTTTACAAAATAACCAACTGCTTTTTGAAATTTTTAAAAATTTTAATAATATTTAAATCATCAATATATATAACAATTATAACAATTACGATAAACTCTAATTCATATCTTTTTATCAAAACACATAAATAAATTAAATCATTTTAATAACATTCCTTAGATAAATATTCACAGGGATAATTATATTATATATGCTTAAAATATTTTAATTCATATAGGAATTTATGTAAACATATTTCACATTAAAAAAAAAAACCTATATTTGATTACACTAGGACCTTTGAGCCAATGGATGAACTTACAACCATCAGGTAAATACTCACCGTTGCCCTCGTCAAAGGGCGGCCCATCCCTCAACAACGTCAATGATGCATTGATGAACGGCACCGGCACGCAGAAGGGACTCAACCACAAGTGGGGTTTGAAGATGCCAATAAACAGTTGTTTTGCAAGTTGTTGAAAATTATTATTGATTTTAATTAAGTTATTTTTAATATTTTATTTAATTAAGAATTTTTTTTATTTTAAGTTAGTTTTGAATAATATTTTTATGAATTTGATTAATATAGAATTATCTTATTTTAATTAGAATAAAATTATTTTTTCAAGGTTTTATCTCTTAGTTAGAATAAAAATTTATTATCTCTTTTATCGTCTATAAATGCAATTTGTTTTTGTCTAATAAAATAAGTTGAAAGAAAAATTAAATTCTAAATTTTTATGCGCACAAATCTTCGTATCTTCGTATGATTTAAAACAATTAGCTAGACCTTAGTTTGATGACTCTACATCTCAGCTTGCAAGTGTGACTCCTCCTTATTCATTGGAGAAACTTCACAGCACATTAGAGATACACTGATATAATAATCACTGGGAGTTCCGCCTCTGCAATCTCTCAACTAATTTCAGACCTGAATCTCCAATTTGCCTTGAAAGATTTAGATAGCCTCCGCTATTTTTGGGGAGTATAAATAGGGAAGACCAGGGGTAGAGACAGAAACCTTTTTTAGGAGGGGGAGAGAAGGTATGTCATAATACATAATATTTTTATGGCACACATTACTACGACTCATAACGTGAAATGGGACATTTCTTAAATAGATCTCATTACATTTTATTTGAATTATTCTCATCAGCCAACTTTCTATTAATTATGATTAATTAAAAGTACGTAAAAAACTTATTGATAATTTGATAAATAATTTTTTAGCCAAATTTAGTAACAATAATAAGGTAAGACAATTTTAACAAAGCTGTATGTATAGAGAGATTGGAGAATTTTCCAAATAGGAGAAATGCAAATGACAAGTCAAAAAACATTGAACAACAAATATTGGGATCGTTTTAGAAATAAAGCAAATGGCAATGGCAAGTTAATAAATATTTCAAAAAAAAAAATGCTGATATATATACATAATTTTCATCTTTAATTTCATTTATTTATTTTAAATCAACCAGATCTACTTTAAAAATAGTTTCCCCAGAACAATGAATTCAAAATTTTTAACATAAACTGTCAAAATTAATATTTCATTAACATGCATGGCCTCGAATAAATGCTGGATACCCCAATCATCATGGTGAAGGAAGACTTATCATATTATTTCAAAAGAACTTATTATGAACACTAAATCATTTATTTTAAGCTTGTAAGAACCAATTAAAAATTTGCAAGAAAAAATATACAAATTTCTTTTCTTGTTATATAGACGTCAAAGGCCCAATTCAAATAAAAAAGTTTAACACTTTGAAACCTTTGGTATGGCCCATGAATGGATCAAAGAAACTTTTCATAGCAAAGCAGGCCTTCAAATTAAGTAAAGCAAAGCTAACAATGATAATTAAAAATGAAAAACTTAACAGGTTTCTTATTTATATGACTTTGATTGGGCTTCTGACTTGGACGACAAAAAGTCTACCTCTAACTATTCTATATTTCTTGGCTCAAACATAATTACTTGGAACTCGAAGAGACAAACCATTTTATCCAAGTCTAATAACATTGAAGCTCAATATAGAAAGTTCGGCAAACTCAATCACAAACATCATGCGGCTGCAGCCCCTACTTGGTGAACTCATATTTACTCTAACTTAAAATCCCTGTAGTTCGCTGTACAATCTTAGCGTAATATTGCTTAATGTCAATCCTATTCTGCATGTAAGGACAAAACATATCAAGCCAGATTTTCACCTTGTTAGAAAAGATGTCATAAAGCTGGTTGCTGTAAGACATGATCCCTTCCATGAGCAAGCTGCTGATATCCTCACCAAATCAGTATCAGGCTCTCAATTTCCATTTCTGAGACGCCGTTAAGCTCGGAGTAAAAATATTAATTCTACACTGAGCTCGAGGACTATCAATTCTGCACTGTGATTGAGGGGGGATGTAGGTGTATAAGGGAATAAATAATATTTTCTGCTGAGTCATGTAAAAGCTATGCATGAGCTGTGTAAAGGTTTGTTATATATAGGTGTTATTTTCATATCTTCTTATCACACCCGAAAATGCGACCGCGCGGCGCCGAATCGAAATTAAAATAATATAAAAAATATGGAAAAGTAGAGTCGCCACCAAATTTTTATTTTTGAAAAGGCAAAATTTTGGAAAAAACCTTTTTAATTTGGAATATCAAAATGTGTGGTCTGCGAACCAGAAAATATATTCGAGAGTCGATTGTGAGTGAGGAAGGTGTTAGGCACCCCACACCACCCGTTACTAAGAATGGTTATCCTAAGTTAGTTGTGCAATATCAATATGGCCTTTAATTTGTCTTGATTCCCCTTAACAAATCACATGCAAAACAAGGAATAGGAATAGAAGAAATGAAATTAAAAAAAGGAAGAAAGGAATTGAATAAATGAAATAAAATAAAAGAAATTAAGAAAATAAAAATTAAACAGAAAATTTTATTTACAAAGGTGGACTTGTCCTAAGATAAAAGTCTAGGGCCTACGTACTCTTCAGGAGGGATCAAAGTCCACGTAGTTCGATAGGAGAAGGTATTTAGTGTTTGTTTGTTTATTTTGTTATTTATTATTATTTTTTGTGTTTGTTTGATTTTTTTTTATTTTTTTTAGAGAGATAAAAAAATCATTTATGCTCTCGCAAATAAAACAAATTTGAGGTTGGTTGAAGTGTTTTTTTTTATTTGCAAAAAGCAAAACTAATTTTACTCTTTCCTCTTCCCTTTTTGTTTTTTTAGTTTTTTTCCTTGTTTTCTTTAGGTTTTGTAACTTTTGTGTTTTTTTATTTTTTTTGTTTAGATTTTGCGATTTTTATTTTTGTTTATTTTTTGTTTTCTATTTTCAGTGACTATGCTTTCATTGTTATCATTTTGGAGAAAAGATAAAGAAAATAAAACTTAATTTTCCCCTTAACAAATAAAACGAATTTAAAAGTTGATTGGCATGTTTTGATTTGTTAAGAGTGAATTTAATTTTTACTTTCTTTGCATTTCCAAATTTCTTCTTCGTATTTTTTTTTATTCAATTTTTTTATTGTCTCTCTTTTTTTCATTTATTTATTTGGGGTTTTCTCTTCCTTTCTTTTTTTGGATTTTGTTCTCAATTTTCTCTTTCTTTTTTGTTTCCTTTGTTTCTGCCCATCCCTCACTTATTTTATTTTACTTCTTTCTTTTCATTGTTGTTTTCAATTTTCTATTATTGTCTCTCTTAGTTTTTTTATTTTTACCATTCTCTCCACATCTTTTATTATTTGGTTGGTTTTACTTATTGTTCTTTCATTTTAGTCCTTATTTCTTTGTTTCCCCTTTTCATTATTATTGTTATTATTATTTATTTATTTTGGGGTGTATTTTAATTGTCTTTGGACCTAGAATATTTTAGCAATTAGTCAAATTATATATATATATATATATATTTTTTAAAAGAAACCTCTTGTTACTTATAGAGGAACACCCTTTCCTTTTGTTTTATTTTATTGTTATATCTTTATTGTTGTTTACCCTCTTTCTTAAAAATTTAAGCCTCGTCTCTAGATAGATTAATTTTCTATATAATGATGTTCCCTCTCTTCTTCTTCTATTGCCTTTACTATATTTGAAACATAACCCTCAAACTTTGTGGACACATGTTTTTATTTTAATAGAAATTCCTTTGACCTTCGAAAACTCTATTTTTCATAGTTACCTTTTTTCATTTTTGTTTTGCCCTCCTTTTTTTTTACTTCGTCTTTGGCTTTTGTTTTTTTTTTTAGGAGTGTTTTTCGCCCTTTTTTTTGTTTTAAGAACTTTTTCCTTTTTGAAGGCCTTCTTTTTGGGCCTATTATTATTCTCTATTAAAACTAAAGTTTACTTAGTGTTGGCTATTAAAATTGTAAATCTGAAGCCCAACAGATATCAGGGGGGCTTATTGCCACATGTGATTCTTGGATATGTTCTTATGTAGCTGAGGGGACAAAGTATCCCACACAACCAGTTCTTAAAAAACGAAGGGAATCTAAATAAACAAATGAAACAAGGATAAAAATAAGGCCAACCATTTTTCATCTTTATTCTCATTTACCATTTTTTATTTTTTGTTTTGCCCTTTTGTCGCTTTTTGTTGTTTCTTTTTTCTTCTTTCTTTTTTTTTCAAAAAAATTACATGGGCCGTTGAAACCCAAAATTCATTGGGGGGTGGGTGAACAGATCCAATAGGCACCAAAGAGACTTATTGTCCCATATGGTTCCTTGGATGACCCTCCATGTCTGAAAGGACAGTGAAATATTCCATAACGGGATGAAAATAAAAGTAAAATAAAGATAAAATAAAAAAAATGAAAATATTTGCCTGCATACACCATTTTTGTGACAGTGTGTGTTTGTGTGTATACAATTACTTTTTCATTATTTTTCTCTGAAGTATAGCTTACATCATGGAATGCAGCAACAATTTATCTTCCCAGGATCTAAATCCAAATAATGAAAACCAAATTCAGAAATATTCTTACAGCGCCTGGGCTTTCAAGGGAATACACTACTTATGCTAACAGATCAACAACCCTGACCTTAACCCTCAGATTAACCAAAAATCCTATTTTGCTAACCCGACTCATTCCTATGCAGCGTTTGGTGTGAATACGAGCCTGCAAACAAGGTTAAGCAACACTGGAATGCATATGACCCTACTAATGAACTGATAAAAAACCCCTATAGGCTTGGGCTTACTCAATCGTCCTGCTCTCTCAGGTTCCCAAATAATTAGCAGAATGTAATTAGATGTCCCAATCAAAAAGGAAAACGGGTTCTCAAAATCTTCGCAGTATACTCATGAACAGTTAAAACCCACACGGATGGACTGAATACGAATTGCAATTTCCAGCAACCACACAGAGGAACAGACAGAATACAAATTACAATTTCCAGCAGCCAATAGATAGATTTTATAACTAATATAGCTAACACCCTAATCAGAAGGAAACAAATTCCACAAATTAACGCAGCATACTCATGGATGATTAGAATACATAGGGAATGGAATGCACCTTAGCTATAATTTCCAGTAGTTAATAAATAGGTTCTTCGACAAGGATTGATACAATACCTGAGCAAATCTCGGCTAGGCTCTCCCTTTGGCCCTGTTACCTTCAATCGGTCTGTTCCCCTCTCTTGTCTGAATTCGAAAACCTCTCTCGCCTTCTCTATTTCTTCTCCAATTTGAAAAATTTCAACCTCTCCTTTTGAAGCCAATCAGATCCCCAATTCTGAAATCCCCCTTGATTTCTGTTGCTTCCCCGCTGCTTATCGATTCGAAATCCCTCCAGCAGAAGGCTTCCTCCCTTTCTCACTCTCGAATCCCTCTCTGCTTCTATCTGTTCCTCTCCGAGTCTCGCCCTCGGCCTCTCTCTATGTGCAAATTTTCGGTCTCCGGCCTCCCTCCAATCTCACCTTCGGCCTCTGCTCGACTCTTTCAATTCCCCTCTTCCTTCTTTGATTTCTCAGACTCTCTTTCTCACTCTCGAATCCTTCTCTGATCACCCCCTTGCAACCTCTTCTTCTCCTTTCTGTTTTTTTCTCGAACCCTAATTCCCTTTTTTTTTTCCTCTCTCGCCTTCTCCTTTCTCGAAACCCTTCCTCTCTTTATCGAGTTCCCTCTCCAATTTTTCGATCCCCCTTTCCCTTTTCCCGTTTCTTTTTCTCGACTGATTCCCGTTCCTGGCTTATCCTTCCATTTCAGTGTTAGACTCTCTCTCAGTTCGATGGCGAAAGGGACTGGAGGAAACATCCACGCCTCGAGCCAGTCGCCGCAGGCCTTCTGCTTCATCTTCTGCCGGCCCCCCTAAAGTGCTTCCTTGCTCCTTCCCTTCTCACACTCCCCTGAAGCCTCGGGCTCCTCAACTCCCCTGCTGCCTTTCCATTTTCGTGTCTCAGCCTTTCTGTGTCTGTGTGTGTGTTTGACTGCCAGAGCTCAAAGCCATTTAGGGGGGCCGAAGGAAAAAGTCGGGTAAGGTTTGGGAGGTTGCCAGAGAGAGAGCCCAAGGCGTATTGGGTTTCCAGTTGGATTAATGGGCTCAAAAGAGTTTGGTCCAGACATTTTCTTTGGCCCATTTTTACTGGACTGAATTAGATGTTGGATTGTAGGAGAAAAAAAAAATTCTTTTTTTTTTGTGTTTCAGGCCCTTACAATTTCTCTCAATTTTTTTTGGGAAGACTTGGGCTCTCTTTTTTTTTTTTCTCCTAATCCTTAAAATTTTATTATTATTATTATTATTATTTTTTAGTTTTCTTTTTCTCTTTTCTCTTTTTTGATTTTTCCCTTGGGGGGTTTTTGTTTTGTTTTCTAGAGCGTTTGATTTAGATTATTATTATTATATATATTTTTTTTTTATATTTTTATTTTTTCATTTTCTCCTACTTTTCTATTTGCTTTCTCTTGTTTTGTTTTGTTTTCTTGTTTTTTTTTAGGCTTTGGTTTTTTTTATATGTATTGTAAAAATTTTTTTTATCGCTTTGGTTGTTTTTTTTTATCAATTTTTTTTCTAAAGCTCTCTCTCTCTTTGTTTTTATTTATTATATTTTTTTTATTTTCTCGCTTTACTTTGTCATTTATTATTATTATTTTTAGTTGAATTTTTATTTTGACTCTTTCCTTTTTATTTTTCTTATCATTATTATCATTATCATTATTATTATTTTTGGCATGTCCGGACAAAATGCGGAGTTCACACTTCTCATTACCATTAATTATAGAACTATAGCACAGCATTTACAGAACGCAAATAAGAATCATTCTCTTCCCTTGTTGTCTTTTTAATCTCTTGGAATTTTACTTATAATCCGCTGTTGGAGAACTTAGTTCGCCATGCGTTAAAGGAAAATTTCAATAGTATAATTATAATTCAAATAGTCGATTTGATTATCATTTTTAATATATAGAAAATCACTTTATCATCTTGCAAAAGTTATATCCAAGCTTGGAAAAAGACAAAATCAATTTAACTCGTCGTCTCAAAATGCAAATTTGAGGAACCATTAACAAAAATATCAAAGATATAAATAGCAGAAGCCTAAACCACAATTAATTCTCTGGGGAAAAGGGCTTTGAAGCATTGGGAAGCGTGTCTTTGGATGCCGAAAATGAAAAATAATTTTCTAGATGATTCATTAAAAATGCTCCTTACGCAACTAATTAGAATCCTTACAATTCAAATGTAGTTACATTAATTAATTAGTAAATAACAATTTAGTCACAGATCAATTTATAGACTGACTTAATTTAGTCCTTGAAATTTTAGTAGTGCACAACTGATTTCTTGAAAATATCTAACGCATTGTAAACTAGTTCTTTCCTTAATTGTAAACTAGTTGCTTCATAGCTGCTATTCAAACTTTGCCCATTTCCCAAGAGAATGAAATTCTCTTAGACAACTAATAACCTCAAATTAGTGCAGGGGAATATAATTAATATATCTTCAATTTGTTTGATTTTGGTTTGTTTAAATTTTGAAAAATTATTCTAGAGTTCTATATATTCCTTGTGAAATGGTAAGTTTAGTTTACTCAAACCACAACAGGCTATGTAGATCTAATCGTGCCAATTGAATCAACTAATAGCAGCAAAATTTAGATGATAACCATATGCACTTGATTGAAGGACTAACTTACAAAGAGTTAAATATTTTTGGGACTATTTCATACATTGCAAAAAATTCAGGGACCAAAGGTATGTAATGGAAGCACTTACTTACGGAAGCAAAACTTTTTGAAATTCTTTGACTCACATAGTTTTGATTGGAGTCACTTGAGGAACTCCAACCTTTTTCCATGGCAAATGGCACCCAATTTACTCGAGCAGAACAATGTGTACAGAGGAAGAGTCGCTTTTCTTGTATGTGTTTCACTCTTCTTTTCACAAGGAATCGATGAGGGAAAGAGGGGAGTGGGAGTTTTTTTATTAGTTTACACTTTACACACACGATCAGGTTTCACATCTGACTACTTCCCATTTTAGTTTATTTCTTTTAAATAAAATAAGTCCCATAATAACCAATCTATTTGTTTTTAAATTTCAAAAATAAAAAACAAAGTTCAAATAATTTAGTAATTAATTAATAAACCTTTTTATTAATTAATTACTTGGGTCATGGATTAACCCATCATGGATGGCTCTTTTTCCAGATTTCCTACTTGCACATGATAAAATAAATAACACAAAACTCTTTGCTCCTCTTGAACTTTCATACTAAGTTTTATGTCATAATTGCTCGGACATAATTTTCAAGGGTTCTTACACTAGAAATCCTATTATAGGACTAACATACAAAGCACATCCCTTAGATATACATTAGATATATTTGTATGCCTTGGATGCCCTAAACTAACATGTATATACCATACTCTATGCTCATGGCAAATCTAATCCCTCTTAAGTTTAATTTTATTCATATTGCTTTCTTCAGATGCATAGTATCCATACTTGTGAGTTATTAAAACAACTTTATAATATGCATGCCTCAAATACTAACATAGTTGTGTATGTCTCAGGCAATCTTCCTTTAGCCTACATATTATTTAGATTGGAATTAGTTGCTTTTCTAAAAATATTCCTTTAGATCAAATTATTATGATCATAAGATATATGCTAAAATAGAAAATACTGACTTATCTCTTCATAATATTATCAAAGTCATAAGGGCACCTATGAATAGATTTGTTCCTTTCTGGAACTCACATAATAATGAAGCAAGAATCTATTAACTTATTTTTCCATTGCAATTATTAAGCACATGCAATGTAAATTGCATGTTACAGTATTTTTCTTATTTCATAAGAGCATGCGTCAATTTAAGTTGTTTATCAACACTATATGAATCTTAGTTTAGACATACACATTGTCTAACTTGAATTCTACCATTCTGCTTTCCTTTTATAGCGCTTTAGAAAAGAATTTGCATTTGACTATAGGTATCATAGATGGTGGGATGCATAATTCTATCCATATATATATATGATTGGATCTCATTTTGACCTTTCTTTTCTTTTTTGCCAAAACAACATATTTATATTTTCCTTTTTATTACATATTGGTGCTTTTACTATCTTGTGCGACAAATACAAATGTCTCATTTTTGTTTACTCCTAATGAGTGCCAAAAGCAGTTGCTCCTGTAAGAGAGCTGAACTTAATAGCCTATATGACATACTATCATTATATATATTGATGAAAGGGCCCGTGAGCTTGAAGACAAGGGAGCATGGTGTGATAACCTAAAAGAGTATGGAGGACGTGCAAGAGAGCCCAATAAGCAAATGGACCCATTACAAGACATAGGAGGCCCAATGACTAGAGGAAGAGTTACCATGAACCAAACTTTGAGTTACATTGTCCAAGAAGTTCAAAAGCTTAAGCCCATGTTTTTGCATCAATTTGAAGGGTCACAAGGCCTAAGGGACGTGATCCTCATTGTCCAAGCCCAACAAGACATGTTGCAAGGTTCAAGTGGAATCCAACTTGAAGAAATCAATTAAAAAGCATATGCAAATCACATGGTCAACAAAAGTGACGTGAATATGAGCTCAAAATCTGATTAGGATGTCTTTTAATTGTTTTTAATTAGTTTTCATTTCCATTAGTTTGAATAAGGCCATTTAGTCAAGACTTAGGATTTAAGTTTCGGATTTTATTTATTTCCCATTTCTTGGAGTAGAATGGAATTTAGGAAGCTTTCTTTTATTAGTGCATATGTGGCATTCATTATGAGCTGTAGATCTGATTATAATTCCTTCTAAATGCATGATGAATGAACGCCACTTTAAAGAGTATTCTTAGGGAATAAGTTAGGTTTAAGGTTTTCTTTTATGCCTATTTAATAGGCCACCTATTGTACTTGCTGGAGAGACTTGAATGAACTCAGAATTTTATTTCTCATTATGAGAGTTCTTGCTTCTATGTGTTCTTCTTTAGAATATAAGTCACTTATCAAAGGAGTAGTCTTCTTTTGTGGCATCTTAAGGCTAGGGTTCTACGGGATGAGTTCTCTTAAGATCTTACCCACTTGACCAACATTTCTTGTTCTTAGCCGGTCTCGGGTAAAGTGTTATCTTGTTGAAGGTTCCTTCTAGGACTTATTCCTACGGGGTCTATCATCATTTGACATTAGAGTCTAGGTTACTAGAACTCAAGATATTATTTAGCCTAGGTTGCTAAAACTCAAGGTATCATTTTTAATGTCTTCTATTCCATTCTTCTTCTTCTTCTTGTTTTGCTTGTTTCCTATTTTGTAATTTTTTGACTTGTCTTCCATCTTCTTCCTTCTTTCATTGTTGTGTGCCTCCATCCTTCTTTTCTTACCATCCATAGTGTGTTTTCTTGTGATTTGCTAACTTGTGTGTGAGTTTTGTCCCTTTTTTTCTAGATTTTCATTTTTGTTTTGTTAAAAAAAAAAGAGTGTGTGATACTAAACAAATAAAAAAAAAGTGAAAAAAAGAGGATTTTCTGGCTTTGAGTTAAGTAGCTATCAAGTTCTTTCCTTTTGCATTCAAGTAAGAAATTCCCTATTTCATCATAACTAGTTGCAATTGCTTGGCATCCAATTAGTTTCCTATTTTAAAAGTTCCTATTTTGACTAACTTGGGTTGCAAGTTGTAGAAAGTTGCCAATTTGTGAAGAACTTGCATTACAAGTAGCAATTACTTTCCTAATTCTATAAACTTGGGTGGTATGCTTCCAAATTTCCTAAATTGAATTCTACTTTCCTTTTTGATTCTTTCTTATTTTTCTTTTCTTTTCAAATTGCTTGTTTACTGATCCTTGCCCTTCTAAATTCTTATTTGCTTCCTAATCTATTTCTTTCTTAATTCTTATTTCCTTCCTATTTCTAGATTTATTGACTTTCTTTCTTTCCTTTTTTGCTTCAGATCTCATTGTTTTCTTTCCAAATTCTTCAAGTTGTGCCTCTCTCCTTCCTTGATCAAGTCTAAAACTTGATTTTACCTCTTCCTTTCACATCCACTCTCTAAATTTTGTTTTGCTGAATTTGCTCTCTTTCCTCTGCTTTTGTTTCATTTTCCTTCATCCTTCATCCTTTTTGTTTTGATTTCATTCTTTTCCTCATATTGTTGCACGTTTTTCTTCTTTTCTTTTGCATTATTATTACTCCACCTTGCCTTTTTTTTTCTTTTGACTCTTTAAGCATTTTAACTTGGAATTTTTTGGTTTGGGATTGCCACTTTACTCTTTGCTCCTATTGATTTGTTTTGTCTCTAACTAAGAGCATTAAAAAGAAACAAGTGAGTGGTAAAAGGCAAAAGTGTCATATTAAAGATAAAAGCCAAATTTTGAGTGAAACACAAGTGGATTTGCAATATTTTGAGTGATACACATAAGAAGAGTGTGAGGTCCTACGTCATATTATCATGATGAGGTCTTGTGTGATGTAGCTCCTATGTATGTTGTGCATATTTTGCTTGGTAGACCATGGCAATTTGATAGATGTGTTAAGTATGATGGATATAAAAATTGCTACTCTTTTCCTTTCAATGGTAAAACTGTTGTGCTTACTTCTCTTAGACCCATGCAAGCTTGTGAGGATCAACTTAGAATTGAAAAAGAGTACAAATTGAGAGAGAAAAAGAAAAAGCATGAAAGTGAGAAAATTGATGAAAAGAAAGTGAGTTTATTTTCTAGAAAAAGAAAGATTAAGAGAGCTATGTTGGCTAATGAGCAAGTACTTGTACTCTTGTACAAGGAAATTTATTTTTCTACTAATGAACTTGATCCCTCTTTGCCTTCTAGTGTTGTGTCTTTTTTGTAGGATTTTAGTGATTTGTTTCTAGAGGAAATTTCTGATGGTTTGCCCCCTTTGAGAGGCATTGAGCATCATACAGATTTGATCCCCGGAGCATCCATTCCTAATAGACCAACATATAGAGCCAATCCGAAAGAAACTAAGGAGATCTTACACCAAGTTGAAAAGCTCATGAATAAAGGCTTTGTTAGAGAGAGCTTGAGTCCTTGTGCGGTTCCAATGATCCTAGTACTTAAGAAGGATGGCAAGTGGAGAATGTGCGTCGATTGTAGAGCCATCAATAAAATCATGGTTAAGTATCGTTATCCTATTCCTAGATTAGATGATATGCTTGATGAGTTGCATGGTGCATCTTTATTTTTTAAAATTGATCTTAGGAATGGATATCATCAAATTAGAATGAAAGAAGGTGATGAATGGAAAACTGCATTTAAAACTAAGTTTGGATTATATGAGTGGTTAGTTATGCCATTTGGATTAACTAATGCACCTAGTACATTTATAAGCTTAATGAATCATGTTTTTCATTTTCTCATTGGAAAATTTGTTGTTGTTTATTTTGATGATATTTTGATTTACAGAAAAAGTTTAGATGATCATCTTTGTCATTTGCATGAGGTCTTTTGCATTCTTAGGGAGAATAGACTTTATGCAAATTTAGAAAAATGTTATTTTTATTTGGATTCTATTGTGTTTCTTGGATTTGTTATAGGTGCTCAAGGGGCTTGTGTGGATGAAAAAAAGGTGAAAGCTATCTGTGAGTGGCCTACACCAAAGAATGCAAATGAAGTGAGGAGTTTCCATGGCTTGTCTAGCTTCTATAGATGTTTTGTGAGGGACTTCTCCTTCATTGCTGTACCTTTGAATGATTTGGTAAAGAAAAATGTGGTTTTCAAATGGGGTGAAGCACAAGAGGTTGCATTTAGCACTTTGAAAGAAAAATTAACTAATGCTCCTTTACTTGTTTTACCTGATTTTTCTAAAGTTTTTGAAATTGAATATGATGCATCTAGAATTGGAACTAGGGTTATTTTAATGCAAAATTCTAAGCCCATTGCTTTCTTTAGTTAAAAACTAGATGGAGCTACTTTGAATTATTCCACTTATGATAAAGAGTTGTATGCTTTAAAAAGAACCTTAGAGACTTGGCAACATTATTTGTGGCCAAAAGAATTTATTATACATTCTAATCATGAAAGCTTGAAAATTTTAAAGTCTCAAGGTAAATTGAACAAGAGACATGCTAGATGGCTTGAATTCATTGAAACTTTTCCTTATGTCACTAAGCATAAAAAGGGTAAAGAGAATGTTGTGGCTGATGCATTATCTAGGAGGTATAGTCTTCTTACCTCATTGCATGCCTAACTTGGTTTTGAGGTGTTAAAAAATATGTATGAATCTAATTGTGACTTTGGTGAAATCTAGAAATTGCGTGAGAAACATGGTTTTAATGACTATTGCAGATTTGATGGATTTTTGTTTAAGAGAGATAAATTATGTATTCCATCTTGTTCTATGCATGAATTGCTTGTTAAAGAGACTCATGGTGGTGCTTTGATGGGACACTTTGGTGTGGAGAAAACTTAAGCTGTTTTGCATAAACATTTTTATTAGCCAAGTATGAGAAAAGATGTCATTGCTATTTGTGATAGATATGTGACATGTAAGGATACAAAATCTATTGTGAATGATAGAGATGTAAGGTTCCTTAGCCATTTTTGGAGAACTTTGTGGAATAAGTTAGGAACTAAATTGTTGTTTTCTACTGTGGCACATCCTCAAATGGATGGGCAAACTGAAGTTGTGAATCGTACTCTTACTACTTTGCTTCGTTCTATCATTCAAAAAAACTTAAAGAATTGAAAAAATGCTTGCCTCACATTGAATTTGCACATAATAGAATAGTACACTCTTCTACTTTATTTTCTCCATTTAAGGTTGTCTATGGTTTTAATCCCTTAACCCCTTTTGATATTCTTCCTTTACCTTATAATGAGTTTGCTAATTGATAGTTTGAAGAAAGCTAAGTTTGTGTAGGAATTACATGCCAAAGTCAAGGCTAACATTAAGAGGAAGAATGAACAATATGCCAAGCATGCTAATAAGGGTTGAAGGTGTGTGGTATTTGAACCTGGAGATTGGGTTTGGGTAAACTTGAGAAAGGAAAGATTCCCTGAGAAATGAAAGTCAAAATTGCAACTTAGAGGGGATGGACCTTTCCAAGTTTTGGAAAAAGTTAATGACAATGCATACAAAATTGATTTGCCTAACTCTTATGGAAATATTAGTGCTAAATTCAATATGACTGATTTATCTCCTTTTGATTATGCAAATTTGAGGACGAATCCCTTTAAAGAGGGAGGGAATGATGAAGAGGCCCATGAGCTTGGAGACAAGGTAGCATGGTATGATGACCTAAAAGAGCATGGGGGATGTGCAAGAGAGCCCAACAAGAAAATGGACCCATTACAAGGCATAAGAAACCTAATGACTAGAGGAAAAGCTAAAGCCATGAACCAAACTTTGAGTTGCATTGTCCAAGAAGTTCAAAAGCTTGAGCCCATGTTTTTGCATCAATTTGAAGAGTTACAAGGCCCAAGGGACGTGATCCTCATTGTCCAAACCCAACAAGATATGCTGTAAGGTCCAAGTGGAGTCCAACTTGAAGAAATCAATTAAAAAGCATGTGCAAATCACATGGCCAGCAAAAGTGACGTGAATATGAGCTCCAAATCTGAATAGGATGTCTTTTAATTGTTTTTAATTAGTTTCCATTTCCATTAGTTTAAATAAGGCTATTTGGTCAAGACTTAGGATTTAAGTTTCAGATTTTGTTTGTTTCCTATTTCTTGGAGGAGAATATGCCACCTTAGAATAGAATTTAGGAAGCTTTCTTTTATTAGTGCATATGTGATGTCCATTATGAGTTGCAGATCTTATTGTAATTCCTTCTAAATGCATAATATATGAATGCCACTTTAGGGAGTATTCTTAGAGATTAAGTTAGGTTTAGGGTTTTCTTTTATGCCTATTTAATAGGCCACCTATTGTACTTGCTGGAGAGACTGAATGAATTAAAAGTTTTATTTCTCATTGTGAGAGTTCTTGCTTTTGTGTGTTCTTCTTTAGAATACAAGTGACTTAACAAAGGAGTGGTCTTCTTTTGTGGCGTCTCAAGGCTAGGGTTCTAAGGGATGAGTTCTCTTAGGGTCTTACCCACTTAACCAACATTTCTTGTTCCTAGCTTGTCCTGGGCAAAGTGTTATCTTGTTGAAGGTTCCTAAAACTTATTCCTATGGGATTTATGATTATTGCATAACACATCTATTTTGTCAATAATTAAATTATACATAAGGTGTGTTAATTTATGTTATATGCAAATGAAGAGATTTTATATTTTCCTCATGCATATATCTAAGTATTTGTTTCATCAAGGGATCAACTAATGTTTTCTGAGTGGACATATTCCAAAGTAATATGCTTCTATGCTATTAATCTCTCTCATTATTATATTATGATACTTAAGGACTTTAATGTAGGTTATGGCTTCTTATCTATGATTATTAATCAATATTAGACCCAATGTACCAATGATTCTTAAGAGTTTTATAATCCTTTTTAGCCTTATAGCCTCTTGCACTTGTTATAGAACATGCAATAAATTTTGCTTCCATGGTAAATAATACTATGTATGTCTGCTTCTTGCTATTCTAAGATGTCATGTCACTATTAAGTAAGAAAGTGCATCTAAAAATTAATTTCGTGTATCTCGATTTTCTCTCCAATTCATGTTAGGGTATTTTTTTAAGTGTGATCACTTAACAATACAGTGCATGGCTTGCTATGCCTTACAAGTATCTTAGGATTTTCTTAATGGCACTCTTATGCTATTGATTGGGATTCAATTATTACTAGTTCACCAAGTTAACTGTGAACAAATGTCTGACTTTTTATACATCATTACATATAATATCTAATAACATTTGAGTAGGGGACTTTCTACATAATTTTAGTTTAGATTCAATTTGAGGACATATGTCATGTTTTAGACTATTACCTTCTAATACAAGAATATTGAAGGATTTATAATCTTTTATGCTAAACTACTCAAGGACTTTCTAATTGTAATTCTCTTATGAAAAAGCAATTAATTTCTCTGAGTGATTCTCTTTGACCTTAATTCCAAGGATATATTCTATTTTACTCATATCCTTCATATCAAAATTTAAAGATAACTATTCTTTAATGACCATTAAAGAATATTAACTATTCCCAACTAATGGCATATAGTCCACATAAAGGATAACATTACAACATTTCTTTCAAACCACTTAATATAAATATAGTAGTCTTCATCAATCATTTGAAATCCATACGTTATTACTTTAATAAGATCTTAAATACCACTTTTCAAGATGATTATCTTAGTATATAAGTGAACCTTTAGAGACTAAACCTTTTGCTTCATTCCTTTCTATATGGAACCTAATAGTTGTTCCATGTACTTTCTTCATCTAGTTTTTCATTTGAAAATGTAGCTTTCACATCTATTTGATGTAGTTACAAGTCTAAATTTGTAAGTATAGCTAGGATTAGTCTAATTGATTTGAATCATACAATAGGTGAAAATATATTTTCATATTCTATACATTTCTGTTGTGTATACTCTTAAGCAATTATGTCTTTTATCTCTCAATTAATCATTTATTTTCCTCTTTTGTTGCTTAATTAATAATTTATTTTCCTCTTTTATTTTGAGAACTATTTGTTTTTAATTTCCTTTTAGTTAGATGGATGGTTAACCAAGTTGTAGACATAATTTGTTCTCATAAGATCTATCTCTTATTTCATTTTTCTCATCCAATTTGCTTTAATAGGGTATGATTGAGTCTTTTAATTTAGGTTTGGCTCCTTATTGGCTAGTTAAATAGCTTTGAGTGTTGCCTTTCAATCTCAAATCAATGATGTTTAGGTACACTCTTGTGGCCACTTTAAAATAGTGGAGTTACCTATGCAACATTCACATCTTGTACCAAGCTTTTTCTTAGATCAATAAGTCAAGGTACAACTACTTGTTCTCATTATCTTCATCTTATGTCTCATAAAGAGATAAATACTTGTCAATCTCTTCCCTACTAGAAAATTCATTTTCTAAATGTGATATTCCTTGACTCAATTTCAGTTATACTTCTATTTTCATTTTCACCAATGAAGATATATGTAACATGCTCCTTTAACTAAATTTATTTAATTTGAATTAAACTAGTATAGGATAAATTAAATAATATTAGGGATGGTCAATTATAATTTTCTAGAATGATTTAGGAATTTCTTAGATTTTGGAAAATTGCTAAATTAGTTTGGAATTTATTAGTATTACATTGAATATGTTAATAATTTACTAAATAATAAATAATTAAACAACAAATACTTGATAAGAATTTTAGTAAATTCCCTAGATTTTTGGAGCTTTAAAAATATAAGAGATTTTTTAAGGAAATAAAAATATTTATGTTAAAATTTGGGTGAAATTGTAATTAACAAAAGCTTTGGGGATAAAATACAATTTTTTCCAAGAGAAAAATTGTTGGAATTAGAAGGAGAATTTTGACTAAAAGTAACTATAAGTGATTAGGAAACATTTTTATCCTAGTTCCAAACAAATGGGAAGACTTAAGGTTAGAAAGTTAGAGATTTTTCTAGGAAAAATCTTGACTCTTTCCAGTAGAAGTATCTAGCGAAATAAGAGAGAGAAACTAACCTTGAAGGAATGTGAAACAACAATAAATACATGAAGGAAAGAATTAGAGAGAGAGAGAGAGAACTCTTAAGAGAAAGAAGAGGGTAGATCACACAGAAGAAGATAAGAGATAAAGTTTAGAAAGATTCAAGGGAAAAACACCCTTGTCTACATATAAGGATGGCATAGTCCTCCTTCTCTTCATTATCTTCTTCTTTTTGAGCTTCATGGTGTTGAAATCATGGGAAATATTTTGATGGGTTGAAATTATGGGGGAATTTATGTGGTGTGAATCCATGGGTTTAAAGTTATTTCAACTTGTTTTTTATGTTTATATACTATTACAATCATGTATATTGATTGCATATGGAAGGAAATCATGGTTTGAGATGATGAATAGTGTATTTTTTGAGATGTGGTCTTCTAGAAGGCCTAACCATGTAAATTCACACGAGTCATGTAGCTAAGTACATGTTGCTATAGTTTACATGAACTAGCCATGTAAATCCACATAGGCCATGTAAATGGTGCACTGTATAAAAACCAAAGGGGTATACAACCTGACCATGTAATTTTACATAGGACGTGTAATTCCCTTTGTTGTCGTGTAACTCCCTTTGGTATAGCACATGTAAAAACTCTGGAAAACACACTAGTCATGTGATGTTTGAAGAATATAAAATATGAGCTTTGTATGCTAAATGAATATAACATTTGCAAGATATGTGAATCTTTGTATGTTTATATGTTTTAATATATGGTGGCCTTATTAAATTCTCTTGTAACCTAATGAACTTAAATAAAATAACTTCTCACATAATTCCTTTTGTAAGGAGTATATCTGGACACTATACATGGATGACTAAATCATAGACTGTTCTCATGCATAGATTACCTTAGCTACTATGAAGGAGCTTAGCATGGATTGGAATTGATATTGATCCTTACAAGACACTAAAAATAGTAAAAGACATGGTAATAGAAAAAAGGTTCTATTGGAATTTATATAGACAACCTCTAACTATATTTTCTTAGATTTAAATATATCAGTACATGCATTTTTTTTTGGATTTGAATGTGTTAGTACATATTCTTGGTTTTGAAATATTGTAATTGTGATTATGTCTGCTTATGTTGCATTTGTATTGCTAATATGCATGCCCTTTATGTTTCACTTGTTAGGCAAAAGAAAAGAAGAAAGAATGCTTTCATGATATCATTAGTACAAGATAGCATTTTTTTAGGGTTATAGTTCTTTACTTAGGTTAGAGTCTTGATAAGAGGGTCACAGGGTTTGTAACACTCTAAAATTAATTAGAGTATTAATCATGGATTTGGGTTGATTAAGAATAATTAATATGGAATAATTGGACAAGTTATGTGAGTGGGAATTATAGAGAGATAAATTATTAATATGGGTTTGAGATTTAATTAGGTTAGAAACTTCATCTAGGTCCAAATTAAATTAAGTAGGCCATGGTTAGGGACTAATGGAGGCCCAATGATTTCAGGTGCAGACCCAACCTTTTAATGTGAGACTTAGCCCAAGAGAGAGTACCTAGTGATGGTCCAATCTGATTTAGTGAGATAGAGGCCCAAGACGCAACTTATATAGTCTCTTATAATTGGCCTAATAGCCCTCATGTAGACCCAAATCAAATGAGCTCTTAAAACTTGTCCTAACTCAATCAAAATTCTGTAGCCCAACTAATAAAATCTGGCCCAACAAACATAAAATCTAAACCCATATGGATTTGGGTCTTTGGGTCAACTCATAACCCATTTAAGACCCAACTTAAACTCTAAAAATCATTCTAGCCACCCCCATTCTACAAAACCACAAGAAACACAAACACATTTTCAGAGGTCCTTTGGAGACTAGGTCTTCTCTCACCTTCTTGGACCCATTTCTCACTTCTAGAGTCAAAATCAGCCAAGGTGAGTGTTATATAACTTAATCATCTTCTCTTTCTCTTCAATTTGACCTAATTGGCTTCTCATTTAAAGCATTTTCACCATGCCTAAAATATGAAATATGTTTGTTTGGTATTTTCTTAAAGGATTTTCAGGGGTAGAGGCTAGGAGGGATATTGGGTAAGCATAAACTCTTCATTTTAATGTATTTTCTACTAGTTTAAGACTCCCATGGTTGATTTGTAGTATGGGTATTAATTTTATACGAATTTGCTTATGATTTAGGGTGATACATTGAAGTTTCTAGTAGAGGAAACATTTAATCCAAATTTCACTCTTGTAGTGGCTAAGCTGAGGTAGCATTGTTTTGGTTCTCCAGAAAATTGTCCGCAAGTGAGATAACCAGAGATTTTGTAATTTCATGCATATATCTACTTTAATTTCATATTTACTATACATGAAAGATTTGAAATGCTAAATGAATTGATTGGCTATCTGTTGTATTACGTTTGGACCTTGTGAGTCCATAGTAGAGATGTGGTGCAGTTGCCACCCGTGCATGTGCTTCAATCAGACACTGGATTATGATTAGACCCTAGATACACTGAGCCCTAGTTGTACTCATTGGGGAGTGGGTGCCGTAGACAGGCTTCTCCCGGTGTTATTAGCCTTTAACATGTGGCAATATGATTGCTAGTATTGGATGGTAATCATAGTAGCCTAATCATTTCATTTGCTATTATGACTGATATGATTCTGATGCTCATTTTGATTCATGCATATATGTTAATTAAATTGGATTATATGAATGAAAATTATCTTAGTCACTGAGATTTGCATCTCACCCCATTTCATGGGATCATACTTTCAGGTGAAGGCCCTTCGGGTAAGGATAAGGGGAAGCAAATGAATGAAAATCCATGAGCTCCAACCATGTGTGGAGGAGGCTACACTTGGGCCAATTCGAGTAGAGTAGATGCAATTTTATTATTCTTTTATATAGCATCATCATGCAATCATGTTGCCAAGTGTAGGAGTTTGTATTTTGACAATATAGAATGTATCTATTAAGGAGTTAGGCTTCATATTAAATGGATATTTGATGTATGAGTAATACCTGACATAGAAATTTTGTAGATCCTATGATATGGTTTACTTTTTGGAAATATAATCACATGATATACTGGATGTTGACTTAAGCTAGTGATGCATGAAACCTTTAATGGAATATGTGTTTGAATGATAATTATTGATAGTTCACGAATTCTTGCTATCATCAATCTATAAACTTGTGGATATATGATAGTTGGATGAGTAGAAATTAACACCTGAGTCTTGAACTAGTAATGGTAGATAAGTTAGGTAAATTAGGCAAATGAAAGTTATTAGAGCCCCACAAATTAAAGTAGAGTGGCCCTAGGGTGTTATTAGAGGGATAGTTAGAGTGTATGAAACAAGATTTTAGAAGTTGTAAGATCAGAAGGCGTTTCACTGCAACCAAAATAGTCTTAGCTGCGGCTAATAGAGGCGAAGTTGCTTAGGGAGAGTAATAGAGAGCAATTCACTATGGCAGCTATGGTGAATTGTGAGAGGCCAAACTGGAAGTTGTTTAAAGGGTAATTCGCTGTGGCGAAATGGGGAATTGGCCATGACTAACTTTATGAAAATGTCCCAGGTGTTCCAAAGAGGAATTATTTGCGGCAAAAATGGAATTTGGCCCTGCTAATAGTGAGAGGTGAGTGAGGTAGGCTTCAGGAGGTCCTCTCATCGCAGTAAAGCTCTAACTCGCCGTGGCGAAATTTGTGAAGCTGTAAGAGATGAACTCAAGGGCATTTGGCCGTGGCGCGAAAGTATTTAGCCACTGCGAAGGTTCTAAAACTCTTATATTAAACTAGAAACCTTGATTTTTCCTATGGCAACATCAAGAGATAACTTAGAAGCACTTGTAAAGGGTTCTTAAGAGTTGAAAATCAATGGATAATAGATTTAAAGACTTTTAATTGAAGACTTATTTTACTCATATACATAAATGCTTGTAAGTGTTTGGTTAATGATTCTAATAACATTAAGGTTCAAATTTTCTCACTTTTTCCTAGATTGATTAATTTAAATAGGTGCTAAACCTTGATTTATAACTATTAATCGCATATTTAAGCTTAATTACCATGATTAGAAGTTAGGGTCGTCATAGGGTTAGAGTGCCTCATGGGTTAAAGTCTCGATAAGAAGGTGACCTTAGATTGCAAATTTTTCTATGGATCCACTTTAGAAGGATGCCCTAGTATGCAATCATGCTCATTATCTATGAATGTTGATTATGGAATGTACTAATATATTTTCATGATAAGCAAATAGATATGAGTTAAAGAGAGTAGTTCTTCCTTCTTAACTATGCTAAAAACCTTGGCCTTATATTAAGTAGTATAGGATGCTTGTTATGTTGCCAATGGAATTTGAAAACCTTAGTCTATATCAAGTAGTATGAGTGCTTAGTGCGATACTTATGAAAATGATTTTCTTTTACAAATAGTAGTTTTAAGATTAGATCATCAATGTCTCCTTTGCAATGATGTTTGAAAGAAATATGCTATTCTATGTTATGTTATAAGCAACTTAGGCTACATCATATCAAGCATGAGATCTTGAATTATGTATGATATGGATTAAGATTGGCTGTTGAGTATGCTATTACTTTACTTCCAGATGATGACTACATATTATTCATCAATTTTACATGCTATTTCATATAATATATAGATGTGTAGAATTATTATTGTTATTAGAGTTTTGATTTCTTCGCAATGGATAAGATGGTAGGGATTTTAAGTACTGATACCCACCATTAGTGGTTTTGATCATCAACCGCACATGATTTAGCATGTAGTTGTTGTTGTACATATGTCATACTATATATGTATATGTCATCCCTGTAATTTTTATAAGTATGGTAGGTCCTACCATGAAATACTATTGCATGATCTAGTATTATATTGGGATGTATATAAAGGATCATATTAGGGCAAAGGGATGATTTTGGGAAATATTATTGTATGTTCTAGCCTTCACTATCTAGAGCCCTATAAAAGTAGCTTAGGAACTACATAAGACTAACCTAAAAGTCATAGACCCCATTTTTTATGTATATTTGTATATAAGAGCATAATTCTTCTTGAATAATGTTTTGACTAATAAGATACTATGATAAATAGTATGGAATGACATACAATCATGGAAAAGTTTATCAAAAAGTTTATGACTTGTGAAAATTTTGTATATGTTGTCACATTACTAAATATTGCCTTCCGTATCACACAAGTAGTCATTACAAAATAGCAATAATTAAATAATAAATAGTACTTAAGTGAGGAAGTTATAATACACCCCTTTGATTCTTTTAAGTATCTAATAAAAATACATTCTCATTCTTTAAGCCTAGTTGCCATATTCATGAGAATTATCATAGATATAAATAGCCAAACCTATGCTCTTAGGACACTTAAAATAAGCTTATTATTTTGTTCACAATTTATAGGTTGTAAAAGTAACTGACTTAGAAGACACTATGTTAAGTTTGAAGGTATCAATTTATAACTCCCTACCACAATAAGAAATAGGTAAATTTGCTTGAACTATCATCAACTTAACCAATGTCGAGTAAGGTTTTTATTCTTTCTTTCAACATCTCTATTGTTATAAAGTATTAGGAATTGTTAATTATCTCATGATTCATTTCTCTTCACAAAGCTCTATAAGCCAATATGACAAATATTCGTATCTTTTGTTATAACTCAAAATTTTAATTTTCTTATCCATTTGATTTCCAACCATGTTCATATAATATTTAAAGCACTCAAGTGCTTTTGACTTATAGGAGATTAAATGGACTTGACCATCTTGCGAATAATTATCTTACTCATATACTCTTTTAACCACATATATGGGAATGAATTAATTGCAATGGATTTTCAACTTTAGTTCTTTTCCTAAATAGTTTTTTAATTTTTTTTACCTGCTAGTCAACATTCTTATAATGGCATTTCTACACTAGAAATGGATCCTAGCATATCTTTGATAAACACATATTTCTATCTATTTTATTCTCCTAAACATAGGTATTTTAATAATGAAATATGGCTTTAAGACTTTAATTAGATAAGATTTTGTTTTAGAAGCCATTTCTATATTTTAGGAATTAATTTGCAAAATTGTGAAATTTTAATGCATAAATCTTTTTAAATGAATTTTGTGAATATTTCTATTTCATCCTTTCCATTCTTTTTGTGCAGATTTTCAATGAAAATTGGAGCTTGAATGGAAATTGAATTGAAGAAGAAATGAAGGCTTCATGTGTACAATTTGATGAGGAAAATTTACAAGAGAAGCTATGGGTTGTCTCATGCAGAACTACATGTGGAGAAGGAGCAGAACAAAACCATCCACGTAGCATACAGCTCGAGTTGATGGTTCCACGGGTTTATGGGAGGAAGAGCTAGAGAATGGGAAGAAACATGCGAAGAAGAAGTGTGAGCTGAAAATGATGTGAAAAAGAACGCAAGATGGAAGCACATGGAACATAAGATAAAGTGGGAGTAGTCACATGGAAGGAATAAGTAGCATGAATGTGGTCTAACAAAGGATCAGATTTTACATGGAAAAGCTACAGAATTAAAGAAGAGATATACGAGACGAGACAAAAGCCATGGGTTTAAAGAGCTATATGACTGCATGAGTTTCACGAATGAGCACGCTATAAATTACAACTACAGTGGAAGAATTTCAGTCAAGAAGCTGAGCTCACAAGGAAGAGATGAACCTACATTCTGGATTCGAGAAAAAGCTACACTTTAGTGAGGAGAAAAGCTAGTTGAATGAGAGAAGAGGAGAGCATGTGGGCAGAGGATAAATAAAACACTACGGGTTCCTTTCCCTCTCTTGAAGCAAACAAAGAAGTCACGTAGAATCAAGTGAAGATAAGAAGAAGCACTACGTCATGCATGAGCAGCTCGCGTGTTGAGAACGTGGATCAGAACAGAGTGTTGAAAGGATGGAATGCAAGACTTTCAACGTGAACTTATACACACACAACAACTAATGTGGGAACACGAGGCATGTAGCTCGAGTCCAGGCAAAAGTTACATGGAGAAAAAGCACATGAGAAGCTTGAATTTCTCATGGTTGGAACAAAAGTGTGCAGGTTACGAATGAATGAAACATGTGAGCAAAATGGAAATAAATGAAGCCACAATCTAACATGTATAGTGAGCTGCATGAAGAAAACAAATACTCAGCAGAATGCATGATTGAGCTTCCCATGTGAATAGTGTATAAAGCTTAAGCTAAAGAGAAACAAGGCTGGAGCTAAGGGCTGGACGAGAGACAGAGTTACGGGTTGATTTGTATTAATGAAAACAAATGAAGAACCCCAAGCTGGAGAACAACGCGAGCTGAGGTCTAAATAGCGTGAGCAGAATAATAAAAACGCTGAAGCAGAACGTGGAATATAAAATGAAGCTTTCATGGGATGCATGTTGGGGCCCATACTTATATAAACAAAGGCTGACTTGTAAGCACGTGAATTGATAAATGAAGCATGTGAAAAGGTCTAAACGCTAAAGGCAGGGAGGATTCACGTTAAAATGACATTCCATCCACTTCATTCGCACGCCTACGCCCCCTTCATCCATTCCACATCCAGAGAGCTGGAGATTAATTTCTTTGTGGGCTGACGTGGATTAATGAAAGTGTGAGCTGGGAGAAGAAAATGAAACGCGTACGATGTGAGGCTTTCAGCGAGCAATAACGAGCTAAGGGGCACGTGAAAAACAATGGAAGCACGAGGGGGGTTGGACACATCATCCATCGTATTCATCATATTCACTAGGTCATTCCACACACACGCCGATTCCAATCATCGACTCCACCCTATCATTCATTCCGCGGCATCCATTCACCCCTTCGCCCTACATTCCCCCTCCATTCCATCTTCCATCCATCCACCATACGATGAAGCTCTAATCCATCTTGAGGCTAGCTAGGAGGAAGCTCTTGGAGAAGCTTGAATCCATGGATGAACTCAGAATTTTGGGTAAGAATTCCTATTTTCCTACACTTTTTCTCTTTCATATATTATCTTGGTTAAGTTGTATTCGATAGGGAATTTGTGTAATTGTAATTAGTGGCTGGTTAAACACTAATTAGGAAACTTTTTGTTTAATTGATTGATTGAATCAAGTTCTGAATTTTTCATTATTCTCTAATTTCTCATGTGTGCCTCGAAGGTATTCGATACAATACATGAATGAAATTATGTGCTTGAAAGTTAAATTCGAGAATTCCTTAGTGTTTAGTTGGTTAATTAAACATTTTAAGATGATGATTTAGGGGCTAATTAATTAGTTAATTAATCAAATTGGTTGTTCAAGATATTAAAAACAAGAGTTAGCAATTTAATACGGAGTTGAGATTTCAATTCAACATTGGATTGTTAATCTCTTGAATCTTGCGTGGTAACTCAAGATACAATTGCCATGAACACAATTAGGGACTTTTAGACCAAAATAATCACAACTGAATTAGGTTAAGGATAGTGGATACCAAGAGATGATTCCAAAGCTAGTCACAAGACCATCATCCACCCATAATTCATCCAATTAGGTAGAATTTAGGAAATTTATTTTAATTTCATTTTACTTAGTTAATTAGATCAAAAACCCCCTTTAGTTTAAAAATTTTTAGAGTCTTTTAACATATGGAAAACTCAATTAAGCATTGAACTCCAATTCCAAGGGAGATGACCTAGGTTGTGCCACTAGCTACATATTTTACCAACCTAGTTTTATTTTGAGGGTTGCACGACGAGCCTCTCAATCTTGTCTTACTAGTCTACTCATGTTCTCTTCACCTAGAAGGCCTAATCTAACATGTCAATTATTCACATCCAAAACTATTTTGGAAGTAGAGCATTAGATAAAGTAATCATTACATAATTATGCCTAATACAATAAAACCATCATAGAGAAAATTAGCTAGAATTGTATTCTTTGTCCTTTTTCAAATGTCAATGGAGTTGTCATAAAAAATAACACTAAAATTCAAATTGAGAAAGGAAATAATAGAGGCTAAGCTTCATTGGATCTCTAAAAAATACAAAACATTATGTAGGATGAGGGTTTATCCTTTATGTAAAACCAATTATGCATATTTCAATTCCCTTTTACTTTAATTCTTGCATTCCTTTCTACATGAAGTCATCAGCTTTTGAAAAGTAACTGCCACTATTTTACAAAGGATTCTTAATCCTTAATTGCACGGCTTGTGATAATTGTATTTTACTCAATGCAACCACAACCAAAATGATTTATTCTCTGACAAATATAATAATTAACATTATCTATGTCAAGCTTCTCTCCACTATACTTACGTCTCTTCTTAAAAACTTTCTTACCATTAATGTTGGCCAAAACTTTTTTATTATGAAAGAGTTGTCCTTCCTATACTTGGACTTTTAAGTCACAGTCTCCGTCATATAGGCTTGTTCGAAGGGTCTAGTAGCTTCTAAGTACTTATCTCAAGTTCTATACAACAAACATCATCTTCAAAAATAGCGATGTTCTCTTTGTTGGTCCATTTCACTTTTATATGTTTCTAACTAATAAGAAGAGATCCTATGATAGCTCAAACTTAATATTCATTAGTAAGGATATAGTCAATTGACTTTAATTCCTTAATTATCAATCTTCTTAGTTTGGTTATAGAAGTATGATCAAATTTTTCCTTAAGGGCTATCCACATGACATAAATGGTCAAATATAACTCATATTCATACATGAAGTTACCAACCATGTTGCCTAGCACTGTTGTGCAAGCAATATTATTCTTTTCTATTTTAATGAAAAATGTATACATTTATCCTTTGTTCAATTGAATTTCCATATTTAGACTCATAGATGGCATTGTTCCATTGTCTCTTAGTAGTTTATTCTTTTCTTAGAATGTAAGAACTTTATGTGTCAAATTTCTTAATTGGCACCATCTAGCTTATCAATCTTATTAAGCTAAGCAATGATATCCTTAATAATCATAATCATACTATATAGGCATAGCACAAAATAACTTTATATACATAATGCCATGTATTTACAATAAACTCTGACTAAACCAACAATAACATTATTAGATTTATGATCAGAAATCTATATTTATCTTATTTCCACCACATGTGTTCTAGAAAATGTCATTATTTTTCTATCAAATTTATGTGCATATTTTCTCTTAATTATAGTTTTTAGATGATCGTAAGTCTAATAGTCTTATAAGAACTTCCATTTAATAAAGTATTTCTTATATTCCCTATTAAATTTAGTTCTCAAATGAATCCAAGTTTGCCAATCCAAGACCTCCCACTTAATAAGGTATTTTCTATTTTCTATTTAATTGTTTAACTATAATTCTTAATGCATCCAAATTTACCAATCTAAGAACTCCTGTTTAATAGAACATTTCTCTTACAGATATATATATATATATATATTTGTGCACGTGTACCCACACACGCAAATACATTTAATTTTTTTTAATTTAATGCATTCATAAATTGCTTTAATATCCAAATCACACTTAAAGGGATTTCATTCTAAAGATGTTTATTTATTTTTAAATATCTTTTGTTTGACCATACAAGCCTATTTCCAATTGCAAATGTTACCTCATTATATATAAGAAAATATACTTCGCATGTTTGATTAATCTCTTACAATGAATTCTCTTTTCATGTGCACCATGCCTAAAAGTTTTATGTATTTCTTATATTAAAAAAAATTGAGAAAACAAATTAACTTGTCAACATTTGTGATAACATGATGTTTTGTAGTGAGCATTATTTCTTATGCACACCGATTAAAGAATAAATTCTTGTCTTAATTTAGTTCTCCAAATTTCTTACTAAAATCCTCATTGATTGATGTTTACCAAATGTCATCTGAGAGTGTGTTGATCAAACCTAAGACCCATGAGAAATGACTTTTAGCTTTAGGTTTGCTAAAAGGGATCTCTTAAATGTTTGTCATTTGTTTGAACACTACCTAAAACTTGTTCAAACATAGCCTAACCATATACCACCATATAGAACATGATTTTAGGGAATTTTATGAACAAAAATCACACAAAAATGATGCTCCATGTGCCTTCACATGCCCCAAGAAGCTTCTACTTCAAAAATTGTTGAAAAATAAGAAAATGTGGAAAACCCACATGCCTAGGGTGGCGTGTGAGCCCTATGCGCTGCCCTAGGAAGCTTTTCCAACAGTGTGGCTACCACCATTGGACTCTTCTTTTCTTCCTCTTTTTGTTAGTGCCAAGTTTAAGCAAAAAAAAGGTGGGGTGAGCCACACACACCACCCCTATAAGTGGTCTTACCACTTAATCTTCAACCTTTGGAAAAATTTTTGGAATTTCTAAATTTTCAATTTTGGGGGTCTAAATTTATGAAGCCATATCTCATTCATTTCTTGTCCAAATTGGCAAATAATATATCATTGTAAAGCTTGCAAGATGAACTTTTCAATGATATAAGGTGTGCATAGAGTCTACAAATATAGCCCTTAAAAATGGGTTGTTTAGTCACATATTCCAAAAAAATAGTTTTGACCCCCAACTTTGAATTGCCATATCTCACTCAATTTTCATCCATATTGGATGAAGTTAGAGGTATTGGAAAACTTACATAACATTATTTCCAATCACATATGGTTTGCACAAATTGGTGGTTTGTGGTGAGAATGCCAACCCTTGAAAGTTGGTAGTTTCACCATCAATTTTTCGAACCTTCAAGTTCAAATTTCTCCCTAATAGCTAATTCATTTTCTACCAAATTTCTACAACATTATCTTCATTATGTGGACTATATATAGTAAAAATTTCATGGCTTTCCATCTCTAAGAAGATTGTCTAGGATCTGGTAATCTAAGCCCTTGAGAACCACACAATCTTATAAAGCGATTGCAAATAGCTCCCAAATCATCCGATTTACACTTTTTAGAAGCACGAGCAAATTGAATTGCTGTAACTAAAGAAAGAAAGAATAAAGATTTAGTGTAGTAACCAATCCATATTGGTCACAAACAATAACATAAAACTGTCTTATCAAAATCCACCAATAGAAGGGTCGGTTCAAATTCTAATTTCATGCATTTTAGACAACATTAAAAAATAATTACATGAAAATTACTCAATACAAGCATGTAAAATCATGCGTAGAACACATAATTTAGAGCTAACCAAGCTTTGACACCAATGATGGAAGATTGGGGTACTTGCCTACTAAAGCGAATCTTTTTGAAATTCTCTGCCCCATGTGATTTTAATCGAAGTCCCAGAGGGACTCCAACCTTTTTTTTCCACAATAGGTGGCACCTAATTTACTAGAGCAAAAAGATGTATGCAGAGGAAGACTCACTTTTCTTGTCTATGTTTCACTCTTCTTTTCACAAGGGAAAGATGAGGGAGAGAAAGGAGTGGGAGTTTTACCATCAGTTTACACATACAATTAGTTTTCACATTTGACCATTTCCCATTTTATTTTATTTTATTTTATTTCTATCAAGTAAAATAAATCCAACAATAACCTACCCATTTGCTTTTGAATTCCAAAATTCAAAAACAAAATTCCAATAATTTAATAATTAATTAATTAACCTTTTAATTAATTAATTAACCTTCTTTCTGACAAAATTGGATAGAGTCATGGGTTAGCGTGTCATGAATAGCCTATTTTCCAACACTAAGTGATTTTACAATTATGGGTACTAATTTGTTTAGTTTACTCTTAACAAATATACTAAGTCGCTGTTATTTGTGAAGTGCATCCTTAATTAAGATCGTGTGAAAAGAAAATTTAACATCAATCGAATTCCTAAAACACCCTCTTCATTATCATTTGGTTAAAAAATTTTAAAAAAAATTCTTATCCTTATAGTTTAAACTTGTAAATTTTATTGCCTTGGCTAAGTAACATTTTTCCCAAGACATAAATGTTAAGAGATAGTAAAATACGTGGGTTCAATTCTTACCTCGCCTCTTCTTCATTCCTTATTTTCAGGGCCTTAATTATGTCTCCTTTATACCCAAAAGCTGTAGATCAATGGTTAAAGCTTCAAAAATATAACAAAAATCTCAAGAGTTTTCTACATTGCTGGGATCGTCAGTTTTACAGAATGCCATCACCTTGATGTTCAGAAGAACTACTCTAGGCTTCATCAGAATCCCTTCCCTTCATTTGTAACATAACTAATAACAATCTTTAACATTACGAAGTACTAACACAGCATTAATAATGCACAAGACGAGTAAGTGCTATTATCGTAACACCAGAAACCCTAACAACAACAAAAACTTCCCTAAAAGGGAGATATACCTACATTTGGAGGATCGAAAAACCCATCTTTCATAAGCACGTCTTCCCCTTCCTACACGCATAATATGCAGAATTCAAGATCAGAAACCCTAGAAATAGATAGGTCCCCCTTTTTTCCTCATTATCATATTCTTTAACAAAACTATATTACATTGATATTATTTGAAACCCAATATTACATTATTGACTTCTTAAAATAAAGGTTTCTCTGCATGTCATAAATTTGTTATAAAATATTAAAACAAATACCCAAAAACAACATAATTTTTTCTTTTATTCGTGTGCTGCCAGAATTAAATGAAGTAAACTTGTGAATTAACTTTGGCTCAATGATACTCAAGTTTTTATCAGGCTAAAAAATTCAAATTTGAATCCCCATTTGAGTTAAAATTTCCAAAAAAAAAAAAATGTATACTTAGCTAGGGTTTGTAAGTTTACCTGGCGCACGTTAGCTTTCTTCACGGGTTGATGGTCAGGCATAAGTCCGAAGTGGATGTGTGGAAAATGGGCCCACTGAAAGAAACAAGTCAAATGGACTGACTTATCAGAAAACTTGCACCGAGAAGAAAACAGAACGACTTTTAAGCATACTTTCTTAAACAAAAGAACACTTTTAAATAGCTAAAATAGAAAACAATCTAAAATAGAAGGAATCCCTAAGAGTGTAATTAAGATTTAGAATCTTCTTGGATCTCACATTCTTTGCAGCTGCACTAAAAGCCTCTCTGTGGCTTATATCAGGATTCCCAGCCTTGATGCGTTGGATCTCGTCCCTGAAATTCAAATAACTAATATCAAACTCATCCAAATTATGCCATCATAAATATTAATAATCTTCTTGTTTTCATTAATATGACCCCCAAAATTCTAAAAGTTAATTAGTTGGAGAAATAACATTAATACAAATGATAACGGTTTGAATTACTAAGCCTTTGTCTAGGGAAATAAAAGAGCAGTTAAAAAAATATATGAAAATTAGTAAGTTAACTTACATTTATTTCTAGCACTATCATATAGGTTCCTTGCACGCGCAGGGTTAATTTATAGAGCTAATAAAATTTTCTCAAAATCACTGTATCATTAATAGACTTTATCACTTGATACGATAGTGTGATTTTAATAATGGGACGTTCTTAGATCGACGGTGGTTATTTCGTTTATAGACTACACTCATAAATGAATTTGAATTTGTCATACATACAAAATTAAGAAGGCTACACAACATTAATGTTGTATATTTTATTAACTCTTATTCATTTATGATTGTAATCTACAGGTGACATAAGAGGTACCCCTTAATTACCTAAATAATCCCTTCATTAATTAGTTCGTTGCAAGTTTGCAACTGTATTAAGTCAAGAGTTGTAATTAAAATTTTGTCCTCTCTTCTTTCGTTATTTTCTTTCCGAAACAAAGGAATTAATGAATGATAATTTCTAATGAGTATTATAATGAAGATTTAATATTAATGTTATAATTAGAAGATTTAATATTAATGTTATAATTAAACTTACTTGATGAAGCGGTTGTAAGCAGATGGAACTCTCTGTCTCTTCTCTGGAGCTGGACATGCATGCAACAACAAGGACATTGCTCAGGCAAACAGACAGCAACATTAAATCACTTCGCTGACCTTTTGTCTAATTCATACTCCCTCTCCCTCTCCCTCTTCTTTTATCATTGCTTCGTCATTATCTCATTTATCTGTAACAATCACCCCAAGGATTCTGCACTATATTTTCGGGGGAGAATGGCCTCTCTCTCACTTTGAGTCTCTCACAAAGTGTGTGCTTGCATGTTTTAAAACATATAAACGCATAAACAAAAACTGAAAAAAATAAAAGAAATCGTATTTCACCTCAATTAATTTTCACTTCTGTCATTCTAAAGATGAATTTTTTTTTATATGACTGCGTAGAAGTTGTACAATGGAAGTGATTGCATGTGAAGGGCTAGAGAGTATAGAAATGCGGGTAGATTCAAATTTTAAAAATTTAGGAAATTTAATGTTTGTAATCAAAGTGAAGAACTAAAGCTGGCTTTCTGGGAAGCACTAAATAAAGCAGGAAAGAGAGGGCGGGGGGGAAGGCAGGTATGAGATAAATGTGCTAAAGATTCTTCTTTTATGGCCACTTACTACTGTATCCCAAGAACGAGTTGAGATTGATAGAGATACAACTTTGCTTACTTTTATTTTTTAACTTCGATTGGTTAAGTGATCTCACACTTAAAGCTAAAGTTGGCTAAAATGAATGATTCAAGGGCGTCAGGCGGATTCCCTTTTTTCAGCTCTTCTAATTTGGTGACCTCAGAAAACCTCTGGTCAACTCAAGGAAAGAAAAGCAAAAGAAAACAAACGTAACAAAACTTCATTGTAAAAGCTGTATATGCACAAGTCCTTTATATTCGATAAATTAAAGGAAAATCTTACGTCTGTTAGCTGGTGGAGGTTTAGGGATTTCCTCAGGTCCTCCTCGCATGATCCTCATAGCCGAATCATTTGGGAACGGAAGCTGATAGTTCATCATCTGCATATTTGCTGTTGGCGCATTTCGAATCTCCTCCTAAATTCAACCCAATAATCATAATTAACCAGAGTTCTTTGTTCATATACAGCCCATATACATGCATAATTCAGCAAGTAAAACCTCATTTTGGTTCGTCCTCAAGGGATGACTCTGCTATCCAAGGGATCTTTCACAGATTTTTGGTGTCACTTTAGTACTACAATATTTTTTTTCCACTTTCATCCATCCAAAGGTACTTAAATATTCCACGGGTTGAAACAAAGTTGAACTTTCAAATATTAAAGCAAAACAAAAAATAATTGAGGAACGAAAGTGTTTGGAGTGACTAGAGGCAAACTCAACAATGTCTTCTTTTTCTGTTGATCCTAACGGCCCTTTCTTTGGCTGTCGTTTGATAGACAAGGACAGTGAAAAGCTCTCGCTTCAATAATTAGGTGACGAGAATCATTGGAGCACCAAAATATGTTTTTACTCATCCGTCAATATTCTCCAGAGTATGATTAGGAAGAAGATTGAAAATTGAAACTAATCGAAACCCTAGTTTTATATATATACCAGAAGATTCTGAGGAGGGAAAGTGTGTCCGAGGTGAAGCTGATTGGCAGAAGGTAGAAGGAGGCCACGCATATTCACAGATAGAAGGTTGGTGCAATGGCCGCATCTCACAGTGACGGTCTTGAACAAGCTGGTGCAAGGAACACTCACCTTTATATGGATGCAAAAGAAGAAGAAGAAGAAGCTTAGATATCTAATTTTAGGGCATAGAATAAGACAAGATGTAAGAAATAAAAGAAGGAAGAAAGAGATATATACCGCGAGAACAGTGTCACAGAAATTGCAACGGACGTAGCAGAGCTGGTCGGAGGGAGAGAGATGGGGGTCCGGGGAAAAGGAAGAAGTGGATGATGATGAAGCCGACATGTTTCTTTCTTGTTTTTGTTGATTGATTGATTTGATCACTTTCTCTCTGATGATTCTTGATTTGATTGATGGGGATTGACTTCTCCGTGTGTTTATTTGGTGATAGAAAGGTGAAACTCCCTGGGGATCTGATCTTCTTGATTGTTGAGAGAAAGAAAGGGAAGAGAGAGAGAAAGATAGAGAGAGATACCGCTAAAGTAAACCGAGGATGGAGCAGAAGCAGAGAAAGTGCAACGTTTGCCTTCTCTCTTCATTATGTGGTCTTTTATTGTATTGTTCTTGTTCTAATACATGTATTGTGTTTTGTACAAGTTGGGTGATGTATCATAACTCCAAACAGGGCTACAGACTACGCTAGGAAGAGAGAGATAGGTAAAAATCAGTTGACCTTAAAAGGGAAAAAATTAACAATAATATTATTTATACAATTAATAATATATATTTGAATTATATTACGTTTGAATAATGCCGTTCAAAAGTATTCTTTAAAAATGTTTCATTCAGAAACAAATATAACCAAATTAGTAGCTCCAAAGGAGCTGTTTGTCAAACCCCAATGTGTAGAAAAGAATAGTTTAGTGGTTGAGATTAAAACGTAGGTGATGGTTAATTGTGCACAATATTACAGGTTTTGTATTTTGGCTATGTTAACTTTTTGGAACTATGTTTCACGAGATCAAAGAGTTAGATTAATTGAAATGCTAGTAAGTTGGGGCCCAATTAGTGGCGGACCTAGGACCTTCGCCTAATGGGGAGTTAAAAAAAATTTCTCTTCAAAAATTTTTCCATATCCTATTAAAAATTATATATTTTTGTAGTATTTATCTAAAAAAAATGCTTTTCCTTTGAACTTTTGGATTAAATTAAATGAGATTAACTCATTAACAATATCTTGACTTTTCTTTCCTAAATCTAAAAACAAGTTTGAATTTAAATTAACATCATACCAAGAATTACTATTTATATTAATATCAACAATTTTACTACCTAAATACCCATAAGAATATAATTTTATATCTCCTCAGTATTTATGTAATCTATAACAATGATACACTATCACTCAATATCATAATAGTTCAATAAACAACTCATAAGAGCATTTTAACGGGAAATGAAATTTATTTGATGAAACATCAAAATTAATGACTAGTCAATTTACAGAAAAAAAACTATATTATTGAGCACTGCAAATACAACTTATCCAACAAGATTTAAAAATTTTTTATACTATTTTTAGAGACAATTGTTCTAAATCTAACTGAAAATAATATATAGATATTTGAACTTGATCATATTCTAATAAAATATTATAGAACTATTATTAACAAAAATATATCAAAGGCATGCATAAATATAGAGCAATTGAAAAAAACAGGGAAAAAGTGAGGGGGTAATGAGAAAAGAAGAAGAAAGATAAAGGAAAAAAAAGAGAGAAATAAAAGAAAAGAGGAAAACATATATATGTGTGTGAGTTTGGTGAATTTATATTAAAATATCAATTAAAAAAATAAATGTGTTGCTTTAGTTAATTTAGTGGATCTAACAGATTCAAATTTTCAACATATGTGAAGGTATAATATTAAAATTTAACATTATATATACATACAAATTTTGAAAAATTAAATGGGGTATTATGCCTACGCTCAAACTGACTTGTCTGTCCCATGACTACAAATTCACAATTCTTTAAAAAGAGAGAAAGATTGAGAAAAGAAGAAGAAGAAGAGTTGTTTCTAAAGGAAGCTTAATTCAGAGGAGTGTATGCTCTTAATTACAGTATTAGCTTATATATGAACATGCAAATATATCCAATCATTAATAATTGTTGAATATATATTATAGAACATATAAAGATTTAGTCAAGAATTTATTTTTGGTTGGCATTAATGTCCACTGGTTGTGTGTTTGTACATTTGAGAGAGAGGGAGAGAGAGAGAGAGATGGGCAGAGGCGGCAGGGGTAAGAGAGGAAAGGGACGTGTGCATGGAAGTGATTAGCTTTGGCTCATTCACCTGTTGTTTTCACAGTTAAGAGGCCTTAAAAGCCTCTCTCTCTCTCTCCTCGGTTTTCTACAATTCCATTTCATGATGACCCTTTTATTTATTTATGTCTATCAAAATCAAATCTTTGTTCTTCGTAACTCTCTCTCTCTCTCTCTCTCTCTCTCTCTCTCTCTCTGGGGTTTCATATCAATCAAAAGCGCTAACAATAACAAGACGGGCCACTGCAATCAAGATGTTCATGTTCTAGCCTTCTTGTTTTCTAATCTTTTGGGGACTTCAATGCTTCCGACCCACCTCACTTTCCATCATTCATATGCCTTTTCTTTCGTGCTTTCAATTCAATCATGCATATGGTACATCATAATCTTTGTATCAGCACAACACTTTCGTTTTGATTAATTTGTATTAGTAAAAACTATATTTTACCCTTTTGAATTAATGCATAATTACAAAATTAATACATGCAATAATTTTAAAATGCATGTAACAAAACATCCCAAGTTTAGATTAAAACTAGTTGAAACATTTAATTTTAATTAAAATTAATTACAAGAGGTTACTTTTTTACTTCAACGATTTACACAGACTAACAGCGTTTTTGGATGAAAATACAAATATAGAATTTCATGTGGGGATCACATGGCCACTTGCATTTAGTTCTGACTAGGATTCAAATTCTGTATTTTATTTCAAAGTTCAAGAAGACGTTTTGTTACATTTCAAAGTTTATGTATTAATTTTGTCATTAAACATAAATTCCCAGGGGTCAATTGTAGTTTTCCCTTTGTATTATTATTGTATCCTAACATTTTTTCTTGGTAGGGTTAGGTGGGTTACCCAAGGCGTCCCCATTCTTTGCATATGTTTGCCATACGCAGTGCCTGCGAATCGTTAAAACGGCGACGTTTTGGATATTGTTTTCAATAAAAGGACGTGATGCGGTGAAGGACAGACATCAGATTTGGAATTTTGCCTATTTTCTCATTTTTTTTTAACCATGCGGAGTCCTAAAATCAATGAACAAGGCCACAAAGGAGTTGTTTCCAACTTTCAGAGAATAACAGGATTTTTTATGCATTTTTAATTAAAATAATATATTTTTATTTAAAATTATATTTGATAAAAATATTTATTTTTTGACTTTCTTAAACTTTTTTAAATTTTATAAAAAGTCAAAGGCCAAATTTAGCAAGCTCTGCAATTGCATTACACTTCTAAAAATTTTTTTAACACTTTTAGAAACAAAATTTTTTATAGTTTTTTTTTGACAGATTAATAATTTCTTATTAAAATTATTTTTTGACTTAGACTTAATTAGAGAAAAATTTGTTTTTTGTAAGAGATAAAGAGGACTTTATTAATTTCTTATTATTATATATATTATTAATAAAGTTGGCTTTACTTAAGAAAAATTTTAATTTGAAGAAATAATTGAGGTATAAAATAGATGATTGAATTAGTATGAGAATATACTATTTAATTGGAAATTTCACTTGTTTATTTATATAGTAATAAGAAATTATTAATCTTTTTAAAGAAAATTATGAAAAATTCTGTTTCTAAAAGTGTTAAAAAAATTTTAGAAGTGTAATGCAATTGTAGAGCTTGCTAAGTTTGGCCTTTGACTTTTTATAAAATCTAAAAAAAATTAAGAAAGTCAAAAAATAAATATTTTTATCATATATAATTTTATATAAAAATATATTATATTAATTAAAACATGCATAAAAAATCCTGTTACTCTCTGAAAGTTGGAAACGACTCCTTTGTGGCTTTGTTCATTGATTTTAGGACTCCGCATGCTTAAAAAAAATGAGAAAATAGGCAAAATTCCAAATCTGATGTCGGTCCTTCATCGCATTACGTCCTTTTATTAAAAACGATATCCAAAATGTCATCGTTTTAACAATTCGTAGGCGATGTGTATGGCAAAAATATATAGAGGATCGGGACACGTTACCCAAGTCTTTTCTTGAAGACACAATTTTCTTCTATTACAATGTTGACACGCACACTCTTGGACTCTAAATTGAGGATTTTGTTTCTGGGCATATACTTTTTGGATGAATCATATCCAAGCATTTAAACTATACACATGCGCGCTTGTGCGCGCACACACACTTTGAATTAGTTTTCAATGTGATTTTTTTGGCGAATTTGTTTCCTTTTTTTTGCTAATTATACTCAAGTGCATCAAACTATTTGTAGTTTAAACATACGTCTTTATGGTATAAAATTTATATGAGGTCGTCAAATTTATTTTTAAGTGAGAATCTTAAATGTATTGATAGTTTATAGAAATAGTTAATGATGTAGTTTAAATAAATCTAACATAAGTTTTTTTTTCTAGTATTTTAATCAAAATAAACAAATTGCATTCATCCTCAACATTTTGAAAACTTGGGCTAATAATTTGAGCCATAAAAGTATTTAATGAGTAATAAAAATTTGAGTAAGTTACACATATTTTTCTTGATTTTTGTTAAAATTATGTAAATTTTCTCTTTATTTTGTAAAATATACGAACTTTCTTAAAATAAAAAATTACTCTACACTTTACTCTAATTAATTCTTTTTACTAAAAAACCCTCAATTAACCTTAATACATGTTTTTTAACTAAAATATCATCTTACACATTTTTTTATTGAGGCTATTTTGGCAAAATAAAATAAAATTGTACTAAAGTATATATTCTAAAAGTAGAAGGGAGATATATGTAGTTTACTCTTATTTATATCTTCATCTACACTTATCAAGACTGTAACATCTTATCCTTCTAAAAATAAAACTAGAACCCATAAGATGATGAAAGAAGACCTCAAAATAAAATAAATTCAGTCCAAGAAAGGATAGAACATTAATTAGAGCATTTAGAAATGAGGATAGAAATCAATAATTGCCTAAAATTGGAACCAAAATGGCTAAACAGATTAAAGTCAATAAGTAGTGGCAAAATCGTAATTTTAGGTAACATTTTAAAAACTCAAAAAGAGAAGTTTTAAATCGTAAAGTTCAACTCACTAAAGTTTTTTAGCACTCTTGAAAACTATGGGAACAATCAAAATGGCTAAACTTCTATTGGTGTGCAATTTAGGACATTTGTAGTCCAAAACTTTGACTGAGCGATTTTAGTTGTTCTAAATTTCAAAAACTTTATACTTAATTTTTTAATAAACTAGAGGGTCTCAATTTTATTATGGAAAAGACAGTTCTAAAAAAAGGATTTAAAATGAGACTAAAGAAAGGAGTTGAAGTTATGGGATATAACAGGAATTTTGTAAACCGTTACAAATCACCTCCTTTCTTTTTTTCTTTAAAGGTCATGCCAGCCTCCCCACACTTAGAACTGACTTAGAACAAGCCAAAATTAGTAATTGAAACACATCTAAGAGAAGGGAGAAAGAGGAGGAAGAAAAAGCAAAAAGGGTAAGATTTTGTGCATTTTTTCATGACATAGCAGTTTCCAAACTTCTCCTCCTCTCTAAGCTCTTTTCATTAATGGTTTTAGTTTCTTAAAAGGATTATTTTGGTGGCTGAACTTTTGGAGGAAGAAGGAAATTTGAAGCAACCATTTGTGGCATAGAATGCTCCATTGAACAAGGATTAAGACAAGGTATGATATGAGTTAGAAATGTTGCAATTCCTTTGAGTTCTCTTCCTTCTTCAATTCAGCCAACATATAGAGATCCTAGAAGGAATTGGTTTATGGCAAAAAGTTGATAGTAATGGGGGCTTTGTGTAACACCATATCTATATAACTTTCAACTTATGGCACAATTGGCATATAATGCTTATTTGCATGAAAATAGCACTTTTAGCTGTGGTTATTTGCATTATTGAAAACCTATTGAGTTCATTCTTGGCTTTAGGAACTGTGTGGGCTTACCAAATCCATTATCCATGCATAACATGCCCATTCATATTAGAAAACATCACAATTCAGTGTACAAATCTTGGATTTTGGACTATACTTCACAATATCAAAATTTTGCTTTCAAGTTGCAGGGCCATTTTTCTGATATGAACTTTGAAAATTCATAACTAATTCTAAAAAAATCAAAATCATACATGGTATAGCTTTTTGGAAAGCTCTTTAAAAATAATTTTGGATCAAGATAAAAAGCATTTAGGCAATGAAAATCAATAAAATAGCACCCTGGGTTATGCTCTTTGTAATACCTTATTTTATAACACTTTTCCTACTACAATTGCCTCATATAAAACTTAGAGGAGTCAATGGAAACCTGAATTAATTAATTTTTTTTTTTTTAAAAGCTTCCTCATACAATTTCACTATTTATTTGGTCATTTCCAATTTCTTATCTAACTTTGAAAATACATAATTAATTATAGAAAAATTGTATGAGGTCGATTCGGGGCTCTACTTCAAGCTCTCTAAGCCTTTTACACGAAAAAAAATACTTACTTAGCAGAGCACATATGAATTTATATAAAGCTCCCCCTACAACAAATTGGACAGTTTTACCCTTCACTTGACATATTGTTATTATTATTTTGCCTTTATATAAGCAGATGCATTTTTGCATTTTAGGCTCATCAGTCATATTCTATTTACTCAAGGGTTGATTATATTCATGACTTTCTATTTCATACCTGAGTACCTTACAGTATCATAACATAACTCATACACGCAGTAATCTAAAACATTTAATTACATAACAAAATGTGATGCATAAAAGTAAGGTCCTCGATTTATGTCTCCACATTCTTTGCCCTTTCTTTGCTTGAACTCGAACCTAGCATATGTTATATTTGGGGTGAGATTATGAAATCTCAGTAGTAGTAAACCAATCTCATTCACAAGCAAGCATGTAAGTACATAATATAATGCCAATCAAGGTGCCACATACCATATGGGAATACAAGGAATTTCATACAAGGCTAAGCATGATCTAAACATACATATCTCATCTTATAGCATAAATAACGACTTGATATAGCATAATACTCATCGTTATACAAACATACAAGCTTAAGGAAAGAGAGAGGAAAACTACTACTTTAGCAAACTTTGCTCCTCAATCCTTGGGACTCGGTTTACTTGCTTTTGGAGTTTCCAAAATAACATCAAACCCTATAATTATAATGATAATTCATTACAATCAACACATAAACCTTAACTTCTAAAGTAGGATGACCCTTTTTAAACTTAATGGGACCATTGGAATTGGAAAAGTCTAACTCCTTCCATTCCCATTCACTATGGCTGAATAGTATGCATTTTTTGGCCAAAATTTAGGAATTTTATCCCATGCATTTTAGGGGCTCTCTGTAACATCCGGTCCCTCTGTAAACGTGAGAAACACAATGTTTGGTTTCTCCATAAACGCAGAAATAGGCCAGATACAAAAGGAAGTCCCTGAAATAGAAGGAATTTGGGCCAAATAAAATTATGATAAAATTATAAATAATGAAAAATGAGGATTTGAGCCTTGAGTTGCTCAGAAATCAAGGCCAGAGTAATTCAATAAAATTGCCGAAAGGCCAGTGGCATTTTTGTAAATATGGGCACTTTTTGAAAAACTCATAGGAGGGCTTTTTAAATGAAAATTTTGAGTTCTCCAGGGTTCTCAGAGGCCTCAAAAATCATGGGAAGCCCCGGGACCAGTGAAGCCCCTCCGGTGTACTCTTTCCGACGTCAGTTGACCCAAACTTTGACCGATTCGTTGGGGAAGGTTTTAGCTCCGATTTGAGTGATTCCAAAGGCATTTTATTAAATTGGGAATCTAAATTTTATGATAAAAAAGACAGTTCTCAAAAAGGAGCTAAAACGAAGCCAAATCGGAAATGCCATTACGAAGGGTGAAATTGGAAACCATTTTAAAAAGGAAGCTTCTTTCTTCTTCTTTATATGCCACGTTCTTTCTCTCCTCTCTAAGACCACCTTAATTCTGCCAAAAACCAGAGGAGAAGATGCCCTTCTTAGGCGCACAAGAGGAGGAAGATTTTGGAGGAAGAGATTCAAGAAAAAGGTAAGAAACTTTAAGAAATTCCATATCCTTCCTTCTTGAACCTTGCTCCTCTCCTCTCAAGCTTTCTTTCTATGATTTTAATGGGGAGTTAGGTGCTGTTTTTGGGGCAGAACATAGAGGGAAATTTCGAAAATTGAGGGAGTAAGCCAACCAAGTGGAAGAACAAGCCAAAGGAAGCAAGAAAACAAGGTAAAACTTCCATTCTTTGGTAGCTTCTCCCTCCCCCTTCCTCTTGCACGAATTTGGGCACCATGAGCCCAATTCTTAGGGGCTATTTTCTGCCCAATTTTTGGAAGGATTAGAGGTTTTAGATGATAAGGATTAAGAAGGAACCAATAGAATCAAGAAAGGAGCATTAGGAGACAAGATAGAACCATTAGGGATCCAAATGCTCCCTTGCAAATATGATTTTATATGAATATTCTTAGACTTAATTGAATATTTAAACATGCTCCTAAGACCCCTAGAGAGCTTCCCACATGCACCTCCCATCCAAGAAAGCAAAGAAATTGCAAGAAAAATTAATGAACTCAAAGTTAGAAAAGTGTAGAGCATATAAGGGGATTGTAAAAACTGATTTAATCTATGAGTTCTCTTGGCTATTTAAGTGTTTCCTTGACCTCCTACAACTCTTAACAACCTCCCTAAATGGTTCTCCCATCAAGGAAAAATCAAGAAGCCATGATGGGGAAACCTTGGAAAAATTTAGGAAGCTTAGAGAATGAGCTGGTGCTTTAGGTTCTATATTGTGACCTAAGGAAGTAACATGATGTTAGGCCCTTTGTTTTAATGATATGATGACTCCAAGAGGTTTAAAAGGAGTCAAGAATCATATTTGAGAATAAAGAATGAGGCCTAGAAATGATTTGAGGGGTGTTGCTTCATTAGGTGCCAATATGGACCATAATGGAGGTTATAGAGTAATCTAGGGTTTAAGTAAGTTGCATGGCCCTAGACATTGTTTCATGAACTTAATTGTCTCCCATAATTTGTGTCTAGGCCAAGAGACACTATTTCCACTAACTTGTGGGTGTGTGGCTAAAAGAGGAGGCTTGAAAGCTAAGGAAAAAGTGTGTGAAATTGTGCAAGGTAGCTCTCCACCTCATTCTCTTTGCATTCTTGTGTGCATATGTATGTCTTAGTGTGCTTGCATGCATTCTTGATGCTTGATAATATGCCACTTGATCCTTGTTATGCATTGGTACCAATGTGTTGTCTTGAATGACTATGGTTGTGGAAAGAGCCCATAAGGGTGAGGTGATGCCAAAAGTCTCTTGATGAAGGTGAGGAGATGCCAAAAGTCTCATGGCATGGGTGAGACAAGGCCAAAAGTCCCTTGAATGGGTGAGGCAAAGTCAAAAGTCCCTAGACCAAGAGTGAGGCAAATCCAAAAGTCCTAGAAATGGGGTGAGGCTAAACCAAAAGTCCCTAGAGCATGAAAGTAATCTTGACATGTGAATGTGGCATGGAATGTAATTTATTGCACACTTTATGCTTGTATGGTTATGCATTTGGTATATGTATACCTTGAATGTGATGTAAATGGGTGTGTGAGCTATTGAGATTCTTTGAATCTCATCCCCTCCTCTCCAATGATCTAACATGCTAGGTGGACCAAGCACTTATGGTGAAGGGAGCCAACAACCATAAAGAGCAAGGAGTGATAAGTTTATGTAGTATTTTGCCTATTTTGGAACCATAATGATGGTTCATAGTGTATATGAGGTTGTATATGTACCATGAACCTTGAGACATGTGTGATTATACTATTATGTGTTGGTAAGACATATGAAAATGATATATGCCCTATAGCACATATTTTGAGTATGTATGGCCAAAGTGTGCAATATGGGATTTTGATGAATGTATGCATAAGTGTGGGTTGAATGGCCAAAATGAGATGCATGAGGGTTGGGACCATTTGGGTAGCTTACCCAAGTCTCAAATGTACTTTTAGACTTGCCCAAAAGGTGCCACAACCAAGGGAAGACCATTTGGTAAATTTAGTACCTCATATAGAGCCAAATTTGACCATAATGGAACCTTATGTCACTTTTTGGCCAAATGAGTTAGTCTTGCCCTAAAACTTGGCATGAAATGAGGTCTCATTAAGATATTTTTGGGAAGCTAAAGATCATAATTTTCGGAGACCTAGAGAATATTTGATGAATTTTCAAAGTTGGGATTTTTCATGAATTCTGGTATGGGTACTGTTCATACTGGCAGTTTTGCATTCTGTGTCACCCGATGGCCAAATGGTATCCAATGCTTATGAAATTTTATATACATAAACTAGAGGTCATAATATTTCTATGGCCACCGAGATCACCTCATTTGGAGGTCTAGAGAGGAAGATATGCATTTTTGAAGGTTCTGCCCAGTATCAGACATCTTGCCAGACCCGAGGTACTGTTCCATCGATTTCCGGGTGTTTGGCTTGATCTACTGATCTGGAGATATTTTTTTCTCTCTAGTTAACATCCACATCTTTCCATAGTGATATCATTTACAAGCATTGGATTTTGGTGGAATTAGTTAGACATTTTTGAAGTCCATATCAGTAAACTATGATAGTATCAGGAATCCTCCGACCAGTAGATGATTTTGCATGTCAAACTCATTATATATGAGATTTTAAGACTTCTACATATTTTTATCATAAAGTAGACGTCTTAAGATTTCTAGAATGACTTAGATTATATATGAGATTTTAAGACTTCTACATATTTTTATCATAAAGTAGACGTCTTAAGATTTCTAGAATGACTTAGATTACATGTTTTCAATTTTTATAGATTTAGTTATGAATTTCCAAAGTTTGTGACAGAAAAGAGGAAATTCTGGCCGAAAATACAAACATGGATTTCATATGCTCCTTTGCTTTCTACGAGTTGTAGGCCAAATCTGATGATGGAAATGAGTTATATTCATGTGTTTAAGTATGATAAAGTGATAGATGCTTTCATATGGCCTATGGGGCTCCGAAAGAAAAATTTTACCGGTAGAGAAATGTACTTTTATTCATAACTTCTTATGCCACTATATTGTTTCCATAGAATAAACATAAGATGAGGCATGAGAATTGTATGAATTGAGTCCTAAAAGTATAGTGTTACACTCTCCCATGGGTATTCCTAGCTAAAAACACCCTTTTGAATCCATTGGAATGGATAAAATTATCAAATTCTAGCCCCAACATCACGTTTTGGTCATCACATAACCTAGCTCCGTTTTAGGCTCAAAGTGCGTTTCTTTGGTTCTAAAAATTCCATAGCCTTTTCCTTTATGTTTTAGGACTTGAAATTTGGTATACATGACTTTAAGACATTAAGAAAACACCATAAAAATTTTTGGAAAATTCGGACAGCATCTCCCCATGCTTTCTATTTTCCCAAAAATTACAGTCTTTGTATTTTCCAAAGTCTTAGCACATAACAACAATAACTAAACTCATATGGCCTTCATGTTCAACATATAAACATCATTTCAAGGCCTTCATATTTGACATATAAACTCCATTTCTAATGATTCATATGCTTTCTAAAAATAACTCATAGCTAGGGTTTAACAAACTAGCTTAAAGCATATAATTTACAAGTATAAGATGGAGAAAACTTACTCTTTAAGCTTAAACCTTGCTTCCTTTGCTTTTCTCACACTAAAATCGTTTCTCTTCCCACTTAGAGCAACATTTCACTTTGAACAAAAGATGAATATGCAGCTTCCCTCTGGAAGAAATGGTTGGAGGATGGAGAAGATGGAGAAATTTGGTGAAAAATGGTGGTAGTTTTGCTTGGTTTCACTTCATCTTCCACTTTTTCTCCATCTCTCTCTCTCTCTTCACATTTTTCTTTCTTTCTCCCTTGTGTGTGGCGTGAAAATGGTGGAATGGAGTTGAAGAAGATGAATGTAATGAAGTTAAATAGTCATACTAAATTTGGACCCTTGGATCAACTTTTTCAAGATCAAATCTTAACCTTCAATTCCTTTTTTTTCTTTTGATTTTCTAATTTCATAACTAAATATCTTCTTCCAAAAATTCTTGACCACACACTTGGAAGCCTTGCCTTAGCCCTTAAGTTATGGAGAGTAATCATGGTTAATTTCTTAACTCAACCATGGTCAACTTTTAACTCAACCATAGTTAGTTTCTAACTTAACCATGGTTAATTCTTTAAAATAACTAAATTTTTTTCTTCTTTTCCTTTCATTCTATATTTATATTTGGGTTTTATCTTCTTTAAAACCTTAATCATATCTTCTCTTCTCTTATCGGGCCTTTAGAATTAACTATTGGGCCTTACAGCAGTCTAAAAATCAGTGTCTGAGCCCAATTAAAGTTTTACGGTACAATACATACCTTTAGACTTTTTAAAATTTATGAACATTATTTCCTCTACTTTCTGGCCATATTAAGCTTGGTCAAGGGCCCTTAACCTCAATCTTGATAAATTTCGGTGTTAATCGGATACCCAGGTCTATAGGTGTAATTTTCACCGTTCTGTATTATGATTGTGCTATAAACTTTTCATTTATTGTAATTCTGTCCCTGAAACTCCTTCAGGGTTTCTTAGCCCTTTAGCTATTTTTATTTCTATAGTTCTTACAATTTTTTTTTCCATTTTGCTCATGACTACTGATCGGGATAACCAGATCCCGGATCGGATCCCGCCCAGCCATCCGAACAACTTGGTATCCTTGGACTCATCTCATCAAATTGAGTTTAACTGTGGGTCACGGATTTTTGAGATTCTTGCCTGATTTTTTGATATTCGTGCTTAAAGCCACGAATAGAGGGTGAAACTAGGGTTCCCTGAACTTTAGGGCAATTTATACATTTTGCCTGACATATAACTTTTCTTTGCATTTTAGTCTCTGGCTCCTTCATACTTGACTTTGGAGGCTCTTCGGGACATTTTTGTGATCTCTTTTTTTTTTCATTTATTTTAGCCCCAATTTTAGGGCACCTCTAGCCTTGACTCATCATTATTTACAGTCTAGAATATTATTCTAATTTTATTAGATCTCAATTTATTCTATTTGGGAGACTTCCTTTTATATCCGGTGAATTCCGTACGTTGACGGAGAAACCATATGTTACGTTTCTCGCGTTTCCTTACGTCTTGAATTTTCAGAAAATCGGATGTTACACTCTTAGACTGATACAGACCCTAATATACAAAAATTCATAACTCTCTTTATATTAATCCAAATTGAGTGCTCTTGGTGACTATGGAAAGCTTATGATATTTAGGTTATTCCTGCAAAACTTCATAAGCATTGGATTTCATTTGGCCCTTGAATGACACATAAATGTAAATTGACCATATGAACAGTAACCTCGATAATTCTGCATAATCTAGCAAATTTTAAAAAATCATAATAAATTCTTTGGAGCTCTAAATTAGGTGTTCTTTAGCTCTGTGAAAAGCTCTTAATGAGACCTATTTTCTTGCCAAATTTCATGCAAAAACCCATCCATTTGGTCATACTTTGGTTTAGCTCAAGAAAATGGTCAATTTGACCATAAAGGGATCAAGATGCACCAAATGGTTTTCTAATCATTCCACAACCATTTGAGCATGTCCAAAAGCATAAACATAGCCTATGAGAGCATCTCAAATGGTCCAAATTATCATGCATCTCAAAACCACCATCCTAGTTGTTAATATACGCACATACATCATAGGTCTATGGTGTCAAAAACTCATATTCATTCATTTGGCTTCAAAAATGGTACATACACTATAGTTACATACCTCTAAATATGTTCAAGTATTTACATTACAAGTACATCATATATTTACAAACTTTGACTTCAAGATGCATAAAATTCCTATTCTAGTGTTAAGGTTCCACTCTTTAAGGTGCATCACCTCTATTTCTTGCTCTACCTAGCTCACTTAGACATGGTTAGATATGTGGGGGAATAGTGAGATTCAAAGAATCCTAATAACTCTTTATCCTTTCAAACATACATATATGATGCATTTACATGTCAAAGAATGCATGCATGCTATAAACATTTCTCATGAATATACATAAATCAATTTCCTTATCATATGAACTCATACATATCAAACATAGGCTCTAGGGGATATTGGTTTAGTCTCACCCAATTTCCTTAGAACTTTTGAATTTGTCTCACCCACTTTAAGAGGCTTTTGACTTACTCTCACTCCTTCTTAAAACTTTTAGCTTTGTCTTACCCATTCTTAGGGACTTTTAATTCATCCTTACCCATTCTAAGGGACTTTTGACATAAACACATCCATTCAAGCCACTTTGCACTCAAAATTGCATTTCAAGAAGCATAATGGTACCATACATGTAATCATTGCTATAAATATATCTCATAGTTCGAACATACACACAAGCATCCAATGACAAGCACACGTCCAACAAATGCATACAAGAAAGGTTAAAGAGCTACCTTGAAGTAAGAACATAACTTTTCCCTTTAATTACTCCTTCCCCTTTTTGGCCACACACATGCAATTAGGTGGGGGTTGATTTGCTTGGCCTAGGCACATCAAATGACGCACAATTCAATCATTGAAACAAGTTCTAACCTTATACAAACTCTATGCATGCCTACTTCCTCTTATGACACCATTATGGTTCCATACAAGGCATAATGAAGCTACCTTGGGATTCATGATCTTGGATCCAATTTTTCATTCAATTCATGCCTCTTGACTCCATTTAGACTCCTTAGAGTCATCACAAATTCAATTCAAGGAGTCTAGACTTAAGTTGCTTCTTTATGTCTTACAAAAGAACCTAAACCTCCATCTCACAAGTCATGATTTCTAAATTTAAACTAATGCTTCCTTTGATATTTATTAATCATATCTAGGCCCTTCCTATTCTTAAAAGTGATTAAAACTCTCCCTAGGTGCTTGAACATGTCTTGGCTGAGACACACCACCAAGGAAGAGCCCATGGAGTTTCATTCATTTTCTTTAGGGAAATGGCATTTGTGAGACTTCTTAGATATCTTGAGAACTCATACACACTCATACATAAGCTAAAATACCCTTAGAAAGCTTAAAAAATGGCTAGGTGCAACAAAATCCTTAGGTAGCACAACTTGTTTTCTAATGCTTCTCTTTTAATACTAATTGTATCTTCTTAATCCTCACACTTTAGAACCATTAATGCTACCTTAATTTGGTCAAAATTTATCTCCTATAAGATAGGCCTAGGTCTGGTTGAACTTACACCTATAGAGAACAAGTGAGGAGATGTAAGAAGAATCATAGAAGTTACCTTGTTTTGATGCCTTTCTAAGAGACTTTGTAATGCTTCTAGTCTCTCTTTCAAGCTTTCCCTTCTTCTTGCTGAACCAACCACAAAATAGTCCTAATTCAATCACCAAAATCATAGGAGAAGAGAGAAGAAAGAGGAGAACAAGATTAGTAAAGGAAGAAGCATGAGAAAGTATTGATTTCTTACCCTTTTTGCTAGGTTTTTCTTCCTCCCTTGCTCTCCTTCTTGTGCATCTCTCTTGGCTGGTCTCTCTTTTAGTTTGAAGCAGAACTAAAGTTAGTTAGGCAGATGGGAGGAGTGGGACGTGTTATATAAAAGCAAGACTTCTTAAAATACTTTTTAAAAATTTCTATTTTGTTTGCTTTTTTTGGTTCTTTCTATTTAGGTTGATTTCAATTTCTTTTTGAGAACTGTCTTTTTCATCATAAAATTTAGGTTCTTTAATTTATAAAATTCCTTTAGTTTCACCCAAATTAGATTTAAAACCTTTCCGAATGAATCCGCCAACATTTGGGTCAACCGATATTCTAAAATATAAATCAGAGGGGTTTTAATCATTCTAGAGGTTTCTATGATATTTAGAGCCTCTGAAAATCTCGGGAAACTCAATTTTTTTCATTTAAAGATCCCTCCTTTGAGTTTTCTAAAAAGTGCCCAAAATTACAAAAATGCCACTGGGTTTCATATGATTTTATTTAGCTACTTAGGCTCTGAGTTTTGGGTATCTTAAGTCTTGTATCATCATTTTCAATTTTTCAGATTATTGTCCTAATTTTATTTGGTCTTAACTCATTCAATTTAGGGGACTTCCTTTTATAACTAATTTGTTCATGGCGTTTTTAGAAAAACTAGGTATTATATCCCTTTATACAGAGTCTTCAGCTATATTGTCCCCAGTTTTGCCATGTCTAAAACTGAGTTCCGTTGTCGGGGTTTTGTTCCTCCCTTCTGCAAGAAAAAGTATCGCCGATGGGGAGAGTGCTACTCCTACTTATATGGCCTTAACCAAGGACCTTTCTCTCTGATGTGGGACTTTATATTCTATCCCCCTTTTGGAGCCAACCCATCCTCTGGTTGTACAAGCTGCTAGACCGGCTCTGATATCACCTCCATACGGAGCCTCCAATGATATTGTTCTCAGTTAGGCCATGTTCAAAATTGGGTTCCGTTGTTGGGGTTTTGTTCCTCCCCTCTGTAGGAAAACACGTTGCTGGTGGGGAGAGTGCTACTCCTACTTATATGGCCTTAGCCCAGGACTTTTCTCTCTAATGTAAGACTTTACACTTTGAAGCATGGAGAATCAAATTATGTAAAAGGAATCAAGTAAGAAGCTTTAAAATGTGAAGTAATCACCTAGGGTTTTATTTGTACCTTGAAAGTTTTAGAACCCTAGGAAGATGATTCAAGTCATGTAAGGTCATATCTAAACTATAAAAGAGTCAAGGATAATCCATATATATCAAATATCCATGAAAGAAGTAAAACTCCTTTAGCCTCTCACTAAAATGTAGTTGGACCAAGTTATAGTTTAAGTATCTAAGAAGAGTTTTTGTAACACCATAATTTCTTAGCCTTTTCATGCAATTTCTATGCCTCATGCCATGAACTTCTTAAGAATCATAAGAAATAGATACAACTCATTTCTATCCCTAAAATTGGCTTAGAGCTCGTGTATGGTAAGGGAACACATGAATTTCATGATAATTACCTCGGTTAGAATTTTGCCATTTCTGTCACAAAATTTGAAAAATCATAACTAATTCTATAAAAATTGAAATCATGCATTATTTACCATTTTGGAAAGCTACACATGTCAACTATATGTTAAAAATATATCTAGGCCATGAAACATAACATAGAGGACATTTGATATTTGAAATTGTGTAGAGATCAGACTAGTTACTAGTATTAATACAGCTTTCTGCTACACATTTCAAAAATGTCCAATTAATTACAAAAAAATCAAATCCATGTAAATGATACCAATCTAGAAATATATGGATGTTAGATAGAGGGAAAAAATAACTTTAGACTAGTTTAGGCACATCCAGATCTTGAAAACTAATCAAACAGTAACCTGGGTCAGTCTGGATGCCTCCTACTGGACAGAAACTTCAAAAATTCATATCTCCCTCTTTAGACATCCAAATGGGGTGCTTCTAGTTGGCACAAGTCATTGGGAATGTTTAGTTTCTCCTTATAAAATTTTGTGGCAATTTAACATCATTTTCCCCTTGAGTGACATAATTCATTTTCAGACCAGTGTGAACAATACCATGAACCAAAATCAAAAAGTTTTCCAACTTTGAAAATTTATCAAATATTTTATAGACCTCCAAAAATTCTGCACTTTAGCTTCCCAAAAAGTTCTCAACAAACTCTAAATGTATGCAAAATCTCAAATCAAGAAGAGTTCATTTGGATAAAAGGTGGAATAGGTTTCCAATATGGTCAATTTTTGCTCCATATAAGATACCAAAGTATCCAAATGACTTCCCTTGATGTTTGGTACCTCTTAGGCAAGTTTAAAAGTAAGAATATGACTTATATGAACTACCCAAATGGTCCCAAACCTCATGCATCTCAATTTGGCCATTCCACTTCCATTTATACACAATTACACAAAGCCATTCAAGAAGCCAATTTGCTATAACATACTCAATTTACATTCTAATGGTCACATAACATAATTTCTCATTTATACATAATATATTAACATAATTATACATGCTCAAGAGGTCATAGGTCATATACAATAATAGATTAGAACAATTGCCATTCATAAGGCCTTAAAGTAATCAAATCCATACACTTTAATGTCAAACTTTCATCTCTCAAGTGGTTGGCTCCCATTTCCTTGCTCTCTTAGTCCACCTAGCATGTTAGAATTGGAGATGAGGGAATGAGATTCAAAGAATCCCAATAGCTTATCTCCCTTTCAATCATATATAAAAGATGCAAAACCTATCTTGAAAATGCATGCATGAGTATCATAGGATGTGCAATCATTCAAAAGACAATTTCAACATTTAAGCAACTCATATATAGCATACAAAAGCTTGCCAAGTAAGTGGATTAGCCTCACCCATTCTTTAAGAGATTTTTGGACTCAACCTTACTCTTGGGAGTCAATCTCACTTTTGGGAAACTCTTTACTTTGTCTCAACTAAACTTTAAGAGTTCTTGGCTTATCCTCACTATGGTTAAGGGATTTTGGTATCACCACACTCAAGCAAACCAAAGTAAGCGTCATAAACATCATTTAGAAACATAATGCATCATCATGGTACCATGGCATATGAAATCATGCTAGAATACATTTCATGGCTTAAAACACACATACACACATTCAAAGACAAGCCAAGCATACATTCATGCATGAGAGAAGGAGGAGTGAGCTACCTTGAAAGCAACCACACACTTTTTCTTTTGGATTCGCACTCCCTTCCTTGGCCTCACACATACAAAGGTGTGGGAATGATTTCTCTTAGCCTAAACACAATTTATGGAACCCAATTAGGTTCATGGAATTAATTTTAAGGTCACACATCTTGCTTAGACACTAACTTGGCTCATTAACCTCTTTATAGTTCCAAGAATGCACCTAATGAAGCAACACCCATCAAATAAATTCTAGGTTCCATTCTTTCTCTTTATACATGATTCTTGACTCCTTTTAAGCCTCTTGGAGTCATCACATAATTAAAATAAAGAGTCTAACTACATGTTGCTTCTTTAAGTTATATTATGGAACATATTAGGCCAACTCACTTTGTATGGTTTCTAAATTTTTTCTAAGGCTTCCCCTCATCTTCACTCATCATATATGACTCAAAAATGGGCTTAGAAAAATTTAAAACTCTCCCTAGGTACCTAACCCCTCTTGGCTGAAACTAGGAAGCATTTAGTCATTCATGGACTTTACTTTGTTTTCTTGATAGAGGAAGCACATGGGGAGACTTCTAAGGATCTTAGGAGCTCATTTAAGCTCTCATTTAGGCATAGAAATCAAGGTATTAAATCAGATTTTACAAAGAACACATAAAACCCTAGAATTTACATCTTGAATTTCCATGGTTCTTTTGTTGTTTTCTTTGCATATTCTTATTCTCCACACTCTTTTTCCTAAGATTCACCCTTGGTTCTGCCTAGAAACCAAGCCCTCCTACGACTTCTTGAGTGGGGCAAAATAGGGAGAGAAGAGGAGCAAGGGGTAGCAACCATGGAAGAAGAAATTACCTTATTTTTCCGTATTTTCTCAATTGAATCTTGTCTTCTTTGGCCTCCTCTCTTCAAATCCGAATTTTCCCTTAATTTTTCCCTTAAAATAGATCCATATACTTCAATATAATCATAGGAAATAAAGGAGATTGAAGGAGAAGAGGTTTGGAAAGGAAAAAGCATGAAAAACTACAAAAAAATCCATACCTTCAAGCTTTGATTTTTCCTCCTCTTCCTCTTTCTCTTGTGCGCCACTCTTCTACGGTTTTCTCTTTGGTCTAAGGCAGAAACATATGAAGCTAAATGAATGGGAGAGTGGGGCACCCTATATATATAAGTGGAGGAAGGAAGACTTTTCAAAAATTCTTATTTTGCCCTTCATTTTAGCATTTTTATTTCTAATTCGTTTTAGTTCTTTTTTGAGAACCGTCTTTTCCATTATAAATTTTAGGTTCCCAATTTAATAAAATATCTTTAGAATCACTCAAATCGGAGCTAAAACCTTCTCGAATGAATTCATCAAAGTTTAGGTACACTGATATTGGAAAACATCCACCGAAGGAGTTTTAACTGTCCCGGGGCTTTCTATGGTTTTCAGGGCCTCTGAGAACTCCAAAGAACTCAAAACTTTCATTTAAAAGCTCTTCTGTGTGAATTTCAAAATTTTCTCAAAATTATGAAAATGCCATTATGTTTCGTAAGTTTTTCGTTAAATTTTGTTTCTTCATTTTAGCTCCATTTTTCTTTCTATTTGAGCCTAAGATTCTCATTTTTAGGAGTCTAGAATGTTACTCAAATTTTTTGGGACCTTAACTAATTTATTTCGGGGGATTTGCTTTGAAAAATCATCCATTTCCATCGTTTAACAAAGACTGGATATTACAGTTTTTATTGATTTTAAGGTTATAAGTGATCTAAAAATGAATTATAAACACTAATGGAACATTGGATTGAATTTAGAAGCCTACTTTTGAAAGATAAATTTTTAGAGTTCAATTGGGTCTAAAGAAGTAAGATAGTTTTAGGCTTATCTAATCAAGTCTATGATAGCTCTAACGAGTTCCCTTAGAGTTATATAGCTCAAGCAAGTGAAAGTTTAGAGTCTAAAAAGTGAAATCCAAGAGTTGCCTCTTAAGGAATCTAAAATGACCTAAAATAGAAAATTGGGTCCTAATAGAATTAGGTGATAATAATAAGAGTTAAAGTGGATCTTAATGACTTATTTTGCCTTGCATATTGATATATATAGGTCAAGCTAGTCCCAGCTCACCTATTTGTAGGTGTCAAGCAAAAGAAAGCCAAGGAAAAGACAAGAGCCAAGTGAGTTAGTGGTAGTTTCAACCCTCGAAAGTTATAAGGTAGCTTTATCTCCCTATCTTGCATGCATTTGAATGTTTGGATGAGTTAAGATGCTTGTATGTGTGGTTGCTTGATGCATTCATTAGTTATGCTTTGATATGGTTTACCTCATAAGTTTTATGCACAAGTATTGTATGTTTTCAACTCCTAACTCTCTATGGTAGGGAACTGAGTATAGTAGCTCTTTCTTGGTCCAAAAACAAGTTTAGTTGAGCCTAGCCAATATGTTGAAATGCCATGAATTGATGATATTGAGATTTTATGTTAAAAGCTATGTTTGAGTTACATGTTGCGTATGACTCACATGTTGGCACCATATACATTGCATTTCTTTATAGCATTTTTTTATACATTGATATGGTTGAGATTTGCTACTAAGATTCTCTCTGGAATCTCACCTATATTCTTTCCACTAAACATTTCAAGTTCTCCCAGCAAAGGAAAAGAAGCTGAGAAGGGTAGGCATTTTAAAATGATGTAATAAGGAATCTTGTTATGTACATAAACTTAATATGTATGATGGAACCGAATGGATAGTAAACCTAGGATATTTAAGATGAACTTTTATGTATATGATGAGAATATGTATATATAACTTTTGCATTATTGTAAGTTATTGAATGTATGATGGTTAGAGGCATTGTATGGCTAATTGTACATGTTGTCCATATTAGAGACCATGGAGTGCCATAGGTATAAATGGATGTAGGATAGTCAATTTTTTATGCAAGCCATATTTCATCCAATGGCTCATATTGAAATAATGTCTAGATGGATTAAAATTTTCTCAAGGAAAGAAATTGCAAATTAAAGGCCAACTGGATTACTTTAGAACCAAATTTTAGTCTAAATGAGTTATAAATTATACCTCTACCTTTGAAGGCTAAATGACCTAGTTTGAGGCTAAAATTTGGCATGCAATTATACAAATTATAGAACATTATAACAAGTTAAAGATGGGCATTTTTAGAGCTATATAGAATATTCTATGAATTTTTGAAGTTGTTAAAATTATACATATTTGCATAAGTACTGTAGCTATTGACATAGTTATTGTTTTGTGGTTTTGGAGGGGCCAAATTAATTCATTTTGACTTAAAATTTTTACATCATAAGCTTTTCATATAAACTTGAATTACATAAATCAAAGTTATGTAACCCAAGTTATGAATTTTTGAAATTTAAGAATATATTATGTCAAAGAGGCCAAAATAGGTTATGTGGCTTCCATGATGCGAATCATGGGATGAAGTTAGCTAGCTCAAAAGAACAAGCTAATTCAAAACCTCTAAATGATCATTTGTATCTTCCAATTGGACTTGTCACAAGGGTTAGAGCTAAAAGACTTAAAGAAACATTGAGTCGACTTGTTCAAGAGACTTGAAGTAGGAAAATTTTTGACAAATCTGATTCAAACATTAATTAGGACATTCTCAATATTATTTGGGCTAAAGATGGAGCTATTGGAGCTATTTTGTGTTAGAATATTGTAGATTAAAGAGCTTAGACCAATAACCATACATGGATTAACTCATGTGGGCCTAAATAATGCTATTTCGGGTTCAATATACTGACTTCTAGAAAATTTATATATTTGGACAAAAATTAGAATTAATTAGGCAAATTCTCTTTCCTTTTTAGTTTTCAAAAAGATTTGACTACTTTGTATTCCAAATTTCTACGTCATTTAGTTAGGATTATGTAGTTATTTTTCTAATTTCCCTCTAAAAGGTAGATTTGACTTACATTATATAAACATATATTTTGCCTCCATTTGTAAGTAGATTGGATGAATGAATGAAAGTTTAATTCTAGGGATTCCAAACTTGAAAGTGATTTTTTATAAGGTTCTTCATAGGACTAACAGACTTATCAAGGTTTGATCAACCTTGTGGCGTCTTCCAACACTTGGGTTCCTTGTTTGTTTGTGCTCAAGGGTTCCAAGTAGATCACCAGACCTTTGTTTAGCTTTCTTGGGGTGTGTATACTTTAGCATTAGTTGTGGGTTTGAGGGATCTAATCCTTATGGGTTTGTGCCATCTTGGTATCAGAGCTTCGATCCTAAACTCAGGTCATGTCCTTATTTTTGTTTGTTTGTTTGTGTCTTCATTTTTTTCCAGATTGTGTGTTTTGTTCTTATGTTTGTTCATTTTTTTTTCTGGACATCACTTTTCTTTGTGCCTCTATTCATCATGTTTTCCTTTAAGTTTTTCAATGTTTAATAAATCATTTTCATAGTTTAGAATCTCATCTTTCTAATAGTTTTAGAATAATGTAAATCAGAGTTTTCTAGAGCAAGATATAGCCTTTTTTAGTTGAACATGTCATTTTGAAATTTTCAGATTGATTTAGTTGTTTGTGTCCTGTTTGTATGATTTTTGTATTTTCTTCATATTTCAGTCAAAAAAAGGAAGATTATAGCCCCCCCCAAAAAGGAAGAACATAAAAACAAAAGAGAATTTCTTTGCTATTCTTTAAAAAAAAAGAAAAAGAGAAAAACTTTTGTTGTTCTGGAAATATTGCTTGATTTGGACTTTCTACAAAAATTTCTATCATTTGAATTCTTGATTCCCTAATTCTCAATATCCACCTTTTGCTATCTCAAAATCTCTAAGTGTTGAGTTGGTTTTCAAGTACTATGATAGCCTTTGATTGGGTTGAATAGTTACTTTGAAGAGCCAAAAGAGGAACTTAAGGGTGGAAAAAGGCAAGGTGTGAAACTAGTATCGAGAAAAGCCTATAAAGAGTGAAATACAAGTGTAGAGTGTCATGTCTTGAGGGCAAACACATGAGGAAAAATAGCAAGGAACTTTATTTCACTAAAAAAATTTCTTATAGCTTTCCGAAATGTCTAATAGGGAGGAAACATTTAGTAGAGGTCAACTGTAATAGCCAATTTTTTAGAAACTAAACTGAACCTAATAAAATGAAGTAGGATCACCCTAAAGCAATGCAAATTGACACTAATTGAGATTAGAATGAGAATTAAAACATTTACAAATGTGGGTAAAAGCTTAAGGATAGCCCAAAATCGGAACTAAAATGGTTGAATGAATTAAAAAGGAAACAAAGTGGCTATAACACTATATTTATCTAGCCTTTCTTATTCTTATCTTAGCTTCCTTCCCTTGGCATAGCAATTCTCAAAGGAAAAATTCAATTAAAATAATGGAATATTTTGCGTTATGTAGTACTTAAATGTTTTATTTTGCATTTTGTGAACCATATTAACTCACCTATATCATCCTCTAATTAAAATACATTCATACAACTTAAAACCATCACCAAATGTTCCATAAAACCCGAGCTTGGAGCATACATACCCAAAATTATCAAATCAGTCTCGAGTTCTACTGCCAGATTTTGGTGCCAATTTTGAAAATTCATAACTAAATGTAGAAAAATCAAAATCAAGCACACTATACCATTTTGGAAACCTACAGATATTAAATTTAGATAAAAATAAGTTTAGACCAAAACATAAATGTTTAGCTACTAAAAATCAATAGAACAATACCAAAGGTATTGCTGCATTACTTGTTTTGAGTCCAAATTTCAAAAATTAATATCTCTCTGCTTAAACCTCCAAATGTAGTAAACTTAGTGACCATGGAAAGATTATTATATCTAATTTATGCTTGTAAAATTTCATAAGTATTGGATATCATTTAACTCTCAAATGACACTGGAGAATAAATTGACCATATGAACAGTAACCATATCAACTCAACAGCTTTTTAGCAACTTTGAAAATTCATAATTAATTCTTTAAAGCTCCAAATAATCTAGTCTTTAGCTTTCCAAAAAGCTTTAGATGCAATCTATATGCATGCCAAATTTCATGGGCAAATTCATCCATTTGGTCAGTTTGTGACATAGGGTTGCAAAATGGCATTTTTATGCTTCTTTAAGGGTCAAGAATGGTTCAATTTGGCTTCTAGCTCTTCTAGGACCACTTGAGCACGTGGGAAAGCATAAAAATAGCCTACTAAACATGTCCCAAGGGTACAAAAACCCAGACCTTATGAATGCACTCTCCCACTTGATGATATACACAAGGGACATATATGCATCATCTTGCATTTCCATGTCAAAAACATACACTATCATTCATATAGATCCAATTCTCATACATACACCATATATCCATACATTTACAAGTGTTCAAAGGCTTATACATCATATACATCTTTAGGTTACATCTTTTCTTTTGACAACAAAATAGTTACAAAACAACTACTTAACAAATTCCTTGCCAATCTCCTTGCCTTTAAGTATGGTGGCTCCCATTTTTGGCTCACTTAGTCCACCTAGACATGTTAGGCAACGGAGAGGGAAGAGTGAGATTCTAGGAATCCCAATAGCTCTTCTCCCTTTCAAACACATATAATGGATGTAATTTCAAATCTAAAAATGCATGCATAACTATCTTAAAATTCATAAACATGCATAGGACATTTCCTTCACTCATCATTAAGTCACATACAACATACATAGGCTTGTCAAGAAATGGTTTAGCCTCAACCATTCTCTTTGGGACATTTAGACTTGCCTCACTTATTTTCAAGGAACTTTTGACTAAGCCTCACTCTTCCAAAGACTTTTGGCTTTGTTTCATCTATTCATAGGGACTTTTGGTTCATCTTCACCCTAACTAAGGGACTTTTGGCTTCACCAAGTTCATACAAGCCAAAATATGTTCATAAGGCATCTTTTAAGCACATAAACAAAGCATCACAGTACCATGGCATGTACATGTATACTAGAAACATTTTTTATAGCTTAAACATACACACACACACATTCAAAGACAAGAAAACACCTAAACATGTATGAGAGAAAGGAGAGAGAGCTACCTTGTATGCAAGAACACACTTTTCTCTTTGGAATTTCTTTCTCTCCCTCTGCTAAACACCTATAAGGAGATGAAGCTTGATTTCTTTGGTCTAAATACATCAAATGGGATCTAATTACACTCTTAGAACAATCTTTAATGCCACATACTCTAAAAAAACTTTGGCACTCATATGATTCAATTATGGTTCTATAAAGAACCTAATGAAGTAACACAAAGGGTTCATGATCTTGGATCCATTCTATCCTTCCATCTATAGTTCTTGACTCTATTTAGACTCCTTGGAGCCATCACACAATTAATTTAAGGACCCTAGCTATATGTTGCTTCCTTAAGTTACAATATGAAACCTATAGCTCCATCTCATTATCCATAAGTTCTAAAATTTTTCTAAGGCTTCCTCTCATACTCTACCATCATATAGGATGCAAAACTAGGCTTATAAGAAATTAAAACACTCCTTAGGTACTCCCTCTAGCTTAGGCCAAGACATGCATTCTATAGGAAGCCCATGGAGTTTTCTTTGCTTCTTGGATGGGAGGTGCATATGAGAGGCTTCCTTAATGTCTTAGGGACTCATACAAAATCTTAAACACCTTAAATTATAGTTAGAAACTTTCTTACAAACCAAGGTGCAACTAAAACTCTAAGTTATGCATCTTGCAAATTCAAGGTTCTTTCTTTGTTCTCTTTGCATATTCTTATTTCCCACACTCTAATTCTTATGTTTCACCCTTGGTTTGGTTTAAAACTCATCCCTCCTTAGCTATCCTAGGAGTGGTCAAACCATACACAAAGGAGAATAAGAAGAAGAAAGCATGAAAGGCAATGATTTCTTCCTTGATTCAAGTCCTTTTCAAGAGTCTCTTCCTTTGCTTTGGCTCTCCTCTTGAAATTTGAATTTCTCCCTTTTGGTTTGAGCTTAAAATAGAACCAAATATCCAAGCCATGCATGAGAGAAAGGTTAAAGAGCTACCTTGAAGCAAGAATTCAACACTTTCTCTTGAAATTCTTGTTCCCCTTTTTAAAGCAAACCTTGCAATTAGGTGGCTCTTGGTTCTCTTAGCCTAGACACATTAAAAGAGACATAAATCACTCATGGAAATAAGCCTTGGCATCATACACACTCTATATGAAGCTACTTTGTTCTATGGCTCTATTATGCTTCCATACAAGACCTTATGAAGTAACTAGGAGAATTCATGGTCTTGGCTCCCATTTCTCATTCATTCTAGGTCTTTTGACTTCCTTTAGACTCCTTGGAATCATCACACATTCATTTTAAGGAGCCTAACTATAATTTGCTTCATAATGTCACATTATGGAGTCTACAGCTCCATCTCACATTCCATGACTTTTAAATTTTTTCCAAGGCTTCCACTAATGTTCTTTTATCATATTTAGTCCCATTCTAAGCTTAGAACAAATTAAAACACTCCCTAGGTGCTACTTCTAACTTAGGCTGAGACTATGCTTTCTTTGGCACCAATGGAAGTTGTTTTGCTTTCTTTGATCGGAGATGCATGTGGGAGGCTTCCTTGATGTCTTAGAAATTCATACCAACTCTTAGAAACCTTAAAATATGACTAAAAAGCTTCTTGCAAAACAAGGTACAAGTGAAACCTTAGGTTAGACATCTTACAAATCAATGGTTCTTTCTTAGATTTCTTTGCATATTCTTGTTTCCCACACTCTAAATCCTAGGCTTCACTCTTGGTTTGGTTCTAAAAAAATTCCCTCTTGGTTGTTCAATAAGTGGCCGAAACTTACCATAACAAGAGCAACAAGAAGAAGACATGGAAGATAATGAAATTACCTTGGTTTCCATGCTTTTCAAGAGTTCTTTCACTTGCTTCTTGTATCTCCTTCAATTTTTATCCTCCTTTCACTGAACCAGCCATAAATTATCCTCAAATCAATCATCAACACCATAGAAAAAGAAAGGAGAAAGAAGATAACAAGATTGGTGAAGGAAGAAGCATGAAAAACCATGGATTTTCTTACCTTTTTGCTTAGTTTTCTCTTCCCTTCTTCCTCCCTCTTAGTGTGCCACTTCAAGGAGCTTAGGGTTCTATTTTGGTGCAAAGGAAAGTTGGCCAAGGTGATAGAAGGAAGTAGGGCATGTTATATATAGGCTAAGGACCCATTTAAGACATTTCAAAATTCTAATTTTGTCCTTCGTTCTTGGCTTTTTTATTTTAAGCTCATTTCAACTCCTTTTCAAGAACCATCTTTTTCATTATAAAATTTAGGTTCTCTAACTTATAAAATACCTTTGGAATCACTTAAATTTAGTCTAAAACCTTCCCGAATGAAAGGGTTAAAGTTTTGATCCACTGAAGTTCTAAAACATAAACCAAAGGGATTTTAACTGTTGTGGGGGTTCCTATACTTTTTAGGGCCTCTAAGAACCCTAGAAAACTCATTTTTTCCATTTAAAAATCCCTTCTATGAGTTTTCAAAAAGTACACAAAATTACAAAAATGCCACTACATCTTTATTGACTTTCGTCTGATTATTCTGGCTCTATTTTCAGGGTACCTCTAACCTTGGATCCTCATTATTTGAGGTTTAGATTATTATTCTTATTTTATTTGGCCTTAAATCATTCTATCTAGAGGATTCCTTTTATATCTGGTGCATTTCGTATGTTTATGGAGAAACTAGACATTGCATTTCTTATGTTTACGGAGAAACCAGATGTAACACCCCAAAATTAATTAAGGTGTTAATCATAGATTTGGATTAATTAAGATTAATTAATATGAAATAATTGGGCAAGTTATGTGAATGGAAATTTTAGAGAGATAAATTATTAATATAGGTTTGAAATTTAATTAGGTTAGAAACCTCATCTAGGCCTAAATTAAATTAAATAGGCCATGGTTAGGGACTAATGGAGGCCCAATAATTTTAGGTGCAGACCCAACCTTTTATTGTGACACTTGGCTTAAGAGAGAGCATCTAGTGATGGCCCAATCTAATTTAGTGAGTTATGGGCCCAAGACCCAACTTATATAAGTTCTTATAATTGGCTTAACAACCCTCATGCAGACCAAAATCAAATGAGCTCTTAAAACTTAGTTTAACTTAATCAAAATTCTGTAGCCTAACTAATGAAATCTGGCCCAACAAGTATAAAATTTGAAACCAATTAGAATTGGATCTTTGGGTCAGCCCATAACCCATTTAGGACCTAACTTAAACCCAACTAAAACCCTAAACATATGCAGCCCCCTACCATTTTGCTAAAACACAAAACACAAGAAGTATTTTCGCACCTTGAGAGGGAGTCTAGGGTTCTAAGCAAGAAATCCACAATTTCTCACTTTTAGAGCAAGATTCAGCTAAGGTAATAGTTATATAACTTGATCCCCTTCTCTTTCTCTTCAATTTGACCCAATTTGCTTCTCATTTAGAGCACTTTCTCCCACACCCAAAATCTAAAACTTGCTATTTGATGTTTCCATGGTGAAATTTCGTAGGTTGAGACTAGGGGTGCTATTAGGTAAGCACATACTCTTTATTTTAATGTATTTTCTACTAGTTTAAGACCCCCATGGTTGGTTTGTAGTATAGGTATTAATTTTATATGAATTTGCTTAGGATTTAGGGTGATACATTGAAGTTTCTAGTGGAGGAAACATTCAATCTGAATTTTTTATTGTAATAGCTGGGCTGAGGTAGCATTATTGTTGGTTCTCCAAAAATTTGTTTGCAAGTGAGGTAACCAGGGACTATATTAATTCCATGCATATATATCTGCTTTAATTTCATATTTATTGCACATGAATGATTTGAGATACTAAATGAATTAGTTGGCTATCTGTTGCATTGTGTTTGGACCTTGTGAGTCCATGGTGGAGCTGTTGGTGTGACTGTCACCCATGCATGTGCTTCGATCAGGCACCGAGTTATGATCAGACCCCAGATGCACTGAGCCCTGGTTGTGCTTATTGAGGAGTTGGTGCCGTGGATGGGCCTCTCCTGATGTTATTAGCCTTTAACATGTGGAAATGTGATTGCTAATATAGGATAGTAATCATGATAGCCTAATTGTTTCATTTGCTGATATGGTTAGTAAATTTTCTAATGCTTATATAATATCATGTATATATGTTAATTAAATTGGAATATATGAATGAAATTTGCCTTTAGTTACTGAGATTCGCATCTCACCTCGTTTCATGGGCTAACTATTTTAGGTGAAGGTTCTTCGGGTAAGGATAAGGGAAAGCAAGTGGATGAAAATTCATAAGCTCCAACCATGTGTAGGGGAGGCTACACTTGAGCTGATTTGAGTAGGATAGATGCTAAATTTTGTATCCTTTTTGTATAGCATCATCATGTAATCATGTTGCCAAGTGTAGGAGTTTATATGTTGATCATTTGAGGTGTAACTATTGTGGAGCTAGACTCCATATTAGTTTGGTATTGAATGTATGAACTGATAACATCTGCTATGAACTTTGTTGAATTTATGATATGGTTTACTATTCGAAAATGTATTCATGTGATACGTTGGATGTTGACTTAAGCTAGTGATGCATGGAACCTTTGATGATATGTGTATTTAAATGATGATTGTTGGTAGTTTATGAATCTTTGCTGAAATATGACAGATTGATGAGTAGGAAATCCACACTTAGATATTGGATTGGTAATGATAGACTAGCGGGATAAATAAGGTAGATATATGCCATTAGAGTCTTATAAATTGAGGGGGAGTGGTTTTAAAGTGTCCCTAGGAAGAGGATTGGAGTGCAAGGGAAAAAATTTGGGAGATGTAGTTGTAGGAGGGGGTTACGCTACGGCTAGGAAGACCTCGTCGCGGCCAGGAGAGTGACAGAGTCGAGGAGAGCCACGGTGCGAGGAATCACATCGTGGCTTAAAGTGAAAGTGTTGCCCAGGGAGGGTAATAGAAAGCAAACTCACCGCAGTGCAACATGTCTCGCCATGGCTTAAGTCGAGGAAACTAGGTAATGAGTGTCCAGTAGCTAGTCTCACCACGGTGCAAGTGTATCCTGTAGAGGCGAGCTTATTTTCATCATCAAAAGTGTCCTACATCACATTCCCATATTTAATTAAAAAGAATACAACTTATTTTCATCATCAAAAGTGGCCTACATCTTGTGGAAACCAAAAGGAAGCATAAAATACATATATATATGTATATATATATATTTTCGGCTAGATTTTTCTCATTTTAGTCACAAATTTTGAAAAATCAAAATCATAAATTCTTACCCATTCTGGAAAGCTACATATGTCTAATTTATGTTAAAAATATTTATAGACCATGAAACACAACACAGAAGATGTTTGACATTCAAAATGGTCCAGAGGTCTGGCTGTTCACTAGTGCTGTCATAGAATTCTGTAGCAAGCTTCAAAAATGTCCAATTAATTCCACAAAACTCCAATCTATGCAAATGATACTAATATGGAAAGATATGGATGTTAGCTAGAGGAAAAAAAATAACTTTAGACCAGTTTAGGCATGACCAGACCTCGAAACCCAATCAAATAATACTTGAGGTCAGTTAGAGCACCTGATATTGGATAGAATATTTAAAAGTTCATATCTTCCTTCCTACACCTCCAAATGAGGTGCTTCTTATTGGCATAAGTCACTGGGAATGTCTAGTTTCTCCATATAAAATTTTGTCATAATTAGACATCATTTGAGCCCTATGTGACAAATTTTATTTTTGGACTTGAGTGAACAATGACATGACCAAAACCAGAATTTTTGCCAACTTTGGAAATTCATCAAATATTCCTTGGACCTCTAAAAATTCTGTTCTTTAACTTTCCAAAAAGCTCTTAATAAGCTCTAATTGCATACCAAATCTTAGATCAGGAAGAGCTCATTTGGATAAAAAAGTGATATAGAGTTCTATTATGGTCAATTTTAGCTCCATATAGGATACCCAAATGTCTAAATGGCTTTCCTTGGAGTTTGGCACCTCTTGGGCAAGTCTAAAAGTATGATTATGACTTGTATGAACTGCTCAAGTGATCCCAAACCTCATGTATCTCAATTTGGCCATCTTACTTGCATTTATACATAATTCCATAATGCCATCCAAAAAGCTACTTTGCCATAACATACTCAAATCACATTCTAATAGTCATATAACACCATCTCCCATTTAGACATGACATATTATCATAATTACATATGTTCATAACATCATAATACATATACAACTATTGATTACATCATTTGCCATTTGTATGGCCTTAAAGTAGCAAAAATCATGCCCTTGAATGTCATACTCTCATCTTCAAGGTGGTTGGCTTCCATTACCTTGCCCACTTGGTCCACATAGCATATTAGATCATTGGAAAGGAGGGATAAGATTCAAAGAATCCTAATAACTCATCTCCCATTCAATCATCAATAAAAGATGTAAACAAGTCTCATAAATACATGTATGGTCATGTTGACATGTGCAAACATTCAAGAAGCAATTTCAACATTTGAGCAAGACATACATAGCATACAAAGGCTTGCCAAGCAAATGGATTGGCCTCACCCAATTACTTGTGGATGTTGGACTTGCCTCACCCATTCTTTAAGAGGTTTTTGGACTCAACCATACCCTTGGGAGTCAACTTTACTTTTAGGAGGCTCTTTACTTTGTCTCAACCAATCTTAAGGGTTCTTGGCTCATCCTCACAATGGCTAAGGGTTCTTGGCCTCACCACACTGAAGCAAACCAAAGCAAGTATCATAAACATTATTTGAAAACATAATGCATCATCATAGTACCATGGAGTAAGAGCTCATGCTAAAACATTTTTCATGACTTAAAATACATATACATACATTCAATGACAAGTAAAGAATCAATCATGCATGAGAGAAGGTGGAGTGAGCTCCCTTGGAAGCAACTACACACTTTTTCTCTTGAATTAATGCTCCCTCCTTCGGCCACACAAAAAAAAAGGTGTGGGGATGATTTCTCTTAGGCTAAACATAATTTATGGAAGCTAATTAGGTTCATGGAATTAATTCTAAGACCACACACTAGCTTAGACACTAACTTGATCTATAAACCACATTATGGTTCCATAAATGCACCTACGAAGCAACACCCCTCAAATAAATTCTAGGCTCCATTCTTTTCTTTCAAATATAATTCTTGACCCCTTTTAAGCCTCTTGGAGTCATCACACAATTAAAACAAAGAGCCTAACTATATGTTACTTCTTTAGGTCATATTATGGAACATAAAGCACCATCTCACTTTCTATGATTTCTAAATTTTTCCTAAGGCTTCCCCTCATATTCATTCATCATATATGACTCAAAAATGGGCTTAAAAAAAATTTAAAACCCTCCCTAGCTATGCTATCTCCCTTAGGCTGAGACAATAGAGGGTTTTGCTCTCTATGGACTTTGCTTTGTTTCCTTGATGGAGGAAGCACATGGGGAGACTTCTAGGGATCTTAGGAACTCATTCAAACTCTTATTTATGCATAGGAATTAAGAGATCAAATCAGATTTTAGAAGAAATACTTGAAACCCTAGAAATTACATCTTGAAATTCCATGTCTTTTATTAATTCTCTTTGCATTTTCTTAATCTCTACACCCTTTTTTCTAAGAATCACCCTTAGTTCTGCCTAAAAACCAAGTCCTCTTAGGGTTTCTTAGGTGAGGTGAAATGGAGAAAGGAGAGGAACAAAAGGTAGCAACCATGGGAGAAGAAATTACCTTGTTTTCTTGCTTTTTCTCACTTGAATCTTGTATTCCTTGAGCTCCTCTCTTCAAATCCGAAATCTCTCCTTAATATCTCCCTTAAAACAGATTTATAGACTTCATTTTAATCAAAGGAGAAAAAGGAGTTTGGATGGAAGAAAGCATAGAAAACTACCAAGAATCCATACATTTTTGCCTTGATTTCTCCTTCTTCTTCTCTCCCTTTGGTGCACCTAAACCCTAGCTCTCTCCTCTGAATTTGCGTAGAAAAATATGAAGCTATGTGAGTGTGAGAGTGAGGCGCCACCTATTTATATGTGGCAGGAAGAAACACTTTTCAAAAATTTCCACTTTACCCTTCGTTTTTGGCATTTTCGTTTCTCATTCGTTTTAGCTCCTTTTTTAGAACTGTCTTTTCTATTATAAAATTTAAGTTCTCAATTTAGTAAAATACCTTTGGAATCACTCAAATCGGAGTTAAAACCTTCTCGAACAAATCTATCAAAGTTCAGGTACACCGATGTTGCAAAACATCCACCAGAGGAGATTTAATTGTCTTGAGGCTTTTCATAGTGTTCAGGGCCTCTGAGAACCTCGAAGAACTTAAAATTTTCATTTAAAAAGCCCTCCTGTGTGACTTCTAAAATTTGCTCAAAATTATGAAAATGCCATTATGTTTTGTAAGATTTTCATCAAAATTTGTTTCTTCATTCTAGCTCCATTTTTCTTTCTGTTTGAGCCTAGAATTCTCTTTTTTAGGAGTTTAGAATGTTACTCAAATTTTTTAGGACTTTAACTAATTTAGTTCAGGGGACTTGCTTTGAAAACATGTCTATTTTTGTCGTTTAATGAAAATAGGACATTACAATTCTCCCTCTTTTAAAAATTTCATCCTCGAAATTTAGATAACATATCTCATAGGAAGAGTTCTTGATGTTTCTTTCTCATATCTTCCTCTAGCTCCCAAGTAGCTTCTTCGGGAGATAACCCTTTCCAAACCACTTTCATCAGTGGTATCATCTTATTTCGTAATTGCTTGAGTCTAACGTCCATGATCTGATCTAGTAATACTATGTATGATAGATCATCCTATAACTGCACATTCTCATATTCTATGACATGTGAGGGGTTGAGCCAGTACTTTATAAGCTGTGAAACATGGAATACATTATGTACTTGGCTCAGGTTTGGGGGAAGGCTAGTATGTAGGCCACAGGTCCTACTTTATCAAGAATTTGGAAAGGACTTATGTATTTTGGACTGAGCTTTTTGCTTTTAATGGATCAACCTATCCTTGTGACTAGAGACACTCTAATGAAGACATGGTCTCTAATCTCAAACTGTAACAGCCGTCTATATTTATTTGCATAACTTTTTTTATCTACTCTGGGCTATCAGGAGTTTCTTTCTAATGGTCTTAATCTGTCTAGATGTCTGGTCTACTAACTCTGGGCCTATAACGCTTTGCTCTCTTATCTCAACCCAACACATTGGAGACTTACACTTCCTCCCAACAATGCCTCATACAGTGCCATCTGTATACTTGCATAATAACTGTTATTATAGGCAAACTCCGCTAGAAGCAAGTATGTATCCTAGTTTTCTTTCATTTCTAGCACATACGCCCTCAACATGTCCTCTAGGGTTTGGATGGTTCTCTCTATTTGTCCAGTAGTCTAAGGGTGATAAGCTGTGCTAAATCTGAGTTTGGTACCTAGAGCATCTTATAATAATCTCCAAAAACTCGATGTAAATCTGGGATCTCTATCTGACACTATGCTTCTAGGCACACCATGCAATCTAACTATCTCCTTGATGTACAACTGGGCCAATCTATCTAGGATATAAATGGCTTTCATGGTTAGGAAGTGCGCTGACTTTGTTAATCTATCCACTATTACCCATATTGCATCATGCCCTGATGATATCCTGGGTAAACCTATGACAAAATCCAAAGCTATGCTATCCTATTTCCATTCCAGGATATCTAGGGGCTAAAGTAACCCAGCTGGTTTCTGGTGTTCTATCTTGACTTTCTGACATACTAGACATTGGGAGACATACTCTGCTATGTCTATTTTCATTCCAAGCCACCAGAACATTTTCTTTAAATCTTGGTACACTTTATTACTGCCTAGATGAATGGTGTACTTGCTCTTATGTGCCTCATCTAATATTTTCTCTCTGATTTCTTTATTTTTAGGCACATATAGCCTATCCCTATATCTCACTATGACATCCTCAGACAGATTGAACTCCTAAATGCTACCCTGGGCTATTTGGTTTCTAATCTTACTTACATGGTCATTTGTCTGCTGGGCCTCTCTTATTTGATCCCTCAGGTCATTTTCTATTCGGGTTTCACTCACTAATAATTTTCTCAAATACACCTCATAGGAGAGACTCATATCTCTGAATCTCTCAATCAATTCTTGTTCTCAAATCATCATACAGGCCATGTGTATGGATTTTCTACTTAGGGCATCAGCTACCACATTAGCCTTACCAGGATCATATTTCACAGTGAAATTATAGTCTTTCAAGAATTCTAACCATCTCCGTTGTCTCATATTCAGTTCTTTCTGTTCAAATAAATATTTAAGGCTCTTGTGGTTGCTATAAATTTATATAGCTACCCCATATAAGTAGTGTCTCCATATTTTCAAAGCAAACACCACGATGGCTAACTCTAGGTTATGTGTGGGGTAGTTTTCTTTATGAGGTTTTAATTGTCTGGAAGCATAAGCTACCACTTGGCCTTTCTGCATAAGCACACATCCTAGCCCTTTCTTTTAAGCATCACTATAGACTATAAAAGTCTTTCTAGGGTCAGGGAGTACTAAAATTGGGGCCGTGGTTAACTTGTGCTTCAATTCTTGAAAACTACGCTCACATTTTTCATTCCATATAAATAGCACATTCTTTCTAGTAGGCCGGGTCAGTGGCATTGCTATCTGAGGAAAGCCTTGAATGAACCTTCTATAGTAACCTGCTAAACCTAGGAAGCTCCTAATCTCTGTCACTGTCCTAGGTCTCTCCCATTGTAATACTGCCTCTACTTTATAGGGATTTATTGCGACCCCTGCCTGGGAGATCACATGACCTAGAAACTAAACATCAATGAGCCAGAACTCATATTTACTAAGTTTAATGTACAATTGTCTCTCTCTCAAGGTCTTTAAGGCTAATCTTAGGTGTTGCTCATGTTCCTCTCTACTTTTTGAGTAGATGAGGATGTCATCTATGAAGAGGACTACAAATCTGTCTAAATATGGCCTGAAGACTCTATTCATATAATCCAATACTATGGGTGCATTCGTCAACCCGAAGGGCATAACTAAAAATTCATAATGTCCTTTATCTAGTTCTAAATGTTGTTTTGGGAATATCCTCAACCTGTATTCTAAGCTGATGGTATCTCGTCCTGAGGCCTATCTTGAAAAATACTGATGCTCCTACTAACTGATCTAGGAGGTCATCTATGCGAGGAAGAGGGTACTTATTCTTAATGGTTATCTTATTGAGTTCCTGGTAATCTATATATAATCTAAGGATCCCATCTTTCTTCTTTACTAATAAAACTAGAGCTCCCTACAACGAGACACTGGGTTTAATAAAACCTTTCTCTAAAAGCTCTTCTATTTGCTTTTAAAGCTTAGTTAGCTCGGTGGGAGCCATTCTATACTAGGCCTTAGACATTAGACCTGCCCCAGGTACAATGTTATAGGAAATTCAACCTCTCTCTCTAGGGGTAGTCCACTAATCTTTCTAGGGAATACCTTTGAAAATTTCCTCACTATGGGAATCTTATCTACACCCTCTTCTACCTTAACCTAGACTGAAAAGAAAACTAGGTACCCCTAACAACCATACGCTAGAGATCTCTCAGCCTGGGAGGTGGTTATGATAGATAACTCAGTCCTCATACTAGGCACAGTCCCACACTCAGGTAAAGTAATACATCTGGGGCTACAATCTAAGGTGGCATTATTTGCAGACATCCAATTCATACAAATAATCACATCACTATCAATAAGGGGCATACAAATCAAATCAAGGGTGGTAAGGTAATGATTAAACTATATCACACAATTCAAACAAGCATGGGAGGTAATGGCTCAGTCTCCTATGGGGGTAGATACATGCAATTCATATGGTAATGTATGCATACTCAGACCCAACCTCCTAGTATAGTCATATGATATGAAAGAATGGCTAGCACCCGAATCAAATAATACAGTTACAGAAAAATCATTTATTCTAATAGTACCTTCAATCAGACTCGGGGACTAGCTAGCTCCTGCTATGACAGGGTAAAGACTTTACCCTGAGTTTGAGGTCTAGAAGGAGGAGCCATCTCCCTCTACTATGTAACCTGTGGAGGAGCCTGTGTGCAATCCCTGACCATATGTCCTAGCCTACCACACTTGAAGCATACATTCTACCCCGCATAACATGGTCTGGTGTCATGGTTCTTGCCTTACTGGGGACATGTGATCGATGTAAAGCTACCTCTGCTAGACTGAGTTCTTCATCTCTTTCCTTTTCGACCCTATTGGCCTCTAACACCTTTTTGGCTAGTAACTATAGCCTATGATCCTTCTCTAGGTCTCTTGGGCTTAGGGAGGGGTGGCCTAACATTAGAGGTAGGCTGCATTGTCCTGAGGCTCATCTTCGTAACTCTGCATATCTCAACTAAGGTATTAAAGTACCTAATTTTTTGCGGCACTACCTTATCTCTGATCTCAGGGAGCAAGCCTTTCTCTAATCTGTCTGCATTCCATCTTTCATCATCATGCCTCTGTAAATAGGAGGAGTATTGAGAGAGGTCTACAAATTTAGCTACATATTGGTCCACGAACATCCCCTCAGTCTGCTTTACGAGAGTGAACTCTGACTCCTTCTCATCCTTAACTGAGCTGAGGAAACATTTCTCGTGAAATACCTGGAGGAATGCCTCCCATATAATCAAAAGGTTACTCACCATCAAAATAGGCTCGGTGCCCTTCCACCAATAGTTTGCTTCTTTCTATAACTGAAAAATAGCCATTTGGGCTTTCTGCTCAGATGTGCAATCCATGACCTCGGAGATCTTCTCTAATTGCATAACCCAGGCCTTAGCTTTTTCTGAATTCATCTCACCATCAAATGTGGGAGGCTCAAACTTTCTGTATTGGGTAATGATCTTTCTGGTCAAGGGCTACTCCTGAGCTAGAGGCGTTTGAGCTAGTAGAATAGGGGCAACCATTTGTATGTGTGGCTATGGATCTAGGTGAGTCGCCCCTGAGTGCTCGGGATGATCTGAGTAGTGAGGTGGCTATGGAGGAGTAGGTGTAGGGCCCTGATTGTCTTTCTCAGCAAGCCTTCCTATAATTGCATAATAATAGCTTGCTGCTATTCTAGGTGAGCCATAATAGACTGTAAGGCTCCAGCAACTAGATCACTAGGCTTGGCTCTATCACCAGTATGAGCCTCTCTAGAGGGTCGACCTCTCTTAGTGTTCACCATCTTACTGAAACATCATAACAAACTTTAAAATGAAAAAGGGAACACTTCCACCATCAACACCCTCAATTCATCCATAAACAAGTTCATATGCATCTAGGCAACTCATAAACACTAGCCACAACCCACATCAAGAGCCTGAACCTTTGCTTTGATATAAAAAATGTAACACCTTATAATTTTAGCTTATTCCATCACATTTCCATGCTTTACATCATATATTCCATTAAGGAACAAGAAAAGAGGATTAAAATAATGTATTTTCTAGCATTGCGTTGCGTATAAAAATTCCATTCGGTGTCACGTGTAACACCTTATATTTCTAGTCCGTTCACCATATTACCATGCTTCACATTATAAATTCCATGGAGGAGCATAAAAAGGGGGATTAAAATAATACATTTCCTTGCGTTGCATCGTATGTAAAATTTTCATTCAGTGTCACGTGGATCGTGTGAACTCATACTATACATTCTCATATTTAATTACATGAATACAACTCATTTGCATCATAAAATGTAGCTCACAACTTATGGAAATCAAAGGAAAGCTCAAAATATGCCTATTAAAATTCGGCAAAAATTGGCCCCTTTTCTAACTAAACTTTGAAAATTCATAACTAATTATAGAAAACTCAAAATCATATATTCTTGGCCATTCTAGAAAGCTATAGATGTCTACTTCATAATAAAAATATTTTTAGACCAAAAAATCCATGACAGAGGATGTTTGACTTCTGAAAAGGTCCAGAGGTCAAACTACCTCCTGATACTGTCACAGATTTCTATAGCAAAATTTGAAAATGTTCAATTAATTTCAAAAAAATCTAATCCATGCAAATGATACAATATGGAAAGCTATAGATATCAAGTAGAGGGAAAAAAATTTTTAGACCAGCTCAGGCAGCCTAGAACTCGGAATTTAAATAGAACAGTAACTCAGGTTGGCTGGAATCCCTAGTACTAGATAGAATATTAAAAAATTCATATCTTCCTCTTTAGACCTCCAAATGAGGTTTTTCTAGTTGTCACAAGTCACTGGGAATGTATAGTTTTTCTATATAAAATTTCATGACAATTGGACATCATTTGAGCCCTGTGTGACAGATTTTATTTTCGGACTAAATGAATAGTGCAGCAAATCAAAATCAAAAAATTTGCCAACTTTGGAAATTCATCAAATATTTTGTAAACCTCCAAAAATTATTTTCTTTATCTTCCTAAAAAGCTCTCAATAAGATCTAATTTCATGCCAAATATTAAAGCAAGAAGAATACATTTGACAAAAAAGTGACATAGGGTTCCATTATGGTCAATTTTGGCTCCATATAAGGTACTAAAGTGACCAAATGGCTTTCCTAAGGGTTTAGCAACTTTTGGGCAAGTCTAAAAGCATGATTAAGACTTATGTAAGCTGTCCAAATGGTGCCAAACTCCATGCCTCTCATTTTGGCGATCTCATCCACACTTATGCATAATTCCCTATTATCATTAAAGAAGCCACAATGCCATAACATGTCCAATTTTCATTCTAGTGGTCACATAACACATTCTCTCATTCATACATGTCATAATATCATGATTACATATGTTCATAACATTATAATACATATACATTTATTGAATACATCAATTGCCATTCTTATAGCCTTAAAGTAACAAAATTTCTACATTTCCATGTCATGGCTTCACCTCCCATGTAGTTGACTCCCATTACCTTGCTCTTTGGGTCCACCTAGCATGTTAGATCATTGAAGAGGAGGGAATGAGATTCAAAGAATTCCAATAGCTCATCTCCCATTCAATCATACATAATACATGCAAAGCAAGTCTTGAAAATGCATGCATGGATCTCATGAAAGTCATGAACATTCAAGAAGCAAGCTTGGCATGTGAATAAGTCATACAAGACATCCAAGAGCTTGCCAAGTGGATGGATTGGCTTCACCCTTTTCCTCATGGATTTTGGACTTGCCTCACCCATTCTTTAAGAGATTCTTAGACTCAACCATGCTCTTGGGAGCCCACTTTGCTTTTGAGAGACTCTTTATTTTGTCTCAACCAATCTTAAGGGTTCTTGGCTCATCTTCACCATAATTAAGAGTTCTTGGCCTCTCCACACTCAAGCAAACTCAAACAAACATCATAACATCATTTAGAAACATAATGTGGCTTTATGAAATTATGGCATATAAAATCATGCTAGTATACTTTTCATGGTTTGGAAATACACATACACACATTCTAAGATAAGCTAAACACACATCCATGCATGAAAGAAGGTGGAGAGAGCTACCTTGCACATAATCACACACTTTTTCTTTTGAAATTCCCTCCCTTGCTTTGGCCACACACCCACAAACTTGTGGAGATGCTTCCTCTTGGCCTAGACACATTTTATCAGAGTCAATTAGGTCCATGAAACAATTTCTAAGGTCACACAACTTGCTTAGACACTAGGTTGTCCTATAAACCCCATTATAGTCCATAAATGCACCTAATGAAGCAACACCTCTCAAATAATTTCTAAGCTCCATTCTTTCCTTTCAAATATGATTCTTGACTCCTTTTAAGCCTCTTGGAGTCATCACACAATTAAAACAAAGAGCCTAACTACATGTTACTTCTTTAGGTCATAATATAGAACCTAAAGCACCAAATCACTTTTTATGAGTTCTAAATTTTTTCTAAGGCCTCCCCTAATTTTCATTCATCATATATGACTCAAAAATGATTTTAGAAAAATTTAAAACTCTCCCTAGCTATGGAAACTTGCCTAGGCTGAGATTATAGGGATTTTTGGTCTCCTTAGAGTTTTCCTTGTTTTCTTGAAGGAGGAAGCATATGGGGAGCATCCTAGGGATCTTAAAAGCTCATTTAAACTCTTAATTAGGCCTAGGAATTATCATACAAAGTCATATTTTTTAAAGGTGCACACAAAACCCTAGAATTTGCATCTTGAAATCTAATGGTTAGTTTGTTGTTTCCTTTGCATATTCTTGTTCTTCTCCCTCAAATACCTAAGATTCACCCTTGGTTTGGTAGAAAATTTAACTCCCTAAGGCTAGCCATATATAGGTCGAAATATGGACAAGAGAAGGGAGGAGGAAGATCAAATGGAGGGATTGCATGATACCTTATTTTCCTTAAATTTCCTTACTTGTTCCTTGCTTTCCTTGGCCTCCTCACTTGATTTTTGAAATTTCCCCTCTGTTCTTCCATCAAAACAGCCGTCAAAACTTCAGAAAAATCATGGAGAAGAAGAGGGAAAAAGAGGAGAAGAGATTGGCTAAGAGGAAGCATAAAATACAAGCAAATTTCCATACTTTAAGCTTGGATTTTCTCCCCCTGGTGCACCACTTTCCTAGGGTCTTTCTTCTGATTTAGGGCAGAATAATCTGAAGCTAAATGAGGGAGAGTGTGAGGCGCCACCTATTTATAGGTAGAAAGAAATGGCTTTTTCAAAAATTTCAATTTTGCCATTCGTTCTTTACATTTTTGTTTCTCCTTTATTTTAGCTCCTTTTTTAGAACCGTCTTTTCTATTATAAAATTTAGGTTCCCAATTTAGTAAAATGCCTTTGGAATCACTCAAATCGGAGCTAAAACCTTCTAGAATGAATTCGTCAATGTTTTGATACACTAATATTGGAAAACATCCACCAGAGGGGATTTAACTGTCTTGGGGCTTCCCATAGTTTTCAGAGCCTCTGAGAGCCCTAGAGAACTCAAAAATTTCATTTAAAAAGCCCTCTTATGTGAATTCAAAAATTTGCCTAAAATTACGAAAATGCCATTACATTTCATAGGTTTTCTATCAAAATTTGTTTCTTCATTCTAGCTCCATTTTTCCTTCTGTCTGAGGTAAGGATTCTCATTTTTAGGAGTCTAGAATGTTGCTTAAATTTTTTAGGGCCTTAACTAATTCATTTCAGGGGACTTACTTTGAAAATGCGTCTATTTTCGTCATTTAACGAAAATCAGACATTACATCACGTGGACCATGTGAGCTCATACATCACATTCCTATATTTAATTATATGAATACAACTCATTTGCATCATCAAAAGTGGCTTACATCACGTGGAAACCAAAGGAAAGCATAAAATACATATATATATTTGGCCAGATTTTCCTCATTTTGTCACAAACTTTGAAAAATCATAACTAAATCAAGAAAAATAGAAATCATACATTCTTGGCCATTATAGAAAGCTATACATGTTTAATTTGTGGTAAAAATATGTCTAGACCATGAAACACAACATAGAAGATGTTTGATATTCGAAATGGTACAGAGGTTTGGCTATTCACTGGTGCTATCACAAAATTCTACAGCAAAATTCAAAAATGTCCAATTAATTCCAAAAAAATACAATCCATGCAAATGATACCAATATGGAAAGCTATGGATGTTCACTAGAGGAGTAAAACAACTTCAGACCAGTTCAGGCATGCTCAGATCTTGAAACCTAATCAAACAATACCTGAGGTCAGTTGGAGTGCCTAGTACTAGACAGAATCTTTAAAAATTCATATCTCCCTCTCTAGACTCCAAATGAGGTTCTTCTAGTTTTCCTAAGTCCCTAGGAATGTCTAGTTTCTCCATATAAGATTTTGTGGTGATTGGACAATATTTAGGCCCTGTGTGATAGATTTCATTTTCGGACCTGAGTGAACAGTGACATGACCAAAACCAAAATTTTTGGCAAATTTGGAAATTCATCAGATATTCTCTAGACCTCTAAAAATTCTTTTCTTTAGCTTCCCAAAAATTTCTCTACAAGCTCTAATTGCATGCTAAATCTTAGATCAAGAAGAGCTTATTTGGATAAAAAGTGATATAGGGTTCTATTATAGTCAATTTTGGCTCCATATAGGATACCAAAATGTCCAAATGGCTTTCTTTGGGGTTTGGCACCTCTTGGGAAAGTTTAAAAGTATGATTATGACTTGTATGAACTGCCCAAGTGATCCCAAACCTTATGCATCTCAATTTGGCTATCTCACTTACATTTATACACAATTCCATAATGCCATCCAAGAAGCTAGTTTGCCATAACATGCTCAAATCACATTCTAATGGTCACATAACATAATATCCCATTTATATATGACATATTATCATAATTACATATGTTCATAACATCATAATACATATACTACTATTAATTACATCATTTGCCATTTGTATGGCCTTAAAGTAGCAAAAATCATGCCCTTCAATGTCATACTCTCATCTTCAAGATGGTTGGCTTCCATTACCTTGCCAACTTGGTCCACATAGTATATTAGATTATTGGAGAGGAGGGAATGAGATTCAAAGAATCCCAATAGCTCATCTCCCATTCAATCATACATAAAAGATGCAAACAAGTCTCATAAATGCATGTATGGTCATGTTGACATGTGCAAACATTCAAGAAGCAATTTCAACATTTGAGCTAGACATACATAGCATACAAAGGCTTGCTAAGCAAGTGGATTGGCCTCACCCAATTACTTGTGGATGTTGGACTTGTCTCATCCATTCTTTAAGAGATTTTTGGACTCAACTATGCTCTTAGGAGTCAATCTCACTTTTAGGAGACTCTTTACTTTGTCTCAACCAATCTACCTCTAATGCCAGACCGCCCCTCCCTAAGTCCAAAAGACCTAGAGAGGAATCACATGCCGTAGTTACTAGCAGGTGAGGTGGCAAAAGCTAGTGGAGCATAAAGGGCAAAAGACAAAGAACTCAGTCCAGCAAAGGCAGTTCTGCGCCTATAGTATATCCCCAGTGTGGCAAGAACCACAGAACCAGACCATGCTATGCGAGCCAGAATGTATGCTTTCGGTGTGGTAGGCCAGGACACATGGCTAGGGACTGCACACAGGCTCCTCCACAGTTTGTGCAGTAGAGGGAGATGGCTCTTACTCCCATACCTCAGACCCAGGGTAGAGTCTTTGCCCTATCACAGTAGGAGGCTAGCTGGTCCCCGAGTCTGATTTAAGATACTATTAGAATAAATGATTTTTTTGTAACTACATTATTTGATTTAGGTGCTAGCCATTCTTTCATATTATATGACTGTATTAGGAGGTTAGGTCTGAGTATACATACACTACCATATGATTTGCATAGATCTACCCTTACAGGAAACTGAGCCATTACCTCCTATGCTTGCTTAAATTATGTGTTCCAGTTTAATCATTGCCTTACCACCCTTGATTTGATTTGTATGCCCCTTGTTGATATTGATTTGATTATTAGCATGAATTGGATGTCTGTAAATAATGTCACACTAGATTGTAGCTACAAATGCATTACTTTACCTAAGTGTGAGACTATGCCTAATATAAGGATTGAGTTATCTGTTATGACCACCTCCCAAGTTGAGAGGTCTCTAGGGCATGGTTGTCAGGGATACCTAGTTTTCTTTTTAGTTCAAGCTGAGGTAACAGAAGGTATAGATGAAATTCCCTTAGTGAGGAAATTTTTAGAGGTATTCCCTAGAGAGATTAGTGGACTACCCCCAGAGAGAGAGGTTGAGTTTCCTATAAACATTGTACTTAGGGTAGGTCTAATGTCTAAGGCCTCGTATAGAATGGCTCCCACTGAGCTAGCTGAGCTTAAAAAGCAAATAGAAGAGCTTTTAAAGAAAGGTTTTATCACACCCAGTGTCTCGCCGTGGAGAGCTCCAGTCTTATTCGTAAAAAAGAAAGATGGGAGCCTTAAGCTGTGTATAGACAACAAGGAACACAATAAGAGAACTATTATGAATAAGTACTCTCTCCCCCGCATAGATGACCTTTTAGACCAGTTAGTAGGAGCGTTAGTATTCTCTAAGATAGACCTCAGGTCGGGATATCACCAGCTTAGAATAAAGGCTGAGGATATTCCTAAAACAACATTTAGGACTAGGTATGGGCATTATGAGCTTTTGGTTATGCCCTTCAGGTTAACAAATGCACCTACAGTGTTCATGGATTACATGAATAGAGTGTTCAGGTCATAGTTAGACAGATTTGTAGTTATCTTCATAGATAACATTCTCATCTACTCAAAAAGTGGAGAAGAACATGAGTAGTATATGAGATTAGCCTTGGAAACCTAGAGAGAGAGAGACAATTGTATGCTAAACTTAGTAAATGTGAGTTATGGCTCATCAAAGTTCAATTTCTAGGCCAAGTGATCTCCCAAGCAAGGGTCACAGTAGATCCTTATAAAGTAGAGGTAGTGTTATAGTGGGAGAGACCTAGGATGGTGATAGAGATCAGGAGCTTCCTAGGTTTAGCAGGTTATTATAAAAGGTTCATTCAAGACTTTTCTCAAAAAATGATGCCACTGAGCAGGCTTACTAGAAAGAATGTGCCGTTTGTGTGGAATGAAAAATATGAAAAGAATTTTCAAGAGTTGAAGCATAAGTTAATCACGGCCTCAGTTTTAGTACTCCTTGACCCTAGAGAGAATTTTGTAGTCTCTAGTGACGCCTCAAAGAAAGGGTTAGGATGTGTGCTTATGCAGAAAGGCCAAAAGGTAGCTTATGCTTCTAGACAATTAAAACCTCATAAAGAAAATTACCCCACACATGACCTAGAATTAGCCACAGTGGTATTTGCTTTCAAAATATGGAGACACCACTTATACGGGGCAGTTATAGAAATTTACAACGACCATAAGAGCCTTAAATATTTATTTGAATAGAAAGAATTGAATATGAGATAGCAAAGATGGTTGGAATTTTTGAAAGACTATGATTTCACATTGAAATACCATCCCGGTAAAGCTAATGTGGTAGCTGATGCACTAAGTAGAAAATCTATACACATGGCCTACATGATGATTAAAGAACAGGAGTTGATTAAGAGATTTAGAGATATGAGTCTCTCGTGTAAGGTGCATTCAAGGAAGTTATTAATGAGTGAAACCCAAATAGAAAATGACCTGAGGAACCAGATAAGAGGGGCTCAGTAGACAGATGACCATGTAAATAAGCTTAGAGTCCAGATAGCCTAGGGTAGCATCCAAGAGTTCAATCTGTCTGAGGATGACATAGTGAGATACAGGGATAAGCTGTATGTGCCTAGAAATATAGAAATCAGAGAGAGAATATTAGATGAGGCACATAATGTAACAACCAGAAAAAGAAAAGAAAAGAAAAGAGAAAAGAAAAGGGAAAGAAAAGAAAAGCTGAAAATTTTTGAAGGCTGAAAATTTTCTAAGTCTGCTAGCTACAGCCTAGCTATAGCGAATGTACCTTTTCACTATAGCGAGAAATGGGCTAGCTATAGCGAGAATGCCTTCTCGCTATAGCGAAAATGCTTCTAGCTATAGCGAGTGCGGGCATCCCATACAAAATCCAGGGAGTTGCTCGCCGTAGCGAGAGCTATAGCGAAGGCAGAGGTCTGGGACTTGCACGAGCTCGCCGTAGCGAGGGTTATGGCTCGCTATAGCGAGGGTGAGTCCAGAAAAGCGTAAAAAGAGAGATTTTGACTTTTTAAAAGCTTCCAAACTTTCCTTTCTCTTAGAACCGACCTAAGCTTCGACCAAGGAGAGAGAAAAGAGCTGTGGGGAGAGAGAGAGACCTAGAGAAGCAAGGAGATCAAGCAAAGAGGTGAGTAATCTTGAGATTTCCCTAGCTTTTCTCCTTAGCATGTTGTTCTCCTCTTTTTGCTCTCTCTTTCTATGGTTTTAGAAGTTAATTTGGGTTTGGTTCAGAAGAGGGAAGTAGGAAAACTACACTAGAAGGAGGGTAGAACTCATATATCTTCATTTCTTCTTCCTTACTTTCTTCTTTAAGGGCTTGAAAGAGGAAGGAGAGTGAGTAAAGTTCTAGAGAGAGAATCCCTAGCTTCTTACATGGGTAGTGAGGGTTTACTTTGATGAAGAGCCCCTTTAGCTATATGAGTACTTAATTGAGTTATGAGAGAATGATTTGGTGCTCTTTGTTATGCCTAGGCTCAAAGGAAGAAACTTCACCTAGTTGTGAGTGCGAAATCAAGAAGGGAGAAAAGGAATTGAAAGGGAAGACTTGTGTAATCCGATAAGGTAGCTCTCTACTCTTCTCTTGTTGCATTCTTGGTTGTGTAATAGTCATTATATATTGTGTATGTGCTTGTATGATGAGATATGCCATTGATTTTGCCTTGATGCATCGGTACCAATATGCTTATGATGTGATTGTGGAAATTGCTCGGGTGAGGTGGTGCCGAAAGTCCCTTGAGGCGGGTGAGGAGGAGCCAAAAGTCCCTAAACCAAGGGTGAGGCCGATCCAAAAGTCCTAAAGCTTAGGTGAGGCTAGACCGAAAGTCCCTAGAGCCTATTCTTGGCATTAGTTTGATATCATGGCATGAACACATATGTGGTGTTATTGTGACTTGTGTGCATGCTTGACTAGTTATATGCCTTGATTGCATCTTGAATGAGTATGAGCTATTGAGATTCTCCCGAATCTCACCCCCTTCCCCTCCCATCTTACTATCCAAGTGGTGTTCAAGGAGAGGCAAGCATACCTCATGGAGCCTAGTAGAGCATAGTTAGGAAGATGTATAGCTTTTGGTTCTTTTGATGTATAAGGTGCCAAAATGAAGATGCATCTATCATTTTTGAGTTGTAACTATATGAGCATACGTAGATACATGTATAAATGATGTATGGATTGTGTAAAGAGCTAAAGTAATGAGAATGTAGAATTTGGCCCTTTGAGGCTTATATGAAATGATGCATTTTCTTTCATAGCATAGTGAATTTGGAATGTATGATGATTTGGGTTACTTATACATTTCATATATGCTATGTTTGTACTTTTAAACTTGCCCAAAAGAGGTTAGAGCATGTGGGAGGTCATTTAGACCCATTTTGAACCACATGGGGTGCCAAAACTACCAATTGGGTGAGCTCAGTCAAAGTATGACCGGATGAGCTCTTCTTGGTATGAAATTTGGCATGCCTCTAGAGTCTATTGAGAGATCCTTGAGAAGCTAAAGTGGGTAATATTTGGAGGTCTAGAGAATATTTGCCGAATTTTTGAAGTTGGGAAATTTCAATGGTTTGGTCATGGTACTGTGCATTAAGTCCGAAAATGGAACCATGTCATTCATAGACCAAATGGTGTCCAATTGTCATGAGATTTTATGAGCATAATCTAAATATCCACAGTGACCTGTATCAACTAGAAGCACCTTAATTGGATGGCTGTAGAGAGAGAAACGACTTGCTGAAGTTCTGTATCAGCATCAGGGAAGTTTCTGACCTTCGTTACTGTTCCATCTGTTTTCGAGGTCTTAGAATTCCTGAACTGATCTGGACTGATTTTTATCCTCTATTTAACATCTGTAGCTTTCCAAATTGGTATAGTTTTCCCAGATTGGATTTTTGTGGAATTAATTACGAATTTCCGAAGTTCATGACAGTAAACTGCACCAGTATCAGGGACAGCCGGACCTCTGTGGCTCTTTTGATGTCAAAGATGGTCTAAACGTTGAGATTGTAGTTGGGATATTTTTAGTGCAAATTTAACATCCCAAGATTTCCAGAGATCTATGATTTGCTTGATTCCCATTTTTCTAGAATTAGTTATGATTTTCCAAAGTTAGAGCCAAAAATCTAACTTATGGGCCCGAATGAGAAATTGTATTTTCTGGGTTTTTGGCTTCTTGCCCGTGGTTTGTGAGATGTTTGAGACTATGTACAAGTCTTATAAATGGTGTTTGAGTAGAGAATGTGAATGATGGGTTCACGGGACCCACGGGGCAAAATGTGACCGGTTAAACCCCGATTTAACATAGTAAAATACCACGGTTTCGGTCATTTGTCTAGAAAATCATATGAAGTCAAGCCTAGAGGGAGATGAACTAGAGTGTAGTCGGTAAGGTGTTACACATAAGAGTAAGTACACCATTCATCCAAGTAGTAATAAAATGTACCAGGATTTAAAGAAAATGTTTTGGTGGCTTGGAATGAAAACAAACATGGCAGAGTATGTCTCCCAATGTCTAGTATGTTAGAGAGTCAAGATAGAATACTAGAAACCAACTGGGTTAGTTCAACCCCTAGATATCTTAGAGTGGAAATGGGATAGTATAGCAATAGATTTTGTCTTAGTTTACCTAGGACATCATCAGGGCATGATGCAATATGGGTAATAGTGGATAGATTAAAAAAGTCAGTGCATTTCTTAGCTATGAAAGCCACTTATACTCTAGACAAATTAGCCCAACTATACATTAGGAAGATAATTAGATTACATGGTGTGCTTAGAAGTATAGTGTCAGATAGAGATCCCAGATTCACTTCAAATTTTTGGAGATCATTACAAGATACTTTAGGTACCCGGCTCAGATTTAGCACAACTTATCACCCCCAGACAGATGGTCAGATGAAAAGAACCATCTAAACCCTAGAAGACATGTTGAGAGCATGTGTGCTAAAGATGAAAGGAAATTGGGATACATACTTGCATCTAGCAGAGTTTGCCTATAATAATAGCTATCATGCAAGTATATAGATGGCACCATATGAGGCATTGTATGGGAGGAAATGTAGGTCCCCAATGTGTTAGGTTAAGCTAGGAGAGCGGAGCCTGATAAGCCTAAAGTTAGTGGGCCAGACTTCTAAACAAATTCAGACAATTAGAAAGAAACTCCTAAGACCGAGAGTGGACAGAAGAGTTACACCAATAGACGTAGACGGTCATTAGAGTTTGAGATTGGAGACTATGTCTTCATTAGAGTGTCTTTAGTCACAAGAATAGGTCAGTCCATTAAAAATGAAAAGTTTAGTCTAAAGTATATAGGTCCATTCTAGATTCTTGATAAAGTAGGACCTGTGGCCTACAGACTAGCCCTTCCCCTGAACCTAAGCCAAGTACATAGTGTATTCCATGTTTCATTGCTTAAAAAGTACTAGCTCGACCCTCACATGCCATAGAGTATGAGAATGTGCAGTTATAGGATAATCTATCATACATAGTATCACCAAATCGGATCGTAGGTGTTAGACTCAAGCAGTTACGGAATAAGATGATACCGCTAGTGAAAGTGGTATGGAAAGGGTTATCTCTTGAAGAGGCTACCTAGGAGCTTGAGGAAGAAATGAGAAAGAAACATTCAGAGCTCTTCCTATGAGGTATGTTATCTAAATTTTAAGGATGAAATTTTTAAAAGGGGGAGAATTGTAATATCCAGTTTTTATTAAACGACGAAAAAAATTGCATTTTCAAAGCAAGTCCCCTGAAATGAATTAGTTAAGGTCCTAAAAAATTTAAGCAACATTCTAGACTCCTAAAAATGAGAATCCCAAGCTCAGATAGAAAGAAAAATGGAGCTAAGATGGTGAAACAATTTATGACAAAAACTAACGAAATGTAATGGCATTTTTGTAAATAAGTGTAACTTTTGGAAAAACACATAGGAGGGCTTTTTAAATGGGAAATTTGAGTTGCCCAAAGTTTTTAGAGGCTCTAAAAACCATGGAAAGTCCCAAGACTAGTAAAACCCTTCTGGTGTATGTTTTCTAATGTCGGTGAGCTCAAACTTTAACAGATTCGTTCAGTAAGGTTTTAGCTCCAAATTGAGTGATTCCAAAGGTATTTCATTAAATTGGGAACCAAAATTTTATAATAGAAAAGAAAATTTTTGAAAAGGAGATAAAACGAAGCTGAAACAAAATTGCCATTAAAGAAGGATGAAATTAGAATTTTTGAAAAAGTGTGTTTCTAGAAACTCCCACACACTTCTCTCTTTTTCTCCCACCTTCTTAAGCATAATTTCCTCCAGCCAAATTATAGAAAAATAGAAACTCCTTGAGGCTCACCAAGAGATGAAGAAAAGGAGGAAGAAAAAGGCAAGAAAGATATGGAATTTCTTAGTTTTTTTATGCTTTCTCTTTAGCAAACCCCTTCTCCTCCATTTGCCTTTCTATCCTATAGTTTTATTGAAGTATATAGTTCTATTTTGAGGAAAGAATAGAGGGGAAAATTCGGATTTGAAGAGAGGAGGCCAAAGAAAGGAAGATTTAAGCAAAAAAACAAGGAAAAACAAAGTAAATCTTCCATCCTATGGTAACCACTCCGCCTCCCTCTTCTTCCTTGGTTCGTCCAACATGAGAAGCTTTAAGAGGGCTTGGATTTTGGGCAAAATCAATGGTGAATCTTAGGAAAAGGAGTGTGGAGAATAAGAATATGTAAAAGGAATTAACAAATAACCATGGAAATTCAAGATAGCAAATCTAGGGTTTCAAGCGTTCCTTGCAAAATCTAATTTTATACAATGATTCCTAGGCCTAAATGAATATTTAAATGAGCTCCTAAGATCCCTAAGAGGCTTCCTATATGCATCTTCCACTTAGAAAACAAAACAAACTCTATAGAGGCCAAAAGGAGGCATAGGCTCGGCCTAAGATGGTTGGGACACCTAGGGATAGTTTTAAATTCGGGAGAATTATAATAAAGGACCCAAAAGTGAAAAAATTTATTCTTAAGGACCTATTACCACTTGTTTTAGGATGATTGCCACTGAGTTTAGCAACAAACAGTTGAACCTAGTGGTAATAGGTCCTTAAAAATAAATTTTTTCACATCTTGGTCTTTAAACATAATTTTTTCAAGACCATTTTTGAGTCATATATAATGAATGAGAATAAGGTAAAACCTTGAGAAAAATTTAGGAGGCCTTGAGAATGAATTGGTGTCTTAGGTTCCATAATATGACCTAAGAAAGCAACATGTAGTTAGGCTCTTTGTTTTAATTGTGTGATGACTCTAAGAGGCTTAAAAGGAGTCAAGAATCATAAATGAAAAGAAAGAATGGAGCCTAGAACTCATTTGATGTGTGTTGCTTCATTAGGTGCATTCTTGGAACCATAAAGTGGTTAATAGACCAAGTTAGTGTTTAAGGAAGATGTGTGGAATTAGAATTAATTCCATGAACCTACTTGGCTTCCATAAATTATGTTTAGGCCAAGAGAAACTAATCCTACACCTTTGTGTGTGTGAGGTCGAGGAAGGGAGAGCAAATTTAAGAAGAAAAGTGTGATTGCATCAAAGGTAGTTCACTCCTCTTTCTCTCATGCATGAATATATGCTTGGCTTGTCTTTGAATGTGTTTATATGTATTTTAAGCTATAAAAAGGTTTTAGCATGAGCTCTTATTCCATGGTACCATAATGATGTATTATGTTTTCAAATGATGTTTATTATGTTTGCTTGGGTTTGCTTGAGTGTGGAGAAGCCAAAGAACTCTTAGTCATGGTGAGGATGAGCCAAGAACCCTTAGAAATAGTTGAAGCAAAGCAAAATATCTCCTATAAGTGAGGTTGAGTCAAAACCTCCTTAAGAAAATGGGTGAGGCAAGTCTAAAATCTATAAGTGAATGGGTGAGGCTAATCCACTTACTTGGCAAGTCTATGGATGCCTTGTATGACGTGCTCACATGCCAAGATTGCTTCTTGAATGTTTATGTCATTCATTATGCTCATGCATGCATTTTCAAGACTTGTTTTGCATCTTTTATATATGGTTGAAAGGGAGATGAGCTATTAGAATTCTTTGAATCTCATTCCCTCCTCTCCAATGTTCTAAAATGCTAGGTGGACTAAGTGGATAAGGTAATGGAAGCTAACAACTTGGAAGATAAGAGATTGATAACCATTTGCATAGATTTTGCTACTTTATGGCCATATGAATGGAAAATGTTGTAATATATTGTTGTATATGTCCTATAGCATTATAAACATGTGTAATTATGCTAATGTATCATGTACAAATGAGAAATTAGGTTATGTGAATGTTACAGTGCAATTTGGGTATGTAATGGCAAGACTAGCTTTATGGAAATTTGTGTATGGCATGAGGTGAGAGTGTGAGTTTCCAAATTCTGGGTTGTACACCTTTGAGATAAGCTTAAAATGTCATTTTGGTGTAATCTCATATGCTCAAGTGGGCACACAAGCTTAGGAAGCAAGATTGGACACTTTGATGCTTGTAAAGACCGCAAAAATGACCAAACCGGAACCCTATGGCACAAATTGGAACTCTAAAATTAGTAATGATTTTTCAAAGTTTGTGACAGAAAGCATGCAATTCTAGCCAAGGCTACACTATGGTATTTTATGTGTTTCTTGGACTTGCACGAGTTCTAGGGCACTTTTGGTGATGGAATTGAGTTGTATCTATGTAACTAAATATGAGAACATGATACATAAGCTCACATGGTCTACGAGACATCGAATGAAAATTTTATACGCTACGCTACGTAAAAATATTCATTACTTTAATGTCATTTTCTTGCCTCCTTTGTGAGATGGATGGTTTAAGGCATGAGAATAGCATAAAACAAGCTAAAAATTCATTGTGTTACATTATGAGTACCACTTTAGTTGAGAAATTGAATTTGTCTGCCATTTGACACCTTATGCCATACAAGTTGCAATGGTTAAATGAATGTGGGGAAATTAAGGTTGATAGACAAGTTCTGGCTTCATTGTCAATTGATAAATATAATGATAAAGTTTTGTATGATGATGTTCCTATGCATATTGGACATATGCTTTTAGAAAGACCTTAGGAGTTTGACAAAAGGGAAACTAAGGATGTATTTACTAATAGATATTCATTTGTAATGAATAATAGATCCATTACTCTTATACATTTGACACCAAAGCAAGTGTATGAAGATCAGCTTAAGATGTTGAAAAGGAGAGATAAGAAAGAGAGCAATCCAAAAAATGAGGGAAAAAGATCAAAATGAAATGAGCAGGAAAGAGAGGAAGAAGCTGAGACTTCAAAAAGGAAATTTAGAAAAAAGGACTTGAAAGTGAAGAGAAAAGTAGGGGAAAAGTCAGTTTTTATGCAAAAGAAAGTGAAGTGCTGATTGTTTGTCTTGCTAAACAGTCTTTGCTTATACTTGTTTATAAGGAGACCATTTTGAACACTAAACGACCTTGGCCATTCTTTTTCTAATGCTGTTAGTTCTTTGTTGTAAGAATTCGAAGATGTGTTTCCTGAAGGTATTCCCAATGGTTTACCACCTATTTGAGGCATTCAACATTAGATTGATTTCATTCCTGGGGTAACAATTCCTAACCGACTAGCTTATAAAACTAACCTGGAGGAGACAAAGGAGATTCAAAAATGAGTTGAAGAGCTCATGGCTAAGGGAAATGTTAGAGAAAGTTTGAGTCCTTGTTCAGCTCCAAAGCTTTTAGTGCCAAAGAAAAATGGAAATTAGAGGATGTGCATTGATTATAGAGCTATAAACCATATCACTAAAAAGTATCACCATCCCATGCCTATATTAGATGACATGCTTAATGGATTGTATATAGGTCTAGTGTCTTTTTAAAAACTAATTTAAAATTAAGTATCATCAAATTAGGATGAAGGAAGGGGACGAGTGGAAAATTGGATAACAAAGCATGGATTGTATGAATAGCTAGTCATGTCATTTAGGCTAATTAATGCACCTAGCACCTTCATGAGGTTAATGAATCATATTTTACGTGCATTCATGAGAAAGTTTGTTATAGTTTATTTTGATGATATTTTGATTTATAGTAGAAGTCTTAATGAACATTTGAATCATTTACATCATGTGCTTGATGTTTTGAGAAAGGAAAAGTTGTATGCTAACTTTAAGAAATGTAGTTTTTGCAAGGATAAGGTTGTTTTCCTTGGTTTTGTGGTGAGTTCTAAAGGAGTAAAAGTTGATGAGGAAAATGTGAGAGCAATAAAAGAATGGCCAACACCTACAAGCATTACAGAAGTAAGAAGTTTTTATGGTTTGGCTAACTTTTATAGATGGTTTGTGAAGGATTTTAGCACACTTGCTGCACCACTCACTAAAATCATCAAAAAATTTGTTGGCTTCAGATGGAGCAAAGCACAAGATCATGCATTTAAAGTTCTTAAAGATAAGTTATGTTCTGTACCTATGTTAGCATTGCCTAATTTTTAAAAACTTATGAGATTGAGTGTGATGCTTTAGGAGTTAGTATAGGAGCTACTTTGATGTAAGAAGGGAGACCAATTGCTTCTCTTAGTGAAAAACTAAATAGGGCTGCCTCAAACTATCCAATATATGATAAGGAGCTTTATGCACATGTACAAGCATTAGAGACTTAGTAACACTACCTTTGGCCTAAACAATTCATTATTCACACAGATTATCAATCTTTGAAGCATATCAAGGGTCAAGGTAAGCTAAACAAAAGGCATGCTAGATGGATGGAATTCATTAAGACATTTCCATATGTCATCAAATACAAGCAAGGTAAAGAGAATGTGGTTGCAAATGCATTATCTAGAAGGTATATTCTTCTTACTTCTCTAAATACAGGAATGCTAGTATTTGAACATATTAAGGAATTGTATGTTAATGATATCAATTTTGCTAAAGTATTTGTTGCTTGTGAAAAGTGAGCATTTGATAAATTTTATAGACTTGATGGCTACTTATTTGGAGAGAATAAATTATATGTGCCTCAATGTTCTATATGTGAATTGCTTCTGAGGGAAGCCTATGGGAGAGGATTAATGGGACACTTTGGTAAGAAAAAGACTTTAAATGTATTGCATGAACATTTCTTTTGGCCTAGAATGAAATGTGACATTGAAAGGATTTGTGGTAGATGCATAACATGCAAAAAGGCTAAATCTAGAGTTTTACCACATGGTTTGTATACACCATTGCCTGTACCTAATGAACCTTGGATAGACATATTAATGGATTTCATTTTGGCACTACTTAGGTCAAAAAGTGGAATTGATTTACTATTTGTAGTTCTTGATAGATTTTCTAATATGGCTCATTTCATTCCATGCTATAAAACTGATGATGCCATTTATATCGTTGATTTGTTCTTCAAAGAGATTGTGAAACTTCATGGTGTTCCTAAAAGTATTGTTTCTTATAGAGATGCAAAGTTTCTTAGTTATTTTTGGAAGGTCTTGTGGGGAAAGCTTGGTACTAAATTGTTATTTCCTACAACTTGTCATCCACAAACTAATGGTCAACTAAAGTTGTTAATAGAACTTTAACTCAATTGCTTCGGACTATTGTTCAAAAATATTTAAAGAATTGGGAAGATTGCTTGTTATTCATTGAATTTGCATATAATAGAAGTCCTCATTCATCTACTAACTTTTCTCCTTTTGAAATAATTTATGGTTTTAATCCACTGACTCCATTGGATTTAATACCATTGCCTATTGATGAGAAAGCAAGTCTCAATGGGAAAAGAAAGGCTAAATTGGTGAGGCAACTTCATGAGTATGTCAAGCAGCAAATTGAAAAGAAAAATGAACAATATGCATCCAAGGCAAACAAAGGAAGAAGGCATATTACTTTGGGAAAATTACATTTAAAGACCTGAAGTTGATAATATTTATTCTAAAGGACCTGTTATCACTGGTTATAACTTATTTTACTTAAAGTCAGTGGTAATTCTACCTAAAACAATAGTAATAGGTCCTTCAGAATAAATATTTTAGCCTTTAGTCCTTAAATGTAATTTTTCCTATTACTTTTGAACCTAATGATTGGGTTTGGGTGCATATGAGAATGGAGAGGTTTCCAACTCAAAAGAAATCAAAATTGGCTCATAGGGGGGATGGACCATTCCAATTTCTTGAGAAAATTAATGACAATGTTTACAAAATTGATTTGCCTAGTGAGTATAACATTAATGCTACTTTTAATGTTGCTGATCTATCTCCTTTTGATGCAAGTGAAGATTCAAGGACGAATCCTTTTAAGGAGAGAGGAGATGATGTGAACTATAGGACAGAGTTAGCTAGCTTAAGAGAACAAGTTGATTCAAAACTTTCAAATGATTCTTTGCATCTTCCAATTGGACCCATCACAAGGGTTAAGGTTAAAAGACTAAAAGAAACATTAAGTGGACTTGTTCAAGAGACTTGGCCTAAGCAAGATTTTGACAAATTTGACTCAAGCATTAATCAAGATGGAACTATTTTGTGTTAGGATATTGCAAAATAAAGAACTTAGACCAAAGACCATACATGGATTGACTTAATTGGGCCTAAATAATTCTATTATGGGCTTTATATGCTGACTTCTAGAAGCTTTATGTATCAAGACGAAAATTAGAATTAATTAGGTAGATTCTCTTTCCTTTTTGTTTTAAAAAAGATTTAATTATTGTTTATTCTTAATTTTTAGGTCATTCAGTCAGGGATATGCAGTTAGTTTCCTATTTTTCCTTTAACAGTCATATTTGACTTACACTATAAATATATGTATTCTACTTCTATTTATAATCAGATTGGATGAATGAAGAAGTTTTAATTATGGTAATTCAAGATTTGAGAGTGATTTTCTATAAGTTCTTCATAGAAGTAATAGACTTATCAAGGCTTGATCAACCTTATGGCATCTTCCAACACTTGGGGTCCTTGTTCGTCCATGCTCAAGGGTTCCAAGTGGATCACCAAACCTCTGTTTAGCTTTCTTAGGGTGCGTATATTTTAGCATTGGCTATGGGTTCGAGGGATTTAATCCTTACGGGTTTGTCAGACCTAGATATCCCTTGTCATTTTCACAAGAAAAACCATAGGTTGCTCACATTGTTATTTTGATTAGCCTACAGGTTCTTACTTCATTGTGGGGAAATGGAATTATTGAAATTCCAGCTTGCTCATAATTTTGTACCTGTTTTTGTGGAATTTTTTCACCCATCAAATGTTATCTAAAAATAATAAAAATTGGTATATTGACTCCCTATTATGTTAAATATAAGCTACTAAAACAGTTTTTAAAAACTCTCATGGATAACCCTTCAACCAATGCTACCTCACTGCCTACCTCAGTTGAGTCCGCTGCACCTAAGGGTCTCTATTTCTAGCTTAGTTAGCTTAGGAAACGAACCCAGAAAATTATGAAATTTTCCATATTTAAGATTACATATCTTAGCTATCCTCCCATAAAATTTCGTGTATTAACGCCTTCATTTACCTATTTAACAAGATTGATTATAAGATCTGCTCAAAACTGTCCTGTGTAGAAGTTAAGTGGCAATGATAGAGTAATTTCCTAATTTGTCTTACTCCAAAAATTCTCTAATTTTGTAGATTTCAAATTCAAGAAAAGGACAACCTATTATAAAAATTTGGGCTTTAAAATCCTCCTCTAACTATATTCACAAGAGGCCACATTAGATGCCTATAAAACATAGCAGTACAACAATACATATTACATATGTTTTGTCATTTTAATCCACTCAAGAAGTCCCTGTACAAATTTAAACATGGTCTCTTCCCATCAATTGAATACATACTATTATTCTAGAATTGTTTCCAAAATTATGATAATCAATTTCATGCAAATGCAATTACGAGAGTAACTTGTACATAGAGTTCAATAGTTCTGATAGGTGTCATCGTTAAACATACCATAAATTCTGCATGTATTATATTTATACATAAACTAATGAGAGGTTAATAAAATGACATTACCTACTCATCTAAAGTCAAACTTTAGCATCTAACATTAGTGAGGGAATTTACAACTAACTATAGCCAATACATAGTCTACTCATTGGTATGGTTATCCTTTGTTGGTTTGACTCCATTTGTATTATGGGCAACACCTAAAAAATGATTGGCTTTACAATGAGATTTAATCCCAGTAGATAACGATGGATTCATGGTATACACACATAAGGAACACTGAATAAAAAGAATTTACAGTCGGTGCACAATTGGGTGTAGAAGCATGTAAATCCCCAGTAGTATTTTTGTTTGTTAGCCTAATATACATCGGTCATTGGCCAATAACAGTGATCTAGTACTCATGAGAGTCACTTAGTGGGCATATATGCAACCATACACAGCATAAGAAATTTAGAAATCAGTCAGTATAATTATATATGTAAACAAACAGAATACCATAGCTACCTGTTTCGTCACCGTTGTTATGCAGAGTTATTCCTCAGCTTTAGTTGCTCCAATTGCTTTTCCTAAAATTTTAGTCACACATTACCTTAATTACGGATAGGTCATGGTCAATATTTACACTTCAATTAAGCTACTAATTCCCTGTACGGAAGTCCTAATTCCCTTTCGTTAGTTAAAGATTAAAATTCCTAATTCCCTTTAAACTTATGTCAATATATGTGAGTGTGCTTTACCTAGTAGCCAATTGTGTGGTTCTATTAGCTGTCTAAATATCTCTCCTCTGCTCTACCACTCAGTACCATTTTTCTTATGCAATGTAAAATGTTTCTAGCATTCTATCACCATGGCTAATATACTCAAATATATACATATTCCTATCCTTCCATTCTCTCAGTCTCAATTGACTTCAAGGAAGCAAAATTCAATCCCTTACCTTTGATTGTCTGCAACTTAATCCCAATAACCTTTCCTTTGAAATTTTGTTGTTGTCCAACCAAGATTAAACATTCTAATTAATTTATTTATTTGACCAAATGGGAGTAGTTAAGGAATCTAAATGTTTTCCTATACTTACCTTTATCGATTCTCCTTGAAATTCCTCCCTACGTTCATGATTTACTTGTTCCTTGCAGCTCCATGGTTGTCTGAGCTCTCTCCCCCTTCCTACCACTCTTTCTTTCAACTAGAAAATAAAGCTAAGTGGAGGATAATCAATGCAACAGATAGCTCATGGTTTCCCACCACTATTTGGACTCCTTTAAGTGATTAAGCATTCATTTTTCTTTTTCCAATTTCTTGTTCAGTGTAAGGCTAGGTGGCAGCATCCTATCTATGTTATCTCCACCTAATACCCAATTGCAATTGACCTTTACTTCCATGGCAATGCAGCACAAGAGCACTAACAAAAGATTAATCCATTACACATACATGAGTGGACGGTGCAAGCATGAGGTGGCAAGAATGAAGGTTTAATTTAATTTTCTTACTTCCTTTCCTACTTGATCATCCAACCATGTGTCTCTTCCTCCCATTCTCCACTCAAGCACTGCCTCTTATATTTATCCCTAGCTTCTCCACGACCAGACACACCATTTAAGTTAATCAAATGCCATCTACACACTCATATGTACACATTACCCATAAGGAAGCATAAGGTGTCAAGGGAGGTTGTGATTTAATTGCCTTAATTCTCTTCCATTGCCTATCTGTCCATGCATGCTAGGTGTCTCTCCTTTAACTTATGCCACTATTATATTGTATACACTTCTCATTATTCCCCACGGCTGGACATAGGGTAGTATTATGACCAAATGCTATCTACTCATATACATATATTACATACATATTTTTGTTTTCTTTTAGACAGTACATATGAAGAATAAGTGCGAGTATGTTATTTATTGAAATTCTCCTCTCTTGATCCCACTTCACCATCCCCTAGTGTCTCCTCTCAATTTTGTTTAGGCTACCTACCATTTCCATGCAACTCCTTGCTAATTCCTACGACTAGATAGAGTACTACACCATGACTGAATAACAAATGTGTATTGTGAGGGAATGAAATGTGATGTGTCACTGTCTTGGCTTATTATCATTGGTTTGTTGGTTTCTCCCTTCTTTATTTATTCAACATTACCACTAAGACTCCTTTTTGTGCTATTCAACTCAGTTAGTTCATAATTATCAAGGTAGTTTCTACTACTTGCTTAAGATTGTTCCTTGTTATCCTTCCTTTGTTATTTTTTCTATTACAGTTGCAAAATTTTAGGATGTGACAATTCCTTCACCCTAAAAATATTTTTTTCCTTAAAAATTTACGTACCTTGGCAATTTTTCTAAAAACCATGGCTAGATGAGATTGGAGATTTTGTTGTTTCAATGAATCCAAGCCAAGAAAAGACAAAGAAAATACATATATAACTAATGGATTCATGTGATTTAAGAAAATTCCTATTCTTGGCAATTTTTCTACAAACCTTGAAACTTTGTATTTCAAGAAGCCATGGGAGGAATTGGAAAGAAATTAAATAGGAGAATAATGGGAGGAAGTCTAAGGAAGAGAAAGATTAATATAATTTGATTTTCATGAAGAATTTGGCAAAAAACCCTTAAATTTCATTTTGAGAAAAATTGTAGAACATACATGGAATTTCTAGAAATTGATTGAGGGCTTTTGTTCATCTCCCTTGAATATGTATCTATGGCTATTTGGTAACTTAAAAATAAAGCAAAATCATATACTCCCCTTGATAGATTTGGCTAACACATGTATATATACTTAGGGAAGAGTTTTCCAAAATCCTACTAAATTATGTTAATCTACATTAAAAATAAGGCTTATGGTGAAATTTTGGTGAATAATGGATCACTATATAAAAAGTCAAATTTTTGAGAAACAGTGTTGACCAAGAAGTTCTTAAATTTTTACTTATGTTAGTTGATATGTTTTGGATGATTTATGTGGCCTAATATGTTCTACATGCTTTCTAGATTATGCTAATATTTATTTTGTAAATTTTTGGAGCCCGTTTGTAATAGTTAGAAAATTTATGAAGCATGATGTCAAGAATGGGAGTATGTGATGAGCATATGTTATGGATTTGTGCTATTTGCTGGATTGATACACTACTTACTATTTGATTTCTTGATATGGACAATATACTGTTTATTGTCTAATTTTATGAATATTGGTTATTTGGTAAAGGACTAACCATTATATATATAATATGGCGGAATAGCCTTATTCAGGGGGATAAGCCATATGTGTGCTAAAGTTGGCAACCAGATAGCTACTATTGTGCTAAATGTCCAATTTTAATTAAGATACTTAAAAATATCTCAATTACTAATTAGGACCGATAATGGTCATTCGAATATTTTTGACCTATTTTGGACTTACTGAGCTTTATTGAGCCTTTCGTATACTTAAACTAGCCTTTTATGGCTATACTGGACTTTATTCTATACCTTGACATTGGACACTAATTTATGAACTAATTTGGACATCGAATGGACTCTGTAACACCATAACTTCTAGCTCATTTGATGTCATTTATAAGTTTTGTATTATCGATCTCACAAGATCATATGAAAAGGGGATGGAAATAATAAACTTTTTCCGCGTTGCGCTATGTCAAAAGAATTCAATTTGGTGTCACGTGGACTGTGTGAGCTCATAATATACTTTCTCATATTTAATTTCATTATTACAACTCATTTGTATCACAAAAACATGCCTACAACCCATGGAAACCGAAATGGAGCTCAAAATAAACAAGCACATTTTCGGCCATATTTGCTCCATTTTCTGACCCAATTTTGGAAAATCATAACTAAATCTAGAAAATTTGAAATAATGCAATATTCATCATTAAGGAAACCTTAGGATGTCTAATTCACACAAAAAATACGCCCAGGTCATAAAATTCATCATAAAGGACGTTTGACATCCAAAAAGCTACAGAGTCGCTGGCCGGCTAGGCTGTTGTTCAGTTTACTGATACAAATTTCCGAAATTCATAACTAATTCTATAAAAATCTAAATCACACCCATTCAGTCATTCCGGAAAGCTACAAATGTTAACTTGATAGTAAAAATAATTCTAGAATGAAACAGATACGTTTAGTCAGCTGGACCCTATGGAAGAGTAACCAGACTCATGGGGCGCTACTGATACTGACAGTTAACTTCAAACATGCATAACTCACTGCTCAGACCTCTAAATGAGGTGATCTCAGTGGGCACAGAAAGCTTATGACCTCTAGTTTATGCATGTAAAATTTCATAAGTGTTGGACACCATTTGGCCATCGGGTGACATAGAATTCAAAACTGCCAGTATGAACAGTACCCATACCAGAATCCATGAAAAATCCCAACTTTGAAAATTCATCAAATATTCTCTAGGTCTCCGAAAGTTATAATCTTTAGCTTCCCAAAAAGATCTTAATGAGACCTAATTGCATGCCAAATCTCAAATCAAGAAGAGCTCATTTGGGCCAAAAAGTGATATAGGGTTGCATTTAGGCCATTTCATGCCTCTTAATGGTTCAATGATGGGCAAAATGGCTCCTATGGTTCTTGTGGCCACTTGAGCACGTGGGAATGGCCTAAAAAGACTCTCTAAACTTGTCTCAAAGGTGTGGAGACTCAAAACACAGAATTTCATTCTCCATTCCCAAGTTATGTACTAAGAGGCATACACTTGAAATGGCCATCTAATACCCAAAAATTGCAATACATTCCATTTATCCACAAATTTCATACATACATCATCTATTAGGATATTTACACATGTTCCATTCATTGTGCATCAATTCTAACAAAAGATTACATCATATGCCACTCCTTTGGTTACAACATAAACAAAGTTAAAAGCTTTATAATCAAGGCTTCATCTCCTCACTTGGTGGCTTCCATTTCCTTGTTCATTGGCTCCACCTAGCATGTTAGGACATTGGAGAGGAGGGGATAAGATTCAAAGAATCCCAATAGCTCATCTCCCATTCAATCACACATAATATGTACAAAGCAAGATTTTCAAATGCATGTATGGAAAAATGGAAGTCATGGACATTTTCAAAGCAACCTTGGCATGTGAATCAATCATACAAGACATTCAAGAGTTCCCCAAGTGTTTGGATTGGCTCACACTTCTCCTTATGGATTTTGGACTTGCCTCGCCCATTCTTTAAGAGCTTTGGACTCAATCATACTCTTGGGAGCCCACTTTACTTTTGGGAGACTCTTTGCTATGTCTCAACCAAGCTCAAGGGTTCTTGGCTCATCCTCACCAAAGAGAAGAGTTCTTGGCCTCTCCTCACTCAAGCAAACTCATACAAACATCATAGATTTATTTAAAACATAACATGGCATCAAGGATCATGGAATATAAAGGAATGCTAGCATACTTTTCTTAGCTTGAAAATACACATACACACATTCTAAAACAAGCTAAACACACATCCATGTATGAGAGAAGGTGGAGATAGCTACCTTGCACAATTTCACACACTTTTTCCTTAGCTTTCAAGCCTCCTCTTTCAGCCACACACCCACAATTTGGTGGAGATAGTTTCTCTTGGCCTAGATACAATTTATGGGAGCCAATTAGGTCTATGAAACATATTCTAAGGCTACATCACTTGATAAAACACTAGATTGCTCTATAGGCTCCATTATGGTCCATAATCACACCTAATGAAGCAACACCCATCAAATGACTTCTAGGCCTCATTCTTTCTTTTCAATTATGATTCTTGACTCCTTTTAAACCTCTTGGAGTCATCACATCATTAAAACAAAGGGCCTGGCATCATGTTACTTCTTTAGGTCCTAATGTGGAACCTATGGCACCAATTCACTTTCTTTGAGTTCTAAATTTTTTCCAAGGCTTCCTCTCATCTTCACTCATCACATATGACTCAAGAATGGCCTTAGAAAAATTTAAAACTCTCCCTAACTATAAGAACTTGCCTAGGCAGAGACTATGGGGGGAAGAAGAGTTCATGGCCTTCTTGATTTTTCCTTGATGGGAGACACACTTGGGAGGCTTCTTAGAGGTCTTAGGAGCTCGATCAAACACTCATATATGCTAAGGAATGCATGAATCAAATCAGTTTTTGCAATCCCTTCAAATGCACTACACTTTTTCTACTTAGAGTTCATTAATTGTTCTTGCAATTTCTTTGCTTTCTTGGATGGGAGGTGCATGTGGGAAGCTCTCTAGGGGTCTTAGGAGCATGTTTAAACATTCAATTAAGTCTAAGAATATTCATATAAAATTAGATTTGCAAGGGAGCATTTGGATCCCTAATGGTTCTATCTTGTCTCCTAATGCTCTTTTCTTGATTCTATTGGTTCCTTCTTAATCCTTGCCATCTAAAACCTCTAATCCCTCCATAAATTAGGCAGAAAACAGCCCCTAAGAATTGGGCTCATGGTGCCCAAATTCGTGCAAGAGGAAGGGGGAGGGAGAAACTACCAAATAATGAAAGTTTTACCTTGTTTTCTTACTTTTCTTTGCTTGCTCTTTGCCTTCTTTGGCCTCCTTACTTGATTTTCGAAAATTTCCCTCTGTTCTCCCTTCAAAACAGCCCTCAAAACTTCAGAAAAATCATGGAGAAGAAGAGGGAAAAAGAGGAGAAGAGATTGGTGGAGAGAAAGCATGAAAAACAAGCAAATTTTCATACCCAAAGACTTGAATTTTTTCTCCTTCTTCTCTTCCCTTGGTGCGCCACTTTCAAATCTGTTTCTGATCAGAAAAATGTCGGTGGAGAGGATGGAGAAGGGCTGGACGTGATTTTAAAAGAAAAAGGGTAAAGTCAACATATTTTTTTAACTTTTCATTTTAGTCCCTAATCCATAGTTTGTCCGTTTGGTCTCATTTCAACTCCTTTTCAAAATCCATCTTTTCCATCATATTACTTAGGCTCTTAATCATAATAATTGCCTTTGGAATCACTCAAAAAGGATCTGAAACCATTCCGAACTATTCGGTCAAAGTTTCAGTCAACCGACGACCAAAATCGCTCACCGGAGGGGTTTCAATTGTTCTAGGGGTTCTTATGGTATTCGAGGCCTCTAAGAATCCTGAAAAACTCAAATTTTCCATTTAAAAAGCCCTCCTGTGAGTTTTCAAAATTTTCCAAAAATTACAAAAATGCCCTTACTTCCTTTGGCAAATTTTTTAAGCTCTTTTGGCTCTGGTTTTTGGGCATCTTCAACTTCAAATCCTCATTTTCCAATATTTAAAATTTTATCATAATTTTAGTTGGCTCCAATTCCTTCTATTTCAAGGACTTCCTTTTATATTTGACCCATTTCTGACGTTTACGGAAAAATCGAACATCGTGTTTCTCACGTTTCGCGTTTCTCATGTCTACGGAGGGACTGGATATTACAGACTCCAAGACAAATTTCGACTTAAAAAAGTGAAAAGATAAGATTAAGATTTAAATATAATTTTTTAGAACTCTAGTATGCTATTACGCTATCAAGATTATTTAATTACGCATAGAGTCGTGCAAGGTAGTTCTTTCCCAAATATACTTATTATGTCTTGATCAAATTATGGCTTAGATGATATATTATTGTAATATTTTTATATAACTTTCCTTGGGTACCCACTAAGAGACACCTAAGTAAAGGAAGCAGGGGCGAGCTTGCTAAATCATGGTAATGCAACATGATCTAGGTATTAAGCCTGCCAAGTCAGTGCAACATCATTTAAGTATTGAGTCTAGCAGTCTCTAAGGGCTAATGGTCAAGTTGAATAATTGTTGATTGTTGTATTCTCTGCTTTCTGTATTTCTATATTTACTTGTGCAAGACCTTAAGATTCACATGATATATTTCATTATATGTTTGCATAATACTCTCTGTTACTATTCATTATGTTATACTATATACTTGTTTAATATTATAGAATTTAGTATATTTTTCTATTATTGTTATTCTGTAAATTAATTATTTTTTATAAAGTTCTCGGTTTATATTAACCACTATTTATTAATTTTATACTTGACGTTTCTTCATGAATATTATGTCATATTTATCCTATTTGTGTTACTAAGAAAATTATTTCTTACTCTATTGTCATTTATATATTTCTTAGATGCCTATCTATAGAATAACCCTAGAACTCTAAGTAGAGTGGATCTAGTTCCCAGTATGAGGGTAGATGTTTGTCATGCACAATGTAACACCATATATTTCTATCTCATTCCATACTATCTCTATGCCTCATATCAAATAAATCACAAAAAAGCAAGGAAAAATAGCATTAAATAATGCATTTCTTAGCGTTATGTCATGTATAAAAATTTTATTTGGTATCACATGGACCATGTCAGCTCATACATCACATTCTCATATTTAATTACATGAATACAACTCATTTGCATAATTAAAAGTGGCCTACATCTCGTGAAACTCAAAGGGAAGCATGAAGCACATATATTTTCGGCTAGATTTTTCACATTTCTATCACAAACTTTGGAAACTCATAACTAATTCTATAAAAATTGAAATCATATATTCTTGGCTATTTTAGAAAGCTACACATGTTTACTTCATGCTAAAAATATGTCCAAACCATAACATCCATCACAGAAGGTGCTTGACATTTGAAAAGGTCCAGAGGTCAGGCTATTCACTGGTGCTATCACAAAATTCTGTAGCAAATTTTAAAAATGTCCAATTAATTCCACAAATATCAAATCCATGAAAATGATACCAATATGGAAAGATGTGGATGTTAACTAAAGGGAAAAAATAACTCCAGACCGGTTCAGGTACTATTGAAAATTAATCAAATAGTACCTAAGGTCAGTTGGAGTTTCTAATACTGGATAGATTCTTTGAAAATTCATATCTCCCTACCTAGACATCCAAATGAGGTGCTTCTAGTTGGCACAAGTCACTGGGAATGTGTAGTTTCTCTGTATAAAATTTTGTACCAATTAGACATCATTTAAGCCTTGTGTAGCAGATTTCATTTTCGGACTAGTATGAACAGTGACATGACCAAAACCAAAAAATTTCTCAACTTTGAAAACTCATCAAATATTCTATGGACCTCCAAAAATTCTATTCTTTAGCTTTCCAAAAATCTCTCAACAAACTTTAATTGCATCCCAAATCTCAGATCAAGAAGATTTCATTTGAATAAAAAGTGACATAGGGTTCTATTATGGCCAATTTTGGCTCTATATAGGATACCAAAATGTCCAAATGGCTTTCCTTAGGGTTTGGCACCTCTTGGGCAAGTTTAAAAGCATGATTATGACTTGTGTGAGTTGCCTAAGTGATTCCAAACCTTATGCATATCATTTTGGCTATTCCACTTCCATTTATACAGTATTTCCATTATGCTAGTTTACCATTACATGTCAAAATTGTACATTCTCATGGATATGACCTTAGCTCTTATTTATACATAACATATCAACATAATTACATATGCTCATATGGTTACATCACAATTTCATAAAGGGATTACATCATATGCCATGTGTATGGCTAAAAAGGAAGTAAAACTAGGCATATTCATATGCTTGATGTCAATCTTTTTCTTCTAGGCTTGGTGGCCTCCATTATTTGGTCAATTGTTTCACCTAGCATGCTAAGACATTGGAGAGGAGGGGATGAGATTTAAAAAATCCCAATAGCTCATCTTTCATTCAATCATACATAAAGCATGCAAAACACATCTTACAAATGCATGCATGGGCATATAGACATGGGCAACCATTTAAGAAACATTCTTGGCATTTGAAAAAGTCATACATAGCATGCAAAGGCTTGCCAAGCAAGTGGATTGGCCTCACCCATTTACTTGTGGATTTTGGACTTGCCTCACCTATTCTTTAAGAGGTTCTTGGACTCAACCTTGCTCTTGGGAGTCAATCTCACTTTTTGGAGACTCTTTACTTTATCTCAACTAACCTTAAGGGTTCTTGGCCTCATCACACTCAAGCAAACCTAAACAAACATCATAACATCATTTAGAAACATAATATGTCATCATAAAACTATGGCATATGAAATCATGCTAGCATGCTTTTCATGGCTTGAAAATACACATACACATATTCTCAGACAAGCTAAGCACACATCTATGCATGAAAGAAGGTGGAGAAAGCGACCTTAGATACAATTACACAATTTTTCTCTTGAATTTCCCTTCCTTGCTTTGGCCACACTCACTAAAAAGTGTGGGGATGATTTCTCTTGGCCTAGACACAATTCATGGAAGCTAATTAGGTTCATGAACTCAATTCTAAGGCCATACAATTTGCTTAGACATGACCTTGACCTATAAACCTCATTATGGTTCCATAAATGCACCTAATAAAGCAACATCCCTCAAATAAATTCTAGGCTCCATTCTTTCCTTTCAAATATGATTCTTGGCTTCTTTTAAGCCTCTTGGAGTCCTTATACCATTAAAACTAAGAGTCTAACTACATATTGCTTCTTTAGGTCATAATATGGAATATAAAGCACCAACTCACTTTCTATGGGTTCTAAATTTTTTCCAAGGCTTCTCCTCATTTTCATTTATCATATATGATTCAAAAATGGGCTTAGAAAAATTTAAAACTCTCCCTAGGTACACAAACCCATCTAGGCCTAGCCTATGTCTCCTTTTAGCCTCCATGGAGTTTGCTTTGCTTTCTACATGGAAGATGCATATGGGGAGACTTCTAGGGATCGTAGAAACTCATTTAAACATTCATTCAGGCCTAAGAATAATTATATCAAATGAGATTTTCAAGGGAACCCATGAAACCCTAGGTTTGCTACCTTAAAAATCCATAGCCTTTTCTTGAAATTCTTTGCATATCCTTACTCTCCTCCCTTAAATTCATAGAATTCACCCTTAGTTTTCCTTAAAATTCTAGCCTTCTAGCATCTACATACAAGGGGCAAAATATGGAGAAGAAAGGAGAAGGAGTAGTGACCATGGATGCAAGATTTACCTTATTTTCTTGCTCTTTCTCACTTGAATCTTTTGTTCTTCAAGCTCCTCTCTTCAAATCAGAATTTTCCCTTAAGTTTCTCCCATAAATCAGATTTGAAAACTCCATTTTAATCAAAGGAAACAAAGGAAAATGGAGGAGAGGAGGTTTGGATGGAAGAAAGCATGAAAAACTACCAAAAAATCATACCTTAAAGCTTGAATTTCTTCCCCTCTTCTTCTTCCCTTGGTTTTCCACTCTCCTAGGGTTTTTCTTTTGATTTTGGGTAGAAAAATTTGAAGCTAAATGAAGGGGAGAGTGAGGAACCACGTATACATAGGGGAAGGAAAATGGTTTTTTTAAAAATTCCTATTTTGCTCTTCATTCTTTGCATTTTCATTTCTCCTTCGCTTGTTTTTGAAAACTATCTTTTCCATTATAAAATGTAGGTTTCCAATTAAGTAAAATTCCTTTGGAATCACTCAAATCAGAGCTAAAACCTTCCCGAATAAATTCGTCAAAGTTCGGGTGCACTGACGTTGAAAAACGTCAACCGGAGGGGCTTTAGCTATCCTGGGCCTTCCCATAGTTTTCAGGGCCTCTGAGAATCGTAGGAAACTCAAAAATTTCATTTAAAATGCCCCCTTGTGTGAATTCCAAAATTTTCTTAAAATTATGAAAATTACGTTTTGTAAGTTTTTCATTAAATTTCATTTCTTCATTCTAGCTCATTTTTCTTTCCGTCTGAGCTTGGGATTCTCATTTTTAGGAGTCCAAAATGCTTCCCAAATTTTTTAGGACCTTAACTAAGTCATTTTGGGGGACTTCCTTTTGTATCCAGTGAGTATTGTTCGTTTACGAAGAAACTTTACGTTTCTCACGTTTTCTCTCATTTTCAAAAAATCGGATGTTACACACAACATTAAGATTATTACATGTAACGAATTAGTTCATGCAGTACCTATCATATTCATCGAAAATAAACAAGGAGAATCCCCCATTCCTTACAGGAGGGATGCCTCCTCCATTTCCATCAGTGAAGACTTCAAACTAATCCTAATATGACCTTTTGTGCGAATAGGGGATCGATTTTTTGGTTTTTTTGTTAGGGATTTTCTTTTGACTAGTTATAGGATAAATCCCCAATGATATGATGTGGTCTATACTTATATGATCCCGCTCACCTATCTCTTAACTCTTGACTATATGTAATGACAATAGTTTTATTTTCACTGCATTTCACGTTCCGCTACGCTATATAGGTTAGTTGACATGCAATGAATAATTTCTATAAATATATATCACTAAAAATAGGTAATTATAAGAGGTGTTACAGCTAGTGCTGAGTGAGGTACAAATTGTTAGAGGTTCTCTAGGATAAATTCCTAGTGAGTCTTGCATCATTTAGTATTAGAGCCTTGGTTACAGAAATCAGGTTAGTACCCTTTTATTATCTTTGCTCAATGTTTTTCTTTGTCTTTGTTAATCCATGTTGATTTCAAGTTTTTTAGTTTGTTTTTTTCCTGCCTAGTTTGATTTGGTATCTTTGTATTCTTAGTGTTGTTATTCTATTTTGTGTGTTTTGCCTATTAAAAAAAAAAGAATTAGATTCCTAAAAAAAAAAGATAGAAAATCCAAAAATTTCAGTGTTGAACATTTAAAGTTGTAGATTATTTGGCAAGCTTCCTATTTTTGGCTAAAGTAAGTCCCAAGTTGTAACGCCATATTTTACTAACTTGCCTTATTCATATCTTAACTTCCTTCCATTGATATCACAAGTTTACCAAGAAAAATTATATTAAATATTCAAGTATTTTTGCATTACGTCATGGAAAAAATTTTGTTCCATGTCCCATGGACCATATGAAATCATCCATCTCATTATCCTATTTAAATACACACATAAAACTCAAAACCATCTCAAAATGTGGCCAACGACTTGAGCTCATAGCATATATACACAATATATTATATAGCTATCTCGGGTTAGTGCCAACTTTGAAAAATCATAACTAAATTTAAAAAAATAAAAATCATGCACACTATACCATTCTGGAAAGTTACAGATGTCTACTTTATGTAAAAATAAGTTCAGACTAAAACAAGAATGTCTAGCCATTGGATATTGATGAAACAGTACATAAACTTAGTTGGAGCTACTAGTACTGACACAAAATTTCAAAAGTTCATATCTCTTTACTCAAATATCCAATTGGGGTGATCTTGATAGCTATAGAAATATTATCATGTATAGCTTATGGCTGTAAAATTCCATGAGCATTGGGCACCATTTGACTCTCCAATGACACAAGAGAAGAAACTAACCATATGAACAATAACCACACCAAAATAGTAAAGATTTGGCAAATTTGAAAATTCATAATTAATTCCATAGAGCTCTAAATAATCTGGTCTTTAGCTTCCTAAAAAGATTTAGATGAGATCTATATGCATGGCAAATTTCATGAGGAAATTCATTCATTTGGTCAGATTGTGCTATAGGGTTCTAAAATTACTATTTGTGTGTTTCTTAAGGTCACAAAGGGTCCAAATTTGCTTCCAAGGCTTCCAAGGCCACTTGAGCATGTGGAAAAGTATCAAAATGGTCTACTAAACATGTCTTAAAGGTCCACAAATCTAAATTTCACAAACTCACTCTCCCACTCCAAGGTATACATAAGAACATACAAGCCTTTCTTTGTCATTCAATGTCACAAAGTTGCTATATCATTCACTTGGCATCAATTCTCATATATACATCAAGTATCCATGTAATTACACATGTTAAAATAATTATACAACATATTCATCATAAGGTTACATCATATGCCATCAAAATGGTTTCAAAGTGGACAAATTAACACATTTCTTTGTCAATCTTTGTCTTTCAAGCTTGGTGGCTTCCATTCTTTTGTTCACTTGGTCTACCTAGACATGTTAGGCAATGGGAAGGAAGGAATGGGATTTTAGGAATCCCAATAGCTCTTCTCCCTTTCAACCATATATATAAAGGATGCAAATTCAAGTCTAAAAATGCATGCATGGATATCATAGAATGCATAATTATTCATGGAGCATTTCTTGCATTCAAGAGATCATATAAAATGTAACACCATAGATTTCTAGCTTTGCCACATGCAAATTTTAAGTCTCATGCCAAGCATTACATAGGGAAGCAAGAAATATGGCATTAAAATATTAAGTTTTTTTGTGTTGCGCTATGCATAAATTTTCGTTTGAAGTCTCGTGGGCCATATGGACTCATGTATCACATTCTCATATTTAATTACATAGATACAACTCAAATTCATCACCAAAAGTAGCCTAGAACTCGTGTAAGTGCAAGAAACACATAAAATATCATAGTGTAGCTTCGGCCAGAATTGCATATTTTCTATCACAAATTTTGAAAAATCATAAATAATTATAAAAAAATTGAAATCATACATTTTTTAATATTCTGGAAATCTACAAATGTCTAATTTATTATAAAAATAATTCCAGGTCATGTAACATCAAGCATAATATTTTTGACATTCAAAAAGTGCTTAAGGTCTCAGCTGTCTGGGCTACTATCACAGTTTACTATCATAAAATTTGGAAATTTATAAATAATTCCAAAAAAATATAAATCATACAAATTTAGTCAATATAAGAACTTATGGATGTTAAATATAGGGAAAAAATATCTCTAGATCATTCCAAGTTCATTTAAGAACTGAATTATGATGGAATAGTACTGGAGGTCTAGTGGCGCTACTGGTACTAATAGTAAACTTCAAAAATACATAACTCTCTGCTCATACCTCCAAATGAGTTGATCTTGGTGGCCATAGAAATATTATAATCTCTAGTTTATTCTTAAAAAAATTCACAATTATTGGACACCATTTGACTATCGTATGACACAGAACACAAAACTAACCATATGAACTGTACATGCACCAGAACAGTAAAAAAATCTCAACTTTGAAAATTCATAATTAATTATTTAGAGCTCCAATTTTTCTGAACTTTAGCTTCCCAAAAATCTCTCAATGAGCTCTACATGTTTGCCAAATTTCATGGGAAGATTCATCCATTTGGTTAGTTTGTGCTATAAGGTTCCAGTTTAGTCATTTTTATGGTCTCAACTAGCATCAAAGTGTCTAAATTTGCTTCCTAAGCTTGTGTGGCCACTTGAGCAGGTGTGATTGCACCAAAATGGCATTTTAAACTTATCTCAAAGGTGCACAAACCCAGAATTTGGAAACTCACACTCTCACCCCATGCCATACACCAATTTCCATAATGCTAGTCTTACCATTCTATGTCCAATTTGCATTATAACATTCACATAACATAAATTCTCATTTGTGCATGATACATTAGCATAATTACATATTCTCATAGGGTCATAGGTCATATACAATAATAGATTATAATATTTTCCACTCATATGGCCATGAAGAAGCAAAACCATACACTTTGATGTCATATTCTCATCTTCTAAGTTGTTGGTTCCCATTACCTTGTTCTCTTAGTCCACCTAGCATGTTAGAATATTGGAGAGGAGGGAGTGAGATTCAAAGAATCCCAATATCTCATCTCCCTTTCAATCACACATAAAGTATGCAAACCAAGTCTTACAAATGCATGCATGAGCATATTGACATGTGCAATTATTCAAGAGACATCTTTAACATTTGAACAAGTCATACATAGCATACATAGGCTTGCCAAGTAAGTGAATTAGCCTCACCCATTCATTTGTGGATTTTGGACTTGCCTCACCCATTTCTTTAAAAGGTTTTCGACTCAACCTTACTCTTGGGAGTCAACCTTACTCTTGCAGACTCTTTACTTTGTCTTAACCAATTTCAAGGGTTCTTGGCTCATCCTCACCATGGCTAGAGGGTTCTTAGCTTCTCCACACTCAAGCAAATCCAAGCACGCATATTAGACATCATTTGAAAGTATAATGTAACATCATGACACCATGGAATAAAAACTCATGCTAGAATACTTTTCATAACTTAAAACACACACACACACACACACATTCAAAGATAATGTAAGCACACATTCATACATGGTAGAAGGTGGAGAGAGCTACCTTGGTTGCAATCACATACTTTTCTTCTTGAATTTGCTCTCCCTTTGTAACGTCTGATTTTTCGTAAAACATTGAAATGAGTCAGTTTTCAAAACAAGTCCCTTGAGATGAGTTATTTAAGGCTAACAAAAATTAAAATAAAATTTTAAATAATAGAAAATGAAGATCCAAGGTCTAAGATACTTGAAAACCCAAGCCAAATGAGCTAGGCCAAAGAAATCAAGTCTCACATCCTTGTGAGTGTGTGGCCGAAGGAGAGGAAGCATTCTCCAAAGGAAAAGTATGCTTTTTTAATCAAGGTAGCTCTCTCTTCTTTCTCTCATGCATGAGTGGGTATTTATGTTGTCTTTGAATGTATATGTGTATGTTTAAAGCTATGAAAGATGTTTTAGCATGTATCTATATGCCATGGCACCATGATGCATTGTTATGCACTTGAATGATGTTTTATGAACATGTTTTGGTTTGCTTGAGTGTGTTGAAGCCAAAAGTCCCTTAGTTAGGGTGAGGATGAGTCAAAAGTCACCAAGAATAGATAAGACAATGTTTAAAAGCCTCTAAAAAGTGAGGCTTAGTCAAAAGCCCTTTAAGAAAATGGGTGAGGCAAGTCCAAAATCCCAAAGAGAATGGGTGAGGCTAAACCATTTGCTTGGCAAGCCTATGTATGTTTTATGTGACTTCTTGGATGCCAGAAATATTCCATGAACAATTATCCAATCTATGATATCCATGCATGCATTTTTAGACTTGAATTTGCATCCTTATGTATGGTTGATAGGTAAAACAGCTATTGGGATTCCTAGAATCTCATTCCTTCCTCTCCATTGCCTAACATGTCAAGGTGGACCAAGTGAACCAAGGAATAGGAGCTTCCAAGCTTGAAGGAGAAAGATTGACAAGAAAGTGTGCTATTTTGTTCACCTTATAACCATTTTGATGTCATATAATGCAAACTTATGATGAATATGTTGTATAAACATTTGAACATATGTAAGTACATGGATACTTGATGTATGTATGAGATTCGATGCCATGTAAATGATATAGCAACTTTTTGACATTGAATGGCAAGATGAAGCTTGTATGTTCTTATGTATACCTTAGGGTGAGAGAGTGAGTTTGCGAAATCTGGTTTATAAACCCTTGAGGCATATTTAATAAACCATTTTGGTGCTTTCCCATTTGCTTAAGTGGCCATGAAAGCCTTAGAAGCAAATTTGGACCTTTTTGTGACCCTTTAAGAAGCTAAAATGGACCAAATTGGAACCCTATAGCACTATCTAAGCAAATGAATGAATTTTCTCATGAAATTTAGCATGCATATAGATCTCATCAAGATCTTTCTGGGAAGTTAAAGACTAGATTATTTGGAGCTTTGTGGAATTAATTATGAATTTTCAAATTTGTCAAATTTATGTTATTTTGGTGTGGTTGCTGTTCATATGGTCAATTTCTTCTCTTATGTCATTTGGGGGCTAAATGGTGTCCAATGCTTATGAAATTTTACAATCATAACCTAGGCATGATATACTTTCTATGGCCACTAAGATCACCCTAATTGGATGTTTGAACAGGGAGATATGAATTTTTGAAGTTCTATGTTAGTACTAGTAGCATCAGCTGAGTCTGTGTATTGTTCTATAGATTTCCAATAGCTAAAAATTCCTATTTTGGTCTAAACTTATTTTGAACATAAAGTAGACATCTGTAGCTTTCTAGAATGGTATAGTGTGCTTGATTTTAATATTTCTAGAATTAGTTATTATTTTGTAAAATTCATGACAAAAATCTAGTACATGAACCCGAGGCAACCTTCCATAATGTTGGGTAGATATGCTATGGAGCTTGAATTGTTGGCCACTTCTTGAGATGGTTTTGTTGTATGTGTAATTAAATAGGAGAATGAGATGGATGAATTTATATGATCCATAGGATACGAAATGAAAATTTTATCCATGACATAACACGAAAATAATATATTATTTTAATAGTAATTTTCTTGAGAAGTTGTGCTTGGCCAAGGTAATGAGTTTGGAATGAGATGAAATAGGCTAGATAAATATGGTGTTACATTTATTGGTATTAAAACAAAGTTCCAGGCCTTATAGGATTGTATATGGCTTGAGGAAGTAATGTTACAAGAATGTATGAGCTTGTTTTAGGCATTTTGGGCATGTGAATGTGACATATGTCTATGTTCATGTTGAATAAGTTGTTAGAATGGTCTTTGAGTAGGTAGTGAACATTATGAGAGGTAGGCCTCTAGGGTTAAGCTAGTAAGGCTAGAATGGAGTAGATTAATCTTATGGCTAAAGCTCTATAGGTTATGGTAGCTTGCCGGGATCTGTGGCAAGCTGTGTGTGTTTGCAGTAAAAGGTTATTATCATGTTACTGCAAAAAAAGCTTGCTTAGAGAGACCATGAGAGGCCTAATCCCCCCTGGTTGTCATCTCTAACCATTCTGAGATGTTTCGCCTGAGATAAAGATAGGCAGTGATATAACAGTATGAGATGAAATTGTTGTTGCCCAAGAATCAATTAGAGGGGAAATGAGAGAGTTACCTCCCAACCATGACACCAAAATGTCTAGATGAATTAAAAAGTTTAGAAAATTATTCCTTAAGTCAAAGGCCAGAGTCTATAGGCAACACTCTGCTGAGCCTAACAGCCCAAATGTACCAATTGGCTATATATGAATAATGCAAGGGATAAAACTTTTTAGCCTTATTAAGGGGCTGGGCACAAAGACAGTTAAGGCTTGAATCATGAAGCCAGACCAGAGGTGCTAATGATGATAGAGTGCATTGCTATATGGAAGGCCTTGTTGGTTATATTCAAATTAATATAAGAAATGACCTATTAAGAGGTCGAACAGAGCATAGAGTAAGACCCCTAATGTGAGCGAGATAAAGAGAGATAAATGAGACACTGGCAGATGCTAAAAATAATTAAGCCAAAGATAAGTAGTGGGCCTAGTACATGGGTTTAAGAAAGAGACTAGCCCAACTTATGAATGAAACTAAGCATGTTTAAAATTGAGTAGTACCTAGAGTTAATCCATTAGACATGGTAGTAGTAAGCTTGTTAAGATCCACCTATAAAGTGTTAACTCAAATCTAGAATGCTATTCTATATGCTAATGAACGATGCACTCTCACCGTAACCTCCGGATATGCAAAGCATACTATAGGTATATATGTAAAGGGTACATCTGTGTAGAAGAACAAGTGTCATACCCTCATTTATTATATGTTATTAGTCACTGTTAAAAGATCTTGTACTCACTAGCAAGAAAATCCTGTTTGACAAGGTCTCAAACTTTATATTGCAAAATGCAAGACCTTGTCGACAAGATCCTAGATCGTGGTGACAGGATATCCTCATAGCTATTAAATTGATAAAATTTAATGTTGATAGCATCAAGAATGTAGTGAGTTTATAAAGAGGGTATACCTTAGGGATGGTACCCTAGAGTGAAAATGAGACGTAATGAGATAGAAGACCACTTAGTTAGTGGTCAGTTACTCTCTAAGAAGGAAAGCCCCGATTTAGTAATTATAGTGATAGGGCAAAGATGAGGAAGAGTTGAGAAACAAGCACTTAGCAAAGGATACCTTCACCTTAGTAGTGACTAAAGGAGAGTTAATAGAGTAAGTATAGTAAAGATAGTTAAGTGAGAGTTTAGTACTTTATCAGATGAGCTTCCCTAGCATGAGACTCATGTAATGTAAAAGCTCACGAGTACTAGAGTACTAAGTGGAGCATAAAGTTACTGATAAAGTAGATTCAGGACATTAAGAAAATATATGACCTGAATTGGGTTAGCATAACCCTATAAGTAGTAAAGTATGTCCTAGAGATAAAAGAAAAAAGAGAGAGGAGATGAGGTAAGCAGTTAATACCTCAAGTGCCTCTAAAGAAGCTAATGGAATTAAAAGCCACTTAAGAAGGTGAGCTCTAGGATTATGTAAAGTGGTAAGGTAAGCCATGAGCTTTAAAGAAAGCAAACTTTAAGGTTCACAGGGAACAATTCCTTACAAAGGAATGGTCTAGTTAAGAACAAAGCAAGAGAGTAAGAGGAAGTAGACTCTTCCCCACTTTACAGAAAGTGAGTTAGTAAAAGTGAACCCAAGAGGAATAAACATGCTCTTAAGTATAGAGAAAGTGTGTAATGATGTCAGAATCGAGGACATAATAAATCAAAAACAGATAAATAGATAATATGAAAGAATGTACTAGCAAGTACCATTGTCCTTGTTACATATGTCAGTGAAACATGATGAAATGCCCTAACTAAAGGTAACTGGGCAATATGAATGACGTCAGGGTAGTGCAATAAATGACATGAGAAATTAGAGAAAGAGTTCCCTCTCTTGGAGTGTTATTTGAAATAAAGAGAGATATAACATGCTAATAGGAGGGTACTTTAGATTGTTGGGAAACTCGTAATATATCGGCAATAGTGGCTTGAGCTCAGTTATAATGCGCCTGTGTATTAGTGATTGATGCTATGATTTGCTTGCAACAATAGTTACATGATATTGAGTCTAACCAACTTAGTAGTAATGTAACTTGAGTGCATAGCAAATAATGGCATCAACCAAAAAAAGGGTCTCGATAATCAAAGAGTATCCTAGTTAGTTAAATCAAGAGATAAGCTAAAGAAAGAGAAGTAAGGGATTCCAGTAATATCAGAATGATAAGAAATGTATGTAAAAAGGAATCCCTAGTAAAGAATAATGATGCAAAAGGGAACGTGCTAGCAGTATTAGAATGTAAAAGTTAGAGTCCCTTATGATATAACTAAATGAAGTGAAAAGGGACTAGCCTACAACCTCTATCCTACAAGAGATGTTAGATATACTTGATGTATATGATGCCTTGGTGTTGAAGGCACTTAAAAGTAGAATAATGGCACAGTTAGAAATTGTGAGATATAAGAGGAAAGACAAAAAGAGTACAGGTAAAGTGTAGCAAGCTAGTAAGAGTAAAAAAAGAAAGCCTAAATGAAAGACTTAAAGTGGGGACCTAAGGATCCCATAGGAAATAGTGAGTGAAAATCAAGATTCTCTGAAGTATTGTTTTAATGGGATCAACAGAGAAATAAGCGACATAAAACCCACTTCACATGAAGAGCATAGTAGATATATGAGTTCAGCCTTAGCCATTATGAGTGATGGTTATCAAACTTAGTGAGCATATACTTTATTATCAGATACAGTGATCTAAGGCTTTGGCATCCCTTAGAGGTGGATTACAATAGGTCCTAGCACAGTATAGGGGGTTGTTGTAGACCTTAACTGGGCTCTGAGAGGTCGCAGTAGACCTAGGGGTCACAATAGATTGCATAGAGATATAGAAAGCCCATAGTTATAGGACAGCAGTTTTTTAGGGAGATGATGGCCTGAGATAGTTTTCCCAGATCAACTAGTCTCAGAGACCAGTATAGTTTCTGACAATTTTATCTCAGAGATTAAAGACCTCTTAAGTTTGGTAGACTATTACCACAGAGATATGAAGGCTTTACTCAGATAGTTAGATCACTTACTAGATCTCTTGAAAGATGAGCATAGTGTGTGGGATAACAAAAGCAAGAAAGTAGCTTTCTAGTATTATAACTAGATGAACCACTACCCAGTAGACATTGGACTTGACTCAAGGATAAAGAAATCCCTATATACCAAAGTCATATGTTCAGAGAGGGGTCAAGTGTAGTTTGTTTTGATGGAGTAAGTGGTAACTATGTCTCCAACAGTAGAGATTATGAAAAATTAACATCCCATAAGAATTCAATAGTAGTCAGTAGTAGTTGCTCTTCAATGTTAGTATAGGAAAGAGTAAGAGTATGATGATTAGTCATTAAGCTGAAGAGTTATATAAGCCCTCTCTCGAGTGAATAAAGAGAGTAATACACAATTCAAGCCTGAAAATGCAAGGGTCAAAGTAAGAAATGAGACTGGGATGATTGAGAATAACAACCCTTTGAAAAGGAGCTATAATCCCAGTAAGTGATATAACTATGAGACTTACGATAGAAAGAAATATGATGATAAATCATGGGATGAGCTAGTGAGAAAACAAATAAGATTAAATAGTGGACTAATATTTAAGTAAGTTAAATAAGTAGACAGAGGTCTCTAATGGCTTTTAATGAATAGAGAACAACAATGAGATCTTATAGAAAGCTATTAAGAGATGATAAGGGAGATTTAATATTAAGTATGCTATCTCCTAAGGGATATACAATAAGTCCACTAGACAAGGCACATGCAAGTAAGTCCACTAGGCATGAAAGTCAATCCCTATAAATGGGATAAGATTAATCAAATATGAAATAATAAGCTCTCCCAGGAGATAGGCCAGAGTATAAGAGCATATGCAGTGTCAAAAACTACTTTCCCTTATGATAAGAGCAAGTCAAAGGCTCTGTAGCAATAACATGGAAAAAGAGAATCATAAACTAGTGACGTAAATTCCTTGGCAGAAGAGCTCAGTCTCTAAAGAAAGTAAATAGAGCTAAGAAGAAGGGAAAGAAAGGGTCAGTTAGTGAGTATATGAGAAATGCTAGATGAGGTTATACCTCTAAATTTTGAGGACGAAATTTATTTAAGGGGGGAGCAAATGTAACATTTGGTACCTCTATAAATGGAATTTCTTTATAACATTTTGATCTCCCCACCTATATAGATGTCATGCCTCATTCTTCTCCTCCCTAAACTAACTTCATTTCTACCCTAAAACAAAGAAGAGACCTAGAGAGTGAGGCGCACAAGGGAGAAAGAAAAAGGAAAAGAAGATCAAGTGAAAGGTATGGAAATTCATGGATTTTCTTAGTTTCTCTTTAGCAAACTCTTTCTCCTCCTTCTTCTCTTCTTTCCCATGAATTTATTGATGTATTTAGGGCTATTTTAAGGTCAGACCAAGGGGGGAAAATTTAAGTTTAAGGAAAAGCATCCAAGCAAAAGGAAGAGCATCCAAGAAAGGCTAGGAAATCAAGGTAAAAGGCCAGTCTCGATGCTTCTTCTTTATTCTTGGATGTGTGTAGTTCGACCAACCTAGGGGACATCTAAGAGGAGTTGGATTTTAAACCAAACCAAGGATGAATCTTAGGAAAATGAGTGAGGAGAATAAGAATATGCAAAGGAAACAAAGAAAGAGCCATGAAATTGTAAGATAGAAAAGCTAGGGTTTTAGTTGCACCTTGGCTTGTAAGATAATTTCTAGCCATATATTAAGGTGTTTAAGAGTTCATATGAGTTTCTAAGACACCAAGAAAGCCCCCCACATGATTCTCCCATCAAAGAAATCAAAATAACTCCATTGGTGCCATATGATGTCATAGTCTCGACCTAGCATGGAAAGAGCACCAAGAGAGTGTTTTAATTTCTTCCAAGCTTGGTTTTGTATCATATATGATGGGAAAGGGTGAGAGGAAGCCTAAGAAGTGAGATAGTATCATAGGTTCTATATTGTGACTTACAAAAGCAACACGTAGTTAGGCTCCTCAAATGGATTGTGTGATGACTTCAAGAGATCTAAATGTAGTCAAGAACTATAAAGTGATGGAAAGAATGGAGCCAAGATCATGGATTATAAGTGTTGCCTCATTAGGTGCATTATGAAACTACAAATGAGTCATAGGAAAAATCTAGCTTTTAAAATGAATGTGTGGTTTTAGACATTGTTCCAAGAGTGTAATTGGCTTCCATATGATGTGTCCAGGCTAAAGAAATCAAGTCTCACATTCTTGTGAGTGCGTAGCTGAGGGAGAGGAAGGATTCTTAAAAGGAAAAGTTTGCATTTGTAACTAAAGTAGTTATCTCTTATTTTGCTCATGCATGAGTGGGTGTTTATCTTATCTTTGAATGTATGTGTGTATGTTTTAAGATATGAAATATGTTTTAGCATGTATCTATATGCCATGGTACCATAATGCTTTATTATGCACTTGAATGATGTTTTATGAACATGTTTTAGTTTGTTTAAGTGTAATGAAGCCAAAAGTCCTTTAGCTAGGGTGAGGATAAGCCAAAAGTCCCCAAGAATGGGTGAGACAAAACCCAAAAGTCTCTAAAGATTAAGGCTTAGTCAAAATTCTCTTAAGAAAATGGGGTGAGGTAAGTAAAAAATCCCAAAGAGAATGGGTGAGGCTAAATCATTTATTTGGCAAGCCTATATATGTTTTACTTCTTGGATATAAGAAATGTTCCATGAATGATCATGCAATCTATGATATCTATAATACCATATATTTCAAGCTCATTTTATACTATCTCTATGCCTCATATCAAGCAACTCACAAAGAGGCAAGGAAAAATAGCATTAAATAATGCATTTAAGGCATTACGTCGCGTATAAAATCTTCTTTTAGAGTCCCGTGGATCATATGGACTCATATATCATATTCTCATATATAATTACATAGATACAACTCATTTTCATCACCAAAAGTGGCCCACAACCCATGGAAACCAAAGAGAAGCATAAAACTCATACTTGTATTTTCGGCCAGAATGTTACCATTTCTGTCACAAACTATAGAAAATCAGAATTAATTTTAGAAAAATTAAAATCATGAATTTTTGGATATTCTAGGAAGCTTCACATGTCTACATTATGCTAAAAATATGTCTAGACCATAATATCCAACATAGAAGATGTTTGACATTCAAAAAAGTTCAGAGATCTGGCTGTCCATAGGTACTGCCACAAAATTCTGTAACAAATTTTCAAAATGTCCAATTAATTCCACAAAAATCCAATCCATGGAAATGATACCAATCTAGAAATCTGTGAATGTTAGCTAGAGGAAAAAAATAATACAAACTAGCTCAAGCACGCTTAGACTTCAAAAATCAATCAAACAGTACCTAAGGTCAGTCGGAGCTTCTAATACTGGACAGAATCTTTAAAAATTCATATCTCCCTCTCTAGACATCCAAATGGTGTGTTTTCAGTTGGCACAAGTCACTCAAAATGTCTAGTTTCTTTGTATAAAAAATTTGTAACAATTGGACATCATTTGAGCCCTGTGTGATAGATTCCATTTTCGAACCTAAGTGAACAGTAACATGACCAAAACCAAAATTTTTTGCAACTTTGGAAATTCATCAAATATTCTTTAGACCTCTAAAAATTCTGTTCTTTAACTTTCCAAAAAGATCTCAACAAGATCTAATTATATGCCAAATCTTAGATCAAGAAGAGCTCATTTGGATAAAAAGTGATATAGGGTTCTAAATTGGTCAATTCTTGGTCAATACAAGATACCAAAATGTCCAAATGGCTTTCCTTGGGGTTTGGCACCTCTTGGGTAAGTCTAAAAGTATGAATATAACTTGTGTGAGCTGTCCAAGGAGTCCCAAGCCTCATGCATCTCATTTTGGCTATTCCACTTCCATTTGTATACAATTACATGAAGCCCTTTAAGAGGCTAATCTCCCACAACATACTCATTTTGCATTCTAGGATTCACATAACATATCCTCTCATTTATATATATCACATATTAATATAATTATACATGCTCAAGAGGTCATAGACCATATACAACAATGGGTTACATCATTTGACATCAATATGGCCTTAAAGAACAAAAACTATGCATTTTGATGTCAAGCTTTCATTTTCTCATATGATTGGCTCCATTCCCTTGCTCTCTTGGTCCACCTAGCATGTTAAAACATTGGAGAGACGAGAATGAGATTCAACAAATCCTAATAGCTCATCTTCTATTCAATCATACATAAAGTATGCAAAACAAGTCTTATAAATGCATGCATGAGCATGTTGTCATGTGTAAATATTCAAGAAGCATTTTTATCATTTGAGCAAGTCATACATGGCATACAAAAGTCTTGCTAAGCAAGTGGATTGGCCTCACCCATTTACTTGTGGATTTTGGACTTGCCTCACCCATTCTTTAAGAGGTTTTTGGACTCAACCATACTTTTAGGAGTCAACCTCACTTTTGGGAGACTCTTTACTTTGTCTCAACCAATCTTAAGGGTTCTTGACTTATCCTCACTATGGCTAAGGGTTCTTGGCCTCACCACACTCAAGCAAACCAAAGAAAATATCATAAATATCATTTGAAAAACATAATGCATCATCATGGTACCATGGAGTAAGAGCTCATGCTAGAACATTTTTCATGGCTTGAAATACATATACACACATTCAAAGACAAGTAAAGTAAGCAATCATGCATGAGAGAAGGTGGAGAGAGCTACCTTGCTAGTATTTGTACACTTTTTCCTTAAGCGTTGAATCCTCTTCCTTGACCTCACACACCCAAGAAGGTGGTGATCATTCCTTTTGGCCCAGAAACAATTTATGGAAGCCAATTAGGTTCATGGAATTAATTCAAAGGCCACACAATTTGCTTAGACTCTAGCTTGGTCTATAAACCCCTTTATGTTTTCAGGAATGCACCTAATGAAGCAACACCTATCAAATAAATTATAAGCTCCATTCTTTTCTTTCAAACATGATTCTTGACTCCTTTTAAGTCTCCTGGAGTCATCACACAATTAAAATAAAGAGCCTAACCACATATTGCTTCTTTAGGTCATATTATGGAACATATAAGGCCAAATCACTTTCTATGGTTTCTAAATTTGTTCCAAGGCTTCCTCTCATATTCCCCCATCATACATGATGCAAAAATAAGCTTGGAAGAAATTAAAACACTCCCCAGGTACATAAACTCTCCTTGGCCAAAGTTATGCTTCCATAAGCCATCAATGGAGTTTTCTTGCTTCCTTTGATGGAAGAATCATGTAGGAAGCTCTCTTAGTGTCTTAAGAGCCTATATGAACTCTTAAACATCATAAAATATGGCTAGGGTTGATGATAGAGTTCAAGGTGCAATCAAAACCCTAAATTTTCTGTCTTGCAAATTCATAGTTTTTACTTAGATTTCTTTGCATATTCTTATTCTCCTCCCTTAAATTCCTAAGATTCACCCTTGGTTCTACCTAAAATTCAAGTTCTCCTACATCTACATATATGGGTGAAATAAGGAAAAGAAAGGGCAAGTAGCTGCCATAGGATAGAAGATTTACCTTGTTTTTCCTTATTTTCTTGTTTGATTCTCACTTTCCTTGGCCTCCTCTCTTCAAATTTGAATTTTTCCCCTTGTTCTTCTCTCAAAACATATCCAAAAATTTCAACAAAACCATAGGAAGAAAGCTCAAGAGGAGAGGAACAAGTTTGGAAGAAGAAGGAGCATGAAAATCCATGAAATTTCTTACCTTTTCCTTGCTTTTTCTCCTCCTTTCTTCTCCTCCATGGTGCTCCTAAGAGAGCTAGTGTTTTCTCTGGCTTTTGGGCAGAATGGGTCATGCAAATGAAGGGGAGAAGAAATAAGAAACTTAAAGAGTGTTCAAGAAGCTTCCACTTTCTTAAAAATTCTAATTTTGTCCTTCATTTTTGGCATTTTGTTTCTAACTCGTTTTAGCTCCTTTTTTAGAACCATCTTTTTCATTATAAAACTTAGATTCCCAATTTAGTAAAAAGCCTTTGGAATCACTCAAATCGGAGTTAAAATCTTCCCGAATTAATCAGTCAAAATTCGGGTTAATCGACATTAGAAAACATCCACCGGAGGGGTTTTAACTGTCCCAAGGCTTTCCATGGTTTTCAGGGCCTTTGAGAACCCCAGAGAACTCAAAATTTTCATTTAAAAAGCTCTCCTATGTGAATTCCAAAATTTGCTCAAAATGACAAAAATGCCCTTACGTTTCGTCAATCTTTCGTCATAATTTGTTTCTTCATTCTAGCTTCGTTTTTCTTTCCTTCTGAGCCTAGAATTCTCATTTTTAGGAGTCTAGAATGCTTCTCAAATGTTTTGGGACCTTAACTACATCATTTCAGGGGACTTGCTTTTATATCCGGTGAATTTCGTTCTTTTATAGAGAAATCATACGCTACGTTTCTCACATTTTCTCTCGTTTTCAGAGAACTGAATGTTACAATATCTATCCATGCATTTTTAGACTTGAATTTGCATCCTTTATATATGGTTGAAAAGGAGAAGAGCTATTGGGATTCCTAGAATCTCATTCCTTCCTCCCCATTGCGTAACATGTCTAGATAAACTAAGTGAACTAAAGAATGGGAGCCACCAAGCTTAGAAGAGAAATATTGATAAGAAAGTGTGCTATTTTGTTCACTTTGTAACCATTTTGATGTCAGATGATGTAACCTTATGATGAATATGTTGTATAACCATTTGAACATGTGTAAGTACATGGATACTGACGACTGTGTCGCGCAATCTCAAATAAAACTAGGAAGCAAAATAAATTTTATAGTTAATGGTGCAATCCTAGGTCATCTCCCTTGGAGTTTATGCCTCAAAATTTTTTTTTTATGGAAGGGGTATTCTAAGTATTGCTACTTGAAACTTATTTTGGGGTTGAAGTACTAGAATTTAATTGAACTAAATTTAATTGACAAAAATCAAAAGAACTTAAAACTAAATGAGGTGAACAATTAAGAGAATATGGTAGCTAGCTTTGCATTGGACTCCCTAGAATTCAATTATCCTTGCCCTTGATTTAGTTTACCAAATTTGGAATTAATTCCTTGCTCTTTAGTGTATTCCTTAAAAAGATTCTTGAATAACCATCCAAGGTTCAATTTATTAATTATACAAGGAATTTGGAACCACAAGAAACCTTGAATAACTAATTAATTGAATTAAAAATAAGAACACACTTTAACCAAATTTAATTGATTAATAGAATCTATTGCACAATTCACTTAAGATACTAATTGACCAATTAGATTAATTAATTCCTCAAACAATTAATTGCACAAAAATTCTAGCTAATTAATCCAACAACCATTGCATTAATTAACCAAAGATCAAGAGGAATTTAAAGGTGCATTGCACAGCACTAATTCTAGAATTTTTATAAATATGTGATGATCGCAATTAAGATTCCAAAATTTAATTATATTCAACAAATCATTCCAATAATTTTCAGCAATTAAATTCCTAAATCAATCAACTAAACCTAGTCAAATTAATAAAAGATTTAATGCTGGAATTTAAAAGATATAGCAACGAATATTTATCCAATTTTGTGAGAAAATATGGGGCTCAAATCTTCATCTGGGAGTTTCCAAATTTCAGCCAGCCACCATGGGTGATTTAAGCTGCCATGGAGATTTTATTTGGAGGAGAGTTGATGGATTGAGTTGCAGCCATGGATGGTTGATGAAAGAATGCTCCAGGAGTCTCGTTCTCCACGCCTCTCCTATTCTGTTCTTCCTCTCTTCACGTATAGCACTCTTTTTCTATTCTCTTCCTGCGTTCTTCACGTTCTAGTTTACTCTCTAGAATGAGTGAAGGAGTCTATATATAGGCGAGGATTTTCGAAGATATGGAGGTGTGAATGGGTTGGAGTCTGGATAATGAATCAGAGGCGTGAATGGGTTGGATTCTGGACGATGGAATTGCATGAATCCCCCTCGGAGTGTGCTTCTAGATGATTTAAATATGCTCCCGTTCACGTGATTTTTTTAATTGACTCCACGTCAACTTTGCATGCAAGAATAAACCATTAAATCTGCTGCTCGTGCTGCTTCATTCTCTTCCTCACGTGCTGCCTCTCCTCGTCAGCTTCTCCTTTCTTTCAGCCACCTGAATCTTCTCCTGGATGCTTCGTTTAAACCATCAACTGGAGCATTTGCTCTATCTCTGCATTAACATATTATACTCTGATCTACCTTCTATTTTCGCTGCTTCATCATTCTTTCTCCATTTCAAAACAGTAGCTTCTTGCTTTTCAACCAGAACTTACATTCTTCCACGTTCCTCATGTGCTCAGCTCATTGCTTGCTTGCTCTGTTCTGTGCTTCTTCTCTTTGATTCATCACTTCTATTCTTCTCCTCGTTCAGCTCGTGGCTTGCTTGCTTTTCTCTTCTTAATCACGTATGAATGTGTAAGCCATGTGTGAGATGGAGCTGTGAGCTTTGTTTTGTTGCTACAATGTGTTGCTTCTCTTCATGCTCTGTTTTCTACATAAAAACTGTAGCAAACATATTCTGCACCACTTTGAAACTGCAGCTCCTTCCATTTGCTCGAGTTTGTTCTGTACTTACATCTCCTCTAACTCCCTCGGCTACTGCAGTCCCTCTCTGCCCAGGTTTTCCTTTTCTCGGACAGTCCAGCAAAGGAGAAGGTGAAGGATGAATGGAACAGCAGCCAAAAAGAAGCATCCTTCTCCTCTGCAGCTCTTCACTCAGCTTGTGTAGCTTCATTCAGCCCATGCTCCTTTGAAATTTGATCATGCAATTCGTTCTTTTCTCCTCCTACAGCTAGAGCTCCTTCGCGCTTCTTCACGTTGCTACGTTCTTCATGCATGGTTCTTCTTTTTAAGCTCAAGTGTGTAGCTTCATCTCATGCATATATATATATTCTTTTCAATATTCAGATTGTATTTGCCCATAATCTGCATAAAAAAAAGGAGAAAAATTCACTAAAATACTTTATGCGTTTAAAATCATCATTTTTCAATTAAATTCAATTTAATTTTTCAATTCATTTGCCCAAAAGAAAATTCTGCACAAAATTAAAAAGTGTTTTAAAGATTGCAAATATTTAATCAACAAAGAATTTTGGAGAATAAAATCTTAGCAATTTAAATCCAAAAATTCTCCTAATTAATTCAAAATTGTATTATTTTCCAAAATTAACCACAAATTCAAATATTGTATAATAAATCCATTTAAGCTCAAATTAATCATTAAAAACAATAATAAATGTGGATAAAATATATGAAAATTAGCACTTATCAGATACTTGATGTATGTATGAGATTTGATGCCATGTGAATGATATAGCAATTTTTTGACACTGAATGGCGAGATGAAGCTTGTATGTTCTTGTGTATACCTTGGTTTGAGAGAGTGAGTTTGTGAAATCTGGTTTATGAACCCTTGAGGCATATTTAATAGACCATTTTGGTGCTTTCCCACATACTCAAGTGGCCATGAAAGCCTTAGAAGCAAATTTGGACCTTTTGTGACCCTTTAAGAAGCATAAATGGACCAAATTGGAACCCTATAGCACAATCTAACCAAATGAATGAATTTCCTCATGAAATTTAGCATGAATATATATCTCATCCAAATATTTTTGGGAAGCTAAAGACTAGATTATTTTGAGCTCTGTGGAATTAATTATGAATTTTTAAAATTGCTAAATTTCTACTGCTCTGGTGTGGTTGTTGTTCATATGGTCAGTTTCTTCTCCTATGTCATTTGCGGGACAAATGGTGTCCAATGTTCATGAAAATTTATAGGCATAAACTAGACATGATAATATTTCTATGGCCCCCAAGATCACCCTAATTGGATGTTTGAGCACATAGATATAAATTTGTGAAGTTCTCTGTCAGTACTAGTAGTGTTAGCTGAGTCTTTGTACTGTTTCATCAATGTCCAGTAGCTAGACATTTCTGTTTTGCTTTGAACTTATTTTCACATATAGTATACATCTGTAGCTTTCTAGAATGGTATAGTGAGCTTGATTTCAATTTTTTTAGAATTAGTTATGATTTTTCAAAGTCCATGATAGAAATCTAGCACATGAACCCGAGGTAACCTTCCATTATTTTGGGTAAATATGCTATGAGCTCGAGTTGTTGGCTACATTTTGAGATGGTTGAGTTGTATATGTGTATTTAAATAGGAGAATAAGATGGATGAGTTCATATGGTCCATAGGATATGAAATGAAAATTTTATCCATGACATAATGTGAAAATAATCTATTATTTTAATGGTATTTTTCTTGAGAAGTTGTGCTTGGCCAAGGTAATGAGTTTGGAATGAGATGAAATAGGCTAGATAAATATGGTGTTACATATGACATTGCATCATGGTACCATGGCATATAGATACATGCTAAAACATTTTTCATAACTTAAAACATACATACACACATTCAAAGACAAGATAAACACCCACTCATACATGAGAGAAAGAAGAGAGAGTTACCTTGGTGTACAACAACACACTTTTTCCTTTGAAAATGCTTCCTCTCTCTCATCCACACACTCACAAGGATGTGAGACTTGATTGCTTTGGCCAAAACACATTACATGGAAGCCAATTACACTCTTGGAACAATTTCTAAAGCTACACATGCACTAGAAAAACTAGATGGCTCATATGGTTCAATTTTGGTTCCATAAGGCACCTAATGAAGCAACACCAATAATTCATGATCTTGGCTTCATTCTTTCCATCCATCTATGGTTCTTGACTCCACTTAAGCCTCTTGGAGCCATCATACAATTCATTTAAGGAGCCTAACTACATGTTGCTTCTTTAAGTCACAATATGGAACCTATGCTACCATCTCACTCCCTAGGCTTCTTAAATTTTTTCAAGGCTTTCTCTCATATTCTCCCATCATATATGATATAAAACCAAACTTGGAAGAAATTAAAACTATCCTTTGGTGCCTCTCCACCCTAGGCCAAGGCTATGCTTCTTTAAAGGGATGAAGGAGTTGTTTTGATTTCTTTGATGGGAGAAGCATGTGGAAAGCTCTCTTGATGTCTTAGAAAATTATATGAACTCTTAAACATCTTAATTTATAGCTAGAACTCATCTTACAAACCAAGGTGCAACTAAAACCCTAACTTTTCTATCTTGTAAATTCATGGTTCTTTCTTTGTTTCCTTTGCATATTCTTATTCTTCTCACTCATTTTCCTAAGATTCACCCTTGGTTTAGTTTAAAACTCAACCTCACTTGGCTATCCCTAGGTCGGCTGAACCACACACATCTAAGAACAAAGAAGAAGAAGCATGGAACTAGCATTTACCTTAGTGTTTCTAGATTTTTTTAAGAGCTCTTCCTTTACTTGTGTTCCTTTCTTGAAACTCAAACTCCTCCCCTCTACTCTAAGCTCAAAATAGACCAAAAAGATTCAATCAATCCATGGGAAGGAAGAGAAGAACGAAGGGAAGAAGTTTGCTAAAGAGAAACTAAGAAAATCCATGAATTTCCATACATTTCACTTGGTTTTTCATCTCCTTTTTCCTCTTCCCTTGTGCACCTCACTCTCTAGGTCTCCACTCTATTTTAGGGCAGAAATGAAGTTAGTTTAGGGAGGAGAAGGATGGGGTGTGACTTATATATAGATGGGGAGATAAAATTGTTCTAAAGAAATTTCATTTACGTCCTGTAAACTTGACATTTTTGTTTTCAGTTCGTTTTAGAACTATTTTTTCCATCATAAAATTTAGATTATTAATCTTATAAAATAATTTTGGAATCACTCAATTTGGAGCTAAACCCTTTCCGAATGAAAGGGTCAAAGTTCAGGTTAACCGTCATTAGAAAATGTACACTAGAAGGGTTTTAACTGTCCCGAGAATTCTCATATTTTTCAGGGCCTCTGAGTACCCGAGAGAGCTCAAATTTTCCATTTAAAATGCCCTCTTGTGAGTATTCTAAAAATTTCCTAAAATTACAAAAATGCCATTACGCTACATAGCTATTTCGTTAAATTCCATCTAGTTATTTTAGCTTCGATTTCAGGGCTTCTCTAGCCTCCTGTTTTTATTACTTAATGTCTAGATTGTTATTCTAATTTTTTGGACCTTAACCAATTTATTTCAAAGGACATACTTCTGAAATATATTTGTTTTCATCATTTTTACGAAAACCGCACATTACAATTATCTCCCACTTAAATAAATTTCATCCTCAAAATTTAGATACATACCTTATAGGAAGAGTTCTAGATACTTCTTCCTTAGTTCTTCTTCCTACTCCTAGGTGGCTTCTTCAGGAGACAACGCCTCCAAACCACTTTCACTAGCGGTATTATCTTATTCCGTAACTGCTTGAGTCTAACATCCACGATATGATCTGGTGATACTATATAAGACAGATTATCTTGTAACTGCACATTTTCATACACTATGACATGTGAGGGGTCAAGTTAGTACTTTTTGAGCTAGGATACATGTAACACCATATTTATAGAAGCTCATCTCTCATCATTTCTAGTCTCACTTCCTTGGATCTAACAAGCTTGCCAAGGAAAACTATTAAAAATATTCATTTATTTTGTGTTACGTAGTAGATAAACTTTTAATTTTATATCCTGTGAATCATATGAACTCATCCATCCCATTTTCATATTTAAATACATAAATACCATTCAAAACCATCCCAAGAAGTGGCCTAGAACTCGAGCTAATGGAGTATATGCATGAAAATAGTGTGTGTAGCCTCGGGTTGATTTTCTAACTTTCTGTCATGAACTTTGAAAAATCATAACTAATTCTAGAAAAATCAAACTTAAGCACACTATACTATTCTAGAAATCTACATATATTTACTTTATTATAAAAATAATTTTAGACCAAAATAAGAAGTCTAGCCACTAGAAATTAATAGAAAGTTACCCAAACTCATTTGGCACTACTGGTACTATCCTTAAACTTCAAAAATTCATATCTCCCTGCTCAAATGTCCAATTAGGGTGATCTTAGTGGCCATAAAAAGCTTATCATGTCTACTTTATGTCTATAAAATTTTATGAGTATTGGACACCATTTGACCCTTAAATGACAGCACAAGAAACTAACCATATAAATAGTGCTTATACCATAACAATAAAAAAATATTAATTTTGAAAAATCATAATTAATTCCACAGAGCTTCCAATAATTTGGTTTTTAGCTTTTCAAAAAGCTCTAGATGAGATCTATATGCAGGCCAAATTTCATGAGCAAGTTCATTCATTTGGTTAGATTTTGATAATGGGTTACAAATATGTTATTTTGGTATCTTTTAAGGGTCTCAAATAGTCCAAAATTGCTTCTAGGATCACCATGGCCACTTGAGCATCTGAGAAAGCACCAAAATGGTTTACTAAACATGTCTCAAAGGTGCATAAACCCGGATTTCACAAACTTAGATTTTCACCCCAAGGTATACACAAAATACATAAGCTCGACTATGGCATTCAATGTCCAAGTCATGCAATATCATCCATATTGTCACATTATAAATTTCTGTAACTATTAACATGATCAAAGTTGGTGAGGAGCTAACTTGATTAATAAATACTAAAGAGAAGGGTAGATCCTAGGAGACCTAAAAGAGATAATAACATATTCACTTGTTTAATATGAGAGTAAGTAAGGATACTTTAAGGCAAGCTTGCAACAATTTATGATAGCACCTCCTTACTTCCACCTACGTAGGGATGTGAGTATGTGTACTCGGCCAAGTAGCAACCCCATTAGCCTTGTATATTGTAAGCTTAAAACTACCAAAATCTTGGAATGAGTCTTTGAATTACCAACATATACATGGCTGAATGAATGTGATAGGGGAGAATGAAATAAGAAAACTACAAACCTACTCTTGAAAGGCTTCACCGAAGATGTGTGTGTATGTAGTCACTAAAATACTAAGGCATGGAAATAATCCTAGCCGTGAAGTGGAGAAAGCATCCATTTAATGTAGGTTAATGGAGAAAAAGAATATATATCATGTGCTGCCACCTAACATGTGTACCGAATAGAAAATGGGGTAACAAAAGAATTAACTCACAACCTTCCCTTAATACCTCATGCTTCCTTATGTGTAACATTGCATATGAGTATGTAGATGGTATTTAATTAACTTAATTGGTGTGTCCAGCCATGGAGAAGCTACGATAAATATAAGAGGCAGCATTTGAGTAGAGAATGGGAGGAAGAGACGCATGGTTAGATGATTAAGTAGGAAAGGAATTAGTCTTCATCCTTGCCACCTCATGCTTACAGCTCCACTCACATTATTCAATTGGAAATTGGTTAGTGCCCTGAATTTGCAATTGCCGTGGGAGTTAAATGATGTATATAATGGATGTATTAGGTGGGAATAAGATGGAGGAAATGCTGCCACATAGATAGCACCGGTCATAGAATGGAAAGGAATACAAATCAAGAAAATTAAATCAAAGAAAGCCATTGGGATTTCCTCTATCCCCTCTTCTACCTCAGTTTGGACTAAAAAGAAAACTAGGTATCACTGACAACCATACTCTTGAGACCTTTCAGCCTGAGAGGTGGTTATGAGGGCTAACTTAGTCCTAATACTAGGCAGAATCCCACATTTAGGTAAAGTAATACATTTACAGGAACAATCAAGTGTGACATTATTTACAGACATCCAATTCATACCGATAATCAAATCAATGTCAATAAGGGGCATACATATCAAATTAACAGTAGTATAGCAATGATTAAATTGGACCACACAATTTAAGCATGTATGAGAGGTAATGGCTTTATTTCCTATAAGGGTATACATATGTAAGTCATATGGCAAGGTATGCATGCTCAGACCCAATCTCCTAGTACATTCATATGATATGAAAGAGTGGCTAACACCCAAATCAAATAAAGCAGTCATAGGAAAATCATTAATCTTATTAGTACATTAGATTAGACTCAGGGACCAACTAGCCTCCTGCTATGTTAGGGCAAAGACTCTACCCTGAGTCTAAGGTTTGGGTGCAGAAGCCATCTCCCTCTACTGGGTAAACTACTAAGGAGTCTGGGTGCAGTCCCTAGCCATGTGCCTTAGTCTACTACATCTATAACATACTTTCTGCCTCGCATAACATAGCTTATTTCTGTGATTTTTGCCACACTGGGTACATACTATGGGCATGGAACTACCTCTGGTAGACTGAGCTCTCCTTCTCTTACCTCTTCTATTCCACTGGCCTTAACCACCTCTCCTGCTACTCATTGTGGCCTATGTCTTATCTCTTAATCTCTTAGGTTTATGGAGGGGAGGTTTGGCAGTAGAAGCGGTCTACATAGTCTTGAGGTTTGTTTCTATAACTATACAAACCTCCACTAGGGCATTAAAGTCCCTAATTGTAATATCCGACTCTCTAAAAACAAGAGAAAATGTAAGAAACGTAACATACTGTTTCTTTGTAAACGAACAAAATTCACCGGATACAAAAACTAGTCCCCCAAAATGAATTAGTTAAGGTCCCAAAAAATTTATGTAGCATTCTAGACTTCAAAAATTAAGAATCCCAAGCTCAGAGAGAAAGAAAAATGGAGCTAGAATGAAGAAATAAATTTGAACGAAAAGTTAACAAAACATAATGGCATTTTTGTAATTTTGAGAAAATTTTGGAATTATCACAGGAGGGCTTTTTAAATGAAAGTTTTTTGTTCTCTAAGGTTCTCAGAGGTCCTAAAAACCATAGGAAGTCCCGGGACACTTAAAACCCCTCTGGTGAAATTTTTCTAACGTCGATTAACCCAAACTTTAACTGATTCATTCGGGAAGGTTTTAGCTCCAAATTGAGTGATTCTAAAGGCATTTTATTAAATTGGGAACTTAAATTTGATAATGAAAAAGACAATTCTAGAAAAGGATCTAAAATGAACTAAAAACAAAAATGCCAAAATCGAAGGGAAAAATTAAAATTTTTGGAAAATGGAAGCTTCTTGAAACCTCCTTATATTTTGCCCTTCTTCTCCCCTCTTCTAGACCAACCAAATTCTGCCCCAAAACCAGAGGAGAAATCTAGCTCTTAGGTGCACCAAAGGAAAAGGTTTTGGAGGGAGAAAAGGCAAGGAAAAGGTAGGAAACTCTATGAAATTTTAAGCTCTTTCTTTAACAACATGTTTCTCCTCCTTCTCCCCTTTCCCTTTATAGTTTTGTCAAAGTTTTTGGTGCTATTTTGAGGGTAGAACAAAGGTGAAAATTCGGATTTGAAGAGAGGAGGCCAAGTAAAGTGAGAAACAAGTAAGAATAAGCAAAGAAACAAGATAAAATCTCACTTTTATGGTAGCTACTTCCTTCCCCTTTCTTCCTTGGTTCGTCCCATGTATATAGCTCCAAGAAGGCATGGATTTTGGGTAAAACCAAGGGTGAATCCTAGGGAATTAGGTATGGAGAATGAGAATATGTAAAGAAAATTAACAAAAGACTATTAGATTTCAAGATAGGAAGGCTAGGGTTTTGGTTGCACTTTGAACTCTACCATGAATTCTAGCCATATTTTATGATGTTTGAGAGTTCATATAGGCTCCTAAGACACCAAGAGATCTTCCTTCATACTTTTCCTATCAAAGGAAGCAAAGAAACTCCAAGGGTGTTAAGAAGAGTATATGCCTTGGCCTAAAGGGTTCAAGGCACCTAGGGATAGTTTTAAATTTTTTCAAACCCATTTTTGAGTCATATATGATGAGTGAAGGTGAGATGAAGCCTTGAAAAAATTTTAGAAACCATGGATAGTGAGATGATATCATAGGTTCTATATTATGGCTTAAAGAAGTAACACCTAGCTAGGCTCCTTGATTTGATTGTGTGATGACTCCAAGAGGTTTAAATGGAGTCAAGAATCATAAATAGATGGAGAGAATTGAGCCAATATGATATTTTCTTAAGCTTGCTTCATTAAGTGTATTATGGAACCATAAAAGGGTTATATGAATCACCTAACTTTTCTAGTGAATGTATGGCTTTAGAATTTGATCCAAGAATATAATTGGCTTCCATATGATGTGTCTAGGCCAAGAGAAATGATCTCCACTCCTTGTGTGTGTGAGGTTAAGGGAGAAGACTCAAGGCTCAAGGAAAAAGTGTACTTATGTGGCAAAGGTAGCTCTCTCCACTTTCTCTCATGCATGAATGTGTGCTTACCTTGTCTTTGGATGTGTGTATGTGTGTTTTAAGCCATGAAAAGGGTTCTAGGATGATTTCATATACCATGGTACCATGATGATGCTTTATGTACTCAAATGATGTTTTATATGCTTAACCTTGGTTTGCTTAAGTGTAAAGAAGCCAAGAACCCTCTAGCCATGGTAAGGATGAGCCAAGAACCCTTGAAATTTATTGAAACAAAGTAAAGAGTCTCCCAAGAGTGAGGTTGAGTCAAAACCTCTTAGAAAATGGGTGAGGTAAGTCTAAAATCCATAGGAAGATGGGTGAGGCTAATCCACTTAATTAGCAAGCCTATGTATGCTATATATGACTTGTTCAAATGCCAAGGATGTTTCTTGAATGTTCATACATTTCAATATGCCATGCATGCATTTTCAAGACTTGTGTTGCATTCTTTATATGTGATTGAAAGAGAGATGAGCTATTGGAATTCTTTGAATCTCATCCCCTCCTCTCCAATGTCTTAACATGTTAGGTGAACCAATTAAGCAAGGTAATAGAAGCCGCCAAGTCAAGGAGAAGAAGATTGACAATAAAGTGTATGAAAAAGCCTAGTTCTGTCTCTTTTGTAGCCACACACATGGAATATGATGTAATCCCATGATAAAATTGCTATGTAATCATATGAACATATGTAATTACCTAAATGTTTGATGTATGTATGAGTTTTAGTGCTAAATGAATGGTAATGTGCATTTTGGGTATGGAATGACAAGACTAGACTTATGAAATCTTATGTATGGCATGCGGTGAGAGAGTGAGTTTGAGAAATCTAGGTTTATGCATCTTTGAGACAAGTTTAGAGAGCCATTTTGGTGCATTTCCACATGTTCAAGTGATCATGGTAGCCTTAGAACTTGAAATGGACTATTTGGACCCTTTATATGACATAAAATGAGCTATTTTGCAACCAAATGTCAAGATCTGACCAAATGAATGAATTTACTTATGAAATTTAGCACACATATAGATCTTATCTAGAGCTTTTTAGGGAAACTAAAGAACAAATTATTTAGAGCTCTATGGGATTAATTATGAATTTCCAAAGTTGGCATTTTTTTACTGAATTGATGCAAACACTGTTCATATAGTCAGAAACTTAGTCTATGTCATTTGTGATGATGTCCAATGCTCATGAACTTTTACAGACATACACTAGACATGATGAGCTTTCCTGGCCATTGATATCACCCCAATTGGACCTCTGAGTAGGGAGATATGAATTTTTGAAGTTGGAAGTTAGTACCAGTAATAATAGTCAACCTTTGGTACTGTTCCATCAAAATTCAGTGGCTAGGAGCCTCTATTTAGTTTGGATTTATTTTTACATAAAATAGACATCTGTAGCTTTCTAGAATAGTATAGTGTGCCTGATTTTGATTTTTCTAGAATTAGTTATGATTTTTCAAAGTTCAGGCATAGAATATAGACTGGATACCTGAGACTGCGCCATTGCATTTTATGTATCCACTCCCTTTGCTTGAGGTATAGGCCACTTCTTAAGCTTGTTATGAGTTGTATTTGTGTATTTAAATATAAGGATGAGATGGATTAGTCCATATGGCCTATAAGACATGAAATGAAAAAATTTATCTGTGACGTAATACAAGTATATTCATTGTTCTAGTACCATCTTTCTTACTTCCTTATAAAATACATGGCATAAAACCTAGAAATAACATGAGGCAAGTTAGATAAATATGGTGTTACACTAATCCTCTGTGGGACCATCCTATCTCTAATCTCTGGTAGTAGCCCCTTTTCTAACTTATTTGCTCTCTAGCGCTCATTATCATGTCTCTACAAATATGAGGAATTTTTGGAAAGCTTAACAAACTTAGCTACATACTAGTCTACAAACATTCCTTTAGCTTGCCTCAGGAGTACAAACTCTAACTCCTTCTGATCTTTGATAGAAGTAGGGAAATACCTCTTATAGAAAGCCTGAAGGAATGTCTCTCAAGTGAGTGGAAGTTCCTTGATCTCAGAATCAGCTTAGTACTCCTCCACCAGTAGTCTGCCTCTTTTTCTAACTAGAATATGGCCATTATGGCCTTCTACCTAGAGGTACACTCCATCACCCAAAAAATCTTCTTGAGCTGCATAATCTAGGCCTCAGCTTTCTCTATGTTCAATTAACCATCAAAGGTAGGAGGCCTGAATTTTCTAAATTGTGCTATTGTCTGCCTAATGGAAGGTTACTCCAAGACTGGAGGTGTTTGAGTAGTTGGAATCTGAGAAGTCTATTGTATTTGTATATGTGGCTATGGATCGGAATGAGTCATCCTAGAATGCTCAAGATGATCTGAGTGCTATGGTGGCTGTGGGGGAGGAGGTGTAGGGCCTTCACTGTCTCTTTGTGCAAGCCGTTCCGTTACTACATGATCATGGCTTATTGTCGATTTAGGTGAGCCATAATAGCCTGAAGGGCTCCAAGTATCAGATCACTTGGCTTGGCTCTATCCTCAGCATGAGCCTTTCTAGAACGCCTACCTCTCTGTATGTTCACCATCTTTCTAAAACATCATTAGCAAACTTTAACATTACATAGGAACACATCCACTACCATGACACTCAATTCATCCACAGACATGTTCATACATAAAGGCAAACTCATATTCACAAGCCACAACCCACATCAAAGTGCCTGAACCTTTGCTCTGATACCAATAAAGCGTAACACTACATTTAACTAACTTGCCTTATTCATATCTTAGCTTCCTTCCATTGATATCACAAGTTTGCCAAGAAAAATTCCATTAAAATATCTAATTATTTTTGCGTTATGTCACGGATAAAAATTTCATTCCGTGTCCTGTGGACCATATGAATTTGTCCATCTCATTCTCCTATTTAAATACACATATACAACTCATAACCATCTCAAAATGTGGCCAACAACTCGAGCTCATAGCATATATACACAATATAGTATATAGTTGTCTCAGGTTCTGCTACCAGCTTCTGAGTGCCAACTTTGAAAAATCATAACTAAATCTAAAAGAAATTAAAATCATGCACACTATACCACTCTAGAAAGCTACAAATGTCTACTTTATGCTAAAAATAAGTTCAGACCAAAATAGGAATGTCTAGCTATTGGAGACTGATGGAACAGTCTATAAATTCAGCTAGGCTACTGGTACTGACATAGAACTTCAAAAATTCATCTCTCTGCTCAAACATCCAATTGGGGTGATCTTAATGGCCATAGAAAGCTTATCATGTATAGTTTATTCTTGTAAAAGTTTATGAGCATTGGATATCATTTGGCCCTTGATTGGCATAGGAGAAGAAACTAAACATATGAATAGTAACTATACCAAAACAGCAAAAATTTGGTAACTTTGGAAATTGATAATTAATTCCACAGAGCTTCAAATAATCTAGTCTTTAGCTTTCCAAAATGATCTGGATGAAATCTATATGCATGCCAAATTTCATAAGGAAATTCGTTCACTTGGTCAAATTGTGCTATAGGGTTCCAAAATTGCTATTTTTATGCTTCTTAAGGGTCATAAAAGGTCTAAATTTGCTTTCGAGGCTTCCAAGGCCACTTGAGCACATAGAAAAGCATCAAAATGGTCTATTAGACATGTCTTAAATGTCCAAAAATCCAGATTTCACAAGCTCACTCTCCCACTTTGCAACACCATAAATTCTAGCTCATTCCGTGCTATCTTTATGCTTCCTATTAGACATCTCACGGAAGAATCAAAGAAATAGCATAAAAAAATGAATATTTTCGCGTTGTGTCATGTATAAAAATTTCATTCAGTGTCACGTGGACTGTATGAACTCACACCATACATTCTCATATTTAATTACATGAATACAACTCATTTGGATTGTAAAATGTGGCCCACAACTCATGGAACTCAAAGGAAAACTTAAAATAGGCTAATTAAATTTCAGCTAGAATTTCTCCCTTTTCTGACCAAATTTTGGAAATTCATAACTAATTCTAGACAAATTGAAATCATGAATTCTTGGTCATTCTGGAAAGCTACAGGTGTCTACTTCACATTAAAAATATTTTTAGACCATAACATCGACCATAGAGGACGTTTAACATTTGAAAAGTTCCAGAGGTCAAACTACCTTCTGATGCTATTATAGATTTCTACAGAAAACTTTGAAAATGTCTAATTAATTCTACAAAAATCCAATCCATGTAAATGATACCAATCTAAAAATTTGTGGATGTTAGCTAGAGGGAAAAATATTTCCAAACTAGCTCAGGCAGTCCAAACCTCAAAATTCAATGGAATAATAACTGAGGCCGGACAACACTCTTGATACTAGATAGATTCTTTAAAAATTCGTATCTCCTTCTCTAGACCTTTAAATGAGGTGCTTCTAGTTGACACAAGTCATTATGAATATCTAGTTCCTCTATATAAAATTTCATGGCAATTAGACATCATTTGAGCCTTGTGTGGCATATTTCATTTTCGGACCAAATGAATAGTGCAGCAGACCAAAACCAGAAAAAATGTCAACTTTGAAAATTGATCAAATATTCTGTAAACCTCCAAAAATTATGCTCTTTAACTTCTCAAAAAGCTCTTAATAAGACCTAATTATATGCCAAATATCAGATCAAGAAGAGCTCATTTGGCTAAAAAGTGACATAGGGTTCCATTATGGTCATTTTTTACTCCATCTAGGTTACTAAAGTGACCAAATGGTTTTTCCTTGGCCTTGGCACCTTTTGGGCAAATCTAAAAGCACATTTAGGACTTATGTGAGTTGCCCAAATGGTCCTAAATCTCATGCATCTCATTTTGACCTTTTCATCCACACTTATGCATATTTCCATAAAGCCTTTCATGAAGCTATAATGCCATAACATACTCAATTTACATTCTATCATTCACATAACATATTCCTTCATTCCTGCATCACATAATATCATAATTACATATGTCTCAAGGGTCATAGACCATTTACAACAATAATAGACATCATTAAGGTTCAAAAAGAAACAAGAGCTAGACATATTGATGTCAATCTTCTTTCTTCAAGGTGGTTGGCTCCCATTGCCATGTCCACTTGGTCCACCTAGCATATTAGATCATTGGAGAGAAAGGGAAGAGATTCAAAGAATCCCAATAGCTCATATCCCATTCAATCATACATAACATATGCAAAGCAAGTCTTGAAAATGCATGCATGGATATCATGGAAGTCATGAACATTCAAGAAGCAAGCTTGGCATGTGAATAAATCATACAAGACGTTCAAGAGCTCACCAAGTGGATGGATTGGCCTCACACTTTTTCTCATGGATTTTGGACTTGCCTCACCCATTCTTTAAGAGATTCTTGGACTCAACCATACTTTTAGGAGTTCACTTTGCTTTTGGGAGACTCTTTGCTTTGTTTCAACTAATCTCAAGTGTTCTTGGCTCATCCTCACCATGGTTAAGAGTTCTTGGCCTTTCCACACTCATGCAAACTCAAACAAATATCACACATTCATTTGAAAACATAATATGTCATCATGAAATCATGGCATATAAAATTATGCTAGCATACTTTTCATGCCTTGAAATTACATATACACACATTTTAAGACAAGCTAAACACACATCCATCCATGAGAGAAGGTGGAGAGAGCTACCTTGCACACAATCACACACTTTTCCCTTTAGATTCAAGCTCCTCTCTTCGACCACACACCCACAAACTTGTGGAGATACTTCCCCTTGGCCTAGACACATTTTATGGAAGCCAATTAGGTTTATGAAACAAATTCTAAGGTTACACAACTTGCTTAGACACTAGGTTGTTCTATAAACCCCATTATGGTCCATAATAGCACCTAATGAAGCAACACCCCTCAAATGATTTCTAGGCTCCATTCTTTCCTTTCAAATATGATTCTTGACTCCTTTTAAGCCTCTTGGAGTCATCACATAATTAAAACAAAGGACCTAACATTATGTTACTTCTTTAGGTCATAATATGGAACTTAAGGCACCAATTCACTTTCCATGAGTTCTAAATTTTTTTCAAGGCTTTCCCTCATATTCATTCATCATATATGACACAAAAATGAGCTTGGAAAACTTTAAAACCCTCCCTAGCTACCTCAACCTTGTTTGGTCGAGACATAGGGCTTCCTTGGCCTCCTTGGAATTCTCTTTGTTTTCTTGAAGGAGGAAACATGTGGGGAGCATGTTAGGGGTTTTAAGAACTCATTTAAATCTTAATTAGACTTAGGAATCATCACACAAGGTCAGATTTTACAAGGTGCACACAAAACCCTAGAATTTACATCTTGAAATCTAATGGTTATTTTGTTGTTTTCTTTGCATATTCTTGTTCTTCTCCCTCAAATACCTAAGATTCATGCTTGGCTAGGCTTAAAAATCAGATCCTCCTATGGCTCCTAGGGTTAGGCGAAATGAAGAAGAAGGGTGGGTGAAGATATTAACCATAGGATGGAATTTTACCTAGTTTCCTTGCTTTTTTTGGCTTGTATCTTGCTTTCTCCAAGCTCCTCTCTTCAAACTCAAAATTTCCCTTGAATTTCTCCCTTGAATCATATTTATAAACTCCATTTCAATCAAAGGAAACAAAGGAGAAGGGAGGAGAGGAGGTGTGGATCAAGAAAAGTATGAAAAATCACCATGGAAACATACCTTAAACTTGGATTTTCTTCTCCTTCTTCTTCCTCCCTTGTGCGCCCAAACCCTAGCTCCCTTCTTCTAAAATTATGCAGAAAATTCTGATTCCAAATGAAGGGGAAAGTGGGGCGCCACCTATATATAGGTGTAGGAAAGTGACTTTTTCAAAATTCCAATTTTGCCCTTCATACTTTGCATTTTTGTTTCTCCTTCGTTTTAGCTCCTTTTTGAGAATTGTCTTTCCATTATAAAATTTAGGTTCCCAATTTAGTAAAATGCCTTTGGAATCACTCAAATCGGAGCTACAACCTTCTCGAACGAATCCGTTAAAGTTCAAGCACACCAACGTTGGAAAATGACCACCGAAGGAGATTTAACTATCCCGGGGCTTCCCATGATTTTTAAGGCCTCTAAGAACCTCGGAGAACTTAAAACTTTTATTTAAAAAGCCCTCCTATATAAATTCTAAAATTTATTCAAAATTACAAAAATGTCATTACGTTTCGTAGGTTTTTTGTCAAAATTTGTTTCTTCATTTGAACTCCGTTTTTCCTTCCGTCTAAGGCTAGGATTCTCATTTTTAGGAGTCTAGAATATTGCTCAAATTTTTTGGGACTTGAAATAATTCATTTCAAGGGACTTGCTTTGAAAACGTGCCCATTTTCATCGTTTAACAAAAACTGGACATTACACATTCTAAGGTATACACAAGAACATATAAGCCTTTCTTTGCCATTCAATGTCAAAAAGTTTCTATATTATTCACATGGCATTAATCCTCATATATACATCAAGTATCCATGTAGTTTACACATGTTCAAATAGTTATACAACATATTCATCATAAGGTTACATCATATGCCATCAAAATGGTTACAAAATGGACAAATTAACACATTTCTTTGTTAATCTTTATCCTTCAAGCTTGGTGGCTTCCATTCCTTTGTTTGGTCCACCTAGACATGTTAGGCAATGGGAAGGAAGGAATGAGATTCTAGGAATCCTAATAGCTCTTTTCCCTTTCAACCACACATAAAAGATGCAAATTCAAATCTAAAAATGCATACATGGATATCATGATATCCATAATCATTCATGAAACATTTCTTGCATTCAAGAGGTCACATAAAACATACATGGACTTGCCAAGAAAATGGTTTAGCCTCACCTATTCTCTTTGGGATTTTAGACTTGCCTCATCCATTTTCTTAAGAGACTTTTGACTAAGCCTCACTCTTTAGAGACTTTTGGCGTTGTCTCACCCATTCTTGGGCTTTTGGCTCATCCTCAACCTAGCTAAGGGGCTTTTGGCTTCACCATACTTAAGCAAATCAAAATATGTTCATAAGACATCATTCAAGTACATAACATAGTATCATAGTACCATGGCATATAGATACATGCTAAAACATCTTTCATAGCTTAAAACATACAAACAAACATTCAAAGACAAGATAAACACCCACTCATGCATAAGAGAAAGAAGAGAGAGCTACCTTGGTGCACAACAACACACTTTTTCCTTTGAAAATGCTTCCTCTCCCTTAACCACACACTCTTAAGGATGTGAGACTTGACTGCTTTGGCCTAAACACATTACATGAAAGCCAATTACACTCTTGGAACAATTTCTAAAGCTACACATACACTAGAAAAGATAGATAGCTCATATGGTTCAATTATGGTTCCATAAGGCACCTAATGAAGCAACACCAATAATTCATGATCTTGGCTTCATTCTTTCCATCCATCTATGGTTCTTGACTCCATTTAAGCCTCTTGGAGCCATCACACAATTTATTTAAGGAACCTAACTACATGTTGCTTCTTTAAATCACAATATAGAACCTATGCTACCATCTCACTCCCTAGGCTTCCTAAATTTTTTCTAAGGCTTCCTCTCATACTCTCCTATCATATATGATACAAAACCAAACTTGGAAGAAATTATAACTATCCCTTGGTGCCTCTTCCACCCTAGGTTGAGGCTATGCTTCTTTAAAGGGACCAAGGAGTTATTTTGATTTCTTTAATGGGAGAAGTATATGGGAGGCTCTCTTGATGTCTTAGAAACTCATATGAACTCTTAAACATCTTAATTTATGGCTAGAACTCATCTTATTCTTATTCTCCTCACCCATTTTCCTAAGATTCACCCTTAGTTTGGTTCAAAACTTAACCCCTCTAGGCTACCTCTAGGTTGACTAAACCACACACATCTAAGAAAAAAGAAGAAGAAACATGGAACTAGCATTTACCTTGGTGTTTCTAGGTTTCTTCAAGAGCTCTTCCCTTGGCTTGTGTTTCATTCTTGAAACTCAAAGTCCTCCTCTCTGGTCTAAGCTCAAAATAGACCCAAGTGCTTCAATAAATCCATGGGAAAGAAGAAAAGAAGGAGGAGAAGAAGTTTGCTAAAGAGAAACTAAGAAAATCCATGAATTTTCTTACCTTTCACTTAGTTTTTCTTCTCCTTTTTCCTCTTCTCTTGTATGCCTCACTCTCTAGGTCTCCTCTTTGTTTTGGTGTAAAAATGAAGTTAGTTCAGGGAGGAGAAGGATGTGGTGTGACTTATATATAGGTGGGGAGACAAAATTGTTCTAAAGAAATTCCATTTACATCCCGTAAACTTGGCATTTTCGTTTGTAGTTCATTTTATCTCCTTTTCGAGAACTATCTTTTCCATCATAAAATTTAGGTTCTTAATCTTATAAAATGCTTTTGGAATCACTCAATTTGGAGCTAAAACCTTCCCAAATGAAAAGGTCAAAGTTTAGGTCAACTATGCTAAAAAATGTACACCAGGGGGTTTTAACTGTCTCAGGGCTTCCTATGGTTTTCAGAGCCTCTGAAAATCCTGGAGAGCTCAAATTTTTTATTTAAAATACCCTCCTATGAGTATTCTAAAAATTGCCTGAAATTATAAAAATATCATTATGCTATGTAGCTATTTCGTTAAATTCTATTTGGTTATCTTAGCTTATGTTTCAGGGCATCTCTGGCCCCCTATTTTCATTACTTAATATCTAGATCATTATTCTAACTTTTTTAGACCTTAACCAATTTATTTCAAAGGACCTACTTTTAAAATGTATTTTTTTATGTCATTTTTATGAAAACTGGACATTACACAAGTTGCTACTACTTTCCTATTTGCATTCAAGTGATGAAGTATCCTAAAGTGAAGAACTTACACTCCGAATCATAAGAGGTTTCCTAATTCTATGAACTTGGATGGTAAGTTTCATAACTTTTCTATTTCCCTACTTTTTTCAATTCCTTACTTTTCCTTTTCCATTACTTTCTATAATACCTTCAGCCCTTAGCTAACATACTATGGTCTTATTGTTCATTTTCATGCATCTCATGTGTATTGGGACATAAGGAGAAGAAATCATTCCTTAATATGGGAAAATAAAGGATATTTAATGGGATTTCATTGTGTTACGTAAGGTCTAATTTCCTCATTTTAAGCCTAGTAGACCACATACACTAATCCACATCAATTTCTAGTCATAACACATCCATACAAGTCATACACATTACATTTGATCTTATTCACTTCGAGTTGAAAGCTACATCTCATAAATTCCATGGTTTACTCTCGAGTTTAGATTTCAATTTTTTGATACAAATTTTGGAAATTCATAACTTATTCTAGAAAAATTGAAATCAAGCAAACTATACCATTTTGGAAATTTGTGGATGTCTACTTTTGAGAAAAAATAAGTTTAGACCAATGCAATAGACTTAAGTTGCAAGAAATCAAAGGAATAGTAACTCAAGTTAGGCTACGTTACTGGTACTATCATGCAACTTCAAAAATTCATATCTCTCTCTAAAATACTCCAAATGAGGTGATCTTAGTGGTGGAAAGTGTAAGGTGTCTAGTTTATGCCTATAAAATTTTATGAGCATTGGACTTCATTTGGCCTATGTGTGACACAGAGAAGCAAACTAGCCAAATGAATAATAATCATCTCATTTCTATAAAATTTGGCCAAATCATAATAAATTCTCTAGAGCTCCAAATTGAATGCTCTTAAACTTTGTGAAAAGCTCTATATGAGACTACTTCCTAGACAAATTTCATGAAAAAACTCATTCATTTGGTTATATTTTGGTGTAGCTCAACAAATGGTCAAATTTGAAGTAAAAAAGGCACTCTAAGACACCAAAAGCCCTTCTTGAATTTCCACAACCATATAGGCAAGTCTAAAAGCATAAATATCACATAGAAAAGTATGCCAAATGATCTAAATCCTTATAGAGCTTAATCTCACCTTGCTACTTGCCTACACACACAAGAACATCATATCACATAATGGCAAAGGAGTGGTTCCCATTCATCTAGCTTCTACATTGATACATACACTATTTATACATACATTAGAATATGCTCAAGGGTTTACATCATAGATACATCTCATGGTTACATAGTTTGACATCAAAATACAATTTAACAAACCATTTCTCTATCTTGTTGTCACAATCTTGCTTCTTATGCTTGTTGGCTTCTATTTCCTTGCCCACTTTGCTCACCCAGACATGGTTAGATATATGTAAAGGAAGAGTGAGATTCAAAAAATCCTAATAGCTCTTAACCCTTTCAAACATACATAATGGATGTATAAACAAGCCAAAGAATGCATGCATGATATTCAAGCAACTAGTGAACATGTATAAGGCATTTTCCTTGTCACATAACAAGCACAAGCTCTCAAGGGTATTGGTCTAGCCTTACCCATCTTTCTTGGGATTGTTGGATTTGCCTCGCCTACTTTCAAGGGACTTTTGACAAAGCCTCACTCTTCTTGAGAATTTTGGCTTTGTCTAACCTATTTTTAGAGACTTTTGGCTCATCCTTATCCTTGCTAAGGGAATTTTGGCATAACCACAGCCATGCAAGCCATAATGCAATCATAAACACATTTCAAGAAACATAATGGCACCATAACATGTAAGCATTGGCTAGAAACATTTCTCATGGCTCAACCATGCATACAAGCACTCAATGAGAAGAAAACAACCAAGCTATGCATGTGAGAAAGGTTGGAGAGCTACCTTGAAATAAGAACTTAACACATTTTCCTTGGATATTCCTCCCCCTTTTTGGCCACACACTTGCAATGGGATAAAGGTTGATTCTCTTGGCCTAAACACATTAAATAGGGAAAAATTACATCATGGAAGCAAGTTCTAGCATCACACACTTTCCATAGAAGCTCACTTTGTTCTATGGTTATATAATGGTTTCATATGAGACCTAATGAAGCAAGTGCTAGAATTGAAGATCTTAGCTTCCTTTTCTCATTCCATCTAGGTCTCTTGACTCCATTTAAGCCTCTTGGAGTCATCACAAACTCACTTCCAAGAGCTTAGAGATAAGTTGCTTCCTTAAGTCCTATTATGGAGCCTACACTTCCATCATCCAAACCAAGGCTTCTAAATTTTTTCCAAGTCTTCCTTTAATGTTATTTTATCATATTTAGTCCCTTTCTACCCTTAGAAGAATTTAAAACTCTCCCTAGGTGCTTCTTCTTATCTAGGCCAAGATATGTACCCATTTATAGACCCTTGGAGTTAACTTTGTTCTTTTGAAGGGAATGGCACATGTGAGGCTTTCTAGGCATCTCAAGAATCCATATATACTCTTTGACAATTAGAAATACCACTAGAAAGCTTCCTACATACAATGGTGCAAAGAAAACCCTAGGTTTTAGAAACTTGTTTTCCAATGCTCCTTTTTGGAATATCTTTGCATATTCTTGTTTCTCACCCTTAAAATCCTAGGTTTCATGCTTGGTTTAGGCCAAATTTTGCTCCCTTTTGTGTTCTCTAGGTGGCCGAAACAAGCTATAGAAGAACAAGAAAGAATAAGCAAGGGAAGCCAAGGAAATACCTTGATTCTTTAGCCTTTTCAAGAGCTTTCTCCTTTGGTTTCACTCTTCCTTAGAATTTTGAACTTCTCCCCTTTGAACATGGCTTAAAATAGATCCAACTCATGCATCAAAACCATGGAAAGAAAGAGGAGAAGGAGGAAAATAAGTTTGCTAAAGGAACAAGCTTGAAAAACTAAAGATTTTTTACCTTTTTCCTAGCCTTTTTCTTCCCCTTTTTCCCTTCTTCTTGTGCACCCTTTCTTGCTGAGTTCTCCTCTATTTTTGGACAGAAATTAGGTTAGCTAAAATGAGAAGAAGAGTGGAGCGCCACCTATATATAGGAAGGGTTCCTTCAAAAGCTTTTTAAAATGCCAATTTTGTCCCTCATTCTTAGCTTTTTTGTTTTAGGTTCATTTCAACTCCTTCTCAAAAACCATCTTCTCCATTATAAACTTTAGGTTCTCTAACCTATAAATAGCTTTTAGAATCACTCAAATCAAGTCTAAAACCTTCTTAAATGAAAAGGTCAAAGTTTGGCTTCACCAACTCTCTAAAATGCAAACCGGTGGGGTTTTAATTATTATAGGAGTTCCTATAGTTTTTAGAACCTTTGAGAATCCTAAGAAACATAATTTTTCCATTTAAAGATCTCTCCTTTGATTTTTCTAAAAGTTGCTCAAAATTACAAAAATGCCACTATATTTCGTTAGGATTTTCTTTAGCCATCTGTCTTCAATTTTTGGGCATCTTAAGCCTTGGATCCTCATTTTCTAATATTTAGAATTTTATTTGGCCTTAACAGATTCATTTTATAGGACTCTTTTTTATATCTGGCTCATTTCTATTATTTTTATGAAAACCAGGTGTTACTTTCTACCCCTGTTGAATAAAATTTTGTCCTCGAAATATAGATACATACCTCATGGGAATAGTTCTGGATACTTCTTCCTCATCTCTTCCTCCATCTTCCAGGTGGCTTCCTCAGGAGATAGCCTTTTCTGACCCACTTTCACCAGCGATATCATTTTATTTCATAATTGCTTAAGTCTAACATCCACGATCTGATATGGTGATACTACATAAGATAGATTGTCCTACAATTGCACATTCTCATATTCTATGACCTGTGAGGGATCAGCCTGGTACTTTTTAAGCTGGGATACATGGAATATATCATGTATTTGGCTTAGGTTTGGGGGAAGACCAAGTTTGTAAGCCACAGGGTCCAACTTCTTATCAAGAATTTGGAATAGACCTATGTACTTTCGACTAAGCTTCTACTTTTAATGGACCTACCTATCCCTGTGACTGAAGACATCCTCACAAAGACATGGTCTCCAATCTCAAACTCTAATAGTCATATCCTTTTATCTACATAACGCTTTTGTCTACTATGTGCCATTAAGAGTTTCTTTTTAATAGTTTCTATCTGTCTAGAGGTCTGGTCTACTAACTCTGGGCCTATAAGACTCCTTTCTCCTACACTTCAACCTAATATATTGGGGACCTACACTTCCTCCCATACAATGCCTCATATGGTGCCATTTGGATACTAGTATGATAACTATTATTGTAGACAAACTCTACTAGAGACAAATAGGTATCCCAATCCCCCTTTAATTCTAGAATGCAAGCCCTCAACATATCCTCTAAGATTTGGATGGTTCTCTCTATTTGACCATCTATCTAAGGGTGATAGGTTGTACTGAATCTTAACTTGGTTCCTAGGGCATCCTGTAATGATCTCCAGAAATTCGAAGTGCATCTAGGATCTCTATCTAATACTATGCTTATAGGTATACCATGTAACCTCGCTATCTCCCTGATGTATAGCTGGGTTAATCTTTCTAGGGTGTAAGTGGCTTTCATTGCTAAAAGGTGCATTGACTTTGTTAATCTATCCACAATCACCCATATGGCATCATACCCAAATGATGTCCTCAGCAAACCCATGACAAAATCCATAGCTACGCTATCCCCTTTCCACTCAAGGATATCTAGGGGTTGAAGTAACCCAACTGGTCGCTGGTGTTCTATCTTGACTTTCTAACATACCAAATACCAGGAGACATACTCTACTATATCTATTTTCATTACAAGCCACTAGAACATTTTCTTTAAATCGTGATACATTTTGTTACTGCCTAGATGAATGCTATATCTACTTTTTTGTGCCTCTTCTAATATCTTTTCTCTTAATTTTTGACTCTTTAGGCATATGCAACCTATTTGTATACCTTATTATTCATCCTTAGACAATTTAAAGTCAGACACACCACCCTAGGATATTTGGGCTCTCATTTTGCTTGCATAATCATCTTTTTGCTAAGTATCTCTAATTTAGCTCCTTAAGTCACTTTCTATTCAGGTTTCACTTATTAACAATTTCCCCAAATGCACTTGACATGAGAGATTCATATCCTTGAACCTTTCAATCAATTCTTGCTCTCTTAACATCATATAGGTCATATATATGGATTTCCTACTCAAGGCATCAGCTACCACATTAGCCTTACTGGCATGGTAGTTCAGGGTAAAGTCATAATCTTTTAGGAATTTTAGCCATCTCCTCTATTTCATATTTAATTCTTTCTCTTCAAATAGGTACTTAAGACTTTTGTAGTCACTGTAAATTTCTATGGCTGTCCCATACAAGTAGTGTCTCCATATCTTAAGAGCAAACACTATTGCTGCTAGCTCTAAGTCATGAGTGGGATAGTTTTCTTCATGTGGTTTCAATTGTCTAGAAGCATAAGCTACCACTCTATCTCCCTGCATAAGTACACATCCAAACCCTTTCTTTAAGGCATCACTATAAACTACAGAAGTCTCTCTTAGGTCAGAAAGTACTAAGATTGGGGCTATGGTTAATCTATGCTTCAGTTCTTAAAAACTCTGCTTACATTACTCATTCTATACAAAAGGCACATTCTTTCTAATGAACCTAGTCAATGGCATCACTATCTGAGAGAAGGCCTAGATAAACCTCCTGTAATAACCCACAAACCTAGAAAGATCCTGATCTCTGTCACTATCCTAGGTCTCTCCCACTATAATACTGCCTCTATCTTATGGGGATCTACTGCGACCCCTGCTTGGGAGATCACGTAGCCTAGGAATTGAATCTCAGTGAGCCAAAATTCATATTTACTAAGTTTAGCATACAACTATTTTTTCTTCAAGGTTTCTAGGGTTAATCTTAGGTACTACTCATGTTCTTCTCTACTCTTAGAATAAGTAAGAATGTCATCTATGATAACAACTACAAACCTATCTAGGCATGGCCTAAACACCCTGTTTGTCATACCTTACTATATAATACCTTTCCTAATACTAATACCTCACAGAATTTAGAAGAGTCAATGAAAACCTAAATTAATTAAAATTTTTCTTTTAAAAACTTTCTTATACAATTTTAATATTCATTTGGTCCTTTCCAAAATTTTGTCCAACTTTGAAAATGCATAATTAATTATAGAAAAATCATGAGGTTGCTTTAAGGCTCTAATTTAAGAGCTCTAAGTCTTTCACAAGGAAAAATTATTTACTCAGCGGAATACGTATTAATTCATATAAAATTGTCACAAAAAAATTGGATGATTTTATTCCTCATTTGTCATATTATTATTATTATTATTATTTTGCCTTTATATAAGCACATGCATCTTTGCATTTTAGGCATACTAGTCATATTCTTTTTACTTAAGGGTTGAGTATATACATGGCTTTTTATTACATACTCTACTACCATATAGTATCATAACATAGCTCATACATACAATAATCTAAAATATTTGATTACATGACAAAATGCTATGCATAAAAGTAAGGTCATTGATTTATGCCTCCACACCTTTTACCCTTTCTTTGCTTGAACTCTGACCTTGTATGGGTTATATTTAAGGTGAGATTATGAAATCTTAGTAGTAGTAAACCAATATCATTCATAGACAAGCATGTAAGTACATAACATAATGCCAATCAAGGTGCCATATATCACATAGTAATGCAAGGAATTTCACAAGCACAATGCAAGCATACAAGTCTCATCTTATAGTATAAATGACTCTTGATATAGCATAACACTCATCATTATACAAACATACAAGCTTAAAGAAAGAGAAAAAAAAACTACTACATTAGCAAATTTTACTCCTCAAGCCTTGGAACTTGATCCACTTACTCTTGGAGTTTCCAAAAAAAAATCAAACCCTATAATCATAATGATAATTTATTATAATCATCACATAGACCTTAAATTCTTAAAATTGCTTAAATCCCCTTAATTCCCTTATTTTAACCAAGAGTTGACTTTTAGGCTCAACTTTGACTTTTTATTTAGAAGCCCTAGAATCATTCTTGGACCCTCCCTGCCCCCCTAATTTGGACATGCCAAACTCATCCACGAACTTAGATTTTGGAAAAACACACTCCTATGAGAAATGTGTTTTGGTCAACCCTTTACATAGTTAAAGGGGTAAACTTTGACTTTTATTCTAGACCTTTTCTCATCATTCCAGGGGAACTTCCTAAAGTAATATGACCTTTTTAAACTCATTGGAACCATTGAAATTGGAAAAATCCAACTCCTTCCCTTCCAAACCACTATGGCCAAATAGCATGCATTTCTTAGCCAAAAATTAGTAATTTTATTCCATAAGTTTTAGGGGCTTTCCTATAGGTATTCCTAGCTAAAAACACCCTTTTGAATCTATTGGAATTCTTAAAATTATCAAATTCCAGCCTTAACAATACATTCTAGTCATAACAGAATCTAGCTCCATTTTAGGCTTAAAATTGAGTTTCTTTGGTTCTAAAAATTCCATAGCCTCTTTCTTTATGTTTTAGAACCTAAAATTTGGTATACATGACTCTAGGATATTAAGAAAACACCATAAAAATTTTGAGGAAATTCAAATAGCATCTCCCCATAAATTTCATTTTACTAAAAATTATAATCTTTGTGTTTTTAAAAATTCTAGCACATAACAACAATGATTAAGTTCATATAGCCTTCATATTCAACATATAAACTCCATTCCTAATCATCTTCATATTATCCAAGAGTGACCCATAATTAGGGTTTGACAAAACTTACTTAAACCATGTGATTTTCAAGTGCAAAGTGGACAAAACTTACTCTTTAAGCTTAATCCTTGCTTCCTTTGTTTTTCTCACACTAAAATCCCTTCTTTTCCCACTTGGACCAACATGCCACCTTGAAGAAAGGATGAAGATGCAGCTACCCTTTGGGGAAAATGATTGGAGGATGAAGAAGATGAAGAAATTTGGTGAAGAATAGTGGTATTTTTGCTTGATTTTACTTCCTCTTCCACTTTTCCCCCTTGTTCTCTCTTCATGTTTTTCTCTCTCTTTTTCTTGTGTGCTGCTTGAATATGGCTAAATGGAGAGGAGGAGGATGAACTTAAATGATGTTAAGTGTTTATACCAAATTTGGGCCCTTGGATCAACTTTTTCAAGATCAAATCTTAACATTCCATTCTTTTTCTGTTTATTTTCTAATTTCATGACTAAATATCTCTTTCACAAAATTTCTTGGCCACACACTTGGATGTTTATTTTTAGCCCTTAAGTTATGATGATTTAATGGTTAGTAACCATGGTTAATTTTTTAAGTCAATCATGGTCAATTTCTAACCTAACCATGGTTAATCCTTTAAACTAACCAAAAATCCTTTTTTCTTTTCTTTTAATTTTATATTTATATTTAGGTTTCATCTTCTCTAAAACCCTAATTATATCTTCTTTTCTCTTATTGGGCCTTTAGAATCAGATATCGGGCCTTACAGCAGTCCAAAATCAATGTTTGGGCCCGATTAAGGCTGTTTTACAATACAATGTATACTTTTAGACTTTCTAAAATTTATAAATATTATTTTCTTTATTTTTGGCCATACTGAGCCTCAAACATGGATCAGGGGCCCTCAACCTCAATCCTCACAAATTTTGGTGTCAATCGAACATTCAGGTCTTTAGGTGTAATTTCCACCATTCTGTATTATTATTGTGCCCTAAAATTTTTATTTATTACAATTTAGTCTCTGAAATTCCTTTAGGGTTTTCTAGCCCCTTAGGTATTTCTATTTCCATGGGTGTTATGACTTCCTCTTTTCATTTTGCTCATGGCTACTGATTGAGCTAATCGGATCCCGCCCGACCATCCAAATAACTTGGCAACATTAGATCCATCTCATCAAACAAAGTTTTACTGTGGGTCACAGATTTTTGAAATTTTCGCTTGATTTTTTGATATTTGTGCCTAAAGCCACAAATAGGGGTGAAATCAAGGCTCCATGAACTTTAGGACAATTTTTATATTTTACCTGGCTCAACTTTTCTTTGCACTTTAGTCCCTAGCTCCTTTATACTTAGCCTTTGAGACTCTTCAAGACCTTTTTCTCTATTTTGGCCCTATCATCTTAGTCTTGAGCCTCTCTCTCTCTCTCTCTCTCTTCTATCCTAGCTTTATTTTTACTATTTTTAGCCCTATTTTAGCTATTTTCTTGCCAAAAAAAAATGACGGATGTTACAATTCTCCCCTCTAAATAAAATTGTGTCCCCGTAATTTAATAAACATACCTCAATCAAGTAGTTCTGGATACTTTTCCTTTATTTTGTCCTCTGTTTCCCAGGTAACTTCATCAGGTGACAAACCCTTCCAGACCACCTTGACTAGTGGGATGTTCATATTCCTAAGCTACTTAACCTTTAGGTCTATGATCTGCTTTGGTCTAACCTCTATAGATAAGTTATCTTGCAAGGTTAATTCTTCATATTCTATAATATGTGCTAGGTCTAGTTGGTATTTCTTTAGTTGGGAAACATGAAAGACATCATGAAGTTGACTAAGGTTAAGGGGGTAGGGCTACTTTATAGGCTATAGGTCTGACTTGAGAAAGTACCTGAAATGATTTGACATACTTAGGGCTTAGTTTTTTGGATTTGATAGATCAACCAATGCCTGTAGTTGGAGATACCTTGAGAAAAACATAATCTCCAACCTTAAACTCTAACGATCTCCTTTGAGTATCTACATAGCTCTTTTGTCTACTCTAAGCTATCAAGAGTTTCTATCTAATCATTTCATCTTACTTAGAGGTCTAATCCATTAATTCCAGACCTAACCGCCTTCTTTCTTTGAGCTCAGTCTAACATAAAGGGGACCTACACCTTCTACCATATAGTGCCTCATATAGGGCCATCTGTACACTAGAATACTAGCTATTATTATAAGCAAATTCTATTAGTGATAGATATGTATCACAATTTCCTTTCATTTCTATCACGCAAGCATATAGTATATCTTCTAGCCTTTGGATGGCCCTTGGTAAGCCCATCACAAAGTCCATTGAAATACTATCCTACTTGTACTCGGGGATATTTAGGGGTTGTAGTAGTCTAGCTAGTTTCTAGTGTTCATAATCTTCTTAGCTCTTAATACATCTTTATGGCACCTAGATGAATTGTGTATCTACTTTTGTAAGCTTCCTCTAAAATCCTCTCTCTCAATTCTAGCTTTAGAGGGATATAAATTCTCTTTTTATATTTTACTAATCCATCCTTAGCTATCTGAAACTCCTAGGCTTCACCCACATTTTTCTTACTCTTAATTACCCTTTTATGTAATTATCTATTAGTTAAGCTTTCTTTGATTTGTGTTACAAAATCACTCTCAATTCTAGTCTCCCTATAATTCATAGCCTTTAACTGCACCTCATAAATCATATTCATATCTCTAAATTTCTGTCTCAAATTTAACTCTTTTTTATCTGACAAATACTTAAGACTCTTGTGGTCACAATAGATTTCCATGGTAGCACCATATAGATAGTGTCTCTAGATCTTGAAGGCAAATACTACCACTTCTAGTTTTTTAAGTCGTGTGTGTGATAATTCTATTCATGGGTTTTCAATTGTTGAGAAGCATACACTATTACTCTACCCTACTACATTAATACACAACCCAATCCATGCTTACTGGCATCATCGTAGACCACGTAGGTCTCCTTTGGATCAAGTAGGATTAATACAGGGGCTGAGGTTTGACTCTGCTTCAGCTCTTGAAAACTTCCCTCACACTTGTCATCCCATCTAAAGGGTTGACCTTTCCTGGTTAACCTTGTCAGTGGAAGAGCAATCTGAGAAAAGTTCTTAATGAATCTTCTATAAGAACCTGCCAAGCCTAAAAAATCTTGATTTCTATAACTGTTCTAGGTCTATCCCACTCAAGGACAACACTTACTTTGCTTGGATCTACTGTGACCCCTTCCTCGAAGATAATATGACCTAGAGATTTAACTTGAGTGAGCCAAAACCCACACTTACTAAGCTTAGTGAATAATTGCTTTTCTTTTAAAACATGTAGGACTATTCGTAGATGCTCTTCATGCTCCTTCATAGATTTGGAATACACTAAAATATCATCTATAAAGACCACAATAAACCAATCTAAGTATTGTCTAAAGATTTTATTCATATAATCCATGAAAATTGCAGGTGTATTAGTTAATCCAAATGGCATCACCAGGAATTTATAATGCCTATACCTTGGATCATATTTGGTGACTTGTGGGCTTCGTTCTGAGTCAAGGAAAAAACTCTCCCTAGAGCTTAGGGTCTGGTAATGCCACCTACCTCCTGGTTGCACTCCCTTGCATAATGTCCAAACGTTCCCCATTGATAGCACACATTCTGCCCTGCCAAGCATGGTCTATCTCCACGGTTCTTTCCACACTGACTGCACACCTTGTTTGCTATGTTTCCCTATCTGGTTGGTCCCTTGTGATGGCTAAATCTCTTAAACCTTTTTCCTTTTCCTTGAGTTGGTCTTTGGCCCTTCCACTGTGGCTGAGAAGATCCTTCATCATTAACTTTTTATGGTTTCAGTGGAGGTTTTAGGGCTTTAATCACTAGACTCTAGTGATTTATGCTACCCTTAATAATTCTGCATACTACTACTAGAGCATTAAAATTTTTGATACACATAGGAGCTATTTTATCTTTCATGCTAGACTTTAAACCCCTCTCCAATTTTCTTGTATTCCACTTCTCATCATCTATTTGTTGCAAGTACATGGAATAACGAGCCAAGTTTATATGTTTTGCCAGGTAGTCATCAAATGGTTCTTTTTCCTCTTGCTTTGGGGTAAGTAATTCGGCTTCCTTCTCATCCTTGATAGATCTTGGGTAATACTTCTCATGAAATTGCTCTAAAAACACTTCCCAAGTGAGAGCCTTCAAAATCAGTTCTTTGCCTTTCCACCAGTGATATGCATCCTTTTCTAGTCTATATTTGGCCATTTGGGCCTTCACTGTAGAGTTATAATTTAAAATCTTGAAAATCTTTTCTAATGCCACTATCCAATCCTTGGCAGCTTGAACATCAAATTTTCCATCAAATGCTGGTGGATGATGCTTACAAAACTTAGTAATCATTTAATACTAATCATCTAGATCAATGGCAGGTACTGGTTGTTATGCCATGGGTTGAACTTGTTAAGGTACAGGTATCTACTGTGCCTATTCCTGACCCTACACACTAGCTTGAATATTAATTGGAGGGCTCTTAATTACAGGTCCAATCCCTGCATGGCCTTGACTTTAGCCTGCTATAGCCTAATGCAGTTGTTCCATCATTTGTTGTTGTTGGTCTAAACAATCCAAAATTACTTGTATCTGATCAACTTATGGTCCTCCCTTATCACTAGTAGTACTACTTGCGCCTCTGGCACTACTACTAGCACCTCTCCTTGTTCTTACCATTTTGAGAATTTCTTAATCAAGGGAAAGAAAAAAATACATATTAGCATTTATTTATTCTTATTTAACAAGGACAAATGGGTAAAGGTGTGATAAGGCCTGCTCAAATGATCATATCTAACATTTACATATATTTCATATTGCATCTAATTACATCACATTAGTCATAGTCACTACAAATCAAAATATTGTACAGCTAACTTCATACGTCACTAGTGATCATAACCTATCATTTACATGTCATCAAAACATTAGTGACTAGCTCTAATCGTCATCAGTCACATGTACAGTAGTATATCAGTCATAACCATCCCTAGCTAACTGCCATCTCTAAAGACTATTATGGCTTAAGATCCTGATGTGAGCAAAGGTGTCAATCTTCCTGCAGCATAGGGCAAAAGTCCTATCATAGCCTCCTACTCTAATCTCTGATCTAATATAATCTCCAACATCACCTTGTTTTGGGAGATAACTCAGTAAGGCATCTACCCACTCATATTCCTCATAATCCTTCTGATCCACAACGGTGGCAACATAAATAGTGTGCGTCTCCCACATATAATGGTAATACCTCCCTATAGGAAAATCTTTCTTTGTGCCTACTTCCTCAGAGATTAACTTAAACTTAGCTCTAATCTCATATACTGAATCCATGCTATACCTACCATGTACCTTTATAAGTGCTCTTTGAATAAGCTCTGCCTCCTACTCAGTCAACTACTGTCTCAATAAAATGCCATTAGAGGACACTGACTCCCTGTCCTCATCTAGGATCTCAGGTGGTACTATATCTGCACAGTTCATAGATACAACATTATCCTAGTTGGGATCCTCCTCTTAATCCTCTTCTGGGCCTCCTCCATAAGATCATGCTCCTCCTACACTATTATTTTCGGCCAGAATTTTAATTTTTCTATCACAATTTCAAAAATTCATAACTAAATCCACAAAAATTAAAACCTAACAAACTTTACCATTATAGAAATCTCTAGATGTTTACCCCATGTTAAAAATAATTTCAGCTCATGAATCATTAAGGGGAGAACATTTGACATCTAAAAAGCCACTGAGGTCGTTGTTATCTGGGCCACTAGTTCAGTTTACTGATATGAAGTTTCAAAATTCATAACTAATTGTAGAAAAATTGAAATCATGAATTCTTGACCTTTCTAGAAAGCTAAACATGTCTGATTTATGCCAAAAATATGTCCAAGCCATGAGACATAACACAAAAAGCATTTGACATGAGAAAAGGGGCAAAGATTTGGACAGCTACTGGTACTGATGCAAGTGTTTGCTATAAATTTTGAAAATGTCCAATTAATTCCACAAAAATCCAATCTATGCAAATGTATCTATTTGGAAATATATGAATGCTAAATTTATGGTAAAAATAGACTCAAACCATAGAAAGGACGTTTAGCTACTGAAATTCAATGAATTAGTGACTCAGGACGTGCTGCACTATTATTGCTGTTCCAGAAATTCAAAAATTCAGATCTCTTAGCTCAGACCTCCAAATGAGGTGCTTCTAGTTGCTACAAGTCACTATGAATGCCTAGTTTTTTCTTATAAAATTTTGTAGCCATTAGACTACGTTTTCCCCTCGGATGGCACAAATTCACAACTGACCAAATGAACAGTGCTGGTGCAAATCTGAAATTCTGATACCAAATTTGAAAAATCATAGAAAATCCCATAGACCTCCAAATGACCTGATCTTTGACGTCCCAAAAATCTCTAGGCAAGATCTACTTGCATGAAAATTTTCAAATCAAGAAGAGGTCATTTGGTCAGACTTTGTTATAGCTCAAGATTATGGCAATTTTGATCCCAACAAGAGGCAAATTTGATTCAAATGAGCCATCCATTGTTACACACACATTTGAGCAACTTAGAAAGCATAAATATAGCATAAATAAGTCCCTCATAAGGTTTGAATCCTCATGCAACTCAAATTCACCATGCCACTTCCATAAACATACATGCACAAGTGGGCTCCCAAGTGGTTAAAATACACAATTCTATTCATTAAACACTATTCTTGATACATATACTAACTTTACATAGTTTTACACTTGTTCAAAGTGTCATGACTCAAAAATAACATGTACATATCTACTTTGACATTCTAGACATCCTAGTACATTAAAAATAGAAAGATTTGCCAAGAGATGGAGATTTATGCTCCTTGGCTGCCATCCTTTGGATCTTGAACTCCACCTAGATCATATGAGATGAGAGAATGGAGGGGATGAGATTCATTGAATCTTAATAGCTCATTCACCTATTCAAGCACATTTTCAAGGCATACAATAGGTCAAAGGTACAAGTATGCAACTACTCAATCGATGAAGCATTCAATTTCCACATTTTTATGTCACAAACACATGTCAAGAATAAGAATGAGCTCTAGGGAATTTTGGTTTGGCCTCACTCCATTTTTAGGACTTTTAGATTACCTCACTCTTGGTTCTTAGGACTTTTGACTTAGTCTCACCCATCCAAGGGACTTTTGGCCTTCTCTCACCCATGCCATGAGACTTTTGGCATCTCCTCACCCACATTAAGGGACTTTTGGCACTATCTCACCCTTATGAGCCATTTCCACCATTCAAAGACATTTAAGAAAGCATATTGGTACCAAAATAGCAACATAGTAGCAAGTGGCATGTCCCAAACATATAATCATACACACAAGCACACAATGACACATATGCAACAAGAAAATGCAACAAGAAAAGGTGGAGAGCTACCTTGGTGCAAAGTTAAGCCTTATTTTTCTTGTTCCTTCTCCTTTTTGGTTCTACAAACACAAAGAGGTAGGGTTGGATTTCCTTGGCCTATTTACAATAAACAACACTTAATTATACTCTTGGAATAAGTTATAACATCTAACTCACTCTTAAAACTACACTTTGTTCTATTTGTCACAATATGGTTCCATTAATGACCTAATGAAGCAACTACCACAAGTAAAATTCTTGGTTCCATTCTCTTGCCATATTTAGACCTCTTGACCTCATTTAAGGTCCTTGAAGCCATCACACACTCACTTTCACAAACCTAGGTCCATGTTGCTTCATAAGGTTACATTATGGAAGCCATTGCCTTATCTCCCAACCGAAGGCTTCTAAATTTTTCCCAAGCATTTCTCCTATCTTCTTTTATCATATAAAGTCCCAAATCAAGCTTGGAACCATTTAAAACATCCCCTAGCTATCTCTAAGGGTCTTGACTGATTTATGCTTCCATTAAAGACCCATGGAGTTTGGGATTTTTCCTTAATGAATGGGGCATGTGGGAGGCTCCCTAGGAGTCTTAGAAACTCAAAAAAACACTCACATATGATGGGAAAGTCTTGAATCAACCCAGATTTTAAACTATGTTCAAGCACCCTACACTTTTTCAACTTGAGTTTTATTAATTTTTCATGCATTTTTTTGGTGTATTCTATCTTCCCATGGCTTAGTTTGATGGATTCTTTTAGATTATAAAACAAAAACTCTTCCCTCTTCATGGTTCTGTTTGAGGCATCCCACCATGGAAGAGGAGAAGGAGAAAAAGAAGCAACAAAGGGAGAGAAACTACTTTGCAATTAAGCCTCCTTCAAGATCCCTTCCTCTTCCCTCTTCCTCCTCCTTAAATTTCAAATTTCTCTCCTCTAATCTAGACCCTAATCAGCACCAAAAATTGCATTAAAACCATGGAAAGATGAAGCAAGAAGAGGAGGATGAAGTTTCAAGAGGAAAAGTAGCAAAATCTTACACTTTCTCACCTTTCCTTAGCTTTTCTTCCTCTAAAATTCCCTCTCTTTTGTGCGCCTAAGGAGCTAAGAATTTTCTCTGAAGTGAGCAGAAGAAAGTCGATTTAGGGAGGGAGAGGAAGAATGTGACTTAAAAAGAGAGTTTGGAAGCTTCTTTTTTACAATTTGTTTCCATAATGGCATTTCCAGTTTGGCTTCGTTTTAGCTCTTTTTTGAGAACCGTTTTTTACATCATAAAATTTAGATTCCCAATTTAATAAAATGCCTTTGGAATCACTCAAATCGGAGCAAAAACCTTCCCGAACAAATCGGTCAAAGTTTGGGTCAACCGACGTCAGAAAAGGTACACCGGAGGGGCTTCTCATGGTTTTTGGGCCTTTGAGAACCCTGGGCAACTCAAAATTTCCATTTAAAAAGCCCTCCTAGGTGTTTTTCCAAAATTGCACTTATTTATGAAAATGTCACTGGCCTTTCGATAAATTTTTTAAATTACTCCAGTCCCAGTTTCTGGGCAATTCAAGGCTCAAATCCTCATTTTCTATTATTTAAAATTTTATCCAAATTTTATTTGGCCTTGAATCACTCATCTCAGGGGACTTGCTTTTCAAACCGGCCCGTTTCAGTGTTTTTACAATGTACCGGGTGTTACAATCTCGAACTATCCTTTTCTTAAATGGAAGGTCACTCCACCTTTGTAGTTCCCCAACAGTCTCATCTTGGGCACAAGAGTCACTAAAATCCTTAGGGGAATACTCTCTCTCTACACCCTGAATTGTGTCCTCTGACCGGTGCTCCTAAGATACCTCTATGCTCCTCTCAGACATCCTTAGCAAATGGCACTAAGTGAGTCTAAGCAAGTAACTAAACCTAAGTAAAAGGTCACAGATCATAACTGTACACAATGCCATAACCTTTTGCTCTGATACCATAAATCTCATACCTTACTATATAACGCCTTTCCTACTACTAATACCTTATATAGAACTTAGAAGAGTCAATGGAAACCTAAATTAATTAAAATTTTTCATTTAAAAACTTCTGTATGAGGAAGTTTTTAAACAAAAAATTTTAATTAATTTAGGTTTCCATTGACTCTTCTAAGTTCTATATGAGGTATTAGTAGTAGGAAAGGCATTATATAGTAAGGTATGACACTATTCATATAATCCATAAATACTGCAGGTTTGTCAACCTGAAGGGCATAACTAAAAACTTATAATGCCTATACCTAGTTCTAAAAGTTATCTTAGGGATATCCTTAACCTTGATCCTGAGCTAATAATATTTTAACTTGAGGTCTATTTTAGAAAAGACTGACGCTCCTATTAGCTAATCTAAGAGGTCATCTATCTTGGGTAGAGGGTATTTATTCTTAACTATAATTTTATTGAGCTCTCTATAATCTATACATAATTTAAGGTTCTTGTCTTTCTTCTTTACGAATAGGACTGGAGCTCCCCATAGAGAAACACTGGGTTTGGTGAAACCCTTCTCTAAAAGCTCTTCTATCTGTTTCTTAAGCTCTGCTAGCTCAGTGGGAGTCATCCTATACGACGCCTTAAATACTGGACCTACCCCAGGCACAATATCTATAGGGAATTCTACTTCCTTATCAAGGGATAATCCACTAATTTCTTTAGGAAATACCTCTGAAAATTCCCTTACTATAGGTATCTCCCCTATACCCTATTCTATCTCAGCCTGTAGGAAAAGAACACTAAAAACCCCCGACAACCATGCTCTAGAGAACATTCAGGGCTGGGAGGTGGTCATAAAAGCTAGCTCAATCTGAATACTAGGTACATTTTCACATTCAGGCAAAGAAACACATCTGTGGTAACAGTCAAGTATAGCATTATTGGTAGACAGCCAGTTCATTTTAATGATCAGATCAATGTCAATAAGGGGCATACATATCAAATCAAGTGTAGCAAAACAATGGTTATACTGGACTACATAGTTCAAACAAGCATGGGAGGTAATGGCTCTGTTTCCTGTAAGAGTGGCTACATGTAAGTCATATGGTAAAGTACACATGCTCAGGCCCAGCCTCCTAGCACAATCATAAGATATGAAAGAGTGGCTAGCTCCCGAATCAAACAATGTAAGTACAGAATAATCATTAATCTTAATAGTACCTTGGATCAGACTCAGGGACCTGCTAGCCTCTTGTTGTGCCAGGGTAAATACTTTACCCTACATTTGTAGTCTGGGTGCAGGAGTTACCTCCCTCTATGGTATAGGTTGTGTGCAGTCTTTAACTATGTGCCCCGGCCTACCACATTTGAAACATACATTCTGGCCCGCATAGCATGGTCTGTTCCCTTGATTCCTACCACACTAAATACAGGCTGCTAGAGTGGAACTAACTCTGCTAGACTGACCTAGTTTCCTTCTATTCTTGCCTCTCCTATTTCACTGGCCTCTGTCACCTCTTTTGTTACTACTAACAACGGGTAACTCTTCACGTGGCCTCTTACTCTCTAGGAGGGGAGGTCTAGCACTTGAGGTAGGATGCATCATCCTCAGATTAACCTCAATGACTCTACATACCTTAACTAGGGCATTAAAGTTCTAAATCCTCTAGGGCACCACCCTTTCTCTGATCTCTAGTAGGAGCCCCTTCTTTAATTTATCTACTCTCCACCTCTCGTCATCATGTTAATGTAAATAAGAGGAATATCTAGAGAGCTCTACAAATTTTGCCATGTACTGGTCCATATACATCCCCTTAATTTATCTTAGGAGTACAAACTCTGACTCCTTAACGTCCCACATGGAACTACGAAAATACTGCTCATAGAATGCCTGTAAGAATGTCTCTTAGTTGATCAAGAGATTCTTTGACTTGATGATAGGTTTAATGCTCCTCCACCAATAATCTGCCTATTTCTCTAGCTGAAAAATGGCCATCATGGCCTTCTGCTCAGACATGCACGCCATGACCCTGAATATTTTCTTTACCTGCATGATCCAAGCCTTAGCTTTCTCTGTGCTTAACTCACCATCAAAGGTGGGAGGCCCGAACTTCTTGAACTGTACTATGACCTGCCTCATGGAAGGCTACTCAAGGGCTAGAGGCATCTGAGATGGTGGAGTTTGAGGCATCTATTATATCTGTGGCTATGGACCTGAATGTTGTGGTGGCTATGGCAGAGGAGGAGTAAGGCCCTCACTATCTCTCTGAGCAAGCAGTTCCTGAAGCTACATAATCATGGCTTGCTGCTAATCCAAGCGAGCCATAATAGCCTAAAAGGCTCCAGCCATTGAATCACTAGGCTTCGGGTATGCTCGAGCCTCTTTAAAGGGCCTACCTCTCTATGTGTTTACCATCTTTCTAAAACAAATCAAACTTATCTTAACACAATTCATGAACATAAGCCATAGTTACACACTCATTTCATCCAAAAATAGCTTATACATAATGGCAATATCATGTTTTCAAGCCACAAACCACGTCAAAGTGCCCAAACCAAGCGAGCCATAATAGCCTGAAAGGCTCCAGCCATTGGATCACTAGGCTTCGGGTATGCTTAAGCCTCTCTAAAGGGCCTACCTCTCTATGTGTTTACCATCTTTCTAAAACAAATCAAACATATCTTAACACAATTCATGAACATAAGCCATAGTTATACACTCATTTCATCCACAAATAGCTTATACATAATGGCAATATCATGTTTTCAAGCCACAAACCACATCAAAGTGCCCAAACCTTTGCTCTGATACCAATAAATGTAATACTGATAAACACATATTTCTATCTATTTTATTCTCCTAAACTTAGGCATTTTAATAATGAAATATGGCTTTAAGACTTTAATTAGATAAGATTTTATTTTAGTAGCCATTTCTATATTTTAGGAGTTAATTTGCAAAATTTTGGAATTTTAATGCACAAATCTTTTTAAATGAATTTTGTGAATATTCCTATTTCATCTCTTCCATTCTTTTTATGCAGATTTTCAATGAAAATTGGAGCTTGAATGGGAAATTGAATTGAAGGAGAAATGGAGCTTAAAGTGTGCAAGTTTCTTAGAAAATAAAGTTTAAAAACAAGAGAATAAAAAGAGGGCACCACAATCATAATCATCCATCTTAGTTATGCACATTCCACGTTAGGAGCTTTAAACTTCACTCATCATGCAAGGTTTCATTCATATAAAACTTTCTCACCTTCCACTCTTCCGTAACCACGAGTCCAAGCACACACTTGCATGCATGGGACCTCGTTGCTTTGCTCTCCATTTACCCCACGTAGCTTGCATGGATATTCACTCTCATCTATTCCCTCACTCACCCGTAGCATTCTTTCACTTAGTTCATTCACACCTTGACACCAACATCATCATGCATCATCATTTAGCACATAGCCACGGGTCATTTAACCAAGTCAAACACTCATACGAAGCATGCATGGGTTCCACACTTATACATAAACACACACACATCATCTCGCGTGGAAAAGAAGAGGCAACACGAGTCCATCCACGAAGCACTTGAATGAAGCTCATGTCATCACATGCAAACTATGAGTTGAGTGGGAAAGAGGAAGAGAAGCTTGTGCTTGGCTGGAGAATGTGGAAACACGAAGCATCCAGCTCGAGTCCAGGTAAAAATGCTAAAGAAGTAGGTGAAGGAAGAGGCTACGGTTTTGAAGAAATAATGAGTGCAAAGTTACGTGGAATGAGGGACTTGAGAAAGAGCGATGCTGGGAGCTTGTGGAATAAAAACGTGGAAGTAGAAGAGAGTGGAACCATGAGTTGAGCTGAAGATGAAGCTAGAGAGGAAGCTGCATGTTTTACGTGAAAAAGCTAAGAATGAAAAGAGAGGTAAACTTGAGCTTGGGTTTACGTGGAAAGAGGAAGAACAATGCATGAAGGAAGCATGTGGGGGAAAGATGCGTGAGGCTAGAACAGCAAGAAGCTCAAATACACACACATGCAGAAGCGAGGGGAGCTGAAGTTTAAATGAAGGATCTGACGTGCATGGAAATCACTTGAAAAACGCAAGCTGGAGGCGAAGAATAACGCGGACTGGCTGGAACAACGCGAGAAACGAAGTGAGGTCGAGCTTTGGTGGATGAATCAAGGAGCAGAAAAACACACACACAGAGCACGAATAAAACGCAGCAACGTTTAGAAGAAACAAGCATGCAAAAAGAGAAGAAGAAGCTACGTTCTGGACTCAAGGACAGCTCGAAGCATGGATTTTGATTATTATATTCAACACTTTAACATGACAAGTGGGGTCCACATTCATATAAATAAAATAGGAAGCACGTGATTCATATATAATAAAAGAGAAAGAAGCTACGGACAATGAGAAGGAATGAGATGGCTGAGCACGTGAAAAAAAAAGCAAGCCACATGAGGAAGGGGAATTAATTTGGGCAAGCTCCAAAAGGTAAGGGGGTCATTCCACACACCATTCATCGAATAAAAATCACGCTACCAACGTCATGCATTCATCGTCTCACCCTTCGTCCACTCCACAGAGAGCCTCTCATCCATTCTCCTATTCCATCTTCACTCAAATGAAGCTCTAATCCACTTTGTGATTAGCTAGGAGGAAGGCTCTTGAGTTGAAGTTTAAATCCAAGGATTAGAATTGAAATCTTGGGCTAAGATTTCATTTCATTTTCTTCTCTCTCTATATCAATTTTAATTATTTTATTTGCTTGGTCAAGCTTGTAAATGATTGAGGTTGATGTAGTTTATGATTGATGGCTAGTTAGACATTGATTTGGAGAATTTTGAATGATTAATTGCATGAATTAAGTGCTGGATTTTCATTTTCCTACCATTTTCTAAGTGTGCAATCAAGGTGTTTGATGAAATGTTTGTGAGAATTAGTGTGCTTAATTGTTTGATTTGAGGATTCTTTAGAGTTTGATTGGTTAATTAAACATCTTAGGGTGTTAATTTAAAGGCTCATTGATAAATTAATCACTCATTTACGTGTTCAAAGATCTTAATCACAAGAATTAGTAATTTAATAGGAGTTGAGGTCTCAATTAACATCAAGTTGCTAGTTTCTTGAATCTTGAGTGGTAATTCAAGATCCCTTGCCAATGAACACAATTAGGGACTCTTAGGCCAGAATTAATCACAAATGAATTAGGATAAGGATAGTGGATACCAAGAGACCAATTCAAAGCTAGTCACAAGCCCATTATTATGAACCATAATTCATCCAATTAGGTAGAATTTAGGAACTTTATTTTAATTTCATTTTACTTAGTTTAATTAGATCAAAAATGTCCTTAGTTTAGAAATTTTTAGAGTCTTTTAACACTTAGAAAATCCAATTAAACATTGAACTCTATTTCCAAGAAAGATGACCTAGGTTGCACCACTAACTATATATTTTTCAACCTAGTTTTATTTTGAGGGTTGCGCGATGAGCCCTCTCAAATATGTTAAGCCCTTAGCTAACATACCATGGTATCATTGTTCATTGTCATGCATCTCATGTGTATTGGGACATAAGGAGAAGAAATCATACCTTAATATGAGAAAATAAAGGATATTTAATGGCATTTTATTGTGTTACATATGGTCTCATATCCTCATTTTATGCCCCATGGACCACGTACACTAATCCACATCAATTTCTAGTCATAACACATCCACACAAGTCATACACATCACATTTGATCTTATTCACTTTGGGTTGAAAGCTACATCTCACAAATTCCACGGTTTGCTCTCGAGGTTCATATTTCAGTTTTTTGATACAAATTTTGAAAATTCATATCTAATTCTAAAAAAATTGAAATAAAGCAAACCATACTATTATAGAAATTTTTGATATCTACTTTTGACTAAAAATAAGTCCAAACCAATGCAGTAGCTTAAGCCACTGGAAATCAATAGAATAGTAACTCAGGTCAGGCTACATTACTGGTACTGTCATGCAACTTTAAAAATTTATCTCTCTCTCTACAGAACTCTAGATTAGGTGATCATAGTGGCTATGGAAAGCTTATGGATTCTAGTTTATGTCTGTAAAATTTCATTAGCATTTGACTTCATTTGGCCCACATGTGAAACAGAGAAGTAAATTGACCAAATGAATAGTAACCATATCATTTTTGCAGAATTTGACCAACTTTGAAAAATCATAATAAATTCTCTAGAATTCCAAATTGAGTGTTCTTTAGCTCCATAAAAAGCTCTAGATGAGATCTACTTGCTGGCCAAATTTCATGAAAAAAATCATTCATTTGGTTATACTTTGGTGTAGCTCACCAAATGGTCAAATTTGAAGCCAGAAAGGGACTCTAAGACACCAAAAGCCCTTCTTGAATTTTCACAACCATATAGGCAAGTCTAAAAGCATAAATATCACATAGAAAAGCATGCCAAATGATCCAAATCCTCATAGAGCTTAATCTCACCTTCCCACTTGCTTACAGACACAAGAACATCATATCACATAATGGCAAAGGAGTGGTTCCCATTCATCTAGCTTCTACATTGATACATACACTATTTATACATATATTAGAATATGCTCAAGGGTTTACATCATAGATACATCTCATGGTTACATAGTTTGACATCAAAATACAATTTAACAAGCCATTTCTCCATCTTGTTGTCACAATCTTGCTTCTCTTACTTGTTGGCTTCCATTTCCTTGCTTACTTTGCTCACCTAGACATGTGTAGAGGAAGAGTGAGATTCAAAGAATCCCAATAGCTCTTAACCCTTTCAAACATACATAATGGATGTATAAACAAGCCAAAGAATGCATACATGATATTCAAGCAATTAGTGAACTTGTCTAAGGCATTTTCCTTGCCACATAAACTCACACATAATAAGCACAAGCTATCAAGAGTATTGGTCTAGCCTCACCCATCTTTCTTAGGACTTTTGAATTTGCCTCACCCACTTTCGAAAAAATTTTGACTAAGCCTCACTCTTCTTAAGAATTTTGGCTTTATCTCACCCATTTCTAGGGACTTTTGGCTTATCTTTACCCTTACTAAGAGACTTTTGGCACAACCACAGCCATGCAAGCCATAATGCAATCATAAACACATTTCAAGAAACATAATGGTACCATAACATGTAAGTATTGGCTAGAAACATTTCTCATGACTCAACCATACACACAAGCACTCAATGATAAGAAAACAACCAAGCTATGCATTTAAGAAAGGTAGAGAGCTAACTTAAAGTAAGAACTTAACACTTTTTCCTTGGATATTCCTCCCCCCTTTTGGCGACACTCTTACAATGGGATGGAGCTTGATTCTCTTAGCCTAAACACATTAAATAGGGCACAATTACATCATGGAAGCAAGCTCTAGCATCATACACTCTTTATGGAAGCTCACTTTGTTCTATGGTTACATAATGGTTTCATATGAGACCAAATGAAGTAAATGCAAGAATTGAAGATCTTAGCTCCCTTTTTTCCTTCCATCTAGGTCTCTTAACTCCATTTAAGCCTCTTGGAGTCATCACAAACTCACTCCCAAGAGCCTAGATACAAGTTGCTTCCTTAAGTCTTATTATGGAGCCTACACTTCCATCACCCAAACTAAAGCTTCTAATTTTTTCCAAGTCTTTCTTTGATGTTATTTTATCATATTTAGTCCCTTTCTACCCTTAGAAAAATTTAAAACTCTCCCTAGGTATTTCTTCTTGTCTAGGCCAAGATATGTACCCATTTATGGATCCTTGGAGTTAACTTTGTTCTTTTGAAGGGAATGGCACATGTGAGGATTTCTAGGCATCTCAAGAATCCATATATACTCTTCGACAATTAGAAATACTACTAGAAAGCTTTATACATACGATGGTGCAAAGAAAACCCTAGGTTTTAGAAACTTGTTTTCCAATGCTCCTTTTTGGAATTTCTTTGCATATTCTTGTTTCTCACCCTTAAAAACCTAGGTTTCATGCTTAGTTTAGGCCAAATTTTGCTCCCTCTTGTGTTTTCTAGGTGGCCATGGAAATACCTTGATTCTTTAGCCTTTTCAAGAGCTTTCTCCTTTGGTTTCACTCGTCCTTGGAATTTCGCACTTTTCCCCTTTGAACATGGCTCAAAATAGATCTAACTCATGCATCAAAACCATGGAAAGAAAGAGGAGAATAAGTTTGCTAAAGGAAAGAGCCTGAAAAACCAAGGATTTCTTACCTTTTTCTAGTCGTTTTCTTCCCCTTTTTCCCCTCCTCTTGTGCGCCCTTTCTTGCTGAGTTCTCTTCTATTTTGTATAGAAATTAGGTTAGCTAAAATGAGGAGAAGAATGGGGTGCCACCTATATATAGGAAGGGTTCCTTAAGAAGCTTTTCAAAATGCCAATTTTGTCCATCATTCATAGCTTTTTTGTTTTAGGCTCATTTCAACTCCTTTTTAAAAATTTTCTTCTCCATCATAAGCTTTAGGTTCTATAACCTATAAATAGCCTTTGGAATCACTCAAATCGAGTCTAAATCCTTCTTGAACAAAAGGATCAATGTCTGGCTTCACCAATGCTCTAAAATATAAACCGGAGGCACTTTACCTGTTCTAAAAGTTCCTATAGTTTTTAGGGCCTCTGAGAACCTAAAGAAACTCAATTTTTTCATTAAAGATCCCTCCTTTGAGTTTTCTAAAAATTGTCTAAAATTACAAAAATGTTACTGCATTTTGTTAGGATTTTTTTTAGCCACTCTAGCTATAGTTTCTGGGCATCTTAAGCCTTGGATCCTCGTTTTCTAATATTTAGAATTTTATCCTATTTTTAGTTGGCCTTAACTAATTCATTTTAGAGGAATCTCTTTTATATCTAGCCTGTTTCTATCGTTTTTACAAAAATTGGGTGTTACACTTTCCTATTTTGATTCTTTCCTAATCCATCTTTCTTGAGTTTCAAGTTTATTACTTCCCTAATCTCTCCATCAAGGTAACAACTTTCCTAAACTCAATTTTTTTCCTATTCTTTCTAGTTTCCAAGTTTTTCTCACTTTCTTATTTTGTTTCCTTCTAATTTCTCCTTATGCTAACTTTCCTATTGTGTGTTTTAGACTTGTTGAGCCTTCTTCTTCTCTTTTCCTTCCTTTAAGCCATCCATTCCTTCTTCCACAAGTCCAATTTTTTTTTGTTTCTTCCATTCACTTTGTCACATGTTCCTTTCCTTCTTCTCCTTTTCTTCTTCCCTTTGCTACCCAAAATTTCCCCTTTCCTACTCAAACTCCCTTCTTCTTTCCCTTTAATTTACACACCTTTTTTTCCTTTTGTGTTTAATTCTTTAGGAATTTGAATTTTGGGATTCTAGTTTTTTTATGATTGCTACTTTTACTTATTGCTTCTTTTGATTGGTTGTGATTTGATTAAGAACACTATAGGAAGCAAGTTAAGTGGTAAAAGGCAAGAGAGTTTACATTAGAGAAAAAGCTACTTACTAGAGTGAAACACGAGTGAATTAACATCTTTGAGTGTAAACATGTGTGGAAGAGTGGTGAGGTCCTATTTGCTTTATTTGTGCTAGATTTATTTTGTAGGTATGTCTTAAACTAGTGAACCCCACTTTGATCCAAAGACTTTTATGCAAGTCATAGAAAACAAGATGGAGAAGTTGTTGAAGGACAGGATTGATGCCATCTAATCCCCATTAGGCACTAAACAATTTAAGGGCAAGGCTCGTGTTATTGAAAGAGAGAGTGGAAATGATGAATCCGACTTTGAAGAGTCCATTATTAGAAAAGGAAAGTAAGCTCCTTCCCACAATGAGCTTGGGAACATCAAATTGAGAATTCCCTTTTTTCAAAGGAAAAATGACCCTGAACTTTATTTTAATGGGAAAGAAAAATGGAATACGTATTTGAATGTCATTCTTATACTAAAGAAAAAACATTAAGCTTGCTACTATTGAATTTTTAAATTATGCTAGCATTTGATAGGCCAATTGCAAATTGATAGGAGGTGGAATGGTGAAAGGCCAATACGAACATGGCAAGAGATGAAGACCATCATGCAAAAATGCTTTGTTCTTAATCTACTATAGGGACTTGTTCAAAAGGCTATTGAAATTGAGGCAAGACTCCATGAGTGTCAAGGAGTACCCCCAAGAGATAGAGATTCTTATGATTAAAGCAAATATTGAGGAAGATGTGGAAGTAACCATGACAAGATTCATTAAAGGATTGTGTCCCAAGATAGCTAGAGTAGATGAACTACAAAACTACCTTGACATGGATGAGTTGTTGCACAAAGCCATCCAAATGGAAAGGCAACAAAAGAAAGCAATAGCTGGTTTGAGTTCATGGAGGCAAAATTTAAAAGATCCCAAAACTTCCTTCAAATCCAAAGGTGAAACCAAGCCAAAGGAAAAGAATAAGTCGAAAATTGCTAGCACCACCTCCTAAGGGTAAAAATGACTCAAAACCTTCTTCCTCTTCTATTCCATCTAAAAATAGATGTTTTAAATGTTAGGGTTTTAGTCATATTGCTTCACAATGTCCAAATAAAAGAACCATGATTTTGCTTGAGAATGGCGATGTTGTTAATTAAGATGGTAATGATAGTGAAGGTTATGATGATATGCCCCTTTTGGTGGAAGCCTCTAATGAGGAATTTGATGCTAAAATCGGTGAAGCCCTAGTGGCTAGGCATGCTCTTAATATCCAACCAAAAGAAGACCTTGAAGAAAAGCAATGTGAGCACATCTTCCATACTAGATGTCTCATCAATGGCAAAGTATATAACATGATTATTGATGGTGGTAGTTGTACTAATGTTGCTAGTACTTTGCTTGTGGAAAAATAGAATTTGCCTACTTTGAAACATCTTATGCCTTGCAAGTTACAGTGGTGGAATGATTACGGTGAAGTAAAAGTCACCAAGCAAGTTATGGTTCCATTTCTTTTGGAAAACATTGTTACACCCGAAAATGCAACCTCGTGGCCCCTTAAAAAGGAAAAGAATTCAAAAGAATTTCAAAAGGAATTTCGATTTTAAAAAAATAAAAACTGAAATCAAAATTAAAAAATAGTATGAGTCGCCACCAAAATTTTAATTTTTTAAAAGTCAAAACTTTAGAAAAACCTTTTATAAGAAAAATAGTCTGCGAATCAGATAATGGATTCGGGAGTCGATTGTGAGTGGGGAAGGTGTTAGGCACCCAATTACACCTATTTCTACGAATGATTACCCTAAGTCAGTTGTGCAAAATTAATATGGCCTCGATTCTGTTTTAATTCTCCATAATAAATCACATGCAAAATAAGAAATAAAGAAATTAAAGAAAATAAAATTAAGAGTAAAAAGAAGGAAAGGAAATTAAAGAAATAAAATTAAGAGCAAAATAAAAGGAAAGGAATTAAGGAAATACAAATTAAAAGAAAATATTTTATTTACAAAGGCGAACTTGACCGAGGATAAGAGCTTAGGACTTACATACCCTTTAGGAGGGATCAAAGTCTACGTAATTCGAATGAAAATTGTCTTTTGCTTTTGTTTTTTGTTGTTTTTGTTTGACTTTTGTTTCTTGTTTTATTTTTTGTTTTTCGTTTTATTTATCATCATTTTTTCCTACTTTTCATTCTTCTCTTTCTATGTCTTTTTTTTTCTTTTTATTTTTTTTGGTTTATTTGTTTTCTTTCTTTCATTATTTTTCTTTTTGTTTTTATTTTTTTTTCTTATGACTTTAATGATTTTTTTACAATTAAAGAAAAGGAATTTTCTCTTTTCTTTTTCTTTTTACATTTTTAAAACTTTTTATTTGATTTGATTTTAATTTTTGACTTTCTTAATTTTTCTTGTATTTTGATTTTTGTTTTTTGGTTTTGATTTATTATTATTATTATTATTATACTTTCTTTCTTTATTTTTTTGTTTTGACTTTTTCTCTTTTTTTTTAAATTAATTTTGTTGATTTTGATTTCTTTTATTTTTTCTTATTTATTTTGATTTTTTGTATTAAGTAAAAGGACTTATCTTCTTCTTTTTTTCTTTTTATTTGTTTAATTTTGAAATGACATTTGCATATAAGGATTTTTTTTATTTTTTTTATTTTTATTATAAGGATTTCTAAAAAAAGCTCATAAGTCTTAAAAGAAAGTTAATTTCTCACTTACTTTTCATGTTTTCTCTTTCTTTTTTTTTTTTTGGTTGTCTTTGTTTCGTTTTGTCTTTTCCTCCTTTTTTTGTGGTTTTTTTTGTTTTTTTGTGTAATTTCTTTTCTCTTGTTTTTTATTTCTATTATTGTTTTTTTTTGTTTATACAACCTTTTCATTTTTACCTTTTTCTTTTCAAAAGACACTCTTCAGAAATAACAATGAATTTCAAATTTTTAAAACACTATTTTTTAATGTTTGCAAAAGAGCCTTTAAGAAAAGAAAAGATAAATAATGAAGACTCAACTTGATTTAAAAAAAAAATATTTTTAATCCTCTTTTATTTTCCTTGCTCCTTTTTTCCTTTTCTTTTTGAAAATTTTCTTTAAAAAAAATCTAATGGGGGCCATTAAACCCAAAATATATTAAAATGTAAATTCAGGGCCTAATAGGTACCAAGGAGGCTTTATTGCCCCACATGACCCTTAGGTTCGCTCTTATGTGCCTGAGGAGACACAAGGTCCCACACGGCTATTCTAAAATAAAATGAAATGAAGCCAAAATATGCTCAAGTATAAGATAATTTGTGATAATGTGTGTTCTGTATACAGGCAAACAAACAGTACATTATTTCAAACAATAATTACCAAAAAAAATGAAAGGAATGGGAATTTGAAAGACATCACTTGTTTGCATTTTTGCTTTTCTCCATTTGCTACTCCTTTAGCTAGTCAGATCAGCATTGTCTCCCATTCCTGTGCTTGCCATGCCATATTCTTCCATCGTCCCAATGGAGCTTTTTATTTAATCTTCTCGAGTCTCTATTCTTCCGACTAGTCTCCTTAATTCTTTTCCAAGTAGAGTTCATATGCAAAAGAAATACAAGGGGTAAGTCATCTTCAAACTTAAAATTGAAAGACAAACATTATAAATTTAAGCTCAGACCAAACACATCAGAATTGACATTCATTCCCCAAAATCCATTAACATATTTATTTGAACATGTTTAACAATGCAAATCTATCCTCGAACATATCATGGATATATCAATGATCAAGGTTGAGCATCTCAATCAAAACCCAGTGTTTGCTTCCAAATAGGTAAATGCAAGTTTAGCAAAGGTTCAATCTATAAAATCATATGTTCATCCCTATAATATCATAATCAAATAAAAAATTGAGCTTGATTTGCATTGACTGTGAATACTGAGACAAAATAAAATCATTAAACTCGTACACCAACCATATTCAGCTAGCTCTGTGAATAGAAAATCATTCTAAGCAAATCTAGGACTGAGGTCAACATTTTTTTATAACATATTAACATCCCCGAGTGTGATCAAAACTTTAATTTTAGAAAAGCATTGTGAGTTTTCTTTTTTGATCGAATCCCATTAACACCGAGCCCTAAATCTCCACTCAAACTTGATTCAATTTCTTCTCTCAGTCTCTTCACATTGCTATTTCTGAATCCTCTCTCTCAGTTTACCTTAGCTCCAACCCGAAACCAAAATCCCCCCAGAGAACCTCCTTCGCCTCACTCTATTCTTCGATCCTTCCCTTCCCTTCGATTCACTCTAACTCGAACCTAATCTCAAAATTTTTTTTAGAATCCCCCTCTTCTTCTTTTCCTTTCTCATCCCTAATCTTGCAGACTCACTCTATTCCTCCTCTTGCTTTTTTCTTTCTCAATCTCTCCTTTTTTCTCCCTCAATCCGTTCTTCCTCGTTTCTTTTTGTACGTCCCCTCATTCCCTCTCTGTGCTCAAAGTTGTTTCTTTTTTGTGCATCCCTCTCTCATTCTGACGCCTCTGTCATGCTTTTTGTGTCTATGTGTCCTTGCTTTATGCATGCGTAAGTTGTGGTCCCCTAGGAGGCCTGAGCAAGAGAGAACCAAAGGGGAGGGGACCATTGTTTCAGAATTGGGCTAGGTTTTGTGAAATGGAACCCATTGGAGGAAGGGATTTGGGCCTTTCTTGTGTTTTTTCTTTTAATTGATTTTTTTTATTTTTCTTTGGGATTGGGTTAGGTTTAGTGAAATGGAGCCCACTAGAAAAAAAGATTTAGGCCTTTCTTATTTTTTTTTTCAAATTGAATTTTATTTTTATTTTCCTTTGGGATTGGGCTTCTGCTATATATATATATATATATATTTAATGAGCTCTTCTATTTGTTTCCCATTTTTAAGGTATATTGGAATCCTACTAACATGGGTTTTTGAAATTTGAAGGAAAAATAGATATAATTTTTTTAATACTTTTTCTTCTTCTCTTTTTTTTTTTTTAAATTCTATTTCATTTTTTTTCATGGCATTTTTTTATTTTTCTTCTTTTTCTTTATATATATTTTAGCATTTGATTTTTTTATTAGTTTTCTTTTTTTCTCTTTTTTTTTGTTTTGAAAATTGTTGAGTTTTGATTCTTTGATCTTCTTTTGTTTTTTTGGAAAATGTAACTTTTGATTCTTTCAATTTTTTTATTTTCTTATTTTTTTGAAAAATATAATTTTTTATTCTTTCATAATTTTTTTTTATTTTTGATTCTCTTGATTTTTTTTTAATTTTTTGTTAGTCTAATTTTATTATTATTTTGAAATATGCCCGAACAAAATACGATATTTACAGCTGCCACTCTTTACTTGTTTCTTAGGCAAGAAAATTAAAGATGTAATTTTTAATGTTTTGTGTAAGGAACAAGTAAAGATAAGAACACGTGTTTTGTCTGAGATGATTTGATTGCCTTCTAACACTAGGGGATAATAAACAAAAGGAAAAAAGTGACCCAAACAAAATATAATGTTTACACGTTGCCCCTCTTTACTTATTCTTTAGGTGGGGAGATCGAAAATGTCATTTTTTGATATCCTTTACTTAAGAATAAGTAAAGATGGAAACATGTATTTTGTTTGGGGAGCTAACAAATCAAAGCAAGCTAACTTACCTGGGAATGCCAAAACATGATCAAAGATTAAAAAAAAGTAAGAAATGCTTGCTAAAGCAAGGCTTAAAAAGGTGCCTATTTTGTGCAGGATCTTAGGAAAGGTATCTATTCTTGTGCAGGACTTTGAATGCCTCTTCTGATGCAGGACTTTAGGAGCCTATTCTGCATATGATTTTTAGGTGCCTGTTCTATGCAGGACTTAAAGATGCCTATTCTGCATAAGACTTAAAGGTGTCTATTCTGCATAGGACTTTTGGGTGCCTGTTCTGTGCATGACTTTAAGTGCCTCTTCTGCATAGGACTTTTGGGTGCCTGTTTTGTACAAGACTTTGGGTATCTATTCTGCGTAGGACTTAAAGGTGCCTACTCTGCATAGGACTTTGAATGCCTATTCTATGTAGAACTTTTATTGTGACTATTCTATGTAGGACTTTTGGTGTTTGTTCTGTGCAGGCCTTTTGGATGTCTGTTCTGATACAAGACTTTTTTTATGTCTAGTTTGTGCAGGGCTTTAAGAGTTAATTGTTATGCAATTCTTCTTCTTCTTTTTTTAGTTTGGAAACTCTCTTTTATTTGTCTAAATTTTATGTAAGGTATGCACTTATATGAAATGCATGATGCATGTAGAATGCTTGACCTTCGAGTTTAACAACTCAATTTTGCCTCGATCAGGGTCCATGTATGCAGATGTAGGAAGCATGAAGTATGTGAGGTGCTACACTTTATGATTTTTTTTTGGCCCCAATATGAACTTGGATACCCACATAATGTATGCACATGTGGGATGTAAGAAGCATATGAGATATTTTATTTTATGAAATGCAAAAAAAAAAAAAAATTTTACTTACCCCAGCACGAACTAGGATTTATGTATGCAAGTGTGGAATGAAGGAAACATGTGATGCATTATTTTGTGAAACACAAATGTTTTGTTTTATGAAATGCAAAGTTTTTTTTTTTTTTTTTGCTTTTAGTTATCCTCACATGAATTAGGGTTTATGCAACATATGCAAATGTAGGATGCATAAAACATATGATGCTTCCTTTCATGAAATGCAATTTTTTCTTTTGCTTGCCCCACTATAAACCAAGGTTTATATGATGTATGCAGGTATGGAATATGAAGAACATGAGGAGATGCAAATTATTTTTCATTTTTTCTTTCTTTTTTTTTAGATATAAATTGTGTTTTGTTTTTGTTTTTATTCCAGTGCAAACTTGGTCCAATGTAACTGTGCATATGTGTGACATGTGAAGCATATGAAATGCAAACTTGTAGGTTTTATGTTTTTCCTTTTTTGGATTTTTAAATTTGAATTTTTTTAATTTCCAAGATAGACGCAATTTATGAAAGCAAAATTAACTCCAAACAGAGAAAAAGATGAGAACATTATCTTAAATTGATTTTGAGTTTTGAAATTTCCTTCTCTCTTTTTTTTATGCAAACAAGATCACATCGAAGGGAAGACAAAGAGAGGGGACATTATTTCTAAATATTTTTATACTGATTTTGAACTTTGAACTTTTCTTTTACTTATGCAAGCAAAATCACCTCAAAGGAAAAAGGGGAAAAGGGTCGTTATTTTTTTATATCTTTAAACTAATTTTGAATTTTAGACTTTTTTTTTTTGGAAAATGAATTGATGAGAAAAATGTGATCATCTTTTTTTAGTATTTTTTTATGAATTGATGAGAATAAATGTGATCCCCTTTTTTTAGTTTTTTTTTATTAATTTGACTTGAAAGGAAAAATATGTATTGTCTGTGTACAAATTCAATACAAGTATGTGATGCATGAAAAATCTCAAAATTTATAAAATGTAGGATTTTTAGCCCTTTACCTTTGAAAAAATTTCACACATTAGCTCTTTACCTGCCCCAATGAGAAAAGTTAAACTTTTGATTATCCTACTGAATTTGCCCTTTGTCATTTGGATGAAAGAATTTATTGATGGCTTTTGGCTAGCCAAAAATGCTCCTAAGGGCGTATACCAAGCTAAGAAGACCCAAGGCTCTTGCTTTGACTTATTTCTAAATGATTTTTGTCCAACTGATTTGTTTGCCATCAACCTTGGACTATTAACTTGACAAAGCAATCTCCTTTTGTCAACTTTTCATGATTAATGCTTGAAAGGTCAATAAGTTAAATCCATACTTACTTTATTTAACAATGTCAATGGAGTCATGCATTAAGGGATACAAACACATGAGCTTAAGAAGAAAAATGATCCTTAACATTAGAGGGATGTAAGGGCTGATGAAGAATGTGGTCTTGTAAAATGTTTTGGGAGTGGAGAAGTGGAATAGACAATGGCTTGACACAATGTAACAGAATGGGAAGATGCCTTAGTTCTACACTTGAAGTATTCCACTTTGAACAATAAAGAAGTGAAATGCTAAGAAAATGGATATGATATGATAGAGAGAAGGTTCACTTCTAGATTTGAACTCCTTTTGAAAGAAACAATTAATGTAATTAAAAGAATTTGTTTTAAATTAAACTTTTTGCCCCAATTTCAATTATACTAATTTTTCTTTTAATTATTCTTTTCAAGAAAATCTGCCCCATTATTTTCAAACAAGTTAAACCTCAACAAGGACTTTCGCTGCTTGTAATGTGGCCTTGGTAAAAGGGGTTTATGAAATAAAAGATATTAGGCTCGAGAATTAACATGCCCTCGTCAAGTCTCTTATTAATCTCCTTCTCCTATTGCTTTAACAAAATTCTATACTCAAAATTCATTTAGCAAGAGAGGATATCTCTGGGTTGTAATGGGGTTTAGTGGGTAAAAGTGTAGCTTAAGAAAGAAAGATGACAAGGCCCAAATATTTATATAAGTTCACAATGAGAATTTTGATCTAGTAATTGTATCATCTTGGTAGAATCAATTGGGTCATGACAATTAACTCAATCTTTTTCTTTTAAGAGATCTTTTTTGTTCAGCTTAACTCTCCTCTGGAGACTTTTTTTTTTTACTTCTTATGCCACATAAAACTCTTCTTTGAGAATTTTGCCCCTTGATTGCATGCTAAGGTGAAGCTCCCTTTTAAAAGCTTTTACTTTTTCAAATTTTAATCTGTGGGAGCTTTCTTTTTTAGAATTTCCTTCCTCTTATGATTTTTCTTTTCTTCCTCCAATTTGTTTTTTTTTTCATTTTTGTCTTTAAAGGAACCCATTATAATGCCAAGATTGCTTTTCTTTATGTGGAATTCTCATTGCTTCATAGGGTTGATCCATGTTGGGTATTTGAAGAATTTTGAAAGTTCAAAGTGGTAAACAATGATTAAAAATTGTTTTAAAAGAACCTGATCCTCTTTTGACACTTAAATTATCGGTATAAAAATCTGTTAAAGACTTCCTATCCTAAATGTTTCATGATTAGGGTGAAAGAAATGAACATCACTTTTGGCTCAATTGAGGTGACTAGGGGTAACTCCTCATATCTAAGAAGGGCAAGAATGCCTTGTATCCTAGGCATGGCTTGCTCATGGGACATGCATTCACACTTTTAATTTGGTTTTTCCTCTTCTATTTTTTATTTTGTAATTGAATTTGGGACATATAATTTGTTTCAGATTTAACCCTTCTTCATATCGATTAAATCTTTTTATAAGGAGTTCTGGACATTATATTTTTAGATTTTTAGTTATTTAGGAAAAACATGCAAGGAAAGAAGTTGTGTTAACATAATTAATGGAATGGAAGGATGTATAAAGGGTAGGATGAAAACATATGACCATTGCATTGACAAAGTTGAATAAAATAAGGTCCAATGAATCTACTTCTATTAGCCTCAGATTTTAACTAGATAGAAGGATATCGATGAAATAAGTATTACCTGATTGTGATATGACAAACACTTTCTTTGAGAGTTCAATCATCACGGAGTCCCTTATGAGATTTTTTCTCTTATATCCCTCTACATCTTACTCGTGAAGAGATTGCAACTTTTTAATGGAGTGTGCAAATTAAGCTCATAACTTTGACTTAGGCAATACCAATTAGGGAATGGAGATTAAAGGCTAGTGAAGGAAGTATCCTACTCTTGTGAAAGCTACTCAAGTGAGAGTTAGGCAAATAGCAAAGGTCCCAAAGGAGGCAAACAACAAGTGTTTGATTAAGATGATTTGTGGTTCTTTGCATGGTCAAGTTTGATAGGTGTTGATGAGTTTTGAGATGGATGTTTCAAATTTCTTTGAAGTGGAGAGGATAGTGATGGACAACAGTCATAACCTCAAGGATATGGTGGTATGAAAGGTTAGAAAGCAATAAGCAACTTTACCAAGTTTGACAGCTTCCTTTTGCCTAATCAAGTGGCACTCCTTCACTTAGTGCCCTTAAACCTTGATCTTTCATCTTAGCCATTCATGAGTGCAACTTTTTTTGTTTCTTTCTTTTCGTCCAGATTTTGTTTAAGTTGATCTTTCCATTGCAAATGACTAAGAATCCTATACTTTATAGATTCCAAGATTTTCAACATGAAATGCCTTATGACAATGCATGGATGCAATTTTATTACTTGTCTAACTTAGGATTTGATGGGTGTATTTAGTATGAAAGTTTTTTTTTGGGTAAGGGATCTTTATTTCCTTTAGGGGATTCGTTGGCCTATGAGGTGGGCTAGAAATAATAATTTACTTGAAAGCAAAATTAGAACTTTTTCACTTGGTATTGCCCTTATGATAACCCCTATTTTATTAACCTTTATTTTTCTCAAATGCTTTATTGCATACAGGGATAAATAAAGTTGACAAATCATCCTAAGAGAATATATTAAATTCTACATGGATGATGTCTATGGAAAAGTCTAGCCAATCTGGATTCCTTTTAACAATTTTTAGGGTTGTCTTTAAATGCTCCCATTTTCTCTCTAGGATCTTATTGTTTCTTAATGAAGGATGAAGTTAATAGTATCGATCAACAAAGAATTCTAATTTTTGCTAGCAATTCAAGTTAAAATCTTAGTTGACTTAACCCTTGCAAGTAACTTGACCCTTATCTAATTCGAAATGAGATATATGGTATTGTGCCAAAACTTGCTATTTTTGTGTAGGTTACCTAAGATTGGTCTTTTTGATTAATTAGTGGATTATTAGCGTTAGTTGATATTTTCCCACATTCCTCTAAGAATTTATTGATCCATAAAGAGCTATGACTTATTGCTCAGCTTAGGAGGAGACAATCCTTACACAATTGATGCTTAAAACTTTGGCTTCAATGATATTTAATAAAAATAAGCCAACCTAATGATCCACTGATATTGCGTATGTCCTAGTACATCATTGAGAACCATGTCTTGGTATAAGAAGGGAAGAAAAACTTTGTATTTTTTCTCAAGAAACTTATTGTTCCATTGGAGAAAAAGTAGTTGACAATCAAATTGAGAGAAATATATCTTTTCTATACAACTGATGCCCTAAAAAATGATTCAAATTTCTAACCAAGACATGATACTCAATTGTTGATGCTTCAAAACTTATGGATATTATGATTCCCTAAAATTTTGAAAGTACTTTTTTTCTATGAAAAATTTGTTATTTTGTGGGAATGAAAATTTTAAAGAAAGAGAATTTTTTTTAAAAAAATTGGATAGTACATCCTTTATTATTTTATCTTATCTCTTTTTATTTATGCATGTGTATAACAAAAATAAATGTATGCTAAATGTTTCCCTTTCCAAGGATTATGATGAGTGTGGTTATGGTCTCCTCGGGGTTGGAAACCCACTAGGTAAGGGTTAGTTCAACTAATGCATATCTTCATCATAGTTAACATATGTCAAACTATGCAATGATGTCTCATTAACTACTCTAGTAACTAGCAACGATGTGTCACTTTTCCTATAAGGTTTTATTAAATGTGATGAAATAATTAAAAATGCCCTCCTTTGTCCTACCATGGGTAGATCCTAGGTTAAGATTACTGGTTTACAGAAGTTCGGCTCTAATTATTTGGGAGGCATCTATGGCTTGACTATCAATACAAGATAAGTCTATAACTCCTAAAACATTGGTCCCCAAATTGCCCCTGCCATGAGGTGAGGATCTCGCTATATAAACTTGACTTTGAGAGGAAAAACATCCTACACAAGTCAAACCCATATAACAAGACACAATTTAGATGAGCCCTTCCTGATAGCCTCAGGAAGCATAATGCTTCACAAGGAAATCAATATAAAACTTTACTAACCTAAGGTGTATTAAGACTCGGGTATAGAGCCCATACTGTGTGAGGAAAGCATTTACCTTCTCATTCTATAGACCACCCAACCCTCATCTATTAGATAGATTGGCAGAACAAAGGTAGACAAGTATATAAAGATATAAGGAAAAGAAGTAAAATATATATACAAATATGGTCATCCACCCTAAGGTTTTATTCCATATATTATCCATCCTAACACATATTATGTACACAATCAAGGAAATAAAAAAAAATGAAGTAAGCATGTGAAAAGATGTGTCATCTACCCTAATCATATGAAGCAAACAATAAACAAAAGGGAGAACTAAAATAAAAAGAAGGTCATAATATTTTGCATAACTAACTTAAAATTGGACATGACTCTCAAATCATTATCCCTAGTGGAGTGGCCATACTGTCACACTTAAAAATGCGACCACGTGGCCCCTTAAAAAAGAAAAGAATTTAAAAGAATTTCAAAAGGAATTTCGATTTTCAAAGAAAGCGAAAACTGAAATCAAAATTAAAAAATAGTAAGAGTCACCACTAAAATTTTAATTTTTTAAAAGGCAAAACTTTGAAAAAACTTTTTTATAAAAAAAATGGTCTGCAAACCAGATAATGGATTCGAGAGTCGATTGTAAGTGGGGAAGATGTTAGGCACCCCATTACACCTATTTCTAAGAATGGTTATCCAAAGTCAGTTGTGCAAAATTAATATGGCTTCAATTCTATTTTAATTCTCTCTAATAAATCACATGAAAAATAAGAAATAAAGAAATTAAAGAAAATAAAATTAAGAGTAAAAAGAAAGAAAGAAAATTAAAGAAATACAATTAAGAGCAAAATAAAATGAAAGGAATTAAGAAAATAAAAATTGAAAGAAAATGCTTTATTTACAAAGGGAGACTTTGTAACACCATACTTCTAGGACTCAATTCATACAATTCCCATGCCTCATCTTATATTTGTTATATGGAAACAATATAGTGGCATAGGGAGTTATGAATTAAAATGTATTTCTCTACGGGTAAAATTTTTCTTTCAGAGTGCCGTGGGCCATATGAATGCATCTATCACATTCTCATACTTAAACACTATATAACTCATTTCCATCATCAAATTTGGCCTACAACTCATGGAAAGCAAAGGAGCACATAAAATCCATGTTTGTATTTTCGGCTAGAACTTCCTCTTTTCTGTCACAAGTTTTAGAAAATTATAACTAATTCTAGAAAAATCAAAATTATGTTTTCTTTGCCATTCTGGAAAGCTACACATGTTTGATTTATAATAAAAATATGCCCAGACCATAACATTCATCACCAAGGGTGTTTGATATCCAAAATAATCCAAAGGTCAGACTGAATTCTGGAACTATCATAGAATTTTGCAGAAAACTTTGAAAATGTCCAATTAATTCCAAAAAAATTGAAAACCAACAAAATTTACCATTCCAAAAATATATGGATGTATAACCCATGGTAAAAATAGTTTTAGTTCATGAATCATTAAAGAGAAGATGTTTGACATTCAAAAACCTACGGAGGTCGCTACTGCCTGGGCTGCTGTTTCAGATTACTGATATAAAATTCTAAAATTCATAACTAATTCTATAAAAATCTAAATCACACACATTCAGTCATTGTGGAAATATAAAAATGTTAAATTTATGTAAAAATAATTATAGGATGAAACAGCTACATTTAGCCATCATAAATTTATAGAACAATGACTGAACTCCTGGGGAGCCACTACTACTGATAGCAAATTTCAAAAATTCATAACTCTTTGCTCAGACCTCCAAATGAGGTGATCTCAGTAGTCACAGAAAGCTTATGACCTCTAGTTTATTATTTTAAAATTTCACAAGCATTGGACACTATTTGACTATCAGATGACACAAAACACAAGTTTGCTAGTGTCAACAGTGCACATACCAGAATCAATAGAAAATCCCAACTTTGAAAATTCATCAAATATTCTCTAGACCTCCGAAAATTATATTTTTTAGTTTTCCAAAAATTTCTTAACAAGATCTAATTGCATGCCAAATATCAAATTAAGAAGAGCTCATTTGGGCAAAAAGTGACATAGGGTTGCATTTGGGCTATTTTCATGCCTCTTAATGGTTCAATGATGGGCAAAATGGCTCCTATAGTTCTTGTGGCCACTTGAGCACGTGGGAATGGCCTAAAAAGACTCTCTAAACTTGTCTCAAAGGTTTGGAGACTCAAAACACAGAATTTCATTTCCCATCCCCAAGCTATGTACTAAGAGGCATACACTTGAAATAGCCATCCAATACCCAAAAATTGCAATATATTCCATTTATCCACAAATTTTATACATACATCATCTATTAGGATATTTACACATGTTCCATTCATTGTGCATCAATTCTAACAAAAGATTACATTGTATGCCACTCCTTTGGTTACAACATAAACAAAATTAAAAGCTTTATGATCAAGGCTTCATCTCCTCACTTGGTGGCTTCCATTTCCTTGTTCATTGGCTCCACCTAGCATGTTAGGATATTGGAGAGGAGGGAATGAGATTCAAAGAATCCCAATAGCTCATCTCTAATTCAATCATACATAAAAAATGCAATACAAGTCTTAAGGATGCATGCATGGCATATCAATATAGAAAATGGTGCAAAATAGATTCTTGGCATTTACACAAAACACACATAACATACTTAGGCTTGCCAAATGAATGGATTAGCCTCACCCACTTTCTTCAAGGTTTTTGGATTTGTCTCACCCTTTTTCTCAAAGGCCTTGAACTAAGCCTTGCTCTTGGTCTCAACCACTTCTAAGGGTTCTTGACTCATCCTCATCGAAGATTGAAGGTTCTTGGCCTATCCACATTCAAGCAAACCAATGCAAACATTCTAGGCATCATTGAATACATAATGCAACACTATGGTTCCATGGAACATAGGCATCATACCAAAACATAATTTATAGCTTAAAATACACATACACACATTCAAAGACAATGTAGACATTCATTCATGCATGGGAGAAAGGAAAGAAAGCTACCTTACTTGTATTTACACACTTTTTCCTTAAGCCTTGAGTCCTATCCCTTGACCTTACACACCCAAGAGGGTGGAGATCATTTCTCTTGGCCTAAACACATCATATGGAAGCTAATTATACTATTGAAACAAGCCAGGACATTAAACTTATATTTAAGAACATACTTAGTTCCATAAGTCACATAATGGTTTCATAAATGGCTTATTGAAGCAACCATCATGATTCAAGTTCTTGGCTCCATTCTCTTCTCATTCCTAGGCCTCTTGACCTCATTTAAGGTCCTTGGAGCCATTACATATTCATTTACAAAAGCCTAGATACAAGTTGCTTCATAAGGTCACATTATGGAAGCCATTGCCTCATCTCCCAATCCATGGCTTCTAAATTTTTCCCAAGGGTTCCTCCCACCTTCTACCATCATATGAAGTCCTAAACCAAGGCTAGAATAAATTAGAACACTCTCTAACCCCTCCATCTATCCTAAGTCGACATTATGGAAGCATTTGCGGTTCAAGGGGTTTTCAATATTTCCTTGATGGGGAGCCACTTGGGAGGCTTTTTAGCACTTACATATGTTAGGGAATGCATGAATCAAATCAGTTTTCACAATCCCTTCAAATGCACTACACTTTTTCAACTTAGAGTTCATTAGTTTTTCTTGCAATTTCTTTGCTTTCTTAGATGGAAGGTGCATGTGGGAAGCTCTCTAGGGGTCTTAGGAACTCATACAAATATTCACATAGGCTTGGAAACACTTAGATAAAATCAGATTTTTGCCTATCTCTTTGAATCCCTAACTTCCCATTCTTGGTTCTCTTTTACTTCTTAATTAATTCCACTTGTATCTTCCTAATCCTCACATTATAGAACCCTTAATTCTACCCTAATATGGTCAGAATTTATCTCCTATGAAATGGGCTCTAAGGTGAATGAAAATTTTATAGAGGAAGCAAGCAAGGAGAAGCAACAAAACAAGAAGAAATACATAGGTTTCTTGGTTCCTTCAAAGCCTCTTTCACTTGGTGTAAATTTCTTCTTGAATTCCTACTCTTCTCCCTCTAAACCAGACCCAAAAATAGCCCCACTTCATCAAACAAAACTATAGAAAGGAAGGTGGGAAGAAGGAGAAGAGAGTTTCTAAAGAGAGAACTAGAAAAAGTCGTGATTTCCATACCTTTTCTTCTTGGTTTTTCTCCCTTCTTCCTTACCCTTATTGTGCGTCTCTCTTGATAGCTCCTCTCCTCGGTTTGAACGAAGCAATAAGTCAGTCATAAGGGAGAGAGGAAAGGAAGCCACTTATAAAGGGAAAATGGGGAAGGCTTTGTTTTGAAAAATTCTATTCATGTCCCTTGAAATTGGCATTTTCATTTTAGCTTCATTTCAGCTCCTTTTTTAGAACCGTCTTTTTCATTATAAAATTTAGATCCTCAATCTTATGAAATTCCTTTAGAATCACTCAATTTGGAGCAAAAACCTTCCCGAATGATTTGATCAAAGTTCGAGCTCACCACCATTGTAAAACGTATATCGAAAGGGCTTTAACTGTCCCGGGGCTTCCCATTATTTTTAGGGCCTTTGAGAATCCCAAAGAACTCAAAACTTTCATTTAAAAAGCCCTCCTGTGAATTTTTCAAAATGTGCCCATATTTACGAAAATGCCACTGGCCTTTTGACAAATTTTTTGAATTACTCTATCCTTGATTTCTGGGCAACTCAAAGCTCAAATCCTCATTTTCTATTATTTAGAATTTTATCCTAATTTTAGTTGGCCCCAATTCCTTCTATTTCGAGGATTTTCTTTTATATTTGACTCATTTCTAACATTTACGGAGAAACCAAACATCGCGTTTTTTACCTTTATGAAGGGACCGGATATTACAGACTTGACTTAGGATAAGTGTTTAGAGCCTACATATCCTTCGAGAGGGATCAAAGTCTACATAGTTTGAATGAAAATTGTCTTTTGCTTGATATTTTGCTTTTGTTTTTTATTGTTTTTGTTTGGCTTTTGTTTTTTGTTTTATTTTTCATCATTTTTTTCTGCTTTTCATTCTTCTCTTTCTATGTCTTTTTTTTGTTTTTATTTTTTTTGGTTTATTTGTTTTCTTACTTTCTTTATTTTTCTTTTTGTTTTTATTTTTTTCCTTATGAATTTAATGATTTTTTTTTAAATTTTAAAAAAAGGAATTTTCTCTTTTGTTTCTCTTTTAGCATTTTTAAAACTTTTTATTTAATTTGATTTTAATTTTTGACTTTCTTAATTTTTCTTGTATTTTGATTTTTGCTTTTGGTTTTGATTTATTATTATTATTATTTATTTATTTTACTTTCTTTCTTTATTTTTTTTTGACTTTTTCTCTTTTTTAATTAATTTTGTTGATTTTATTTTATTTTATTTTTTTCTTATTTTTTTGATTTTTTTGATTAAGTAAAAGGACTTCTCTTCTTTATTTTTTGTCTTGTTATTTGTTTAATTTTGAAATGACATTTGCATATAAGGATTTTTTTTTATTATAAGGAATTCTAAAAAAAACTCATAAGTCTTAAAAGAAAGTTAATTTCTCACTTACTTTTCATGTTTTCTCTTTCTTCTTTTTTTTGGTTGTATTTGTTTCGTTTTATCTTTTCCCTTTTTTTTGGTTGTTGTTGTTTTTTGGTGTAATTTCTTTTCTTTTGTTGTTTTTTATTGCTATTATTGTTTCTTCTTCTTTTTTTATTTGTTTATAAAACCTTTTCATTTTTACCTTTTTCTTTTCAAAAGACACTCTTCAGAAATAACAATGAACTTCAAATTTTTAAAATACTATTTTTCAATGTTTGTTATAGAGCCTTTAAGAAAAGAAAAGATAAATAATTAAGACTCAACTTGATCTTTTTTAAAAAAAATATTTTTAATCATCTTTTATTTTTCTTGCTCCTTTTTTCCTTTTTTTCTTTTGAAAATTTTCTTTAAAAAAAAACATCTAATGGGGGCCATTGAAATCCAAAATATATTAAAATGTAAATTCGGGGCCTAATAGGTACCAAGGATGCTTTATTGCCCCACATAACTCTTAGATTCAATCCTACGTGCCTGAGGAGACACAAGGTCCCACACGGCTATTCTAAAATAAAATGAAATAAAGCCAAAATATAAACAAGTATAAGATAATTTGTGATAGTGTGTGTTCTGTGTACAGGCAAACAAACAGTACATTATTTAAACAATAATTACTAAAAAAATGAAAGGAATGGGAATTTGAAAGACATCACTTGTTTGCATTTTTTCTTTTCTCCATTTCCTACTCCTTTACCCAGCCAGATTAGCATTGTCTCCCATTCCTGTGCTTGCCATGCCATATTCTTCCATCATCCCAATGGAGCTTTTTATTTAATCTTCTCGAGTCTCTATTCTTCCGACTAGTCTCCTTAATTTTCTCACTCTTTTCCAAGTAGAGTTCATATGTAAAAGAAATATAGGGGGTAAGTCATCTTCACACTTAAAATTGAAAGACAAACATTATAAATTTAAGCTCAAACCAAACACATCAGAATTGACATTCATTCCCTAAAATCCATTAACATATTTATTTGAACATGTTTAACAATGTAAATCTATCCTCGAGCATATCATGGATATATCAATGATCAAGGTTGAGCATCTCAATCAAAACCCAGTGTTTGCTTCCAAATAGGTAAATGCAAGTGTAGCAAAGGTTCAATCTATAAAATCTTATGTTCATCCCTATAATATCATAATCAAATAAAAACCTGAGCTTGATTTGCATTTACTATGAATATAGAGACAAAATAAAATGATTGAACTCATACACCAACCATATTCAACTATCTCTGTGAACAGCAAATCATTCTAAGCAAATCTACTACTGAGATTAACATTTTTTTTATAACATATTAACATCCCTGAGGGTGATCAGAACTTCAGCTTTTGAAAAGCCGTGTGAGTTTTCTTCTTTGATCGAATCTCCCTGCGACCAAGCCCCAAATTTGCACTCGAACTTGATTTGATTTCTTCTCTCAGTCTCTTCACCTTATTATTTCTGGATCCTCTCTCTCAGTTTCCCTTAGCTCCAACCTGAAACTAAAATCCCCCCAGAGAACCTCCTTCGTGCTGCTTCTCCTTCTCCTGCTCCCCATCTCCTCCTCAATCCTTCCCTTCCCTTCGATTCACTCTAACCCGAACCTAATCTCAAAATTTTTTCTAGAATCCCCCTCTGCTTCTTTTCCTTTCTCATCCCCAATCTCGCAACTCACTCTATTCTCCCTTCCTCTTCCTCACGCTTTTTCTTTCACAATCTTTCCTTTTTTTTCTCCCTCAATCTCTTCTTTCTCGTTTCTTTTTATGCGTCCCCTCGTTCCCTCTCTGTGCTCAGAGTCATTTCTTTTTTGTGCATCCCTTTCTCACTCTGACGCCTCTATTGTGCTTTTTGCATTTGTGTGTCCTACTTTGTGCATGCGTGAGTTGTGGTCCCCTAGGAGGCCTGAGCAAGAGAGAACCAGAGGGGAGGGGACCATTGTTTTAGAATTGGGCCAGGTTTAGTGAAATGGAGCCCGCTGGAGGAAGGGATTTTGGCCTTTCTTGTGTTTTTCTTTTAATTGATTTTTCTTTTTATTTTTCTTTGGGATTGGGTTAGGTTTAGTGAAATGGAGCCCGTTAGAAAAAAAGATTTGGGCCTTTCTTATTTTCTTTTTTCATATTGGTTTTTGTTTTTATTTTCCTTTGGGATTAGGCTTCTGCTATATATATATATATATATATTAATGAGCTCTTCTATTTGTTTCCCATTTTTAAGGTATATTGGAATCTTACTAACATGGGTTTTTGAAATTTGAAGGAAAAATAGATATAATTTTTAATACTTTTTCTTCTTCTTCTTCTCTTTTTTCTTTTTTTTTTAAATTTGGTTTCATTTTTTTCATGGCAATTTTTTATTTTTCTTCTTTTTCTTTATATATATTTTAGCATTTGATTTTTTTATCATTTTTCTTTTTTTTCTCGTCTTTTTTTTGTTTTGGAAGTTTGAGTTTTGATTCTTTGATCTTTTTTTTTTTGGAAAATGTAACTTTTGATTCTTTCATTTTTTGTTTTCTTATTTTTTTGAATAATATAATTTTTGATTCTTTCATGATTTTTTTTTGTTTTTAATTCTATTAATTTTTTTTACTTCTTTTTTTTATTTTTTTGTTAGTTTAATTTTATTATTATTTTGAAATATGCTCGGACAAAATCGAGGCCATATTATTTTTGCTTTAATTTCCTTTCCTTCTTTTTACTCTTGATTTTATCTCCTTTAATTTCTTTATTTCTTATTTTGCATATGATTTATTAGAGAGAACTAAAACAAAATCGAGCCCATATTAATTTTACATAATTGACTTAGGATAATCATTCTTAGAAATGGGTGTAGTAAGATGCCTAACACCTTTCCCACTCATAATCGATTTCTAAATCCATTATCTAGTTCGCAGACCATTTTTCTTATAAAAGGTTTTTCCAAAATTTTGCCTTTTAAAAAATTAAAATTTTGGTGGCGCCTCCTACTATTTTTTAATTTTGATTTTAGTTTTCGTTTTCTTTGAAAATCAAAATTCCTTTTGAAATTCTTTTGAATTCTTTTCTTTTTTAAGGGGCCACGCGATCATATTTTCGGGTGTGACAGTTATTAATGCTTTCTAAAACTTAGAAAGGGCTATCTTCTCTTGATTGCAATGTATATTTCCTTTGTTTTGGGAAATCTTTCCTTTTTCAAGTGCACCCAAACCCAATCACTAGGCTCAAATATAATGCGCCTCTAGCTTTTGTTAGGTTGCTTTGCATATTGCTCATTTCTTTTCTCAATGTTGGCCCTCACTTTAGCATGCTACTCCCACATAAACTTAGCCTTTTATGCTTCACCCCATTTGAAGGTCACATTCTTTTTCACCAATTCATTTAAAAGTGCAACAATGGTAGAAAAGTCTTTCACAAATCTTCTATAAAAGGTTGCCAAGTCATGGAAGCTCCTTGCCTCATTTGAATTCTTGGGTGTAGGCCATTCTCTAATTGCCTTGACTTTATCTTCATTAACTTGAATTCCTTTAGCATCTACAACAAGACCAAAAAATACAATAGTATCGATGCAAAAAAGAACACTTTTTCTGAATTTGCACAAATATATTTTCTCTCAAAGTAACAAACACATCATGCAAATGTTTTACATGGTCGTTTTAACTCTTAGAATAAACAAGAATATCATCAAATTAAACAACCAGAATTTTTCCAATAAAGGAACGAAACACATAGTTCATTAAGTTCATAAAAGTGCTAGGTGCATTAGTCAAACTAAATGACCTCACTAACCATTCATCGATCCAAATTTTGTTTTAAAAGAAATTTTTCATTCATCACCCTCTTTTATGCAAATTTGATGGTACCTGCTTCTAAGATCAATTTTAGAAAAGATAGAAGCACCATGCAATTCATCAAACATATAATTTAAACAAGGGATAGGGTAATGACATTTCATCGTTATTTTGTTGATGGCTCTATAATCAATGCACATTCTCCACTTGCCATCTTTCTTAGGCATAAGAATAACCAGTATAGCACATGTACTATACCTTTCTCTCACAAAGCCTTTTCTCATCAATTCTTGAACTTGTCACTGAATCTCTTTTGTTTCTTTTGAATTGACTCTATATGCTAGCCTATTTGGGATAGAAACTCCAGGTAGGAAGTCAATGGGGTCCTTAATGCTTCTCAATGGGAGCAAGCCACTGGGAATTTCTTTTAGAAACAAATCACCAAATTCTTGCAACAAAGGCATAACACTAGGAGGCAAAGATTGATCAGGATCATTAATGGTTAGATAAACATGTAGAAGTACAAGAGATTTCTCACTCAACAAAGTTCTCTTGGCCACTTTTTTTCCAGCGAACAAAATTACTCTTTTCTCATCATTTTCTCACTCTCATGCTTTTTTCTTTTCATTCTCTTTCTTTTCTTTTGTTTGCACTCTCTTTTCACTCAACTCACCATTCTCTTTCTTTTCTCTCTCTAACATGCTATCTCTCTCTTTCTTTTCTTTTTTCTCATTTTGCATTCTTTCTCTATTCTCATTTGATCCTCATAAGCTTAAATGGGCATAAGAGGTTTGAGTATAACATTTTTACCACTAAAAGGAAAAGAATAACAATTTTTATAGCCACTATGCTTAACTTTTCTATCAAATTGCCAAGGCCTACCAAGCAAAAGATGTCTAGCATACATAGGTTATTAGATAGAATTTCATCATGATGTTTGTGAACATTGTATTTTTTCAGGCATATTTCAAAATAATAATAAATTAGACTAACAAAAAAAATAAAAAAAAGAAGTAAAAAAATCGAGAGAATCAAAAATTAAAAAATATGAAAGAATAAAAAATTATATATTTTTTAAAATAAGAAAATAAAAAAAATGAAAGAATCAAAAGTTACATTTTCCAAAAAAAAAAAGATCAAAGAATCAAAACTCAAAAATTTTCAAAACAAAAAAAAGAAGAGAAAAAAAAGAAAAATGATAAAAAAAAATCAAATGCTAAAATATATATAAAGAAAAAGAAGAAAACTAAAAAAAATTCCATATAACAGAAGCCCAATCCCAAAGGAAAATAAAAACAAAAATCAATTTTTTTTTAAAAGAAAGGCTCAAATCTTTTTTTTTTTTCAGCAGCCTCCATTTCACTAAACCTAACCCAATCCCAAAGAAAAATAAAAACAAAAATCAATTAAAAGAAAAACACAAGAAAGGCCCAAATCCCTTCCTCAAGCGGGCTCCATTTCACTAAACCTAGCCCAATTCTGAAACAATGGTCCCCTTCCCTTTGGTTCTCTCTTGCTTAGGCCTCTTAGGGGACCACGACTTACACACGCACAAAGCAAGGACACACAAACGCAAAAAGCATGATAGAGGCATCAGAGTGAGAGAGGGACACACAAAAAAGAAACGACTCTGAGCACAAAGAGGGAATGGAGGGACGCATAAAAAGAAATGAGGAAGAAGAGATTGAGTGAGAAAAAAGGAGAGATTGAGAAAGAAAAAAGTGAGAGGATGAGGAAGGGAGAATAGAGTGAGTCTGTGAGATTGGGGATGAGAAAGGAAAAGAAGCAGAGGGGGATTCTAAAAAAAATTGAGATTAGGTTTGGGTTAGAGTGATTCGAAGGGAAGGGAAGGATCGAGGAAGAGACAAAGAGTAGGAGAAAGAGAAGCAGCGTGAAGGAGGTTCTTTGAGGGGATTTTGGTTTTGAGTTAGAGCTAAGGGAAATTGAAAGAGAGGATCCAGAAACAATAATGTGAAGAGACTGAGAGAAGAAATTGAATCAAGTTCTAGTGTAGACTTGGGGCTCGGTGGCAACGGGATTCGATCAAAGAAGAAAATTCACATGGCTTTTGAAAAGCTGAAGGTATATTTCTTGTGCTTTCTATTTTTGATCCTAAAACCATGGAGTTAGGTGTTTTTTCTGTGTTTTTCCATTCTCTGTTCTAAAACTACGAAGCTATATATGTATGGCATGGCAAGCACAGGAATGGGAGACAACACTGATCTGATTGGGTAGAGGAGTAGGAAATGGAGAAAAGCAAAAATGCAAACAAGCGATGTCTTTCAAATTCCCATTCCTTTGATTTTTTTTGGTAATTATTGTTTGAAATAATGTACTGTTTGTTTGCTTGTACACAGAACACACACTATCACAAATTATCTTATACTTGTGCCCCGTTTCATTTTTTTTTTAGAATAGCCGTGTGGGACCTTGTGTCTCCTCAGGCGCACAAAAGCGAACTTAGGGGTCATGTGGGATAATAAAGCCTCTTTGGTACCTATTAGGCCCTAAATATATATTTTAATATATTTTGGGTTTCAATGGTCCCCATTAGATTTTTTTTAAAGAAAATTTTCAAACAAAAAAGGAAAAAAGGAGCAAGAAAAATAAAAGAGGATTAAAAATATATATTTTTTAAATCAAGTTAAGTCTTAATTATTTATCTTTTCTTTTCTTAAAGGCTCTTTTGCAAACATTGAAAAATAGTATTTTAAAAATTTGAAATTCATTGTTATTTCTGAAGAGTGTCTTTTGAAAAGAAAAAGGTAAAAATGAAAAGGTTTTATAAACAAATAAAAAAAGAAGAAAAAATAATAGCAATAAAAAGCAACAAAAGAAAAGAAATTACACAAGAAAAAAACAACAAAAACCAAGAAAAAGGGGGAAAAGACAAAACAAAACAAATACAACAAAAAAAAGAAAGAAAGAAAGAGAAAACATGAAAAGTAAGTGAGAAATTAACTTTCTTTTAAGACTTATGAGCTTTTTTCAGAATTCCTTATAAAAAAAATAAAAAAAAATCTTTATATGCAAATGTCATTTCAAAATTAAACAAATAACAAGAAAAAAAAAGAAGAGAAGTCCTTTTACTTAATCAAAAAAATCAAAATAAATAGGAAAAAAATAAAAAAAATCAAAATCAACAAAATTAATTAAAAAAAGAGAAAAAGTCAAAAAAATAAAGAAAGAAAGTAAAAATAAAAAAATAATAATAATAATAATAGTAATAATAATAAATCAAAACCAAAAGCAAAAATCAAAATATAAGAAAAATTAAGAAAGTCAAAAATTAAAATCAAATCAAATAAAAAGTTTTACAAATGCAAAAAGAAAAAGAAAAGAGAAAATTCCTTTTTTAATTTAAAAAAATCATTAAAGTCATAAGAAAACAAAAAAAAATCAAAACAAAAAGAAAAATAAAGAAAGAAAGAAAAAAATAAACAAAAACAAAAATAAAAACAAAAAAAAGACATAGGCAGAGAAGAATGAAATGTAGAACAAAAATGATGAAAAATAAAACAAAAAATAAAACAAAAAACAAAAAACAAAAGCCAAACAAAAACAACAAAACAACAAAAGCAAAACATCAAGCAAAAGACAATTTTCATTTGAATTATATGAACTTTGATTTCTCCCGAAAGGTACGTAAACATTAGGCTCTTATCTTAAGTCAAGTTTGCCTTTATAAGTAAAATATTTTTTTTCAATTTTTATTTCCTTGATTCCTTTCCTTTTATTTTGCTCTTAATTGTATTTCTTTAATTTTCTTTCCTTCTTTTTACTCTTAATTTTATTTCTTTTAATTTCTTTATTTCTTATTTTGCATGTCATTTATTAAGGAGAATTAAAACAAAATCGATGCCATATTAATTTTGCACAACTAACTTAGGGTAACCATTCTTAAAAATGGGTGTAGTTGGATGCTTAACACCTTCCCCACTTACAATCCACTTCCGAATCCATTATCTGGTTCACAAATCATTTTTCTTATAAAAAGGTTTTTCTAAAATTTTGCCTTTTAAAAAATTAAAATTTTAATGGCAACTCCTACTATTTTTTAATTTTGATTTTGGCTTTCGTTTTCTTTGAAAATCAAAATTCCTTTTGAATTCTTTTCTTTTTTAAGGGGCCATGCAATCGCATTTTCGGGTGTGACAATAACAATACTTATAAAATTGATTTGCCTAACTCTTGTGGTAATGTTAGTGCTATATTTAATGTGATTGATTTATCCCTTTTTGATGCTATAGATTTGAGGATGAATTCGTTTGAGGTAGGAGGGAATGATGGAGTACCATAGAGCTCCTATGACCATCTTTAAGGAAATAATGCATAGCGTGACCATCAAAAAAAGCTTGGGCAAGTTGTTGAACGCGTGAGACATGATTTGGGACACGTAGAGCATAATGTTGGAGCTGAAATGAAGTTTGAACATGGAGGCCAAAGAATTGAACAAAATTCATCTATTAAAGTCCAAGAATTCAAGTCCAATGTGCTTAAAGATCCATTACAAGGTGTTGGAGGTCCAAAGCAATAAAAGAAGCTTTTGATTGTTTGATCTGTAAATTGCAATACTTAAAGCCTATTTATGAGAATTTGATGGCTGCCCAAAGAGCTCTAAGTGGCGTGTTAATATGCACACAAATAGCTTAAGATTCCATTGAAATTGAAGGCTTAAAAGGAGTCTGATTGGAAGAGCTCACTTGAAGCCTCATGTGACTAACATGTGATTATTAGTTTTCAAACTATATAGGAAATTTCCATTTTAGTTGTTTGAATAAGGCCATGTGGGGAAAACTTATGCTTCAAGAATAAGTTAGTTTCTTTCCTTTTTCTTTTTCGTGGTGCCATTCTTAACCTTCCAAATTCATGTAATAGATGGTGCCACCTTTAGGGAATTATTTTTAGAAAGTTTTAGGTCTTCCATTGCCTATATAAGGGCCTCATATGTACTTAGAAAAAAAGATGTAATAAGAGTTACATTTTTTCTATGTTGTGTAAGAGTTCTCTTGCATTTCTTGTATTCTTAAGAGAATACTTGAGTTATCAAAGGAGTGGTCATCTTTTGTAGCATCCCAAGGCTAAGGTTCTAAGAGATGGATTCTCTTAAGATCTTACTTCATGACCTACATTTAACCTTTTGTTTGTGTTTCTTATTTCTAGTCAATCTCGAGAGCAGTACAAATTGTTAAAAGTTCTCTAGGACAAGTTTTTGGTGGGTCTTGCATCAATATATGTCTTGTTTAAATCATAAGAGACTCAGTTGGACAACCATAATTATGCCAAAAACACAATTTACATTAAGATGGTTCATTAAGCCATTCTTTGGGCTTAAATTTTCAACATATCAAAATTATGAGTTTTTGACACCAAACTTTATTTAAATCATCTTTACAACTCATAATTAAGCTTATTTTATCATCAAAATGGAAAAACAAATAGCATAATTATATGGTTGTCTATTTTGACAAAAATGGCCATACATGCTTCAAATTTGGTCTTTCTAAGATTTCAAACTAAATACATATCATATTCAACATTCTCATCATCATAAATACTAAATTTCTCTAAGACGAACATCACACCATCATCTCTCTCTCTATATATATAAAATTACAAAGTTCTAGGGCTTTAAGTTTACACACTTCCACGACTTGAATCATATCTTGTTTGAAAGAGTTTTTAGTAGTTATTTTTTTTGTGTCAATTGATCTTTCAAAAGACCAACTTCTTGCACTTGAATAGCCACCAACTTCAACCTTTCAAGATGATATTTTGATCAAAAGAAAGCCCTCATACAGTAGAAGTTTCATAACTATAAGAAGATCAAAATATGTCATTTACATATCTAACATTTATCTTGAATTTGCATGCCTAAATTTCTCTTGAATTTTTCTCACTTTTCCTTTTTCTTCCAAAACTCCATTTTTGTCTCTCTTAAGCTACAATTTGGCTGACGTGTGGCAATGGAGAAATGAAGAAGACAATAGGTTTAATAATGTCAAAAGCAATTCATAGTTAACACTTTTTCAAAATGACAATTTTGTCTTTCCATACTCTTTTCTTCTATTTTAGATAATTCAGCATTTTTTTTTGAACTAATATGCACCATACATAATTTGACTTGCTCTTTTATATAAAAATATAAATTTAAGGTTTGTAATGGCTTAAAATAACTAAAAATAGCTAAAATTATGATTTTGCTACCAGTTTTCTCAACTTACATGCAATCCAAATTTTAACCAATAATAATCTCTTGGGTTAATTTACTAATTTTATTTTATTATATATTAATGAGAAATATCATATTTTCTTAATATATTTCAAGTTATGAAAATACTTGATTTTCCCTCGTTATGCCGCACTCGTTCTTTTACCCATGCTCTGTTTTAACTCATTTCAAACCTTTTTTCTTAAATCTCAATTAGGCTTTTGGTTCTTCTTATTGTAACACCCCATAATTAATTAAGGTGTTAATCACGGATTAGATTAATTAGGAATAATTAATATGGGTTGAGATTTAATTGAGATAGAAATCCTATCTAGGCTTAAATTAATAGATCATGATAAGAGGCTAATGGAGGCCCAATGGGTTAGGTGCAGACTCAACCCAATTTAGTGTGATGGAGGCCCAAAATCCACCTTGTATAGACTCTTCTAAGTGGGCCCAATAACCCTTGTGTAGACCCACATTCTTGAGCTCTTCAAACTTGGCCCAAACTTAATTAAACTTCAGCAACCCAATGTATAAGAGCTGGCTCAGTAAAATTCTGTAGTCCAACACTCTAAAAACTGGCTCAACAAGCAAAAATCTGAAGCCCAAATGAAGATGGACCTTGGAACAACCCATGACTCACATTTGACCTAACTTAAACCAAATTAAAACCCTAATACACCAGCCTCTCCCTCACACTTGCTAAAACATAAAACACATAGAGAAAATTCGGAGCTTGGAAAGGAGGCTAGGGTTAGGGGCACCAATTCTGCATTTTCTCACATTTAGAGCAAGATTCAGCCAAGGTAATAGTTATACAACTTAATCCCCTCATCTTTCTCTTTAATTTGGTCCAATTAGTTTTTCATTTGGAGCATTTTCACTCTACCCAAAATCTGAAATGTGAGAATTTGAGAATTTTCTTGGTAAAATTCGTAGGTTGAGGTTATGGTTGACCTTGGATGAGTTTAAACCCTCCATTATGATGCTTCAATTGTTAATTTGAGACCCCCGTAGCTGATTTATAAAATGGGTATTAATTATGTACGAATTTGCTTAGGATTTTGGGTGGAATATTGAGTTTTCTGGTGGAGGACAATTTAATCCGAATTTGGGACTTATAGGGGCTGAGTAAGTGATTCTTAGGTAGTCATTAGCATTTTAAATTTTTTGGATATTGATTGTAACTATTAATGATGAATTAGAGTAGTAATTCTATGATGCTATGGTTATAGGAGGATTTCTGCACCATTGGTGACTATTGCAAGTGTCTACAAGTGAGGTAACTAGGTTATATCAATTCCATGTATATATTTGATTTAATTTCATATGTTGCTGTATATGAATGATTTGAAATGTTAAATGAATTGGTTGGCTATCTGTTGAATTATGATTGGACCTTGTGAGTCCATGGTGGAGCTGTGGCCGTGCATGTGCTTCGATCGAGCACCGGGTTATGATCAAACCCAGATGCACTGAGCCCCGGTTGTGCTCAATAGGGAGTAGGTGCCGTGGACGGGCCTCTCCCAGTGTTAATGGCCTTTAACATGTGATAATATGATTGCTAGTATGGGATAGTAATTATGATAGCCCAATTGTTTCATTTGCTGATATGATAGATATGATTCTGATGTTGATTTTGATTCATGCTTATATGCTAATTAAATTGGATATATGATGGAATTGCCTTAGTTACTGAGATTTATATCTCACCCCGTTTTATGGGATTAACATTTCAGGTGAAAGTTCCTCGGGTAAGGATAAAGGTAAGCAAGTGGATGAACATCCATGAGCTGAGGCCGGGTGTGGGGAGCTACACTTGGTTTGAGTAGAATAAGGTAGATGCAATTTTGTTATTAGTTTACATAGCATCATCATATAATCATGTTGCCAAATGTAGGTGTTCATATTTTGTTTGATTGGAATGTAACCGCTAAGGATTTACGTCTCATTATAGTTGAATATTAATGTATGAACTTATAGCATTATATATGTGTAGCTTTGTTGAAATTGTGATATGGATTACTATATGGGAATTGTAGTCATATGATGCCTTGGATGTAAGCTATTATTGAATGGAATCTCTATGGAATGTGCATGGGATGTAAATTGTTGCTAATGCAGGTGTTCTTGTTGTCATATATTCATGAATTTGCTGATATGAGCTAGTTGGGCAAGTAGGAAGTAGTGTTTAAGTTTCGCAATGGTAATGGATGGATTGATGGGTAAATAGGGTAGATAAACACCATTAGGATCACATAAAACAAGGGTAGGTAGACCTGGAGTATCTCTAGGATGAGATTTAGAGTGTAGGAGGTGAAATTTAGGTAATATAGTTACAGGAGGGATTCTCGCCGCGGCCAAATGAGAGACAGAGCCGAAGGGCGCTGCGGCGTAACCAATCCCGCCGCGGCGCAAAGTGGAAAAAAAAATCGCCCAGGAGGGTAACAGAACTAAAACTCACCGCGGCGCATTGTGTCCTGCCGTAGCGCAAGTCGAGAAAATTAAATAAGGGTTGGACAGAAGCAAAACTCACCGCGGCGCGAATATATTGCGCCGAGGCGAAAATCCTGGGAGTTAAGAGCAGTAGTTCCAAGAAGCGTTTCGCTGTAGCACCACATAGGTTGGCCGCGGTGAAGGTCCAACAGCCGTGCCGAGATTTGTTAAATTTGTCCAGTGATTCCAGAGGGTAACTTGGCTGCGGCGGGGAAAGTTTAGGCCGTGGCGTAAGTCCCCAACCTACTCTTTTGAACCTAGAAATCCCAATTTCTTCAACGGTAATGATAGGAGATGATATAAGAACACTTGTGGGAGATTATTGGGTATTGAAACTGATGAATGGTTGTATCATAAACCCCTTATGGTAGTAGGATTCCTTTTATGCAAATTTTGTTTTGTTGTGGTGGTATGGTGATGATCCTAACATCAAGGTTTAAATTTCCTCATATTTTCGTAATGTGGTAAAATATAATGACCTCAAACCTTGATCATTAATTAATAATCTTGTATTTAACTATAATTATAATGATAAGAAAATAGGGTTGTCACACTTATCCTTTTCCTCATATATATTTTAGAGTCTAGTTAATTATATAAAATATTAGATATGACATGTTAAATGTGTTTAGAAAAGAAAATTTGCTTGCTAACATTAAGATATGTTCCTTTTGTATGGGTCAAATTATATTTCTTAGTTATGTTATTACAGAATGGTTTGGCTAATGAAGAAAAGGTTAAACCTATTAGAGAATGGTTGACATCTAAAACTATTAGTGAAGTATATAATTTTCATGGTTTGGCTACCTTTTATAGGAGATTTGTGAAAGATTTTAGCACTTTAACTTCACCATTGACTAAAATTGGTAAGAAAAATGTGAGACTTAAGTAGTGTGATGAGCAAGATAGAGCCTTCAATTTGATTAAGAAAATATTGAGTTCTGCACCATTACTTGCATTATGTAATTTTACTTAAAATTTTGAAATTAAGTGTGATGGTTCAAGTATGATCACAGAGTCATAAGAAGGTGGCATTTAAACTTGGTGATTGAGTTTGGGAATATATGTGTAAGGAATGATTTCCAGCTCAAAGGCATTCTAAGTTACAACCAAAGGGTAATGAACCATTTGAAGTGATTGAAAGGATCAATGATAATGGCTACAAATTTGATCTTCATGATAAGTATAACATATGTGCTACTTTTACTGTTTTTTATATTTCCTTCTTTGATGTACGTGAAGTTGACTTGAGGACGAATCCTTTTTAGGAGAGGTGAAATGATGGGAATCCAGAAAAAGGCATGCAATGACATTGCATATTTATGAAGGTCTAATTACAAGAGTAAGAGCTAAAATGATGAAAAAGGCTTTGAATGGATTACTTAAAAAAGTATAGGCCAAACAAGCTTCTTATGATGCAATCAACATGGAAATGGGTTTAGGCTAGAATCAAAGCCTTGTTAATGTCACTAAAAATATAATCAAAGCTAGAATGCATTAGAACACTTATTTGATATTATAGGCTTGTTATATCTTTGTATCTATTGAATATTATTTTTATTTAAGCTCAAATGTTTGGTTTTATGTTTTACTACTATTTTTTGTAAGAATTGGATTTTTTTTATTGTAAATGTATTACTAATCTTACTTGGGCTAGGAATCAATATATATTACTTTATGCCTTTAGCTACTAGGGTTTATTTTGTTGCCATATTTATGGGAGTGTGACCAGTGTTTTAGGGCAAATTGGGATGAACTAAAAAGTGAATGTCAAAGAGTGTGAGCCACTTTCACTTGGTTCTTTTATGAATTATTATCAAACTTATTAAAGATCTCCAACTTTGTGGTATTCAATCATAAGAGTAGGGTTCTTAAAGTTTGTTCTTCAAGAGTTTCAATCTTCTTTATAATATAATTTTTTAACTTTCTTAGGTTGTAATTTAATCTTGTGTAGGTTTGAAGTATTCATTGTCCGAGGATTCATATCATAAATTCTTTCAATATCATGACTTAATCATTGTGGCTATTCTCTTTAAATTTTCCTTAACTTTAAATTTTTTATAAAATTAAAGAAATCAAAAGTATATTTAAACCTTTTTTTTTAGCCTCAACAAACAATTTGCTTTGTCTACATTCAATGGATTTAGGTATTTTCGAGCTAATGACATGAAACCTAATAGATTTGTGTAAACTGAATAATTTACTATTTACTCTAAAATTGGTATCTTGAATGATTTGTCCTCACTTTTTGTATATTGTATTTTTCATTTTTATTTTATAAATTTAATTTGTTATCACAAATCAAACAAAACTATATGTGACTATTTGAACTAAAAAAAGAAGAAGCTTACTTTAGAAAGTGATACAAAAATGACTATAAATTGGATTCAAGTATTTGAAAAAAAAATTGTCAAATTTATTCAAAGAAATTCATTTATGAATTTTAAGCAAAATCATATTTATATTTGAATAAACATATGTCAAACTCAACCTTTACCTAAGTTATTATTTTACCTTTAATGATATACCTATAAATGGTTGGATATAAACTTATCTAACCTCAACATTTAAAAAACTATCAAATATTGGGTCAAACCCAACCCACTCCACCCCATCTATGATTTTTTTTAGGGGATTCAAGCCTATCTATAGTTATATACACACACAACCACAAAATTACATTAAATGGGAATATAATCCAAGGCTTTAAGCTTATAATTACATTTTTCTTCTTAATTTTTTGATAGATACAAATTTTCTCTTTTCATAAAGATTCTTAAGTTATACAATTCTTCTTTCTACTATGAAAATATGCATAAACAAAATAGCCTCAAGAAAGATGTTATTTAAAACTTCATTTCTTAAACTTTTATTTCAATATAATTTATTTACTTTAAAAAATCATGAATTTAATTTATCATAAAATTTAGTAAATTTTTGACATACTTATCTTTAATAATATATATTTGATACACATATTATTATTGAAATTAAATTGTTATTTTTGAATTGATTAATATTAAATTAAGTGTTAAATATGTTATGTTGATAATAATTATCTATCTTTTATTAAATAATTTTATAATTTTATAAATTTTAAAAATGATTATTTTATATTGATTAGATATATACTAAATACTTATTATGTTATGTAAATAATAGATATTAGAAGATTTTGGTCAAAATAGATATATTTGTATATTTGTTTTTTTTTTTTTGGTTGCATGCATGGGTAAAAAGTGTAGCACATCTTTTAGTTTTAGGAGAGGGAAATGTAATCTCTCAAAACTATAAAAATGTTGTGTAATTAAAATATTTCTAAAAATAATTTACCGTAAATACAATTACAGTACAATTGATGTATGAAACCTCTAAATTCCATTGCAGAAATAAAAATATTAGTGTGCTGATCTTGATGACAACTAATTTAGGACAAAGGATAATTTTTAAACAAGCTTTGCTATAATCATGGAGTTCATTTTCCTCTGGTATAAAGTAATTGATATTATTATAATTTATATATTTTTGTGTAATTTTTTTCCATAAAAAATATATAATTTAGTTTAAACAATAGTTAAATTGAAGACTAAAATATTTTAAACAAAATTTATTTATTTACTAAATTATAAATAATAAATACTTCTCAATTATTAAGACTACAATAATATTATAAATATCTCTCTAACCATGAGAATGGTGGGCCCATGATGTCTTTTTTTTTTTTAATAAAAAAAGAGAAGAAAAAAAAAAAAGGAAGGGGGCTTCGCACGAGAACTCAGGGAAGACCCGAAAAAAGACCCACTATGTCTCTCCCGCATATTGTCTTTATCAAGCAACGAACCTTCACACCGCTGGAAAACCAAGCCAAAACACAAAAAAGATGTTGCTGAAAACCCTTCAACTAAACTTCACTAATGACATAATCATCCTATCTCTGAACCTGTCTTCTCTTGTCCTACTCCTTTTCTCTGCAATCCCTATCTCCCAAGCCTACCGACCTCACAGATTCATCTACGCAGCCTGCTCCCAGGACAAATACCAACCTAACTCACCCTTCGAGGCCAAATTCAACTCCTTCCTCTCTTCACTGGCAAGCTCATCCTCTCAAGCCTCTTACAATAGCTTCGCCACCGGAAACACCAGCTCAACCCCTTCAGAAGGCACCATCTATGGCCTATACCAATGTAGGGGTGACCTACAACTAAGGGACTGCTCAAAATGCATTGCAAGTTGCGTTAACCAAATAGGCATAATTTGCCCTTATGCCTCTGGGGCTTCTTTCCAGCTAGAAGGATGTTATATCAGATACGAGCATTTTGATTTCCTAGGGAAGCCTGATATGAGCGTAAGATACAAGAAGTGTGGCAAATCGGTGGCTAACGACGACGAGTTCTACCGGCGACGGGACGATGTACTGGCTGACTTGGAGGGGGCGAACGGGTTTCGGGTCAGCACTTCGGGATTTGTGGAAGGGTTTGGTCAGTGCTTGGGGGATTTCAGTGCGGAGGATTGTTCCTCTTGTCTTGCGGAAGCGGTGGGGAAATTGAAGAGCTTGTGTGGTTCTACTGCTGCCGCTGATGTATTCTTGGGACAATGCTATGCCAGGTACTGGGCGTCTGGCTACTACGAAGAACCAGGTTTGTTTTGATTCTTATCTTTTCTTATCTTTTGACATGCAATAAAAATAATACTTGGTCCAAATGAGGGCATTTTCTTTTCAAAAGCAAAGGAAAAAAATTATATTCCTGAGTTCTTTTCTGGTTTCATTTGTAGCCACTGATTAATGAGCTTGTTTGAAACTTAGGTATGTATTGAAGCAAGTTTAAGAATAAATAAAGGGGAAAACATTTGAAGCTTTTAGGTGTTTGTTATTTGTTATGTCATGAGCCAAAAATTAAAATAATTTGAAGTAATTACCTAAGAAGCTGCCTGTGACGACCACTTTTTTTTTTTCGTAAATTAAAACTAGAAAGAAGGGAGGGAGGGAGGCAGGAAGTACTTAAAAATTTGTCAAATGCAACCGTCAACAAGTAATCTTTTTAAAGTAAAGCATTCAGAATATATGCTGTACACTTTATTTGGGAAAATTCACTTTTTTCTGACATTTTTTAAAACAATCTTCTTCACTTTTGAATAGTTCTATTCTTTTGTTTTAACCTCAGTTAGGGTTTCAATCTCTATTCTTCACCAATCAACCCATTTGTGAATCTGAGCTCCTTGCCTATCTCGTTCAAGTAGTGTATGGCTATGGCATAAAACTACATATTTTTTCATAAAGGAGAAGATAATATGGAATCTTAGAACAATCTTTTAATCCCAAATGCTAAAAAGTTCTATATTCTTGCTCCAACTTCTCGAACCAGAGGTTTTATATAATACTCAAAATTTTCATTCTAATTTCAACTTTTAAACACCTGCCTATACTTCAATTCAAAACAAACTACAACAACTTGACAAAATTTGAAGAGTTTATATTTAATATGAAGTATCACATCATATCTAAATATCCGTCATGTGTTACACAAAAATATATGATGTTACATAGATACAATTTACGCAGTATTGCCAGTACAATAAAATTTAAAGTGCACAAATTTAATTTAAAATATTATGTTGTATCTCACAAAAATATTTGATACATGTCAAATACGGACATATTTTCCTTTTTGTTTTAAAATATTCCCAATAATAGACATCAATATGAGATTGTAGCAGTATATCACTAATTCTCATTGCTTTTCTCTTCAACTTGGAACTTTGTGCAGATTCTTCCAACGAGGATCAAGTGGGGAAATCAGTTGCCATCATTGTGGGAGTACTAGCAGGTCTAGCCATTTTAATTGTTCTTCTCTCAATCTGCAGAAAAGCAATGGGTAATCATTTTCTCAATCTGATTACATTATGTCTACAAGAAAAAGAAAAATCATTGTGGAAACGATATTGGTGATCAATATTTCTATGCTATATGCAATGCAGGTTAAAAGCAAGGAGTGGGGGTTTTCTCTCAACGAAGGGTGTAATCATTATGACTGGTCCACAAATATGTGTGATTAAAATTTGTGAAAGCTCTGCTTCCCACAAAAGAAGGTGGGTGTTATCTTCTGAAATCCATCAACTTCAAAAGGGCTGCTGATCTCCTTGCCTTTGGGATGTCCAACAAAATACCCATCATTCTTTGTTTATTTTTTACACTATTATTAAGGCCAATGTGCACTTCTTTCTTAATCACTTTGCCTTTTCTTTTTTCCTTTTTTTAAATCCTTTCTGACTTAGTTTCGAAGTACCCATATGCAAGTATATAATTAACCAGTAGTCATCAAGATGTACTAATTGGTCTACTGTGTTACCCGTAGCAAAATTTTTCTGGAATAAATAATTTATTTAGTTAATTGAGTAGCTTTCTTTTGTCTCCAATTTACACCAGATAAATAGATTTTATGAAGGGAAGGGCGAGTGACGTTTACATACTAAATAAGATATAAAACATAATAATAAAAATATGAAATAAGTAATAAACTATAAAATTAATATAAAAAGTGATGCAAAACCAAGGGGTGGTACTTCCTAGGGAAAAAACATCTTTATATTCTTACAAAAAAGACATAACAATACTAGACAAAGTAGAGGTTAAGTTGTTAGTGTTCAACATAGTCTTATTGGACCATCTATCTCGAAATCCTTCTCCATGAGCATCTTTTTTGATATAAGCCAGACTCATGTGGAGAAGGATGCTGATCTGGACAAGAACTTGGAGATAGATGGCCCAATGATAAGAGGGAGATTCAAGAGGTTGCAAAGAGTAATTAGACTTGAATTTGCTACATTAGAGGGCCATAATGTTAATACATATGTTGAGAAGGCTAATAGAGCCTTTGTTATGCTCATTGAAGCCTAAATTGATTCTTAAAGAGTCCAATGGAGATGGAGGACATGAATAGTGCTTCAAGTGCTAGTTGGACAATCCAAATTAGTCTTAAATTGCCAATATTTGCTCTCCAAGTTAGGCATACTTATTTTCAAAGTCAAATAAATTAATTTCTATATTTTTAGTTATTATGTTTTAAGAAAGAATTAGATTTTGCATTTGACTTAATTTTAGCATATCTTTAAGATAAGATATTTCTTATTTTTGTATGATTTGACTAAAATAATTTAGGAAACAATATTTTTGGCCTTGGGCATGACACCCTAAGCTATAAGCCATGTAATGCACATTATGAGAGGGATTTGTAGTAAATAAAATCCCTCTCATAATTGTAAGTATTTTCTCCAATTGTGAGAGTTTTTTTTTCTTTCTTTGCTCTTGTGAAGCTTTTGTTTTGTTAACCTATCCTTGTGTTAGTGATTCAAATTCACAAAAGCTCCTAATTCATGTTTCGATCCAAATGAGTCATTGTGTTCATTATGGTTGGACACATTGTCTAAGTAGTAGGTCAACGTTCCTATAACATTAATTAGCTATTTACTTCCATTAGGTCTCAAACTATCATCTATCTTTCAACCTATGTCATGAAGATCGGGCCACCCTTTCATTTCACACCACTTCTCTACATGAGCTTGGTTCATATCAAGAAATTAAAATTTTAATTAACAAGTTAAAAACATGAATATAAAATTTTAATCAACAATATGAAGGGAAAGGAGGTTGAATTTCATCACTATGCAATTTTTTTTTCAATTTAAACAAACTTTTTTTCTTAACTTTTAGTACAAATTATTTTAGAAACTTGTGAATTTCAATCTCACACTAATTACGAATTCGAAATCTACAAATTTTTGTTCTTTCCTTTCTATAAATATAGAACTTTTTTCCCTCTTTCCTTGAACACTCTCTCTTCATTCTAGTTTCTCTCATGTTAAATTATTTCTCTCCATATAAAGTGTTATTTGAGGCTATTTCCCTCCATATGAAATTCTTCATATGAAAGTGCTTTTTAGTTGATCTTCTTCTCTTCCCTCTAGCTCTCTTCTTCTTTCTTCTTTTTTTTTTAATCTTTTATATGTGTGAAGGGAAAATCACATATTCAAATGAATTTGAGTATTTACTTGGATATAACAGAATTTGGATCTTACTTAGATACTATGCCCTATGCAGTGCCAAATGGAATCACAAATAGACTTCAATCTATTTCCATAATAGAAATACCATAGTCCATCACTACAAAACAATTGTGAATTTGCGACAGTATTTAGTGATGAAATTTTTTTCCGTCGCAAATCTATGGCTAATTTCGTTGCTAAAATTAGTAATGGAATTTATGACCGAATATTCTGTCACAAATATTTTTGTCGCTAATCAACCTAGCAACAAAATTTCTTGATGGAATTTTTCATCACTAATAAGAAGGATACGTAAATCCAAATATGTGAAGGAATTTTACAACGGAAAATCTGTCGCTAAATTTGTGATGGAATCAACGATAGAAGTTTCCATCATAAAAATTTTCCATCGCTAATCCGTTGCTAAATCTGTCGCAAATAATTTAACTCTTACATATGATTTATATGATATAATGTGAATTTTTTAATGATTATATGATATAATGACTTAAATATTTATATATATATATAATCATTGCAAATGATTTAAATATTATATATATTTATATATATTATAATTTAATAATTTTAATATCAAAATAGTAAAATACGATAAATAAATATATGACTTAATTATTTTATGGTTGATAAAAGGCCTCCATTTATGGTCAAAATGTAGAAAATTTAAAATTTATTTATTTTAAACCATATATTAATATAAATATAGAATATATTTAATTAACTAAAAATAGTAAAAACCTTCTCAAATTTAAAATTATAATTTAATTAAACAAATGCCTATAAGAAATGATTTCACTAAAAATAAATAAAAGTTAACTAAAAAATACAAAAGATAAATGAGATAAAAAAATATGAAAATAAGTTTCTTTTCCAAGATTTTACAAATGAAAAAAATGACTCCATGCATCCATTATGTTTTAATTGTTAGAGATTGTGCCTTAAACAAATCACTGTATTGCAAATATTGTACTTTATTAAAAAATAAGAGTTTTCTTTTATTACATTATTATTATATTCTTTGCATGTTCTATATAATAATATCCTTGGATAAATCATATTAATTATCTTAAATATCCTTAGTCGATCATCATTGTGGGAACGATGATGAATTAAGACTAGTATGATTTTGATTGATGATTATGTGTTAATCATGTATAAAGATACGAATCAAAATCATACGCATTTGTTAGGGAACAAGATGCTGGATCGAACTGTCATAAGATAACTACATGGCTTAAGTTATAAGCGTATCTTATGTATAACCGCATCACCGAGCTCTTAGACTTGAGATCACCATAGTTTCCAACATGAGGAACATTATTTTTGGCATAGTCAAAAGTCATCTTTAACCAGGTGATCATAAAGGCTATGATCGGGTATAATGGAATTCATGTAGAAGAAGATGAGTGGTCAAGATAGGATTTGTCCCTCTGATTAATAGAGAAATATCTCTGGGCCCCTCAATGAGTGAGACTGAGAAATGCATGGCTGTGCTCGAATGGAAGGGTTTCCATTTGTACTATCAGTCTGCACGTAGATTGAGAAAGTGACAATCAAGTAAGATGAGAATAACATTTCCATACCTCATACTTGATCTAGATATCGTATGACAAAAGGGATGTGATAAGGTTATATGACAGGTTGCATCGGATCACCGATCCCTATATGATTTTGGTAGTCACAATGTCTTGCTAAAGATCACTTGTGACTTGTGGGTCAAATAGTGTTATTAGCCCACTGCCAATATCATATGGGCTTACAAGGTCACACACAAGAACGAGTCAACTCGAACTAAGATATCTAAATTCATTGAATTTGAAATTGCGTCTAGATTCAATGAATGTTATGTCCAAATTCATTGAATCTGAAATTGCGTCTAGATTCAATGAATGTTATGTTCAATCTAGAGTGGAAGAATTTTATAAATAAATAAGTAAATATATATTTGATATATATATAATTTATAAAATTTGAAATATATATTTATATATTCAAAATATATATATCCTTCAATTAATTTAAATCAATTAGTTTTAAATTCAAATCTATATGATAGATTTAAATTTAATTTATGAGATAAATTAAATTTGAATTAAGTTTTAGATTTATATTAAATAATTAGTTAAAATTTAAATCTATTAGATAGACTTAAATTTAAACTAATCTATTTAATTCAAATTTGATTTGATTTAAAATAATGTATTTTAAATTAATCAAATAAATATGAAACCCTAATAAGATACCTTTATAAAAAGGTAGGAGGCTTGGGTTTCCTATAACTACAGAACTAAAGAAAAACCTTACAGAGAGAAAGCGTACGAATGTGGTATGAACACTGTACAGAGGCTTAGAGAGAGAAAGTGTATGGATACCTAGAGAGAGAAAGGGAGAGGAGAGCATCTTCTCTACCAAGAACGTGTACGGATGTTGGTAAAAGGCATTAGCATGCTGTTCGAGTTGAGTATCCATTCATGTGGATACTGGTAAAGGGAGCAAATCTGTATATCAGTTCCAAAGATCCGACAAAAAAAAATATTTCTAGATCTACTCAATTTAAACAACATTGATGGATCAATGGGAAAGGATTTGGGCTTTTAATTTTCCGCTGTGTGTCCCTAAATTCCCAACAGTGGTATCAGAGCTATGTCAATGGTTGTTTAAATTGAGTTTTTATGTGAAGTTCTGTGAATTTTGCCTTTGTTGTGATTTCGCGTGGCTTATATATGATGCAATATGTTGCAATGTGATATAAGTATGCGAACTAAGGGCTTACATGATTAGTGTTTGGTTCTGGCATTCATATATGTATTATATGTTTAAATCAAATTTAAATTTGATTTCATATAAGTGATATTTGAACTCTACAATTCAATATTATGTACGACATATGTGTGCAAATTACAAAGAGCTTTGAATTTGATTCTAAATTGTTCAATTCGGACTATAAATTGTTCAATCTGGATGTTTACAAATTTGTTTAACAAGTCTCTTCATGTTTTCGTATATGAAACATGTTTAGTGCAACCTAATCTGATTTAACACTAAGATCATAATGCTTACAACCTTTCTTATGAGATGAGATGTTTGTAACTTTATATATGAATTATGTTTGTTTGAATTGGATGGGTATGGTGTATAATATGGCCCTAGGTTTTTATTGTTTGGAATTTTTAAAATACGGCCTGCGTGTCGTGCCTTTCTCTATTTATTCTGGATGTACATTCTCTTCTCATCTCACTCCCCTCAAATGTTCAATTGAGGTTTCTCTTTGTAGTTTTTATCTTAGAAGAATCCTCTCATTGGCTTGGGAGGAGATAGGCTAGATGGGCCATATTGTGACACATTTATTTTATACTTCATGATGAGATTATATGTATATATGAGATGCTTTCATAGTATATTATCATGTGATGATTAAATATTTGAATCATAATGAAATAATAACAATAAAATCCCTTGAATCAAATTTTAAGTTTATATGCCACCCATTTATGAACATTTGTTAAAGCTTTGATCGCCTAAGTGTATGTTCCATCAAAGTGGATATACTTAGGTTATCTTAGTGAGGCAGCTTAGGTAATGGTGATACTCATAAGGTTCATAATGGTATAACTTAATTAAGACTATCAAAATGGCTTTAGGTCTCAAGGCATTAGATAGGATTAAACATGCCAGATCATATGATGATGGAATCCCATAAAGATCTAAGAGTTACATGTGATGTAATTGGTAAACAAGTTACCTACCTAAATAACTTAATTTTAAGTGTCTTGCCAAAGTGGACTTACAATTGAGTGAAATATGTGTCTTAGCCTGCTAAATTAAATTGAGGGTTAAATTTTAGTAGGAGATTATTAACTTGACTTTGCATATTTTGTTGTAGAAAAATGTCGACAAATAATTCTGCTACACTATCATTGTGATTTGTTCTTGAGAAGGATAAACTTAATGGGACTAACTTTCTTGACTGGTTTAGGAACTTAAGCATTGTTCTCAAGTAGGAGAAAAGTCATATGTCCTAGATCAACCCATTCCTGAGGAGCCTACGACCAATGTTCCTAGAGCCTAAAAGGATGCCCACACTAAGCATCTTAATGACTCTATGGATGTAGCATGCTTGATGCTAGCCACTATGATCTCATAACTTTAAAGAGATCTGGGACACATTGAGGCTTATGAGATGATTGTACATTTCAAGGAAATGTTCCAGCAACAGGTAAGGCAAGAAAGGTATGAAACTACCAAGGCCTTACATTCCTGCAAAATGGTTGAAGGTGCATCAGTTAGTGCTCACGTCTTAAAAATGAAAGGCTATATTGATTACCTTGAAAGGCTCGGATTTCCCATGAGCTAGGAGTTAGTTATAGATTTGATCTTAAACTCACTTTTCAGAAAGTTATGACCAGTTCGTCATGAACTATAATATGAACAACATGGAGAAATCAATTTCTGAACTGCATTCAATGCTTTAAACTACTGAGCAAAATATTAAGAAAAAGCCAAGCACTATTTTAATGGTTTAGAAAGGAAAAGGAATGAAAAAGAAAGGCAAAAGCAAAGGAAAGGGAAAGGGCTCGAACAATAAGTCCAATGACCAAAACAAGCCTAAACCCAAACCCAAGCTTGAAGCCAAGAAGGCAAAGCCTCCCAAGGAAGGACTTTATTTCTTTTGCAATGAGCCCGGTCATTGGAAGAGAAACTGTAAGCTCTACTTGGAAGATCTAAAGAATAAGAAGAATAGCGGGGCTATTTCTTTAAGTATTTATGTTATAGAAATTAATTTTTCTACTTCTTCTACATGGCATTAGATACTGCATGTGGAACTCACATTTGTACAAATGTGCAGGGTCTTAAAAGGAGTAGAAAGTTGAAAAAGGCCGAAATAGACCTACGAGTTAGAAACAGAGCAAGAGTTGTTGCTTTAGCTGTAGGCACTTATGAATTAGTTTTGCCCAGTGGGCTTTTGTTTGTTTTAAACCATTGCTATTATATTCCTGCTTCAAGTAGAAACATTATTTCACTTTTTTATTTAAATAAGGAAGGTTTTACTTTAGTTATTGGGAATAATAAATGTTCTATTTATTTTAATGACATCTTTTACGCAGATGGTGATTTGCATCGTGGTCATTATTACTTGAACCTTAAAATTCCCAATAATGAAAATATCTATAACGTAACTACCAAGAGGATCAAGTCAAACAATTTGAATCCGACCTACCTATGGCACTGTCGTCTAAGCTATATAAATAAGAAATGCATTTCGAAGCTCCATCAAGATAGACTACTCAACTCATTTGATTTTGAATCATTTGACACCTGCAAATCTTGTTTATTAGGAAAGATGACTAAGGCACCTTTTATTGGGTATAGTGAGAGGGCCACTGACCTATTAGGCTTGATACATACTGATGTATGTGGTCCATTAAGTACTGCTGCCAGAGGTGGTCACTTGTACTTCATTACTTTTATAGATTACTATAGTAGATATGGATACATCTATTTAATAAGACACAAATCTGAATCTTTTGAAATGTTTAAAACCTTCCAAAATGAGGTACAAAATCAGTTTGGAAAATTTATTAAAGCACTTCGATCTAATCGAGGTGGTGAATATTTGAGCCAAGAATTTATTGACCATTTTAGAAATTGTGGAATTGTCTCACAATTTAGCCCACCAGGAACACCACAATGGCACAATGTTTTCTGAATGAAGGAATTGAACCCTATTAGATATGGTTCGATCTATGATACAGTAAAAAAAGTGAGGCTTAGTCAAAAGTTCCTTAAGAAAATGGGTAAAGCAAGTCTAAAAATACCAAAGAGAATGGGTGAGGCTAAACCATTATCTTGGCAAGCCTATGTATGTTATATGTGATTTCTTGAATGCAAGAAATGTTCCATGTATGTTTATGCATTTCAAGATAGCCATGCATACATTTTTAGACTTGAATTAGCATCCATTATGTGTGATTGAAAGGGATAAGAGCTCTTGGGATTTCTAGAATCTCATTCTTTCCTCCTCATTACCTAACATATTTAAGTGGACTAAGTGAGCAAGGAAATGGGAGCCACCAAGTTGGAAGATGAGAGAATGACAAGGAAATGTATTATTTTGCTCTTTTGTAACCACTTTGTTGTCACAAGATGTAATGTAATGATGTATATGATGTATAACCTTTTAAACATGTATAAATATATGGATATGTGATGTATATATAAGAATTGACACCATTGGAATGATATAGCATGTTTTTGACATTGAATGGCAAGGTAGAGCTTGTATGTTCTTGTGTGTATCATCAAGTGGGAGAGTGAGTTTTTGAGATCTGGCTTTGTGGACCTTTGAGACATGTTTAATAGGCTATTTGATATTTTTCCACATGCTCAAGTTGTAACACCATAATTCTTTAGCTCATCTCATACCATTACTAGGCACATTCCCTTGGATTACACAAAGTTCCCAAGAAAAACCATTAAAAATATTCAATTAAATTGCATTATGTCATAGATAATTTTTTTGTTTTTGTCTTGTGAATCATATGGACTCATCTATCTCATTCTAATATCTAAATACACAAATAAAACTCAAAAAAATCTCAAGAAGTGGCCAAGAACTCAAGCTAATGGAGTATATACATGAAAATAATGTGTGCAGCCTCAGACTAAAATTTCAATTTTCTATCATGAAATTCAAAAAATCATAACTAATTCTAGAAAATTCCAAATCAAGTACACTATACTATTCTAGAAAGCTCCAGATGTCTAATTTATGTAAAAATAATTTTAGACCACAACAAGGACATCTAGCTACTGGAAATTGATGGGAAAGTAACTATGGTTGCCTGTCACTACTAGTATTGTCCATGAATTTCAAAAGTTCATATCTCCCTGCTCAGATGTTCAATTGGGGTGATCTCAATGGATATAGAAAGCTTATTATGTTTAGTTTATGAATGTGAAATTTCATGAGCATTGGACACCATTAGCCCCTCAAATGACACAGCCTAAGAAACTGACCATATGAACATTGTTTATACCAGTTCAGTAGAAAAATGGCAATTTTGAAAAAAATCATAATTAATTCCATATAGATCTAAATGATCTGGTCCTTAGCTTCCCAAAAATATCTAAATGATATCTATGAGCATGCCAAATTTCATGAGAAAATTCGTTCATTTAGTTAGATCTTGACATTAGGTTGTAAATATGCTCTTTTTGTGTAATGTAAGGGTTCCAAATGGTCCATTTTAGCTCCTAAGGCAACCATGGCCACTTGAGTATGTCGGAACGCACCAAAATGGTTTACCAAACATGTCTCAAAGGTGCAATAACCGAGATTTCATAAACTCACTCATCCACCCTAAGATATATACAAAAGCATACAAACTAGTTCTTGCCAGTCAATGTCCAATTCATGCTATATCACACATATGGTATCAAATCTCATACATACATCATATATTTACATATTTACATGTGTTCATGAGGTCATACAACATCTACAATAAGGGATTACATCATATGTCACTTATATGGCTACAAAATGGCAAATTTCCACACTTTGTTGTTAATCTTCTTCCTTTAGGCTTGGTGGCTTCCATTCCTTGGTTCACTTGGTCCACCTAGATATATTTGACATGTAGGGAGGAAAGAATGAGATTCTAAGAATCCCAATAGCTCTTCTCCCTTTTAACCATACATAAAGAATGCAAATTTATGTCTAAAAATACATGCATGAACATCATGGAGTGTGTAGTCATTTAAGAAACATTTCTAGCATTCAAGAAGTCATACAAAACATACATAAGCTTGCCAAGTAAGTGGTTTAGCCTCACCCATTCTCTTCAAGGATTTTTAACTTGTCTCACCCTTTTTCTTAAAGACTTTGAACTAAGCCTTACTCTTGGGAGACTCTAAACTTTGTCTCAACCATTCTTAAAAGTTCTTGGTTCATCCTCACCATGGCTAGTGGGTTCTTGGCTTCACCACACCTAAGCAAACCAAAGCAAAGTCACAAAGTATCATTTGAATGCATAAAACAATATCATTGATGAGTATGATTTTTATACATTTTAATCATTTTAACTTAAACATTTTAGTATCCAAATATGGCTTTAAGGGTCTAATTAGATGAAATTTGAATTTAGTAGCCATTTTCTATATTTGAGGAATTAAGTTACAAACTATTGGATTTTAATGCATAAATTTATCTTAAATAATTTTGTGAAAATTCTTATTTGATTTTTCCCACTCTTTTGTGCATAATTTCAATGGACAATTGAAGCTTGAATGAGAATTTGATTTAAAGAAGAAAGAGGAGTGAGGAAGGAAGAAGTAGGCTTGAGTTTAAAGGAAGAAACACATTCATTTGCATTTCCATGAAGCCACGGGTTTACACTCAAGAAGGCTGCCACATGCATGTCTCTCATCCACCACGCACAGTATATTTCATTGCACAGCTCCATTCCACATCTAGCACATCATTCATGTGGAATCAGCCACAAAAACACACATGAAAAGAAGCTCTAGAACAATGCAGCAACTACAAGGCTCAAGATCTACGTGCATGTGAATAATACAACAGTAAAGAAGCCAAGCAGAATGCATAAAATGAGCTAAGAGTTTCAGCTGGAATGAGCTGCACGAGGAAGCTCCAGAACGTGAAAAGCTTGCATGAAGAGAAGGCTGATGTGTTTGCTTCTGGTTGAGGAGGAGAACAGCATGAGCTGAATGAGAGGGATGAGATGAAACTGAAGAAGCTGCTGAACTACATGAGGAAGCTCAACGCTGTGCAGAATGAAAGAAGCAACGTGGCTGGAGCAGAAGGAAGGAGAAAGAGGCAGTTTGTGTGAAGAGAAACTGTATGAAAAATACATGGAGATGAATGAGCTTCAAAGATATGAGAAGGAAGCTGCATGGGATGTAAAAAGCAAAGTAAAGAAGCAGCTGTAACATGCAGAAGCATCATGTGGTATTAAGAGAACAAACATGTCCAAGAAGCCTCTGTTTTTGAGTTTACGAACAGAGCAAGACGCTGGAAGATGCTGAAGCTGAAGACGCTGACGCTGGAAGCTCCAGAACATGCAGAAACATGAGCTGAACAACGCTGGACTGGGCTGACGCTGGAGACGCAGAAGAAGTAACGCTGAGCTGAGCAGTTTTTACGTAGAAAACAGAACATGCAACAGAAGCTTCGAGTTGGCTGAATCAAAATGCGAAGAAGGAGGCTTCAGGGAACTGCAGAGCTAAGAAGTTGATTCATATATGTTTCTTTGTACTGGACTTCAGCAAGGACGCTGAGAAAAAGCTATCCATTCTCTCGAACAAATCCTTGCAGCGAGAAAACTGGAAGAAGACGTGGGAAGCTTGCATGAATCTTAATATTATATTTAATATGGAATGAAGTGGGGCTGACGTTAAGAAAAACACGAGAAAATTAAGAGGCTTTGGCATGTGATTTTTTAATAGATGGAGGCTTCATTATATCACGATTCCTTCATTAAGCACACCTCTCACAGTCCAGCACAACCACGCCTCTGAATTATCACCAGAGTTAGCTCCATTCACGCCTCAAACTCTCAGCAAATTCTCGCCTATATATAGATGCATCCATTCATCAAGGAGAGCATGCTTTTGAACGAGAAAGAGAGCAAGAGTAGAAAGTGGGAAAGGCCAAGACTGCTAGGAGAGCCAACGAGATTCCTGGAGCATTCTTCCAATAATTTCTCTTCAATAAAAACCTCCATGGCAGCTTGAATTAATCATGGTGGCTAGCTGAAAATTGGAAGCTCCCAGATGAAGATTTGAGCTCTATTCTTTCCTACAAAATTGGATAATTATTCCTTACTATGTCTTTTAATTTCCAGCATTAAATCTTTGATTAATTTGACTAGGTTTAGTTAATTGATTTAGGAATTTAGTTGCTGAAATTTTATTAATTTGTTTTATGAATTTAATTTGATTTTGGAATTTTGATTTTGATCATCATATGCTTATAAAGTTCCAGAATTAAACTGCAAATTTACTTTCAAATTCCTCTTGATTTTGGGTTGATTAATACAATGGTTATTGGATTAATTAACTAGAAATTGTATGCAAAGGTTTGAGAAATTAATTAATCTAATTGGTAAATTAGTATCCTAAGTAAATTGTGCATGTGCTTGAATTTGGTTAAAGTGTGTTCTTGTTCTTAATTCAATTAAGTAGTTATTTAAGGATTCTTGTGGTTGCAAATTCCTTGTATAATTAATTAATTGAGTCTTGGATGGTTATTTAAGAATCTTTATAAGGAATACACTAAAGAGCAAGGAATTAATTCCAATTTTGGTAAACTAAATAAAGGGCAAGGATAATTGAATTCTAGGGAGTCCAATGCAAAGCTAGCTACCATATTCTCTTAATTGTTCATCTCATTCAGTTTTAAATTCTTTTGATTTTTGTCAAATAAATTTAGTTCAATTTAATTCTAGTACTTCAACCCCAAATTAAGTTTCAGTAGCAATACTTAGAATAACCTTTCCATAAATAAATTAAGGCATAAACTCTAAGGGAGATGACCTAGGATTGCACCATTAACTATAAAAATTTATTCCGCTTCCTAGTTTTATTTGAGATTGAACGACACAATCGTCAATCATGATACCATGGCATGTATTCTAGAACACTTTTTCATGGATTAATGCATACATACACACATCTAAAGACAAGATAAACATCCACTCATGAATGAGAGAAAGAAGAGAGAGCTACCTTTGTTATAACAACACGCTTTTTCTCTTGAATTTAGTTGCTCTTCCTCAGCCACACACACATAAGAAGGTGGGACTTGTTTCTCTTGGCCCAGACACATCATATGGAAGCCAATTATACTCTTGAACCAAATTCTAAAGCTATATATCCATTAGAAAAGTTAGGTACTTGATATGGCTCTTTTATGGTTCCATAATGCACCTAATGAAGCAACCCTATGAACACATGATCTTTGCTCCATTCTCTTCATTCATTTATCATTCTTGATTTCTTTTAAGTCTCTTGGAGTCATCACACAATCAAATTAAGGAGCATAACTAGGTGTTACTTCTTTAAGCCATAATATGGAATTTATGATACCATCTCATTATCTATGGCTTCTAAAATTTTTCTAAGGCTTCCTCTCATCCTCTTCAATCATATATGACTCAAAAACAAGCTTGGAATAAATTAAAACTATCCCTTGGTACCCTTTCTAGCCTAGGCTGAAACCATATACTAAGAGAGCATCATATGAGTTTGCTTTGTTTTCTTCATAGAAGATGCATGTGGGAAGCTTCTTAAGGATCTCAAGAGCTCCTTCAAACACTCATTTAGGCCTAGGAACTCTTGAATTAAAACAGAATTTTAAAGAAACACTTAAAACCCTAACTTTTCTATCTTGAAATCTAATGGTTATTTTATTGTTTCCTTTGTATATTTTTGTTCTCCTCCCTCATTTTCCTAAAATTCATTCTTGGTTTCGTTAGAAATCTAACCCCTCTTGGCTAGTCTTACATAAGGCGAAACATACACGAGAGGAGGAACAAGGAGGATCAAGCATAAGAATGGCAAAATACCTAATTTTCCTTGCTTGTTTTTCACCTTGCTTGGCTTCTTCCCCTTAAATTTGAAAATTTCCACCCTGTTATGCCTTAAAAATAGATCCAAAAACTTCAACAAAACCATAGGAAAGAAAGGAAGATGGAGGAGAAGAAGTTTGCTAAGGAGAAAGCATGAAAATCTATGAAAAATCATACCTTTTCCTTGCTTTTTCTCCTTCCTTTCTTCTCTCCCTTGTGTGCCCCACTCTCTTGATGCTTTCTCTAGTTTAGGGAAGAAATAAAATGAGCTAAGTGAACGGGAGAGTGGGGCATGGTCCTATATATAGGTAGGTTTAAGAAGTTGTTTCCAAAAATTCCAATTTTGTCCTTCAATCTTGGCATTTTCGTATCTGGCTCGTTTTAGCTCATTTTTTAGAACCATCTTTTCCATCATAAAATTTTAGTCCTCAATCTTATAAAATACCTTTGGAATCACTCAAATCGGTACTAGAACCTTCCCAAATGAAAAGGTCAAAGTTTAGGTCAACTGACGTTAGAAAACGTACACCAGAGGAATTTTAACTGTCTCGGGGCTTCCTATAGTTTTTAGGACCTTTGAGAACCTCAGAGAACTCAAATTTATCATTTAAAAAGACCTTCTATGAGAATTCTAAAATTTGCTCAAACTTACGAAAATGCCATTATGTTTCGTAACTATTATGTTAATTTTTGTCTAGTAATTTTAGCCTCTGTTTCAGGGTATCTCTGGCTTCCTAAATTCATTATTTAATGTCTAGATTATTATTGTAAATTTTTCATCATTTTAACGAAAATTGGACATTACAATTTTCTCCTTTAAAATAAATTTTGTCCTCAAAATTTAGATAACAAACCTTATGGGAAGAGTTCTGGATACTTTTTTCTCATCTTTTCTTCTAGCTTCTAGGTAGCTTCTTCGGGAGAGAACCCCTTCCAAACCACTTTCACCAGTGGTATCATCTTATTTCGTAACTGCTTGAGTCTAATGTCCACGATCCGATCTGGTGGTACTATATAGGATAGATCATCCTGTAACTACACATTTTCATACTCTATGACATGCGAGGGGTTGGGCTGGTACTTTTTAAGTTAGGATACATGGAATATGTTATAAACTTGGCTCAAATTTGGGGGAAGGGCAAGTCTATAAGCTACAGGTCCTATTTTATCAAGAATATGGAATGGACTTATGTATTTTGGACTGAGCTTTTTACTTTTAATGGACCAACTTATCCTTATAACTAGAGACACTCTAACAAAGGCATGGTTTTTGACCTCAAACTCTAACGGTTGTCTACGTCTATTTACATAACTCTTCTATCTGCTGTGGGCTATTAGTAGTTTCTTTCTTATGGTCTCAATTTGTCTAGAGGTTTGGTCCACTAACTCTGGGCCTGTAAGGATTTTCTTTCCTAGCTCAATCCAACACATTAGAGACCTACACTTCCTCTCATACAATGTCTCATACAATGCTATCTGAATATTTGTATGATAGCTATTATTATAGGCAAACTCTACTAGAGGCAAGTATGTATTCCAGCTTCCTTTCATCTCTAAAACACATGCCTTAAACATGTCCTTTAAAGTTTGGTTGGTTCTCTCTGTCCGACTGTCTGTTTGGGGGTGATAGGCTGTACTAAATCTCAATCTAGTACCTAGGGCATCCTGCAATAATCTCCAAAAGTTCGAAGTGAGCCTGGGATCTCTATCTTACACTATGCTCTTAGGCACACCATGTAATCTTACTATCTCCTGGATGTACAGTTGGGCTAATTTATCTAAGGTAAGAGTGGCTTTCATCACTAAAAAGTACACTGACTTTGTTAATCTATCCACTATTACCCATAGGGTATCATGCCCCGATGTTATCCTGGGTACCCATGACAAAATTCATAGCTACACTATCCCATTTCCACTTCGGGATATCTAGGGGCTGAAATAACCCAACTGGTTTTTAGTGTTCTATTTTGACTCTCTGACATACTAGACATCGGGAGACATATTTAGCTATATCTACTTTCATTCCATGCTACCAAAACATCTTTTTCAATTCATGATACATTTATTACTGCCTAGATGAATGGTATACTTGCTTTTATGTGTCTTATCTAGTATCCTCTCTTTAATCTCTGTGTTTCTAGGCATATACAGCCTATCTCTATACCTTACTATGTCATCCTTAGATAGATTGAACTCTTGAGTGCTACCCTGGGCTATCTGGGATTTAATCTTACTTACATGGTCATCTATTTGCTGGGCCTCTCTTATTTGATCTCTTAAGTTATCTTTTATTTGAGTTTCACTCATTAACAACTTCCCCGAATGCACTTTATATGAGAGATTCATGTCCCTGAACCTCTTAATCAATTCCTGCTCTTTGATCATCATACAAGCCATATGTATGGATTTTCTACTTAAGGTATCAGCTACCACATGGCTTTATTGAGATGGTATTTTAAAGTGAAATCATAATCTTTCAAAAATTCTAACCATCTCCTTTATCTCATGTTCAATTCTTTTTGTTCAAATAAATATTTAAGGCTCTTGTGGTCGTTGTAAATTTCTATAGTTGCCCCATATAAGTAGTGTCTCTATTTTCAAAGGAAACACCACTGCAGCTAGCTCTAAGTCATGTGTGGGGTAATTTTCCTCATGAGTCTTTAATTGTCTAGAGGTATAAGCTACTACTCGGCCTTTCTATATAAGCACACATCCTAACCCTTTCTTTGAGGCATCATTATAGACTACAAAAGTTTCTCTAGGGTTAGGAAGTATTAAAACCGGTGCTGTGGTTAACTTATGCTTTAACTCCTGAAAGCATTTTGCACATTTCTCATCCCACACAAACAACACATTCTTTCTAGTAAGTCAGATCAGTGGCATTGCTATTTAAGAAAAGCCATGAATAAATCTCCTGTAATAACTTGTTAAACCTAGAAAGCTCCTAATTTCTGTCACTGTCCTAGGTCTCTCCCACTATAACACTGCCTCTACCTTATGGGGATCTACTGCGACCCCTACCTGAGAGATTACATGGCCTAGGAATTGAACTTCTGTGAGCCAGAACTCACACTTACTAAGTTTAGCATATAACTATTTCTCTCTCAAGGTTTCCAAGGCTAATCTCAAGTGCTGCTCATGTTCTTCTCTACTTTTTGGATAGATGAGGATGTCATCTATGAAGATAATTACAAATCTATCTAGGTATGGCCTAAACACTCTGTTCATATAATCCATGAACACTATAAGTGCATTTGTCAACTTGAAGGGTATAACTAAAAACTCATAATGCTCGTATCTAGTTCTAAAAGCAGTCTTAGGAATATCCTCAGCCTTTATCCTAAACTGACGATATCCTGACTTGAGGTTTATCTTAGAAAATACTGACGCTTCTACTAACTGGTCTAGGAGGTCATCTATATAGAGGAGAGGATATTTGTTCTTAATGGTTATTTTATTGAGTTCCCAATAGTCTATACACAGTCTAAGGTTCCCATCTTTCTTCTTTATGAATAAGACCAGAGCTCTTCACAATAAGACATTGGGTCTAATGAAACCCTTCTTTAAAATTTCTTCTATCTATTTCTTAAGCTCAGCTAACTCGGTGGGAGCCATTCTATATAGGGCCTTAGATATTGGACCCGCCCCGTGTACAATATCTATAGGAAACTCAACTTCTCTCTCTGGGGGTAGTCCACTAATCTCTTTAGGGAATACCTTTAGAAACTTTCTCACTACTGGGACTTCCTCTATACCCTTTTTTACCTCAATGTAAACTAAAAAGAAAACTAAATATCCTTGACAACCATACCCTAGAGAGCTTTCAGCCTGAGAGGTGGTCATAATAGATAATTCAATCCTTATACTAAGTACAGTCCCATATTCAAGTAAAGTAATACATTTACGGGAACAATCAAGTATGGCATTATTTATAGACATCTAATTTATATGGATAATCAAATCAATATCTGTAAGAGGCATACATATCAAGTCAAGGGTAGTATAACAATGACTAAACTAGACCACACAATTTAAATAGGTATAAGAGGTAATGGCTCTGTTTCTTGTGGGGGTAGATACATGCAAGTTATAGGGTAATGTATGTATACTCAAACCTAACCTCTTAGCATAGTCATATGATATAAAAGAGTTGCTAGCACCCAAATCAAATAATACAGTCATAGAAAAATCATTAATTTTAATAGTACCTTGGATCAGACTTAGGGGACCGGCTAGCCTCCTACTGTGTTAGGGCAAAGACTCTACCTTGGGTTTGAGGTCTGGGAGCAGGAGCCATCTCTCTCTACTGAGGAAACTACTGGGGAGCCTGTGTGCAGTCCGTGGCCATATGTCTTAGCCTACCACATCTATAACACACATTTTGCCTGCATAACATGTTCTGGTCCTGTGATTTTTGCCACATTGGGGACATATTGTAGATGCAGAACTGCCTTTGCTAGACTAAATCCTCCTTCTCTTGCCTCTTTTATTCCATTGGCTTCTACGACCTCTCCTACTAGTAGCTGTGGCTTGTATTTCTTCTTTAGGTCTCTTAGGCTCAAGGAGGGGAGGTCTGACATTGGAGGTAGGTTGCATAGTTCTGAGATTTGCCTTTGTTACATTACAAATCTCAACTAGGGTGTTAAAGTTTCTGATTCTTTGTGGAACCACACTATCTCTGATCTCAGGTAGCAAACATTTCTCTAACTTATCTACTCTCCAGCGCTCATCATTGTGTCTTTGTAAATATGAGGAGTATTTGGAGAGCTCTACAAACTTGGCCATGTACTGGTCTATGGACATTCCCTCTATTTACCTCAGAAGTACAAATTTTGACTCCTTCTCATCTTTAATGGAACTAGGGAAGTACCTTTTATAAAAGGCATAGAGGAATGCCTCGTAAGTAATAAGAAGGTTCCTCGCTTTCAAAACAGGCTCGGTGCCCTTCCACCAATAATCAGATTCTTTCTTTAATTGAAAAATAGCCATAATGGCTTTTTGTTCAAAGGTACACTCCATCACCCGAAAGACCTACTCAAGTTGCATAATCCAAGCATCGGCTTTCTCTGTATTTATCTCACCATCAAAGGTGGGAGGCCTAAACTTTCTGAACTGAGTAATAATCTGTCTAGTAGAGGGTTGCTCTGGGGTTGGAGGTGTTTAAGCTAGTAGAGTCTGAGTAACCTAATGTATCTATATGTGTGGCTGTGGGTTAGTATGAGTCACCCCTTAATCCTAGAGATGATCTGAATGCTGTGGTGGTTGTGGAGGAGGAGGTGTAGGGCCCTGACTATCTCTCTCAGCAAGCCATTTCTGTAACTGCATGATCACGTCCTACTGTTGATCTAGGTGAGTCATTATAGCTTGAAGGGCTTCAACTACTAGATCACTAGGCTTGGTTCTTTCATCTGCACGAACCTCTCTAGAAGGGCTACCTCTCCAAGTGTTCACCATCTTGCTAAAACATCATTAGCAAACTTTAGCATTAATAGGAACACACTTACCACATCACACTCAATTCATCCACAACTAGCTCATATACAATCGCAAACTCATATAGATAAGGGCAATCTCATATTCACAAGCCATAACCTACATCAAAATGCTTGAACCTTTACTTTGATACTAATCAAGCGTAATGTAACATCCGGTTCTCTGAAAATGAGAAAAAATGTGAGAAGCATAAAGTATAGTTTCTCTGTAAATGAATGAAAGTCACTGGATACAAAAGAAAGTCCCTCAAAATGACTTAGTTAAGGTCCCAAAAAATTTGGGAAGCATTCTAGACTCCTAAAAATGAGAATCTTAGGCTCAGACAGAAAGAAAAACAGAGCTAAAATGAAGAAATGAATTGTGATGAAAAGTTGATGAAACGTAAGGCATTTTTGTCATTTTAAGCAAATTTTGAAACTCTCATAGGAGGGCTTTTTAAATAAAAGTTTTGAGTTCTCTAAGGTTCTCAAGGGCCTTGAAAACTGTAGGAAAACTTAGGACAACTAAAGCACCTCTGGTGGATATTTTCCAATAGCGGTGAGCCCGAACTTTGATAGATTAGTTCGGAAAGGTTTTAACTTTGATTTGAGTGATTCCAAAGACACTTTACTAAATTGAGAACCTAAATTTCATAATGGAGAAGACAGTTCTAAAAAAGAAACTAAAACGAGTTAAAAACAAAAAATGCCAAGAATGAAGGATAAAATAGAAATTTTTGAAAAGTCTTCCTTAAACCTCCTTATATATATGAGGCGCCCCACCTCCTTACTTTATGTAGCTATACTTGTTTCTACCCTAAACCAGAGAGAAACCCTAAGGATGAGGCACACAAGAGGAGGTAAGAAGAAGGGGAATAGTAAGGCAAGAAAAGCATGAAAATCTTAGTTTTTCAAGCACTTTCCTTCATCAAACTTCTTCTCCTCCTTCTCATCTTTCTTTTCATTGTTTTATTGATGTTTTTAATGCTGCTTTGAGGTCCAACCAAGAGGGTAAATTTTGGATTTGAAGAGAAGAGGCCAAGGAAAGTGAGAAACAAGTAAGAAAAGCCATGGAAATAAGGTAAAATCTTCATCCTATGGTAGCTACTCCTCCCCCTTCTTCTCCCTATTTCACCCCATGTATGTAGATGCAAGCAGGCTTAAATTTTGGGCAGAACCAAAGGTGAATCCTATGAATTTAAAGGATAAGAGTAAGAATATGCAAAGAAATTCAAGAAAAGGCCATTGATTTTCAAGGTGGCAAACTTAGAGTTTCATGGGTTCCCTTGAAAATTTGATTTGATGTAATTATTCCTAGGCCTAAATGAATGTTTAAATGCATTCCTAAGATGCCTAGAAGTCTCCCCATATGCATCTTCCATTAAGAAAACAAAGCAAACATCCATGGAGACCAAATGCTACATAAGCTCGACGTAAAGGGTATGGGACACCTAGGGAGAGTTTTAAATTTTTCCAAACCCATTTTTGAGTCATATATGATGAATGAAAATGAGGGGAAACCTTAGAAAAAATTTAGGAGGCCTAGAGAATGAATTGGTGTCTTAAGTTCCATAATATGACCTAAAGAAGCAACATGTATTTAGGCTCTTTGTTTTAATTATATGATGACTCCAAGAGGCTTAAAAGGAATCAAGAATCATATATGAAAGGAAAGAATGGAGCCTATAACTCATTTGATGGGGTGTTGCTTCATTAGGTACATTTTTGAAACTATAAAGGGGTTAATAGACCAAGTTAGTATTTAAGGAAGATGTGTGGCCTTATAATTAATCCCATGAACCTAATTGGCTTCCATAAATTATGTTTAAGTCAAGAAAAATCAATCCCACACTTTTGTGTGTGTGAGGCTGAGGAAGGGAGAGCAAATTCAAGAAGAGAAGTGTGCGGTTGCATTCAAGGTAGCTCTCTCCACTTTTTCTCATGCATGAATGTGTGCTTACATTGTCTAATGTGTGTATATGTGTTTTAAGCTATGAAAAGTATTTTGGCATGAACCTTTATTCCATGGTACCATGATGATATTTTATGCATTCAAGTGATATTCATTATGCTTACCTTGGTTTGCTTGAGTGTGGACAAGCTAAGAACCCTCTAGCCATGGTGAGGATGAGCCAAGAACCCTTGAAATTGGTTAAGACAATGTAAAGAGTCTCCCAAGAGTGAGGTTGACTCCTAAAAGTAAAGTTAAGTCAAAAACCTCTTAAAGAAATAGGTGAGGCAAGTCCAACATCCATAAGTGAATAGGTAAGGCTAATCCACTTACTTAGTAAGCCTATGGATGCCATGTATGACTTACTCATATGCCAAGATTGCCTCTTGAATGTTCATGTTGTTTAATATGCGTATGCATGCATTTGTAAGATATGATTTGCATACTTTATGTATGGTTGAAATGGGAGATGAGTTATTGAGATTCTTTGAATCTATTCCCTCCTCTCCAATGTTCTAATATGCTAGATGAATCAAGGGGATAAGGTAATGGGAACCAACAACTTGGGAGATGAAAGTATGACATCAAAGTGCATGGATTTTGCTTTTTTAAGGCATATGAGTGGCAAATGTTATAATCTATTATTGTATATGTCTTATGACCTTATGAACATGTGTAATTATGCTAATGTATCATGTACAAATGAGAGTTTATGTTATATGAATGTTATAATGCAAATTAAGCATGTAATGGTAAGACTAGCAATATGAAAATGTGTGTATGGCATGGGGTGAGAGTGTGAGTTTCCAAATTCTGGATTTACACACCTTTAAGATAAGTTTAAAATGTCATTTTGGCGCAATCTCACGTGCTCAAGTGGGCACATAAGCTTGGGAAGCAAATTTGGATACTTTGATGCTAGTTAGTACCATGAAAATGACCAAACCAGAACCCTTAATACAAACTGACCAAATGGATGAATCTTCCCATAAAATTTTGCAGAAATGTAGGGTTCATTGAAAGCTTTTTGGGAAGCTAAAGTGTAGAAAAATAGGAGCTCTACAGAATTAATTATGAATTTTCAAATTTAGGACTTTTCTACTATTCCGGTGCATGTACTATTCATATAGTTAGTTTTGTGTTCTGTGTCATTCAATGGTCAAATAGTGTCCAATGCTTCGTTTGGTCATTTTAGCCCCTATTTCAGTGTACCTCTAGCTTCTTAAATTTATTATTTAATGTCTAGTATATTATTCTAAATTTTTTGGGCCTTTACCAATTCATTTTAGAGGACCTACTTTGAAAACACATTTGTTTCTGTTGTTTCAACCAAAATCGGACATTACACAAGTGGCCTTAGAAAATGCAAGAAGCTAATTTGGTCCCTTTTGACCCTTAATGAAGCTTGAAAAATGCCATTTTGGAACCCTATGGCACAAACTAACCAAATGGATAAATTTCCTCATGAACTTTGGCATGCATATAGATCTCATCCAAATCATTTTGGGAAGCTAAAGACCAGATTAGTTAGAGCTCTGTAGAATTAAGTTTGAATTTTCAAAGTTGCCAAATTTTTGCTGTACTGATTGGTTATTATTCATATGTTCAGTTTCTTTTCCTATGTCATTTTAGAGCCAAGTGGTGTCCAATGCTCATGAAATTTTATAGGCAAAAACTAGACATGATAAGATTTCTATAGCCATTGAGATCACCCCAATTGGATGTCTGAGTAGAGAGATATGAATTTTTTAAGTTTAGAGTTAGTACTAGTAATGCAACAATAACCTTGGTGATGATAGACCTCGTAGGAATAAGTCCTAGGCACCTTCAACAAGATAACACTTTGCCTAAGACTGGCTAGGAACAAGAAATGTTAGTCACGTGGATAAGACCCTAAGAGAACTCATCCCTTAGAACCCTAGCCTTGAGATGCCACAAAGGAAGACCACTCCTTTGATAAGTCACTTGTATTCTAAAGAAGAACACACAATAGCAAGAATTATCATAATGAGAAATAAAATTCTGAATTCATTCAAGCTCTCTAATAAGTACAATAGCTGGCCTATTAAATAGGCATAAAAGAAAACTCTAAACCTAACTTGATCTCTAAGAACACTCCCTAAAGTGGCATTCATACATCATGCATTTAAAAGGAATTATTATAAGAAATCCTAAGAAAAAGGAAATAAAGTAGTCTGTAAGTTTTTAGCAACTAAGAAAATAGAAACAAATAAAATCTAAAGCTTAATTCCTAAGTCTTGACCAAATAGCCTTATTTAAACTAATGGAAATGGAAACTAATTAAAAGCAATTAAAAGACATCCTAATCAGATTTGAAGCTTATATTCATGTCACTTTTCTGGCCAATGAGGATCACATCCCTTGGGCCTTGTAACTTTTTTAAATTGATGAAAAAACATAGGCTCAAGCTCTTGAACTTCTTAGACAATGCAACTTAAAGCTTGCTTCATGTCTTTAGCTCTTTCTCTAGTCATTGGGCCTCCTATGCCTTGTAATGGGTCCATTTGCTTGTTAGGCTCTCTTGCACATCCTCCATCATCTTTTAAGTCATCACACCATGCTCCCTTGTCTCCAAGCTCATAGGCCCTTTTATCATTTGGTACTGTTCTATCGATTTCCAATGGCTAGACGTCCCTGTTTTGGTCTGGACTTATTTTTAACATAAAGTTAACATTGTAGCTTTCTAGAATGGTATAGTGTGTATGATTTCAATTTTTCTAGATTTAGTTATGATTTTTCAAAGTTGGCACCAGAAATCTGGCAACAGAACCTTATTGGGAATTTTGGGAAGTGCAGCGAAAAATTAAAACCCCAAATCCTTTCCCATGGATCCATCAATATTGTTTAAATCAAGTAGATCTAGAAATATTTATCTTTTTTCTATTAGATTTTAGGAACTAATCTATAGATATGCTCCCTTTATCAGTATCCACACAAACGGATGCTCAACTCGAACGGCGTGCTAGCGCTTTTTACTAACATCTGTACACGTTATTGGTAGAGAAGATACTCTCCTCTTCCTCTTTCTCTCTAGGTGTCCATACACTGTTTGTATGCTTTCTGTAATACCATAATTTCTATCTCATTTCCATCACATTTGCATGCTCATATGATACATTTCATGAGGGGAAGTAAGAAAATCTATTAAAATAATGTATTTTTTTTTTGCATTGTGTCGTATATAAAAATTCCATTCGATGTCACGTGGACTATGTGAGCTCATACCATACATTCTCATATTTAATTACACGGATACAACTCATTTGCATCATAAAATGTGGCCCATAACTCATGGAACTCAAAGGAAAGCTTAAACTGCCCACTGGTGCTGTCACAGATTTCTGCAGTAAACTTTGAAAATGTCCAATTAATTCTATAAAAATCCAATCCATGCAAATGATACCAATCTGGAAAGCTATGGACTAGAGGGAAAAAATAACTCCAGACCAGTTCAGGCACTCCCAGACTCGAAATCTAATCAAACAGTAATTGAGGTTAGGTGAAATTTTAGATACTAGACAGAATCTTTAAAAATTCATATCTCCCTCTCTATACTTCCAAATGAAGTTTTTCTAGTTGGCACAAGTGACTGAAAATGTCTAGTTTCTTTGTATAAACTTTTGTAGCAATTTGACATCATTTGAGCCTTGTGTGATAGATTTCATTTTTGGACCAGTATGAACAGTGACATTACCAAAACTAAAAAATTTGCCAACTTTGAAAATTCATCAAATATTTTATAGACCTCCAAAAATTATGTTCTTTAGATTCTGAAAAAGTTCTCCACAAGCTCTAATTGCATGCCAAATCTTAGATCAAGAAGAGCTCATTTGGACAAAAAGTGGCATAGGGTTCCAAATTGGCAAATTTTAGCTCCATATGGGATGTCAAGTTGTCCAAATGGCTTTTCTTGGGGTTTGACACCTCTTGGGCAAGTCTAAAAGCATAATTAGGACTTGTGTAGGCTGCCCAAATGGTCCCAAACTCTATGCCTTTCATTTTGGCTATGCCACATGCAATTATACATACACACATCAAGCTTTAAAGAAGCATATGTTGGCATTACATACCCAAATTATATTCTAGGGTTCACATATCATATCTATTCATTTATACATCACATATTATCATAATTATACATGTCCAAGAGGTCATAGACCATATACATCAATGGATTATATCATTTGACATAAATATTTTCTTAAAGTAGTAAAAATCAAGCACTTTGTTGTCAAATTCTTCTCTTCAAGGTAGTTGGCTTCCATTACCTTGTCCACTTAGTCCATCAACATATGAGATCATTGGAGAGGAGGGAATGAGATTCAAAGAATCCCAATAGCTCATCTCCCATTCAATCATACATAATGGATGTAAAGCAAGTCTTAAAAATTCATGCATGGATATAATAGATGTCATGAACATTCAAAAAACAAGCTTAGCATGTGAATAAGTCATACAAGACATCCAAGAGCTTGCCAAGTGGATGGATTGGCCTCACCCTTTTTCTCATGGATATTAGATTTGTCTTACCTATTCTTTAAGACATTCTTGGACTCAACCATGCTCTTGGGAGCCCACCTTGCTTTTGAGAGACTCTTTGCTTTGTCTCAACCAATCTTAAGGGTTCTTGGCTCATCCTCACCATGGTTAAGGGTTCTTGGCCTCTCCACACTCAAGCAAACTCAAACAAGCATCATAGCATCATTTAGAAACATAATATGTCATCATGAAATCATGGTATATAAAATCATGCTAGCATACTTTTCATGGCTTGAAAATACACATACACACATTCTAAGACAAGCTAAACACACATCCATGCATGAGAGAAGGTGGAGAGAGATACCTTACACACAATCACATACTTTTTCCTTTGAATTCAAGCTCCTCTTTTCGGCTACACACAAACAAAAGTGTGGGGAAGGTTTCTCTTGGCCTAAATACAATTTATGGAAGCCAATTAGGTTCATGAAACAAATTCTAAGGCCACACAACTTGCTTAGATACTAGGTTATTCTATTAACCCTATTATGGTTCCATAATTGCACCTAATGAAGCAACACCCCTCAATTAAATTCTACGCTCCATTTTTTTCTTTCAAATATAATTCTTGACTCCTTTCCAGCCTCTTGGAGTCATCATACAATTAAAACAAAGAGCCTAACTACATGTTGCTTCTTTAGGTCATAATATAGAACCTAAGGCACTTACTCACTTTCTATGAGTTCTAAATTTTTCCCAAGGCCTCCTCTTATTTTCATTCATCATATATGTAACACCTTACTGACTTCATTCCAATTAACCTCCCTCTAGACTTGATTCCATATGATTTCCCCGGGAAATGACCGAAACCGTGGTATTTCACTACTTAAAGTCGGGGTTTAACCGGTCATATTTTGCCCCGTGGGTCCTGTGAACCCATCATTCACATTCTTTACTCAAACACCATTTATACAACTTGTACATAGTTTCAAACATCTCCCAAATTACGGTTAAGAAGCCAAAAACTCAGAAATTACAATTTCTCAATCGGGCCCATAAATCATATTTCTGGCTCCAACTTTGGAAAATCACAACTAATTCTAGAAAAATGGGAATCAAACAAATCATAGCTCTCTGGAAAGCTTGGGATATTAAATTTACACGAAAAATAACTCCCAGTCTCACTCTCAACGTTTAGACCCTCATTGACATCGAAATAGGAACAGATGTCCAGCTGTCCCTGATACTGGTGCAGTTTACTGTCATGAACTTCGGAAAGTCGTAATTAAATCCACAAAAATCCCATCAGGGAAAACTATACCAATTTGGAAAGATACAGGTGTGAACTATAGGAGAAAAATAAGTCCAGATCAGTTCAGGAGTTCTAAGACCTCGAAACCCGATAAAACAGTAACGAAGGTCAGAAACTTCCCTGATGCTGATACAGAACTTCAGTAAATCGTTTCTCTCTCTACAGACCTCCACTTAAGGTGCTTCTAGTTGGTATAGGTCACTGTGGATATCTAGTTTATGGTCCTAAAGTTTCATGACATTTGGACATCATTTGGTCTATGGATGACATGGTTTCATTTTCGGACTCAATGAACAGTACCATGACCAAACCATTGAAATTTTCCAATTTCAACAATTCACCGAATATTCTCTAGACCTCCGAATATTACCCACTCTAGCTTCTCAAGAAGCTCTCAATATACTCTAGAGGCATGCCAAATTTCATAACAAGAAGAGCTCATCTGGTCATACTTTGACGGAGCTCACCCACTTGGTGGTTTTAGCACCACATGGGGTTCAAAACGGGTCTAAATGACCTCCCACATGCTCTAACCTCTATTGGGCAAATTTAAAAGTACAAACATAGCATATATGAATTATCTAAGTAATCCAAATCATCATACATTCCAATTTCACTATGCTATGGAAGAGAATACACCATTTCACATAAGCCTCAAAAGGCCAACTTATACATTCTCATTACTTTAACCCTTTATATCATCCATACATCATTTGTACATACATTCACATGTGCTCATATAGCTACAACTCCAAAAAGAATAGGTGCACTCTCATTTTGGCACCTTATACATCAAAATAACCAAAAGCTATACATCATGCTACTATGCTCTTCTAGGCTCCGTGAGGTGTGCTCGCCTCTCCCTGAACACCACCTGAATAATAGGATGGGAGGGGAAGGGGGTGAGATTCGGGAGAATCTCAATAGCTCATACTCATTCAAGATGCAACCAAGGCATATAACTAGTCTAGCATGCATACAAGCCACAATAACACCACACATGCCATGTTATCAAACCAATGCCAAGACTAGGCTCTAGGGACTTTCGGTCTAGCCTCACCCGAGCTTTAGGACTTTTGGATCGGCCTCACCCTTGGTTTAGGGACTTTTGGCTCCTCCTCACCCGTCTCAAGGGACTTTCGGCACCACCTCACCCGAGCAATTTCCACACATCATATCATGAACATATTGGTACCAATGCATCAAGGCAAAATCAATGGCATATCTCATCATACAAGCACATACACAACATATAATGCCTATTACACAACCAAGAATGCAACAAGAAAGGAGTAGAGAGCTACCTTCTCAGATTACACAAGTCTTCCCTTTCAATTCCTCCTCTCCCTCCTTGATTTCACACTCACAACAAGGTGGAGTTTCTTCCTTCGAGCCTAGGCATAACAAGAGCATCAAATCATTCTCTCATAGCTTAAATAACTCTCACAAAGCTAAAAGAAACTCTTCATCAAGTTAAACCCTCACTACCCTTACAGATCTAGGGATTCTCTCTCTAGAACTCTACTCATTTTCCTTCCTCTCTCAAGCCCTCAAAGAAGAAAGCATGGAGGAAGAAATGAAGGTAAATGCGTTCTACCCTCCTTCTAGAGTAGTTTTCCCACTTCCCTCTTCTAAACCTAACCCAAAACAACTTCTAAAACCGTAGAAAGAGAAAGCAAAAGGAGGAGACAACAAGCTAAGGAGAAAAGCTAGGGAAATCTAAAGATTACTCACCTCTTTGCTTGATCTCCTTGCTTCTCTAGGTCTCTCTCTCTCTCCTCAGCTCTTTCTCTCTCCTTGGTCGAAGCTCAGGTCGGTTCTGAGAGAAAGGAAGAGTTTAGACTCTTTTAAAAAGTTAAAATCTCTCTTTTCACGCTTTTCTGGACCGCTCTCGCTATAGCGAGTCATCATCCTCGCTACGGTGAGCTCGTGCAAGTTCCAGACTTTGCCTTCGCTATGGCGTCGCTACGGCGAGCTCGGCTTGTTCCAGACCTCTGCCTTCGCTATAGTGCCGCTATGGCGAGCAACTCCCTGGTTTCTGTATGGAATGTCGCACTCGCTACAGCTAGGAACATCTTAGCTATTGCGAGGAGGCATTCTCGCTATGGCGACTCTATTTCTCGCTATGGCGAGAAGACTTAGAAAATTTTCAGCTCTCCGAAAATTTCCCAGCTTCCTCTTTTCTCTTTTATTCTCTCATTTCTTATCTTTCCTCTTTTCTGGTTGTTACAATATATGAGTCAAGAATGGGTTTAGAAAAATTTAAAACTCTCCTTAGCTATCCTTTCCTTGCTTGGCCTAAACATAGGGCTTTAATGGGTTTCATGGAGCTTTCTTTGTTTTCTCAAGGGAAGAAGCATGTGGGGAGCCTCTCAAGGATCTTGGGAGCTCATTTAAACTCTTAATTAGACCTAGGAATCATCATACAAAGTCAAATTTTACAAGGTGCAATTGAAACCCTAAAAATTGCATCTTGAAATCTAATGGTTTTTTGTTAATCCCTTTGCATATTCTTAATCTCCACACCCTTTTTCCTTAAATTCATCCTTGGTTCTACCTAAAAATCAACTCCTTCTATGGTTCCTAGGGTTAGGCGAAATGGAGAAGGAGGGAGGATCAAGACATCAACCATAGGAATAGAAATTACCTAGTTTTCTTGCTTGTACTTGCTTAAATCTTGCTTTCTCCAAGCTCCTCTCTTCAAATTCGAAAATTCCCTTAAGTTTCTCCCTTAAATCAGATTTATAATCTCCATTTTAATCAAAGGAAACAAAGGAGAAGGAAGGAGAGGAGGTGTGGATAGAAGAAAGCATAAAAAACTACCATGGAAGCATACCTTTAAGCTTGAATTCTTCCTTCTTCTTCTTCCTCTCTTGTGTGCCCAAAAACCTAGCTCTCTTCTCTAAAATTAGGCAGAAAATTCTGAGTCCAAATGAGGGAGAAAGTGGGGCGACACCTATATATAGGGGGAGGAGGAAGCATTTTTCAAAAATTTCCATTTTGCCCTTCGTTCTTTGCATTTTTGTTTCTCCTTTGTCTTAGCTCCTTTTTGAGAACATCTTTTCCATTATAAAATTTAGGTTCCCAATTTAATAAAATTTCTTTGGAATCACTCAAATTGGAGTTAAAACCTTCCTGAACTAATCTATCAAAGTTCAAGCACACTAACGTTGGAAAAACGTCCACCGAAGGGGACTTAACTGTCCCAGGGCTTACCATGGTTTTTAGGGCCTCTGAGAACCTCAGATAACTCAGAAATTTCATTTGGAAAGCCCTCTTGTGTGAATTCCAAAATTTTCTCAAAATTACGAAAATGCCATTACGTTTCGTAGGTTTTCTGTCAAAATTTGTTTCTTCATTCTAGCTCTGTTTTTCCATCCATTTGAGGCTAGAATTCTTATTTTTAGGAGTCTACAATGTTACTCAAATATTTTGAGACCTTAACTAATTCATTTCAGGGGACTTACTTTGAAAACATGCTCGTTTTCATCCTTAACGAAATCCGGACATTATACTCTCTCTTTAGGTGTCCATATGCTTTCTCTCTCTAGGGTTTTCCTTGTTTGTTCTATAGTTCTAGGAAACCCAAGCCTCCTAGCTTTTTTTAGAGGTATCTTATTAGGGTTTCAGATATATTTGATTAATTTAAAATACATTATTTTAAATCAAATCAAATTTGAATTAAATAGATTAGTTTAAATTTAAGTCTATCTAATAGATTTAAATTTTAACTAATTATTTAATATAAATCTAAAACTTAATTCAAATTTAATTTATCTCATAAATTACATTTAAATTATCATATTAGTTTAAATTTAAATCTACCATACAGATTTGAATTTAAAATTGATTGATTTAAATTAATTAAAGAATATATATATTTCGAATATAAAATATATATATTTCAAATTTTATAAATTATATATATATCAAATATATATTTATTTATAAAATTCTTCCACCCTAGATTGAATGTAACATTCATTGAATCTAGACGCAATTTCAGATTCAATGAATTTAGACATTTTAGCTTGAGTTAACTCATTCTTGTGTGCGACCCTGTAGGCCCATATGATATTGGCAGTGGTCTAACAACATTATTTGACCCACAAGTCACAAGCGGTCTCTAGCAAGACATTGTGAGTACCCAAATCATCTAGGGATTGGTGATTCGATGCAACTTGTCATATAACCTTATCACATCCCTTTTGTCACACGATATCTAGATCAAGTATGAGGCATGGAAACGTCATCCTCATCTTACTTGATCGTCGCTTTCTCGATCTACGTGCAGACTGATAGTACAAATGGAAACCCTTCCATTCAAGCACAACCATGCATTTCTCAGTCTCACTCATCGAGGGGCCCAAAAATATCTCTCTATTAATCAAAGGGACAAATCCTATCTTGACCACATATCTTGACCACTCATCTTCTTCTACATGAATTCTACTATACCTAATCATAGCCTTTATGATCACCCAGTTAAAGATGACTTTTGACTATACCAAAAAATAGTGTTTCTCATGTTGGAAACTATGGTGATCTCAAATCTAACGGCTCAGTGATACGGTTATATATGAGATACCTTATAACTTAATCCATATAGTTATCTTATAATGGGTCAATCTAGCATCTTATTCCTTAACGAGTGCCTATGATATTGATTTGTGTCTATATACATGATTAGCACATCATCATCAATCAAAATCATACTAGTCTTAGTTCATCATCGTTCCCACAATGATGATTGAGTAGGGATATTTATGATAATCTATATGATTTACCTAAGGATATTATTATATAGAACATACAAATAATATAATAATGTAATAAAAGAAAACTCTTATTTTTTAATAAAGTATAGTATTTGCAGTACAATGATTGGCCTAAGGCACAATAACCAACAAACCTGAGGCAGCCTTATGTTATTTTGTGTATGTATGCTATGAGCTTGAGCTTTTGGCAACATTTTAGGATGGTTTTAAGTTGTGAGAGTGTATTTAAATAGGAGAATGAGATGGATGGGTTTGTATGGTCCACAGGATACGAAATGAAATTTTTATCCACTATGGAACATAAAATAAAGCATTATTTTAATGGAATATTTTCTTGAAATTGTGCTTGGCCAAGGTAATGGACTTGGAATGAGATGAGATAAGTTAGATAGATATGTTGTTACACTAGACGTACTTTCTTCTTTACAAGGAATTGTACATCATTTTTATTTTTCCTGGCCTACCTGAAGCTTGTTTTGAAGTTAATGATTGAATGCCTATTATCTAAAACATCATTTTGGTATTCAAAGATCATGCCAATATTCTTTGGTTTTTCCCTTTTCCTATTCCCTATTCCCTATTCCCAAGATTTTGGTGCCTCCAAGGCAGTAGTGCCAAATATTTTTGGTAAAGTTATAATGACTTTGTAACAAGACTTCAATTTTTCCTCATGAACCTTTTGGATCATTTAGCTGCTAAAATGTAAAATTTATAGATGTTTTTGTAATTGTTGCTGTATGAATTTAGATGAATAATTTATCTTTGGTTTACAGATTGTAGATTTTGATTTTCCAAACACAACTAAAAGCTACAAACTCTATTCCCAAGTTTGTGGATAACCAAAGAATCTCTTTAAGTATTTTCTGTCAAGACTGATAAGCTTTCCATTAATAGTATTGGGTGCTCTCTACAATTTATTCATGATTTATTATTATTATTATAATTAATGTTTTGTTCTACTACAAACCTTGTGAGAGGATAAATAAACAACCTGAATAGTTAGTAATAATATAATATATTAAGAATCATGTTGATGTATAGAAAGTTATAAGTGAAATTAAAAATGAAAAGAACATAGGGATTTTGTACTTGCTTCCATCTCTTTTTGAACTTAAATTTTATACTTGTTTCCTTCTCTTTTTAACATATTCACTACTTGAGTTTGCCATTAGATTTTATAAACATAAATGTAAACATATAGAAGATAAATTTCAACTTTTAGTCTATGCCTAGATTTGTGTACATAAATTGGATGCAGAATATAGCATGGAATAAAATTGTCTGCCCTAACATTTTGCTGACAATTGGAAACTCAAGGAAGAAATAAATAACCCTAACTAAAATCTATATTGCACATTGATCTTCAAAATTGACTAACCTAAAAAAAAGTATCAGTTTAATAAATTGAAATTTTAACCCCAATGGTGGATTTGTTAATGAAAATGAATATATAACGTGTAGTTCTTATAATCATAGGTTGAAAATTTAATGTTATTTTTTTTCCAACTTTTTGAATCAAGTGACAAGAAAGTTGCTATTGAATCTGTTAATTTTAATTATTAAAATCACTTTTTAGTTCTTTTTATCATTATATTCTTTTTACAATCAGAGTATTAAATAACTCTAATAAAAAGTTATAGCTAGTGTTAATCACATGACAATGTATTTTACTCCTAAACCAACATAAGTTTTATTATAACATGTACACTATAACAAGTGTTTGCAAAATGTTAAATGCAATTTGCTTTTTCTTAGGGGGGGGGGGAGATCACCAAAGACAAATTGAAATTCATTGTGAGTGTTCTATTTTCAGACACTTTCTACACACATAAATTCTCAAAACACAACATCCACACAAAATGGTAAAATTAAAAGGTGTTTTCCCTTTGTACATGGTGCTCATGCTTCACAAATTGCTATTATATTTAAAACTTTTACCTAAGGTAAAAGCTTTATCTCCACAAAGATGTTGTTCTCCTTGCTTCTCATGTCTCACTTCTCTTCCATTCTTAACTCTTTTAAGTGCAAAGAAAGTAGGTCTTAGGTGTTGTGATAAGTTGTCAACTTATTTAAAAAGAAAAACATATGATCCTTTTACTATATAGGATCCATGCTCAACATTTAAATCATCATTCACATCCCATAATCTAAGAAGAACTGATACATATATGTATAAATATATCATCATATAATATGCAAGATACGTTAATTTTTAATATTTTACATCAGATATAAGATATATAAAATTATATATAAATAATAATAAGATACATTTCTTTAATAGAATGGGTGAAAGTAATAATAATATGTGTAAAATTTTTCTTTCTTTCTCATATTTATATACATTGGTCAAACCTATTTTGCCTCTAACATTAGAATTAGAATAAGAGCAAGATAAGGCCCACTCAAAAAGTAAGGGGCCTATGTCTAGATTCAATTTAAATCTTTAATTATACAAATATTATAATACAACACTCAAAAATGGCTTTATTTAAGGTGACTTATCACAATATGTAGAAAAAAGAAGCAAAATCTTATTTTTGCAAAGAAAGTGAGAAATCTATTATATAAAAAATTTTACGACACACATTTTTCCTTCCATGCTCAACTCTCCCATAAGGCCTTGAGCTAAAATCCTCTATAATATGAACTATTCGCTTTATTCATAATTTGTGTTTTTTTTCCTCTTGTAAAATTAGAAGAAAAAGTATGTTTATTTGATTCTACTATTTTCATTATATATCTTGTTGTAATATAGTCTAACTATCTCCTAATTGTGCATTCATATATCTTGCTGCAAAGTACTTGAACTTTGGTAAATTAATTTCCTGGAGCCTTTGTTGCGTAATTGCTATAAGTATTTAAACTTACCTAAGTGCCAAAAGATAAACTCTAAGAGTCTAGATAATAGGTCTTATTGAATCATAAGGAAGACCATAGAGCTTCTCTTTTTATGGTTCATGTTCATAAAGAAATTTGGTCTAACCCCTATCTTTTTATTTTTAATTCATTTTGCTTTATTTTTGTGCATTTTGTTAAGTTAAAAACTAGCATATAATATATTATGAAACACATGACACATATGAGTTTTTGGGAACCATGTATATTGCCCTCCAATGTGCTTTGTGCTACTTTTCTAGCTCACATTTTCAAATAACATGGGCCTTAGTTGGGAGATATTATCAAGGCCTCTTCTATTTTGTTTGACTGGGAGATAGAATGGAGGTGCCAGAAAATCAAATATGGATGTATAATAGAGTAGATTTGAGTCATTGACATTTTACAATGGAGTTTGAGCAAGGTGTCAAGGAGTTTCTCGACCATGCATGCCAATTGTAACACCATATTCATTTACCTCATCTCATCTCATTTCTAAACATACTCCCTTGAATAACACAAGTTTTCCAAGAAAATGGGATTAAAATATTCAATTATTTTTGCATTACGTTGTGGATAAAATTTTTATTTCATGTCCTGTGGACCATATGAACTCATCCATCTTATTCTCCTATTTAAATACATACATACAACTCAAAACCATCTCAAAATGTGGCCAACAACTAAAGTTCATAACATATATACACAAAATAATAGGATGTTGCCTCGGGTTCATGTGCCAAGTTTTTGTCATGAAGTTTGAAAAATTATAATTAATTCTAAAAAAATCAAAATCAACCACACTAGATCATTCTAGAAAGTTACAGATGTCTACTTTATGGTACAATTAATTTCAGACCAAAACAAAAATTGTAGCCACTAGAAATTGATAGAAAAGTACCCAAACTTAACTGGCGCTACTGGTACTATCACATAACTTAAAAAATTCATATCTCCTTGTTTAGACATCCAATTGAGGTAATCTTGGTGGCCATAAAAATATTATCATCTCTAGTTTATTTCTATAAAATTTCATGAGCATTGGACACCATTTGACTCTTAAATTATGTAGGAGAAGAAACTAACTATATAAATAGTAACTATACTAAAATAGCTAAAATTTGGCACATTTGAAAATTCATAATTAATTTCACAGAGCTCCAAATAATTTGATCTTTAGTTTTCCAAAAATCTTTGGATGAGATCTATATGCATGCCAAAGTTTATGAATAAATTCATTCATTTAGTTAGATTGTACTATAAGGTTGCAAAATAGCTCTTGTATGCTTCTTAAAGGGTCACCAAAGTGTCAAATTTGCTTCCAAGGCTTTCACGTCCACTTGAGCATGTGGGAAAGCACCAAAATGGTCTATTAAACATGTATCAAAGGTGCACAAACCTAGATTTCACAAACTCACTTCCTCACCCCAAGGTATATGTAATGTCCAATTTTCGTTAAACGACAGAAATGAGCACATTTTCAAAGCAAGTCCCTCAAAATGAATTAGTTAAGGTCCCAAAAAATTTGAGTAATATTTTAGACTCCTAAAAATGAGAATCCCAGGCTCATATGAAAAGAAAAAAATAGAGCTAGAATGAAGAAACAAAATTTAACGAAAAACTTACGAAACATAATGGCATTTTTGTAATTTTGAGCAAATTTTGGAATTCATAAAGGTGAAATTTTTAAATGAAAATTTTGAGTTCTTCGGGGTTCACAGAGGCCCTAAAAACCATGGAAAGCCTCGAGACAGTTAAAACCCCTTTGGTGGATGTTTTCCAACGTCGGTGTATCTAAACTTTGACGGATTCGTTCGGGAAGGTTTTAGCTCCGATTTGAGTGATTTCAAAGAAATTTTATTAAATTGGGAACCTAAATTTTATGATGGAAAAGATGGTTCTCAAAAAGGAGCTAAAACAAATTAGAAACAAAAATGCTAAAAATGAAGGGCAAAATAAAAATTTTTAAAAAGTCTTCCTTCCTCCAGTATATAGGGTACCCCACTCTCCCATTCATTTATCCTCATATGTTTCTACCCTAAAATAGTGAAAAATCCCTAAGGGAGTGGCACACAAGCGGAAGAAGAAGAGGAAGAGAAATCAAGGCTTGAAGGTATGAAATTTTGGTAGTTTTTCATACTTTTTCCTTTCCAAACCTCTTCTCCTCCATTCTCCTTTATTTCCTATGATTATAATGAAGTTATAAATCTGTTTTAAGGGATAAATTAAGGGAAAAATTCAGATTTGAAGAGAGGAGGCCAAAGAAGACAAGATTCAAGTGAGAAAACAAGGAAAACAAGGTAATTTATTCTTCCATGGTTGCTACCCTTTGCTCTTCTTCTCCCTATGGTTCACCCCACTCAAGAAGTCATAGGAAGGCTTGGTTTTTATGTAGAACCAATGGTGATTCTTAGGAAAAATGGTGTGGAGAATAAGAATATGCAAAGGGAATTAACAAATAACCATGACAATTTAAGATGCAAATTCTAGGGTTTCATATGTTCCTTGCAAAATCTGATTTGATACCTTAATTTCTATACCTAAATGAGAGTTTAAATGAGCTCCTAAGATCCCTAGAAGTCTCCCCATGTGCTTCCTCCATCAAGAAAACAAACCAAAGTCCAAGAAGTCTAAAATCATGCATAGCCTTGGCCTAGATAGGTTCGGGTACCTAGGGATAGTTTTAATTTGTTTCAAGCCTATTTTTGAGTCATATATGATGAGTGAAGATGAGGGGAGATGTTAGAAAACATTTAGAAATCGTAAAAAATGAGTTGGCCTTGTATGTTCCATAATATGACCTAAAGAAGTAACATATAGTTAGGCTCTTCATTTTAATTGGGTGATGACTTCAAGAGGCTTAAAAGGAGTCAAGAATCATATTTGAAGGGAAAGAACGGAGCCTAGAATTTATTTGATGGGTGTTGCTTCATTAGGTGCATTCTTGGATCCATAAAGGGGTTTAAAGATCAAGTTAGTGTCTAAGCAAGTTGTGTGGCCTTAAAATTAATTCCATGAACCTAATTGGCTTCCATAAATTGTATTTAGGCCAAGAGAAATCATTCCCACTCCTTTATATGTGTGAGGTCGAAGAAGGGAGAGGAAATTCAAGAGAAAAAGTGTGTGCTTGCTTCTAAGGTAGCTCATTCCTCTTTCTCTCATGCATGATTGTATGCTTGACTTGTCTTTGAATATGTGTATATGTGTTTTAAGCCATGAAAAGTGTTTTAGCATGATTTCATATGCCATGGTACCATGATGATATATTATGTTCTAAATGATGTTTATGATGTTTGCTTGGGTTTGCTTGAGTGTGGTGATGCCAAGAACCCTTAGCCATGGTGAGGATGAGCTAAGAACCCTTAAAGTTGGTTAAGATAAAGTAAAGAGTCTTCTAAAAGTGAGGTTGACTCCTAAGAGCAAGGTTGAGTCCAAGAACATCTTAAAGAATGGGTGAGGCAAGTCTAAGATCCACAAGTGAATGAGTGAGGCTAATCCACTTACTTGGTAAGCCTTTGTATGCTATATGACTTGCTCAAATGTTAAAAATGTCTCTTGAATGATTGCACATCTTATGATACTCATGCATGCATTTTCAAGATTGGTTTTGCATCTTTTATGTGTGATTGAAAGGGAGATGAGCCATTGGGATTCTTTGAATCTCATCCCCTCCTCTCCAATATTCTAACATGCTAGGTGGACCAAGAAACAAGGAAATGGAAGCCAACCACATGAAAGATGAGAGCTTTACATCAAAGTGTATAGATTTTGTTCTTTAAGACTACATAGATGGCAAATGATGTAATCTGTGGTTGTATATGTCCTATGATGTTATGAACATGTATAATTATGTTAATGTACCATGTATAAATGAGAGCTAAAGTTGTATGTATGGAAATACTCATTTTGGACATGTAATGGAAAATTTTCATTATGGAAATGTACATATAAATGGAAGTGGAGTGGCCAAATTGAGATGCATGAGGTTTGGGACCATTTGGGCAATTCATGGAAGTCATAATCATGTTTTAAACTTGCTCAAGAGGTGTCAAATACTAAGGGAAGTCATTTGGACACATTCGGTCTACAATATGAACCAAAATTTACCATATTGGAAACCTATACCACTTTTTGTCCAAATAAATTCTTCTTGATCTGAGATTTGGTATGAAATTAGAGCTTGTTGAGAGCTCTTTAAGAAGCTAAAGTGTATAATTTTTAGAGATCTATGAAATATTTGATGAATTTTTAAAGTTGGAAAAAATTTTGATTTTGGTCAGGTTACTGTTCATACTGATCTAAAAATGAATTCTATCACTCAAGGGTCCAATGATGTCTAATTGCCACACAATTTTATAGAAAGAAACTAGACATTCCCAGTGACTTGTATCAACTAGAAGCACCCCATTTGGATGTCTAGAGAGGGAGATATGAATTTTTAAAATTTTTGCCCAGTATCAGGCATTTAAACTGACTTTAAGTATTGTTTGATTAATTTTCAAGGTCTAGAGGTGCCTAAACTGGTCTGAAGTTATTTTTCTCCCTAACTAACATCTGTAACTTTTTAGATTGGTATCATTTGCATAGATTGGATTTTTTTCGAATTAATTGGACATTTTTTAAATTTGTAGCAGAAACTTGTGATAGTACTAGTAGCCAGCCAGACCTCTGCACATTTTTGAATGTCAAACATCTTTTGTGTGGTGTCTCATAGTCTGGAAATATTTTTAGCATAAATTAGACATGTGTAGATTTTTATAATAGCAAAGAATTCATGATTTGGATTTTTCTAAAATTAGGAATGATTTTCCAAAGTTTGTGATAAAAAAGGCAAAATTTTGGCCGAAATTGTATTCATGAATTTTATGTATCCCCTTGCCATACATGAGCTCTAAGCCAATTTTGGGGATGGAAATGAGTTGTATCTATGTAATTAAATATAAAAATGTGATACATGAGCTCACATGGTCCATAAGACACCAAACGAAAAATTTATATGCGACACAATGCTAAAATATTCACTTTTATATGCTATTTTCTTGCATTCTTATGAATTCCATAACATGAGACTTGGAAATAGCATGAGGTAAAGTTAGGAAATTATGGTGTTACAGTATACACAAGAATACATAGGCTATATCTTGCCATTAAATGTCAAAAAGTTGCTACAACATTCACATGACATCAAATCTCATATATACATCAAGCATCCATGCAATTATATATGTTCAAATGGTTATACAACATATTTATCATAAAGTTCCATCATATGCCATCAATTGGTTACAAAATGAACAAAATCACACACTTTCTTATCAATCTCTCTTCTTCAAGCTTAGTGGCTCCTATTCCTTGGCTTACTTGGTCCACCTAGACATGTTAGACAATGAGGAGGAAGAAATGAGATTCTAGGAATCCCAATAGCTCTTCTCCTTTTCAATGACAAATAAAGGATGCAAATCCAAGTTTAAAATGCATGCATGGATATGATGGAGTGCATAATCATACATGTATCATTTCTTACATTCAATAAGTCATATTTAGCCTACATAGGCTTGCCAAAAAGATGGTTTAGCCTCACCCACTTCTCTTGGGGATTTTGGACTTGACTTGCCCATTTTCTTAAGGGGTTCTTGACTAGGCCTTACTCTTTGGAGACTTTTGGCTATGTCTCACCCATTCTTGGGGACTTTTGGCTCATCCTCACCCTAACTAAGGGACTTTTGGCATCACCATACTCAAGCAAGCTAAAACATGTTCATAAAAGTATCATTTAAGTGCATAATATAACATCATGGTACCATGGCATATAGATATATGATAAAACATCTTTCATGGCTTAAAACATACATACACACATTTAAAGACAAGATAAACATCCACTCATTTATGAGAGAAAGAAGAGAGAGCTACTTTAGTCATAAATGCATACTTTTCCTTTTTGAAATGCGTCCTGTAACATCCGGTCCCTCCGTAAACGTGAGAAACGCAATGTTCAGTTTCTCCGTAAACGTCAGAAATAGGCCAAATATAAAAGGAAGTCCTTGAAATAGAAGGAATTGAGACCAACTAAAATTATGATAAAATTTTAAATATTATAAAATAAGGATTTGAGATTTGAGATGCCCAAAAACTAGAGCCAGAAGAGCTCAACAAATTTGCCAAAGAAAGTAGGGGTATTTTTGTAATTTTTGAAAAATTTTGAAATCTCATAAGAGGGCTTTTTAAATGAAAAATTTGAGCTTTTCGGGGTTCTCAGAGGCCCCGAATACCATGGGAACCTCTAGAACAGTTGAAACCCCTCCAGTGAGCAATTTCGGTCGTTGGTTGACTGAAACTTTGACTGAATGATTCGGAATGGTTTTAGATCCTTTTTGAGTGATTCCAAAGGCAATTCTTATGATTAAGAGCCTAAGAAATATGATCGAAAATACAGATTTCAAAAAGGAGTTGAAATGAGCCCAAACGAACAAAACTACAAAGAGGGACTAAATTGCAAATTCTAAAAGTTGCTTAAATGAATCCCTAGCTTATAAAAAACGTCCCTCCTCTGCTCAGATCTCCTCACCCACTCTCTCACACGTTAAAATAGAATTAAGAAGGGCTAAGAGTGGTACATAAGAGGGGAGGCCAAGGAAGGAAGAAGAAGCTTTGAAAAATGTTAGTTTTAGCCACTTTTTTCCATCAAGGAAAAATTGGAAACCCCTTGAACCCCAAATGCTTCCATAATGTCGACCTAGGCTAGAAAGAGTACCAAGGGGAAGTTTTAATTTGTTTCAAGCTTATTTTTGAGTCATGTAGGATAGAAGAGGATGAGAGGAAGCCTTGGAAAAATTTTAGAAGCCCTAGATAGTGAGATGGAAGTGTAGGCTCCATAATGTAGCATAATGAAGCAACTCCTAGTTAGGCTCTTTAAAATAATTGTGTGATGACTCCAAGGAGTCTAAATGGAGTTAAGAATCATAGATTTAAAGGAGAGAAGGGAGCCAAGATCATGAATTCTTGAAGTTGCTTCATTAAGTGCCTTATGGAAGCATAATGGAGCCATAAACCAAAGTAGCATCATGTAAAGTGTGTATAATGCCAAGGCTTGTTCCCATGAGTAATTCATGTTTCTTTTGGTGTGTCTAGGCCAAGAGAAATGGTCTCCACCTCCTTGGGTGTGTGAGGTCAAGGGAGAGGAGTCAAGACTTAAAGAAAAAGTGTGTAAATGCAAGCAAGGTAGCTCTCTCCACCTTCTCTCATGCATGGATGTGTGTTTAGCTTGTTTTAGAATGTGTGTATGTGTATTTTCAAGCTAATAAAAGTATGCTAGCATGCCTTTATATTTCATGATCCTTGATGCCATGTTATGTTTTAAATGAATCTATGATATTTGTATGAGTTTGCTTGAGTGAGGAGAGGCCAAGAACTCTTCCCTTTGATGAGGATGAGCCAAGAACCCTTGAGCTTGGTTGAAACATAGCAAAGAGTCTCCCAAAAGCAAAGTGGGCTCCCAAGAGTATGGTTGAGTCCAAAGCTCTTAAAGAATGAGTGAGGCAAGTCCAAAATCCATGAGGAGAAGTGTGAGGCCAATCCAAACACTTGGGGAACTCTTGAATGTCTTGTATGATTGATTCACATGCCAAGGTTGCTTTGAAAATGTCCATGACTTCTATTTTTCCATGCATGCATTTGAAAAGCTTGCTTTGTACATATTATGTGTGATTGAATGGGAGATGAGCTATTGGGATTCCTTGAATCTCATCCCCTCCTCTTCAATGCTCTAATATGCTAAGTGGACTAAGTAGCTATGGTGAAGGGAGCCAACAACCATGAAAGAAGGAGATTGACAAGCCTAGGCCTAGTTTGTATTCTTTTTGAACCATAATGATGTTCAATGATGTATATGATTATTGTAAATGGCACATGACCCTTGAGACACATGTAAATATAATATTATGTGATATTTAAATGTATGAATATGATGTATGACTTCTAGCCTACATTTTGAGCATGAGATGCCAAATTATGCAATATGAAAGTATGATGGAAGTGTGCATAAATGTGGGTTGAATGGCCAAAATGAGATGCAGGAGGTTTGGGCCCATTTGGGCAGCTCACACAAGTCTTAAATGTACTTTTAGACTTGCCCAAAAGGTGCCAAGACCAAGGGAAATTCATTTGGCAATTTTGGTATCCAATATGGAGCCAAAATTGACCTTAATGGAACCCTATACTATTTTTTGGCCAAATGCATTATTCTTGCCCTGAAACTTGGCATGAAATTAGGTCTCATTAAGAGCTTTTTGGGAAGCAAAATATCATAATTTTCGGAGACCTATAGAATATTTGAGGAATTTTCAAAGTTGGGATTTTTCATGAATTCTGGTATGGGTACTGTTCATACTGGCAGTTTTGAATTCTGTGTCACCCGATGGCCAAATGGTGTCCAATGCTTATGAAATTTTACATACATAAACTAGAGGTCATGAGATTTCTGTGGCAACCGAGATCACCTCATTTGGTGGTCTGAGCAGTGAGTTATGCATATTTGAAGTTAACTGTCAGTATCAATAGCGCCCCATGAGTCCAGTTACTGTTCCATAGGTTCCAGCTAACTAAACGTATCTGTTTCATTCTGGAATTATTTTTAGCATCAAGTTAACATTTGTAGATTTCCAGAATGATAGAATGTGTGTGATTTCAATTTTTATAGAATTAGTTATGAATTTTAGAAATCTGTATCAGTAAACTGAACAACAGCCCCGGCAGCCAGCGACTCTGTAGATTTTTGGATGTCAAACGTCCTGTGTAATGAATTTTATGACTTGGACGTATTTTTAATGTGAATTAGACATCCTAAGGTTTCCATAATGACCAAGATTGCATTTTTTGATTTTTTTAGATTTAGTTATGAATTTCCAAAGTTTGTGACAGAAAAGAGGAAATTCTGGCCGAAAATACAAACATGGATTTTATGTGCTCCTTTGCTTTCCACGAGTTGTAGGCCAAATTTGATGGTGTAAATGAGTTATATTCATGTGTTTAAGTATGAGAACGTGATAGATGCTTTCATATGGCCTACGGGACTCCGAAGGAAAAATTTTACTTATAGAGAAATGTATTTTTATTCATAACTCCCTATGTCACTATATTGTTTTCATAGAATAAACATCAGATGAGGCATGGGAATTATATGAATTGAGTCCTAGAAGTATGGTGTTACACTTCCTCTCCCTCGGCCACACACTCACAAGGATGTGAGACTTGATTCCTTTGCCTAGACACATCATATGAAAGCCAATTACACTCTTGGAAAAATTCCTAAAGCCACACATTCATTAGAAAAGCCAGCTTACTTCTAAGGTTCAATTATGGTTCCATAAGGCACCTAATGAAGTAACACCAATAATTCATGATCTTAGCTCCATTTTTTCCATCCATTTATGATTCTTGACTCCATTTAAGCCTCTTGGAGTCATCACATAATCCATTTGAGGGGCCTAACTACATATTGCTTTTTTAAGTCATAATTGTTGGGAATTTTTGGGATGCACAATGGAAAATTAAAACCTCAAATCCCTTCCCATAGATCTATCAGTGTTGTTTAAATTAAGTAGATCTAGAAATATTTATCTTTTTCTGTCAGATCTTAGGAACTGATCTACAAATCTGCTCCCTCTACCGGTATCTACATGAACGGATGCTCAACTCGAATAGCGTGCTAGCGCCTTTTACCAACATTCCATACATGTTCTGGATTGAGAAGACGCTCTCCTTTCCCTTTCTCTCTCTATCCGTCAGTACAGTGTTCGTACAATTTCTCTCCCTAAGCATCTGTACGACGTCCATACAGTGTTTCGTACGACGTCTGTATGGTTCCTCTCTCTAGGGTTTTTCTTTTTTTTTTTGTAATTCTAGGAAACCCAAGCCTCTTACCTTTTTATAGAGGTATCTTATTAGGATTTCAGATATATTTAATTAATTTAAAATATATTATTATAAATTAAATCAAATTTGAAATAAATAGATTAGTTTAAATTTAAGTCTATCTAATAGATTTAAATTTTAACTAATTATTTAATATAAATTTAGAACTTAATTCAAATTTAATTTATCTCATAAATTACATTTTAATTATCATATTAGTATAAATTTAAATCTATCACATAGGTTTGAATTTAAAACTAATTGATTTAAATTAATTGAATGATATATATATTTCAAATATATAAATATATATTTCAAAATTTATAAATTATATATATATCAAATATATATTTATTTATTTATAAAATTCTTTCACCCTAGATTGAACGTGACATTTATTGAATCTAGATGCAATTTCATATTCAATGAATTTGGACATTTTAACTCTGAGTTGACTCATTCTTGTGTGCGACTCAATAGGTCCATATGATGTTGGCAGTGCGCTAATAACACTATTTGACCCACAAGTCACAAATGGTCCTTAATAAGACATTGTGACTACCTAAATCATATAGAGATCAGTGATCCGATACAACCTGTCATATAACCTTATCACATCCCTTTTGTCACTCGATATCTAGATCAAGTATGAGGCATGAAAAGGTCATCTTTATCTTACTTGATCGTCACTTTCTTGATCTACGTGCAGATTGACAGTACAAATGGAGACCCTTCCATTTGAGCACGCCCATGCATTTCTCAGCCTTACTCGTCAAGGGACCAAAGATATCTCTCTATTAATCAGAGGGACAAATCCTATCTTGACCACTCATCTTCTTCTACATGAATTCTACTATACCTGATTATAGCCTTTATGATCACCCGGTTAAAGATGACTTTTGACTATACTAAAAAATAATGTTCCTCATGTTGGAAACTATGGTGATCTCAAATCTAACAGCTCAGTGATACGGTTATATATGAGATACCTTATAACTTAATCCATGTAGTTATCTCATAACGGGTTAATCTAGCATCTTGTTTCCTAACAAATGTATATGATTTTGATTCGTATCTTTATACATGATTAACACATAATCATCAATCAAAATCATACTAGTCTTAGTTTATCATCGTTCCTACAATGTTGATTGACTAGGGATATTTAGGATAATTAATATGATTTATCCAAGGATATTATTATATAGAATATGCAAAAGAATATAATAATAATGTAATAAAAGAAAACACTTATTTTTTAATAAAATACAATGTTTGCAATACAATGATTGGCCTAGGACACAATTTCCAACAACTCCCACTTGCACTAGGCCCAATCGTTGATGTGGATTAACAACATTGTCATCAGTTGGTACTTTACATATCTTTATATCACCCCTATCGATGATTTCTCTGATGAGGTGATATCGCCTGAGTATGTATTTGGTTCTTTAATGTGACCTTGGCTCTTTAGCTTGCGCTATAGCATCGTTGTTGTCACAAAATAGATCTATTAGATTTGAGATGGTCGGCACCACTCCTAGTTCAGTGATGAACTTTTTAATCTAAATAGCTTCCTTAGCTGCATTGATGCTGCTAGATGCTCAGCTTCTGTTGCAGAATCAACTACTGTGCTTTACTTGGAGCTCTTCTAACTGACTGCTCCACCATTCAAACAGAATATAAATCTTGATTGTGATCTATAATCATCCTTGTCAGACTAGAAACTTGCATCTATGTAACCATTTACAACAAGCTCATTTTCCAATCCTCCATAGACCAAGAATACATCCTTAGTCCTTCTTAAGTATTTCAGGATATTCTTGACAGCAGTCCAGTCACTTTCACTTTAATCTGACTAATATCTACTAGTTATACTTAAGGCATATGAGACATCTGGTTGAGTACACAACATAGCATACATAATAGATCCAATAGCCGAGGCATATGAAATATTGCTCATGCGATCTCGCTCATCATGTGTACTAGGACACTGAGTCTTGCTGAGATTGATGCCATGAGACATGGGTATATAACCCCTTTTTGAATCTTTCATATTAAACCTATGCAATACTTTGTCTATATAAGTGCTCTATCTTAGGTCGATTAGCCTCTTAGATCTATTTCTATAGATCCTTATCCTAGGATGTAAGTGGCTTTGCCTAAGTCTTTCATTGAGAAATACTTTCCTAACCAAGTCTTGACATTCTGCAAGGTAGGTATGTCATTTTCAATGAGTAGGATGTCATCAATATAAAGCACTAGAAATACAACTATGCTCCCACTAACATTCTTGTAAACACAAGGTTCATCAATATTTTGGATAAATCCAAAATCTTTGACTACTTTATCAAAGCGATGATTCTAACTCCGAGATGCTTGTTTCAACCCATAAATAGATTTTTAAAGCTTACAAACCTTCCCAGAATCCTTTGGACGTACAAAACCTTCAAGCTATGTCATGTACACATCCTCAAGCAGCTTCCCATTAAGGAATGTTGTTTTGACGTCCATCTGGTAGATCTCGTAATCATTGTACACTGCAATGCCAAAAAGGATTTTGATTCATTTAATCATGGTAAGTAGTGAAAAAGTTTCATTATAGTCTATACCATGGGTTTGTTTGAATCTTTTTGCAATCAATCGTGCTTTAAAGGTATGCACTTAGCCATCCATGTCAATTTTCTTCATAAAAAACCATTTGCACTCAATGGTTTTTATACCTTCAGATAGGTCAATCAAGGTTCATACTTGATTATCATACATGGATTGCATCTCAAACTTAATGGCTTCTAGCCATGTCTCAGAGTCCGATCCCACTACAGCTTCTTGATAGGTAGTTGGCTTATCTTGATCAATGAGTAACTCATCATGACTTTCAATTAAGAGAAATCCATATCTTTGAGGCTAATGTCGTGTCCTATTAGACCTTCATTGGCCTTGTGTTACTTGAGTAAGCTCAACAACTTGTTTTGAGTCTTCTCATTTTTCCATCTCTGGCTCAATGCGATTTTGTGGCTTTCGAACTTCTTCGAGATGTATCTTACTCCCACTGGTTCTTTTAGAGATAAATTCTCTTTCTAGGAGGATACCATTTTGAGCAATAAATAGTTTATTCTTATTAAGATTATAGAAGTAGTATCCTTTAGTTTTCTTAGGATACCCCACAAAAAGGCATTTTATAGATTTGGGTACTATTTTATCTGAGGCTTGTTGCTTAACATATGCCTCGCATCCCCAAATCTTAAGAAAAGTTAAACTGGGTTTCTTCCTAGTCCATATCTCATATAGGGTCTTTTCAACTGCCTTAGACGGTACACGGTTTAGTGTGAACGTAGCTGTTTCTAATGCATAGCCCTAAAAGGACGGTGGAAGATCTATTTGACTCATCATAGATCGAACCATATCTAATAGGGTTCGATTCCTTCGTTCAAAAACACCGTTCCATTGTGGTGTTTCTGGTGAGGTAAATTGTGAGACAATTTCACAATTTCGAAGATGGTCAATAAATTCTTGGCTCAAATATTCACCACCTCGATTAGATTGAAGTGCTTTAATAGATTTACTAAGCTGATTTTGGACCACATTTTGGAAGGTTTTAAACATTTCAAAAGATTCAGATTTGTGTCTCATTAAATAGATGTATCCATATCTACTATAGTCATCTATAAAAGTAATGAAGTACAAGTGACCACCTCTATCACCAGTTGTTAGTAGACCACATACATCGGTATGTACTAAGCTTAATAGGTCAGTGGCCCTCTCACTATGCCTAATAAAAGGTACCTTAGTCATCTTTCCTAATAAACAAGATTCGCAGGTGTCAAATGATTCAAAATCAAATGAGTTGAGTAGTCCATCTTGATGGAGCTTTGAAATGCATTTCTCATTTATATGGCCTAGACAATAGTGCCATAGGTAGGTCAGATTCAAATTGTTTGACTTGATCCTCTTGGTAGTTCCATTATAGATATTTTCATTATTGGGAATTTCAAGGTTCAAGTAATAATGACCACCATGCAAATCACCATCCGCATAAAAGATGTCATTAAAAGAAATAAAACATGTATTATTCCCAATAATTAAAGTAAAACCTTCCTTATCTAAATAAGAAAGTGAAACAATATTTCTACTTAAAGCAGGAACATAATAGCAATTGTTCAAAACAAACAAAAGCCTACTGAGCAAAACTAATTCATAAGTGCCTACAGCTAAAGTAGCAACTTTTACTCTGTTTCTAACTCGTAGGTCTATTTTGCCCTTTTTCAGCTTTCTACTCCTTTTAAGACCTTGCACATTTATATAAATATGAGTTCCACATGCAATATCTAATAGCTATGTAGAAGAAGTAGAAAGATTAATTTCTATAACATAAATACCTGAAGTAATAGCCCTGCTATTCTTCTTATTCTTTAGATCTTTTAAGTAGAGATTGTAGTTTCTCTTCCAATGACTGAGCTCATTGCAAAAGAAACAAAGTCCTTCCTTGGGAGGTTTTGCCTTCTTAGCTTCAAGCTTAGGTTTGGGCTTGGGCTTGTTTTGGTCCTTGGACTTATTGTCCGAGCCCTTTCCCTTTCCTTTTCTTTTGCCTTTCTTTTTCATTCCTTTTCCTTTTTGAACCATTAAAATAGTGTTTGACTTTTTCTTGATATTTTGCTCAGCAGTTTTAAGCATCGAATGCAGTTCAAAAATTAATTTCTCCATGTTGTTCATATTATGATGAACTGGTCATAACTTTCTAAGAGTGAGTTTAAGATTAAATTTGTAGCTAACTCCTAGCTCATGGGAAATCCGAACCTTTCAAGCTGATCAATATAGCCTTTCATTTTTAAGACATGAGCGCTAGCTACTGCACCTTCAACCATTTTGCAAGAATGTAAGGCCTTGGTAGTTTCATACCTTTCTTGCCTTGCCTGTTGTTGGAACATTTCCTTGAGATGCACAATCATCTCATAAGCCTCCATGTGTTCCAGATCTCTCTGAAGTTCTAGGATCATGGTGGCTAGCATCAAGCATGCTACATCCATAGAGTCATTAAGATGCTTAGTGTGGGCATCCTTTTGGGCTCTTGGAGCATTGGCTATAGGCTCCTCAGGAATGGGTTGATCTAGGACATGTGAATTTTTTTCATGCTTGAGAACAATTCTCAAGTTTATGAACCAGTCAAGAAAGTTGGTCCCATTTAGTTTGTCCTTCTCAAGGACAGATCGCAATGATAGTGAAGTAGAATTATTTGTTGACATTTTTCTACAACAAAATATGCAAAGTCAAGTTAATAATCTCCCACTAAAAATTAACCCTCAATTTAATTTAACAGGCTAAGACCCATATTTCACTCAATTGTAAGTCTGCTTTGGCAAGAAGCTTAAAATCAAGTTATTTAGGTAGGTAGCTTGTTTACCAATTACATCACATGTAACTCTGAGATCTTTATGGGATTCCATCATCATATGATTTGGCATGTTTAATCCCATCTAATGCCTTGAGACCCAAAACCATTTTGATAGTCTCAATTAAGTCAAACCATTATGAACCTTATGAGTATCACCATTACCCAAGCTACTTCACTAAGATAACCTAAGTATATCCACTTTGATGGAACATACACTTAGGCAATCAAAGCTTTGACTGGTATTTATAATGGGTGGCATATAAACTTAAAATTTGATTCAAGGGATTTTATTGTTATTATTTCATTTTGATTCAAATATTTAATCATCATATGATAATATACTACGATAGCATCTCATAGATACATATGATCTCATCATGAAGTATAAATAAATGTGTCACAATATGGCCTATCTAGCCTATCTCCTCCCAAGCCAATGAGAGGATTCTTCTAGGATAAAAACTACAAAGAGAAACCTAAATTGAAAATTTGAGGGGAGTGAGATGAGAAGAGAATGTACATCCAGAATAAATAGAGAAAGGCACGACACACAGGCCGTATTTTAAAAATTGCAAACAATAAAAACCTAGGGCCATATTATGCACCATACCCATCCAATTCAAACAAACATAATTCATATATAAAGTTACAAACATTTCATCTCATAAAAAAGGTCGTAAGCATTATGATCTTAGTGTTAAATCATATTAGGTTGCCCTAAACACATTTCATATACAAAAACATGAAGAGACTTGTTAAACAAATTTGTAAACATCCAAATTGAACAATTTAGAATTAGATTCCAAATCAAATTCAAACCTCTTTGAGTTTTAGGGTTTTTCTTTTGTTCTGTAGTTTTAGGAAACCCAAGCCTCCTACCTTTTTATAGAGGTATCTTATTAGGGTTTCAGATATATTTGATTAATTTAAAATATATTTTTTTAAATCAAATCAAAATTGAATTAAATAGATTAGTTTAAATTTAAGTCTATCTAATAGATTTAAATTTTTACTAATTATTTAATATAAATCTAGAGCTTAATTCAAATTTAATTTATCTCATAAATTAAATTTAAATTATCATATTAGTTTAAATTTAAATCTATCATATAGATTTGCATTTAAAACTAATTGATTTAAATTAATTGAAGGATATATATATTTCGAATATATAAATATATATTTCAAATTTTATAAATTATATATATATCAAATATATATTTATTTATTTATAAAATTCTTCCGCCCTAGATTGAATGTGGCATTCATTGAATCTAGATGCAATTTCAGATTTAATGAATTTGGATATTTTAGCTCTAGTTGACTCGTTCTTTTGTGCAACCCTATAGGCCCATATAATGTTGGCAGTAAGCTAATAACACTATTTGACCCACAAGTCACAAGCGGTCTCTAGTAAGACATTGTGACTACCAAAATCATATAGGGATCGGTGATCCGATGCAACTTGTTAGCATGGAAATGTCATCCTTATCTTACTTGATCATCACTTTCTCGATCTAGGTGCAAACTGACAGTACAAATGGAAACCCTTCCATTCGAGTACGACCATGCATTTCTCAGTCTCACTCATCGAGGGGTCCAAAGATATCTCTCTATTAATCAGAGGGACAAATCCTATCTTGACCACTCATCTTCTACATGAATTCTATTATACCTGATCATAGCCTTTATGATCACCTGGTTAAAGATGACTTTTGATTATGCCAAAAATAGTGTTCCTCATGTTGGAAACTATGGTGATCTCAAGTCTAAGGGCTCGATGATACGATTATACATAAGATATGCTTATAACTTAATCCATGTAGCTATCTTATGGTGGGTTAATCCAGCATCTTGTTCCCTAACAAATGCCTATGATTTTGATTCATATCTTTATACATGATTAACAGATAATTATCAATCAAAATCATACTAGTCTTAGTTCATCATCGATCCTACAATGATGATCGACTAGGGATATTTAGGATAATTAATATGATTTATCTAAGGATATTATTATATAGAACTTGCAAAAGAATATAATAATAATGTAATAAAAGAAAGCACTTATTTTTTAATAAAGTACAATGTTTGCAATACAATAATTAGCCTAGGGTACAATCTCCAACAATAATATGGAACCTATGATACCATCTCACTTCCTAGGCTTCCTAAAATTTTTCCAAGGCTTCCACTCATCCTCTCCCATCCTATATGATACAAATCCAAGCTTGGAAGAAATTAAAATCACTCCTTGATGCTTCTTTTAGCTTAGGTCGAGGCTATGGACCATAAAGGGGAGCTAGGAGTTTGTTTTGTTTGTTTGATGGGAAATGCATGTGGAAAGCTTTCTAGGGATCTCTAGAGCTCATATAAACATTCATTTTAGCTTAGGAACTCTTGAATCAAAATAGAATTTTGGTTAAGTTCATGAAACCCTAACTTTGCTATCTTAGAATTTCATGGTTATTTTGTTGTTTCCTTTACATATTTTTTATTCTTCTCCCTCATTTTCCTAAGATTCACTCTTGGTTTGGCTCAAAACTCAACCCCTTATGGCTATCCCTATGTTGTTTGAGCTACACAAGGAAGGAACAAGAAGAAGCAAGCGTAAAAGTAGCAAAATACCTTGGTCTTCTAGGTGTCTTTAAGAGCTCTTCTCGTTGCTTGGATTCTTCTCCTTGAACTCAAAATTTCCCCCTAGGTCTAACCTCAAAAGATCCCCAAATACATCAATAAATCTATATGAAAGAAAAGAAGAGGGAGGAGAAGGAATTTGCTAAAAAGAAACTAAGAAAATCCATGAAAATCCATACCTTTCACTTGCTTTTTTCTTCTCCTTTTTCCTCCTCCCTTGTGTGCCTCACTCTCTAGGTCTTTTCTCTGGTTTAGGGTAGAAATGAAATCAATCAAATGAGAAAGAGTGTAGGGCGTGACCTATATAGGTGTGGAAATATTATTGTTCCCAAAGAAATTCCATTTATGTCCTTTAAACTTGCCATTTTCATTTTTAGTTTGTTTTAGCTCCTTTTTAAGAATTGTCTTTTCCATTATAAAATTTAGGTCTCAATCTATATTAATGCCTTTGGGATCACTCAAATTGGAGCTAAAACCTTCTTGAACAAAAAGGTCAAAGTTTGGGTCAACCGACTTTAGAAAACGTACACTAGAGATGTTTTAACTATCCTGAGGCTTCCTATGGTTTTTAGGACCTCTGAGAACCTTGAAAAACTCAAATTTTTCATTTGAAAAGCCCTCCTATGAGTATTCTAAAATTTACCCAAAATTACAAAAATGCCATTACATTACGTAACAATTTTGTTAAATTATGTCTTGTTAACTTTGCTTCTATTTCAGGGTATCTCTAGCCTCCTCTTTTCATTACTTAATGTCTAAATCATTATTCTAACTTTTTTGGACCTTATCTAATTTATTTTAGAGGACTTACTTTTAAAACATATCTGTTTCTATCGTTTTTACAAAAACTAGACACTACATTTCTTCCCCTTTAAATAAATTTCATCCTCAAAATTTAGATAACATATCTTATGGGAAGAACTCTAGATACCTCTTCCTCATTTCTTCTTCTAGCTCCCAGGTAGCTTTCTTGGGAGATAACCCCTTCCAAACCATTTTTACTAGTAGTAATGTCTTATTTCATAACTGCTTGAGTCTAACATCTACGATCCAATCTGGTGATACTATATATAGATCATCTTATAATAACATATTTTCATAATCTATGACATGTGAGGGGTCAGGCTAGTACTTTTTGAGTTGAGATACATGGAATACATTATGTACTTGGTCTGGTTTAGGGGAAGGGCAAGTCTATAGGCCATAGGTCCTACTCTATTAAGAATATGGAATGGACCTATGTATTTTGGACTGATCTTCTTACTCTTAATGGACCAATCTATCCCTGTGATTGGAGACACTCTAATGAAGACATGGTCTCTAACCTCTAACTCTAACGGCCTTCTCCGTCTATCTATATAACTTTTCTGCCTTCTTTGTGCTGTTAGCAGTTTCTTTCTTATGGTTTTAATTTGTCTAGAGGTTTGGTCCACTAATTCTGGGCCTATTAGGCTTTTTTCTCCTAGCTCAACCTAACACATTGGAGACCTACACTTCTTCCTATACAATGCCCTCATATAGTGCCCATCTGAATACTTACATAATAGCTATTATTATAGGTAAACTCCGCTAGAGGCAAGTATGTATCCCAGTTTCCTTTCTTTTCTAGAACACTAGCCCTTAACATGTCCTTTAAAGTTTGGATGGTTCTCTTCATCTGGCCATCTGTTTGAGGGTGATAGCCTGTACTAAATCTTAACTTGGTACCTAGAGCATCTTGTAATGATCTCTAGAATTTCGAAGTAAACTTTGGATCTCTATCTGATACTATGCTCCTAGGTACACCATACAATCTCACTATCTCCCGGATGTACAGTTGGGCTAATTTATTTAGGGTATAAGTGGCTTTCATCTCTAAAAAGTGTGCTGGCTTCGTTAATCTATCTACTATTACCCATATGGCATCATGCCTTGATGATGTCCTAGGTAAACCCATGACAAAATCTATAGCTACACTATCATATTTCCATTTAGAGATATCTAGGGGCTAAAGTGACCCAGCTGGCTTCTAGTATTCTATTTTAACTTTTTGACATACTAGATATCGGGAGACATACTCTGCTTTGTTTAATTTCATTCCAGGCCACCAAAACATCTTTTTCAAGTCATGATACATTTTATTACTGCCCGGGTGAATTGTATACTTACTCTTGTGTGCCTCATCTAGTATTTTTAGGTACATATAACCTATCCATATACCTCACTATGTCATCCTCAGATAGATTAAACTCCTGAGTGCTACCCTGGGATATTTGGACTCCAATCTTGCTTATGTACTCATCTATTTGCTAGGCCTCTCTTATTTGGTCCCTCAAGTCATTCTCTATTTAGGTTTCACTCATTAACAACTTTTTGCAAATACACCTCACATGAGAGATTCATATCCCTGAACCTTTCAATCAACTCTTGCTCTCTAATCATCATATAAGACATATGTATAGATTTTCTACTCAGGACATCAACCACCACATTAGCCTTACTATGTTGGTATTTCAAGATAAAATCATAATATTTTAGAAATTCTAATTATCTTTTATGTCTCATGTTCAATTATGTATATTCAAATAAATATTTAAAGCTCTTATGGTCGCTGTAAATTTCTATGGCTACCCTATACAAGTAGCGTCTCTATATTTTCAGAGCAAGTACCACTGTAGCTAGCTCTAAGTTATGTGTGAGGTAATTTTCTTCATGAGACTTTAACTGTCTAGAGGCATAAGCTACCACTCGGCTTTTTTGCATAAGCACACATCCTAGCCCTTTCTTAGAGGTATTACTATAAACTACAAAAGTCTCTCTTGTGTTAGGGAGTACTAAAACTAGGGTAGTGGTTAACTTATGTTTCAACTCCTAGAAACACTTCTCATATTTCTCATCCAACATAGCACATTTTCTCTAATGAGCCTAGTTAGTGGCATTGCTATCTGAAAAGAGCCCTGAATGAACCTCTTGTAATAACCTGCTAAACCTTAGAAGCTCATGATCTCTATCACTATTCTAGGTCTCTTCCCACTATAATACTGCCTCTACCTTATGGGGATCTACTACGACCCCTACCTAGGAGATCACATGGCCTAAGAATTGAATCTCAGTGAGCCAAAAGTCAAATTTACTAAGTTTAGCATATAACTGCCTCTCTTTCAAGGTCTCTAGGGCTAATCTCAAGTGTTGTTCATGTTCTTCCTTACTCTTAGAATAGATGAGAATATCATCTATAAAGACAACTACAAACTAGTCTAGATATGGCCTGAACACTTTATCCATGTAATCCATGAACACTGCAGGTGCATTCATTAACCCAAAAGGCACAATTAAAAATTCATAATTCCTATATTTAGTTATAAATGCTGTCTTAGGTATATTCTCTGTAACATCCCGTTTTTTGTAAACGAGAGAAAACATGAGAAATGTAATGTACGGTTTCTCTGTCAACTAATAAAACTCATTGGATACAAAAGAAAGTCTCCCAAAATGATTTAGTTAAGGTCCTAAAAAATTTGGAAAGCATTCTAGACTGCTAAAAATGAAAATCCCAGGCTCAGATGAAAAGAAAAAAATGAGCTAGAATGAAGAAATAATTTCTTACGGAAAACGTACAAAACATAATGGAATTTTCGTAATTTTGAGCAAATTTTGGAATTCACATAGGAGGGATTTTTAAATGAAAGTTTTAAGTTATTCAGGGTTCTCAGAGGCCCTGAAAGCCATGGAAAGCCCTAGGACAGTTAAAACCCCTTCAGTGGACGTTTTCTAATGTCGGTTGACCCGAACTTTAACTGATTCGTTCGGGAAGGTTTTAGCTCCGATCTGAGTGATTCCAAAGATATTTCACTAAATTGGGAACCTAAGTTTCATAATGGGAAAGACGATTCTCAAAAAGGAACTAAAATGAGTTAGAAATGAAAATGCCAAAAATGAGGGGCAAAATTAGAATTTTTGAGAAAGTGGAAACTTCTTGAACACACTTTAAGTTTCTTATTTCTTCTCCCCTTCATTTGCATGACCCATTCTACCTAAAAACTAGAGAAAACACTATCTCTCTTAGGTGCACCATGGAGGAGAAGAAAGGAGGAGAAAAAGCAAGGAAAAAGTAAGGAATTTCATGGATTTTCATGCTCCTTCTTCTTCCAAACTTATTTCTCTCCTCTTGAGCTTTCTTCCTATAGTTTTATTGAAGTTTTTGGATCTGTTTTAAGGGACGAACAGAGGGAAAAATTCGGATTTGAAGAGAGGAGGCCAAGGAAAGTGAGAATCAAGCAAGAAAACAAGGAAAAACAAGGTAAACCTTCCATCCCATGGTAACTACTTCCTCCCCCTTCTTCTCCCTATTTGGCACCATGTATGTAGATGTAAGAGGTCTTGAATTTTGGGTAGAACCAAGGGTGAATCTTAGGAATTTAAGGGAGGAGAATAAGAATATGTAAAGAAATTCAAGTAAAAACCATGAATTTGCAAGATAGAAAAGTTAGGGTTTTGATTGTACCTTAAACTCTATCATGTACCCTAGCCATATTTTATGATGTTTAAGTGTTCATTTGAGTTTCTAAGACACTAAGAGAGCTTCCTACATGATTCTCCCATTAAAGGAAGCAAGAAAAATCCATTGGTGCATTATGGAAACATGGCTTCGGCCAAGGAGAGTCCATGCACTTAAGGAGTGTTTTAATTCCTTCCAAGCTTAGTTTTATATCATGTATGATGGGAAAGTATAAGAGGAAGCCTTGGAAAATTTAGAAGTCATAGGAAGCAAGATGGCTTTATATGTTCCACAATATGGCTTAAAGAAGCAACACCAAGCTAGGCTTCTAGAATTGATTATATGATGACTCCAAGGGTTTTAAATGGAGTCAAGAATCATGATTGAATAGTTAAAATAGAGCCAAGATGATGTTTTCTTAAGGTTGCTTCATTAAGTGCATTATGGAACCATAAAAGAGCCTTATGAGTCACCTAGCCTTTCTAGTGATTGTGTGACCTTAGACTTTGCTTCAAGAGTATAATTAGCTCCCATATGATGTGTCTAGGCTAAGAGGAATGATTTCCACCTTCTTGGGTGTATGAGGTCAAGGGAGAGGATTCAAGGCTTAAGGAAAAAGTGTACAAATGCTAGCAAGATAGCTCTCTCCACCTTCTCTCACACATGATTGCTTGCTTTACTTGTCTTTGAATGTGTGTATGTATATTTCAAGCCATGAGAAATGTTCTAGCATGAGCTCTTACTCCATGGTACTATGATGATGCATTATGTTTTCTAAATGATGTTTATGATGTTTACTTTAGTTTGCTTGAGTGTGGTGAGGCCAAGAACCCCTAACCATGCTGAGGATGAGCTAAGAACCCATAAGATTGGTTGAAACAAAGTAAAGGGTATCCCAAAAGTGAGGTTGACTCCCAAGAGCATGGTTGAGTCCAAGAACCTCTTAAAGAATGGGTGAGGCAAGTCCAAAATCCACAAGTAAATGGGTGAGGCCAATCTACTTGCTTGGCAAGCCTATGTATGCTATATATGTTATATATGACTTTTTCAAATGCTAAGAATGCTTCTTGAATGATTGCCCATGTCCATATGCGACGCATGCATTTGTAAGACTTGTTTTGCATGCTTTATGTATGATTGAATGGGAGATGAGCTATTGGAATTCTTTAAATCTCATTCCCTCCTCTCTGACATTCTAACATGCTAGGCGAACCAAAAAGAGCAAGGGAATAGGAGCCAACCACATGAGAAAGGAGAGCTTGACACTAAAGTGCATGGATTTGGCTACTTTAAGGCTTTATGAATGATAATTAATGTAATCTATTATTACATAAGACCCATGACTTCTTGAACATGTATAATTATGTTAATATATGATGTAGAAATGAGAGATTATATTATATGACCATTAGAATGTATGTTGAGCATGAGATGGCAAACTTTGCTTCTTGAAAGTGTGATACATTAGTGTATAAGTGGAAGTGGAGTAGGAAAATTGAGATGCATGAGGTTTGGGACTATTTAGGCAATTCATACAAGTCTTAATTATGCTTTTAGACTTGTCCAAGAGGTGCCAAACTAAAAGGAAAACTATTTGGACATTTTGGTATCTTATATGGACCAATAATTGACCATTTTAGAACCCTATATCATTTTTTGTCCAAATTAGCTCTTCTTGATCTAAGATTTGGCATGAAATTAGAGCTTGTTGAGAGCTTTTTGGGAAGCTAAAGAACATAATTTTCAGAAGTCTAGAGAATATTTGATAAATTTTCGAAGTTGAAAATTTTTCTAGTTTTGGTCGTGTCACTATTCATATTGACTCAAGAATGGGTTTAGAAAATTTTAAAACTCTCCCTAACTACATAAACCCCTTTAAGCCAAGGCTATAGAGGAAATGGGGTTTATTGGAGTTTGCTTTATTTTCTCAAGGGAGGATACATGTGGGGAGCCTCTTAGGGATATTGGGAGCTCATTTAAACTCTTATTTAGGCCTAGGAATCATCATACAAAATCATATTTTACAAAGTACAATTGAAACCTTAGAAATTGCATCTTGAAATCTAATGAGTTTTTGTTAATTCCCTTTGCATATTCTTAATCTCCACACTATTTTTCCTTATTTTCATCCTTCATTCAGCCTAAAAATCAAGTCCTCCTAGGGTCTCTCATGTTAGGCGAAATAGAGGAGGAGAGGAACCAAAGGTAGCAACTATAGGAAGAGAAATTACCTAGTTTTCTTGCTTTTTCTCACTTGAATCTTGCTTTCTCCAAGCTCCTCTCTTTAAATCCGAAATTTCCCCTTAATATCTCCCTTAAAACAGATTTGAAAACTTCATTTTAATCAAAGGAAACAAGGGAGAATGGAGGAGAAGAGGTTTGGATGGAAGAAAGCATAGAAAACTACCAAGAATCCATACCTTTTTCTTGATTTTTCTCCTCCTTTTCTTTCCCTTCTTGTGAGCCTAAGAGAGCAGATCATATTCTGTATTTTGGGCAGAATTTTCATGCTTAAGAAGATGGGAGAAGAAAGGAGAAGTGTGTGGGAGCTTCTAGAAACACACTTTTTCAAAAATTTCAATTTTATCCTTCCGTAATGGCAATTTCATTTCGGCTTTGTTTTAGCTCCTTTTTTAGAACCATCTTTTCCATTATAAAATTTAGGTTCCCAATTTAATAAAATGCCTTTGGAATCACTCAATTTGAAGCTAAAACCTTACCGAATGAACTGGTCAAAGTTCATGTCAATCAATATTAGAAAACATCCACCGGAGGGGATTTAACTGTCCCGAGGCTTCCTATGGTTCTCAAGGCCTCTGAGAACCCTGGAGAACTCAAAACTTTCATTTAAAAAGTCCTCCTATGTGAATTCCAAAATTTGCTCAAAATTATAAAATGGACTCTTTGCTTTTCGTAAGAAATTGTATCTTCATTCTAGCTCCATTTTTCTTTCCATCTGAGCTTGGGATTCTCATTTTTAGGAGTCTGGAATGCTTCCCAAATTTTTTGAGACCTTAACTACATCATCTTTGGGGACTTCCTTTTGTATCTGGTGAATTTTTTTCATTTACGAAGAAAATGTACGTTACGTTTCTCACGTTTTCTCTGGTTTTCAGAGAACTGGATATTACACACCTAGCCATGGTTACTAAAAATAAGAGAAAAATGAGATACAAAGAATATCAATAACTAATTTAACATTGAAGTATACATATATGCTTTACTCAAGTCCCAACATGTAAGTATACATGTCATACAACCATATACAAATCATATTCATGCATCAGGGTTCCCATAGCTCCATTAAGAGTAATTCATGCTCTAGGAACTTTTAATTTAGCCCCACCCAACAATTAGGGACTTTTAGTAACTTCACCCTTTTTAAAGAACTTTTGACCTAACTTCACCCATAATTGAGACTTTTGACTTATTTTCACCCACATTTAAGGGATTTTGGCCTCATTTCATCCATTTCAAGAAACTTTTGGCATAGCCTCACTCATCAAGAGCCAAACTAATTCCAAATGCAATTAAATACCATGCAATTGTATATAGTTATCAAATAATCAATAATATACGTAATTTGCAACCATTACATTCAACCAATTTAAGACACTCAAGCAAACAAGTATGCATACGTAAGAATGGAGGAAAAGCTACCTTGGCACATGATTTCCAATTGATACCCCTTAGTATTCCTTTCTTGTTCCATGGCCTTACACCCATACTTGAATGTAAATTCACTTAGTTGGCTTAGACATATCAAATAAAGCACAAAATCAACAATGGTACCATGTTTACACTCATATTAACCTTATATGTACAAATTAGGGTTTTAAGCACAACTAATGGCTTCCTTCATTGTCATAAGAAACAACTCTTAAAATTCAAGCTCTTAGTTCTAAAACCTCACTTGATAAAAGTTATATATGACTTTAATAGAGCTCATTAGAGCCACCATATACATAATTTAAAGAGCTTAGCACTAAGTTTCTTCTTTATACCTAATTGAACTCTAAAAAGTTACTTATCAAAATAAGGCTTCTAAATTTAATCCAATGGTTCCTTTAATGTCTATAATTCATATCTAGACTATTCAAAAGCTTGAAATCATTAAAATCTCTTCCTAGGTACCATATCAACCCTTTGGATAAAATTATGCTTTAATGGTGGGTCTTAGGAGTTCAGCCTTTTTTTTTGAGAAATTTGCACATATGGAGGTTCTTTAGCCTCTTACTGGTTTAATTATAATCTTACATAGCTTGAAATACCTTTCTAAAGTTCCAAACTTCCTAAGGTACAATCAAAACCTTAATTATCATATCTTATAACCTTTCAATGGATTCTCTTTGTTCCATATTAATCTCCATACTCCTAAACCCCTATTCTTATTATGTTTTGGTGAAAAACCAATTCCATCTATGGTCTCCTCAAGTTGGCCAAACTATAGAAAGCATAAAGAGCAAGGAAGAGCAAATTTCTTATACCATATATACCATTTGAAAGTGCTTTAAATGGAGATTATTGTGGTGTAATTAGTTTCCTTTAAAGTGCTTCTTCCTTCAAGGATTCAATCATAAAACTTCATCTTTTAGAAAACCAAAATCAAAGAAAGAAAGAAGAGAAAGAGTAGAAAAGCTTTTACAAGAGCAACATAGGCAAAATCTTTGTATTTACTTACCTTTGGATAGTTTTTTTTTTCTTCCTTCTTCCTTGGTTCTTTTCTATGCCTCTTGGTTTTGTTTTGGAGTAGAAGATAGTTGGTTATGATGGCAAAGGAGTGTTGGTGTGCTTATAAGAAGGAAAAAAGGGTGATTTTATAACAATTTTAATCCGCTATGTTCCACAACTTTAATCCCTCCATTTAAACTCATTTTAAATTCTTTTTTGGAACCATTTTTTCTATCATAAAATTTAGGCATTCTAGTGTATTAACAATATTTAATTTCAAATTTATGGGATTCAAAATAATATAAAATAGTTTAGTCAAAGTTTAGGTCAACTGACACCTTCCTTAAATCCCCATATTTCATTGTTTTGTTTATAATTATTTATTTATTTATCCTTAAGACAATTTAACTTAATTCAATTTAGTTACCATCTCATCATTTTTATTTTTTTTAGCAAAAATTCTCTACTGTGTGTCTATATTATATACAACGTAACGGATCACAAGATGTGATGAAAATAAACTACTTGTCATTACATATAGTCAAGAGTTTAGATATAGGGGAGTGGGGTCATATAAGTTCAAACCACACATTATATCGCTAGTGATTTATCCTATAACTATTTAAAAAGGAAATCCCTAACTAACAAAAGAACCAAAAAAGTTGGTACCCTATTTACACAAAAAGGTCATATTAGGATTAGTTTGAAGCCTCCATTCATGAAAATGGAGGAGGCATCCCTACCATAAGGAATGGAGGATTCTCCTCATTTGTTGCCATGAATATAATAGGTACCACATAAACTAATTAACTGTAATGTTGTGAATGACAAATGTCCATTCTACGTAGAGTTCTAAAGTTACTTTGTAGACAACATATAAAAATAATATAAATCACAATAGAGTGATAAATAATTTTTTTAGTAACATAGATATAATCAATATAATGTAATATTTATTAAGAAACATTAAGTACAAATTTAACAAATAGCGAATAATATAAATAGAGAACTTTACAGAAAATAATTAATTTATAGAATAGTATACTAATTTTGTAATATTGAACAGGAATACAAGATAACAAAATGAATAGTAATAGAGGGTATTATACGAACATGTAATAAAGTATATCGTGTGAATCTCAAGGTTTTGCATATGTAAACAGAACATGATTTAAACATAATAAGATATATGCTTCAGAGTTCATAATTTGCAAGATATCAATATGCACAAAAAGTAGAAAATATAACAAATAATAATTATTCAGCTTGACCATTAAGCCTTAGAGATTGCTAGGCTCAATACTTTGATCATGTTGCATTGGTTTGATAGGCTCAATACTTGATTGAGACCCACTAGACGACCTGCTCTAGGAACCCCAACTAACATTGGTCACGCCCAAAGACCTACAAGAAAACAAAAAGATGATCAAGGTAGAACTTTTAGGGAACCTGTCCCTTAAAACTCTATCCACAAGACACCACAAAGGTCAATCACTCCTTTGATAAGTTTAGTATGTATTCTCTCAAAAACACAAGGATAACAAGAACACTAGCTTCTCGAAAGAAAATGTTCATTCATCCTTTTTTTTAATGCATTACAATAGAAGCCTATTTATAGGCAAACACCTTAAAAGAATCCTTCCTAATTAATGAGATAAGAAATCTTTCTGATAAATAAAGTTTTCCAAATAACTTGCCTAATAACAAATAGGAAACATGCAATATCCAGTTCTTTCAAAACGAGAGAAAACGCAAAAAACATAACGTACGGTTTCTCCGTAAACGAATGAAATTCACTGAATACAAAAGCAAGTCCTCCGAAATGACTTAGTTAAGGTCCCAAAAAATTTGATAAGTATTCTAGACTCTTAAAAATGAGAATCCCAAGCTTAGACAAAAAGAAAAATGAGGCAAGGACAATGAAACAATTTATGACAAAAATTGACGAAACGTAATGACATTTTCGTAAATAAGTGCAACTGTTGGAAAAACACATATGAAGGCTTTTTAAATGGCGAATTTGAGTTGCCCAAGGTTCTCAGAGGCCCTAAAACCATGGTACCATGATGATGTTTTATGCATTTAAATGATGTTTTATATGCTTGCCTTGGTTTGCTTAAGTATGAAGAAGCCAAGGACCCTCTAGCCATGGTAAGGATGAGCCAAGAATCCTTAAATTTGGCTAAGACAAAGTAAAGAGTCTCCCAAGAGTAAGGTTGAGTCAAAACCTCTTAAAGAAAATGGATGAAGCAAGTCCAAAATTCATAAGTAAATGGGTGAGGCTAGTCCACTCACTTGGCAAGCCTATGTATGCTATGTATGATTTGTTCAAATGCCAAGAATGTTTCTTGAATGCTCAATTGTTTCAATATGCCCATACATGCATTTTCAAGACTTGTATTGCATATTTTATGTGATTGAAAGGGAGATGAGCTATTAGGATTCTTTGAATCTCATCCCTTCCTCTCCAATGTTTTAACATGCTAGGTGAATCAATTGAGCAAGGTAATGGAAGCCACCAAGCCAAGGAGAAGGAGATTGACATCAAAATGTATGAAATGACCTAATTATGTCTCTCTTGTAGCCATACAAATGGCATATGATGTAATCCCATGATGAAATTATTATGTGATAACCATGATTTTTATATATTTTATTCTTCTTAACTTAGGCATTTTAATGATTAAATATGGCTCTAAGACTTCAATTAGATAAGATTTTATTTTAGTGGTCATTTCTATATTTTAGGAATTTATTTGCAAATTATTGGTTTTTAATGCTTAAATTTATCTTAAATAATTTTTTTTTGAATATTCCTATTTGATTTTTCCCACTCTTTTGTGCAAAATTTTAATATGTAATTGGAGCTTTGAATAGAAAATTAAATTGAAGAAAAGCAAGAGAAGAGATGGGCTTCAAGTGTGTTAGTGTGCAATCTCAAGAGTTTCAAGAATTTCAATAGGCAATTAAAGCTTGAATGGTAAATTGATGTGGAGAAAGGGTGAGCTTCAAACACCATGCAATTCTTACGTGAAAGTTACACACTTGTACAACACTTTTACATGCAACCTACACACTTACATGAAGTCACGTGATCATCATACACATGCATGACTCAAGAAGAAGCTTGCCACAAGTTGAAGGAACTCGTGGAAAAGAAGCTCAGCTGGAAAAGCTATGGGTTGCACGAGTTGGTTATGGCTGGAACCGGAGAAGGAAAGAGATGCTTGTTGAGCTAGATTGTCATGAGTTGAATGATGAAGAAGAACAGAAGCTAGCCACGGGGTCTAGTGGAGAAAGAGGTTGCCATATGCACACACTCATTTGAACTCGAAGAAGAAGGAAGAAGTGCCACAGACAACAGCTCACAAACTCCAGCAAATAAGTGGGAAGGAAGATGCTGGAGCTGACGTGATTGGTAAAATGGCTACAGCAGAAAAGAAAAGCAAGCAACTTAGCTGAAACAATAAGCCATGGCCACGTGAAAAATGGGAGAAGAAACATGAAGCATGCAGCTTGAGATTTACGTGGAATGGGAGCTGAGAATGAAGAGAAGTAAGCAGCATATTCGAAGCATGAGTTGAGAGCCAAAATGAGAAAAATGATGTCAGAAAGGCTGGAATTCATGTGGAATATAATAAAATAAAAGGAAGTGGGGCCCACATTCATATACACAAGAAGGAAGAATGAATTCGTGGAGAAGAGCTGAAGAGAAGCACGTGGAATCACTTAAAAAAACCACGTGAGAAATAAAATCATGCCAATCCATTCATCAGATACGTGATTCACGCCCTTGATCCACTCCATTCGAATCCACCCATCTCACGCCTCCATATTTTCAGAAACCCTCGTCTATATATTCATTCACACCGCATTCATTCAGAGGGGAGACGCCGCATATTCCATTCATCATCCATTCATTCGCCCATCCACCAGATTCACGCCATATTCCATTCACTTCATGCCTCCACTCCATCTTCCATCCATCCACCATTCAATGAAGCTCTAATCCATCTTGAGGCTAGCAAGGAAGAAGACCTTGGTGCAAGCTTGAATCCATGGAGAAAAATTCATAATTTTTGGCTAAGACTTCTCTATTGTCCTACACTTTTTCTATTTCATATATGATCTTGGTTAAGTTATATTTGATAGGGAATTTATGTAATTGTAATTAGTGGCTGGTTAGACACTAATTAGGGAACCTTTTGTTGATTAATTGATTGTATTAGATACTGATTTTTTTCATTATTCTCTAATTTCTCATGTGTGCCTCGAAGGTGTTTGATGAAATACATGAATGGAATTATGTGCTTGACTGTTTTCCTTAATATTTAGTTGGTTAATTAAATATTTTAGGATGATGATTCAAAAGCTAATTAATTAGTTAATCAATCAAATTGAGTGTTCAAGATCTTAAAGACAAGAATTGACAATTTAATGCGGAGTTGAGGTTTCAATTCAACATTAGATCGTTAATCTTTTGAATCTTGAGTGGTAACTCAAGATAATTCGTTATGAACACAATTAGGAACTCTTAGGCCAGAATCAATTACAATTGGATTAGGATAAGGATAGTGGATACCAAGGGACAAATCTAAAGCTAGTCACAAGTCTATCTTTCACCCATAACTCATATAATTAGGTAGCAATTAGGAATTTTAATTCAATTTAGTTTTAGGTTAGTTTAATTCAACCAAAACCCCCCTTAGTTTAGAAATTTTAAAGTCTTTTAACATTTAGAAATATAATCAAACATCGAACTCCAATTCCAAGGGAGATGACCTAGGTTGTGCCACTAGCTACATATTTTATTAACCTAGTTTTATTTTGAAGGTTGCGCGACAAGCCTTTCATTATGTAATCATACTTACATATGTAATTACCCAAATGTATGATGTATGAATGGAATTTGATGCCAAATGTATGAGATAACATGTTTTGGGTATTGGATGGGCAAAGCTAGCATGTGAATTCTTGTGTATATCATGGGGTGGATGAGTGAGTTTGAGAAATCAAGGTTTATACACCTTTGAGACAAGTTTAGAGAGTCATTTTGGTGCATTCCCATGTGCTCAAGTGGTCATGGTTGCCTAAGAATTTGAATTGGACAATTTTGACCCCTTATATGACACCAAATGAGCCATTTTACAACCTAATGTCAAGATTTGATCAAATGAATCAATTTGTCCATGAAATTTGGCATACATGTAGATCCTATCCAGATATTTTTGGGAATCTAAATATTAGATTATTTGGAGCTCTATAAAATTAATTATGAATTTCCAAAATTGTCATTTTTTTGTTGAACTAATATAGGTACTATTCATATGGTCAGAAATTTAGGTTATGTCATTTGTGATCCAAATGATGTCCAATGCTCATGAAATTTTACAAGCATAAACTAGACATGATAATATTTTCATGTCCACCAAGATCACCCCAATTGGACCTCTGTGTATGGAGGTATGAACTTTTGAAGTTGGAGATTAGTACTAGGGATGACAGCTGACCTTGGGTATTGTTCCATCGATTTCTTGTGGTTAGCAGCTCTGTTGTGTTGGAATTTATTTTCAGAATCAAGTAGACATTTTTAGCTTTCTAGAATGGTATAGTATGTCTGATTTCAATTTTGATGGAATTAGTTATGATTTTTCAAATATTAGGCATAGAATCTGAAAAACTGATCCGAGGCTACACTAGTATGTTTTGTGTATTTGCTCCCTTTGCTAGAGGTATGGACCATTTCTTGAGCTTGTTATGAGTTGCAATTGTGTATTTAAATATGAGAATAAGATGGATGAATCCATATGATCCATGGGATACCAAGAGCAAATTTTTACCATGGTGAAATGTATCTTGATTCATGATTTCCTATGTCATTATGTTGCTTCGCATATAATTAGCTTAATGATAAGGCATGGAAATTGCATGAGTTGAGTCCTAGATTTATGGTGTTACATTTATTGGTATCCGAGCAAAGTTCCAGGCTTTCTCAAATTTGATTTGGCTTGAGGATGTAGCAATAAGGCTATGCTAAGGCTTGTATAGATATCTAAAGCCTTGTATGAGACATTTGGGGTGTATGAAGATAGTTGTGGCTATGTTTATGATAAGTAAGTTGTAAAATGGTCTTGGAGTAGATAGTGAGTATCGAAAAAGGCTAGCTTCTAGAGTAGCTTGAGCAAAGATAAGTGATCTAATGGTTAGAGCTCTATAAGATATGATAGCTCACCGGGATCAGTGGAAAGCCCTAGGTTTGAACAATGAGAAATGATCTCGTTGATATGAAAAGGCTTGCTAGAGAGAGTATGTGAGGCCTAATTCTCATTGGTAGTCATACTCAGACCATTTTGAGATGTCTCACATAATGTCGAGACGAGTAGTGATGTACCGCAATATGAGATTAGATTACTACATAAGACTAGCGTAGAGGAGAAGTGAGAAAGAAAGTTACCCCTTAGCCATGACACCCAAATGTCTAGATAAGTTTTAAAGCCCAAAAGGTTAATTCCCTCAAACCAGAAGTTAAGTTACAAGCTACACCCCTCAGAGCTCGACAGCCCAGAGGTGACAACTAGTTATGCATGAATGAAGCAGGAGATAGAACCCTCTAGTTTTGATGACGGGTTGAATGTAGAGGCCATGAGGCTCGACTTTTATAGCTAAAGATAAAGTTTCCAATTCATGAAGAAGTAAGCCAATTAGAGGTCATTAGCGACGACCAATTATTCCATGAAGCAGCGAAGAAATCTAGAGAGTTCCTTACTGCAGCCAATACTTAAATAGGAAACTAGGGTGAACTCGAGGCTAATTAGCCATGGCGAATGATGTGTTAGCCGCTACAAACGGCAATATGAAATGCCTTATTGATCATATTTAGGCCAACTTAAGAAATGAACTATTAAGCAATTAGTCTATCCACAAAAAGTGAGAACCCCTAGTATTAGTAGAGAAAAAAAGTAGTCATTAGTCATAGAAAATTAGTAAGAAATCAGTGGGCCTAGTAGTTGAGACTGAGAAAAGAGCTCAGCATAGAGAAAGTTAGACATAAGGATGATAAGGTTGTTGAGACTCGTCTTTAAGGCATTAACTCCAACCTAGGGCACTACCCTATGAAATACTAAATAGAAAAATGTAAATGTAGCCTTGAAATTAACATGAAGTAAGGTTACTAGTAGTGAGGAATATAGTGAGTGCCTCAAAAGGGCGCCCTTCATAGGTAATGCCTAGAGGTGAGTATGATTGGCCCAGTGATAGAGGCTTAGAAGAGAATGAGGATGATCTAGAAAAAATTAAGTTAATGTAAGCCATAGGTCTAATAATATAGGTAGCCTAGGCTGAGTATAAGCTGAAGCCTACAGGAAGTGACCAATAGCATCATCCAGGTGAGACGTATAAAAGGAGAAATTAATTTAACTAAAAGCCCAGTGAAATTTCTCCTTGGATTGAGAAAGGAAAGATAAGACATTCTGAGTCGGGAGGCCACCTAGTAGTGGTTAGCAAATTCCCCTAAATAGACCCCCCTGAATTGTAGAACATAGTGATAAAGAAAGTAAGGAAGAGCTGAGAAACTAGCTACAAAAGAGATGCCCTCACTTTAGTAGTGATTAAATAAATAAACTAAGCCCAAAGAAGTAAACTGACAAGGGCCTGATAGCAAGTTAGATAAGCTCCCTAATATGAGAATGATTTAGGGTTAAGGTACATTAGTGATTAGAGTACCAAGTAGAGCATAAGCTTTCAGTAAGGTAGAATCTAGACATTAAGAATACATGTCCTAGATTGGGTTAGTAAAACCTTAGAAATAATATACTGTGCTCCTAGGGATGAGGCTAAAGAGACTAAACAAAAAGAAAGCCTAGCTCTGATCTGAATGTAAAAATGAGTGAAGATAAATAGTTAGTGCCTTAGTACCCTAGGGAAGCTCGAAGGAGCGAGGGACCACCTCAGAAGGCGTGTCTTTGCATTATGTAGAGAAGGAGTGTAAGTTAAGAGCACTATATAATGTAATTCCTAAGATTACATGAAATAGAACTCTTCTTATCGAGGGATGGTCTAGTTAGAGCAAAATAAGAATATGAGAGAAAGTAGACCCCTTTAATGTTATAGAAAGTGAACAAGTAGAGGAACTCAGGAAAAATGCAGGTGCTCTTGAGCATAAAAACACCCGAATTGGCAATAGAGATAGCCAGTAGTAGAGCATCCTTTTACCTACATTAAAAAGGATAAGAAAGGCAGAAAGAGAAAGAATATATGACATTGTTCAAGCTGAGAACATAGTAGATTGAAAATAAATATTGAATTAATGTTCTTGAGTACTTAAGAAAGCACACTTGTTGTAACACCATACTTCTAGGACTCAATTCATACAATTCCCATGCCTCATCTTATGTTTGTTCTATGGAAACAATATAGTGGCATAAGGAGTTATGAATAAAAATGCATTTCTCTACAGGTAAAATTTTTCTTTCAGAGTCCCGTAAGCCATATTAAAGCATCTATCACTTTATCATACTTAAACACATGAATATAACTCATTTCCATCATCAAATTTGGCCTACAACTCGTAGAAAGCAAAGGAGCATATGAAATCCATGTTTGCATTTTCGGCCAGGATTTCCTCTTTTCTGTCACAAATTTTGTAAAATCATAACTAAATTTAGAAAAATCAAAAACATGAAATCATGGTCATTATAGAAACCTTAGGATGTCTACTTCACATTAAAAATACGTCCAGGTCATAAACTTCATCATACAGGACGTTTGACATCCAAAAATCTCCAGAGTCGCTGGCTGCCTGGGCTGTGGTTCAATTTACTGATACAAATTTCTGAAATTCATAACTAATTCTATAAAAATCAAAATCACACAAATTCGGTCATTTTGGAAATATAGAAATGTCAAATTAATACTAAAAATAATTCTAGAATGAAACCGATATGTTTAGTCAGCTGGACCCTATGGAACAGTAACTGGACTCATGGGGTGCTACTGATGCTGACAGTTAAATTCAAACATGCATAACTCACTGCTCAGACTCCAAATGAGGTGATCTCTGTGACCACAGAAATCTTATAACCTCTAGTTTATGCATGTGAAATTTCATAAGCATTGGACACCGTTTGGCCATCGGGTGACACAGAATTCAAAACTGCCAGTATGAACAGTACCCATACCAGAATCCATGAAAAATCCCAACTTTTAAAATTCATCAAATATTCTATAGGTCTCTGAAAATTATGATCTTCAACTTCCCAAAAAGCTCTTAATGAGACCTAATTGCATGCCAAATTTCAGGACAAGACTAACTCATTTGGCCAAAAAATGGTATAGGGTTCCATTATGGTCAATTTTGGCTCCATATTGGATACCAAGATTGCCAAATGGATTTCCCTTGGTCTTGGAACCTTTTGGGCAAGTCTAAAAGTACATTTAAGATTTGTGTGAGCTGCCCAAATGGTCCCAAACCTCATGCATCTCATTTTGGCCATTCAACCCACATTTATGCACACTTCCATCATACTTTCATATTGTATAATTTGGCATCTCATGCTCAAAATGTAGGCTAGAAGTCATACATCATATTCATACATTTAAACATCATATAATATTATATTTACATGTGTCTCAAGGGTCATGTGCCATTTACAATAATCATATACATCATTGAACATCATTATGGTTCAAAAAGAATACAAACTAGGCCTAGGCCTGTCAATCTCCTTCTTTAATGGTTGTTGGCTCCCTTCACCATAGCTACTTAGTCCACCTAGCATATTAGAGCATTGGAGAGGAGGGGATGAGATTCAAGGAATCCCAATAGCTCATCTCCCATTCAATCACACATAATATGTACAAAGCAAGCTTTTCAAATGCATGTATGGAAGAATGGAAGTCATGGACATTTTCAAAGCAACCTTGGCATGTGAATCAATCATACAAGACATTCAAGAGTTCCCCAAGTGTTTGGATTGGCCTCACACTTCTCCTCATGGATTTTGGACTTGCCTCACCCATTCTTTAAGAGCTTTGGACTTAACCATACTCTTGGGAGCCCACTTTGCTTTTGGGAGACTCTTTACTATGTCTTAACCAAGGTCAAGGGTTCTTGGCTCATCCTCGCCAAAGGGAAGAGTTCTTGGCCTCTCTTCACTCAAGCAAACTCATACAAATATCATAGATTCATTTAAAACATAACATGGCATCAAGGATCATGAAATATAAAGGCATGCTAGCATACTTTTCTTAGCTTGAAAATTACACATACACACATTCTAAAACAAGCTAAACACACATCTATGCATGAGAGAAGGTGGAGAGAGCTACCTTGCTTGCATTTACACACTTTTTCCTTCAGTCTTGACTCCTCTCCCTTGACCTCACACACCCAAGGAGGTGGAGACCATTTCTCTTGGCCTAGACACACCAAAAGAAACATGAATTACTCATGGGAACAAGCCTTGGCATTATACACACTTTACATGATGCTACTTTGGTTTATGGCTCTATTATGCTTCCATAAGGCACTTAATGAAGCAAATTTAAGAATTCATGATCTTGGCTCCCTTCTCTCCTTTAATCTATGATTCTTGACTCCATTTAGACTCCTTGGAGTCATCACACAATTATTTTAAAGAGCCTAGCTAAGAGTTGCTTCATTATGCTACATTATGGAGCCTACACTTCCATCTCACTATCTAGAGCTTCTAAAATTTTTCCAAGGCTTCCGCTCATCCTCTTCCATCCTACATAACTCAAAAATAAGCTTGAAACAAATTAAAACTTCCCCTTGGTACTCTTTCTAGCCTAGGTCAATATTATGGAAGTATTTGGGGTTCAAGGGGTTTCCAATTTTTCCTTGATGGGAGAGTCACTTGGGAGGCTTTCTAGAGGTCTTAGAAGCTCAATTAAACACTTACATAGCCTAGGAAATTCATGAATCAAAACAGATTTTACAAACTCTTCAAGAATCCTACACTTTGGTAACTTGAAATTCAATGGCTTTTACTTGGTTTCCTTTGCATATTCTAAATTCCCACACCCTAATTCATGTGATTCATTCTTGGTTTGGCCAGAAATTTAATCCCTCATGGCTGGTCTTACATGGGGGGAAATTGAAGAGAAGAGGAGCAAGGAGACCTAAGCTTAGGAAGTAGCAAAATACCTTGGATTTTTGGTTTTCTTGATTTGTTCTTCACTTGGTTAGCCTCCCCTCACCAAATCCGAAAATTCCACCTCTGTTCTGCCTTCAAAACAGCACCAAATTAAATGCCAAAACCATGAGAAGGAAGAGGAAGAAGAGGGGAAGAAGTTTTACAAGGCAAGGAGTAGGAAGAAGTGGCTAAAACTTACATTTTTCAAAGCTTCTTCTTCCTTCCTTGGCCTCCCCTCTTGTGTGCCACTCTTAGCCCTTCTTAATTCTTTTTTAACGTGTGAGAGAGTGGGTGAGGAGATTTGAGCAGAGGAGGGACGTTTTTTATAAGCTAGGGATTCATTTAAGCAACTTTCAGAATTTGCAATTTAGTCCCTCTTTGTAGTTTTGTTCGTTTGGGCTCATTTCAACTCCTTTTTGAAATCCATCTTTTCCATCATATTACTTAGGCTCTTAATCATAAGAATTGCCTTTGGAATCACTCGAAAAGGATCTAAAACCATTCCGAACTATTCGGTCAAAGTTTCGGTCAACCTTTGCCGAAATCGCTCACCGGAGAGGTTTCAACTGCTCTAGGGGTTCCCATGGTTTTCAGGGCCTCTGAGAACCCCAGAAAGCTCAAATTTTCTATTTAAAAAGCTCTCCTGTGAGTTTTCAAAATTTTCCAAAAATTACAAAAATGCCCCTACTTTCTTTGGCAAATTTTCTGAGCTCTTCTGGCTCTAGTTTTTGGGCATCTCAAATCTCAAATCCTCATTTTCGAATATTTAAAATTTTATCATAATTTTAGTTGGCCCCAATTCCTTCTATTTCAAGGACTTCCTTTTATATTTGGCCCATTTCTGACGTTTACGGAGAAACTGAACATTGCATTTCTCACGTTTACGGAGAGACCGGATGTTACACTTATCCTTGGCATAGATACCCTCTAACATGATAGTGCTTGAAGTAAAAATATTCAGGCAATATAGAATGATCTCAAGATGAAGCAAAGGAAGAATCCTATTTTCTCCCGAGTATCTTATGAGAATAGGGCAGATAAAGAAAAGTAAGAGAAGAATACTATAGATTATCGGGAAACTTGTAATATACAGGTGATAGTGGCGTTGAGCTCAGTCATGAGGCACCCATGTATTAGTGTTTGATGTTAGTGTTTGCTTGCAACAATGGTTATATAATATTAGGTTTGATTAACCTAGTAGTAATATGACTTGAGTGCATAGCAAGCGATGACATCAATCACTAAATTGTCCTGATAATTGAAAGGTATCCTAGTTAGTTAAAGAATGAGATAAGTCAGAAAAAAGAGGTAAAGGGATTCCCGGGACACTAAAATAGTAAGAAAAGCATGCAAAGAGGAATCTCCAGTAGTGAATGTTCAGATTCAGATAGCATGAGTTCAGTATGTATAGCCTAAGTCCCTTATAGTATATGTAAATGAAATGAATAGGGACCAATGTATAGCCTCTCTCCTGCCAGAGATGTTAACAACACTCAGTGTATGAGATGCCCTAGTGCCAAGGCACTCAAGAGCGGAGTATGGGCATAGTCAAAAATTACAGGATAAGAGAGGAAAAGATAGTTAAGTACAACTAAAGTAAGAAAAGAACGCCCAAGTAAAAAAGAGGTTGAAGTGGGAATCTGAGGATCCCATGAGGAGTGATGAATGAAAATTAAGATGCTCCTAAGTATCAATATGATGAAATCCTAGAGAATTAGATGACACAAAACCCACTTTGCACGAAGAGCATGATGTACTTCTGAGTTTAGCCTCAATTATTATAAGTGATGGTTACCAGACTTAGTGAGCATGTGTTTTACTATAAGATACACTAATCTTAGGCTTTGATGTCTCCTAGAGATGGATCGTAGTAGATCCTAGCATAGCACAGTGGGTTACAGTAGACCTTAGTAGGGTTCTAAGAGGTCGCAGTAGACCTAGGGGTCATAGTAGATCCCACAAAGTGACAGAGAGCCCCCAGTTACAGTATGATAGTTCTCTGGTGAGATGACAACTTGAGATAGTTTTTACAGAACATTTACTCTCAGAGACCAGTACAATTTCAGTTAGCTCTTGTCTTAGAGACTAGAGAACTCTTGAGTCTAGTAGACCATTGCCACAGACTAGTTAGAGCACTGACTAGATCTCTTAAAAGATGAGTATAGAATGGGATAAGGAAAGCAAGAAAGTAGCTTTCCAAAACTAGAGCTAGATGAACCACTACTAAGCAGATGTTAGCCTTGATCAAGTGATAGAAAGATCCCTATATGCTAAACTATGTATTTAGAAAGGGGTCAGGTGCAGTTTTTACATGATGTAAGTAGTACAGTATATCTCTAGTGATTGAAACTGTGAGAATAGCTAGCATCCTACTAAAATTCAGCAGTAGTCAGTGGTAGTAGCTTTTTGATGCCAGTATGAGGAATATAAGTTAGGCCTAATAGTATTGAGATGAGGGACTATAAAATGCCATGTAAATTAGTAAAGAGAGTAAGAAAAATCCCAGCCTATAGAAGTAAATATGTTAGTAACTGAGAAAATAGGATCATTAAAAATGAAAACTCCTCAAAGGAGTTGTAATCCCAGTAAGCAATTGAGATGTGAGGCCTGTGATAGAAAGAAATGTGAATTGTAATTATAGGATGAGCTAGTAAGAAAGAACACGGAGATGAATAATGAACAGTATATTTTAAATAAGTAAATAGACAGATGGAAATCTCTAATGGGTATAATAATCCAAAAAAGATGATGAGGCTTTATGAGATGCCATTAGGAGAGGATATGGCAGATTTAATACGAAACAAGTTACCTCCCGAGATGTGAAAATGAGTTCACTAAAAGGAACATTAACCTTGCAAATGGGTTAAGACTAATCCAATATGATTAGTAAGCTCTCCCAGGATAGGCCTATAGAGTTAAAATTCTTTCCCTTATGAAAAGAACTAGCTAGTACTCTATAATAATAGAGCTCTCATTGAGAGCTAGCAATGAAAATTTCCTTGGTCAGGAGAAACTCAAAAGAGTGAAATCGTTGAGAAAAGCGTATAGAGCCAGGAAGAAGAAAAAGAAAAGAAGCAGTTAGTCAGAATATAAAAGAGTAAGAAAAAGTGTACCCTAAATTTCGAAGATGAAATTTATTTAAGGGGGGAGAAATGCAATATCTGGTTATCTAAAAATGAGAGAAAAAGCAAAAAACATAATGTACGATTTCTCTATAAACGAACAAAATTCACTAGATTCAAAAACAAGTCCTCTAAAATGACTTAGTTAAGGTCCCAAAAAATTTAAAAAGCATTCTAGACTCCTAAAAATGAGAATCCCTGACTCAGGAAGAAAGAGAAACAGAGCAAGGATGGAGAAATAATTTTTTATGAAAACTAACGAAACATAATGGTATTTCCATAAATAAGTGTAATTTTTGGAAAAACACATAAGAGGGTTTTTTAAATGGGAAATTTGAGTTGCCCAAGGTTCTTAGAGGCCCCAAAATCCATGGGAAGCCCCGGAACTTGTAAAGCCCATATGGTGTACGTTTTCCAAAGTCGGTGAGCCCTAACTTTGATAGATTTGTTCGGCAATGTTTTAGCTCCAAATTGAGTGATTCCAAAGGCATTTTATTAAATTAAGAACCTAAATTTTATAATGGAAAAGACAGTTCTAAAAAAGGAGCTAAAACGAAGCCAAAACGAAATTGCCATTACAGAAGGATGAAATTGGAATTTTTGAAAAAGTATATCTAGAAGCTCCCACACACTTCTCCTTTTTTCTCTCACCTTCTTAAGCATGACTTCCTCTACCCAAATTACAAAAAAATAGCAGCTCCTAGAGGCTCACCAAGAGAGGAAGAAAAGGAAGACGAAAAAGGCAAGAAAGGTATGGAATTTCTTAGTTTTTTTATACTTTTTCTTTAGCAAACCTCTTCTCCTCCATTTCCCTTTCTTTCCTATAGTTTTATTGAAGTATATGAATTTTTTTTTTTGAGGTAAGAACAGAGGGGAAAATTCGGATTTGAAGAGAGGAGGTCAAGGAAAGTGAGAAACAAGCAAGAAAAGCCATGGAAACATGGTAAAATCTTCATCCTATGGTAGCTACTCCTTCCCTCTTCTTCTCCTTATTTTTCCCCATATATGTAGCTGCAAGAGGGCTTGAATTTTGGGCAAAGTCAAGGGCGAATTCTATGAATTGAAGGGAGGAGAGTAAGAATATGCAAGGAAATTCAAGTAAAAGCCATTGATTTTCAAGATAGCAAACCTAGGGTTTCATGAGCTCCCTTGAAAATATAATTTGATGCAATTGTTCCTAATCCTAAATGAATATTTGGATGATCTCTTGAGGTCTCTAGAAGGCTCTTTATATGCATCTTCCATCAAAAGAATGAAGCAAATGCACTTGGTGTTCATATAATGTATAGTTTTGGCCTAAGCTAGATTGAGCGCCAAGGGGTAGATTTAATTTATTCCAAGCTTAGTTTTGAGTCATGTATGATGGAAGAGGATGAGAGGAAGCCTTGGAAAAATTTTAGAAGCCATGGATAGTCAGATTGTATTATAGGCTCCATATTATGGCTTAAAGAAGCAATACCTAGCTAGGCTCCTTAATTTGATTGTGTGATGACTCCAAGAAGTTTCAATGGAGTTAATAATCATAAATGAATGGAGAGAATAGAGCCAAGATGATGTTTTCTTAAGATTACTTCATTAAGTGCATTATGGAACCATAAAAAAGCCTTGTAAGGCATATAGCTTTTCTAATGAATGTGTGGCCTTAGAATGTGATTCAAAAGTGTAATTAGCTTCCATATGATGTGTCTAGGCCAAGAGAAATGATCTACCTTTTTGGGTGTGTGAGGCCAAGGGAGAGGACTCAAGGTTTAAGGAAAAAGTGTGTGAATGCAAGCAAGGTCGCTCCTTCCACCTTCTTTCATGCATGAATGTGTGCTTATATTGTCTTTGAATGTGTGTATATATGTTTTGAGCTATGAGAAGCATTTTAGCATGAGCTTTTATTCCATGGTACTATGATGATGTTTTATGTAATCAAATGATATTTTATATGCTTGCTTTGGTTTGCTTGAGTGTGGAGAAGCCAAGAACCCTTTAGGCATGGTGAGGATAAGCCAAGAACCCTTAAACTTGGCTAAGACAAAGTAAAGAGTCTCCCAAGAGTGAAGTTGACTTTGAAAAGTAAGGTTGAGTCAAAACCTCTTAAGGAAAATGGATGAGGCAAGTCCAAAATCTATAAGTGAATGGGTGAAGCTAGTCCACTCACTTGGCAAGTCTATGTATGCTATGTATGATTTGTTCAAATGCCAAGAATGTTTCTTGAATGCTCACATGTTTCAATATGCCCATGCATGCATTTTCAAGACTTGTATTGCATACTTTATGTGTGATTGAAAGGGAGATGAGCTATTGGAATTCTTTGAATCTCATCATTTTCTCTCCAATGTCTTAACATGCTAGGTGAATCAATTAAGCAAGGTAATGGAAGCCACCAAGCCAAGAAGATGGAGATTGACATCAAAATGTATGAAATGGCCTAATTATGTCTCTCTTGTGCCATACACATGGCATATGATGTAATCCCATGATGAAATTGTTATGTAATCATATGAACATATGTAATTACCCAAATGTATGATGTATGAATGGAATTTGATGCCAAATATATGAGATAACATGTTTTGGGTATTGGATGGGCAAAGCTAGCATGTGTATTCTTGTATATATCATGGGGTGAATGAGTAAGTTTAAGAAATCTGGATTTATTCACCTTTGAGACAATTTTAGAGAGTCATTTTGGTGCATTCCCACGTGCTCAAGTGGTCATGGTTGCCTTAGAATTTGAATTGGACCATTTAGACCCCTTATATGACACCAAATGAGTCATTTTGCAACCCAATATCAAGATCTAACCAAATGAATAAATTTGTCCATGAACTTTGGTACACTTATAGATCTTATCTAGAGCTTTTTATGAAGCTAAGAACCAGATTATTTGGAGCTCTATGGAATTAATTATGAATTTCCAAATTTGCCATTTTTTGTTGAATTGATATAGGTGTTGTTCATATGGTTAGAAAATTTTGGCTGTCATTCGTAGGTCAAATAGTATTCAATGCTCATGAAATTTTATAGACATAAACTATATGTGGTTTTCATGGTTAGGAATTATTTTTTGTTCAAATTTAACATCTAAAGCTTTCAACAAGCTATGGTTTATTTAATTTTGATTTTTCTAGATTTAGTTATAAGTTTTCAAAATTTCTCCCGAAATATACCACATGTTGTATAAGGGAATGAGTGAAAAATTTGGTGTTTTAACTTGAAGTCTATAGATTATGTGATATTTTGATTTATTTGTGATTTCTATAAGTGGTAAATACTATAGAATGTTGTTGGAATATCTGCAGAGCCCACATAATGTGAATTGAAAATTTAAACCCCAACATAGCATGGTACAAATGCATGAATTTGTGGCCTTTCGTTGATTATTCCTACAAACATGTACATAATTACCTAGAATGGAAAAGTATAATGATAGAAAGTATATGGAATGACAAAGTGAATCTATTGGGACATTGGGTTCCACTTTTGCATTTTTGAAGAACTAGCATCATCTTCCCATGCACCATCAATTCCAACTCGCCTTGGATGTTCTTCATGCCTTACTTAATCTTCACGCCTTGCTTCATGCTTTCCATGCCTAGCTTGTTGCTCATCATGCCATGCCTATGTTCCTTCATCATTCCCTTCCTTTTTGAAAAGATTTGTCCTTGAATTTGTGGCATCAAAGATAGATAAATTAGTAACATTAAAAGTAGCACTAACATTACCATAGTTGCTTGGCAAATCTAGCTTATAGGCATTATCATTTATCCTCTCCAAGACTTGAAAAGGTCCATCTCCTTTAAGCTGCAATTTGAACTTTCTTTGTTCAGGGAACCATTCCTTCCTCATATGCACCCACACCCATTCTCCAAGTTCAAAAATAACCTTCACAAATCATTTTTGCACTAATTCATCCACTTACCTTTGGATCTCCTTGGTCTCCTTTGAATTGGCTCCATAGTAGTCTATTAGGGATTGAAGAACTTGGAATGAAATCTTTGTGATACTCAATACCTTTCAAAGGAGGCAACCCATTTGGTATCTTATTCAAAAACAAGTCACCAAATTCCTACAACAAAGACATAATACTAGAGGGAAAAGAGGGATCAAGTTCATTAGTAGAGAAATAAACATCCTTGTACATAAGCACAAAGACTTGCTCACTTGCCAACAAAGATCTCTTTACCTCTCTTTTTCTAATAAATAAACTCACTTTTTATTTTCATCTTTCTCATAACTCTCTTTCTTTTTCTTTTCACTCACACTCTTTTCTTTCTTTTCTCTCTTTTGGACTTTTTCTTTGGCTCTTTTTTCTTTTAATTTGCTACAATCTCCCTGTTCTCTCTTTTCTTTTACTTTCTCACCACTCTTTTCTTTTTCTTTCATTTTGCACTCTCTTTCTATCCTGAGCTAATCCTCATAAGCTTGTGATGACTCCTTAATTTTGGTATTATATGGCATATTTTATGATTGATTAGGGAGTCATTTGATCCTTTCTTTATAGATTTTGTATAAATTTTTTTCTAATCAAAGTAAATAAATAAAACATATCACTTGTAGTAATTTTTAATAGATTTAGGTCTTATTTTATTTTGATTTTATTCTCAAGAGAGGGATAGAAACCTGTTAGAAAGGAATAAAGAAAAGGAGGAGGCTGGAAAAATCAAGAACAAGCTATCTAAGTTTTCTTACTAAACTGAGGATGCCAATTTGCTAAAGTGAGTTCGCAACTTATACAAAATCTAAGGAACTAGCAATAGCACAAGCTGTGGCAAGAACACTTGGAGTCTAGAATTGATAAGTTGTCGCTATAGTGGGAAATGCTCTTCGCTATAGCAAGACTCATATACTAAAACATACAGTTTCGACTTTTAATTTTAAAACACGATGGGTAACTAGGGATTTGACATTCTGAGCCTGGGGGAGAACTTTTAAGGAGGAAAACACACAAGAAAGCTAGGATTTAGGGGCAAGAAGTTTTAGTTGAAGATTGAAGGCTAAATCAACCCTATAACACTGAGTTTTCTAATTTTATTTATTTCTTCTTCCACGAACTCTTGTTTCTTCGAATCTCTTATTTGGTTTGCAATGTTTAGAGCCATATATGGCTAGATTTAATAGATCTTAGGTTTACTTAAACCTATTGCCATGTAATGGAGATTCTGTGTAGTTAAATTGGTTTGATTATTGATTAGAGTGCTTAATCTGGTTACTTATATTCATTTAAGAGTTTGGCCACCTCTTTCTTGGATTTGGGGTTTGAGATTAGCTCTGGAGAAAGGAAAATCTTAATCGACTATTTTATTGAGCAATTTAGGATTAGGTTGTCCTAATTTTGTTCCTAGGTATAGAAACATATCTAAAAATCCTAAATGGTTTAAAAAGGATTGAGCATAATCAACCTAATTAATTGTGAGAAAAATCTATAATTAAATAGGATAGAAGTCCAAGTGACTTGAGAGACACTTAGGCTCACTTGAATTCCTTAACCTTTAGGTCATTAATTAACTAATTAAATGAGCAACTCAATTTTTGGTAATAAGGGGATAGGAACCTAAGATGCTTCTCAATGCTAATTCTTATTTAAACAATCTCAACAATCAGTTATTCTTTTAAGTTCATTTTTATTTTTTTCACTGCTATTTTGGTGTTTGTCTTGACTTAAACAAAAGTGATGGACGACCTTGATTCACTATACTACGTAATCGATTCATATGCTTGCAAAATCTATTGCAAAATTAGTGGCTATTAGCTTGCATAAGTCTAAGAGGAGTCAATACAATAATTTTTTCACTAAATGCAAAAGAATAACTATTCTTATATCCATCAAGTCTAACTTTTCTATCAAATAGCCATGGTTTAACACCATAATTCTAAGACTCCAGTCATACAATTTCCATGCCTCATATCATACTAGTTTTATGGGAGGCAGCATAATGGTATTGAAATTCATGAGTAAGTTGCATTTTGCCACAGGAAAAATTGCTCATTCAGTGTTCCATGGCCATATGGATTCTTCTAACTCATTCTCACATTTAAATACCTAAATGTAACATATAACAAGCTCAAAAAGTGGCCTATACCTCGAACAAAGGGAGCAACTACACAAAACATACTAGTGCAGCCTCAGATTAGTTTTCTAGATTTAGTGCCTAAATTTGAAAAATCATAACTAATTCTACAAAAATGGAAATCAATCACACTATACTATTCTAGAAAGATACAGATATCTAAATTATTCTAAAAATAAATATAGAGCACAAAAGAGGTTGATAGCTATAGGAAATTAATGGAACAATACCAGAGGTCAGCTATCATCCCTGGTACTAATCTCCAACTTTAAAAATTCATATCTCCCTTTTCAAAGGTCCAATTAGGGTGATGTCAATGGCCATGGAAAGCTTATCATGTATAGTTTATGTGTGTAACATTTCATGAGCATTGGACATTATTTGGTGCATGAATGACATAGTCTAAGTTTCTAACTATATGAACAGTACCTATATCAATTTAGTAGAAAAATGGCGACTTTGGAAATTCATAATTAATTCCACAGAGCTCTAAATAATATTTTCTTTAAATTTCCAAAAATATATAGATAAGATCTACATGTGTACCAAATTTCATGGACAAATTCGTTCATTTTGTTAGATCTTGACATTGGGTTACAAAATGACTCATTTGATGTCATATAAGGGGTCCAAATGGTCCATTTCAAGTTCTAAGGCAACCATGATCACTTGAGCATGTGGGAATGTACCAAAATGACTCTCTAAACTTGTCTTAAAGGTGCATAAGCCCATATTTCTCAAACTCACTCATCCACCCCATGCTATACATAAGAATGCATATGCTAGCTCTTGCCATTCAATACCCAATTCATGTTATCTCATGTATTTGACATCAAATCTCATTCATACATCATACATTTGGGTATTTACACATGCTCATTTAATTACATAACAATTTCATCATGGGATTACATCATATGCCATGTGTATCGCTATAAGAAAGTCATAACTAGGCAATTTCATATATTTTGATGTTAATCTTCTTCTCCTTGGCTTGGTGGCTTCCATTACCTTGCTCAATTGATTCACCTAGCATGTTAAGATATTGGAGAGGAAGGGATGAGATTCAAGAATCCCAATAGCTCATCTCCCTTTTAATCACACATAAAGTATGCAATACAAGCCTTGCATGGACATATTGAAACATGTGAGCATTCAAGAAACATCCTTAGCATTTGATCAAATCATATATAGTATACATAGGCTTATCAAGTGAGTGGATTAGTCTCACCCATTCACTTATAGATCTTAGACTTGCCTCACCCATTTCCTCTAAAAGGTTTTGACTCAACCTTACTCTTGAGAGTCAACATCACTCTTTAGAGACTCTTTACTTTGTCTCAACTAGGTTTAAGGGTTCTTGGCTCATCTTTACCATAACTAGAGGGTTCTTGGCTTTTCCACACTCAAGCAAACTAAGGCAAGCATATAAAACATCATTTGAGTGCAAAAAATATCATTATGGTTCCATAGAATAAAAGCTCATATTAAAATACTTTTTATTGCTCATAATATATATATACACATTCAAAGACAATGTAAGCACATATTCATGTATGAGAGAAGGTGGAGAGAGCTACCTTGCTTGCATTCACACACTTCTCCTTGAACCTAGAATCCCTTCCCTTAACCTCACACCCCTAAAATGGTGAAGATCATTTCTCTTAGCCTAGATAGATCATATGAAAGCCAATTATACTCTTGAATTAAATTCTAAGGCCGTATATTCACTAGAAAAGCTAAGTGTAACACCAAATCTTCTAGCTTATTTCATATTACCTCTATGTCTCATATCATGCAATTCATGAAGGAGTAAGAAAAATGACATTAAAATAATAAATTTCTTTGCGTTGCGTAGCGTATAAATTTTTTATTTAGTGTCCTGTGGATCATGTGAGCTCATATATCATATTCTCATATTTAATCACATACATACAACTCAATTCCATCACCAAAAGTGGCCTAAAACTCATGCAAGGGAAGGAAATACACAAAATTCATAGTTGCAGCCTCAGCCAGAATTTCCCATTTTATGTCACAAACTTTGAAACACTATAACTAATTCTAGAAAAATCAAAATCATGCATTCTTTACCATTCTAGAAAGCTACAGATGTTTACTTAATGATAAAAATAATTTCAAGTCATGAATATAACATTTGGACTATGTTTGACATCGAAAAAATTATAGAGGTCTGATTGGCTACTGGTACTGATATAGATTTCTGCTATACACTTCAAAAATGTCCAATTAATTCCACAACAATCCAATCAATGCCAATGATACCAATCTAAAAAGCTAAGGATGTTAGATAGAGGGGAAAAATAACTTTAGGCTAGTCTAGGCACGTCCAAGCCTAAAAAACTAATCAAACAATAACATAGGTCTAACTGGATGCTTAATACTGGACAGAAACTTCAAAAATTTATATCTCCCTCTTTAGACATCCAAATTAAGGGCTTCCAGTTGGTATTGGGAAGGTCTAGTTTCTTCTTGTAAAATTTCATGGCAATTGGACATCATTTGCCCTATGAGTGACGGAGTTTCATTTCAGACCAAAATGAACAGTGCATTGAACCAAAACCATAAAAATTTCTAATTTTGAAAATTCATCAAATATTTCATAGACCTCAAAAAATTCTACACTTTAGCTTCCTAAAAAGCTCTCAACAAGCTCTAAATGCATGCCAAATTTCAGACCAAGAAAATCTCATTTGGATAAAAAGTGGTATAGCTCACCAATATGGTCAATTTTGCTCTATATGAGATACCAAATGTGTCCAAATGGTCTCCTTTGATGTTTGCCACCCCTTGGACAAGTTCAAAAGAATGAATATGACTTGTATGAACTGTTCAAGTGGTTCCAAACCTCATGCATCTTAATTTGGCCATTCCACTTTCATTAATACACTAATACACTAAGCTATCAAGCAGCCAAACTTTCCATTTCTATTGATTTCATAGCACATATAGTCTATACAAGAGTCATACATCATTTTACATTCATACATGAGCTTACAGTTCAAAAATAATATATACAAAGCCACTTTGCCATTCATATGGCCATAAAGAGACAAAATCAAAACACTTTCTTGTCATATTTTCAACTTCCAAGTTATTGGCTCCTATTACCTTGTCCACTTGGTCTATCTAGCATGTTAGAACATTGAAGAGGAAGGAATAAGATTCAACGAATCCCAATAGCTCATCTCCCTTTCAATCATACATAAAAGATGCAAAACAAGTCTTGAAAATGCATGCATGGATATATTAAAATGTGTGAGCATTCAAGAACTATTCTTGGCATTTGAACAAGTCATATATAGCATACATAGGCTTGCCAAGTAAATGGATTAGCCTCACCCATTCACTTGTAGATTTTGGACTTGCCTCACCCATTTCTTTAAGATATTTTTGATTCAACCATACTTTTGGAAGTCAACCTCACTCTTGGGAGATCTTGGCTTTGTCTTAACCAACTTTAAGGGTTCTTGGCTCATCCTCACCATAGCTAAGGGTTATTGGCTTTTCCACACTTAAACAAACCCAAGCACACATAATAAACATCATATGAAAGCATAATGTAACATCATGGCACCATGGAATAAAAGTTCATCCTAGAATACTTTTCATAGCTTAAAATATACATACACACATTCAAAGACAAGTCAAGCATACATTCATGCATGAGAGAAGGAGGAGTGAGCTACCTTGGATGCAACCACACACAAAAATTGATGTCGAAAGAGAGAAAATAAAATAGAAAGCTTAGCCAAAATCCCTTGCTATTCTCTTTGAATTCAAGCTTCAACCAAGGTCCTCCTCCTAGCGAGTCACAAAAGGAAATTAGAGCTTCTTGGAATGGAGGATGATGGAGGAATAGAATGGAAGAGGTAACTATAACTAAATGGAATGGAGATAAGATAGAATAGATGGTTTACAGATGAATAATGGATGATGGATTGTGATGGATGGATGTCTCCTTTTTTATTCTGCCCTCATGTGCTTCATTAATCTTTCACGTGTTTTATTTTTTCATGTGCCCGTGCTTCCTTCTAATGCTTCTCATGTGGTCTGGATGGGTCAATGTACTAAAATGGGTGAAGAAAATTGATGTGAATGAATGGATGAGATGATCTAGAGCTGCCTAAGTTTCTATGATTACTTTTAATGATCACATGTTGCCTTCATTTCATACTTTTCCATGTGTTCATGCTTTCCTCCTATAACCCATAGCTTACGTGAGAGCTGCCCAGCTTTTTCCTCCCAGCTTTTTCATATGGTTCTCTTCATGCTATGTACATGTTTTTTCCCTCTTAATCCATGTAAGTTCTTTACGTGTTCATTCCGTGGCTTTGCATGTGTGTGTACTGTTCACGTGTTCTATAGCTTGAGTCTGCTTCTCACTTCATTCTCACATGATTCCTCTACTCATGCTGCTTTTCTCCAACCCTGCTCCCTCTTCTTCATTCTGCTCCACATTCTACCCTTATCTACATGTTTTTTTCTCTAGCTCATTTAACTGATGCTCCGTAGCTTCATATTCTCCTCACTCATGCTTCTGAATCTCTTTTTTTCTTTCATGCACGTGTAGCTTCCTCCATGCAGCTACTGCGTTAGAACTTGTGGCTTTCTTTCACTATTTTTGCATGTGTGTGTTTCTTGTGTATGGAATAGATAAACCAATGAAGTGGTTCTGTGGAAGGGCTAGACTCGTGGAGTGTGTGATGTGGTTGGTTGTGAAAATGGTGAGTGAAAAGGATGTGTATGTGCCTACATGTTAATGGAATGACTGTAACCTGTGGCTACTTCTTCTCTATTTTGTGTGTATTGCCATGTGAAATAGGAGTGCATTGAATGTATGTGCTAATCTTTCACTCCTTGGAACCCAAGCATGCTACTTATGAGTATTTGTTTCATATGAGTGTGTTGCAATGTGTGAGAGTGAAGCTATTATATGAATTTACATGGAAATGAAGGTGCTGTAACATGAGTGAAACCTTGTATGAAGGTGTGCTTGAGTGTTGCTTCCTCAACTGCTTCTTGTGCTTGTGACGTGAAAAGTTTAGGTAGCTGTTGTGTGTTTGTGAGCTATGTTATACCTATTTACTATATGGAGAAGTGTGTTCAAGTGAGTGTCACATGGATGTAGAGCTGCTATGTGAAATGAATGTGTGTAAATAATGCATGTGGGCTAGTCAACAAGAGAATAAAGCTTGTGCAAGACTCGTGTTGGTGCTGCTCCTTCCTTCTCTTGTTCCCACATTGATTTAAGCCTTTTAATCTCCAATTTTTAGATCCATTTAAACTCCAATTGCCCATTGAAAAGTCTGCACAAAAATAATGGGGACAAGTAAGTAGGAACAATTTACAAAATTATTTAAAAAGAAATTTATACATTAAAGTCAATCATTTTGTCATTTTATTCCGAAAGTGCAAAAAATGGCCATTAAAATCAATTATACTCTAATAAAATGCATTAAACCTTATTTAATTATTAAAATGCCTAAGTTTAAGGGAATTATTATATATAAAATTAGCAATTATCAATCAATTTTAGAGAAAACATATGCACTATGCAACTCATTAAGCATATTATCTAACTTAGGGATAGGGTAGCGATATTTTATCATTATTTTGTAGATGGCACAACAATCCACATACATCTGCCACTTGCCATCCTTCTTGGGCACAAGAATCATTGAGAAAACACATAGACTCAAGCTTTCATGAATAAAACCTTTCTTCATGAGCTCTTCAACTTTATGTTGTATTTCTTTAGTCTCCTTTGGATTTGCTCGATAAGCAGGTCTATTGGGGATAGATGCTTTAGGGATGAAATCTATAGGATGTTCAATGCCTCTCAAAAGGGGCAATCCATCAGGTATTTTCTTTAGGAACAAGTCACAAAATTCCTGCAACAAAGGCATAACACTAGCAAGTAAAGAGTGATCAAGATTGTCAATAGTAAGATAAACATCTTTATAAAGCAATAAGAAAGCATTTTCACACATAAGAGCTCTCTTGATTTCACCTCTACTTAAAAATAAACTCACTTTCTTTTCTTCATGCATTTCTCTAATTTTCTTTTCCTTTCAACTTAGCTCTCCTTTCTTTTGCTTCTTCTTATTTTTGACACTTGCACTCACTTTACCTTTCTTTTCTTGCTCTCTCATCTTACACTCTCTTTCAATTTTTAACTGATCCTCATATGCTTGAATAAGATGAAGAGGGGTTAACATAATAGTCTTACCATTAAAAAGAAATGAGTAATAATTCTTATATCTATCATGTTTTACCATTCTATCAAATTGCTAAGGCTTACTAAGCAACAAGTGACTAGCGTATATGGGTGCTATATCGCAAAGAACATCATCATGATTTACCAATAGAAAAAGAGATAAGCACCTGTTTCGTTACCTTTACCTCCCCACTATCGTTAAACCAATTAATTTATAAGGGGTAGGGTGCCTCAAAGTAAGCAAGTTCAGTTATCACCATCAATAATCAAACTACATACCTTCTTATGAATGAAACAGCTAGTATGGAAAATATGCTCACACTACTTTACCTCAAGATCTTCTTTAGGTTAAATGTTGAGAGCATGCCTAGCCATAAGGACTTCACCATTTATAGCTCCAATCAACTCTAAGTCAAGGGTGGCATCTCATTCTCCTCAAACTCACTATTAGCACTAGTCACATCACCATTCTTAAGAATAATCATAGTTCGTTTGTTAGGGCATTGAAAAGCAATATGACCAAAACTATTACATTTAAAACATCTAAGTTTAGAATAAGTAGGATTGGAAGAAGAGGAAGGTTTTGAATAAGTTTTACCTTTAACCTGAGAGCATTTTACCTTACTCTCCTCCTTAGACTTGAAATCAATCTTTGGCTTGAAGGGACTTTAGAATCCCTCCAAGCACTTGAGCTAGATGTCACTTTCAACTTTTGTTGGGCCCTCAACTATTTTTCCACCTTAATAGCTCTATGCAAGAATTCCTCCATATCCAGGTAATTGTGTAAATCAACTTTGACAACTATATTAGGATTCAAGCCCTCAATGAATTAGGTCATGGTTGGTTCCCAGTCTTCCTCCATATTTGCCTTAATCATGGCAATCTCCATTTCTTGATGGTAATCTTCCACACTCATGGAACCTTATTTCATCTTTTGGAGCCTCTTATGCAATTCCCTATAATAGTGACTAAGGACAAACTGCTTTAACATGATAGTTTCATCTCTCGCCAACCACGAACAAGACCTTCACCTGTACATCTTTTGGTGAGTAGGAGTTAATCCCACTAGATGCTAGCATAATTAGTAAACTCCACTGCATCGAGCTTTACTTTCTTCTTCTAAGTGTAAGAGTGGCACTCGAACACATGCTTCACTCTTCTTTCCTATTCCAAGTACTGGTCTGAATCATTTTTCCCTGGGAATGATGAAATCTTCATCTTGATGTTTCCAATACCACCATCCTTATTGGACGATGATTGTCTTCCTCTTTAAGTATAGGACTCCTTAAAGTTAGACTCAGCATCATCATCAAGCTCCACTTGAGCTCGCCTCCTATAGGTCCTCCCATTGGAAGAAGAGTCCACATGATCTGATCTGGCACTAAGTTTTTTAAGAATTCCTTAGACAGCTCTAATCCAAACTTTCATGTCAAAGTCATTGTGCTTAGATTCTCTAGATATCCTGAAATATTAATTTGAACAAAAACATGCAAAGAAAGATATAGGACCTCGCAACTCACTAGCTTATGTATTTACACTCAAGAATAGCAATCCATTTGTGTTTACTCTAAAAAATTTGGCTTTTATCAAGATGGTACACTATAGCCTTTTACCATTCAACAATTTTCTTTTCACAAGTGTTTTAAGCAAGTCACAAGCAAATCAAAAAGAAAAGATTAGATTAATGGCATTCATAAGTAAGAGTTTCTAAACAAAAGCAATCCTAGACTCATAACAACAACCACACAAAAGGAGGTGTGTGATGGAAACAAGTGACAAGCAATTGACACAATAAAAGCAACAAAAGGGACATAAAGAAGAAAGGGAAAAGAGGCAAAATGAAAGAAAGAGTAAGGAAACCAAACTTCACCTAAACCTAAATTGAAAAAGTCAATAAGGGATGGAAAAACAAGGATCCACAAGGTTTGAAAACAAAGAAGAAGAAAAGATAAGTTAGCTTTAAGATTTAGAATCAAAATCAAAAGAGGAGATATGCTAACTTAGGAACAAGGAAATGAAGTAGGGAAAGAATATACCTTGTGGCAATGACAATAAGGTGGTGCACAAAGAAGAATGAAAGGAAACAAGGTGAAGTGAAAACAAAATCAGCAAAGAGAAGCAAGGGGGAAATGAAAATTTGAAAGGAAAAAGAGGACCTTCCACCAAATGTAAGTAACCACCTTTTATGTAATACAAATCAAACACCACAAATATGGAAATTCTTCCTACACTTACAAATCAAGAGTTAAAGGAAACAACACAAACTTGGAAACCAAGGAAGCGAGAAAAAGAAACCATTAGACTTTGATGAAGAAATAAGGAAGATTATACCTTAAAACTTAAAAACAAACTCTTGCATAAGCTTGGAAAATTTTTTAGCAAACATAACCTTTCAATTCTGAAATTTTACACACTCAAGTGACACTTGTCTTATTGTACAAAATAGCCACAGACAAAATCAGACAAGAAGAAGTCAGAGATGATGAAATTTCAAAGGCTATAACTTATGGTAGAAATCTCCTATTGTGGTGTTTCTAAAACAACAAGATAGAAGAGATCTTGAACTATGAAATTGACATACTACATGTTGAAAATCTCAACTAGAAACACCAGAAACAATTGCTAGAAAAACAAGATGAAACAGACAGCAACACAGCCAAGAAGAAGAAAAGGGGATGGACGAAAGTTTGAAGAGCATGGAAAAGAGTTACCTTTGAAACTAGCAAAACCTTGATTTGATACCAAGATGATGCAAGACCCTTTAGGAACTTTGTCCTAAGAACCTTGGCACACAAGTTGATCACCAGGGATCACTACGTCTTACATGAAAGTAGAAACACACAAAGGGATTGTTGGTTGGAGGTAGAACCTTAAAAGAACTTGTCTCTTAGAACCCTAGCAAATGGAATCACAAAGGATGACTAATTCTTTAATAAGTCACATGAACTCTTAGAGAACACAAAGAAGCAAAAGTCTTATAGAAAATTGAATAATACTCAAATTCATTCATAAGATAAACATGGAGTACAATAGAGAGCCTTTTATAGGCAAAGGTTCCAAAAGTCTAAAACCCTAAAAATAAATGCTAAAATTCGTAATTAATTATTTAGCATTAAATCAACACCATTTACATGGTCAAAATCTAATAAAAAATCTCTTTAAATGGTGCCTCAAATCAAGGAATAAGATTAGGAAACTAATTTCAACTTAATCTCCAAGAAAAGATCTTTAACTAAGTCCTAAAAATAATAAAATAAATAAAAAAAAAAATTTATTAAAAAAAAATCTAGCCCAAAACTAATAAGTCCTTTTAAGTTGACACATGGGATGCACATGCTTCATTAAAAATCACATAGTAGGTACACAATTCTTAATCTCTTGCAATTGGACTCGCATTGGGCCTTAGTAGTTCTCTTGTAAAAAGGTCAGCATAATCATGCCTTTTATATCTTCTTGGGCCCTCTCTTGACTCAAATGAATGGGCTCTAAATCATGGAGCCTATGAATTAAACAATTCAAGGCCTTTTTAATTGCTTTGGCCCTAGCTCTCGTTGTTGGGCCTCCTATGCTTTGCAATGGATCCTTAGGCACCTTTAACTTGAACTCTTAGACTCTAATTTGCAAAACTCATCCTTAGGTTTGAAGCTTAGCACCATATCCTCCATTAGGTCTAGTCCATGCTCAACAAGCTCTCTTGCTGCTACTACATCACCATATCAGGGGTGGTGCTTTAGTTGATTTGACTTCAAAGGCAGCCCGTGGTCTTATTTCTAAAATAGCTTAGAATGGTCTACAATTTGCTACTAGGATCGTGCAACTAGTGAGAGGAATTAACAAGACTTATGCTCCCTAATATGATTAGACCTAATAGAAGATGCAAAACACTTTGGATGAGCTTTCCTCCATGGTGAGACAAATGGCTTTAGTTTAGAGGCAAAGTGTTCTCCACAACAAGTCTTTACATCTACATCTTTTATTGATCCTATGTGTGGTATATGCTCTCTAGTCACACATTCCACTGATCAATGCCCACAATTAGACATTAGGATGGAGACTTGTATTGGGATCTTTCCAGGAAAGCCAATGCAACAAGGACAAACTTGATATGATCCATACTCCCACACTTATAATCCAAGATAGAGAAATCACCCAAACTTGAAATATGGAGGAGGACAACAGCATCAAAAGTATAATGTTGCAGGGCCATCTGCACAACCCCCATAACCTAAGAGGTAGTCTATTCTTATATAGGAAGAGTCTAATAAGGGAAATAGCCTGAAAGATATGATGAAACAGCTTATGGATAGGCTTCAACAAAATGAAATTCAGCATAGACAAGAAATGCAGAGTATTCAGACACAAATTGATCAATTGGCAAGTTTAGTGAATGATATGTAAAGTCAAAGGTCAAGGAAATTACCTTCACAAACAATGATTAACCCTAGAAGCATAATGTCAGTGCTATCAATCTTAAGAGTGGGAAAGAAGTTCATGGGTTCTCAGATACTAATACTATGGATAGGTCGACGTTAGCCAAAACATACATCGCACTAGATGAGCTTGAAAATGAAGAGGAGCCAAAGAAGATTTTACCTTTCCCCTGTAGACCTACCCAAGGGAAGAGACAAGTTGAAGCAAAACTTAAGAAGAGATTCATGAGACTTTCAATAAAGTTAAAGTCAATAAACCCTTGCTAGAAGCCATTAAGAACATTCCTAAATATGCTAAATTTTTTAAAGAAATGTGTACAAGCAAGAGGCGACTAAGGGAATGAGAACACCAATTTTGGAAAGAAAATGTTTTAGCACTTATATAGCCTGCAATGCCTACCAAGTGTCAAGATCTAGAAACTCTTACAATACCTTACACTATTGGAAATCTTAACTTTTTTAATGCTTTAAGTGATCTTGGTGCTGCTATTAATGTAATGCCTAAATTAGTGTATTCATCTTTACAAGTAGGAGAGTTGAAACCAACTGGAATGGTTGTGTAGCTTGCAAACTAGAGTATGGCTTATCCTTCAGGAATGTTGAAAGATGTCTTCGTTAAGGTAAAAGATTAAATATTTTCAACTGATTTTATGTTCTTAACATGGAAGATGATAGATATAGGTCTCATGGTCATGCACCACTCATTTTAGGTAGACCTTTCTTAAAAATAGCCAAGACGATCATAAATGTGCATAAAGGAACTTTTTCCATGGAATTTGCTGGCAATGTCATACATTTTAATATTTTTGATGCCATGAAGCACCCATGTGATGATCATTCTATTCTTGGTGTGAGTTTGATTGATATGCTAGTTGATGATGCTAGTACTGAGTTTAGGGATAGCATGTTGACATTTTGGTCTCACTAATATACCTAGCACATTTATGAGGTTAATGAATCATGGTTTGTGTGCATTCATATGCAAGTTTGTGGTAGTTTACTTTGATGATATTCTTATGTATAGTTCACTTTGCATGAGCATGTAGATTAGTTAAAACAAGTCCTTAAAGTTCTAAGAAAAGAAAGGTTGTTTTGCAATTTAAAGAAGTGTGATTTTTGCACTAACAGAGTCCTTTTTCTTGGTTTTGTTGTGAGTGCCAAAAGAATGAAAGTGGATGAAGAAAAGTTCAAAGCCATTTAACATTGGCTGACCCCTACCACTATCAAACACATGAGGAGCTTCTATAGACTTGCAAGCTTTTATAGAAGGTTTATAAAGGACTTTAGCATATTGGTAGTCCCATTGAACGAGTTGACAAAGAAGAATTGGCACGAACCCACAAGGATTAGATCCTTCGAATCCACAACTAATGCTAAAGTATACACATCCTAAGAAAGCTAAAAAAAGGTCTAGTGATCCACTTGGAACCCTTGAACATAGACGAATAAGAACCCTGAGTGTTGGAAGATGCCACAAGGTTGATCAAGCCTTGATAAGTATGATAGTTCTATGAAGAACCTAAAAAAAATCACTCACAAGTCTGGAATTTACTAGAATTAAAACTTTGTTCATTCATTCAATCTAATTCAAATGAAGGTAGAATACACGTATTTATAGTGTAAGTCAAATATGCCTGTTGGAGAAAAATTAGGAACTAACTACATAATCCTAATTAAAAGACCTAGAAATTGGGAATACAAAATAATCAAATCTTTTTAAAAATAGAAAAGAAAGAAAATCTGCCTACTTTATCTTAATTTTTGTCCTAATACAGAAATCTTCTAGAAGGTAGCATTTTAAACCCATAATAGCATTATTTAAGCCCAATTGAGCTAATCTATGCATAATCCTTGGCCTAAGCTCTTTATTTTGCAATACTCTAACCCAAAATAACTCTCGCAGCTCCATCTTTAGCCCAAATAATATTAGTGACATTTAGATTAATGCTTGGATCAAATTTATCAAAATTTTGCTTAACCCAAGTCTCTTGAACTAGTCCACTCAGTGTTTCTTTAAGTCTTTAAGTCCTAGCCCTTGTGATAGATCCAATTGGAAGATGCAAAGGATTATTTGAAAATTTTGAATCAGCTTGTTCTTTTGAGCTTGCTAACTTTGTCCCATGATTCACATAATCCCCTCTCTTAAAAAGGATTCATCCTCAAATCTTCACCTACATCAAAAGGAGATAAATCAATAACATTAAAAGTAGCACTAACATTATACTTACCAGGAAAATCAATTTTGTAGGCATTGCCATTAATTTTTTCAAGAACATGGAATGGTCCATCCCCTCTAGGAGCCAATTTAGATTTCCTTTGAGCTAGAAACCTCTCCTTTCTCATATGCACCCAAACCTAATCACCAGGCTCAAAAGTAATAGGCCTATAAAAGCTAGCCAAACCATGAAAACTTTTTACCTTTATAATGTTTGTAAGTGTTGGCTATTCTTTTATTGCTCTCATATTTTCCTCACCAACTTCTACTCCTTTAGAACTCACCACAAAAGCAAGCAAAACAACCTTATTCATGCAAAAACTACATTTCTTAATGTTAGCATACAACTTTTCCTTTCCTGAAACATCAAGCACATGATGCAAATGATTTAGATGTTCATCAAGACTTCTAATATATATCAAATTTTCATCAAAATAAACCATAACAAACTTTCCAATGTATGCACGCAACACATGATTCATTAATCTCATGAAAGTGCTAGGTGTATTAGTTAGCCCAAATGGCATGACCTACCATTCATACAGTTTATGCTTTGTTTTAAATGCAATTTTCCACTTGTCCCCTTCTAATACGATACACTTACAAAACTTGTCCAAGGTACCTCTTTTTTTACTACATTACCTGGATCATGCAAGATTCAAGAACATAATCACACAAATAAAAGGCAATCACAAAGAAAAAAACCATGCATAAACAAAGATAGTTAGTCAGAAAGCATAGACCCTAAGAGAACCCGCCTTTGGAACCTACCCTTTGGGATGCCACAAAGGGGACCAATCCTTTGATAAGCACGAGTTAAATTCACTCTATCACTTAAGGAGCAAGAGGAACCTCACAAGAATAGAACTTAAGTCCTGAAAAGAAAACTCTCTTAATTCATCTTATTGCTCTTTTTCCAGGTACATATAAGGCCTTTATATAGGAAAAAAGAGACCTAAAACTTTCTAAAAATAATTCCCTAAAGGTGGCACCATTTATTACAAGAATTTGGAAAGTTAAGAATGGAACTATAGAAAAAAAGAAAGAAACTAACTTATTCTTGAAGCATAAGTTTCGACCACATGGCTTTATTCAAACAACTAAAATAGAAACATTCTACATAGTCTAGAACTTGATGATCACATGTAATGCCTCTTCTACATACCCATTTTTAGCTATTTATTTATTTATTTGGTGAGAAATTTCTAATTTGAGTTTAATTACCTTTTCTATGTTAATTATTCTTTCACAATAAAATCTAATTAATGGCGTAGCGGAATACAAAAATAACAGAAATAGACTGTGATTCATAAAAACTAGTTTAAGGGTTCCATCATAAAGGAGTGCAGTCATACAGATCATATCACATCAAAGGGGATCTATCCCATAACTATCTAAAAAGAAATCCCCAGATAACAAAATGAACTAAAAAGGTTAGTCCCCTATGTCCACAAAAAGGTCAATGTCAATGATTAGGCCACTACTCATGCATACAAAGGAGTATGAGGGTTAAATCTACCCACTCGGAATGTGTGGGATTCAAGCTCCCCTGAGGACACAAAGTACATTGTTATAGCATGAACAACATCATCACATGACATGATGTGTATGTTGTGGATGATGAAATCCCATCCCTAGAGTGGGAACTGGATCCACTGTACCTAGAATTCTAGTGTCACACGGTAAATTAGCATATAAGAAAAGTATAAACCACAACAGAGTGAGAAATAATTTTCTCAGTAAGATAGACAGGATTAATACCACATAATACCTATGAAGAAGAGTCAAGTAGTAATTTTAACAGATAACAAGTAATATAAATGGAAGGCTTACAAAAACAATTAATTTACTAAACAATATAAACAAAGAGATATACTTGTTAGTTATTAATGTGAATATAAAATAGGAAAGTGAATAGACATATTGCATCTAAAAATAGAACATGAATAAAATACAAGAATTATCTCAACGTAATTAATATTCAGCAGTTGCAAGATATTCACGAGATTTCCACATACATAGAATATAGAAAATATAACAAAACAATATTTATTCCCTCTTAACCATTAGGCCTTGGAGACTGCTAGGCCCAACACTCAGATCATGTTGCACTAGCTTTGGCATGCTCAAGCCCAGCTCATGTTACACTGCCACAACATAACAAGCTCACCCCTGCTTCCTTTATTGAGGCATCTCCCAATGGGTATGCAAGGAAAGTCATATAAAAATATCACAATAATATGTCATCCAAGCCATCATTTGATCAAGACATAATAGGTGTATTTAGGAAAGAACTACCTTGTACAACTCTATGCATAAATAAATAATCCCGAGAGCGTAACAACGTACTAGAGTCCAAAAAATTATATTTAAATATTTAAAATTACCTTTTCAATTTTTTAAGTTTAGATTTGTCCTGGGGCCTATCCGATGTTCAAAATAATCCATAAATCAAGGTCTAACTTCAAGGTATAAATAGAGTCCAATATAGCCATAAAAAGGCTTATTTAGTTATACAAAAGGCTCAATAAAGCCTAATAAGTCCAAAATAGGTCCAAAATATCCAAATAGCCCTCACCTATCCTAAATAGTATTTTAGATATTTTTAAGTGTCTTTTCTAATTAAAATTGGACATCCAACACCACTATAGCTACCCAGTGGCTAACTCTGGCACACACAAGACCCTTGAATAAGGCTACTCTGCCATGGCTACTTTGCCATATTATATATAATGGCCAGTCTTTTACCAAATAACTCGTACTCATGAAATCAAGCAGTAAATAGTATATTATCCATGTCAAGAAATCAGACAACATATCAGCACAAAAAACAGTGCAAAATCTAGAACACATGTTATCACATATTCCATTCTTGATATAACGCTGTGTAATTTTTCAACTATCACAAATGAGCTCCAAAATTCACAAAATAAATATTAACATAATTCAGACAGTACATAGAACATATTAGGCTACAAAAATCATCCAAAACATATCAAATAACATAAGTAAAAATTTAAGAACTTCTTGGTCAACACTTTTTCTCAAAAATTTGACTTTTTATATAATGATCCATAAATTACCAAAATTTCACCATAGGCCTTATTTTTCATGTAGATTAACCTAATTCGGTTGGATTTAAGAAAATTCTTCCTTTGGTATGTGTACATATGTTAGCCAAACCTACGCATCTAGAAAGACATATGATTTTGCTTCATTTTCATGTCACTAAATAGCCACACATACATATTCAAGGGAGATAAACAAAAGCCTCAATCAATTTCTAGAGATTTTATATGTATTCTATAATTTTCTCAAGTTAAGATTTTGGGGTTTTTTGCCAATTTCTTCATGAAAATCAAAGCTATATTAATCTTCCTCTTCCTTAGGCTTTCTTCCATTACTTCCCCATTTATTTTCTCTTCAATTTCTCCCATGGCATCTTGAAATACAAAGCTTCTTGATTTATAGAAAAATTGTCAAGAGTAGGAATTATCTTGAATCCATAAGCCATACATGTGATTTCTCCATCTTTTCTTGGCTTGAATTCATGGAAACAACAAATTTTCCCATTTTCTCTTACTATGGCCGAAAGTTAAAAAGGAAGAGAAGAGAAAAATTCTTGGAGAAAAATAGAAGAAAAACTAAGAATAAGAAAGTCTATCTATGTTACCTTGATCTCACAGTGTTAGATTTCTCCCAGTAGCTTTTCTTTGTCTTTTCCTCCCCCCTTTTCTTCTCCTTAGGCTAAGCTTCTCCTCCTTCTTTTCCTCCTTGTCTTGGCCAAATTTGTGTGTGTATTGTGTGTGAGAGTGGCGTGAAGGTGTGTGGGTGTTTTGTATATATTTTAGTTATAATTGATTGGTTAAGATTTAATAACTTTAAGGTGGAAGATCTTGGCCTTTAGATTACATGAATAGTTAGGATTTAACCTTGAAATAAGAGATTAAATGTAGGCCTTTAGATTAGATCAAAGGCTGTGATTTGATTGTGAAAAGGTAAAGAAATCTAAGCCATTGGATGGCATCAACAGTTTAGATCGTATCACGTTTTATAGACAAATATAGCCGTTGGATTACCATTGTTACTTTTTCGTAATGTATGAAGATAGGATTGCATTTAATGCTGCTTAAGTTAGCGTCTATGTCATGCTGATGTTAGTGGTAACTTTTTCATAATGCGTGAGATTTTTAAGATTTGCTAACGTAAGTCTGCGTAATCGCTCAGTAGTTCATGCAGTTTCCAGAATTCTGTTCCAACTTCCAATTTCTTCTTCACACATGGTATCACATCATCACTCTCTCTCTCCTTTATGGTGTCACATCAGCACCTTCCCTACTCTCTATGCCATGTCAGCTCTTCCCTAGTTAGAATTTATAAAATTGCCACTGTTTTGTAAGTTTTTTGAAATATTTTATTTAATCTGCATTCTCAGAGTTCTCTATTATATTTTGATATTTTTTGGACCTATGTGGGTCCCATTTAATGTCTTCAACCATATATTTAAATATTATTTATTTTCTTGACATTTTATTATTTTAGGGTCCAAATGATCTTTTTGTCCCTGGTAATGACACGACAGACAAGCATCTCTGTTCATTTTTTGTTTATATCTTCTTCTTTACTCCATATTTCTGGATTCTATCACCACTACCTAGTAGATTTTTCTACATAGAATTTCCTGAGACAACTAACTCGAGTTTAGGGTTTTAGTTCGTCTTCGTGTAAGCTTGTAATCGTTTTGAGCCATTTTTTGGTCCTAACGAATTCAGAATTTTACATAACAAATTTTACAATTTTCTATGCATTATTTCCTAACTATTGATTTATATATTGGACTAGTTCTAAACTCCTCTTCCTTCAAGAAAAATTATCAAAGTTCATCAAGGTGACAAATGATGATTTTGCCCCTGGGTCCCCTAGACCTCCCTAAAATCTCAAAAATTCCTATGGGTCCTATTCAGCTTATCCTTCTCATATACGAAGCTATGTCGTTCAAATTCTTCTTATTAAAGCTTAATAAATTTATTACATAAAATACTAAAAATTAGAAAATCTTAATTTTAGGGATGTTACATTACATGCTAATCATACGAGGCTTCAAGTAAGCTCTTCCAATTACTCCTATTAGGCCTTCAACACCTCGTAAAGGATCTTTAGGCACATTGAACTTGAATTCTTGGACTTTAATAGAAGAATTTCATTTAGCTCCTTTGTAATGTTTGATTTTCATAAAAACAACAAAAACAGATACGTTTTCAAAGTAAGTCCCTTAAAATGAATTGGTTAAGGTCTAAAAAAATTAGAATAATGATCTAGACATTAAGTAATGAAATTAGGAGGCTAGAGGTATCCTGAAACAAAGGCTAAAATAACTAGACAAAAATTAACGAAATTTTTACATAATATAATGGCATTTTCATAATTTTAGAAAAATTTTGGAATACTTACATGAGAGATTTTTAAATGGAAAATTTGAGTTCTCTGGGGTTCTAAGAGGCCCTGAAAACCATGGGAAGCCTAAGATAGTTAAAACCCCTCATGTATACATTTTTTAACGTCAGTTGACCTAAACTTTGCCCTTCCTTTGAAAAGGTTTTAGCTCCAATTTGAGTATTTCCAAAGACATTTTATAAGATTTAGGACCTAAATTTTATGATGGAAAATATGGTTCTAAAAAAGGAGCTAAAACGAACTAGAAACAAAAATGCCAAGTTTAATAGACATAAATGGAATTTTTGGAAACAATTCTTAAACCCTACCTATATATACCCCACCCCCACTCTTTTCTTCATCTGGTTGATTTCATTTCTTCCCTAAGCCAGAGAAAGGACTAAGAGAGTGAGACGCATAAGGGAGGAGAGAAAGGGAAAAGAAAAAGCAAGTGGAAGATATGGATTTTCACGAATTTTCTTAGTTTCTCCTTAGCAAACTTCTTCTCCTCCTTTTTCTCTTTTTTCCCATGGGTTTATTGAAAATTTTGGGTCTATTTTGAGGTCAGGCCAAGAGGGGAAATTTAGAAATTCAAGAGAAAAAGCCAAGCAAAGAAAAGAGCAAGCAAAGGAAGCTAAGAAACCAAGGTAATTTGCTATGTTTTAAGCTTGTTTTTCCATTGGCTTCCTTTTATGTATTTTGACCTATATATGACCAGCCAAGAAGAGTTGAATTTCTAGCCAAACCAAGAGTGAATCTTAGGAAAATGAAGGAGAAGAACAAGAATATGTAAAGAAAACAACCAAACAACCATAGAATGTTAAGATAGCAAAGTTAGGGTTTCAAGTGCTTAACCAAATTCTATTTTGATGTAAGAGTTCTTAGGCCAAAATAGATGTTTGGATGAGCTCCTAATATCCCTAGAAAGCTTCTCACATGCATCTCGTATCAAGAAAACAAAATAAACTCCTTGTTTCCTCTCATAGTCCATAGCTTTAGTGTAACACCATACTTTTCTAGCTTATTCGATACTATTCACATGCTTCAAACCATGCATCTCACTTAAGGAGCAAGAAAAAGGTAATAAAATAATGAATATTTTAGCGCATAGAGTATGAAATTTTTCTTTCGGTGTTTCATGGACCATGCAAGCTCATGTATCACATTCTCATATTTAATTACATAGATACAACTCATTTCCATCACCAAAATTGGCCTAAAGCTTGTGTATGACAAGGGAATACATAAAATCCATGGTAGTTATTTCGGCCAGAAATTTTCCTTTTCTATCACAAACTTTGAAAAATCATAACTAATTCTAGAAAAATTGAAATCATGCATTCTTTACCATTCTAAAAAACTACAGATGTCTACTTTATGCTAAAAATATTTTTAGACCATGAAACACTACACAGAAGATGTTTGACATTCAAAAAGGTGTAGAGGTCAGACTGGCTACTGGTACTAATATAGATTTCTACTACAAATTTCAAAAATATTCAATTAATTCCAAAAAAATTCAATCTATACAAATGATACCAATATGGAATGTAATACCCCAAAATTTTTTAAGGTGTTAATCATAAATTTAGACTAATTAAGGATAATTATTAGAGAATAATTGGGTAAGCTATATGAATAGAAAATTATAGAGAAATAAGTTATTAATATGGGTTTAAGATTTCAATTGGATTAAAGCTTAATTTGGGCCCAAAATTAATTTAAGTAAGCTAGGGATAAGGATTTATGGAGGTCTAATAATTTTACGTGCAAGTCCAACTCTTTATCATGAGACTTAGGCCAAGAGAGATCACCTAGCAATGACCCAATCTAATTTAGTGAAATAAAGGCCCAAGACCCAATTTACATGAGCCCTTATAGTTGGCCCAACACACATTATGCAAACCCAAATTGAATTGACTCTTGGAACTTGGCCTAACCCAATCAAATTTTTGCAGCTCAACTCATGAAATAAGGCGCAACAAGCATAAAAATATGAACCTATGAGAATTTGGGCCTTTAGGTCAACCTATAACCCATTTGGGACCTAACTTAAACCTAACTAAACCTAAAATACACTCTCCTCCCCATTCTGCAGAAAAAACATAAGAGGCGAAGCAAAATTTGGAGGTTTAGAGGAAGGCTAGGGTTTGTCTGCATTTCTCCACCATTTTTCACTTCTAGAAGAAGATTTGGCCAAGGTAATCTATATAAAACATGTCCCTCTCATTCTCCTCTTCATTTTAATCTGATTGGTTTGTCATTTTGAGAAAATTTCATATCTTCTTTGGATGAAATATAGTTCTTGGATGATTGTTGTAAGATTTTTAGAGTTGGAGGTTAAATGAATGATTAGGTAAGCATTTCCCTTCTATTTTGTGTATGATTTTGCTAGAAAATGTCCCTAAGGGTTGATTTTTCATAATAGGTTCTGCTATTGTGCAAAATTACAAGGAGATGAAGGTGAAAAATTGAATTTTCTGGGCTTGATGACTTAAATCCGAATTTGGGAATGTCCCATAGTGTGTTCTTGGTAGTTGAGGCTCAACTCAGTCCATTTAACCTCTTAGATGTATGGGTAAGTGATTTCTCTCCTTTTACGAGATGCATGTACTAAATTCCTCATTTGGACTGACTTTTGATACATGGCTTGTATATGTGCGAAAATGGAGATGTGGGGAGTGAACCATCGTGAGCTTTAATGTCTTGACCTTGAATTGGTGCAATTGACCCTTTAAGAAGCTAGGTAAGTAACTTTTAGGTAGCCATTGGTAGTTTAAGCCTTTGGGTATATAATTTATTACTAGAAATGATGATGATTATACTTGTTTTAGGCTTGGTGTGCATTTGAATTATACTAGTAGCTAGAGGTAGAGTAATTGGCTTCATTGAGGTAACCGGGATTAATTTCCCAATTCCATGTATATGTTTATGTTAATTTGATATTGTTTGCACATATATGATTTTGAAGTACTAAATAATTGGTTGACTACTTGAATTATTATTGTGATTAGACCTGGTGAGTCCATGGTGGAGCTATGGTGAAATGTTAATGAAGCAACACCCCTCAAATAAATTCTAGGCTTCATTCTTTCCTCTTAAATATGATTCTTGACTCCTTTTAAGCCTCTTGGAGTTATCACACAATTAAAACAAATAGCCTAACTACATGTTGCTTCTTTAGGTCATAATATAAAACCTAAAGTACCAATTCACTTTCTATAAGTTTTAAATTTTTCCCAAGATCTCCTCTCATTTTCATTCATCATATATGACTCAAGAATAGGCTTAGAAAAATTTAAAACTCTCCCTAGCTATCCTTTCCTTACTTGGTCGAGACATAGGGCTTATTGGCCTTCATGGAGCTTTTTTTGTTTTCTCAAGGGAAGAAGCACATGGGGAGCCTCTTAGGGATCTTGGGAGCTCATTTAAACTCTTATTTAGGCCTAAGAATCATCATACAAAATTATATTTCACAAGGTACACACAAAACCTTAGAATTTGTATCTTGAAATCTAATGGTTTTTTGTTAATTCCCTTTGCATATTCTTAATCTCCACACCCTTTTTCCTTAGATTCATCCTTGGTTCTGCCTAAAAATCATATCCTCCTATGGTTCCTAGGGTTTGGCGAAATCGAGAAGGAGGGAGGATGAAGATAGCAACCATAGGAAGAGAAATTACCAGTTTCCTTGCTTGTTCTTACTTGAATCTTGCTTTCTCCAAGCTCCTCTCTTCAAATTAGAAAATTCCCTTGAGTTTCTCCATTAAATCAGATTTATAAACTCCATTTTAACTAAAGGAAATAAGGGAGAATGAAGGAGAAGAGGTTTGGATGGAAGAAATCATGGAAAACTACCATGGAAGCATACCTTTAAGCTTAGAATTCTCCTCCTCCTTCTTCCTCTCTTGTGTGCCCAAAACCCTAGCTCTCTCTTCTGAAATTAGGCAGAAAATCCTGAGTCCAAATAAGGGAGAAAGTGAGGTGCCACCTATATATAGAGGTAGGAAAGTGACTTTTTCAAAAAATTTTATTTTGCCCTTCATTCTTTGCATTTTCGTTTCTCCCTTTGTTTTAGCTTCTTTTTGAGAACCTTCTTTTCCATTATAAAATTTAGGTCCCTAATTTAGTAAAATGCCTTTGAAATCACTCAAATCAAAGCTAAAATCTTCCCGAACGAATCCATCAAAGTTTGGGTATACTAATGTTGGAAAACGTCTATCGGAGCGTATTTAACTGTCCCAGGGCTTCCCATAGTTTTCAGGGCCTCTGAGAACCCTGGAGAACTCAAAACTTTCATTTAAAAAGCCCTCCTGTGTAAATTCCAAAATTTGCTCAAAATTACGAAAATGCCATTACATTTCATAGGTTTTCTATCAAAATTTATTTTTTCATTCTAACTCTATTTTTCCTTCCGTCTGAGGCTAGGATTCTCATTTTTAGGAGTCTAGAATGTTACTCAAATTTTTTTGGACCTTAACTAATTCATTTCAAGGGACTTGCTTTGATAACATGCTCGTTTCCGTCATTTAACAAAAGTTGGACATTACAATTCTCCCCCTTTTAAAAAAATTTCATCCTCGAAATTTAGATAACATACCTCATAGGAAAAGTTTTGGATATTTCTTCCTCATATCATCCTCTAGTTCCCAAGTAGCCTCTTCAGGAGATAACCCCTTCCAAACCACTTTTACCAGCAGTATCGTCTTATTCCGTACTGCTTGAGTCTAACATCCACGATTCGATCTGGTGATACTATGTATGATAGATCATCCTGTAACTACATATTCTTATATTCTATGACATGTGAGGGGTTAGGCTGGTACTTTTTAAGTTGGAAAACATGGAATATATTGTGTACTTGGCTTAGGTTTGAGGGAAGGGCTAGTCTGTAAGCCACAAGTCTTACTTGATCAAGAATCTAAAAAGGACCTATGTACTTTGGACTGAACTTTTTACTTTTTATGGACTGACCTATCCCTATGATTGGAGATACTCTAATGAAGACATGGTCTCCAATCTCAAACTTTAACAGCCATCTACGTCTATCTATATAGCTTTTCTGTCTACTCTGGGTCGTCAAAAGTTTCTTTCTAATGGTTTTTATCTGTCTTAATGTTTGGTCCACTAATTTTGGGCCTATAAGGCTCCACTCTCCTAGTTCAACCCAACATATTGGAAACCTGCACTTCCTCTCCATACAATGCCTCATACGGTGCCATCTGGATACTTGCATGATAATTATTATTATAAGCAAATTTCGCTAAAGGTAAGTATGTATCCCAGTTCCCTTTCATTTCTAATATGCATGCCCTCAACATGTCCTCTAGGGTTTGGATGGTTCTCTCCATTTGTCCATCTATCTGGGGATGATAGGCTATGCTAAATCTAAGTCTGGTACTTAGAACATCCTGTAATGATCTCTAGAAATTCGATGTGAATCTGGGATCCCTATCTGAAACTATGCTCTAGGTATGCCATGCAATTTGACTATCTCCCTAATATACAGCTAGGCTAATTTATCTAGGGTCTAAGTGACTTTCATAGGTAGAAAATATGCTGACTTTGTTAACCTATCCACTATCACCCATATTTCATCATACCCTAATGATGTTCTGGGTAAACCTATGACAAAATCTATCGCTATGCTATCCCTTTCGACTCTGGGATATCAAGGGGCTAAAGTAACCCAGCTAGTTTCTGGTGTTCTATTTTCACTCTTTGGCATACTAGATATTGGGAGACGTATTCTGCTATGTCTGTTTTTATTCCAGGCCACCAGAACATTTTCTTTAAATCCTGGTACATTTTATTACTGCCCAGATGAATGGTATACTTACTTTTATGTGCCTTATCTAATGTTTTCTCTTTGATTTTTGCATTTCTAGGCATATACAACCTATCCCTGTACCTCATTATGTTATCCTCAGATAGATTGAACTCTTGAATGCTACCTTGAGCTATCTGGCTTTAATTTTATTTACATGGTCATCTGTCTACTGGGCCTCTCTTATCTGATCCCTCAAGTCATTTTCTATTTGGGTCTCACTCATTAATAACTTCTTTGAATACACCTTGCAAGAGAGACTCATGTCTCTGAATCTCTCAATCAAGTCCTGCTCTCGGATCATCATACAGGCCATGTGTATGAATTTTCTACTTAGGGCATCAGCTACCACATTAGCCTTATCGGGATGGTATTTCAATATGAAATCATAATCTTTCAAAAATTCTAACCATCTCTGCTGTCTCATATTCAACTCTTTTTATTCAAATAAATATTTAATGCTCTTGTGGTCGTTGTAAATTTCTACAGCTACCCCATATAAGTAATGTCTTCATATTTTCAAAGTAAACACCACTGCAGCTAACTCTAGGTCATGTGTGGGATAGTTTTCCTCGTGAGATTTTAACTATCTAGAAGCATAAGCTACCACTCGACCTTTTTGCATGAGCACACATCCTAACCCTTTTTTAGAAGCATCACTGTAGACTACAAAAGTTTCTCTAGGGTCAGGGAGTACTAAAACTAGGGCCGTGGTCAACTTGCGCTTCAATTCCTAAAAACTACTTTCACATTTCTCATTCCATACAAACGGCACATTCTTTCTAGTAAGCCGGGTCAATGGCATCACCCTCTGTTAAAAGCCCTAAATGAACCTCCTATAATAACCTGCTAAACCTAGAAAGCTCCTAATCTCTGTTACTGTCCTAGGTCTCTCCCACTGTAACACTACTTCTACTTTGTAGGGATCTACTGCGACCTATAACACCATACTTCTAGGACTCAATTCGTACAATTCCCATGCCTCATCTTATGTTTGTCCTATAGAAACAATATAGTGGCATAGGGAGTTATGAATAAAAATGCATTTCTCCACTGGTAAAATTTTTCTTTCGGAGTCTCGTAGGCCATATGAAAGCATCCATCACTTTATCATACTTAAACACATGAATATAACTCCTTTCCATCATCAAATGTGGCCTACATCTCGTGGAAAGCAAAGGAGCATATGAAATCCGTGTTTGCATTTTCGGCTAGGATTTCCTCTTTTCTATCACAAAATTTGGAAAATCATAACTAAATATATAAAAATAAAAAGTATTCAATCTTGGTCATTCTGGAAACCTTAGGATGTCTACTTCACACTAAAAATACTCCCAGGTCATAAAATTCATCACACAGGACGTTTGACATCCCAAAAGCTATAGAGTTGCTGGCTGCCTGGGCTGTTGTTCAGTTTACTGATACAAATTTCTGAAATTCATAACTAATTCTATAAAAATCGAAATCACATAAATTTGATCATTCTGGAAATCTACAAATTTTAACTTGATAGTAAAAATAATTCCAGAATGAAACAGATACGTTTAGTCAGCTGGACCTTATAGAACAGTAACCGGACTCATGGGGCGGTACTGATACTGACAGTTAACTTCAAACATGCATAACTCACTGCTCATACATCCAAATGAGGTGATCTTGGTGGCCACAGAAATATTATGACCTCTATTCTGTGCATGTAAAATTTCATAAGCATTGGACACCATTTGGCCATCGGGTGACACAGAATTCAAAACTGCCAGTATGAACAGTACCCATACCAGAATCTATGAAAAATCCCAACTTTCAAAATTCATCAAATATTCTCTAGGTCTCCGAAAATTATGATCTTTAGCTTTCCAAAAAGCTCTTAATGAGGCCTAATTGCATTCCAAGTTTCAGGGCAAGACTAACTCATTTGGTTAAAAAGTGATGTAGGGCTCTTATTATGGTCAAATTTGGCTCCATATGAGGTACCAAATTTGCCATATGGCCTTCCCTTGGTTGTGGCACCTTTTGGGCAAGTGCAAAAGTAAATTTGAGACTTAAGTGAGCTGCACAAATGGTCCCAAATCTCACGCATCTCATTTTGGCCATTCAACCCACACTTATGCATACATTCACCAAAATCCCATATTGCACACCTTGGCCATACATGCTCAAAATAAGTGCTATAGGTCATATATCGTTTTCATACATCTAAACATCACATAATAGTATATTTACACATGTTTCAAGGTTCATGGTACATATACAACATTATATACACTATGAACCATCATTATGGTTCCAAAATAGGCAAAATAATACATAAGCTTGTCAATCTTGCTCTTTATGGTTGTTGGCTCCCTTTACCATAAGTACTTGGTCCACCTAGCATGTTAGATCATTGGAGAGGAGGGGATGAGATTCAAAGAATCCCAATAGCTCATCTCCCATTCAATCACACATAATATGTGCAAAGCAAGCTTTACAAATGCATGCATGGAGAAAATAAAAGCCATGGACATTTTATAAGCAAACTTGACATGTGAACAACTCATACAAATCATTCAAGAGCTCACCAAGTGTTTGGATTGGCCTCACACTTCTCCTCATAGATTTTGGACTTGCTTCACCCATTCTTGAGCATTTTGGACTCAACCATACTCTTGGGAGCCCACTTTGCTTTTGGGAGACTCTTTACTTTGTCTCAACCAAGCTCGAGGGTTCTTGGCTCATCCTCACCCAAGGGAAGAGTTCTTGGCCTCTCCACACTCAAGTAAACTCATACAAACATCATGCACTCATTAGAAAACATAACATGGCATCAAGGATCATAGCATATAAAGAAATGCTAGCATACTTTTCATAGCTTGAAATTATACATACACACATTCTAAAACAAGCTAAACACACATCCATGCATAAGAGAAGATGGAAAGAGCTACCTTGCACAATTTCACACACTTTTTCCTTAGCTTTCAAGCTTCCTCTTTCGGCCACACACCCACAATTTGGTGGAGATGGTTTCTCTTGGCCTAGATACAAATTATGGGAGCCAATTAGGTTCATGGAACATATTCTAAGGCTACATAACTTGATGAACCACTAGATTACTTATAGACTTCATTATGGTCCATAATTACACCTAATGAAGCAACACCCCTCAAATGATTTCTAGGCCTCATTCTTTCTTATCAAATATGATTCTTGACCCCTTTTAAGCCTCTTGGAGTCATCACATCATTAAGACAAAAGGCCTAGCACCATGTTGCTTCTTTAAGTCATATTATGGAACCTAAGGCACCAAATCACTTTCCAAGAGTTCTAAAATTTTTCCAAGGCTTTCGTTCATCTTTATTCATCAAATATGACTCAAGAATGGCTTTAGAAAAATTTAAAACTCCCCCCACCTACACAAACAAGCCTAGGCCGAGACATAGGCTTCCTTTGAGCTTCTTGGAGTTCTCTTAGTTTTCTTGAAGGAAGAAGCTTGTGGGGAGCATCTTAGGTGTCTCAAGAACTCATTTCAACTCTTACTTAGACCTAGGAATCATCATACAATTTCAGAAAATTGGAAGGTGCGCTTAAAACCCTAGATTTTACATCTTGATTTCTAATGCTTATTTCTTGGTTTTCTTTGCATATTCTTATTCCTCTCCATCAAATACCTAAGAATCATGCTTGGTTGGGCTTGAAATTTAACTCCCTAGGGCAAAACACATGTGGGGCGAAATGGAGAAGAAAGGCCATGGAAGGTATCAACCATAGGATGCATTTTTACCTTATTTCCTTGCTTAGTTTGGCTTGAATCTTGATTTCTCCAAGCTCCTCTCTTCAAAGCCGAACTTTCCCTTGAATCAGATTTATAAACATCATTTTAATCCAAGAAAAGAAAGGAGAATGAAGGAGAGGTGGTGGAGACGAAGAAAAGCAAGGAAAAACATCATGAAAGCATACCTTAAGCTTGGATTTCTTCCTCCTTCTTCTTCCTCTCTTGGGCGCCTCTCCCTTAGGGTTCTTCTTCTGATTTGGGGCTAGAAAATCTGAAGTGAAATGAGGGCAAGTGTGAGGCATCACCTATATATAGCTATGGTAAAAGGACCTTTTCAAAAATTTTCATTTTGCCCTTCATACTTTGCATTTTTGTTTCTCCTTCATTTTAGCTTCTTTGTGAGAACTGTCTTTTCCATTACAAAATTTAGGTCCTCAATTAAGTAAAATGCCTTTGGAATCACTCAAATTGGAGCTAAAACCTTCTCGAATAGATTCATCAAAGTTCGGGCACACCGGCATTGGAAAACGTTCACCAGAGGGGATTTAACTGTCTCGGGGCTTCCCATAGTTTTTAGGGCCTCTGAGAACCCCGGAGAATTCAAAACTTTCATTTAAAAAGCCCTCCTGTGTGAATTCCAAAAATTGCTCAAAATTATGAAAATGCCATTATGCTTCATAGGCTTTTCATGAGAAATTGTTTCTTCATTCTAGCTCTATTTTTCTTTCCGTCTAAGCTTGGGATTCTTATATTTAGGAGTTTAAAATGCTTCCCAAATTTTTTGGGACCTTAACTCCATCATCTCGAGGGACTTCCTTTTGTATCTGGTAAGTTTTGTTCGTTAATGGAGAAACTGTACGTTACGTTTCTCACATTTCCTCTGGTTCTCAAGGAACTGGATGTTACATGACCCCTGCTTGGGAGATCACATGACCTAGAAACTGAATTTCAGTGAGCCAAAACTCACATTTACTAAGGTTAGCATACAACTATCTCTCTCTCAAGGTCTCTAAGGCTAATCTCAGGTGCTGCTCATGTTCCTCTCTACTTTTTGAGTAGATGAGGATATTGTAACACCATATTTCTAGGACTCAATTCATACAATTCTCATCCTTCATCAATGTTTGTTCTATGGAAACAATATAGTGGCATAGGGAGTTATAAATAAAAATGCATTTCTCTACAGGTAAAATTTTTCTTTTAGAGTCCTGTAGGCCATATAAAAGCATCTATCACTTTCTCATACTTAAACACATGAATATAACTCATTTCCATCATCAAATTTGGCCTACAACTCGTGGAAAGCAAAGGAGCATATGAAATCCGTGTTTGCATTTTGGCCAAGATTTCCTCTTTTCTGTCACAAACTTTGAAAAATCATAACTAAATCTAGAAAAATAAAAAATATGCAATCTTGGTCATTCTGAAAACCTTAGGATGTCTACTTCACACTAAAAATATGGTCAAGTCATAAAATTCATAACACAGGACGTTTGACATCCAAAAAGCTCCAGAGTCGCTAGTTGCCTGGGCTGTGGTTCAGTTTACTGATACAAATTTCTGAAATTCATAACTAATTCTATAAAAATTGAAATCACAAAAATTCAGTCATTATGGAAAGCTACAAATGTTAACTTGATACTAAATATAATTCCAGAATGAAACCAATATGTTTAGTTAGCTGGACCCTATGGAATAGTAACCGGACTCATGGGGCGCTACTGATACTGACAGTTAACTTCAAACATGCATAACTCACTGCTCAGACTTGTGTGAGCTGCCCAAATAGTCCCAAACCTCATGCATCTCATTTTGGCCATTCAACCCACATTTATGCACACTTCCATCATACTTTCATATTGCATAATTTGGCATCTCATGCTCATAATGTAGGCTAGAAGTCATACCTCATATTCATACATCTAAACATCATATAATATTATATTTACATATGTCTCAAGAGTCATGGTATATTTACAACAACATATACATCAAGAAACACAATTATGGTTCTAAAATGGCTAAAGCTAGACATAGACTTGTCATTCTTCCTTCTTCATTGATGTTGACTCCCTTCACCATAGTTACTCGGTCCACCTAGCATGTTAGATCATTGGAGAGAAAGGAATGAGATTCAAAGAATCCCAATAGCTCATCTCCCATTCAATCACACATAATATGTACAAAGCAAGCCTTTCAAATGCATGTATGGAAAAATGGAAGTCATGGACATTTTCAAAGCAACCTTGGCATGTGAATCAATCATACAAGACATTCAAGAGTTCCCTAAGTGTTTGGATTGGCCTCACACTTCTCCTCATGGATTTTGGACTTGCCTCACCCATTCTTTAAGAGCTTTGGACTCAACCATACTCTTGGGAGCCCACTTTGCTTTTGGGAGACTCTTTGCTATGTCTCAACCAAGCTCAAGGGTTCTTGGCTCATCCTCACCAAAGGGAAGAGTTCTTGGCCTCTCCTCACTTAAGCAAACTCAAACAAATATCATAGATTCATTTAAAACATAACATGGCATCAAGGATCATGAAATATAAAGGCATGCTAGCATACTTTTCTTAGCTTGAAAATACACATACACACATTCTAAAACAAGCTAAACACACATCCATGCATGAGAGAAGGTGGAGAGAGCTACCATGCTTGCATTTACACACTTTTTCCTTAAGTATTGACTCCTCTCCCTTGACCTCACACACCCAAGGAGGTGGAGACCATTTCTCTTGGCCTAGACACACCAAAAGAAACATGAATTACTCATGGGAACAAGCCTTGGCATTATACACACTTTACATGATGCTACTTTGGTTTATGGCTCCATTATGCTTCCATAAGGCACTTAATGAAGTAACTTCAAGAATTCATGATCTTGGCTCCCTTCTCTCCTTTTAATCTATGATTCTTGACTCCATTTAGACTCCTTGGAGTCATCACACAATTATTTTAAAGAGCCTAACTAGGAGTTGCTTCATTATGCTACATTATGGAGCCTACAATTCCATCTCACTATCTAGGGCTTCTAAAATTTTTCTAAGGCTTCCTCTCATCCTCTTCTATCCTACATGACTCAAAAATAAGCTTGAAACAAATTAAAACTTCCCCTTGGTACTCTTTCTAGCCTAGGTCGACATTATGGAAGCATTTGGGGTTCAAGGGGTTTCCAATTTTTTCTTGATGGGAGAGTCCACTTGGGAGGCTTTCTAGAGGTCTTAGAAGCTCAATTAAACACTTACATAGCCTAGGAAATTCATAAATCAAAACAAATTTTACAAACTCTTCAAGAATCCTACACTTTGGTAACTTGAAATTCAATGGCTTTTACTTGGTTTCCTTTGCATATTCTAAATTCCCACACCCTAATTCATGTGATTCATTCTTGGTTTGGCCAGAAATTTAATCTCTCATGGTTGGTCTTACATGGGGGGGGGGGGGAAATTGAAGAGAAGAGGAGCAAGGAGACCTAAGCTTAGGAAGTAGCAAAATACCTTGGATTCTTGGTTTTCTTGATTTGTTCTTCACTTGGTTAGCCTCCCCTCACCAAATCCGAAAATTCCACCTCTGTTCTGCCTTCAAAATAGCACCAAATTAAATGCCAAAACCATGAGAAGGAAGAGGAAGAAGAGGGGAAGAAGTTTAACAAGGCAAGGAGTAGGAAAAAGTGGCTAAAACTTACATTTTTCAAAGCTTCTTCTTCCTTCCTTGGCCTCCCCTCTTGTGTGCCACTCTTAGCCCTTCTTAATTCTATTTTAATGTGTGAGAGAGTGGGTGAGGAGATCTGAGCAGAGGAGGGACGTTTTTTATAAGCTAGGGATTCATTTAAGTAACTTTCAGAATTTGCAATTTAGTCCCTCTTTGTAGTTTTGTTCGTTTGGGCTCATTTCTACTCCTTTTTGAAATCTGTCTTTTCCATCATATTTCTTAGGCTCTTAATCATAAGAATTGCCTTTGGAATCACTCAAAAAGAATCTAAAACCATTTTGAACTGTTCGGTCAATGTTTCGACCAACCAACGACCGAAATTACTCACCGGAGGGGTTTCAACTGTTCTAGGGGTTCCCATGGTATTCGGGGCCTCTGAGAACCCCGAAAAGCTTAAATTTTCCATTTAAAAAGCCCTCCTATGAGATTTCAAAATTTTCCAAAAATTATAAAAATGCCCCTACTTTCTTCGACAAATTTTTTGAGCTCTTCTGGCTCTGGTTTTTGGGTATCTCAAACCTTAAATCCTCATTTTCTAATATTTAAAATTTTATCATAATTTTAGTTGGCCCCAATTCCTTCTATTTTGAGGATTTCCTTTTATATTTGGCCCATTTCTTACGTTTAAGGAGAAACCCAACATTGCATTTCTCACGTTTACGAAGGGACCGGATGTTACATTCCTCCCCCCTTAAATAAATTTCATCCTCGAAATTTAGGGGTACACTTTCTCTTATTCTTTTATATTCTGTCTAACTGTTCCTTTCTTTCTCTTCTTCCTGGCTCCATATGCTTTTCTCTCTGGTTTTACTTGTTTAAGTTTTCTCTCAGCCAGGGAATTTTCATTGTTAGCCTATAATTAAGGCTCTATGATTATAGAGTACTAGCTAATTTTTCTCATAAGGGAAAGAAATTTTTAACTCTAGAGGCTTATCCTGGGAGAGTTTACTAATCATATAGGGTCAATGTTAACTCATTCGCAGGATTAACGTTTTTTTTTTTCAGTGGACTCATTTACACATCTTGGGAGGTAACTTATTTCATATCACATCTCCCGTATCCTTTCTGAATGGCTTCTTATACCATCTCATTATATCTTTTCTGATCATTAGAGCCATCAAAGGTTTTTATTTGTTTATTGTTTTAAAGTAGACGGTCCACTGTTTATCTCTGCGTTCTTTCTTACTAGCTCATCCCATGATTACAATTCACATCTCTTTCTATCATAGGCCTCATATCGTAACTGCTTACTAGGATTACAGCTCCTTTGAGGAGTTTTTACTTTTAATGATCTCAGTTTCTCTGTTTATTACTATATCTGTCTTTGTAGGCCGAGACTTTTTCTCACTTTCTTTGCTCACTTACAGTGGCATTTTATAGTCCTTTCTTTCAATATTACTTGGCCTAGCATATATCTCATACTAGCACCAAAGAGCTACTACCACTGACTACTGTTGGGCTTTGATGGGATGCTAGCTAGTCTCACAGGTTTGCTCACTGGAGATATACTGTACCACTTACTTCATGTACAAACTGTACCTAACCCTTTTCTGAACACTTAAACTAGCATGCAGGGATCTCTCTATCCCTTGGTCAGGGCTACTGTCTGCTAGGTAGTGGTTCATCTGGATCTAACTCTAGAAAGCTAATTTCTTGCTTTCCTCATCCCATACTCTATGTTCATCTCTGAAGAGAGCTAATCAGTGGTCTAACTGTCTGAGTAAAGCCTTCATATCTCTGTGGCAATGGTCTACCAAACTTAGGAGGTCTATAGTCTCTGAGACAAAAGTTAGTTGAAACTGTACTGGTCTCTGAGACTAACTGCTCTGTAAAACTATCTTAGGCTGTCATCTCACCAGAGAACTATCATGTTGTGGCTAGGGCTCTCTGTAACTCTGTGGGATCTACTGTGACCCTTAGGTCTACTGCGACCTCTCAGAACCCTGCTAGGGTCTACTGCAACCCGCTGTGACATACTAGGATCTACTGCGATCCATCTCTGAGAGACGTCAAAGCCTAAGATCACTGTATCTGATAATGAAATACATACTCACCAAGTCCGGTAACTATCGCCCATAATAGTTTTGGCTAAACTCAGAGGTACATCATGCTCTTCGTGCGAAGTGGGTTCTGTATCATCTAATTTTCTAGGATCCCGTTATACTGATACTAGGGAGCGTTTTAAATTATTATTCATCGTTCCTCATAGGATCCTCATATTCCCACTTCAGCCCCTTTTTGCTTGGGCTTTCCTTTTTTACTCTATTAACTTACTTACTTTATGTATACTCATTCTAGTCTTCCTCTCTTATCCTGCATATCCTGCAGTTTGTAACTATGCCCACGTTCTGCTTTAAAGTGCTTTGGCACTAGGGCATCTCACACACTAAATGTGGCTAACATCTCTGGCAGGAGAGAGGCTATGCACTGGTCCCTTCTCATTTCATTTACATATATTATAAGGGACTCAGGTTATGCATACTAAATCTAGACATTCTCTACTAGGGATTCCTTTCTACATACTTTTCTTACTGTTTTAGTATTCTTAGAATCTCTTTACCTTTCTTCTCTGACTCATCTCATTCTTTAACTCACTAGGATACTCTTCAATTATCGGGACACTTTGGTGAGTGATGTCATCGTTTGCTACGCACTCAAGTCACATTACTATTAGGTTGATCAGGCCTACTATCATGTAATCATTGTTGCAAGCAAACTATAACATCAAACACTAATACACAAGCGCCTCATGACTGAGCTCGAGGCCACTAGCACCTGTATAGTACAAGTTTCCCAATAATTTAAAGTACTTCTCTCTTTTACCTTTTCTATCAGCCCTATTCTCGTAGAGTGCTTCAAAAAAGTGGGATTCTTCCTCTACTACATCCCGAGATCACTTTACATTGCCCGACTGTTTTTACTTCGAGTAATATCATGCTAGAAGGGCATCTATACTAAGAACAAGTGTGCTTTCTGAAGTACTCAAGCACATTAACTGAATATCTATTCTCAATCTAAGATGTCCTCGGCTTGAACACTGTCATATTTTCTTTCTTTCTATCTTTCTTATCCTCTTATTTAGGTAAAAGGATGTTTTACTACTGGCTGTTTTTGTTGCCAGTTTAGGTTTTTCTATGCTCGAGAGCACCTGCATTTTTCTGGGGTTCCTCCATTTATTCACTCTTTGTAATATCAAGGGGGTCTATTACTTTGCTTCTAACTAGACTATCCCTCAGTAAAAAGAATCCTATTTCATATAAGCCCTAGGAATTTTATTCTATGGCGCTCTTGGCTTACACTCTTTCTCTATGTAACGCGAGGCTCGCCTTCTGAGGCGGTCTCTAGCTCCCTCGAGCTTTTCTGAGAGTACGAAGGCATTAGCTGTTGTCTCAACTCATTTCTACGTTCAGATCAGAGCTAGGCTTTCTCTTTGTTTAGCCTCTTTAGTTTCATCCTCAGGAGCACAATATATTATTTTTAGGGTTTTGCTAACCCAATCCAGAACATATACTCTCAATGTCCAGATTCTATCTTACTGAGAACTCATGCTCTACTGGGTGCTTTAATCACTCACGTGCCTTAACCCTATATCATTCTCATATTAAGGAGTTCGTCTGACTAACTATGAGACCCCTATCTGTTTATCTTTCTGGGCTTAGTTTACTCATTTAATCATGACTAGAGTGGGGGCATCTTTTCTACAGTTAGTTTCTTAGCTCTTTCTCGCTTCCCTTTATGACTCAGGGGGGTTTATCTAGGGAAATTTACTAACCACTATTAGGTGGTTTCCCCGACATCAGGATGTCTTATCTTTTCTTTCTCGATCCAGGGGAGAACTTTCACTAAACTCTTCATTCACATATCTCACCTGGAACGATGCTACTGGTCATCTTTTCTAAGCTTTAGCTTATGCTCTGCCTGGTTAGCCATCTCATCTGACTTGTAGCTTACTAACTATTCTTGTTCTTTTCTGAGTCTCTATTACTAGCTACTCATACTTACTTCTAGGTGTTACCTATGAGGTACACCTTTATAGGTCACTCACTATGTACTTCACTGCTAGTAGCCTTATCTCACATTATTTCAAGGCTACACTAGCATTCTATCATTCAGTGTCTCACAGGGTAGCATCTTAGGTTGGAGTCAATGCCTTAAAAGCGGCTTTCAACAACCTCATCATCCTTGAGTAACTTTCTCTGTGTTAAGCTCTTTCCTCAATCTCATTTATTAGGCCCACGAATTTCTTACTAATCTTCTATAATCATTCATTACTCTTTTCCTCTACTTATACTAGGGGTTCCCACTCTCTATGGGTTATCTGGCCCCTTATCAATTCCTTTCTTAAGTTGGCCTGAATATGACCAACAAGGCATTCATGGTGCCATTCGCTGTGGCTAGCACATCATTCGTTATGTCTAATTAGCCTCGGGTTCATTCCAGTTTTCCTATCTAAGTATTAGCCGCGACAAGGAACTCTCTAGATTACCTCGCTGATTTTATGGAATAATTGGCCACCGCTAACGGCCTCTAATTGGCTTATTTTTTAGGGATTAGTTCTTCATCTTTAGCTACCAACCCAAGCCTCATTACCTCTATATCCAATCCGTCATCAAGCTAGAAGGTTCCACCTCTTGCTTCATCATGCATAGCTAGTTATCGCCTCCGGGCTGTCAGGGCTCTGAAGGGTGTAGCTTATAACTCAAATCTCTAGCTTGAAGGAATTAACCTTTCGGGCTCTAGTACTTATCTAGACATTTGGGTGTTGTGGCTAAGGGGTAACTTTCTTTCTCATTCCCCTCTAAACTAATCTTGTGCAGCTGCAGTTTTATCTCATGCCGTGCTGCATCACTACTTGTCTCTGCATTAAGCAAGACATCTCGAAATGGTCTAAGTATGGCTACCAGGGAGAATTGGGTCTCACATACTCTCTCTCTGACAAGCCTCTTCATATCAACAAGATCTTTTCTCATCGTTCATATCTAGGGCTTGTCACTGATCCCAGCGAGCTATCACATCTCATCAAGCTCTAGCCGTTGGATCCCTTAGCTCTGCTCAAGCTACTCTAGAGGCCAACCTTTCCTGGTGTCCATTAGCTACTCTAAGACCATCCTACAACCTACTCATCATGAATAAAGCCACAAACTACTTCCACACACCCACAATGTCTCATACAAGGTTTTATCTATCCATTCAAGCCCTTTACAAAGCCCTAATGCTACTTGCTCAAGCCAAATCCAATCCAAAAGAGCCTGGAACTTTGCTTTGATACCAATAAACTTACAGAGCCCTGAGGATATTGTCCCTGGTCCGGCCATGTCCGAAATTGGGTTCCATAGCCAGGGTTTTATTCCTCTTGGAAGATGGCTTCTCCCATTAGCTCCCAGGAAAATGCGTCCACGTGGGGAGAGCTTCGCTCCCACTTATAAGGCCTTAGCCCAGGACCTTCCTATCTGATGTGGGACTTTACGGATATCATTTATGAAAATAACTACAAATCTATCTAAATATGGCCTGAAAACCCTATTCATGTAATCCATGAATACTGCGGGTGCATTCGTCAACTCGAAGGGCATAACTAAAAATTTATAATGCCCGTATTTGGTTCTAAAGGTTGTCTTGGGAATATCCTCTACCTTTAAAAAGCCCAAAGGGTATAACTCAAAACTTTTATTTAAAAAGCCCTCCTGTGTAAATTCCAAAATTTGCTCAAAATTATAAAAATGCCATTACGTTTCGTAGGTTTTCTATCAAAATTTATTTCTTCATTCTAGCTCTATTTTTTCTTTCATCTAAGGCTAGGATTCTCATTTTTAGGAGTCTAGAATGTTACTCAAATTTTTTGAGACCTTAACTAATTCATTTCAGGGGACTTGCTTTGATAACGCGCCTGTTTTTATCGTTTAACGAAAACCAAACATTACACTTGGAGTTTGCTTTGTTTTCTCAAGGGAGGATGCATGTGGGGAGCCTCTTAGGGATCTTATTTAAACTCTTATTTATGTCTAGGAATCATCATACAAAATCAAATTTTACAAGGTGCATTTGAAACCCTAGAATTGCGTCTTGAAATCTAATGGTTTTTTGTTAATTTCCTCTGCATATTCTTAATCTCCACACCCTTTTTCCTTAGATTCATCCTTGGTTCTGCCTAAAAATCAAGTCCTCCTAGGGTTTCTCATATTAGGTTAAATGGAGAAGGTGAGGAACCAAAGGTAACAACCACAGGAAGAGAAATTACCTAGTTTTCTTACTTTTTCTCACTTGAATCTTGCTTTCTCCAAGCTCCTCTCTTCAAATCCAAAATTTCCCCTAAGTTTCTCCCTTAAATCAGATTTTTAAACTTTATTTTAATCAAAGGAAACAAAGGAGAATGGAGGAGAGGAGATTTGGATGGAAGAAATCATGAAACTACCAAGAAATCATACCTTAAAGCTTGAATTTTTTCTCCTCTTCTTCTTCCCTTGGTGTGCCACTCTCCTAGGGCTTTTCTTCTGATTTTGGGCAGACCAATCTGAAGCTAAATGAAAGGGAAAGTGAGACGCCACCTATATATAGGGGGAGGAAAACGATTTTTTTTTAAATTCCTTATTTGCCCTTCGTTCTTTGCATTTTTGTTTTTCCTTCATTTTAGCTCTTTTTTTAGAATCATCTTTTTCATTATAAAATTTAGATTCCCAATTTAGTAAAATACCATTGGAATTACTTCAATCGGAGCTAAAACCTTCATGAACGAATTTATCAAAGTTTGGGTACATTGACATTGGAAAACGTCCACTGAAGGGGATTTAACTGTCCCAAGGCTTCCCATGCTTTTCAGGGCCTCTGAGAACCCCAAAGAACTCAAAACTTTCATTTAAAAAGCCCTCCTATGTGAATTCCAAAATTTTCTCAAAATTATGAAAATGCCATTACGTTTCATAAGATTTCCATTAAAATTTGTTTCTTCATTCTAACTCTGTTTTTCCTTCCGCCTGAGGCTAGGATTCTCATTTTTAAGAGTCTAGAATGTTACTCAAATTTTTTAGGTCCTTAACTAATTCATTTCATGGGATTTTCTTTAAAAACACACCCATTTTCATCGTTTAATGAAAATCAGACATTACATTAGGCTCTATTCTTTCCTTTCATTTATGATTCTTGACTCCTTTTAAGCCTCTTAGAGCCATCACACAATTAAAACAAGGAGCCTAACTAGGTGTTGCTTCTTTAGGCAATATTATGGAGCATATTGTCACTTTCTATAGTTTCTAAATTTTTTCCAAAGCTTCCTCTTATCCTCTTCCATCATATATGGCTAAAAAATAAGCTTAGAACAAATTAAAACTATCCCTAGGTACCCCAACCCTTCTAGGCCGAGGCATGCACTTGAATTGCACCAAAGGGAGTTACTTTGGTTTCTTTGATAGAAGAAGCATATGAGGGGCCTTCTAGGGACTTTAGGAGCTTATTTAAACATTCATTTAGGCCTAGGAATTGTTATATTAAATCAAATTTTACAAGGGACACTAGAAACCCTAGGTTTGCCATCTTGATCTTCCATGGTTATTTGTTAATTCTCTTTGCATATTCTTATTCTCCTCCCTTAAATTCCTAAGATTCAACCTTGGTTCTATCCAAAATCCAAGCCTTCTTGAAGCTCTATGTGTGGGATGAACCAAGGAAAAGAAGGGAGCAAGGGATAGCTACTATGGAAAGAAGATTTACTTTATTTTTCCTTGATTTCTTAGTTGTTTCTTCCTTACCTTGGCCTCCTCTCTTCAAATCCGAATTTCCCCCTCTATTCTTCCCTCAAAATAGATCCAAGAACTTTAATAAAACCATAGGAAAGAAGGAGAAATGGAGGATAAGAGGTTTACTAGAGAGAAAACATGAAAAAACCAAGAAATTCCATACCTTTTGCCTTGTCTTTCTCCTCTTCTTGGTGTACCTCAAACCCTAGCTCTCTCCTCTGGTTCAGGGCAAAAACAATTGTGTCTAAATGAGTGAGAAGGTAGGGTGCCTCATATATATATATATAGGTTAGTTAAGAAAGACTTTTAAAAAATTTCAATTTTGCCCCTTCATCTTGACATTTTTGTTTATAGTTTGTTTTAGCTCCTTTTTTAGAACTGTCTTTTCCATTATGAAATTTAGGTTCCCAATTTAATAAAATGCTTTTGGAATCACTCAAATCGGAGCTAAAACCTTTCTAAACGAATCAGTTAAAGTTCGGATCAATCGACATTAGAAAACGTCCACCAAAGGGGTTTTAATTGTCTCGGGGCTTCCTATGGTTTTTAGGACCTTTGAGAACCCCAGAGAACTCAAAAATTTTATTTAAAAAGTCCTCCTGTGAGAATTCCAAAATTTGCCTAAAATTATGAAAATGCCATTGCATTTTGTCAACCTTTCGTTCAATTCTATTTCTTCATTCTAACTCCATTTTTCTTTCTGTTTGAGCTTGGGATTCTCATTTTTAGGAGTTTAGAATGCTACTTAAATTTTTTGGGACCTTAACTAATTCATTTTGGGGGACTTGCTTTGAAAACCATATGTTTTTGTCATTTAACAAAAACTGGATATTACACTTGATGTGCTTCAAAGATTGATGATCTATGTGAATGACAAATTGTTTAGGCCAAAGGTAGTGTTGCCAAGTCTCTAAGTGCGAGTGCATAAAGTTCTTTGTCATATGTTGGATAGTTTAAGGAAGCTCCATTTAGTTTTTCACTAAAATAAGCAATTAGTCTCCCATCTTGCATAAAAACAACTCCTGTACCAACTCTTGAAGCATCATAATCAATCTCAAAAGTTTTGTTAAACTTACACAATGCTAGCACAGGTGCAGAGCACAAATTATCTTGAAGAATTTTAAAAGCATGATCTTGTGCTTTGCCCTATTTGAAACCAATTGATTTTTTAATGATTTCAGTGACTGGTATAGCAAGTGTGCTAAAATTCTTCACAAACTGCTTATAAAAGCTAGTCAAACCATGAAAACTTCTTACCTTTGTCACGCTTGTAGGTGTCAGCTATTCTTTTATTGCTCTCACCTTTTCCTTATCAACTTCTACTCCTTTAGAACTGACCATAAAACAAAGGAAAACAACCTTATCCATGCAAAAACTACATTTCTTAAGGTTAGCATACAACTTTTCCTTTCTCGAGACATCAAGCACATGACACAAACGATTGAAATGTTCATCAAGATTTCTACTACAAATCAAAATGTCATTAAAATAAACTACAACAAACTTTCCAATGAATGCACATAAAACATGATTCATGAACCTCATGAAAGTGTTAAATGCGTTAGTTAACCCAAATGGCATGACTAACCATTCATATAGTCCATGCTTTGTTTTGAATGCAATTTTCCACTCCTCCTCTTCGTTCATCTTAATTTGATGATACCTAGATTTTAAATCAACTTTTGAAAAGACACTAGACCCAAGCAATTCATCAAGCATGTCATCTAATTTAGGTATGGAATGGTGATACTTTACAATGATATTGTTTATAGCTCTGTAATTAATGCACATTCTCCAAGTTTCATCTTTCTTTGGCACCAAAAGTACTGGAATCGCACAAGGACTCAAACTTTCTCTAACATATCCCTTGGCTATGAGCTTTTCAACTTGCTTTTGAATCTCCTTTGTCTCCTTTGGATTAGTTCTATAAGCTAGCCGATTAAGAATTGTTACTCCAGGAATGAAGTAAATCAAATGTTTAATATCTCTAATGGGTGGTAAACCACTAGGAATATCTTTAGGAAACACATCCTCGAATTCCTGCAACAAGGAACTAACAACACTAGAAAAAGAAAGGTCAATGTTGTTAATATTCAAAAAGGCCTCCTTGTAAACAAGTACAAGCAAAGGCTATTTAGCAAGATAAGCACTCCTTACTTCACTTTCTTTCATATAAAAACTCACTTTTCCTCTTCTTTTCTCTCTGCTTTCAACTCTTTTTTTTAATTTCTTTTTTGAAACTCTCATCTTTTCTCTCTTTTTCCCACTCATTTCTTTTTGATCTCTCTTCCTCATTCTTCAAATTGTTCCCTTTCTTATCTCTCTCTTTCATCATCTTGAGCTAATCTTCATACACTTGCTTTAGTGTTAAAGGTACAAGAGTAATGGGTCTATTATTCATTACAAATGAATATCTGTTGATAAAACCTATCCTTAGTTACCCTTTTGTCAAACTCCCAAGGTCTCCCTAAAAGTATATGTCCAGCAAGCATAGAAAACAACATCACATAAAACTTCATCATTATATTTACCAATTGAGAATGAATCTAGAACTTTTCTATCAACTTTAATTTCTCCACATTCATTTAACCATTGCAACTTGTATGGCCTAGGGTGTCAATAGTAGACAAATTTAATTTCTCAACTAAAGTGATACTAGCAACATTCGTACAACTCCCACCATCAATAATCATACTACATACCTTATTGTTTATAAGGCAATGAGCATAAAAAATGTTCCCTCTTTGTTGCTCCATGTCATCTTCTTTAACTTGAGAATTCAAAGCTCTTTTACTCACAAGAGCTTCTCCCTTCACTACATACTCAACTCCGTCATTAATAGCACCTTCAAGTGAAGACATGGAATGATCACTTTCACTTTTCAGTCACTGTAACACCATAATTTCTTAGCTCATTTTATACTATCTCCATGTTTAATATCATGCATTTCAATGTGGGAGCAAAAAAAAGTGACTAAAATAATGAATATTTTAGCATTGCATTGCGTATGAAAATTCCATTCAGTGTCACGTAGATCATGTGAGTTCATATATCAATATTTTATTACATAGGTACAACTCATTTCCATCACCAAAGGTGGCCTATAACTCGTGGAAGGCAAAGGGAAGCACAGAATAATTAGAAAATCATAACTAATTCTAAAAAACTCAAAATCATGCATTCTTTGCCATTCTAGAAAGCTACACATGTCTACTTTATACTACAAACATGTCTAGACCATGAAACACAACACGGAAGAAGTTTGACATTCGAAAAGGTGCAAAGGTCTGGCTGGCTACTGGTACTGTCACAACTTTCTGCTACAAACTTCAAAAATATCCAATTAATTCCACATAAATCCAATCCATGAAAATATACCAATCTAAAAAGCTACAGATATTAGCTAGAGGGAAAAAATAACTCCATACTAGTTAAGGCATGTCCAGGCATCGAAAACCAATCAAAAAATACCTGAGGTCAGTTTGAACACCTGACACTAGGCAGAATATTTAAAAATTCATATCTCCCTCTCTAGACATCCAATTTGGGTACTTCTAGTTGCACAAGTTATTGGGAATGTCTAGTTTCTTCCTATAAAATTTCATAACAATTGGACATCATTTGAGCCCTAAGTGACATAAAATCATTTTCGGACCAGTATGAACAGTAACATGACCGAAATCAGAATTTTTTTCAACTTTGAAAATTCATTGAATATTCTATAGACCAATGAAAATTCTGCACTTTATCTTCCCAAAAAGCTCTCATCAAGCCCTAATTGAATGCCAAATCTCAAATCAATAAAAGTTCATTTGGACAAAAACTGGTATAGGTTTCCAATATGGTCAATTTTTGCTCCATATAGGATACCAAAGTGTCTAAATGGCTTCTCTTAGTGTTTGGCACCTTTTGGGCAAGTTTAAAAGCATGATTATAACTTATATGAACTTCCCAAATGGTCCCAAACCTCATGCATCTCATTTTGGCCATTCACTTCCATTTATACATTAATGCATCAAACTTTAAAGAAGCAAAATTTGCCATTACATGCTCAATATACATTCTAATGGTCACATAACATAATCTCTCATTTATACATCACATATTAACATAATTATATATGCTCATAACATCATAGGACCTATATAACCATGGTTTACATCATTTGCCATCTATGTAGTCTTAAAGAACAAAATCCATGCACTTTGTGTCACATTTCTATCTCTCAAGAGGTTGGCTTAGCTTCCATTTCCTTACTCTCTTGGTCCACCTAGCATATTAGAATATTAAAGAGGAGGGAATGAGATTCAAAGAATCCCAATAGCTCATCTCCCTTTCAATCACACATAAAAGATGCAAAACTAATCTTAAAAATGTATGCATGGGCATATTAACATGTGTAAACATTCAAAAAGCATTTTCAACATTTGAGCAAGTCATACATGGCATACAAAGGCTTGCCAAGCAAGTGGATTAGCCTCACCCATTCACTTGTAGATTTTGGACTTGTCTCATCTAATTTTTAAAAGGTTCTTGGACTCAACTTTGCTCTTAGGAGTCAACCTCACTTTTAGGAGACTGTTTACTTTGTCTCAAACAAGCTTTAAGGATTTTTGGCTCATCTTTACCATGGCTAAGGGTTCTTGGCCTCACTACACTCAAAAAAACCAAAGCAAGCATCATAAACATCCTTTGAAAGTACAATGCATTATCATGGTACCATGGAATAAGAGCTCATGCTAAAATACTTTTCATGGCTTAAAACACACACACACACATTCAAAGACAAGCCAAGCATCTAATCATGCACATACTTTTTCTCTTGAGTTTCCTCTCTCTTTTTTGGCCTCACACCTACAAAGGTTTGGGAATGATTTCCCTTGGCCTAAACACAATTTATGGAAGCCAATTAGGTTTATAGAATTAATTCTAAGGCCACACAACTTGCTTAAACACTAGCTTGGCTCATTAACCCCTTTATATTTCTAAGAATGCACCTAATGAAGCAACACCTATCAAATAAATTTTAAACTTCATTCTTTCCCTTCAAATATGATTTTTGACTCCTTTTAAACCTCTTGGAGTCATCACACAATTAAAATAAAGAACCTAACTACATGTTACTTTTTTAGGTCATATTATAGAACATATAAGGCCAACTCTCTTTCTATGATTTCTAAATTTTTTCCAAGGCCTCCCCTCATCTTCACTCATCATATATGACTCAAAAATGGGTTTAGAAAAATTTAAAACGCTCCCTAGGTACACAAACCCCATTAGGCCGAGGCTATGCATGGTTTTGGGCTTCATGGAGTTTGCTTTGTTTTCTCAAGGGAAGATGCACATGGGGGGACTTCTAGGGATCTTAGGAGTTCATTCAGACACTTATTTAAGTCTAAGAATCATTGTATAAAATTAGATTTTACAAGGAATACTTGAAACCCTAGAATTTGCATCTTGAATTTTCATGGTTATTTGTTAATTCTCTTTGCATATTCTTAATCTCCACACCCTTTTTCCTAAGAATCACCCTTGGTTATGCCTAAGAACCAAGCCCTCCTAGGACTTCTTGAGTGGGGTGAAACATAGGAAGAAGGGAAGCAAGGGGTAACAACCATGGAAGAAGAATTTTTCCTTAATTTCTTCCTTAAAACATATTATAAACTTCATTATAATCATAGGTAACAAAGGAGAATGGAGAAGAGGTTTGGGAAGGAAAAAACATGAAAAATAACTAAAGTTCCATACCTTCAAGCCTTAATTTCTCCTCCTCTTCTTCTTCTCTTGATGCGCCACTCTCCTAGGGTTTCTCCTCCAGTTTGGGGCAAAAAAATATGAGGCTAAGTGAATGGGAGAATGGGGCACCTTCTATTTATAGGTGAAGGAAGAATGATTTTTCAAAAATCCTCGTTTTGCCCTTTGTTTTTGGTATTTTTGTTTTTAATTCATTTTAGCTCCTTTTTTAAAACTATCTTCTCCATTATAAAATTTAAATTTTGTAAAATGCCTTTGGAATCACTCAAATTAGAGCTAAAACCTTCCCAAATGAATCTATCATAGTTTGGGTACATCAATGTTAAAAAACGTCCACCGAAGGAGATTTTACTGTCTCGAGACTTCCCATGATTTTTAAGGTCTCTAAGAACCCCGGAGAACTCAAAACTTTCATTTAAAAAGTCCTTCTATGTAAATTCTAAAATTTGCTCGAAATTATGAAAATGCTATTACGTTTCGTAAGATTTTTGTCAAAATTTGTTTCTTCATTCTAGCTCCATTTTTATTTCCATCTAAGCCTGGGATTCTCATTTTTAGAAGTCTAGGATGTTACTCAATTTTTTTGGGACCTTATCTAATTCATTTCGGGGGACTTGCTTTGAAAACACACTTGTTTCCGTCATTTAACGAACACTAGACATTACAGTCACCACATCCCCATTATCCTTCATTACCATGACTCGCTTGTTAGGGCATTGTGAAGCTATAAAAACCTTTGAAACATTTAATACCTCTATTTCTAAAGGGTTGGGAATCAGATTTACCTTTTCCTTTTGTTGAAATCTTATCCTTGCCTTTGGAATTCTCCTTGGATATAGTTTTTTCCTCCTTTTCCCAATTCAACTTCAATGAAGAACTAGAGCCTAAGATGTATTTTACTACTTCTTTGCACTTGAGTTGCCTTTCAATATTCATTGCCATATATGACCATGTCTTTTAACTCCATATAATGTTGCAATTCTACTATGTTTACTAGATCTCTATTCAACCCACTTAGGAATCAAGCCATTGTAGCTTCTCTATCTTCCTTCACTTTAGCTCTTATCATAGCCACTTCCATCTCCTTGTAATATTCCTCCACACTCTTAGAACCTTATGTAAGGGTCTGCAACTTTTGATAGAGATTTTTATAGTAATGGCTAGGAATAAATCTCCTTCTCATAAGGGCTTTCATTTCCCCCCACGTTTCTATAAGCCTGTAACGAATGGTAAATTTTGTCAAATGACGAAATGAGTTGTATAAAAGCAAGTCCTCTTAATTGAGCCAAATAATGTCCTAAAAAATTTGGGTAGTGTCCTAGGCTCCTAAAAATAATAATTCTAGGCTTAGACAAAAAAAAATAGAGCTAGGATGATGAAACAAAATAGGGACGAAAATAGACAAAACATAATGGCATTTTCATAAATATATGTAAATTTTGGAAAAACACATAGGAGGACCTTTTAAATGAAAAATTTAAGTTGCCCAGGGTTCTCAGAGGCTTTGAAAACCATGGGAAGCCTCGGCACAGTTAAAGCCCCTTTGATTTTCTAACAACTGTGAACTTGAACTTTGACAGATTTGTTTGGGAAGGTTTTAGCTCTAATTTGAGTGATTCAAAAGGCATTTTATTAAATTGGGAACCTAAATTTTATAATGGAAAAGACGGTTCTCAAAAAGGAGCTAAAACGAAGCCAAAATGAAATTGCTATTATGAAAGGATGAGATTGGAATTTTTGAAAAAGCTAGTTTCTTGAATATTCCATAAGCTTGATGACTCTTCCTCCCCTCATTTAGGTAAACCTCTCTACCCAAAATACAGAAAAAAGAAGAACAATTATAGGTGCACAAGAAGAAGAAAGAAAGGAAGGAAGAAACCAAGGAAAAGATGAGGAATTTCATGCTTCTCTTTCTTCCAATATTGTTCTTCTCCCTTCCTCCTCTCTTTCTATAGTTTTGTTAAGATGAATGGTTCTGTTTTTGGTCTAGAGCATAAGGGAAGAGTTTGAATTGCTTGAGAGGAGGCAAACTAAGGAGAAAAAGTCTTGAAATCAAGCTTGAATCTAAGGTACATCTTATTTCTAGTTGCTTTCTTCCCTTGCTTTCCCTTTGGTGTGATTCAGCCAAACCAGAACCAAGAGAAAGGGAGGGAGTTCTATTCAAAAACAAGAAAGGAACTAGGGTTTTAGACCACAAAGAAATAGAATATGGAAAGAAATTCTAAAAAAAACTAATAGAAATCAAGTTAGGAAAGTGTTGGGTTCTTGAAAGGATTGTAAAATCTAATTTTGTGTATGAATTATCTTGGCCATTTAAGTAATCCTTTAAGCTCCTAAGCCTCCTAGAAACCTCCCCAAGTGGCTCTCCCATCAAGGAAAAATTTGAAACTGCAAGAACCCTATTTATGGAGAGTGTTTTGGCCAAGGCTACTTAAAAGGGTTAGGGAGTGTTTTAAATTGTCTTGGCCTTGGTTTAGGACTCCTTATGATATTAGAAGATGGGAGAAACCATTAGAAAAAATTTAGGAGCCATGGATTGGAAGATGGGATAATGGTATCCATAATGGTGCCTTATGAAGCAACTTAGTTTTTCAATTGTGCAAATGAATGTGTGAGGGCCCCAAAGAACTTAAATGAGGTCAAGAGGCCTAGAAATGAAACGAGAATGGAGCCTAGAGCTTGAACGATGAGAGTTGCTTCCATGGGCCATTTATGGAACCATTATGCCACTTATAGAACCAAGTGTGTGTTTAAGGATAAATTTGATATCTTGGCTTGCTTCAAGTGCATAATTGTGTGCTTTTATAGTTTTTAGGCCAAGAGAACATGACCCACCTAGGTGTGCTGAGCGGATCGTCGCATAACCCTCAAAATAATACTAGGCTGATAGGATATGTAGTTAATGGCACAACCTAGGTCATCTCCCTTGGAATTGGCGTTCAATTTTTAATTGAGTTTTCCAAATATTAAAAGACTCTAAAAATTCCTAAATTAAGGGGTTTTGATTTACTTAAAACTATATTGAATTAAAATTCCTAAATTCTATCTAATTAGGTGAATTATGGTCTTGTGACTAGCTTCGGATTCGTCCCTTGGTATCCACTATCCTTATCCTAATCTAATTATGATTAATTCTGGTCTAAGAGTTCCTAATCATGTTCATAACAATTTATCTTGAGTAACCACGCAAGATTCAAGAAATCAACGGTCTAATGTTTAATTGAAACCTTAACTCCGCATTAAACTGTTAATTCTTGTTTCTAAGATCAATGAACATCCAATTTAATTGATTAACTAATTGATTGACATCTGAATCATCCTAAATATTTAATTAACCAACTAAACATTAAGGAATCCTCAAATTAAACAATTACGCTCACTCATGTATTTTATCGAATACCTCCGAAGCATACATGGAATTCAGATAATATTGATGTCTAATGCAATCAATTAATCAACAAAAATTACTTCCTAATTAGTGTCTAACCAGCCACTAATTACAATTACACAATGTTCTTATCAAATACATCGTAACCAAGAAAATAAATGAAAGAGAAAAAGTGTAGGAAAAATAAGGAAATTCTTAGCCAAAAGATTCTATGTCTTCTCCATGGATTCAAGCTTCTCCAAGCGGTCCTCCTTGCTAGCCTCAAGGTGGATTAGAAAATCATGGAATGTGGAGATGGATGGAAGAATGGTCGTGGATGATTTGATGTGTGAATGGATGGAGGAAGGATGGATGAATGGTGTTGGACGAAGGTCCACTCAAAATTTGGCGCCGTTGCCGGGGAATTGGATTCTCAATTGTTTGAAGAAAGTTTTCTAAGTGTTTTAGCTCTATTTTTGTTCTGTTTTGGTTTAATTTTTGTTTTGTTTTGAACTTTGAATTAGCTGATTTCGGTGTTACGCGTCAAGTATCCTGTTTGTTGAAATTTTTGTTTCAAGCGCCCAAAAAATTCTCAAACTTCGTTTTCCAAAGTTTTTGGGTGTTTTGAGCAAAAGTAATAGAAAAACTATTAGGTGCACCATTTTTTGGCCAAATTCCAACGTTTAAGGCACTTTTTTGAATTTTTTAGTATTTTCTCGAATTTTTTTAGGAATTTTTCAAATTTTTCGAATTTAATTTCTTTAATTTTTGTGAGTTTATTTTACATCATTAACTTCTATTTAGGAGTGTTTTTGATAGTTAAGTAAGTCTTAGCTTCATTTGAATTTTATTTTCTTGAATTAAAATTAAATTTAATTATAATTCGTTAAGTGAATTGTTCTTGCATTGAACTAATTGAATTTCTCATTTTTCTTTGCTTTAAATGGATCCATATTATTCTAATTAAGGTGTATATGATGTAGAGCATAGGATTTCTCAGAAGTTGGATGATGCCATGTCAATGCTTCAAATTCTTCTTGAACAATAGAGACAAGAGCAACAAAGCCAACAATACCAACAAGTCCAACAACCATGCTACCAACCATACCACAATTCATATTGAGTACACCCCAATTACCACCATAATTATGAGTCATACCACAACTTCCATAGGCAAGAGCCAAAGTATGAAACTTACAATTATCATGAGGGGTATATGCAACAAGAGGTCCAAAGGGAACCAAGTTGGGAAGAGCAGCTAATAGAAGCCTGTATTATTCAAAACCAACAATTGGAGCAAATGATCCAACGGGTGCAACTCCTAGACCAGCAAATGGCAGACAACCTCATGATGGATTCAGGATTTCAAATGAATCAACCTACTTCAAGTGCTAATGAATCAATTGAAGAGCAAATTAGAAGGGAATGTTTAGAGGAGGAAGAGTCCTATTCATCGAGTAATATCCTTCCATCTTCTAATACTTTGCAATCGATTGAAACTAAATCTAATTTGCTTGATAGCACTGTGACTTCTGATGCCTATAATGTTGTTGATTCTGAATTGCATGAGGAAATTATTGTTGAATATCCTGATCTGGTTGATTATGGTCACTCATTGAACAAAATTGACACATTTGTTGATGTTCATGAATCCTTGTGTACTGATGCACTTGGAAATTCTACTCCTAGCTGTGATTGTAGTTATGAATTCATGTCTGAATCTGTCAATGATAAATCTTTAGAGTCTAGGGTAGTAGATAAGTGTGGGGGCAAGTTAGAATGTAATGATCATTCTATTCCTAATCTGGAATTAGTTGATAAGTCTATTGATAATGCATCTACTGAGTTTGGGGATAGCATACCATCTGGATCATGTGACATAAATGATTTAAATGATTTTGTTGATCGTGTGTGTTCTGGACCCACTATATATGATAGATCCTCTCAAATTAATGCTTTCACTGAGACTAGTGAGTTCCTCACATATACTGATCAACATGATTCCTCACTAGCCTATGATGGTATGACTAATGAAACAATGAATATAACATGTGATAATCATATAGATATTGAAATTGTTGGACAGCTTATTGATAATTCAGACCCAACTCCTAAATGTTCATGTGATGATATACATGCATGTCCTGTGTGTGCTGAGATTAATGAATTTCTGGAGTCTGATAAGCCTGTTGAATCCATAGAGTCCTTTGCTTGCACTGAATCTGTCAATAAAATTGATTCTCCTGATCATACTAGTATTGATGAGGGAATGCATAGTGATAATGCTGATATTGAAAATCCTATTGATGCTTGTGCTATTATTGATACTAGTGAGACACTAAATTTTGTTATTGATCCTTGTTTAGAATCTTGTGAGCCTACTGATGTCTCTTTGGTCAGGGAAGATACTATTTCTCTTGTTGAGAGTCTTGAACAAATTCTCGAAGTTGGTGAGTTAATTCCCAACAAGCCACAGACTCTCTTGGTTGAGAAAAAGCAACTGACAGACACTTTGAACTCAAAGGACTATGAGAAGTTACAATTAAATTTTTCTGTTGATGCAGTGACTCTTACTGAAGGGAGTCCAGTAGATGTTATTGGCTTTGATAGATTTTTAGAAAGTTTTGATTTTAAATTTTCTTTCTTTAATTTTAAATGTCTTAAATTTGATTTTCCTTCTTTTATTGTTCCTAAATTTGCTGAATATGGCTTTCCTAAACTACTGATGGTTGAGGAAGTCCATGAATCATCTCTGAATGATCAATCCAAATGCTTTAAAGTGGTTAGACTTAAAGTTATTCAGCTAAGAAGGAATAAAGTAGCTTTAATTTTAATTTTTGATACGTATGATTAGTTAATATTTAATATAGTTCTATTTAGTTCAGGATGTAGTTTTCTCTTTTTCCTTTTTGCATTACAGTTTGTCTTTATTTTGTAGGAATAAAAGGGTGCTAACCAACTACATAGGGACTCTAAGCCAAATATTACATGGAAATCTGAGCCTACCTTGAGATCTTCGATTCAAGTTCATCCGGTTGTATTCCCTCCTTTCACTCTCTTTATATTGTGCTTTTATCTGTTTACTGGATTATGTGCTAACATTGAGGACAATGCAATATTTAAGTGTGAGATGATTATAGCTTGGATTCACCTAGACATGATAAGCAATGAATCTTGTGTCTTGATTCAAGTGAAGTGGCAATGAATTTGATTTCAATGAATTGGTTGATAGCCATTAGCTGGTGAGAACTTGAGCCTGAATTGTTCTTTTCTAGTGTGCATTCACCTATCACTGTTTTCACTCTAGAACTTGTCTTGATTCTTTGTTGAGACTACATTTGCACTTGCATGCATGAAAATGATGAGGCATTCATTTCTTTTTGTAGCTACATAGCCAAAAAGCCAACCTACATTCAATTTATCCATTGTTTAGCCACTTTGGACCTTGTTTTCTTTTCTTGTTAGCCATAGCCATTAAAAATGTTCTCCACCTTGTTTTAAGATGCTTTAGGGATTTTAAGGAGCATTACATCTAATTGGGATGAGAGAATGTGTGTCTTACATCCATTTAGGCCATGGTTATTAAAAGTTGAGGAAATTGTCTTGAAAAAAAAAATGCAAAGAAGAGAAGAGATAGAGATGAAAAAAAAAAAGAAAAAAAAAAGATGGAAAAGCAAAAAAGAAAGCAATTGGAAAAAAAAAGAGCAAAGAAAAGGAAGAGAAGAAAATCAAAAGAGGGAAGCCTTACAAATTGAGTTTATAGTTACCTATACTTATTTGAAAGAAGGCCTTCAAAATGCATATTCTCCCTATCCTAAGTCTCATTTTATTGCTCTTGAGATCTCTAAGGTATTCTATTTGTTAGTTATTTTCCCCTTATTTTTGGTATCCACTTATTTCATCTCCTTAACCCCATTAAACCCTGAATAAAGTCCTCTTGATTTGTGCTTTGCATTTAGCATGAGTGGTGGAGATTTAGAAGCTTGACAAGCTTATGGTAGTGAACTTTGATAAGGTGAAATTTGAGTGATCCATATTGTCTAAACACTTGAGAGTTGAGAGTAAACACTAATCCAAGTGAGGGCTATGCATTTTGATTCATTCTTTTCAAATGAAATTGCCATGGAACTTAATTCTTGATGCAAGTGGAGTTATCTTAGATTGTTGAAGTGTTGAAAAGTCTTGATCATCCCTTAACTTGTGATTTTTCGCTTTCAATTTTTCACTTGTCATTCCATTAGTCTTCCTTTGATATTGAGCTTTGCCCAGGAGTGCAACGGTTTAAGTGTGGGGGAATTTGATAAACACATATTTGTATTTGATTTATTCTCCTAAACATAGGCATTTTAATAATAAAATATGGCTTTAAGACTTTAATTAGATAAATTTTTGTTTTAGAAGTCATTTCTATATCTTAAGGAAATTATTTACAAGATTTTAGAATTTTAATGTTTAAATTTCTTTAAATGATTTTTTGAATTGTTCCTATTAAGAATTTCCATTCTTTTGTGCAGTTTCAATGGATAAATGGAGTTTGAATAGAAAAATGATTTGAAGAAGAGAAAAGAGAAAGCACCCACTCTTCCATATACTTATGTGAAGAGAAGAAACAAACAAAGAAGTAGCTATGAGAGTTCAAGCAAGAAATAAGGAAGCCTCTTCATTCATTCGGTTTGGAAGCTCATACTCATGCAGAAACTCGAGATGAAGCTGCACACTTGAGCCAAATGCAGAAGCCACGAAGAGTTGCTGTTCAACGTAAAAAGCAAGCATAGAAAGCAAATGGAAGGAGCTGAAGCTCAACGCTGAGCTGGGAAGGAAGAGCTGGAGTTGAAGCGAGAATCAACGAGCTTCCTCTTTCGGCTCGTTCAGCTGTCCTCCCAGCTCATAACTGCCTCATGCTTGTGTTCTTCGTTTAGCTACTATACTAGATGAAAATTAGCTGGGAATTATTTCTAGTGTAAATTTAATATCTAGAGCTTTTCAAAAAGCTATGGTTTCTTGATTTTGATTTTTTTAGATTTATTTATGATTTTTCAAAATTGCCCTAGAATCTACCACCATGAAATCCAAGGCAAAATGTGATTATTTTAGGTTTCTAGCTATTGGTCTGTGTTTTGTGCAGAGTTGACATGTTTATGATTTGTATGGATGGATAATAATTTGAGAATGATGTTGGAAAGTTTTTGGGGTCCATGGATCAAAATTTAAATTTTTAGACGTGACGTAACGCAAATAAATGATATTATTTATTCCCTTTTCTTGGCATTTCTTGCTTGTACATGAAAGTTTCCTTAAATATGGGAATATAGAGTATGATAAAGTATGGCATGACAAAGCCTCTCACCATTTCTCTTATTTAAAATCAACTTATTCCACCAAATGATTGCATAATTGGTAAATTCAATCACAACCAACTTCACCTTTTTTTCTTTAGAATAATTACGACACTCAGAAATTAATTCTATTTTTTTCTCCCACTCCAAATAAGCTTCAAGGTCATTTCTACCTTAGAAAGAAGGTATTTTAATTTTAATATTCCCAAGGTTCCCATCTACCTTCATTTTGTTTCTTGAAGTAGTTCGACTTAGGCCTATTTTTACCTATCTAAACTACAAAATCAAAATTTTCTTCATTGTTACCTCCTACTTCATTTTTAGACTCAGAGTCATCCATAGATACATCCCTACACCTATCATGCCTTCTAGGGTTAGGACTTATAGTAGGTTGCCTTCTTTGCAAGTTCACAATCATTATGTCTTGCCTATCCATCCAATCCTTTATTCCTCCAAGAACCACATTAAGGTGTTCAAATTGTTGTTGCATGACTTTTACAACAAAGTCTATGTTCAATTGGCCTCCACTAAATATTTCATCCTGGTTAGACATTTTGGAAAGCTGTAAGAATTTTTTGTTAGTAAATTAATGTTCCTCACGTGTTTACCCTCAAGAGATGACACTTAATACTTATGTTTCACTCTTTATAGGCTTTTCTCAATGCTAGTTCACACCCTCTTTCCTTTTTTTTTTCACTCTTAAGTCCCTCTTTTCACTCTTCAAAGAAACTTGTCTACCTAATCAAAGGCTATCACAGTACTTGCAAAACCAACTTAAGATTTAGAGATAGCAAAAGGTGAATATTATTAATCAGAGAATAGAAATTTGAAAGATAAAAATTTTGTAGAAATTTAACCTAAGTCAAGCAATTTTTTTCTAGAATAACATAATTTTTTCTTTTTATTTCTCTTTTCTTTTTTTTTAGTACAAAGTTCCTTTTTTTCCTTTTATTGTACTCTTCTGTTTGTTTTTCCTCTTTTTTCTTATTGAAATAGAAAAAGAATATGAAATTCACATAATTAGGACATAAACAACCCAATCAATTTGAAAAGTTCTGAATGATACATTCAGATAGAAACAGCTATGTCTCACTCAAAAAAACTCTAATTTATATGATTCCAAAATAAATAGAAAGATGAGATTCTAAGCTATGAAAATGACTTATTAAACATTGAAAAACTTGAAGGAAAACATGATAAAATAGGGGCACAAAAAGATGATTTCCAGACACAAAGAAGATGAATAAATACAAGAATAGAACACACAATAAAAAACATGAAGACATAAAAAAAATACAAAGATATGAACTGAGTTTAGAACCGAAACTCTAATACCAAGATGGCACAAACCCACAAGGATTAGATCCTTCGAACCGATAACCAATGCTAAAGTATACACATTCTAAGAAAGCTAAATAAAGGTCTAGTGATCCACTTGGAACCGTTGAACATAGATGAACAAGGACCTTGAGTGTTAGAAGACGCCACAAGGTTGATCAAACCTTGATAACCTTGATAGTTCTATGAAGAACCTAAAAAAATCACCACAAGTCTAGAATTTACCTGAATTAAAACTTCATTCATTAATTTAATCTAATTACAAATAAAGGCAGAATACATGTATTTATAGTGTAAGTCAAAATTGCCTGTTGCAGGAAAACTAGGAACTAACAACATAATCTTAACTGAAAGACCTAGAAATTAGGAATACAAAATAATCAATCTTTTAAAAATAAGAAAAGAAAGAGAATCTATCTAATTAATCTTAATTTTTGTCCTAATACAAAAAACTTCTAGAAGTCAACATTTTAAGCCCATAATAGCATTATTTAATCCCAATTGAGTTAATCCATATATGGTCCTTAGCCCAAATGCTTTATGTTGCAATATTCTAACCCAAAATAACTCCTATAGCTTCATCTTTAACCAAATAATATTAACGATGTCCATATTAATGCTTGGACCAAATTTGTCAACATTTTGCTTAGCCCAAGTCTCTTAAAGAAGTCCTGTCACACCTACACTTTGCATACACTATAACTTACCATATGGAAGGATCTTTTACTACTAACAGAAGACCCTATTGACAAGGTCTTACGTTTTACAAGGCGAAATCCAAGATCCTATCGCCAAGGTCTTTAATTTCCTTAGTGTGGAGTCTAAAATCCTGTCAACAAGATCCTAGACCTAAAAAGATAATTGTCATACCTAGACAACCTTCATCATTTTCACAAGAAAACCATAAGTTTATAATGTTAATGTGCTAAAACTACTTCCATGGTTACCATAATCAATTTCATGCAAATTCAAATATAAGAGTTTACTTGTACAGGGAGTTCGATAGCCCTAATGAACATTACAGTTAACTCACGGTAGATTTCTCATGTGTAATATTTATACAAATCAAAAGAGAGATTAGCACTACAATGTCATATCCTCACTGGAGTCAGACTTTACATTCAACCCTTGTTCAAAGGATTCATAAGACCAATTACAGTCAATATGTAATCTATTGGTCAGTTTGTTTGTTCTCTATTTGTCTGGCTCCATTCGTAGCGTAGTTAATACCTATAAAATAGTCAATTTATGGTGAGATAAAATCCCAGTAGTTAACAATGTACTCAAGAAACACACATAAATAGCACAGATTACTATCCAGGATACATTCGATGCATACTTCGGTGTCGGAGCATGTAATATCTAGGTAACAGCATATTCTTATTCGTTAGGCTAGGTAGCAGCATATTCTCATTCATTAGACTATGTAGCAGCATATTCTCATTTGTTAGACTATGTAGCAGCATATTTTTATTCATTAGGCTACATAGCAGCATATTTTCATTCGTTAGGCTACGTAGCAGCATATTTCATTCGTTAGGCTACGTAGCAGCATATTTTCATTCGTTAGGCTATGTAGCAGCATATTTTCATTCGTTAGGGTACCGTACTTCGGTCATTGGCCAATAACAGCAATATAGTACTCATAAAGAGTCATCTTAGTAGATATACATGCAACCAAACACAGTATAGGGACTTCGGGATTTCATCCAGTGCATTAACATAAATAGCAAAATGAGTACAATGTTAACTACCTGTTTCATCACTGTCGTTTTGTCACGTTATTCCTTAGCTCAAGTTGTCCCAATGGCCTTCCTAAATTTCAATCATGCATTGTACTAATTAAGGATGAGTCATGGTTAATATTTACATTGCAATTAAATTACTAATCCCCCCATAGGAAATTCCTAGATCCCTTTCGCTAGTTAACTATTGGAATTCCCAATTATAAACAATCACATCCTTGCTTTCTTTTCCTTCTCATTCATTAGTTACTATCTAAGTTATTCCTTTGTGGTCCAGTTCTATAAAGCTAAGTCCTTAGCCCTTATTTTCAAGCTGGATTTTCAATTTTCCATGCAAAGTCACACTACAACAGCAAAAGAATTAAAACTACCATAGTCTCAATTTAACTACATTTTCGGACCTGTTTTTGTGAAATTTCTTTCCTCCACTAAATGACCTCCAAAAATCATAAAAATTGGCAGAGTGACCCCTCATTATGTTAATTATAAGCCACAGAAACAGTTTTCAAGAATTCCCAGGGATAACCCCTGAGCTCCTACTGTTTTGGTCACTACCTCAGCTGAGCTCGCTGTACACCGCCCTTGCTGTTTCTGGCTCTGTTATCCTACCAAATGAGCCCAGAAAATTCTAAGACTTTGTAAAACTGACGCCCTACGTCTTAGCTACCTCCCCACCAAATTTCATGCACTAATTCCTTCATTTACCTATTTAAAAAAATTCTTTATGAAATCAGCCCCAAGCTGTCCCGTACAGAAGCTAAATTGAATTAGTGGGTTGTTTCTTTAATTTACCTAGTTCCAAAAATTCTATAATTTTCCAGATTTCAAGTATAAGGGATGGACAGCCTGTTATAAAAATTTTGGCTTCGAAATCCTTTTCTAACTAATTCTACAAAGGCCAAAACATCCCAGTCCAGAACAAGGAAGCAACTTGGAGCTTACCTTTTATGGAGTCCTTGTACTTTGGTTTTTCTTCTCTTCTCTCCTCTTCTATGGCTGTCCGAAATTTCTTCCTTCTTTCCACTACTTCCCTCCACCTAAGATGAGTTAAAGTGAATGGTAATTAATGCAATGGACAGCTCCTGCTTTTTCACCGCTATTAGGTGGCATGAAGGCAAATCATCATTCCATGAATTAGTGCATGTGCTAGGTGGCAGCAGATGTGTCTTACTCTCATTTAATCTATATATATATATATTAAAGCAATATTTAGCTCCTACTATCACACCAAATACGGCACCAGCAATTCACAATGTAATTAGGTGGCATGAAGGCAAATCATCATTCCATGAATCGGTGCATGTGCTAGGTGGCAGCAGATGTGTCATATAAAATATATTAATCACACTTTAATATGTATATATATATATATAGATGAAGGTGGGTGGTGCAAGCATGAGGTGTCCTCATCCTAGATTATTTAAGCCATTCATTTACATGCAACCTTCATTCCTAGCTCCTCCACGGCTGAATGTATTCCCTAATGCAATCAATTATCATCTATCACATATAATCACATCTAAAGAAGAAGCAAGCCGTGGTCAATTAATATATACATATATATCACTTCCATCTAATACACAAATTGTGTATGATACCTAATCCCCACGACAATGCAGATCATGTCAATCCCCATAACTAAACATAATTCCAAGTAACCAAGTGAATGCTTATGCTCTTGTGTGGTGATGGTGTCAAATGGGTGTAATTAAAATAATTAAAATCATTAAAATCCCTTCCTTCCATGCTATTTGACTGAGTGAATTAATATGGGTTGTGTTAACAGTTACAGGAAGTTCAGAATGTGACAAGTCCACTCAATGCTTCTTTAAGTCTTTTAGTCCTAGCCCTTGTGATAGGTCTAACAGGGAGACGTAAAGGATCATTTAAAAGTTTGGAATCAGTTTATTCTGTTGAGCTAGCTAACTTTGTCCCATGATTCGCATCATTTAAACCTTATCCAAGTTAACTAAAACTTTAGGCTTCCATATAGTTTAATTAAATGGCATAATGAAACAACTCTTGTAAATGAATATCTTGACTCCAAGATCTCACATAACATGAGTTATAAGACTCTTTTAAAACTTATTTGAGCCATTATAAACTCAATTCAATGGGCCTAACACCAAGTTGCTTCTTATACATAATTAAATTCCAAAATTTTCACTTTTCAAAACAAGGCTTCTAAATTCAAACCAATGATTCATTTGATATTTATAATTCATATATAAATCATTTATAACCTAGAATCAAAGAAAACTCTCCTTAAGTGCCCTAAGTGAGTCTTGGTCGAGAAATCATGCATATTGGGAGCCAATGGAGTTTTGCCATATCTCTTGAATGACTTAATGCATATGGATTATCCCTAACCTCTAGTTATTTATGATTTCAAATGGCTTAAAATGTCCTTCTAAAGTCTCAAACATCCTAAGGTGCAATCCAAACCCTAGTTCTATATTTTGCATTCCATAACTTCCTAATTGGTTCTTCTAGTATTTTCTTAATCTACACATTAAAACCTTAATTTCCTTCATGTTTCAATCAAAAACCAATTCCCTCTATGATTCTCACATGTTGACCAAAACTAGGGAAAGGGAGAGTTCAAGGAAGATGCATGTTTTCTAAGCCATAACATATACCATATGAAATAGCTCTTAATGGTGGTAATTGTGATGTATTTGTTTCCCTTTAAAGAGCTTTTTTTTCCATAAGTTTAGGCATAAAACTCCATCTTTTTAGAAGTCAAAACCATGGAGAGAAAGAGGAGAAAGAGTGGAAGAGAGCTTATAATAAGATCATAATCAAATTTAGCATTTAAACTTACCTAAAGAGAGTTCTCTTTCCTTGGTTTTCCTCCTCCTTTGTCACACCTCCATGGGTGTCCTAAGAGTTAGTGTAGTTAGGCCAAAATGGAGGAGAAAGGGTGGGGGTGCCTATTTATAAAGAAAAGCTAGGGTTTCATAAAGTTTTTATTTCTAATTTTGCCCTTCCATTCCCTTTCTCCATTTGACCTTATTTTAACTCTTTTTTAAGAACTATATTTTTCATCATAAAATTTAGGTCTTCTAATTTATTAAAAATATTTTGTTTCAAATTTATGGGATTCTGAAGAATCTTAATATGAATCTATTATCTCAAAAGAGTAAGTTAATTCAAAATTTTCAAATAATCCTTTGCATCTTCTAATTAGACCTATCACAAGGGCAAGGGCTAAAAGATTTAAAGAAGTATTGAGCGGATTTGTTCAAGAAACTTGGACTAAGCAAAATTTGGGCAAATTTAATTTAAGTATTAATCAAGACGTCCTCAATATTATTTGAGCTAAAGATAGAGTTATTGAAGTTATTTTGGATTATAATATTATAAATTAAAGAGTTTGGACCAAGAGCCATACATAGATTGACTCATTTTGGGCCTAAATAATATTATAGGGTTAATATGCTAACTTCTAGAAGTTTTATGTATTTGGACAACAATTAGAATTAATTAAATAGATCCTTTTTCCTTTTTATATTTAAAAAGATTTTATTATTTGTATTCCTAATTTTTAGGTCATTTAGTTAGGATTATGGAGTTAGTTTTCTAGTTTTCCTCCAACATGTAAATTTGACTTACACTATAAATGCATGTATTTTGCCTCCATTTATAATCAAATTAGAAGTAATAGAATTATTCTGAGTGTTTCTCTAATTGTGAGAATATTATCCTTCCTTTGTTCGTGTGAAAGTTTTATCTTGTAAACCTATCTTTAGGTTGGTGATTCAAGTTTGCAAAAGCTCGCAATTCATGTTTCGATCCAAGTGCATCATTGTGTGGGTTGGTTCATCATGTTCATGGTTAGGCGCGTTGTTTAAGTAGCAAGTCAATGTTCCTATAATGTTGGTTGGCTATTTGCTTCTGTTAGGTCTCAAACTATGATTTATCCTTCAACATATGTCATGAAGATCGGGCCACCCCTTGATCTCACATTATTTGGTATCAGAAATTTGGTTTACATCGTAGGTTATATCAATATTAACCACAATCTTTTCCTTCTAGGCTCTAGATTTTTTTTATTTACTATATCTCTTCTTTGCCACCCTTTAATACCTAAGAAAAGATTTCTACATTGTTTCTAAATTTGATCCTTAGTGTGCAAGACTTGATTTTTATACTATAAAAGCTATTTATTTTGTAATCTAATTTTTTTTTATTTGGACATTCTGTTTTATTTCTTATCTATTTGATCCCTTTTCGTTTGAGTTTTGAAATGATTGATAGGTGTTTTGTAAAATTCAAAAATCTCAATTTCACATTATTTTGGAATCATTCCAATCGAAGTTTTCTATGTTGAGATATATTAGATTTTGGTTGGTAACATTTTCTGATTCTCACAAATCATATTTGTTTAGTTTGTTTCCTATTTTGTGATTTTATGAATCTTTGGTTATTTGATCTGATCAAGTTAGAAGAGAAAAGCAAAAAAGAAAAAAAAAGGAGGTAAAACATGATTCATATTTTATCATATTGTATTGCTGATTAGATAACTTTTCATTCCATTTGTTTCATATTTTATTGTATTTTCTTTGATCTTGTGGTGTGCACTTCCCTATTATGATTTGCCTTTGTTTCCTTTTTTTCTCCTCTATTTAAACTCTCTTATTTAGATCATGCATTATTTTCTCATAGTCGAAATTTTTAGAATTGCATTAAACTCTTGGGGATTTTAAACTTCATCTTGCATTGCTAAGTGGTTAAATCTTTCCGTTTTTCTTTAAAACCTAAGCCTAACCAAATCCTAACCTTCATTGTGACTTGTGTGTGATAATCATTACTTTTCATACCACCTACCTACATATACTTAGTTGAATTGAGAATTGGCAATATTAGATCACTTGAAGAGGACTAAGGTGACATAAGAGCTCAAGATTGATATTGAGAGGAAAAAGGCAAGAGTGGGTATGATCATTATAGAAAATGCCAAAAAAAAAAAAAAGAGAAAGCAAACACGAGTTGGAGTGTTATATCATGATGTATTAATCAGAATGTCCTTAATATTATTTGGGCTAAAGATAGAGTTTTTAAAGCTATTTTGGGTTATAATTTTGTAAATTAAAAAGTTTAGACCAAGGGGCGTACATAAATTGACTCATTTAGGCCTAAATATTGCTATTATAGGCTTAATATGCTGACTTGTAAAAGTCTTGTATTTAGATGAAAATTAGAATTAATTAGGCAAATCCTTTTTCCTTTCTATTTTTAAAAAGATTTGATTATTTGTATTCTTAATTTTTAGGTCATTCAGTTAGGATTTTATAGAGTTAGTTTCCTAGTTTTTTCCTACAACTAGCCAATTTGACTTACACTATAAATACATGTATTTTGCCTCCATTTTGTAATCAAATTGGAAGTAATAGAATTATTTTGAGTGTTTCTCTAATTATGAGAATATTATCCTTCCTTTGCTCTTGTAAAACTTTTATCTTATTAACCTATCCTTGGGTTGGTGATTCAAGTTTGCAAAAGCCCCTAACTTATGCTTCGATAAGTGCATCATTGTGTAGGTTAGTTCATCATGTTTATAGTTGGGCACATCGTCTAAGTAGCAGGTCAATGTTCCTATAATTTTGGTTAGCTATTTGCTTCCATCAAGCCTTGAAACATCATCTATCCTTTAACCTATGTCATGAAGATCAGGTTGCCCCTTGATTTTGTATCAAATCTTGAACGATTCAGTTAAAGTTTAAATTAACCGATTACCAAAATTATACACTGGAAGGATTTTAACCATTTTGATTGTTCTTATGGTTTTTTAGGCCTCTAAAAATCTAGCTCAACTTTATCTTCTAAAACTCCTTTCTTTAAGTTTTCAAAGATCTACTTAAAATTACAATTTTGCCACTACATTTTTGGTTTATTCTATTTAGTCATTTTGGCTTTCATTCTGGGCTATTCTTAGTTTTCTACCCATATTTTTAGATGCTTTAATTAGATTGTGATATGAGGCCCACCAGATGACCTACTCTAGGAACCCCAACTGTAACACCATAACTTTCTAGCTTATCTCATGCTATCTTCATGTCTCACATCATATATGTCATGAAGAAGCAAGAAAAAATGACATGAAATAATAAATATTTGTGCATTGCATATGAATTTTTCATTCAATGTCTTGTGGACTATGTGAGTATCACATTCCCATATTTAATTAAATAGATAAAACTCAATTCCATCACTAAAAGTGGCTTAGAACTCATGCAAGTACAAGAAATACACAAAATTCATAGTTGTAGCCTCGGCCAGAAGTTTTCCTTTTCTATCACAAACTTTGAAAAATCACAACTAATTCTAGAAAAATCAAAATGACACATTCTTTATCATTTTGGAAAGCTACATATGTATAATTTATAATAAAAATATTTTCAGGTCACTAAATGCCAAGTAAAAGATGTTTCACATTCGAAAAGTGCTCAAGGTCTCAGCTACCTATGCTACTATCATAGCTTACTGTCATAAACTTTGAAAATTCATAACTAATTCTACAAAAATCTAAATCATTCAAATTTGGTCAATATGAGAATCTAGAGATTTTAAATTTAAGGGAAAAATATATTTAGATCACGCCAAGTCCATGTAGGAAATGAATTATGATGGAACAATACTAGAGGTCCAGTGGTGTTACTAGTACTGACATGAAATTTCAAAAATTCATAACTCTCTGCTAAGACCTCCAAATGTGGTGATCTTAGTGACCATAGAAATATTATAACCTTTAGTTTATGCATGTAAAATGTCACAAGCATTGGACACCATTGGCCATTGGATGACATGAACACAAAACTGACTATATGAACAGTACATGCACTAGAACAGTAGAAAAATTCCAACTTTGAAAATTCATAATTAATTCTGTAGAGCTTTGATTTTTCTGCACTTTAGCTTCCCAAAATGATCTCAATGAGAATTATAGATCTATAAAATTTCATGAGAAGATTCATCCATTTGGTCAGTTTGTGCTATAGGGTTCTAGTTTGGTCATTTTTATGCTCTTAACTAGCCTCAAAGTGTCCAAATTTGCTTCCTAAGCTTGTGTGGCCTCTTGTGCACGTGGGATTGCACCAAATTGACATTCTAAACTTGTCTCAAGGGTGCACAAACCCAGAATTTTCAAACTCACTCTCTCATCCCATGCCATACACACATTTCCATAATGCTAGTCTTGCCATTACATGCTCAATTTACATTGTAACATTCACATAACACAATTTCTCATTTGTACATGATACATTAGCATAATTATACATGCTCATAAGGTCATAAGACATATACAATAATAGATTATAACAATTGCCACTCATATGGCCTTTAAGAAACAAAATCCATGCACTTCCTTGCCATATTCTCATTTTCCAAGTTGTTGGCTCCCATTACCTTATTCTCTTAGTTTGCCTAGCATGTTAGAACATTGGAGAGGAGGGAATGAGATTCAAAAAATCTCAATAGCTCATCTCCCATTTTAACCATACATAAAGTATGCAAACCATGTCTTACAAATGTGTGCATGGGCATATTGAACAACATGAACATTCAAGAAGCAATCTTGGCATGTGAGTAAGTCATACAAGGCATCCATAGGCTTGCTAAGTAAGTAGATTAGCCTCACCCATTCACTTGTGGATTTTAGACTTGCCTCACCTATTTCTTTAAGAGGTTTTTGACTCAACCTTACTCTTGAGAGACTCTTTACTTTGTCTCGACTAACTTTAAGGGTTCTTGGCTTATCTTCACCATGCTAAGGGTTCTTGGCTTCTTCACACTCAAGTAAGCCAAAGCAAGCATAACAAATATCATTTAAAAACATAATGCATCATCATGGTACCATGGAATAAGAGCTCATGCTAGAATATTTTTCGTAGCTTAAAATACACATACACACATTCAAAGACAAGCCAAGTATACATTCATGCATGAGAGAAGGAGGAGTGAGTTACCTTGAATACACTCACACACTTTTCTCCTTGAATTTGCTCTCCCTTCCTCAGTCTCACACATACAAAGGTGTGATATTGGTTTCTCTTGGCCTAAGCACAATTTATGGAAGCCAATTAGGTTCATAGAATTAATTCTAAGGCCACATATCTTCTTCAAATACTAACTTAGTCTATTAACCCCTTTATGGTTCCAAGAATGCACCTTATGAAGCAACACCCATCAAATGAGTTCTAGGCTCCATTCTTTCCTTTCATATATGATTCTTGACTCTTTTTAAGCCTCTTAGAGTTATCACACAATTAAAACAAAGAGCCTAACTATATGTTGCTTCTTTAGGTCATATTATGGAACCTAAGACACTAATTCATTCTCTAGGCCTCCTAAATTTTTTTCAAGGTTTCTCCTCATTTTCATTCATCATATATGACTCAAAAATGGGCTTAAAAAAATTTAAAACTCTTCCTAGGTGTCTCAACCCTCTTTTGCCGAGACTATGCACCATTTAGCTTCCATGGAAGTTTGCTTTATTTTCTATATGGAAGATGCATATGGGGAGACTCCTAGGGATCTTGGGAACTCATTTAAACATTCATTTAGGCCTAGGAACAATTGCATCAAATCAGATTTTCAAGGGAACCCATAAAACCCTAGGTTTGCTATCTTGAAAATCAATGGTTCTTTTGTTATTTTTTTATATATTCTTATTCTTCACACTCCTTTTCCTAAGATTCATCCTTGGTTCTGCCCAAAATACAATTCCTCCCATAACTTTTTGACTGGGGTGAACTAAGGAAAGAAGAGGAGCAAGGGGTAGCTATCATGGAAGGAGAAATTCTCTTGTTTTTCCTTATTTTCTTGCTTGAATCTTCCTTTCTTTGGCTTCCTCTCTTCAAATCCGAATTTTCCCCTTTGCTCTTCCCTTAAAACAAATCCATATACTTCAATATAATCATAGGAAAGAAAGGGAAATGGAGAAGAAGAGGTTTGCTAAGGAAAGAACATGAAAAACAACCAAAAATCCATACCTTTTACCTTTGATTTCTCCTTCTCTTCCTCTCCCTCTTCTGCTCCTCTCTCCATAGGGTTTTTCCTTGGTTTAGGGCAGAAACGTAATGGGCTGAATGAATGAGGAGGTGGGTGCCACTTATATATAGGTGGGAGGAGAAAGACTTTTCAAAAATTTCTATTTTTCCCTTTATTTTTGGTAATTTTGTTTCTAATTTGTTTTAGCTTCTTTGTGAGAACCATATTTTCTATTATAAAATTTAGATTCCTAATTTAGTGAAATGACTTTGGAATCACTCGAATCGGAGCTAAAACCTTCCCGAACGAATCAGTCAAAGTTTGGGTCAATCAACGTTGGAAAACATTCACGGAGGGGTTTTAACTGTCTCGGGGCTTTCTATGGTTTTTAGGGCCTCTAAGAACCCCGAAGAACTCAAAACTTTTATTTAAAAAGCCCTCCTATGAGAATTCTAAAATTTACTCAAAATTACAAAAATGCCCTTACGTTTTGTCAACCTTTCATTCAAATTCGTTTCTTCATTCTAGCTCTATTTTTTTTTCTGTCTAAGCCTGGGATTCTCATTTTTAGGAGTCTAGAATGCTTTCTAAATTTTTTGGGACCTTAACTAATTCATTTCGGGGGACTTCTTTTGTATTTGGTGAATTTCATTCGTTTACGGAGAAACCGTGCGTTACGTTTCCTCTCGTTTTTAGAGAATCGGATATTATACCAACCAACATTGGTCATGCTCAAGGACCAGCTAAAAAACAAGAGGATGATTGAGGTAGAACCCTAAGGGAACCTATCCCTTAAAGCACTAGCCATAAGATGCCACAAAGGTTGATCACTTCTTTGATAAGTTAAGTGTATTTATGTAGGTCAAGAGGTAAGACCCTAAGAGAATCTTATTAATGTAGTAGCAACAAGAAAGTTTATTGAGCATGGAAGTGGACCTAATAGAGGATATGGTGCTAAGCTTCAGACCCAAGGACGTGATTTGCAAATTAAAGCCTAAGAGTTCAAGTCAAAGGTGCCTGAGGATCCAATGCAAAGCATAGGAGGCCCAATAATGAGAGCTAAGGCCAAAGCAATGAGATATTCAATTGTTTGATTCATAAGCTCCATGATTTAGAGCCCATTCATTTGAGTCAAGAGAGGGCCTAAGAAGATATAAAAGGCGTGATTATGCTAATCATTTTACAAGAGAAGTGCCAAGGCCTAATGAGAGTTCAATTACAAGAGATTAAGAATTGTGTGCTAACCATGTGACTTTTAATGAAGCATGTGCATCCCATGTGTCTACTTAAAGGGGCTAATCAGTCTTGGGCTAGAATTTTTATATAAATTTTGTTTTTATTTATTTCATTATTTTTAGGACTTAGTGAAAGATCTTTTCTTGGAGATTAAGCTGAAATTAGTTTCCTAATCTTGTTCCTTGATTTTAGGCACCATTTAAAGATATTTTTTATTAGATTTTAACCATGTAAATGGTGATGATTTAATGCTAAATAATTAATTACAAATTTTATCATTTATTTTTAGGGTTTTAGACTTTTGAAAACTTTGCCTATAAAAGGCTTTCTATTGTACTCTATTTTCAGCTCATAAATGAATTTGAGTATTATTCAATTTTTTGTGAGACTTTGGCTTCTTTTATGTTCTTTGAAAGTTCACGTGACTTATAAAAGGATTGGTCATCCTTTGTGGCATCATTGGCTAGGGTTATAAGAGACAAGCTTTATTAGGGTTTTACTTCCGACCAACAATCCCTTTGTGTGCTTCCGTTTTCATGTGAGACATAGCCAATCTTAGGTGATCAACATGTGTGCCAAGGTTCCTATGGCAAGGTTCCTAGAGGATCTTATATCATCTTGGTATTAAAGCAAGGTTTTGCTAGTCTCAAAGGTCATCCATCCCCTTTTCTTCTTCTTTGGCTGTGTTGTTGTCTATTTCACCTTGTTTTTCTAACAGTCGTTTATGGTGTTTTTGTAACCACCGTAATCTCCATAAAATGATAAAATGAGCCATATAAAAGAAAATCCTCTAAAATGAGCTAAATAATGTCCCAAAAATTTTGAGTAGAGTCCTAGGCATCTAAAAATGATAATTCTAGGCTCAAATGGAAAGAAAAATGGAGCTAGGACGATGAAACAATTTGTGACAAAAATTGACGAAATGTAATAGCATTTTCATAAATAAGTACAAATTTTGGAAAAACACATAGGAGGGCTTTTTAAATGGGAAATTTGAGTTGCCCAGGGTTCTCAGAGGCCCTAAAAAAACCATGGGAATCCTCAGGACTGGTAAAACCTCTCTGGTGTACGTTTTCTAATGTTGGTGAGCTCGAACTTTGACAGATTTGTTCGAGAAGGTTTTAGCTCCAATTTGAGTGATTCTAAAGGAATTTCATTAAATTGGGAATCTAAATTTTATAATGAAAAAGACAGTTCCTAAAAAGGAGCTAAAACAAAGCCAAAACGAAATTGCCATTATAGAAGGATGAAATTGAAATTTTTTGAAAAAGTGTGTTTCTAGAAGCTCTCACACACTTCTCCCTTCTTCTCCCACCTTCTTAAGCACAACTTCCTTTGCCCAAATTATAGAAAAATAGCAGCTCCTTGATGCGCACCAAGAGAGGAAGAAAAGGGAGAAGAAAAAGAAAAGAAAGGTAATGAAACTTGGAGAATTTCATGCTTTTCCTTCTTTCAACTTTGCTTCTCTCTTTCTAGGCTTTCTTTCCATGGTTTATTTGAGCTATTTGGTTCTATTTTAATCCAGAATATTGAGGGGGGGAGTTCAAAATTTTTGAAGGGAAGCAAACCAAGGAGAAAGACTCTTGAAACTAAGTTAAAATCTAAGGTAATTCATGCTTTGAATTGCTTCTTGTAACGTCCAATTTTTCGTAAAATATCGAAATGAGTCAATTTTCAAAGCAAGTCCCTTGAGATGAGTTATTTAAGACTAAAAAAATTAGAATAAAATTATAAATAATGAAAAATAAAGATTTGAACCCTGAGTTGCCCAGCAACTGGGGCCACAGTGATTCAAAAAATTCATCGAAAGGCCAGTGACATTTTCATAAATAAGTGTAATTCTTGAAAAACACATAGGAGGGTTTTTTAAATGAAATTTTTGAGTTCTCCATAGTTCTCAGAGGCCCTGAAAAACCATGGGAAGCTCTGAGATAGTTAAAACCCTCCAGTGTAGCGTTTCCAACAACAGTTGACCTGAACTATGACTAGTTCATTTATGAAGGTTTTAGTTTCAATTTGAGTGATTCTAAAGGCATTTTACTAAATTGGAAACCTAAATTTTATAATGTAAAAGATGATTCTAAAAAAGGAGCTAAAACGAAGCCAAACTAGAAATGCCATTGCAAAGGGCAAAATTGGAAAAAGAATTTAAAAGGAAGCTTCTTTATTCTTCTTTAAAGTTCACATTCACTCTCCCTCAATTTAGACCAACTTACTTTTGCCAAAAAATAGAGAGGAAGACCAAAATTTTTAGGCGCACAAGGGAGGAGGCAAAAGAAGGAGAAAAAGCCAAGAAAAGGTGAGAAATCATGGAAATTTTATATTCTTCCTTTAAGGAATCTTCTCTCCTCTCTTCCTCTTCTCTTTATATGAATTTAATTGGTAGTTTGGGGGCTGTTTCTAGTTCAGTACAAAAGGGAACTGAGTGATCTATCGCGCAACCCTCAAAATAAAACTAGGTTGAACTAAACATGTAGCTAGTGGCACAACCTAGGTCATCTCCCTTGGAAATGGAGTTTAATGTTTAATTGGATTTTCTAAGTGTATGAAGATCCTAAAACTTACTAATTTAAGAGGGTTTCAATCTAATTGAACTAAGTAAAATGAATTTAAAATAAAGTTCCTAAATTCTACCTAGTTAGATGAATTATGGAAGGAGGATGGTCTTGTGACTAGCTTTGGAATCGTCCCTTGGTATCTACTATCCTTATCCTAATCCACTTGTAATTAATTCTGGCCTAAGAATCCCTAATTGTGTTCACAGCAATTGTATCTTCAGTTAACACGCAAGAATCAAGAGACTAACAATCTAATGTTGAATTGAGAACTCAACCTCGCATCAAATTGCTAACTCTTATTTTAGGATCAATAAACACCCAATTTGATTGATTAACTGATTAATTAGCCTCTGAACCATCATCCAAAGATGTTTAATTAAACAACCAAATATTAAGGAATCCTTAAATTAAACAATTAAAGATCAATCTCTCACATGTATTTCATGAAACACCTTGATTGCATACATGGGTAATTGTAAGAAATTGAAAAATTCAATATTTAATCCAACTAATTAATCAACAAAAAGGCTTTCTAATTAGTGTCTAAACAGCCACTAATTACAATTACACAAATTCTCTATCAAATACAACATAAACAAGACAATATATAAAAGAGAAAAAGTGTAGGAAAATAGAAATCCTTAGTCAAAATTCTGTGTTTATCCATGGATTCAAGCTTGCACCAAGGTCCTTCTTCCTTGCTAGTCACAGATGAAGGTTTAGAGCTTCATTGTATGGTGGATGGAGGTGAAATGGCATGGAGTGGGCGAAGGATCAAGGGGTGTAGACGTTGGACAAAGTGTGAGAATGGATACGGCGTGAGATGGGTTCTGGACGATGTTCAGTGTAACACCCCATAATTAATTAAGGTATTAATCATGGATTAGATTAATTAGGAATAATTGAAATGGGATAATTGGATAAATTAAATGGATGGAGATTTTAGAGAGATAAATTATTAAAATGGGTTTGAGATTTAATTAGGATAGAAATTCTATCTAGGCTTAAATTAATAAATTATGAGAAGAGGCTAATGGAGGCCCAATGGGTTAGGTGCAGACCCAACCCAATTTAGTGTGATGGAGGCCCAAAATCCACCTTGTATAGACTCCTTTAAGTGGCCCAATGACCCTTGTGCAGACCCAAAACCTTTAGGCTCTTAAAATTTGATCTGGCCCAATTAAACTTCAGCAACCCAATGCATATAAAACTAGCCCAGTAAAATTCTGCAACCCAACACTCTAAAAACTGGCCCAACAAGCAAAAATCTGAAGCCCAAATGAAGATGGACCTTGGAGCAACCCATGACCCACATTTGACCCAACTTAAACCCAACTAAAACCCTAATACACCAGCCTCTTCCTCACACTTGCTGAAACATAAAACACAAAGAGAAAATTCGGAGCTTGGAGAGGAGGCTAGGGTTGGGGGCACTAATTCTGCATTTTCTCACATTTAGAGCAAGATTCAGCCAAGGTAATAGTCATACAACTTAATCCCCTCATTTTTCTCTTTAATTTGGTCCGATTAGTTTTTCATTTGGAACATTTTCACTCTACCAAAAATCTGAAATGTAAGAATTTGGGAATTTTCTTGGTAAAATTCGTAGGTTGAGGTTATAGCTAACCTTGGGTGAGTTTAAACCCTCCATTATGATGCTTCAATTGTTAATTTGAGACCCCCATAGCTGATTTGTAAAATGGGTATTAATTATGTACGAATTTGCTTAGGATTTTGGGCGGAATATTGAGTTTTCTGGTGAAGGACAATTTAATCCGAATTTGGGACTTATAGTGGCTGAGTAAGTGATTCTTAGGTAGTCATTAGCATCTTAAATTCTTTGGGTATTGATTGTAACTGTTAATGATGAATTAGAGTAGTAATTCTATGATGCTATAGTTATAAGAGGATTTCTACACCATTGGTGACTGTTGCAAGTGTCTACAAGTGAGGTAACCGGGTTATATCAATTCCACGTATATATTTGATTTAATTTCATATGTTGTTATATATGAATGATTTGAAATTTTGAATGAATTGATTGGCTATCTGTTGAATTGTGATTGGACCTTGTGAGTCCATGGTGGAGCTGTGGTGCGGCTGCCACCCGTGCATGTGCTTCGATCGAGCACCGGGTTATGATCAAACCCAGATACACTGAGCCCCGGTTGTGCTCAATAGGGAGTAGGTGCCGTGGACGGGCCTCTCCCGATGTTAATGGCCTTTAACATGTGATAATATGATTGCTAGTATGGGATAGTAATCATGATAGCCCAATTGTTTCATTTGCTGTTATGATAGATATTATTCTGATGTTGTTTTTTATTTATGCATATATGCTAATTAAACTGGATATATGATGGAATTGCCTTGGTTACTGAGATTTATATCTCACCCCGTTTATGGGATTAACATTTTAGGTGAAAGTTCTTCAGGTAAGGATAAGGGGAAGCAAGTGGATGAAAATCCATGAGCTCCAACATATGGGAGAAGGCTACACTTAGGCAGGCTTGTTTTGTAGAGATGCAATTTTGTTATTAGTTTTCATAGCATCATCATGTAATCATATTGCCAAGTGTAGGCGTTTATATTTTGTTTGATTGAAATGTAACTGTTAAGGATTTAATTATAGTTGAATACTAATGTATGAACTTATAGTATTATATATATAGCTTGTTGAAATTGTGATATGGATTACCATATGGGAATTGTAGTCTTATGATGCCTTGGATATGGACATAAGCTATTGTTGAATAGAATCTTTATAGAATGTGTATGGGATGTTAATTGTTGTTAATGCATGTGTTCTTGTTGTCATATATTCATGAATTTGCTAATATGAGCTAGTTGGGTAAGTAGGAAGTAGTATTTAAGTTTCGCAAGGATAATGGACGGAATGATGGATAAATGGGGTAGATAAACACCATTAGGACCACATAAAACAAGGGTAGGTGGACTTAGAGTGTTTCTAAGATGAGATTTAGAGTGTAGAGGGTGAAATTTGGGTAATATTGTACAGGAGGGAGTTCCGCCGCGGCATAACCAATCCCGCCGCAGCGTAAGGAAAAAAAATTAGCCCAAAGAGTGACAGTGGCGAGGAGCGCTGCGGCCTGATAAATCTCACCACGGTGCAAAGTGAAAAAAAATCGCCCAAGAGGGTAACAGAACCAAAACTCGCCGCGGCGCATTATGTCCTGTCGCGGTGCGAGTCGAGGAAATAAAATAAGGGTTGGACAGAAGCAAAACTCACCGCGGCGCGAACATATTGCACCAAGGCGCGAATTGTGGAGTTAAGAACAATAGTTCCAGGAAGCATTTCCGCCGCAGTGCCACATAGGTTGGCCGCGACGAAGGTCCAACTCGCCCCGACGATAGATTTGTGAAACTTGTCCATGGTAAGAGATGATATAAGAGTATTTGTGGGAGGTTATTGAGTATTGAAACTGATGGATGGTTGAATCATAAGCCTCTTATGGTAGTAGAATTTCTTTTATGCACATTTTATTTTGTAGAGGTGGTATGGTGATGACCCTAACATCAAGGTTCAAATTTTCCCCATATTTTCATAATATGATAAATTGTAACCACCCAAACCTTGATAATTAATTATTAATCGTATACTTAACCATAATTACAATGATTACAAGGTAGGGTTGTCACATTCAGCGAATGGACCAAGGATGATTCGCCTAAATGTCTCCTCTCACGTGAATTCATTCTTCCTTCTTATGTATATGATTGTGGGCCCCATTGAATACAATAATCATCTTCCATGTTACTTCTTCTTTGTCTACCCAAACTTCACGTGTTCTCTCTGGATGGATTTTCTCATGTGCTCAACTCCTCCTTTTTCTTTTATTTTTATTTAATCATTTCCTTGTGCTTTCCACGTGTAGCTTTTTTCTAATCAGCCCACAGCTTCTTCCACGTTGAAGCTGCACCTCCTTACATAAATTCCACGTCATCTTTTCCTCCATCCATTAGGTTATTTCTTCTATGTCTAACCCAAATTCTGCCTTTGCATGTGTGTGTTTTCGTGCTCACTAACTCGTTGCTTCCTTCCACATTTTGCTCCTTACTTCTCTTCGTTCTTAGCTCCCATTCCACGTAAATCTCAAGTTGCATGTTTCTTAAATCACATAAGAGTCTTCCTTCCCATTCCAATGTGCAGCTCGTAGCTTCTCTTCTTCCAAATACCCATGCAACTCATTCTTCTCATGCTGTTACTTCTTCATCTTTACGTGGCTTCTTCTCAGCTTATGCATCCAACCTAGCTCCCTTTTACTTTGCATTTGAGTCTCATCGTGTGCTGCTTTTATTCAAGTCTCATGCGAGGATCCTTACTAACCTGTAGCTTAAGCGAGTGGCTTCTGCATGTTTTGTTCTTAGCTCCAGCGTCTTTTATGCATTCTGCTCAGCTTCTTCACTCTCTTTCCTCCACGTTGGCTGCTGTGTGAGTTAACGCGAAACTCCTCCTTCTCCATGTGTTGCTTCCTCCATTTTTGCTCGAGTTTGTGAGCTGCTTCTGCATGCTTGTTTCTTCATCTCCATTTGTTCCTTCCTGCTTTTCATCAAAGCAGAACCATCGAGTCTCTCACCTTCCTACTGTAACATCCGGTCCCTCCATAAACGTGAGAAACGCAATGTTTGATTTCTCCGTAAACGTCAGAAATGAGCCAAATATAAAAGGAAGTCCCCAAAATAGAAGGAATTGGGGCCAAATAAAATTATGATAAAATTCTAAATAATGGAAAATGAGGGTTTGAGCCTTGAGTTGCTTAGAAATCAAGGCCAGAGTGATTCGAAAAATTTGCCGAAAGGCCAGTGGTATTTTCGTAAATAAATGCAATTTTGGAGAAGCACCTAGGAGGGCTTTTTAAATGGAAATTTTGAGTTGTCCAAGGTTCTCAGAGGCCCCAAAAACCATGGAAAGCCCCGGGACCGGTAAAGCCCCTCTGGTGTACTCTTTCTGACGTCAGTTGACCCAAACTTTGACCAATTCGTTCGGAAAGGTTTTAACTCCGATTTGAGTGATTCCAAAGGCATTTTATTAAATTGGGAACCTATTTGTTATGATGGAAAAGACGGTTCTCAAAAAGGAGCTAAAACGAAGGAGAAACAAAAATGCAAACTATGAAAGGGCAAAAATGGAATTTAAGTGTTAAAGGAAGCTTCCAAATTCTTTTTATAAGTCACGTCTTCCTATCCTTCATTAAACCGACTTGCTTCTGCCCATTTTCAGAGAGAAACTCCAGCTTCTTAGGTGCACAAGAGAAGGAGGATTTTGGAGGAAGAAATTCAAGAAAAAGGTAAGAAACTTTAAGAAATTCTATATCCTTCCTTCTTGAAACTTGCTTCCCTCCTCTCAAGCTTTCTTTCTATAGTTTTAATGGAGATTTTGGTGCTGTTTTGGGGGTAGAACAGAGAGGGAAATTTCGAAAATTGAGGGAGCAAGCCAACCAAGTGGAAGAGCAAGCAAAGGAAAGCAAGAAAACAAGGTAAAACTTCCATTCTTTGGTAGTTCCTTCCTCCCCCTTCCTCTTGCACGAATTTTACCACCATGAGCCCAAGTCTTATGGGCTGATTTCTGTCCAATTTATGGAGGGATTATAGGTTTTAGATGGCAAGGATTAAGAAGGAACCAATAGAATCAAGAAAGGAACATTAGGAGACAAGATAGAACCATTAGGGATCCAAATGCTCCCTTGCAAATCTGATTTTATATGAATGTTCTTAGACTTAATTGAATATTTAAACATGCTCCTAAGACCCCTAGAGAGCTTCCCACATGCACCTCCCATCCAAGAAAGCAAAGAAATTGTAAGAAAAATTAATGAACTCTAAGTAGAAAAAGTGTAGTGCATTTGAAGGGATTGTAAAAACTGATTTGATTCATGCATTCCCTAGCGTATATGAGTGTTTGATTGAGCTCCTAAGACTTCTAAGTAGCCTCCCAAGTGTGTCTCCCATCAAGGAAAAATCAAAAAGACCATGAACTCTTCTTTCCCCCCATAGTCTCGGCCTAGGCAAGTTCCTATAGCTAGGGAGAGTTTTAAATTTTTCTAAGGCTATTTTTGAGTCATATGTGATGAGTGAAGATGAGTAGAGGCCTTAGAAAAAATTTAGAACTCAAAGAAAGTAAATTGGTGCCATAGGTTCCATATTAGGACCTAAAGAAGCAACATGATGTTAGACCCTTTGTTTTAATGATGTGATGACTCTAAGAGGTTTAAAAGGAGTCAAGAATCATAATTGAAAAGAAAGAATGAGGCCTAGAAGTCATTTGATGGGTGTTGCTTCATTAGGTGTGATTATGGACCATAATGGAGCCTACAAAGCAATCTAGTGTTTTATCAAGTGATGTAGCCTTAGAATATGTTTCATAGACCTAATTGGCTCCTATAAATTGTATCTAGGCTAAGAGAAACTATCTCCACCAAATTGTGGGTGTGTGGCCGAAAGAGGAGGGTTGAAAGCTAAGGAAAAAGTGTGTGCTTGTATACAAGGTAGCTCTCTCCACCTTCTCTCATGCATGGATATGTGTTTAGCTTATTTTAAAATGTGTGTATGTGTATTTTGAAGCTAAGAAAAGTATGCTAGCATGCCTTTATATGCCATGATGCTTGATGCTATGTTATGTTTTCAAATGATTACATGATGTTTGTGTGAGTTTGCTTGAGTGTGGAAAGGCCAATAACTCTTTCCTTTGGTGAGGATGAGCAAAGAACCCTTGAGCTTGGTTGAGACAAAGTAAAGAGTCTTCCAAAAGCAAAGTGAGCTCCCAAGAGTATGGTTGAGTCCAAAGTGCTTAAAGAATGGGTGAGGCAAGTCCAAAATCCATGAGGAGAAGTGTGAGGCCAATCCAAACACTTAGTGAGCTCTTGAATGTCTTGCATGATTGATTCACATGCCAAAGTTGCTTTAAAATGCCTATGATTTCTACTTTCTCCATGCATGCATATATGAAACTTGCTTGCACATATTATGTGTGATGGAATGGGAGATGAGCTATTGGGATTCTTTGAATCTCATCCCCTCCTCTCCAATGATCTAACATGCTAGGTGAACCAAATGGATATGCTAATGGGAGCCAACAACATTGAAGAAGAGAGATTGACATTCATATGTCTAGCTTTTACCCTTTTTGAGCCATAATGATGTATATGATTATTGTAAATGGCACATGACCCTTGAGACACATGTAAATATGATATTATGTGATGTATACATGTATGGATATGATGTATGAACTTTAGAAATGAATTTGGATATGTAATGCCAAGTTATGCAAATTGGAAGTTTGATGCAAATATGTATAAATGTGGGTTGAATGGCCAAAATGAGAGGCATGAGGTTTGGGACCATTTGGGCAGCTCACACAAGTCTAAAATATGTTTTTAAACTTGCCCAAAAGGTGCCAAGACCAAGGGGAATCCATTTGGCAATTTTGGTACCCAATATGGAGCCAAAATTGACCCTATGCTATTTTTTAGCCAAACAAGTTAGTCTTGCCCTGAAACTTGGCATGCAATTAGGTCTCATTAAGAGCTTTTTGGGAAGTTAAAGATCATAATTTTTAGAGACCTAGAGAATATTTGATGAATTTTCAAAGTTGAGACTTTTCATGGATTCTGGTATGGGTACAATTCATACTGGCAGTTTTGAATTCTGTGTCACCCGATGGTCAAATAGTGTCCAATACTTATGAAATTTTATATGAATAAACTATAGGTCATAATATTTTTGTGACCACCGAGATCACCTCATTTGGAGGTCTGAACAGTGAGTTATGCATGTTTGAAGTTAACTGTCAGTATCAGTAGCGCCCCATGAGTCCAGTTACTGTTCCATAGGGTCCAGCTGACTAAACATATCGGTTTCATTATGGAATTATTTTTAGTATCAATTTGACATTTTTAGCTTTCCATAATGACCAAATTTGTATGATTTCTATTTTTATATAATTAGTTATGAATTTCAGAAATTTGTATCAGTAAACTGAACCACAGCCCAGGCAGCCAGCGAGTCTGGAGCTTTTTGGATGTCAAACGTCCTGTGTGATGAATTTTATGACCTGGGTGTATTTTTAGTATGAAACAGACATCCTAAGGTTTTTATAATGACCAAGATTTCATGTTTTTTATTTTTCTAGATTTAGTTATGATTTTCCAAAATTTGTGGCAGAAAAGAGGAAATCCTGGCCGAAAATGCAAACATGGATTTCATATGCTCCTTTGCTTTCTACGAGTTGTAGGCCAAATTTGATGATTGAAATGAGTTATATTCATGTGTTTAAGTATGAGAAAGTAATAGATGCTTTCATATGGCCTATGGGACTCCAAAAGAAAAATTTTACCTGTAGAGAAATGCATCTTTATTCATAACTCCCTATGCCACTATATTGTTTCCATAAAATAAACATAAGATGAGGCATGGGAATTGTATGAATTGAGTCCTAGAAGTATGGTGTTACACCTACAAACTCGTAACTTCCTTTTTCCTAGCCTCTTCTCACATGAAACTCTCTTTTCTCTAGCCCAGGTTCTGTTCACATGCTCTGTTCTGCTCGCTCGATCTTCCTTCGTTTCTTTCCACACAAGCTCGAGTTCACTCCTCCATGCTTCTTGTTTTAGTTACTACATTCTCTTCATTGTGGCTGTCTCTTACTTGAACATTACATGGAGATGAAAATTTGATATATGTGTCTAGATTATGTGAGCCCATGCATCGTTACTTTCTTCATCTCTTGTATGAATTGAATCTGCATGTGTTGCTTATTCTTCAACTCAGCTCTCATCCTATTCTTCACATTTTGATTCAGCCAACTCCCCTGCCCATAGCTTCTTCTTTTCATTCATTCAACTCACTTTAGCTCATAAGCTTCCTCTTGAATCACAAAACCCTCCAAACCCGTGGCTTCTTCCTACATGCATGTGTATTGATGTTGAGTGAAGGGTTGCTCAAGTATGCTTCTTTAATCATTCCTTTCTCTTCTTTAATCCAAATTCTCATTCAAGCATCATTCGCTCATTAAAATCTGCACAAAATAATGGAAAGTATTAAATAGAATTATCCACAAAATTATTTAAATACAATTCATGCATTAAAACTTAATAATTTTGCAAATTAATTCATAAGGTGTAAAAATGGCTACTAAAATCAATTATTCACCTAAGTAAATCCATTAATCCTTATTTAACTATTAAAATTCTTAAGTTAAGGGGAATAAAATACATCAAAATCATGCTTATCAGGAATTGTTCGAAATCTTGGAGAAGCAACAAACCAAGGAAAAGAGCTCTTGAAAGCAAGTGGAAATTCAAGGTAACTCTTTGATTCATTGCTTCTTCTTGTTTGCTTCTTCCTTGTATTTTCCACCAAAACAGACCCAAGAGGAGGGAAGGGTTTTTGTTCAAGAACCATTAAGAATTAGTGAAATTAAGTTATGGGAAGATGGGAGATACCAAGAAATTTCAAGAAAATCCATTGAACTATAAGTTGGAAAAGTTTAGAGCACTTAGGGGAATTGTAAAAAATGATTTAATCTATGAGTTCTCTTGGCTATTTAAATGTTTGCTTGAACTCCTAAGACTCTTAGAAACCTCCCTAAATGGTCCTCCCATCAAGGAAAAATCAAGAAGCTATTGAACCCTATTAATGCTCTATGTTTCGACCAAACAAGGATAGCGTAGCTAGGGAGAGTTTTAAATTTTTTCAAGCCTATTTTTGAGTCATATATGATGAATGAAAGTGAGGGGAAACCTTAGGAAAAATTAAGGAGGCCTAGAGAATGAATTGGTACCATAGATTCCAAAATGTGACCTAAGGAAGCAACATGTACTTAGGCTCTTGGTTTTAATTAGGTGGTGACTCCAAGAGGCTTGAAAAGAGTCAAGAATCATATATGAATGGAGAGAATGGAGCCTAAAATTTATTTGAGAGATGTTGCTTTATTAGGTGCATTTTGGAACCATAAAGAGGTTATTAGCCTAAGCTAGAGTTTAAGGAAGAAGTATGGCTTTAGAAATGATTTCATAAACCTAATTGGCTTCCATAAATTATGTTTAGGCCAAGAGAAACCAATCTCACACCTTTGTGTGTGTGAAGCCAAGAAAGGGGGGACAAATCCAAGGAGAAAAGTGTGTGATTTCACCAAAGGTAGCTCTTTCTCTTTTCTCCCATGCATGAATGAATGTCAACATTGTTTTTGAATGTATGTATGCATATTTTAAGCTATGAATTGTATTTAGTTTTATGCCTATGTTCCATGGAACCATAGTATTGCATTATGTATTCAAATGATACCTAGAAAGTTTGCATTAGTTTACTTGAATGTAGAGAGGCCAAAAACCTTCTATCTTCGGTGAGGATGAGCTAAGAGCCCTTAGAAGTGGTTGAGACTAAGAGAAAGTCTCCTAAGAGCAAGGCTTAGTTTAAGACCTTTGAGAAAAAGGGTAAGACAAGTCCAAAAACCTTGAAGAAAGTGGCTGAGGCTAATCCATTCATTTGGCAAACCTAAGTATGCTATGTGTAAATGCCAAGAATGCATCTTTAACCATTCCAAATGTTAGTATGCCATGCATGCATTTTAAGGCTTATATTACATTCTTTATGCATGATTGAATGGGAGATGAGCTATTAGGATTCTTTGAATCTCACCCCTCCTTTCCAAATGAACAAGGAAATGGAAGTCACCAAGGTGGAAGATAAAGCTTTGGCCCTAAATTGCTTGATTTTACTTATGTTGTAACCAAAGGAATGGCACATGATGTAATCTTTTGATAGAATTGATATACAATGAATGGAACATGTATAAATATCCTAATAGATGATGTATGTATGAAATTTGATAATAAATGATATGTATTGCAATTTTTGGGTATTGAATGGCCATTTCAAGTGCATGTTTCTTAGCATATAGCTTGGGGATGGGAAATAAAATTTGGTGTTCTGGACATTTACGTCTTTGAGACAAGTTTAGAGAGTCTTTTTGGGCCATTTCCACATGCCCAAGTGGCCATAAGAACCTTAGGAGCCATTTTGCCCATCTTTGAACCATTAAAAGGCATTAAAATGACCAAATGGCACCCTATGGCACATTCTGACCAAATGAATGAATTTCTCCATGAAATTTGGTATATATGTAGAGCTTATTGAGAGATTTTTGGGAAGCTAAAGTGTAAAAAAGATGGAACTCTACAGAATTAGTTATGAATTTTCAAAATCAGAATTTTCAATTGGTTCTGGTATGTGCACTGTTCATGTGGTCAGATTTGTGTTCGGTGTCATCTGATGGCAGATGGCTAAAAGGTGTCCAATGCTTGTGAAATTTTATAGGAATAAACTAAAGGTCATAATATTTCTGTGGCCATTAAGATCACCTCATTTGGAGGTCTAAGCAAAGAGTTATGCATTTTTTAAGTTTGCTGTCAGTAGTAGTAGCACCCCCTGAGTCTAGTTACTATTTTATAGATTTCCAATAGCTAAAAGTATCTGTTTCATTTTGAAATTATTTTTAGCATAAATTTAACATCTGTAAAATTCCATAATGACCAAATGTGTATGATTTCAATTTTTATAAAATTAGTTATGAATTTTAGAAGTTTATATCAATAATTTGAGACAGTAGCCCAGACAACAGAGATCTCAGTGGATTTTTGGATGTGAAACATTTTCCCCTTAATGATTCACATGCTAAAATTATTTTTACCATGGGATAGACATTCAGATCTTTCTGAAATGGTAAATTTTGTTAGATTTTGATTTTTTTGGATTTAGTTATGAATTTCTGAAGTTGTGACAGAAAAACTAAAAATCTGACCATGGCTAATTCGTGAAAATTGCTGTGTTTCACCCACTTGTATGAGTTCCAAGCCATTTTGTTGGATGATTTTGAATTGTATTAGTGTAATAAAATATTAGAACGAGTTTAATAAGTTCCCTTGGTCCATGAAATGCTGGATGAAAAGTTTATCGGCTACGCAACACATGAAGATGTAATATTTTAATGTCTTTTTCTTGAGAACTCACATGCTTCTTGGAATAGAACCTAGAAATAGCATGAAATGAGTTATGATATGATGGTGTTACACTTCTTCCCTTTGCTTTCCCTTACCTTGAGTTTCAGCCCTAAACAGAACCATATGAGGGAGAGGTTTTTTGTTCAAAAACAAGATAGGAACAAGGGTTTTAGACTATGGAGAGATGGAATATGGCAATAAATCCCAAGAAAAACCTATGGAAAACAAGTTACCAAAGTGTGGGCTTTTTTAGGGTTTTATAAAATTTGATTTCGTGTGAATGTTTCCTTGAATATTTGAATGTTTTCTTGAGCTCCTAAGACCCTTAGGAACCTAACCAAGTGGCCCTCCTATTAAGGAAAAATCAAGAAGCTTGTGAACTCCTTCCTTGGTACATATCTCAGCCTAGGCTAGCATAAGTAGTTAAGGAGCATTTTAATTTATTCTAACCTTGGTTTAGGACTTTATATAATGTTAGAAGATGGGAGAAATCATTGAAAAAAAATTAGGAGCCATAGAATGAGAGATGGAGAATTGATGTCCATAATGGTACCTTATGAAGCAACTTAGGTTTCCAATTGTGCAAGTGAATGTGTGAAGGCTCCAAGAACTTCAAATGAGTCCAATAAGTCTAGAAATAACAAGAGAATGGAGCCTAGAACTTAAAATGTAAGAGTTGCTTCAATAGGTCAATTATGGAACCATAATGCGACTTATAAAACCAAGTGTGTATTCAAGCTTTAGTTTAGTGTGTTAGCTTGCTTCAAGTGTGTGATTATGTGTTGTTTATGATGTTTAGGCCAAGAGAACACCAACCCACCTAGGTGCACTTGTGAGGCCAAAAAGAGGGAGGAATAAGACAAAGGAAGACTTACAAAATTCAAGGTAGCTCTCCACCTCATTCTTTTGCATTCTTATGTGCATATGTATGCCTTTGTGTACTTGTGTATGCTCTTATGATTTGAGAACATTCCATTTGATGTCTTGAGGTTGCATTAGTACCAATGTGTTGTCTTGAATGCCATTGATTATAAGGATAGCTCCCAAGGGTGAGGTGATGCCAAAAGTCCCTTCATGTGGGTGAGGAGGTACCAAAAGTCTCAAGGCATGGGTGAGACTAGGCTAAAAGTCTCTTGGATGGATGAGACCAAATCAAAAGTCCCTAGGCCAAGGGTGAGGCATATCCAAAAGTCCTAGAAATGGGGTGAGACAAAACCAAAAGTCCCTAGAGCTCCTTGATGGCTTGATTGTGAAAATGTGGCATGAGAATCTTGAAATTGAGCATTTATGATCTTGGTAGCTTGTTTACTTGTGCATTTGATGTATGTATGCCTTGAATGTGTGTGTGAGCTATTGAGATTCTTAGAATCTCACTCCCCTTCCCCCCTCACTCTTGACTTGTCTAGGTAGTGTTCAAAGGCAAGGAAATGCAAGCCAAGAACAATAGAAAGCCTTACTTTGCCTATTATGTAGTCTAAATTGTAGTTGAATGTCAAAGTGGCTTTGCACATATTATTTTTGTGATGTAAGACCTTTAGCAAATGTAATATGATGTATGGATACTATATATACTCTATGTAGCATGAAAGCAATAGAAATATGAATTTTGAATCATGGATGGCGGCATGTATGTATTAGTGGATTATTAGGTGTGAGATGGTCAAAATGAAATGCATAGGGTTTGGGACCACTTGGACAGTGTAAACAAGTCATATTTGTACTTTTAAACTTGCCCAAGAGGAGCCAAACCATTGGAGAGGCTATGTGGACAAAGTGGACACCTTACATGGAGCAAAATTGACCATTTGAGTGAGCTACGTCACTTTTTATCCAAATGAGCTCCTGTTGATTTGAAATTTAGCATGCATTTAAAGCTTGTTAAGAGATTTTTGGAAAGCTAAAGTGGGTAATCTTTAGAGGTCTATGGAATATTTGGTGAATTTTGAAAGTTGAAAATTTTTCTAGTTTTGGTTCAGTGCACTGTTCATTTTGGTCTAAAATGAAACTCTACCACTCATAGGGCAAATGATGTCCAATTGCCATGAAATTCTATAGAGAGAAACTATACCTTCCCAGTGACTTGTACCAATTAGAAATACCTCATTTAGATGTCTAGAGAGGGAGATATTAATTTTTGAAGTTGTTCTCCAGTATTAAGCGTCCAGTTAGACTAGTGTCACTGTTTGATTGGTTTTCGAGACTTGGACATGCCTGGACTGGTCTAGAGTTATTTTTTCCCTCTAGATAACATCTATAACTTTCTAGATTGGTATCATTTGCATGGATTGAATTTTTTTAAAATTAATTGAACATTTAAGTTTATGACAATAAATTGTATCAGTACCAGGGATAACCAAACCTTTGTGGCTATTTTATTGTCAAATGTGGTCTAAAGGCTATTTTCATGTCCTAGAATTATTGTTAGTGTGAATTTAACATCTAGATCTTTCCAAAAAGCTATGGTTTGTGTGATTTGATTTTTCTACATTTAGTTATGATTTTTTAAAGTTGCCTTTAAAATTTGCCACTGTACAACCACGGGAAATGAAGAAATTTTGGAGTTTTTGACCTTTGATCCATGGTTTGTGCCAGTTTTTGAGAATGTTGTGATTTGTATGTATACAAAATAATTAGAGAATGTTGTTGATGAGTTTATAGGTTCTCAGAGACACAAAATGAAAAATTTATCTACTATGCAACACAATTTAATTCATTATTTTAATGCATTTTCTTGAGATTTTTTTTATAAAGTGCATATTCCCACTTGTAAGAGAAGGATTAATGTTAGAAATAATATGGTATTATATTTATTGGTATCAGAGCAAAGGTTCAGACACTTCTGCTTGATATTTGGCTCTTGAGTGGTGTAATTGGGCTATTTTTCGATGGAATATCTGTATATATGTGCTTGAATTGTATTTGTGGGCTAAGGTTGTGATTCCTTTTTAGTGAAAATGGTTAAGATGAGAAGAGGTAGAGGCAGGGGCAGACCGACTAAGGGCTCAGAGGTTGAATCCAAAGACCCTCAATGAGCTATCATGGAATGACTCGATAGATTTGAAAATGTGATGGCCCAGCAGCAGTACATGATTCAGTAAAAGCATGAGATGATTGTGCAGCTACAGGAATCCCTGGCTAGATAGGAGGAAGCCAGGAGAGAGGTCCTTTTGCCTTAGCCTCAGCCTTCTACATCTGGTACTCCATAGCCTTTCACCTCAGGTGCTCCACCCCTACCTCTTCAAGAGCCAGTTCAGTCTTTGCCATCCATCTAGAAACAATTAAATTAATTTAGGAAGAATAACCCACCAATGTTTGACAAGAAAATAGATGCAAACAAAGCGGAGGCCTAGGTGATGGAAATTGAGAAGATTTTCATAGTAATGGATTGCACCTCAGAACAAAAAGCTTAGCTTGCTACCTTTATGCTACGAAAAGAAGCTGACAAATGGTGTGTAATGACCCTAACTTCAAATTATAGTAATTAAGGTTAAATATGTAATTAATAATCATAAATCAAGGTTGAAAGTCATCACAACTAATTATATTCAAAAAATGTAGGGAAATTTGAATCTTGATGTTATTATAGTCATTAATTAGATAACCACAATTATTCGAATGTGCAAGTGAATTTAATCATCAATAAGGAGCCTTTGATTCTTCCATCCATCAGTTCCAACTCATAAAAACCTCCTACAAATGTTTCTAAATCATTCCTTAGTATTACCATAAAAGAAACTAAGGTTTCTAGGTGAATATGAGAAATTGAGCACCTTCGCTGCAGTTAAATTCCCTCACATCACGACCAATTACTCTCTAGTTCAACTTCTTACACCTTCACAAATTTTACACATTTCACAGGGGCCAAATATCCCTTTCATCATGGCCAAATACCCTCTAGAACACTCCCAGACCTGCCTCTCAGACTTAGCCGCGACTAACCTCACTATTCGCCATGGCCAATTGCTCTTTATTTTCTTCTCTGGCAGCTTCGCCACATTTGACCAAAGCCAATTAAATGTTGGCTGCGGCCAATTACCCTCTATTACCATTTAGCTGAGACCAATTAAATTTTGGCCACGACCAATTCCCTTTTGTTCCTATAACTCCTAAGATTTCATCTCATGCTCTCCAATTCCCCCTCTAGCAACACTCTAGGCCACTTTAACTTAGTTTATGAAGATTTAGTGTCTTTCTTTTATGTAATCTACCTAACACATCTATCATTGCCCATTCAAAACTCAATTGTGGATCCTTAACCCTCTAGCCACCATAAACCAGTGAGTTCATAGATCAATGACAACAAAGAGTTCATACACTACTCACATTTCCATTCAAACATAAGTCCTATTAGAAATTCTATACATCACTAGTTTAAGTTGACATCTGATGTATCAAATGATTACAGTCCCTATGCTTGGCAATTCATGATGCAATGTGGCAATTACATAAAACTAGTAGTCTAGTTATACGAATATAATCTGACAAGGTTTCCAAACCTACCTACTACCAAACCACATAATAAACTTCCATTAATTTTCTCCTTGCCTCTAAGAGGTTTGGTCCCTGAAAATGTTAGCCCACAATCGGGGTGAGATATACAATCTCAGTAACAAGAGGCAAATTCCATATATATGTACAGATTAATCAATACAATGCAATTTCATATCATTAATACCAAAACCATCAATTCAACTTACAAATGAACTAGTTGAGCTACCAATGACTATTGTCCCATACTAGCAATCATACACAACATGTTAATAGCCAATAACATCGAGAGAGGTTCGTCCACGACACCTACTCCATAATGAGCACATCCAGAGCTCAGTGCATCTGGGGTCTGATCACAACCCGATGCTTGATCGCAGCACATGCACTGGTGGCAGCCGCACCATAGCTCCACTATAGACTCACAAGGTTCAATCACAATAACAATTCAAGTAGTCAACCAATCATTTGGCATCTCAAAATCAAACATGTATAGTAAACATCATATTAATATGGCATATACATGGAATTAGGAAAGTAACCCCAGTTACCTCAATGAAGCCAATTACTCATCCTCTAGCTACCATCATAACTCAAAGCACACCAGGCCTAACATAAGCATAATCATCATTATTCAACTACCATTAGTAAAGAATTTCCCTATCTACAGATTAATCTTAACAAGAGTACATTAAAAACTTTTTACTTATGCTTCTTAAGGGTCTATTACACCAATTCAAGGTTACAACAATAAGAACTCACAATGGGTCACTCCCCATATCTCCATTTCCGTACATATACAACCATGCACTAAAAGTCAGTCCAGGAATTTAGTACATACATCTCATAAAAGGAGAGAAATCACTTACCCATACATCTAAGAGGTTAAATGGACTAAGTTGAGCTTCAACTACCAAGAACACACCATGAGATATTCCCAAATTCAGATTTAAGTCATCAATCCCAGAAAATTCAATTTTTTCACCTTCATCTCCTTGTAATTTTGCACAATAGTAGAACCCATTATGAAAATAAATCCTTAAGGACATTTTCTAGCAAGATAATACATAAAATAAGAGGAAAATGCTTACCTAATCATCCCTCTAACCTCCAACTCTGAAAATCTTGCAGCAATCATCCAAGAACTATATTTCATCATAAGAAGAGATGAAAAATTCTCAAAATGACAAACCAATCAGATCAAAATGAAGAGGAGAATGAGAGGTGTAACACCCCATAATTAATTAAGGTGTTAATCATGGATTAGAACTAATTAAGAGTAATTAATATGAGCTCATTGGGCAAGTTAAATGAGTGGAGACTTTAGAGAGATAAATTATTAATATAGGTTTGAGATTTAATTGGGATAGAAATTCTATCTAGGCCTAAATTAATAGATCATGAGAAGAGGTTAATGGGGGCCCAATGGATTTTGTGCAGACCTAACATAGTTTAGTGGGATGGAGGCCCAAGATTTATCTTGTATAGACTCTTCTAAGTTGCCCAATAATCCTTGTGCAGATTCACATTCTTGAGCTTCTCAAACTTGGCCCAAACTCAATTAAACTTCAGCAACCCAAATGCATAAAAAACTGGCCCAGTAAATTCTGCAGCCCAACACCTCTAAACTGGCCCAACAAACTTAAAAATTTGAAGCCCAAGTGGAGATGGATCTTGGAGCAGCCCATGACCCACTTTGACCCAACTTAAGCCCACTTGAAACCCTAATACCCCAGCCACTTTCTCACTTGCTGAAACATAAGATTCAAGAAGCAAAATCGGAGGTGGAGAAGGAGGCTAGGGTTTGGGACCAAAATTCTGCATTTTCTCATACTTAGAGCAAGATTCAGCCAAGGTAATAGTTATACAACTTAATCCCCTCATCTTCTCTTTAATTTGGCCTGACTAGTTTTTCATTTGGAGCATTTTCATCCTACCCAAAATCTGAAATGTAAGTATTTGGGGGTTTTCTTGATGAAATTCGTAGGTTGGGATTAGGGCTGACCTTGGGTGAGTTTAAACCCTCCATTTTGATGCTTTAATGGTTAATTTGAGACCCCCATAGCTAATTCATAAAATGGGTATTAATTATGTACGAATTTGCTTAGGATTTTGGGTGGAATATTGAGTTTTCTGGTGGAGGAAACTTAAATCCGAAATTGGGACTTATTGTGGCTGGGTAAATGATTCTTGGGTAGTCATTGGCATTTTAAATTCCTTGGGTACTGATTATGATTATTAATGATGAATTAGAGTAGTAATTATGTGATGTTATGGTTATAGGAGGAATTCTGCACCATTGGTGATTGTTACAAGTATCTACAAGTGAGGTAACTGGGTTTACATTAATTCCATGCATATATCTGTATTAATTTCATATTTTGCTATACATGAATGATTTGAAATATTGAATGAATTGGTTGGCTATCTGTTGAATTGTGATTGGACCTTGTGAGTCCATGGTGGAGCTGTGGTGCGGCTGCCACCAGTGCATGTGCTACGATCGAGCACCGGGTTATGATCAAACCCAGATGCACTGAGCCCCGGTTGTGCTCAATAGGGAGTAGGTGCCGTGGACGGGCCTCTCCGGTGTTAATGGCCTTTAACATGCGATAATGTGATTGCTAGTATAGGATAGTAATCATGATAGCCTAATTAATTCATTTACTGATGTGAATGGTCTACTGCTGGTGCTTATGTGAAATTATGCATGTATGTGAATTAATATGGAGTATATGATGGAATTGCCTTGGTTACTGAGATTTATATCTCACCCCGTTTTATGGGATTAATATTTCAGGTGAAAGTTCCTTGGGTAAGGATAAGGGTAAGCAAGTGGATGAACATCCATGAGCTGAGATCGGGTGTGGGGAGCTACACTTGGTCTGAGTAGAATAGGATAGATGCAATTTTTGTAATTAGTTTACCTAGCATCATCATGTAATCATATTGCCAAGTGTAGGCGTTTATATTTTGCTTGATTGAAATGTAACCATTAAGGATTTAGAGCACATCATAGTGGAAATATCAATGTATGAACTTATAGCATTATATATATGTATGTAGTTCTGCTGAAATTGTGATATGGATCACCTTATGGGAATTGTAGACATATGATGTCTTAGAGTTAAGCTATTGTTGAATGGAATATCTATGAAATTTGCATGAGATGTAAATTACTGATAATGTATGTGATCTTGCTGCCATTTATTTATGAATTTGTTGGTATGAGTTAGTGGAACAAGTAGGAAGTGACATTGAGTTTCACAATGGTAATGGATGGATTAATGGGTAAATAGGGTAGATAAACACCATTAGGATCACTTAAAACAAGGGTAGGTGGACCTAGAGTGTTGCTAAGGTGAGAATTGGAGTGTAGAGGGCGAAATTCGGGTAATATGGTCACAGAAGGGAATTCCGCCACGGCCAAGAAGGCTTCGCCACAGCCAAAGGGGAGACAGAACCGAAAGGCGCTGCGGCGCAAAGCGAAAAATTCACCCAGGGGGGGTAACAGAACCAAAACCTGCCGCAGCGTAGTGTCTTCCGTCGCGGCGCGAGTCGAAAAATGAAAATTGTGTTGGGCAGAGGCAAAACTCACTGCGGCGCGAATATATTGCGCCGAGGCGAGAATTCTGGGAGTCGAGTAGAAGTTCCAGGAAGCATTTCCGCCGCGGCGCCACATAGGTTGGCCGCGGCGAAGGTCCAACTCGCCACGGCGATTGCCGCGGCGAGATTTGTGAAATTAGGAAAATGATATAAGATTACAAGCCGGGAGGTTATTGAGTGTTGAAACTAATGGATGGTTGAACCATGAGCCTCTTATGGTAGTAAGATTTCTTTTATGCACATTTTATTTTGTTAAGGTGGCATGGTGATGACCCTAACATCAAGGTTCAAATTTCCTCACATTTTCGTAATGCGGTAAAATATAATGACCTAAAACCTTGATCATTAATTTATAAACCTTGTATTTAGCTATAATTACAATGATTAGAAGATAGGGTTGTCACAAGAGGGACATGTTTTATATAGATTACCTTGGCCAAATCTTCCTCTAGAAGTGAGAAATGGTGTAGGAATGTGGAAAAACCCTAGCCTCCCTCTAAACCTCCTAATTTTGCTTTGCCTCTTTTATTTTTTCTGCAAAATGGGGAAGAGGCTAAGTGCATTTAGGGTTTAGTTATGTTTGAGTTAGGTCCCAAATGGGTTGTGGGTTGACCCAAAGGCCCAAATCCTCATGGGTTCATATTTTTATGCTTGTTAGGCCTTATTTCATGAGTTAGGCTGCAGAAATTTGATTGGGTTAGGCCAAGTTCCAAGAGTCAATCCTACTTGGGTCTGCATAATGTATATTGGGCCAACTATAAATGCTCATGTAAATTAGGTCTTAGGCCTCCATTTCACCAAATTAGATTAGGCCATTGCTAGGTGATCTATCCTGGCCCAAGTCTCATGATAAGGAGTTGGACTTACACCTAAAATCATTGGGCCTTCATAATTCCTTATCCATGGCTTACTCAAATTAATTTTGGGCCTAAATTAAGCTTTAATCTAATTGAAATTTTAAACCCATATTAATAACTTATTTCTCTATAAATTCTCATTCATATAGCTTACCCAATTATTCCATAATAATTATCCTTAATTAGTCCAAATCCATGATTAACACCTTAATTAATTTTGGGGTGTTACATGGTGGCGCAGTGCAAAGTCCCTAATGGAGACTAGAAATTTATAGATTACCTAGGAAAACTTCCTAATATGGTTTTATGAAAAGTATTTGTCTAGTTTTGTAAGAAAACAAAAAGAGGTGCAATTTATAGGGCCAAAACAGATCAATGATATGACGGTAGATCAATATATGGCCAAATTCATAAAGTTGTCTTGGTATTCTTCCTACCTTTAGAGATATGATGATGAACCCTAGAGGTGCAAGCAATTTGAGCTCAGGTTGAAGCCCCAAATCAAAGACAGAGTGACTCCACACAGGATCTGGAACCTCAATTCTATTATGGAGATCAGCAAGGTGATAGAAAATAATTTGAGAGAAATTATGCCTACCGCTATAGTCTCCTGTCAGAAAAGGGCTCTGGAGTTCAAGAGACTAAGACCAGAGGAAGGAGCTAGCTCTGCACCTACTAGTAAAAAGAAGAGAAAGGTGTAGTGGAGTAGGAAGCCACCAAAAGGGAAGAAGATGTAGCCTTAGAGGACTCAATCATCCACACAGCAATCTATAGTGACATGCTACAAGTGTGGGAAGCCAGGGCACATGGCCAGAAATTGTCCCCAGGCAGATTCAGTGCCTTCGTTCAGACCGCCTCCTCTCAGGCCGCAGACCCAAGGCAGGGTGTTCGTCCTTTCTTAGCAGGAGGCTAGTGCGTCTCCTAGTCTTATTCGAGATACACTCATAGTGAATGATTTTCCTGTGATTACTATGTTTGATTCGGATACTAGTCACTCGTTTATATCCTGTGACTATATGAGACTTTTGGGTCTAGCCATTAGTACTTTATCATTTGATTTGTCTGCCACCACACCCACTGGAGGCCACGTGATTATTTTTATACTTGCCTAAATGTCACTATATAGTTTAACCATTGTTACACTACCATTGATTTGATTTGTATACCTTTCCATGATATTGATTTGATTGTTAGCATGAACTAGATGACTGCTAATAATACCATCCTTGATTGTGAGCACCATACCATATCTGTACCTTATTGTGGGACCATACCTAGGATAGGGGCCGAGTTATCTTTTGTGACTACTACCCAAGCCGAGAGACACTTGGAGCATGGATGTCATGGGTTTCCAGTTTTTTTCTTTATTTAGGCCAAGGTAGAAGAAGGGATAGAAGAGATCCCGATAGTTAAGAAATTCTCTGAGATTTTCCTTAAAGATTTTGATTTTAGTGGCTTACACCCTAAGAGAGAGATAGAGTTCCCCATAGATATAGTGCCTAGGGCTAGACCGATGTCCAAGGCTCTTTACAGGATGGCTCCCACCGAGCTTGCTGAGTTAAAGAAATAAATAGATAAATTGTTAAAGAAAGGGTTCATACGCCCTAGTGTGTCGCCCTGGGAAGCTCCAGTGCTATTTGTGAAAAGGAAAGATGGTAGCTTGAGACTGTTTATAGATTATAGAGAATTGAATAAAGTTACCATCAAGAATAAATATCCTCTCCTTAGAATAGATAATTTATTAGATCAGTTGGCTAAGGCATCTGTATTTTTTAAGATAGATTTTAGATCTAGGTACCACCAGCTGAGAGTGAGAGTTGAAGATGTCTCAAAGACAGTCTTTAGAACTAGGTATGGGCATTATGAGTTCCTTGTGATGCCATTCAGGCTTACGAATATGCCTGCAGTGTTTATAGATTATATGAACAGGGTATTCAAATCGTATCTAGATTAATTTGTTATAGTCTTTATTAATGACATCTTAGTGTACTCTAGGTCTTTTGAAGAGCATAAGAGGCACCTGAGATTAGTCCTAGAGACTTTAAGAAATAAGAGATTATATGCCAAACTGAGCAAATGTGAGTTTTAGCTAACCGAGGTGAAATTCTTAGGTCATATGATCTCATGAGACAGGATCACGGTAGATCCATATAAAGTTGAGGCTGTGTTATAGTAGAATAGACCTAGGACGATCACCGAGGTTAGGAGTTTTCTTAGTTTGGTAGGATATTACTGATGATTTATTCAAGGCTTTTCCCAGATGGCCTTGCCACTCACAAGGCTGACTTTTAGAAGGATACACCTTTCATGTGGGATGATAGATGTGATAGGAGTTTCTAGGAGTTGAAACTCTGATTGACCATTGCCCCTATACTGGTTATTCCTAACCCTAGTTTACCATTTGTGGTATATAGTGATGTCTCGAGGAGAGGGTTAGGATGTGTGCTGATGCAGTAGGGTAGGGTAGTGGTATATGCCTTTAGGCAGCTAAGGACTTATGAGGAGAACTATCCTACACATGACCTAGAGTTAATCGTAGTAGTATTTGCTTTTAAAATTTGGAAGCACTATCTGTGTGGTGCAAGTATAAAGATTTATAGTGACCATAAAAGTCTAAAATACCTATTTGATCAGAAGGAAATTAATATGAGATAAAAGAGATGGATGGAGTTCCTAAAAGATTATAACTATGTGTTGAAATATCATTCAGGTAAGGCCAACGTGGTGGCCGATACCTTGAGTATGAAATCCATCCACACTGCCTATATGATAATTAGGGAACAGGAGCTCCTAAAGAAATTTAGAAATTTGAACCTCTCTTGCTAATTGGTACCAGGTAGATTATATTTAAGTGAGACCCAGATTGAGAAAGAGTTGAGAGTCCAGATCTTAGATGCCCAGAGAGAGGATGAGTTTTTGAAACATATTAAGAGTGAGATTTCCTAGGGTAAGACCTCAGAATTCAGGATATCTGAGGATGGTGTGGTAGTATATAGGGATAAAATCTATGTGCCTAGTAATAATGATTTGAGAGAGAGAATTTTAAAAGTGGCATGCAAGAGTAAATATACTATCCACCTTGGTGCCACCAAGATGTATCAAGATCTGAAAAAAAATTTCTGGTGGCCAGGAATGAAAAATGGCGTCACAGATTATGTAGCGAGATGTTTAGTATGCCAGAGGGTTAAGATAGAGCACCACCAGCTGGATTGTTGCAACCCCTAGATATCCCTGAGTGAAAATGGGATAGTATAGCTAGGGATTTCGTTATGGGTTACCCAGGACATCCTCTGGACACGATGCTATCTGGGCAATTGTAGATAGATTGACAAATGTTGCATACTTTTTAGCTATCAAGGCTACTTATTCATTAGATAGATTAGCCCAATTGTAGATATGTGAGATAGTGCGACTTCATGGAGTATCCAGTAGCATAGTATCTGATAGAGACCCTAGGTTCACATCAAGCTTTTGGAAGTTGTTACAGCATGCCTTAGGGACCAGGTTGTGATTTAGAACTGCTTACTACCCCTAGATAAATGGTCAGATTGAGAGGACCATCCAGACCTTAGAGGACATGTTGAGGGCATGTGTATTAGAGATGAGGGGTAACTAGGATGCGTACTTACCATTAGCAGAGTATGCTTACAATAACAGCTACCATTCCAGTATTCAAATGGCCCCTTATGAGACTTTGTATTGGAGAAAGTGTAGATCTCCATTATGTTAGGTTGAGCTAGGTGAGAGGAGCTTACTAGGACTTGAGTTAGCAGATCAGACTACCCAGCAGATAGAATTGATAAGGAAGAAACTCCTTATAACCCAAAGTAGGCAGAAGAGTTATGTTGATAGAAGAAGGAGGCCATTAGAGTTTGAGATTGGAGACCATGTTCATCCAGGTGTCTCCAATGATTGGGGTAGGTCAGTCTATGAGGGTAAGGAAGCTCAGTCCTAGGTATATTGGCCCATTTGAAATCCTTGAGAAAATTGGACCCGTGGCCTACTCGATAGCTCTACCTCCTAACCTAGCCCAAATCCATAATGTATTCCATGTCTCCCAATTGAAAAAGTACTTACTAGACTCGTCACATGTCATAGAATATGAGTATGTTCAATTATAGGAAAAACTTTCCTATGTAGTAAAGTCAGAGAGGATTGTAGATGTTAAATTAAAACAGCTGAGAAACAAGAACATCCCTCTAGTGAAAGTGGTCTACCATCTGAGGAGGCAACCTGGCAGCTAGAGGATGAGATGACACAGAAATATCCAGAGCTATTTCCTTAAGGTACATATTTAAATTTTGAGGACAAAATTATTTTAAGGGGGTAGAAAATGTAACAAATGTAATTTTCGTAAAATGATGAAATGAACTGTATAAAAGCAAGTCCTCTAAAATGAGCTAAATAAAGTCCTAAAAATTTTGGGTAGAGTCCTAGGCTCCTAAAAATGATAATTCTAGGCTTAGATTGAAAGAAAAATGGAGCTAAAATGGTGAAACAATTTGTGACGAAAACTGACAAAATGTAATGGTATTTTTGTAAATAATTACAACTTTTGGAAAACCACATAGAAGGGCTTTTTAAATAGGAAATTTGAGTTGCCCAGGGTTCTCAAAGGTCCCAAGAAAACCATGGGAATCCCCGGGACTGGTAAAGCCCCTCTAGTGTATGTTTTCTAATATCGATAAGCCCGAACTTTGACGAATTCGTTTAAGAAGATATTAGCTCCAATTTGAGTGATTCCAAAGGCACTTTATTAAATTGGAAATTTAAATTTTATAATAGGAAAGATGGTTCCAAAAAAGGAGCTAAAACAAAGTCAAAATGAAATTGTCATTATGGAAGGATGAAATTGCCATTATGGAAGGCTGAAATTGGGATTTTTGAAAAAGTGTGTTTCTAGAAGCTCCCACACACTTCTCCCTTCTTTTCCCACCTTCTTAAGCACAACTTCCTCTGCCCAAATTACAAAAAAAATAGCAGCTCCTTGAGGCACACCAAGAAAGGAAGAAAAGGGAGAAGAACAAGGCAAGAAAGGTAATGAAAGTTGGAGAATTTCATGCTTTTCCTTCTTTCAACTTTGATCCTCTCTTTCTAGGCTTTCTTTCCATGGTTTATTTGAGCTATTTGGTTTTATTTTAATCTAGAATATTGAGGGGGGAGTTCAAAATTTTTGAAGGGAAGTAACCCAAGGAGAAAGACTCTTGAAACTAAGTTGAAATGCAAGGCAATTCATGCTTTGAATTGCTTCTTCCCTTTGCTTTCCCTTACCTTGAGTTTTGGCCCTAAACAAAACCATATGACGGGGAGGTTTTTTGCTCAAAAACAAGAAAGGAACAAGGGTTTTAGGCTATAAGGAGATGGAATACGGCAAGAAATCCAAAGAAAAACCTATGGAAAACAAGATAGCAAAGTGTAGGCTTCTTTAGGGTTTTATAAAATCTAATTTTGTGTGAATGTTTTCTTGATTATTTGAATGTTTCCTTGAGCTCCTAAGACCCTTAGAAACCTCCCCAACTGGCCCTCCTATCAAGGAAAAATCAAGAAGCTTATGAACTCCTTCCTTGGTACATATCTCAACCTAGGCTAGTACAAGTAGTTAGGGAGTGTTTTAATTTGTTCTAGCCTTGGTTAGGGACTTCATATGATGTTAGAAGATAGGAGAAACCATTGGAAAAAAATTAGGAGCCATGGAATGAGAGATGGAGCAATGATGTCCATAATGGTGCCTTATGAAACAACTTGAGTTTCCAATTGTGCAAATGAATGTGTGAAGGCTCCAAGGACCTTAAATGAGTCCAAGAAGTCTAGAAATAATGAGAGAATGGAGCCTAGAACTTGAAATATAAGAGTTACTTCAATAGGCCAATTATGGAACCATTATGCGACTTATGAAACCAAGTGTGTATTTAAGCTTTAGTTTAGTGTCTTGGCTTGCTTCAAGTGTATGATTATGTGTCGTTTATGATGTTTAGGTCAAGAGAACACCAACCCAACTAGGTGCACTTATGGGGCTGAAAAGAGGGAGGAATAACACAAAGGAAGACTTGCAAAATTCAAGGTAGCTCTCCACCTCATTCTTTTGCATTTTTATGTGCATATTGTCTTTGTGTACTTGTGTATGCTCTTGTGATTTGAGAACATGCCACTTGATGTCTTGAGGTTGCATTGGAACCAATGTGTTATCTGAATGCCATTGATTGTGAGGATAGCTCCCAAGGGTGAGGTGATGCCAAAAGTCCCTTAATGTAGGTGAGGAGGTTCCAAATGTAACACCATATATTTCTAACTTATTTCATAACATTCTCATGTATCATCTCATTAATTCCATGAAGGAAGTGAGAAAAGTCCATTAAAATAATGCATTTAATTGCGCTGCATTATGTATAAAAATTCAATTCAGTGTCACGTGGACTGTGTGAGCTCATACAATACATTATCATATTTATTTACATGAATACAACTCATTTGGATCATAAAATGTAGTCTACAACTCAAGAATCATGAAGGGAAGTCAAAAATATGCATATTAAATTTCAGCCAGAATTTGCCCCTTTTCTGTCTAAATTTGGAAAATCATAATTCTTTTAGAAAAATCAAAATCATACATTCTTGGCCATTATGAAAATCTATAGAGGTCTAATTCATAATAAAAATATGTTCAGACCATAACATCCATCACAGAGGGTGTTTGACATCCGAAAAGGCCCAGAGGTCAAATTGCCCACGGATGCTATCACAAATTTCTATAGCAAATTTTGAAAATGTCCAATTAATTTCAAAAAAATCCAATCTATGCAAATAATATCAATCCAAAAATCTATGGATGTTATATAGGAGGGAAAAATAGCTCCAGAGCAGCTCAGGTAGCCCAGACCTCAGAATTCAATGGAACAATAACTGAGGTCGGGTAAAACTCTTGATACTAGATAGAATCTTTAAAAATTTATATCTCCCTCTCTAGACTTCCAAATGAGGTACTTCTAGTTTTCACAAGTCAATAGGAATGTCTAGTTTCTGCGTATAAAATTTCATGGCAATTGGACATCATATGAGTTCTTTGTAACAGATTTCATTTTCGGACCTGATGAATAGTGCATCAGACCAAAATTAGAAAATTTGCCAACTTTAGAAATTCATCAAATATTATGTAGACCTCCAAAAATTATGTTCTCTAGATTCCCAAAAATCTCTCAATAAGCTCTAATTTCATGCAAAGTCTCAGATCAAGAAGAGCTCATTTGGCCAAAAAGTGACTTAGGGTTCCATTATGGTCAATTTTGGCTCCATATAGGGTACCAAAATGTCCAAATAGTTTTCCTTTGGTCTTGGTACCTTTTGGTCAAATCTAAAAGTATATTTAAGACTTGTGTGAGCTATCCAAAGGGTCCCAAATCTCATACATCTCATTTTGGCCATTTCATCCACACATATGCAAAATTCCATAATGCCATTCATGAAGCCATATTGTCCATACATACTCAATTTACATTCTATCATTCATATATCATATTCTTGCATTTATACATCACATATTGTCATATTTAGACATGTTTAAGGGGTCATGGACCATATACATCATGGGATTACATTCTTTGACATAATTACGGCCTTAAAGAACTAAAAACTATGCATTAGGTTGTCAAGCTCTCTTCTTCAAGGTGGTTGGCTTCCATTATCTTGTCCACTTGGTCCACCTAGCATATTAGATCATTGGATAGGAGGGAATGAGATACAAAGAACCCCAATAGCTCATCTCCTATTCAATCACACAAAATATATGCAAAGCAAGTCTTGAAAATGCATGCATGGATAAAATGGAAGTCATGAACATTCAAGAGGCAAGCTTGGCATGTGAATAAGTCATACAAGACATCCAAAAGCTTACCAAGTGGATGGATTGGCCTTACCCTTTTCCTCATGGATTTTAGACTTGCCTTACCCATTCTTTAAGAGATTCTTGGACTCAATCATGTTCTTGGGAGCCTACTTTGCTTTTAGGAGACTCTTTACTTTGTCTCAACCAATCTCAAGGGTTCTTGGTTCATCCTCACCATGGTTAAGATTTCTTGGCCTTTCCATACTCAAGCAAACTCCAACAAACATCATAACATCATTTAGAAACATAATATGTCATCATAAAATCATGGCATATAAAATCATGCTAGCATACTTTTCATAACTTAAAAATACGCATACATACATTGTAAGACAAGCTAAACATACACCCATGCATGAAAGAAGGTGGAGAGCTACCTTGCACATAATCACACACTTTTTCCTTTAAATTCAAGCTCTTCTTTTCGGCCACACACACAAAAACTTGTGGAGATAGTTTGTCTTGGCCTAGATACAATTTATGGAAACCAATTAGGTTCATGAAATAATTTCTAAGGCCACACAACTTGCTTAGACATTAGGTTGTTCTATAAACCCCATTATGGTCCATAAATGCACTTAATGAAGCAACACCCCTCAAATAGCTTCTAGGTTCCATTCTTTCCTTTCAAATATGATTCTTGACTCCTTTTAAGCCTCTTGGAGTCATCACACAATTAAAACAAAGAGCCTAACTATATGTTGCTTTTTTAGGTCATAATATGGAACCTAAAGCACCAACTCACTTTCTATGAGTTCTAAATTTTTTCCAAGACCTCCCCTCATTTTCATCCATCATATATGACTCAAGAATGGGTTTAGAAAATTTAAAACTCTCCCTAGCTATCCCAACCATGCTTGGCCGAGACCATAAGGCTTGTTGGTTTCCATGGGTTTTGCTTGGTTTTCTTGAAGGAGGAAGCATGTGGGGAGCATCTTAGGGATCTTGGGAGTTCATTTAAACTCTCATTTAGGCCTAGGAATCATCATACAAAATCAGATTTTATAAGGTGCACACAAAACCATAAAATTTGCATCTTGAAATCTAATGATTTTTTGTTAATTCCCTTTGCATATTCTTAATCTCCACACCTTTTTTCCTTAGATTCATCCTTCATTCTGCCTAAAAATCAGATCCTCCTATGGTTCCTAGGGTTAGGCAAAATGGAGAAGGAGGGAGGATTAATATAGCAACCATAGGAAGAGAAATTACCTAGTTTCCTTGCTTGTTCTTACTTAAATCTTGCTTTCTGCAAGCTCCTCTCTTCAAATCCGAAAATTCCCTTGAGTTTCTCCTTTGAATCAGATTTATAAACTCCATTTTAATCTAAGGAAACAAAGGAGAATGAAGGAAAGGAGGTGTGGATGGAAGAAAGCATGAAAAACCACCATGGAAGCATACCTTAAAGCTTGAATTCTTCCTTCTTCTTCTTCCTCTCTTATGCACCCAAAACCCTAACTCTCTCCTCTGAAATTAGGCAGAAATTTCTGATTCTAAATGAGGGAGAAAGTGGGGCACCACCTATATATAGGGGGAGGAAAGTGATTTTTTTAAAAAAATTATTTTACCCTTCATTCTTTGCATTTTTGTTTCTTCTTTGTTTTAACTCCTTTTTGGGAATTTTCTTTTCTATTATGAAATTTAGGTTCCCAATTTAGTAAAATGCCTTTAGAATCACTCAAATCGGAACTAAAACCTTTCCGAACAAATTCGTCAAAGTTCGGGTACACTGACATTGAAAAACATCCACCGGAGGGGATTTAACTGTCTCGGGGCTTCTCATGATTTTCAGGGCCTCTGAGAACCCCAAAGAACTCAAAAATTTCATTTAAAAAGCCCTCCTGTGTGAATTCCAAAATTTGCTCAAAATTACGAAAATGCCATTACGGTTCATAGGTTTTCTGTCAAAATTTGTTTCTTCATTCTAGCTTTGTTTTTCCTTTCGTCTGAGGCTAGGATTCTCCTTTTTAGGAGTCTAGAATGTTGCTCAAATTTTTTAGGACCTTAACTAATTCATTTAAGGGGACTTATTTTTAAAACTCGCCTGTTTCCGTCGTTTAACGAAAACTGAACATTACACCAAAAGTCTCAAGGCATGGGTGAGGCCAAGTCAAAAATCTCTAAGCCAAAGGTGAGGCATATCCAAAAGTCCTAGAAATGGGGTGAGGAAAAACTAAAAACTCATAGAGCTCCTTGATGGCTTGATTGTGAAAATGTGGCATGAAAATCTTGAAATTGAGCATTTATGATCTTGGTAGCTTGTTTACTTGTGCACTTGATGCATGTATGCCTTGAATGTGTGTGTGAATGGGTGTGTGAACTATTGAGATTCTTATAATCTCACTCCCTTTACCCCCCTCACTCTTGGCTTGTCTAGGCGGTGCTCAAAGGTAAGGAAATGCAAGCCAAGAACAATAGAAAGCCTTACTTTGCCTATTATGTAGTCTAAATTGTAGTTGAATGTCAAACTGGCTTTGTACATATTATTTTTGTGATATAAGACCTTTAGCAAATGTAATATGATGTATGGATACTATATATACTCTATGTAGCATGAAAGCAATAGAAATATGAATTTTGAATCATGGATGGCGGCATGTATGTATTAGTGGATTATTGGGTGTGAGATGGTCAAAATAAAATGCATGGGGTTTGGGACCACTTGGGCAGTGTGTACAAGTCATATTTGTGTTTTAAACTTGCCCAAGAGGAGCCAAACCATTAGAGAGGCCATTTGGACAAAGTGAACACCTTACATGGAGCAAAATTGACCATTTGAGTGAGCTATGTCACTTTTTGTCCAAATGAGCTTCTCTTAATATGAAATTTGGTATGCATTTAGAGCTTGTTAAGATCTTTTTGAGAAGCTAAAGTGGGCAATTTTTGGAAGTCTATGGAATATTTAGTGAATTTTTAAAGTTAGAAATTTTTCTAGTTTTAGTTCAGTGTACTGTTCATTCTAGTCCGAAATGAAAATCTGTCACTCATGGGACAAATGATGTCCAATTGCCACAAAATTTTACAAGGAGATACTAGACCTTCCCAAGGACCTATTGATGCAATAACACCAAGTAATATGAACCAGACTCATGTGAGGAAAGATGCTCGTGTGGAAAAAGACTTGATGATAGATGGCCCAATGAGAAGAGGAAGAGTTAAGCGTCTACAAAGAGCAATTGGGCTTCAATTTGCTGAATTAGAAGCCTATAATGTTAGTGCATGCATTGAGGAAGCAAATAGAGCCTTAATCATGCTTATTCAAGCCCAAGTTGATGCTTAAAGAGTCCATTGAAGCTAGAGGACGTGAATAGTATTTCAAATACAAGATGTCCAGCCCATTAATATTAATTAGTTTTGACTAGGACTCTAGTTTTGACTAGAACTCTTTTTGAATTTCATTTTTTTTATTATTATATTATTTTTTTGGACTTAGTCAAGGAGCTTATCTAGGAGATTAAGTTAAAATTAATATCTTAATCTTATTCCTTGATTTTAGGCATTGTTTAAAATATTTCTAATTAGATTTTAAGAGTTTTAGCTTTAGTAGGATTTTAAGTCTTTTAGAAACTTTGCCTATAAAAGGCTCCCTATTGTACTCTATTTTGAATCATGAATGAATAAATAAATTTGAGTATTATTCAATACTTTGTGAGGCTTTTGCTTCTTTGTGTTCTCTGAGAGTACACGTGACTTATCAAAGGATTGGTCTTCCTTTGTGGCGTCTTGAGGCTAGGGTTCTAAGAGACAAGTTCTCTTAGGGTCTTTCCTTTGACCAACAATCTTATTTCTAGCCGGTCCCGGGCATAGTTTCAAATTGTTGAAGGTTCTCTAGGGCATGTTCCTAGTGGGTCTTGCATCACCTATGCCATTTGAAATACCTCATTTGGATTTCTAAAGAGGGAGATATTAATTTTTTAAGTTACTATCTAGTATCAGGCATCCAGTCAGACAGGTGTCACTGTTTGATTAGTTTTCTAAGCCTAGATGTACCTGGACTGGTCTAGAGTTATTTTTTTCCTCTCACTAACATCTGTAACTTTCTAGATTGGTATTATTTGCATGGATTGGAGTTTTTTTCTTTTACTTGTTGTTTTGTGCTTCTCATCCCATCCCATCCCATCCCATCCATCAATTTTGTGTCTTTCATACCTCCATCTTACCATCATTTTGTGTTCCATTGTTTTGTGCATTATGCATCATTCATCTCACCATCTTTTTCTGTCCATCTTGCATCATTATGTATCTTATTCTTGCTAATCATTAATGTGAATACTTCTCTGTTTTGAGTGAGTAGGTTAAAAAAATACAAAAAAGGAGAAAAAAAAGTACAAAAAAGAGGGTAAAAATTTTTTCAAAAAACAAAGAGTGTTGTTTGAGTGTGCAAAATTTCAAAATTGAAAGGTTGTGTTTGCTAGAAAATTTTTCAAGCTTGTGCAAGAATTCTTTGCCAAAAAGTGTCCAGATTTTGTGTTCTAATTATGTTGGAATCTTTATCTCTTGGTTGGAATTTGTTTTCAATTTTGGAATTGTTTTGGTGCTTGATTCGTGCTAGTTTTTTGTTGCATTTTTTTAAAAGACTTGTTCTTGCTAAAGTTCTGACCTTTCTTGAGTTCTATCTTGTTTAAAGTGCACCATACCCTTCCTTTGCAAGATTTGAGGTATAATTGACGGGTCTGTCGTGCAACCCCCAAAATAAAACTAGGTTAGAAAATATATAGCTAATGGTGCAACCTAAGTCATCTCCCTTGAAAATAGAGTTTAATGTTTAATTGGATTTTCTAAGTGTTAAAAGACTCTAAAAATTTTTAAACTAAAGGGGTTTTTTATCTAATTAAACTAAGTAAAATGAAATTGAAATAAAATTCAGAATTACTACCTAATTGATGAATTATGGTTGATAATGGGCTAGTGACTAGCTTTGGAATCGTCCATTGGTATCCATTATCCTTATCCTAATTTGCTTTTAATTTTTTTGGTCTAAGAGTCCCTATTCGTGTTTGTTGACAAATGATCTTGAATTACTATTCAAGATTCAAGAGACTAGTAATTTGATGTTAATTGAGACCTCAACTCCTATTAAATTACTAATTCTTGTGATTAAGATCTTTGAATAGTTAAATGAGTGATTAATTGATCAATTAGCCTCTGAATTAACACCCTAGGATATTTAATTAACAATCAAACTCCGAGGAATTCTCAAATCAAACAATTAAGCACACTAATTCTCACAAGCATTTTATCAAACACCTTGATTGCACACTTGGAAAATTGTAGGAAAATAAAAATCCAGCACTTAATTCATGCAATTAATCATTCAAAATTCTCCTAATCAATATCTAACCAGTAATCAATCATAAACTATATCAACTTCAATCATTTACAAGCTTGACCAAACAAATAAAACAATTAAAATTGATATAGAGAGAGAATAAAATAAAATGAACTCTTAGCCAAAAATCTGATTCTAATCTTTGGATTGAAGCTTCAACTCAAAAGCCTTCCTCCTAGCTAATCACAAGGTGGATTAGAGCTTCATTTGAGTGGAAATGGAATGGGAATGGAGGAGATGGCGTGGAGTGGACGAAGGATGGAATGGACGAAGTGAATGACGATGGGAGCGTCTGGATGAAGTGGCGTGAATGGAATGATAGAGTTGATGGACTGGATGGAATGTGTGATAGTGTTTTCCTCCAGCCTTCCTCACATGTTTCTTTTATTTTTCACGTGCTTTGTACTCTTAGCTCCTCAGCCCTTGGATGACTAGATATGAATGAATGGAGTGGATGAATTCTGGACGAAGGATGGAGTGAATACAATATGACGTTGTCTAGATGATGTGTTTCACGATGGATGCGTCAATAGCGTTCTTTTTTACGATGGAATCTCTTTCCATTTTTTTATTCGATATTTTTATTATATTCTACCACCAGCCTCAGCCTCAAAATCACATGCTTCTTAATTCCCCTTCACGTGTTAACAAATCATAACCTGGTGTTCTCTCCTTGTATTACAACGTGGCTTTATCTCTGCTCAACTGCTCTTCTTTTACGTGTTCCACGTAATGCTGCTTGTGTGTATTGTGCTTGGAGCTGAATTCTTCTCATTATTCATGTTTCTATGCATGTGTGTATAGGTGTAGGCCCCGCTGTGAATGGTTAATGCATTGGAATACAATATAAAAGAATTTATCCCTGCTTCGTGCCATCTTTGAGTCCAGACGTAGCTTCCTCTTTACTTAATCTTCACATGCTTCTTCTTCTTCGTCTAGCTCTCCAAAACAGAGGTTGCCTCCTTCTCCCTTCATTCAGCTCATTTCCTTCTCCTTCACCATGTAGCTTCTTCATCAATCTCAAACCCGTGGCTTGTACTGCTTCTTTTCAAACTTGTACTGCTACGGTGTACTTCGTGCAGCTCCATTCATCCTTTAACTCATGCTTCTTTCCTTCATAGCCTCTTCCTCCCATACACACACTCTACTTCTTCTTCTCCACGTGTTTCCTTCCTCTCGCTTCTGTTGCATGTTCTCCAGCTCATTCACATCAACTTCTTCTTAAAATCGAGCCTACTTCTTCTTCTGTTCTGCTCTCATGCAGCTTCTATACACTCATTTTCTTGAACCCATTCTGCTACATGTTGGCATATGAAGGCGGGACTCCCAGCTCATTCAGTTCGTGAGATGCCTTGTGAGCTACGTCTTTGTTCTGTGGCTTCATACATGTATACCTATCTCAGCTTCTTCTTTCATGTAAACCATCACTCAAGCCTCTTATATTGCTGCCACATACGTTTTGAATGTAGTCTACACTCGAACGTGCAACCCGTGGCAAGCTCCTTTGTGTTTTCTTCATCTTGCAGCTTCAACGAGAAACTCATACTTCAGCCTCTTCAACTCTTCCTTCACCAAGCCCAAGCTCCTTTTTATTTCTCACGTGCCTCCTCTTACGTTTTCAGCTCCAGCGTGTTTTACGTGTTAATCTCCATGCCTTTTTATTCCTTCAAAACCCGAAAGAGTGTGCTGACTTTTCTACGTGGAGCTGCTTCTTCTCTTTCTCTTCTTTGTTCTAGCCATGTCAACTCTTGCTAACCCATTTATATGAAGAGTGAAGTTGCTCTCCTATTTATTCTCTTATTTTTAAATTTTATTTTCTAAGAAATGCACACTTCAAGCTCCATTTCTCCCTCAATTCAATTTCCCATTCAAGCTCCAATTTTCATTGAAAATCTGCACAAAAAGAATGGAAGAGATGAAATAGGAATATTCACAAAATTCATTTAAAAATATTTGTGCATTAGAATTCCAAAATTTTGCAAATTGATCATAGAGTGCATAAATGGCTAATGAAATCAAATTCTGCCTAATTAAACCCTTAAAGCAATATTCCATCATCAAAATGCCTAAGTTAAGAGGATTAAAATGTATAAAAATCATGCTTATCAATAATCTTCCCTATTTCTTCATTGAAGTCCAATAGTTTCCTTTTCTCATCTTCTTGGTTTCCATATTTATGTTGTTTCCTCTAATTCTTAACTTATAAGTGTAGGAAGAATTTCTAGATTTGTGGTGTTTGATGTGCATTACATAAAAAGGTGGTTACTTACATTTGGTGGTAAGGTCTCTTTTTCCTTCCAAATTTTTGATTCCCCCTTACTTTTCTTTGCTGGTTTTGATTTCACTTCATCTTACTTCCTTTTATTCTTCTTTGTGCGCTAACTTGTTGTCTTTGCCACAAGGTATAGTCTTTTCTTACTTCATTTCCTTATTCATAAGTTAGCTTATCTCCTCTTTTGATTTCCATTCTAAATCTTAAAGCTAACTTATCTTTTCTTCTTCTTTTGTTTTTAGACTTTGTGGATCCTTGTTTCTCCATCCCTTCTTGACTTCTTAGAGTTGGGTTTTGGTCAAGTTTGGTTCCTTACTCTTTCTTTCATTTCACCTCTTTTCCTTTTCTTCTTTATGTCCCTTTTGTTGCTTTTGTTATGTCAATTGCTTGTCACGTGTTTCCATCACACACCTCCTTTTGTGTGGTTGTTGTTAAGAGTCTAGGATTGCTTGTGTTTAAAAACTCTTACTTGTTAATGCTACTAATTTGATCTTTTCTTTTGATTTATGTGTGACTTGCTTAGAATACTAGTAAGAAGTAAATTGTTAAGTGGTAAAAGGCTAAAGTGTACCATCTTGATAAAAGCCAATTTTTTTAGAGTAAATATAAGTGAATTGCTATTCTTGACTATAAACACATAAGCTAGTGAGTTGCAAGGTCCTATATCTTTCCTTACTTGTTTTTGTGTAAACAAATATTTTAGGATGTCTTGACTGTAAACAAATATTCTTGTGCCTCAAAAGGATGGCAAGTGGTCGATGTGTGTGGACTGTCATGCCATCAACAAAATAACGATAAAATATTGCTATCATATCCTTAGGTTAGATGATATACTTGATGAGTTGCATGGTGCATGTGTTTTCTCTAAAATTGATCTTAGAAGTAGTTACCATCAAATTAGGATGAAAGAAGGTGATGAATAGAAAATTACTTTTAAAACCAAGTTTGGGTTGTATGAATGGTTAGTTATGCCATTTGGCTTGACTAATGCACCTAATACTTTTATGAGTTTAATGAATCATGTGTTTAGACATTTCATTGGTAGATTTGTTGTGGTTTACTTGATGACATTTTGATTTACTTTAGGAGTCTATAAGAGCATGTGAGTCATTTACATGATGTGTTTATTGTACTTAGGGAGAATAAACTCTTTGCCAATTTAAAGAAGTGCTATTTTTATTTGGATTTTGTGGTTTTTCTTGGTTTTGTTGTAAGAGCTCGTGGCATACAAGTGGATGAGGAGAAGGTTAAAGCAATCCGAGAGTGGCCTACTCCAAAGAATGCAAGTGAAGTAAGGAGCTTCCATGGATTGGCAAGCTTCTATAGACAGTTCATGAAGGACTTCTCTACCCTTGCTAGCCCTTTCAAGTGGGGTGAAGCACAAGAGCGTGCTTTTAACACACTAAAGATAAAACTAACTAATGCCCCTATACTTGTATTGCCTTATTTTACTTCTGTTATAGGCATAGGTGGTGTGCTAATGTTGATGCAGGATTCTAAACCTATTGCATATTTCAGTGAGAAATTAAGTGGTCCTACTTTAAATTATTCCACATATGATAAAGAGTTGTATGCATTGAAATAAACTTTAGAAACTTGGCAGCATTATTTATGACCTAAAGAATTTATTATCCATTCTAATTATGAGAGTCTTAAGTTTCTTCAGTCCTAAGGTAAGTTGAACAAAAGACATGTAGGTTAGCTTGAATTTATTGAAACCTTGCCTTATATGATTAAGCATACGCAAGGAAAGGAAAATGTTGTAGTTGATGCATTATCTAAGAGTTACACTTTGATTACTTCCATGCATGCTTGATTTGATAGGTTTTGAGATGTTGAAAAGCATGTACGAGTTTGATTCTGATTTTTCTTATATTTGGAAATCTTGTGAATTGTAAGGTGTTAATGACTATTATAGGTTTGATGGGTTCCTTTTCAAAAAGGACAAGTTATATGTTCCTGTGTGTTCCATTTGTGAGCTTCTTATTAAGGAAACTCATGGTGGAGGATTGATAGGCCATTTTGGCATAGAAAAGACTTTTGCTCTTTTGAATGAGCATTTTTATTGGCCTAGCATGAGGAAAGATATGGTTGTTATTTGTTCTAGATGTATTACTTGTAAGCATGCTAAGTCTAGAATTTAATCACATAGCTTGTATTCCCCTTTATCAGTTCCCTCCTACCTATGGACTGATATTTCTATAGACTTTGTTTTGGGTTTGCCTAAGTCTTCCATTAGAAAAGATAATGTCTTTGTTGTTATGGATATATTTGGTAAAATGGCATATTTTATTGCTTGTTCCAAAACTAATGATGCTATGCATGTGGCAGATTTGTATTTTAAGGAGATTGTTAGGTTGCATGGTGTGCGAAGAACTATCGTTAGTGATAGAGATGTTAAATTCTTGAGTTATTTCTAGAAAACATTACGGAATAACTTGTCATACTACAACACATCCCTAAACAGACGGGCAGACTGAAATTGTTAATAGAACCATCTCTACTTTGTTGAGAGCTATCATTTATAAGAATCTTAAGAATTAAGAGAAGTGTTTGCCCCATGTTGAATTTGCTTATAATTGTGCTGTTCATTATGCTACAAAATTTTCTCTTTTTGAAATTGTTTATGGCTTTAATCCTTTAACTTTATTGGATTTGCTTCCTTTACCTTCACATGAGTTTAATAACCTTGATTGTGCTAGGAAGGCTAAGTTTGTGAGGGATTTGCATGAGAAGGTGAAACCCAACATTGAAAGGAGGAATGAGCAAATTGCCAACCAAGTTAAGGGTAGAAGGCATATGGTGTTTGAACTTGGCGATTAGGTGTAGATTCACTTGCGAAAAGATTGTTTCCCAGAGCAAAGGAAGTCAAAACTCGAACCTAAAGGAGATAGCCCCTTTCAAATTCTTGAAAGGATTAATGATAATGCTTATAGAATTGACTTGTCTAATTCTTATGAAATGTTAGTGCTACTTTCAATATGGCTGATCTCTCTCCCTTTGATGTTGTAGATTCGAGGATGAATCCTTTTCAAGAGGGAGGCAATGATACTAAAAGAGCTTGCTAAGCATGGAAGTGGACCGAATGGAGGATATGGTGTTAAGGTTTAGACCCAGGGATGTGATTTGCAAATTAAAGCCCAAGAGTTCAAGTCAAAGGTGCCTAAGGATCCATTACAAGGCATAGGAGGCCTAATAACGAGAGTTAGGACCAAAGTAATGAAAAAGGCCCTTCAATTGTTTGATTCATAGGCTCCATAATTTAGAGCCCATTCATTTGAGTCAAGAGAGGGCCCAAGAAGATATAAAAGGCATGATTATGCCGACCATTTTACAAGAGAAGTGCCAAGGCCTAATGCAAGTCCAATTGTAAGAGATTAAGAATTGTGTGCCAACCATATAACTTTTAATGAAGCATGTACATCCCATGTTCTACTTAAAGGGGCTGATCAATTTTAGGCTAGATCTTTTTTTATAAATTTTATTTTTATTTATTTTATTATTTTTAGGATTTGGTTAAAGATCTTTTCTTGGAGATTAAGTTGAAATTAGTTTCTTAATCTTGTTCCTTAATTTTAGGTACTATTTTAAAGGATTTTTTTTATTAGATTTTGACCATGTAAATGGTGCCGATTTAATGTTAAATAATTAATTACAAATTTTAACATTTATTTTTAGGGTTTTAGACTTTTGAAAACTTTGCCTATAAAAGGCTTTCTATTGTACTCTATTTTCAGCTTAAGAATGAATTTGAGTATTCTTTAATTTTCTGTGAGGCTTTTGCTTCTTTGTGTTCTCTGAGAGTTCATGTGACTTATCAAAGGATTAGTCATCTTTTGTGTCATCATTGGCTAGAGTTCTAAGGGACAAGTTCTCTTAGGGTTCTACCTCCCACCAACAATCTCTTTGTGTGCTTCTATTTTCGTGTGAGATGTAACCGATCTCGGGTGATCAACATGTGTGTCAAGGTTCCTAGAAGGTCTTATACCACTGATATAAGACCCACTAGATGCCACTTAGAGCTCTTTTGGTAGTCATCAAATTCTCATAAATGGGCTCTAAGTCTTGCAATTCATGGATCAAACAATTAAGAGTTTCTTTCATTGTTTTGGACCTTACTCTTGTCATTGAGCCTTCAACACCTTGTAATGGATCTTTAGGTACATTGGACTTGAATTCTTGGACTTTAATAAATGAATTTCGTTCAGCTCCTTGGCCTCAATGTTCAGAGTTTATTTCAACTCCAACATCATGTTCTACATGTCCCAAATCATGTCTCACTTGTTCAACAACTTGTTTAAGCTTTCTTTAATTGGTTATGCTATGCATTGTCTCCTTGAAGGTGATCATAGGAGCTCCATGGTACTCTATCATTCCCTCCCACCTCGAGAGGATTCATTCTCAAATCTATGAAATAAGGTTAGCGCAAATAAAGCAAATAAGAACCTCACCACTCCCCCTCACGTGTTTACATTCAAAGATGTTAATTCACTTGTGTTTACTGACAACAAGTTGGTTTTTTCAATAATGAAACACCTTGCCTTTTTTTTTCCACTCAAGCTTGCTTCCTACAAGTATTCTTAATTGAATCAAACAACAAATCCAAGGAGTAATGTTAGTAGAAGTGGCAATCATATAACCAAAATTTTAGGAGCTAAGTATCCAAAGGAATGAAAATATAAACTAAAGAACAAGAAGTAATGCAAATAACCAAAAAAAAAGTAAAGTGGCATGAACAGTAACTAAGAGAGAGATGGGGCAACTGAAGCATAATGAAGAAGGAAGAAAGCAAGAAAGGAAGGAAAGAAGGTGAGAGGAGAAAGAAGTAATATGAATACAAACTAAAGAGGAAAGAAAATAATCTGAATTGACTCCTAGATTCAATGAAAAAAAAAGGAAAGACTTTTAACTTGCAAACAAAGTATGTATATATATAGTAAGAAATTATGTCTTGCAATCTAAGTTTGAAAAGGATTTACCTTTCTTGAATGCCAATAGGAAAGAAAATATTACTTGGGTGCTACTCAATTGAATCACAAACCAAATAGGAAACATATCAAAATACGAAACTTTCTAATTTCTGTTCTTTTCTGATTTTAGCTCCTTTTGTTTCTTAGAATTTTCAAATTTCTTTCTCTTCTTTTTTTCTTTTTTGTTTTTTGACATTTGCTTCTCTTTTCTCTCAATTTTTTTTGAATCTAAAGTAAACACTCAAAGATGCAAATAACAAGATAGCAAGTCACAAGACACACATATGACAGATAGAAGAGGAAGAAGAAAGAAGGGACGCACAACGAAAGGAGGATGGGAGACACACAACATGGGAAAAAGGTAAAGGAAGGAGATGGCACATAAATACAAAAGCATAAATGGAAGTAGAGAAGAAACACTAGAAGGGACGAAGAAGAACAATGGAATGGAAGACTTAAAAGATGATACCTTAAGTTCTAGCAACCTAAGCTCTGATACCAACTGATGTGAGACCCACTAAATGACCTGCTCTAGGAACCTCAACCAATGAAGGTCACTTTTAAGGATCGGCTAGAAGAACAAGAAGACAAGCAAGAACTACTCAGATTTGGGCAATAGGAAGGGAGGAACAAAGAACACCAAAGAAAGACAAAAAAAGATCATACCTTGACTTGCAAACCTAGAGCTTTAATACCAGCTGATGTGAGACCCACTAGACGTCTTACTCTAAGAACCCCAACCAACATAGGTCACGCCTAAGGACTGGTTAAAAAACAAGAAGATGATAAAGATAGAACACTAAGGGAACCTATCCCTTAAAACTATAGCCACAAGATGCCATAAAGGTTGATCACTCATTTGATAAATCAAGTGTATTTATGTAAGTTAAGAGGTAAAACCCTAAGAGAACCCATGTCTTAGAACCCTAGCCTTGGGATACCACAAAGGATAACCACTCCTTTGATAAGTCAAGTATTCTCTTAAGAATATTAAGAATGCAAGAGAACTCTCACATAATATAGAAAACAACGTAACTCTTATTCCTCCTCTTTTTGAGTACATATGAGGCCTTTATATTGGCAGTGAAGGACCTAAAACTTTTAAAATTATTCCCTAAAAGTGGCACCATCTATTACATGAATTTGGAAGGTAAAAAATGGCACAATAAAGAAAAAAGGAAATAAACTAACTTATTCTTCAAACATAAGTTTTAACCAAATGGCCTTATTTAAATAACTAAAATAAAAAATTTGTACATGGTCTAGACATTGATGATCACATGCTAGTCACATAAGGCTTCAAGTGAGCTCTTCCAATCAGACTCCTTATAGGCCTTCAACTTTAGTAGAATCTTGGGCTACTGAGGAGTATATTAACATGCCACTTAGAGCTCTTTTGGCAACCATCAAATTCTCATAAATGGGCTCTAAGTCTTGCAATTCATAGATTAAACAATTAAGAGCTTCTTTCATTGCTTTGTACCTTGCTCTTGTCATTAGGCCTTTAATACCTTGTAATGGATCTTTAGGCACATTGGACTTGAATTCTTGGACTTTAATAAATGAATTTCATTTAGCTCCTTGGCCTTCATGTTTAGACTTTATTTTAGCTCCAACATCATGCTCTACATGTCCCAAATCATGTCTTACACATTCAACAACTTCCCTATGCTTTCTTTGATTGGTCACGCCATGCATTGTCTTCTTGAAGGTGGTCATAGGAGCTCCATGGTACTCTATCATTCTCTCCTACCTCGAGAAGATTCATCCTTGAATCTATGGAATAAGGTTAGTGCAAATAAAGCAAATAAGATCTTATCACTCTTCCTTATGTGTTTACACTCAAAGATGTTAATTTATTCATGTTTCACACTAGTAAATGGCTTTTTCTCTAATGTAAACTATCTTGCCTTTTACCACTCAACTTGCTTATGATAGTGTTCTAAATTAAATCCAACAAATCAAAAGGAGTAGTTAAAAAAATGGAAATCTCAAACTAGAATCCCATAATTCAAAGTTCTCACAAAATAAAAAATATACTAACATTAATTTTGAAAACATGACTCTAATCTAAAAAGAAGGAAGAAAATACTCAACAATAATCAAAGACAAGGAAAGAAAGAAGAATAGGAAAGAAATAAGAGAGGAAAGTAACTTGTAATTAAAGTTTGAGAGAATAGGAAAGAATTGTGACTTGCATCTAAAGTTTAATGACATAGGAAACTATTGACAATTTACAATCCAAGTTCAAGAAATTAGGAAACTACTTGTGGCTTGTAATGTAAGTTAATCAAAATAGGAAACTTCTTGTAACTTTTAACTTAAGTTGATCAAAATAGGAAACTATTACAATATGAAACCACTTGTAGTCCAAGTTGATCAATTTAGAAACTACTCACAATCCAAGTTTAATAGGATAGGAAATAAATCTCTTACTTTAATGCAAAATAGGAAAGAAGGGTGATACTTGATAGCCACTCAATTGACCAATTGACATGCATTCAAAATAGGAAACTAACCTTTAATCTAACTTGCCAAACTTTCTTCTTCCTTGATGCAATTTTCAATTCTACCATTTTTTTCCTTCTTTTTTTTTGAATTTCTCTCTCTTTTTTCTCTTTTTTATTTTGACTTTTGCTTCTCTTTTCTCTTTTTTTTTTTGAATCTGAAGTAAATACTCAAAGGTATAAACAATAAGACAGCAAATCATAAGACACAATACAATGAATAGAAGAAGAAGAAGGAAGGGATGCATAAAGGAAAAAGGATGAGAGAAACACAACACAAATGAAAAGAAAATAAGGTTAGCACAAATAAAACAAATAAGACCTCACCACTCTTCCTCACATGTTTACACTCAATAAGAATGCAATTCACTTAACAAGTTTGCTTTTTCAATAATGAAACACTCTTGCCTTTTTTTTCCACTCAATTTTGCCTCCTACAAGTATTCTTAATTGAATCAAACAACAAATCCAAGGAGTAATGTTAGTAGAAGTGGCAATCTTACAACCAGAATTTAGGATCTAAGTACCCAAAGGAATGAAAATATGAAGCAAAGAACAAAAAGCAATGCAAATAACCAGTAAACAAGTAGCATGAATAGTAACTAAGAGAGAGAGAAGAATGGCTGAAGCACAATAAAGAAGGAGGAAAGCAAGAAAGGAAGGAAATAATCTGTAATAGAAAAGAAAGAAGTGAAAGGGAAAGAACTATAATGATTACAAACCAAAAAGGAAAGAAAATCATTTGAATTGACTCTTAGATTCAATGACAAAAAAGGAAAGACTTCTAACTTGCAAACAAAGTATGTATATGTATGGGAAGAAATTATGTCTTACAATCTAAGAGTGGGAAGGATTTACCTTTCTTGAATGCCAATAGGAAACAAAAATATTGCTTGGGTGCTACTCAATTGAATTCAAACCAAATAGGAAACAAATCAAAATATGCAAAATTTTCCATTTTCTTTTCTTTTTTGATTTCTACTCCTTTTTTTTGTTTTTTTGAATTTTTGAATTTTTTTCACTTTTTTTTTAACTTATGCTTATCTTTTCTCTTTTTTCTTTTTGAATCTAAAGTAAATAGTCAAAGATGTAAATAACAAGATAGTAAGTCACAAGACATAAGACAATAGATAGAAGAAGAGGAAAAAGGAAAGGATGCACAATGGAAGGACGATGGGAGATGCACAACACAAGAGAAAAAGGTAGAGGAAGGAGATGGCACATAAATACAAAGGCACAAATGGAAATAAAGAAGAAACACTAAAAGCACAAAGAAGAAGAATGAAACAGAAGACACTAAAAATGATACCTTGAGTTTTAGCAACCTAAGCTCTAATACCAACTGATGTGAGACCCACTAGACGACCTACTCTAGGAACCTCAACCAATGTAGGTCACGCCAAAGGATCGGCTAGAAAAATAAGAAGACAAGTAAGAACTACTCAGATTTGGACAATAGGAAAGGAGGAACAAAGAACACAAAAGAAAGACAAAAAAAGATCATACCTTGACTTGCAAATCTAGAGCTCTGATGCCAACTGATGTGAGACTCACTAGATGACTTGCTTTAAGAATCCCAACCAACGTAGGTCATGCCTGAGGGCTGGCTAAAAAACAAGAAGATGATCAACATAGAACACTCAGGGAACCTGTCCCTTAAAACTCTAGCCACAAGATGTAACACCATACTTCTAGGACTCAATTCATACAATTCCCATGTCTCATCTTATATTTGTTCTATAGAAACAATATAGTGGCATAGGGAGTTATAAATAAAAATGCATTTCTCTACAGGTAAAATTTTTCTTTCAGAGTCTCGTAGGCCACATGAAAGCTTCTATCACTTTCTCATACTTAAACACATGAATATAACTCATTTCCATCATCAAATTTGGCATACAACTCATGGAAAGCAAAGGAGCTTATGAAATCCGTGTTTGCATTTTCGGCCAGGATTTCCTCTTTTCCATCACAAAATTTGGAAAATCATAACTAAATCTAGAAAACTCAAAAAAATGCAATCTTGGTCATTCTGGAAAGCTTGGGACGTCTACTTCATGATAAAAATATGTACAAGTCATAACATCCCACACACAGAGCGTTTGACATGCAAAATAATCTGGAGATCGGACTGGGTCCTGATGCTGTCACAGTTTACTGATATGAACTTCAAAAATGTCCAATTAAATCCATGCAAATGATACCAATATGGAAATATGTGGATGTTAACTAGAGGGGAAAAATATCTCCATATCAATTCATCAATCTTAGATCTCAAAAATTGATGAAACAGTACTTCTGGTCGGGCTATGTTACTAATACTGGACAGAAACTTCAAAATTTCATATCTCCCTCTCTAGACCTCCAAATGAGGTGCTTCTAGTTGACATGAGTCACTGTGATTATCTAGTTTTTCTGTACAAAATTTCGTGGCAATTAGACATCATTTGAATTTTGAGTGATAGAAAACAATTTCAGACTAAATGAATAGTGCAGCAAACCAGAAACATAAATTTTGCCAACTTTGAAAAATCATCAAATATTCTGTAGATCTCCAAAAATTATGATCTTTAGCTTCCCAGAAAGCTCTTAATGAGACCTAATAGCATGCCAGATTTTAGTCTAAGACTAACTAATTTAGCCAAAAAGTGATATAGGGTTCCATATTTGTCAATTTTGACTCCATATGAGGTACCAAAATTGCCAAATGGCCTTCCCTTGGTTGTGGCACCTTTTGGGCAAGTCCAAAAGTATATTTGAGACTTAAGTGAGCTGCCCAAATGGTCCCAAATCTCATGCATCTCATTTTGGCCATTCAACCCACACTTATGCATACATTCATCAAAATCCCATATTGCACACCTCGACCTTCCATACTCAAAATAAGTGCTATAGGTCATATATCATTTTCATACATCTAAACATCACATAATAGTATATTTACACATGTCTTATGGTTCATGGTACATATATAACATTATATACATTATGAACTATCATTATGGTTCCAAAATGGCTAAAATAACACATAGGCTTGTCAATCCTTGCTCTTCATGGTTGTTGGCTCCCTTCACCATAAGTACTTGGTCCACCTAGCATGTTAGATCATTGGAGAGGAGGGGATGAGATTCAAAGAATCCCAATAGCTCATCTCCCATTCAATCACACATAATATGTGCAAAGCAAGCTTTACAAATGCATGCATAGAGGAAATAAAAGCCATGGACATTTTTAAAGTAAACTTGGCATGTGAACAACTCATACAAATCATTCAAGAGCTCATCAAGTGTTTGGATTGGCGTCACACTTCTCCTCATAGATTTTGGACTTGCCTTACCTATTCTTGAGCATTTTGGACTCAACCATACTCTTGGGAGCCCACTTTGCTTTTGGGAGACTCTTTGCTTTGTCTCAACCAAGCTCGAGGGTTCTTGGCTCATCCTCACCCAAGGGAAGAGTTCTTGGCCTCTCCACACTCAAGTAAACTCATACAAACATCATGCACTCATTAGAAAACACAACATGGCATCAGGGATCATAGCATATAAAGGAATGCTAGCATACTTTTCATAGCTTGAAATTATACATACACACATTCTAAAACAAGCTAAACACACATCCATGCATAAGAGAAGATGGAGAGAGCTACCTTGCACAATTTCATACACTCTTTCCTTAGCTTTCAAGCCTCTTCTTTCTGCCACACACCCACAATTTGGTGGAGATGGTTTCTCTTGGCCTAGATACAATTTATGGGAGCCAATTAGGTTCATGAAACAAACTCTAAGGTCATACAACTTGCTTAGATACTAGATTGCTCTATAGGCTCCATTATGGTCCATAAATGCACCTAATGAAGCAACACTCCTCAAACAATTTCTAGCCTCCATTCTTTCCTCTCAAATATGATTCTTGACTCCTTTTAAGCCTCTTGGAGTCATCACACAATTAAAACAAGAGCATAACATCATGTTGCTTCTTTAGGTCATAATATGGAACCTAAGGCACCAAATCACTTTCTATGAGTTCTAAATTTTTTCCAAGGCCTCCCCTCATTTTCATTCATCAAATATGACTCAAGAATGGCCTTAGAAAAATTTAAAACTCTCCTTAGCTAGGAGAACCCATCTAGGCCGAGGCTATGAAGCATATAGGGTTCCATGGAGCTTTCTTTGTTTTCTCAAGGGAAGAAGCATATGGGGAGCCTCTTAGGGATCTTGGGAGCTCATTTAAACTCTTACTTAGGCCTAGGAATCATCATACAAAATCAGATTTTACAAGGTGCAATTGAAACCCTAGAACTTGCATCTTGAAATATAATGGTTATTTTGTTGTTTTCTTTGCATATTCTTATTCCTCTCCATCAAATACCTAAGAATCATGCTTGGTTGGGCTTGGAAATCAGATCCTCCTAGGGTTCTTGGTCTAGGTCGAAATGGAGAAGAAGTGGGGTGAAAGGCATTAACCATAGGATGCATTTTTACCTTATTTCCTTGCTTAGTTTGGCTTGAATCTTGATTTCTCCAAGCTCCTCTCTTGAAATCCGAACTTTCCCTTGAATTAGATTTATAAACCTCATTTTAATCCAAGAAAAGAAAGGAGAATGAAGGAGAGGTGGTGGAGGTGGAGAAAAGCAAGAAAAATTGCCATGAAAACATACCTTAAGCTTGGCTTTCTTCTTCCTTCTTCTTCCTCTCTTGGGCACCTCTCCCTTAGGGTTCTTCTTCTGATTTGGGGCTGGAAAATCTGAAGTGAAATGAGGGCAAGTGTGAGGCGCCACCTATATATAGCTATGGTAAAAGGACTGTTTCAAAAATTCCCATTTTGCCCTTCATACTTTGCATTTTTGTTTCTCCTTCGTTTTAGCTCCTTTTTGAGAACCGTCTTTTCCATTATAAATTTTAGGTTCCCAATTTAGTAAAATGCCTTTGGAATCACTCAAATTGGAGCTAAAACCTTCCCAAACGGATTCGTCAAAGTTCAGGCACACCGACGTTGGAAAACGTCCACCGGAGGGGATTTAACTGTCCTGGGGCTTCTCATGGTTTTTAGGGCCTTTGAGAACCCCAAAGAACTCAAAATTTTCATTTAAAAAGCCCTCCTGTGTGAATTCCAAAAATTGCTCGAAATTATGAAAATGCATTATATTTCGTAGGCTTTTCGTGAGAAATTGTTTCTTTATTCTAGCTCCGTTTTTCTTTCCGTCTGAGCCTGGGATTCTCATATTTAGGAGTCTAGAATGCTTCCCAAAATTTTTGGGACCTTAACTCCATCATCTTGGGGGACTTCCTTTTGTATCCGGTAAGTTTCGTTCGTTAACGGAGAAACTGTACGTTACGTTTCTCATGTTTCCTCTGGTTTTCTGGGAACCGGATGTTACACAAGATGCCACAAAGGTTGATCACTCCTTTGATAAGTCAAGTGTATTTATATAAGTCAAGAGGTAAGACCCTAAGAGAACTCGTTCCTTAGAACCCTAGCCTTAGGATGCCACAAAGGATAACCACTCCTTTGATAAGTCAAGTATTCTTTTAAGAATATAAGGAATGCAAGATAACTCTCACATAAGATAGAAAACAATGTAACTCTTATTCGTCCTCTTTCTGAGTATATATGAAGCCTTTATATAGGCAATGGAAGACCTAAAACTTTCAAAAAATAATTTGCTAAAGGTGGCACCATCTATTACATGAATTTGGAAGGTTAAGAATGGCACCATAAAAAATAGGAAAGAAACTAACCTATTCTTCAAGGATAAGTTTTGACCATATGGCCTTATTCAAAAAACTAAAATAGAAACTTTCTATATGGTCTAGAAATTGATTATCTCATGTTACTCACATGAGGCTTCAAGTGAGCTCTTTCAATCGAACTCCTTTTAAGCCTTTAACTCCAGTAGAATCTAGGGCTATTTGGGAGCATATTAACAAGCCACTTAAAGCTCTTTTGGTAGCCATGAATATTAATGGGCTCCAAGTCTTGCAATTCATGGATCAAATAAGTAAGAGCTTTTTTCATTGCTTTGGATCTTGCTCTTGTCATTGGGCCTCCAACACCTTGTAATGGATTTTTAGGCACATTGGACTTGAATTCTTTGACTCTAATAAATGACATTTGTTTATCTCCTTGGCCTCAATATTCAAACTTTATTTTAGCCCTAACATCATCCTCTACATGTCCCAAATCATTTTTTATGTAATATCTAGCTCTCTGAAAATGAGAGAAAACACGAAAAACGTAACATACGGTTTCTCTATAAACGAAAAAAACTCACCGGATACAAAAGCAAGTCCCCTGAAGTGACTTAGTTAAGGTCCCAAAAAATTTGGGAAGCATTCTAAACTCCTAAAACTGAGAATCCCAGGCTTAGATGGAAAGAAAAATGGAGCTAGGATGGTGAAACAAGTTATGACAAAAACGGACGAAACATAATGGCATTTCTGTAAATAAGTGCAACTTTTGGAAAAACATATAGGAAGGCTTTTAAAATGGAAAATTTGAGTTGCCCTTAGAGGCCCCACAAACCATGGGAAGCCTTGGGGCTGGTAAAACCCCTCCGGTGTACATTTTCCAATGTCGGTGAGCCCAAACTTTGACGGATTTGTTCGGTAAGGTTTTAGCTCCAAATTGAGTGATTCCAAAGGCATTTTATTAAATTGGAAACCTAAATTTTATAATGGAAAAGATAGTTCCAAAAAAAGGAGTTAAAATAAAGCTGAAATGAAATTGCCATTACAGAAGGACAAAATTAGAATTTTTGAAAAAGTGTGTTTCTAGAAGCTCCCACACACTTCTCCCTTTTTCTCCCATCTTCTTAAGCATGACTTCTTCTGCCCAAATTATAGAAAAATAGCAGCTCCTTAAGGCTCATCAAGAGAGGAAGAAAAGGAGGAAGAAAAAGGCAAGAAAGGTATAAAATTTCTTAGTTTTTTCATGCTTTCTCTTTAGCAAACCTCTCCTCCTCCATTTCCCTTTCTTTCCTATGGTTTTATTGAAGTATATGGATCTGTTTTAAGGGAAGAACAGAGGGGAAACTTCGGATTTGAAGAGAGGAGGCCAAGGAAAGTGAGAAACAAGCAAGAAATACCATAGAAACAAGGTAAAATCTTCATCCTATGGTAGCTATTCCTCCCCCCTTCTTCTCCCTATTTCTCCCTATATATGTAATTGCCAGAGGGCTTGAATTTTGAGGAGAATCAAGGGTGAACTCTAGGAATTTGAGGGAGGAGAGTACGAATATGTAAAGAAATCCAAGTAAAAGCCATTGATTTTCAAGATAGAAAACCTAGGGTTTCATGAGCTCCTTTGAAAATCTGATTTAATGCAATTGTTCCTAGGCCTAAATGAATGTTTGGATGAGCTCTTGAGATCCTTAGAAGGCTCCTCATATGCATCTTCCATTAAAAGAATGAACCAAACTCACTTGGTGTTCATATAATGCATAGTTTTGGCCTAGGCTAGATGAAGCACTACGGGGTAGCTTTAATTTGTTCCAAGCTTATTTTTGTATCATGTATGATGGGAGAGTATAAGAGGAATTCTTGGAAAATTTTTAGAAACCATAGAAAGTGAGATGGCCTTATATGTTCCATATTATGGCTTAAAGAAGCAACACCTAGCTAGGCTCCTTGAATTGATTGTGCGATGACTCTAAGAGGTTTAAATGGAGTCAAGAATCATAAATAGATGGAGAGAATGGAGCCAAGATGATGTTCTCTTAAGGTTGCTTCATTGAGTGCATTATGGAACCATAAAAGAGCCTTATAAGTCACCTAGCTTTTCTAGTGAATATATGGCCTTAGAATTTAATTCAAGAGTATAATTGACTTCCATATGATGTGTCTACGCCAAGAGAAATGATCTCCACCTCCTTGGGTGTGTGAGGTCAAGGGAGAGGACTCAAAGCTCAAGGAAAAAGTGTGTGAATGCAAATAAGGTAACTCTCTCCACCTTCTCTAATGCATGATTGCGTGCTTACATTGTCTTTGAATATGTGTATATATGTTTTGAGCTATAAAAAGTATTTTAGCATGACCTTTTATTCCATGGTACCATAATGATATTTTATGTATGCAAATGATGTTTTATGTGCTTGCCTTGGTTTGCTTTAGTGTAGAGAAGCCAAGAACCCTTTAGCCATGGTAAGAATAAGCCAAGAACCCTTAAACTTAGTTAAGACAAAGTAAAGAGTCTCCCAAAAGTGAGGTTGACTCCCAAGAGTAAGGTTGAGTTAAAACCTCTTAGAGAAAATGGGTAAGGCAAGTCCAAAATCCATAAGTGAATGGGTAAGGCCAATCCACTCACTTGGCAAGCCTATGTATGCTATACATGATGTGTTCAAATGCTAAGAATGTTTCATGAATGCTCATATATGTTAATATGTCCATGCATGCATTTTCAAGGCTTGTATTGCATACTTTATATGTGATTGAAAGGGAGATGAGCTATTGGGATTCTTTGAATCTCATCTCCTCCTCTTTAATGTTCTAATATGCTAGGTAGACCAAGAGGACAAGGTAATAGAAGTCAACAACTTGGAAGATGAAAGTGTGACAACAAAGTGCATGAATTTTACTTCTTTATGGCCATATAAGTGGCAAATTTTGTAATCCATTATTGTATATATCTTATAACCTCATGAACATGTGTAATCATGCTAATCTATCATGTATAAATGAGAATTTATGTTGTGTGAATGTTACAATGCAATTTGGGTATGTAATGGCAAGACTAGCATTATGGAAAATTATGCATGGCATAGGGTGAGAGTGTGAGTTTCCAAATTCTAGGTTTGTGCACCTTTGAGACAAGTTTAAAATGTCATTTTGGTGCAATTCCACGTGCTCAAGTGGCCACCCAAGCTTGGGAAGCAAAATTGGACACTTTGATACTAGTTGAGACTATAAAAATAACCAAACTAGAATCCTATGGTACAAACTGACTAAATGGATGAATCTTACCATGAAATTTGACAGACATGAAGAGCTTATTGATAGCTTTTAGGGAAGCTAAAGTGTAGAAAAATTAGAGCTCTACAGAATTAATTATGAATTTTTAAAGTTGAGATTTTTCTACTATTCTGGTGCATGTACTATTCATATGATCAATTTTACAGGCATAAATTAAAGGTTATAAGCTTTTTGTAGCCACCAAGATCACCTCATTTGGAGGTCTGCACAGAGAGTTATGAATTTTTGAAATTTACTGTTAATACTAGTAGCGCCACTGGACCTCTAGTACTATTCTATCATAATTTAGTTCCTAGATGGTCTTGGCATGGTTTGGAGATATTTTTACCTTAAAGTTAACATTTGTAGATTCTTAGATTGACCACATTTTCACGATTTTGATTTTTGTGGAATTATTTATGAATTTCCAAATTTATGATAGTAAGCTGTGACAGTAGCCTAGGTAGCTGAGACCTTGGGTAGTTTTCAAATATTAAACATCTTCTGCTTGATGTTCCATGACTTGGAATTATTTTTAGCATAAAGTAGATATCTGTATCTTTCTAGAATGGTAAAGAATGCATGCTTTTGATTTTTATAGAATTAGTTATGATTTTTCAAAATTTGTGACAGAAAATATGCAATTTTGCCCAAGGCTACACTATGGAATTTTATGTGTTTCTTGCACTTGCACGAGTTCTAGGCCACTTTTGGTGATGGATTTAAGTTGTATCTACATAATTAAATATGAGAATATGATATATGAGTCCATATGGCCTATAGGACTCCAAAAGAAAAATTTATCCGTGACATTATGCAAGTATGTTCATTGTTTTAAATGCTATCTTCCTTGCTTCATTATAAAATGCATGGAATAAGACCTTGAAATGGCATGAAGTAAGCTAGATAAATATGGTGTTACATTTTACACATTTAGCAACTTGCCCAAACTTTCCTTGATTAGTCATGCCATGCATTGTCTCCTTGAAGGTGGTAATAGGAGTTCCATGGTACTCTATCAGAATCCTTCCTTGTTGTAACGACCCTAATTTTTAATTACTGTAATAGGCTTAATAGCATGATTAATAGTCACAAATTAAGGTCTAAAGTCATTATGATTAATTAAAAATAAGAGAAAGTGGAGAAAATTTGAACCTTGATATTATTAGGATTATTAGCTAAACAACCACAACTAATCAAGTCCATAAGTGATCATAGTTATCATGTAAGACTTTAGATTCATCTTGCTACTAATTTCAACTCACAAAAATCTCATATAAAGACTCCCAAGTCATTGCACAACATTAACATAGTGAAATTCAAGGTGTCTAAGTCAAAAATAAGAATTTAGGAACCTTCGTCGCAGCTTAAATCTTCCCCATTGCAACTAAGTTGGTTACTAGAACCTAAAAACCAAGTTTCACATCTTGTGTTGCGGCCTAAGATTTTCACACCACGGTGAAGTTGCTCTTGGGTTCAACTTATCACATTTTTGCAAATCGCCGCAGTGAGTATGACCCTCACCATGATGGGCCTTTGTGGCACTGTGGTGGGAATGCATCTTGGAGCTATATAATAATTTTCATAATTCGCGCTACGGCAGGCTATACTTGTGCTGCAGTGAGACTAGCTACTGGGACACTCATGACTTTATTTCCTCGACTTGTACCACAGTGGAACATGTTACACCGTGGCGAGGTTTCTCTCTGTTTTCCTCCCTAGGTAACATTTTTGTTTTGCGCCATGGCACTCCTTGCCTCTACCTAACACATGGCTGCGGCTTAGCCCACTTTGGGCATGGTGTGACCCTCTTCTACACTATTTTTCCTTAAGTTTTGTCCCGTACACTCCCATTCTCTATCTAGCAACACTCTAAGGCCACTTTATCTTAATTTATGAAGCTCTAATAGCTTTCATCTACCTAATTTATCAACCTACCCATCATTGCCAATTCAAGATTTAAGTATTGATTCCTACTCATCTAACTACCATATATCAGCAAGTTCATGAATTAATAATAGCAAGGATTCATAAGCTACCAACATTTATTATTCAAATACATATTTTAGTAAAGGTTCCATGCATCACTTGTTTAAGTCAACATCTAATGTATCACATAATTTCATTTCCAAATAGTAAATCATATCATAGGTTTGACAAAGTTCATATCAGATGTTATAAGTTCATACATCTAATACCAATTTAGTATAAGGTCTAACTCCTTAATAGATACATCCTAGGTAATTAAAAAATAAACTCCTACACTTGGCAACATGATTACATAATGATACTGTACAAGAAAAGATACAAAATTTAGCATCTACTCTATTCAGATCAGTCTAAGTGTAGCCTTCCCCTTATCCTTACTTGAAGAGCCTTCACCTAAAAGTATTATCCCATGAAACAAGGTGAGATGCAAATCTTAGTAACCAAAGGCAAATTTCATTCATATATTCTAGTTTGATTAACATATATACATGAATTAAGATGAACATAAAAAAATTATATCAATCATATCAACAAATGAAACAATTAGGCTATCAGTGACTACTATCCCATACTAGTAATCACAATTCCATATGTTAAAGGCTATTAACATTAGCAGAGGTTGGTCTATGGCCCTAACTCCCTAATGAGCACAACTTAGGCTAAGTGCATGTAAGGGTCTGATTACAACCCGGTGCCTGATTGAAACATATTGCACAGGTGGCAGCTGCACCACAGCTCCACCATAGACTCACAAGGTTCAAACATAGTATATATCAAATAGTCAACCATTCATTTAGCATTCAAAAATCATACATTTGTAGCAAATATAAAATTAAAGTAGACATATGCATGGAATTAATAATAACCTCGATTACCTCACTTATAGATAATTCTTTAAGAGCCAACAAAATGCTACTTCAGCCTATAGATACAAAACCAAACCATTACTATTCCTAATCATCATTTATATAAGTAAACCCATTACTCAAGTAGTTAAACTACAATGTACTACTTAGAAAACACTTACCCAACTACTACAAAAACCAAATTTGGATTTCGTTGTGCCTACACCAGTAACCTCATAACAACACTTCAAATTCTGAGTAAATTCACATAAAAGAAATATCCATATCATAAATCAGCTATAAGGGTCTAAACTAGTAGAAAATGCATCAAAATGAGACGTTTATACTTACCTAACAACACCTCTAGCTTCAACCTCTGAAATTCCACCATGAAAACACCAAACAACAAGTTTCAGATTTTGAGTGTGGGTGAAAATGCTCCAAATGAAAAAATAATTAGCTTAAATTGAAGAGGAAGAGGAGAGGATTAAGTTATATAACAATTACCTTGGCTGATTTTGACTTTAGAAGTGAGAAATGGTAGATTTATGGCAAAAACCCTAGGCTCTTTCTAAAACCTCTGAATTTTCTTATGCTTCTTATGTGTTTTATTTCTGCAAAATGGGGGGAAGGGGTTACTAAGGGTTTAGGCTTTAAGTTTGGGTCTTGGGCTAACCCAAAGGCCTAAATTTCAAGTAGGTTTAGTTTTATCCTTGTTAGGCTATGGATTATAAGACTACATGGGTCATATATGAGAGTTAGGCCAAGCTAAAAAGGTCCATTAACATTTGACTCTACACAAATAAATATTGGGCCTCTAAGAAATGGAATTGGATCTCCTTAAAGCTAAGATTAGGCTTCTATACTTAGCCTAAAGCATAATTAAATTAACCATAAGGCTCAAATTAATGTCCACCTCTCTTAAGTAATTTTCTAATTAAACCTATATTAATCCCTAGTTAATCATGATTATCCTTAATTAATTTTAGGGTATTACACTAATCAATGAGATAAGAAATCTTCCTAATTAATAAAGTTTTCTAAATAACTTGCCTAATAACAAATAGGAAACAAAACAAAACTTAAACACCAAGTTGTTGGCCTAAATTCACATGGCCTTATTGTATGAAACAAAAAAGGAAATAAAACTAATCCAATTACTATAAGATATTGTGCATCATTCTTTCTTTAAGTGATGCACATGACTAACACATGGTCCTTTTAAGTAAATTCTTCTATTGGGACTCCATTTGCACTTTGCGAAGTATCAAGTTGGGCCTTCAATAATGTGACTATGCTTCTTGTACCCTTACCCTTGTAGCTTGCTAGTTTAGCCATGTAAATGGGCTTTTTCTCAAGCTACTCTTGGATCATTGCAAGGCTTCTTTCATAGCCCTCGCTCTTGCTCTCTTCATTGAGCCTCCAATTCCTTGAAGTGGATCTCTTAGGACATTAGGCTTCCACTTTTGCATTTTTGAAGAACCAACATTGTCTTCCTATACACCATCAGCTCTAACTCACCTTGGATGTTCTTCATGCCTTACTTGATCTTCACACCTTGCTTCATGCTTTCCATGCCTAGCTTATTGCTCATCATGCCAGGCCTATGGTCATCCATCAAATTGTATCCTTAATTGACCATAATTTACTTTCCTTTAGGGTCTTATTCTATCACAATATCAATTTTGGTTTAGTTTCTGAAAAATCAGGATATTACAAGTGATAAGCTTTTAAATCCTCAAACTATGTAAGGTATTTGGATTCAAGTTATAAGGATGCAAACCCTTTAAAAACCTTACCTTTTAGCTATTAAAAAATTATAAGATTGATCGTGAGGTGGTAGTAACATATTAGTTCACTCATTTAAGTGTTTGGGTGCAGGTATTCAAGTTACAGCCTAATTTTCTCAAGTTGCAACCAAAATGAGTTAGTAATGTTCTAGTAGTGAATTTGGCTATGGTGCAAAAGTGTCCAGTGGCTAATTTAGCTACGGTGTAAATATTTTGGCTACAACACTAGTTGGCATGACATAAATATAGTAGCCACAGTGCCAATTGTATCTATGTATGAAAATTGTTACAAACCTAAGTTTGGTCGTAGTACAAGTTTTTTAAATCAAGGTGTAAGTATAAAATTAAGGTTTTAGAAGTGTCAGGGACCAAATTGGTCATAGCCTAACCATTCTAAGTTGTAGCCTAAGTTTTGAAACCTACAATTCAACTATAAAAATATGGTTTCTAACATGTTAGATGTAATGTCCGATTTTCGTTAAATGACGGAAACAGGTGTGTTTTCAAAGCAAGTCCCCTGAAATGAATTAGTTAAGGTTCCAAATGTAACACCATCATTCCTAACTCATATACCCATCATCCCTTACATGCTCATGTGAGATATAGGAAGAATAAAGTGAGATCTTCCTCATTGGATTCATAAACTTTCTTAACGTTGCGACATGGTTAAAAATTCATTTCGGTGTCACATGGACTGTGTGAGCTCATTCTATGTATCCTCATATTTAATTGCACCATTACAACTCATTTCAATCCCAAAAATATGCTTTCAGCCCAAGAAAACCAAAAAGAGGTATGGAACATGCATATTCATTTTCAGCCAGACTTGACCTCACTTCTGGGCAAACTTTGAAAAATCACAACTAAATCTAGAAAAAATGAAAACATATAATCTTGGTCATTTTGGAAATCTTGGAATGTATAATTCATTCTAAAAATATGTACAAGTCATAAAATCCCACACATAGGATGTTTGACACGCAAATTGGTCTAGAGGTCGGACTAGTCCTAATGCTGTCACAGTTTACTAATATGAACTTTAAAAATGTCCAACTAATTCCAAAAAAATTCAATGCATGTAAATGATACCAATATGGAAATATTTGGATGTTAAATAGAGAGAAAAAATATCTCCAGATCAGTTCATCAAGCCAAACTCTCAGAAATTGATGGAACAGTACCTCTAGTCAGGCAAGATGATTAATACTGGGCAGAAATTTTGAAAATTCATATCTCCCTCTCTAGACTCCAAATGAGGTTCTTTTAGTTGTTACAAGTCACTGTGACTGTCTATTTTCTGCATATAAACTTTCGTAGCCATTGGACCACGTTTGCCCCTCGGATGATACAATTACACAACTGACCAAATGAACAGTGCTTATGCAAATCTGAATTTCTGATACCAACTTTGAAAAATCATAGAAAATTCCATAGACCTCCAAATGACCTGATCTTTAGCTTCCCAAAAAGAACTAGATATGATCTAGTCACATACCAAATTTCAAGGCAAGCAGAGGTCATTTGGTTAGACTTTGACATAAGGGGGCAAAGTGCCAATTTCCTTTGCTAAAAGAGGGCTCCAAGGGTTCAAATTGGCTTCTCCTACTTCTAAGGCTCTATGAGAACATGGGAAAGCATCAACATAGGCTATTAAACATGGCTTAAATTTCTAATGACCCAAATTTGCAAAACTCACTCTCCCACACCAAACATACACCATGTAGAGAATGCTAAGATCTTACTATTCATACCGAAAACTTGCTACATCATGCACTATAGTTCTAATTCTCATACATATACAATAAGTACATCCATTTACAAGTATTCATAAGTGACTACAACATGTACATCATTAGATTACATCTCTTAACAACAAAATGGTAACAAAATGACTATTTTACAATTCCTTTACCGAATTCCCTAGCTTCAAGCTTGGTGGCTCCCATGTCTTTGTTCACTTGGTCCACCTAGCATGTTAGGATAGTGGAGAGGGGGGATGAGACTCAAAGAATTCCAATAACTCATCTCTCATTCAATCACACATAATACATGTAAAGCAAGCTTTTAAAATGCATGTACGAAAAATTGGAAGTCATGGACACTTTAAAAACAACTTTGGCATATGAATCAATCATACAATATATTCAAGGGTTCACCAAGTGGTTGGATTGGCCTTACACTTCTCCTCATAGATTTTGGACTTGCCTCACCCACTCTTGAGCACTTTGGACTCAACCATACTCTTGGGAGTCCACATTACTTTTAGGAGACCCTTTGCTTTGTCTCAACCAAGCTTGAGGGTTCTTGGCTCATCCTCACCCAAGGAAAGAGTTTTTGGCCTTTCCACACTCAAGCAAACTCATACAAACATCATAGATTCATTTAGCACATAACTTAGCATCAAGGATCATAACATGTAAAGGCATGCTAGCATACTTTTCATAGCTTGAAAACACATATACACACATTTTAGAACAAGCTAAACACACATTCATGCATGAGAGAAAGGGGGAGAGGGCTACCTTATCGGCTAACACAAGCCTTCCCTTTCAATTTGTCTTCTCCTTTCTTGATTTCACAATCACTACTAGATGGGAGTGCTTCTCTTGAGCCTAGGCACACAAAGAGCATGGGATTACTCTCTCATAACTCAATACTTATTCACAAGGCTAAGGGTTTCTTTCTAACAAACCCTACCAAGCATATAAGAAACTAGGGGTTCTTTCTCTCTCTAAAAGTTCACCAACTATTCTCTTTTCTTTGCATTTCTCAATTCATCACACTCTTTTTTAAGGGTTTCTTGCTCCTTCTAGGTCAGAACAAAGCTTTCTTACTCATCAACCCATGAAAAGGGAGCTTAGAAGGAGAAGAATAAAATCAAGAAGAAGGAGCATGAAGAGCTTTAAAGGTTCTTACCTTTCTTCCTTAGCTTCCCTTCCTTCTCTCTTAGTTTCTCCTAGTTTCTCTCTCTCTCTCAACCTTTTTTTCTGTGCTTGGACAATCCTTAAGTTGGTTTAAGGAGAAAGGAGGAGTTTGGATGCTTTAAAAAGTCAAATTTTCTTTTTTCACTCTTTTTCAGACTAACCCTCGCTATAGCGAGGCATAACCCTCGCTATGACAAGCATGTATTAGTCCCAGACCCCTGCCTTCGCTATGGCACACACTATGGCGAGCAGCTCTTTGGTTTTTGTATGGGATGCTCTCACTCGCTATAGCTAGAAGCATTCTTGCTATAGCTAGAAGGCACTCTCGCTATAGCTAGACCATTTCTCGCTATAGCAAACAGGTACATTAGCTATAACTAGGCCATTTCTCGCTATAGCTAGTAGACTTAGAAATTTTTCAGCCCTTCGAAAATTTTTTAGCTTTTTTTTTTCTGGTTGTTACACCAAAAAATTTGAGAAACATTCTAGACTCCTAAAAATGAGAAGCTTAGTCTCAAATGGAAGGAAAAAAGGAGCTAGAATAAAGAAATAAATTTTAACGAAAAACTTATGAAACGTAATGGCATTTTTGTAATTTTGAGTAAATTTTGGAATTCACAGAGGAGGTTTTTTAAATGAAAGTTTTGAGTTTTTTGGGGTTCTCAGAGGCCCTAAAAACTATGGGAAGTCCTAAGACAGTTAAATCTCCTCCAGTGGATGTTTTTCAATGTCGGTGTGACTGAACTTTGACGGATTCATTCAAGATAGTTTTAACTCCAATTTGAGTGATTCCAAAGGCATTTTATATAATTGGGAACTAAATTCTATAATGGAAAAGATGGTTCTCAAAAAGGAGCTAAAACGAAGGAGAAACAAAAATGCAAAGTACGAAGGGCAAAATTGGAATTTTTAAAAAAGACAGTGCCCTACTTTCTTCCCCATTTGGAATTAGAAAATTTTGCATAATTTTAGAGGAGAAAGCTAAGGTTTTGGGCGCACTAAGGGAAGAAGAGAAGGAGAAGAAATTCCAAGGTAAAGGTATGTTTTCATGGTTGTTTTTCATGCTTTTCTTCATCCACACCTCCTCTCCTCCCTTCTCCTTTATTTCATTTGATTGAAATGGAGTTTATAAATCTGATACAAGGGAGAAATTCAAGGGAAAGTTCGTATTTGAAGAGATGAGCTTGGAGAAAGCAAGATTCAAGATAAAATAAACAAGGAAACTAGGTAAAATTTCATCCTATGGTTGATGCTTTCACCCACCCTTCTTCTCCATTTTGCCTAACCCTAGGAGCCATAGGAAGATCTGATTTTCAAGCCCAACCAAGCATGAATCTTAGGTATTTGAAGGAGAAGAACAAGAAATGCAAAGAAAATAACAAAATAACTATTAGATTTCAAAATGCAAATTCTAAGGTTTTGTGTGCACCTTCCAAATTCTAATTTTGTGTGATGATTCCTACGTTTAATTAAGATTTTAAATGAATTCTTGAGACCCCTAAGATACTCCCCACAAGCTTCCTCCTTCAAGAAAACAAAGAAATCTCCATGGAGGCCAAGGAAGCTCATAGTCTCAGCCAAAGCAAGTTCTCATAGCTAAGGAGAGTTTTAAATTTTTCTAAGGCCATTCTTGAATCATATTTGGTGAATGAAAATGAGGGAGGCCTTGGAAAAAATTTAGAACTCATAGAAAGTGATTTGGTCCTTAGGTTCCATATTATGACCTAAAGAAGCAACATGATGTTAGGCCCTTTGTTTTAATTATGTGATGACTCCAAGAGGCTTAAAAGGACTCAAGAATCATATTTGAAAGGAAATAATGGCGCCTAGAAATCATTTGAGGGGTGTTGCTTCATTAGGTGCCATTATGGACCATAATGGGGTTTATAGAGCAATCTAGTATCTAAGCAAGTTGTGTGACCTTAGAATTTGTTTCATGAACCTAATTGGCTTCCATAAATTGTATCTAGGCTAAGAGAAACCATCTCCACTAATTTTTGAGTGTGTAGCTGAAAAAGGAGGCTTGAAATCCAAGGAAAAAGTGTGTGAGTGTATACAAGGTAGCTCTCTCCACCTTCTCTCATGGATGGATCTGTATTTAGCTTGTCTTAGAATGTGTATATGTATATTTTCAAGCCATGAAAAGTATGCTAGCATAATTTTATATGTCATGATTTCATGATGACATATTATGTTTTCAAATGAATGTATAATGTTGTTTGAGTTTGCTTGAGTGTGGAAAGGCTAAGAACTCTCAACTATGGTGAGGATGCGCCAAAAACCCTTAAGATTGGTTAAGACAAAGCAAAGTGGGCTTCTAAGAGTATGGTTGAGTCCAAAATTCTTTTAAAGAATAGGTGAGGCAAGTCCAAAATCCATGAGGAAAAGTGTGAGGCCAATCCATCCACTTAGTAAGCTCTTGAATGTCTTGTATGACCTATTCACATGCCAAGCTTGCTTCTTGAATGTTCATGACTTTTATCTTTTCCATGCATGCTTTTTTAAGGCTTGCTTTGCATATATTATGTCTGATTGAATGGGAGATGAGCTATTAGGATTCTTTGAATCTCATCCCCTCCTCTCCAATGATCCAATATGCTAGGTGGACCAAGCGAATGTGGTCATGGGAGCCAACAACATTGAAGAAAGAAGATTGACAACCATATGCCTACTTTTGCTTTTTTTGGAACCATAATGATGCTTTATGATGTATATTATTGTTGTAAATGGTCTATGACCCTTGAGACATGTATAATTATGATATTATATGATGTAGGAATGAAAGAATATATTATGTGAATGATGGAATGTAAATTGAGTATGTTACGGCATTATAACTTTATGAATGGTTTTATGGAAATATGCATAAGTGTGGATGAAAAGGATAAAATGAGATGCATGAGGTTTGAGACCATTTGGACTGTTCACATAAGTCCTAAATGTGCTTTTAGACTTGCCCAAAAGGTGCCAAGGCTAAGGGAAAACCATTTGGTCACTTTGGTACCCTAGATGGAGCTAAATATGACTATAATGGAACCCTATATCACTTTTTAGTCAAATGAGCTCTTCTTGATCTGAGATTTGGCATGTAATTATCTCATTGAGAAATTTTTGGGAAGCTAAAGACTATAATTTTCGGAGGTCTACAAAATATTTGATGAACTTTTAAAGTTGACATTTTTCTAATTTTGGTCTGCTACACTATTCATTTGGTCCAAAAATGAAGTCTATCACACAGGGTCCAAATGATTTCCAATTGTCATGAAATTTTTTACAAAGAAACTAGACATTCACAGGGACTTGTGCCAACTAGAAGCACCTCATTTGGAGTCTAGAGAGGGAAATATTCATTTTTAAAGAATCTATCCAGTATTAGAATTGTTGTCCGACCTCAGTTATTGTTCCATTGAATTTCGAAGCCTAACCTACCTAAGCTAGTCTAGAAATATTTTTCCCTCTAGCTAACATCCATAGCTTTCTAGATTGGTATCATTTTCAAGTATTGGATTTTTTTGTAATTAATTGGACACTTTCAAAATTTTCTACAGAAATCTGTGACAGCATCAGAAGGCAGTTAGACTTCTGGACTTTTTTGGATGCCAAACGTCCTTTGTGGTGGATGTTATGGTCTAGAAATATTTTTAGTGTGAAGTAGACATCTGTAGATTTCTAGAATGGCCAAGAATGTATGATTTTTATTTTTCTAGAATTAGTTATGAATTTCTAAAATTTGGTTAGAAAAGGGGTCAAATTTGGCCGAAATTTAATATGCTTATTTTAAGTTTTCCGTTGAGTTCCATGAGTTGTGGGCCACATTTTATGATCCAAATGAGTTGTATCCATGTAATTAATATGAGAATGTATGATGTGAGTTCATCCGGTCCACATGATACCGAATGGAATTTTTATACACGACACAACGCAAAAATATTCATTATTTTTATGCTATTTCTTTGATTCTTCCATGAGATGTCTAATAGGAAGTATAAAGATAGCATGGAATGAGCTAGAATTTATGGTGTTACATTAGAAATAACTAGTAATCTAATATATAAGAATTTCTATGCTTTTTAGAGGTAATGTGAGTGAGATAAAAATTATTAACAAAAATTTTGATTTCCTATGAACATTAATCCTCTTGTATACTCTGACGGTGAATATGGATGGTATGAAGGTTTAAATTTTCCCATAATTTCAACTACTATTGACTCATTCTTTAAATTTAATCTTAATTTTGATTGATTGGAAGTACAATTATGCGTAATTAGCTTAATTAATAGTTAAGGTTGTTACACAAGCTCATACACAAGTTACCATTACATATTATTGTCATATACATCATATCTCATTGCTAATGTATCTCATACATCATCAATTACATAACTTATATCAAAGTTTCTAATACATGATCTCTAAATTCCATTGCTTCTCATTTTCCTTCTCCTTGCTTAAGGAACCTGTAATGGTTAGTGAGAGATCCGTAGGCTGAGATTCTTAGGATAATCTTAGTAGCAAATCTCAATCCATATCAATGCACACAAAGAATGACATGAGGAAATACAAGCATGCCATTCATATATATATATATCATATAGCTCAAACATGAAATTTAGCATAAATCTTTCATTTTCATCAAGTCATGGCATCAGAACAAACTAACTAGGTTTAATTAAACTAAACTCTCGGCCAAGGAAGAGCTATTACGCTCAATTCCCTACCATATGGAGTTAGGAGTTGTAACATAGTCTTTTATATGCATAAAACTCAAAATAGAAACCATTACAACACATAGCTCATAAAATCATTAAGTAAATAAGTATACAAGTATATCAACTCATTCAAACACTCAAATGCATGTAAGATAGGCAAAAGATGGCTACCTTGTGGAACTAAGAGCTTTAAGCTACCACTATCTCCTGATTCATTTTCTTTTTTTGGTCTTTTGCCTTATCCTTCTTATGTTCATACTTGCCCAAAATGAGTTTGCATTGGCTCGACCTAAAATATATCAATTTATAACACATAGCACTCATTAGGATTCATTCTAACTCATTTTGCTATCATATAAGGCTATTAGAACTTAAAAGGGCAATTAAACTACTTTAAGCTCCTTTAAGTGGCAACTCTCATAATTCCATTCCTCGACTAAAAAATCTCACTTAATTTGAGTCATATATTTCTAATGGAACTCATTAAGGCTATCATATACATGGTTAAACAAGTCTTAGCCAAATTGTTTCTTTAAGCCCTATATGAACCCTAGAGATTCACCTTTCAAAATAGGGCTCCTAAATTCATTTCAATGATTTTATTAGTATTTATTTATCACATAAGGCCTTTTAAAACCTTAGAATTCATAAAAACTCTTCCTAGCTATTTGCTTTGGATCTTGGTTGAGACATACATTCTTAATAGCCTAAAGGAAGTTTTATTCATTCTTTTAAAGAATTTGAGATATATAGAATATCTATTGATCTTTTCTAGTTCAAGTTTGGTCTTAGGTGGTTTAAAACATCTTCCTAGGGTTCTAAAACTTCTATGGTGTAATTGAAATCCTAAGTGACCCAATTTGGTTTATATAGCTTCTTAATTGATTTCAATTGCATAATCTTGCTCTACATCTTTCAAAACCCTTATTTCTATCAAGTGTTAACCAAACTTAAACTCCCTCTCTGGTTTCTCTCTCTAGGTTGAAGCAAGACTAGCATGGAACTCAAAGGAAATGCAAAATTTTTAACTCATCATACCTTATTTGAAAGTACTTCCACTTGTGGTTCTTATAGTATGGTGGGTTGCTAATGCAAGACCTACTAGGAACTTGTCCCAGAGAACCTCCAACAAATTGTACCACACTCGAGACTAGCTAAAAACAAGAAACACACAAAACAAATAGTTAAATGCAAGTCAAGAAGTTAGTGATGGAGATCAAGAAGCATGGCACGGTGATCAAGCTACCAAGGATGTTCAAGATGGAGTTCAAGGGCCCAAGTTCAAAGTTCAAGATCCATTGCAAGGAATTGGAGGCCCAATGACAAGAGCAAGAGCCAAACGGATGAAAGAGGTACTTCAAGGCCTGATCATGGATTTGCAAGCTAAGGAGATTGCTTACATGGAAGATGACATGGTGCCACCCTCAAATATACCTCAACTTGTGAACTATTTATGTGCACATGTGGATGGTGACTTAGGCATGATTATGGCATCCAGATTGATCTTCAATACAAGTAGCATCAAGACTTAAATATTTGGATCAGTATGTTTTTGTTTTTGTTTAGGCTAGGATTATGTCAATTATAAGAACCCAATTAGTTCTTATTTAGTGTTATGTTTTATTAATAAGGCCTTGTGCCAAAGCCTTTTTTAGTTAGTCCATTTTGTCTTGATTGTAAAAGGGATTCTTGGATTCTAAGTTTTGTTTTCCTATAAAAAGGCTTCTATTGTAATGCATTAAAAAGAAGGACAAATAAAAATTTTCTTTTGGAAAGCTAATGTGCTCACTATCATTATGTTCTTGAGAGAATACAAATTAAACTTATTAAAGGAATGATCAACCTTTGTGGCATCTTGTGGCTAGAGTTTTAAGGGATAGGTTTCCTTAAGGTTCTACCTCAATCATCTTCTTATTTTCTAATTAGTCCTTGGGCATGACCTACGTTGGTTGGGGTTCCTAAAGTAGGTCGTCTAATGTGTCTCACATTAGTAAGACCCTAAGAGAGCCCATCTCTTACAACCCTAGCCTTGGGACACTACAAAGGATGACCACTCCTTTGATAAGTCAATATTCTCTTAAGAATATAAGGAAAGTAAGAGAACTCTCACACAATATAAAAAAATGTAACTCTTATTATATTATTTTTCTGAGTACATATAAGGCCTTTATATAGGCAATGAGAGACCTAAAACCTTCCAAAAATAATTCCTTAAAGGTGGCATCATCTATTACATGAATTTGAAAGGTTAAGAATGGCACCATGAGTGGCTCGTCGTACAACCCTCAAAATAATACTGGGTTGATAAAATATGTAGCGAATGGCACAACCTAGGTCATCTCCCTCAGAATTGGCATTCAATGTTTAATTGAGTTTTCTAAATATTAAAAGACTCTAAAAATTCCTAAACTAAGGGGGTTTTGATTTAATTAAACTAAGCAAAAACTAAATTGAATTAAAATTCCTAATTGCTATCTACTTGGGTGAATTATGGTCTTGTGACTAGCTTTGGATTCGTCCCTTGGTATCCACTATCCTTATCCTAACCCAATTATGGTTAATTCTGGCCTAGGAGTTCCTAAATGTGTTCATAAAAAATCATCTTGAGTAACCACGCAAGATTCAAGAGATTGATGATCTAATGTTGAATTGAAACCTCACATCCAAATTAAATTGTCAATTCTTATTTTAGGATCAATGAACACTCAATTTGATTGATTAGCTTTTGAATCATCCTAAATATTTAATTAACCAACTAAACATTAAGGAATCTTGAAATTAAACAATTAAGCTCACTCATGTATTTTATCGAACACCTTCGAAGCATACATGGGAAGTCAAATAATATTGAAATTAATCAGATCAATTAATCAACAAAAATACTTCCTAATTAGTGTCTAACCAGCCACTAATTACAATTACACAAATCCCCTATCAAATACAACTTAACCAAGACAATAAATGAAAGAGAAAAAGTGTAGGAAAAATAAGGAAATTCTTAGCCAAAATTCTGAATTATTCTCCCATGGATTCAAGCTTCTCCAAGGACTTCCTCCTAGCTAGCCTCAAGATGAAGATTAGAATTTCATGGGATGATGGAGATGGAAGATGGAAGATGGAATATGGCATGAAAGATGAATGGTTTGATGGATGGATGGATGGTGTATGGATGGACAATGAATGGTGTGTTGGATGGATGATGAATGGTTGAGTGGTATGGACGAATGGTGGCCTCAATAAATAGGCAAGGATTTGCTAAAGAGTTTGAGGCGTGATTGAATTGGACTGTGAAAGGCGTAAATGAACAAAGGAGACATGTTAGAATGAAGCTTGTCTCTATTAAAAAATCATGTGCCCAAGCTTCTTCTTTTCGTTATTTTTCTTAACGTCAGCCCCTCCCACGTCTTCTTCACATGCAGTCATGCTCGAGTTTACTTCTTGCGTATATGCTTGGAGCTACATGGATGTGTATATGAGAGTGGGTCCCATTGCATTCCATATTGAATATAATATCAAGATTCATGCAAAACCACATTCAGCTTCCAATTTTTTTCTCGTTTGAACTTCAGCTTGTTACTTCAGCTCCTTCTTTCTCCTATTACTCGTAGCTATTTCTCCCAGCTCATGCATGCTTCAGCTTGTTTTCCTCGTTCAATCAAGGTTCCCTCGTGCTTCGTTTTCAACTCACTTTCTTCCATGTATTCTGCACAGCGTTGAGCTTCCTCATGTAGTCTCCTTTTACGTCAAAACCAAGCTCCTTCTAAGCTTCTTCTTTAAACCAGAAACTCGTGGCTTCTTTTCGTTCTGCACTTCGCTTAAATCCAGCTGCTTCTTTTTCGCATTCATCTTCTTTTCTCGAGCTAAAGACTTAGCTTTTTTCTTTTTTCTTTCCATGCAAGCTCGAGCTTCCTTGTTTCTACCATCTGCTCTTCATGCTTCATCCAGTCCACGTAAGCTCCTGCATGCTCTGTACCTTAGCTTCATGCAACTCCTTAGCTAGAACCCGTGGCTTCTTTGTTTAGTTCTTCCAACTTGCATCGTGTGTTTTGCTTTTCTTCTCTGCTCAAGCTTCCCTTTTCTCGGACAATCCTAGCGAAGGAGAAGGAACAGCAGCCAGAAAGAAGTGTTTCTTCTGTACTCTATCCAGCTCTCCACATTGCTACATTCTTCATGCCTTGCTGCTGCATTTTTCTGCCCAAGAAAACCAAGCCAATATATAAAAATATAATATATTATTAATAAAAACAATTACCATCTACTCTTTTTTGTTTCTTAATTCATTTCAATTTTTTTTTCAATCCATTTGTCCAAAAGAAAATTCTGCCCAAAATTAAAAAGTGTTTTAAGGATAAAAAGTATTTAATCATCAAAGAATTTTGGAGAATAAAATCTTAGCAATTTAAATCCAAAAATTCTTAATTAATTCAAAATTGTATTATTTTCCAAAATTAACCACAAATTCAAATATTGCATAACAAGTCCAATTAAGCTCAAATTAATCATTAAAATCAATAATAAATGTAGATAAAAACATATGAAAATTAGCACTTATCACACCACAAATAACAAAAAGGAAAAAAAAAACTTATTCTTAAACATGAGTTTTGACTACATGACTTTATTCAAACAACTAAAATAAAAGCTTCCTACATAGTCTGGAAATTGTAATGGGATAATTAGATTTAATGGGAATAATGTTGTCATATAAATATAAATCTTCTTGTATTACTGTGGTAATGTAATTTGTTGATATAAAATTTTAAATTTTCCTATATTTTTACATCTTGGTAATCCTTTATTTCATTTTATACATTAATTACAACTAATTTTTTATCAAATTATGTTGTTTAGCTTAATTAAGAATTAGGGATGTTACACTATGCTTCTTATGGGCCTTGTTATGCTTGTTCAGTTATTGGCCAATAATTGTTTGTATCTACTACAGTAATGGTAATGTAGTCAAATCTTGTTTAATGTAAATGATGAAATGTATAACATTAATATTGATATTTGAATGTGAATGGAACTACTACTTGCTAATTGGGATTATATATCTCACCTTAGTTGTGGGATAATATTTTTTCAGGTGAAGATTTAAGAAGGGAGAAGCAAGCTAAGAGTTGATCTTCCAAACTAGGTTTTGATGTGAGACCCAACCCACTAGACAACCTACTCCAGGAACCCCAACCAATGTATGTCACGCCCAAAGACTAGCTAGAAAAGAAGAAGATGATCAAGGTAGAACCTTAAGGGAACTTGTCCCTTAAAACTCTAGTCATAAGACACTACAAAGGTTAATCACTCATTTGATAAGTTTAGTTTGTATTCTCTCAGGAACATAAGGATAGCAGGCACACTAACTCTTTAAAAGAAAATTTTCATTTATAATTTTTTTCATGCATTACAATAAAAGCCTATTTATAGGAAAACACCCTAAAAGAATCCTTCCCAATCAATGAGATAAGAAATCTTTCTAATTAATAAAATTTTCTAAGTAATTTGCCTAACAACAATAGGAAACAAAACAAAACTTAAACACCAAGTTGTTAGCCTGAATTCATATGGGTTTATTGTATGAAACAAAAAAGGAAATAAAACTAATTTGATTACTATGAGATATTATGCGCCATTCTCTCTTTAAGTAATGCACATAACTAGCACATGGTCCTTTTAAGTGAGTTCTTCTATTGGGACTCCATGTGGACTTTGGGAAGTGTCAAGTTGGGCCTTTAATAATGTGACTATGCTTCTTGGACCCTTGTAGCTCCCTAATTCAGCCATGTAAATGGGATTTCTTTCATGCAACTTTTGGATCATGTATTACAAGGCTCTTTCATAGCCCTTGCTCTTACTCTCTTCATTGGGCCTCTAATGCCTTGAAGTGGATCTCTTAGGACATTGGGCTTCCACTTTTTCATTTTTGAAGAACCGACATTATCTCCCCATGCACCATTAGCTCCAACTTGCAACACCTCTTCTAATTACCCATTTTTAGCAATTTTTTTTTTTTGCTTGAATTCATGGAAACAATAAAATCTCCTTTCTTACTTGCCATGGCCAAAAATTAGAAAGAAAGAGAAAAGGAAAATTCTTAGACAAGAATAGAAGAAAAACCAAGAAGAAAAAAGTCTATTTATATTACCTTGATTTCATGGTGTTTGATTTCCTCCAGTAGCTTTTCTTTCTTTCTTTCTTTCTCCTTTCTTAGGCTGAGCTTCTCCTCCTTCTTCTTCTCCTTGCCTTGACCAAATTGTATGTGTGTGTTTTGTGTGTGAGTGTGGCGTGAAAGTGTGTGTGTGTGTTTTGTGTATTTTATTGACAAATGAATGGCTAAGATTTAATCAACTTTAAGGTGGGAGATCTTGGCCTTTAGATCAAATAGATGGTTAGGATTTAATCTTGAAATGAGAGATTAAATGCGGGCCTTTGGATTAGATCAAAGATTGTGATTTAATCTTGAAAAGGTGAAGAAATCTAAGCCATTAAATTATATCAACGATTTAGATCGTATCGCATTTTAAAGATGAATATTAGTCATTGGATTACCATGGTTACTTTTTCGTAATGTGTGAAGATATGTTGCATTTAATACCACTTAAGTCTTAAGTTAGCATCTATGTCACGCTGATGTCAGTGGTAACTTTTTTGTGAAGGGTGAGATTTTCTAAGATTTTCTAAAATTTGTTGACATAAGCCTACATAATTGCTTTGTAGTTTGTGTAGTCTCTAAAATTCTCTTTTAGTTTCTAGTTTCTTCTTCACACATGGTGCCACATCAGCACCTTCTCAGCTCCATGGTGCCATGTCAGTTCTTACCCAATAAGAATTTACAAATTTTCCATCGCTTCGTAGTTTCTCTGTAATATATTATTTAATCTGCGTTCTCTAAGTTCTTTGCTATATTTTAACATTATTTGGCCTATGTGAGTCCCATTTAATGTCTTTAACCATATATTTTAATATTATTTATTTTTCTAATATTTTATTATTTTAGGGTCCAAATGACCGTTTTGCCCCTAGTTGTGACATAATAGACAAGCACCTCTGTTTGTTTTTTGCTTATATCTTCTTCATAACTCCACATTTTTGAACTCTGTCACTACCATTAGATAGATCTTTCTACACAGAATTTCTTAAGATAGCTAACTCAAGTTTAGGGGTTTAGTTCATCTCTATATAAGCTCGCGATCGTTCAGGGCCATTTTCTATTCCTAATGATTTCAAAATTTTATGCAATGAATTCTATAATTTTATGCACATTTTTTTCTAACTATTGAGATATAGATATATTAGACTAGTTCTGAATTCCTCTTTTTTCTAAAAAAATTATCAAAGTTTGTTTCGTTAACAAATGATGATTTTGCCCCTGGCCCCCTTGTACCCCCCTAAAACCTCAAAATTTTCTATGGGTCCTATTCATTTTCTACTTCTCATAGACGAAACTACTTTGATCAAATTCATCTTACTAAAGCTTAATAAAATTTATTAAATACCAAATAATTAGAAAATCCTAATTTTTAAGGATGTTACACAACTCGCCTTGCATGTTTTTCATGCCTTGCCCATGGTCCTCCATCATTCCCTCCCTCTTCGAAAAGATTCATCCTCAAATCTGTAGCATCAAAGAGGGATAAATCAGTAACATTAAAAGTAGCACTAACATTATCATAGTTACTTGGCAAATCTAGCTTGTAGGCATTATCATTGATCCTCTCCAAGACTTGAAAAGGTCCATCTCCTTTAAGTTGCAATTTGAACTTTCTTTGTTCAATTAACCTTCCTCATATGCACCCACACCCAATCTCCAAGTTCAAAAACAACCTTCACAAATCCTATCACACTAATTCAGCCACTTGCTTTTGGATCTCCTTGGTCTCCTCTAGATTGGCTCTATAATCTAGTCTATTAAGGATTGAAGAACTAGGAATGAAATCTTTGTGATGCTCAATACCTCTCAGAGGAGGCAACCCATCTAGTATCTTATTTGAAAACAAATTACCAAAATCCTGCAACAAAGACATAATGCTTGAAGGAAAAGAGGGATCAAGTTCATTAGTAGAAAATAAACATCCTTATACATTAGCATAAAGACTTGCTTACTTGCCAACAAAGATCCCTTTACCTTTCTTTTTCCAAAAAATAAACTCACTTTTTATTTTCATCTTTCTCACAACTCTCTTTCTTTTTCTTTTCATTCACACTCTTTTCTTTCTTTTCTCACTTCTGGACTTTTTCTTTGGCTCTCTTTTCATTCAATTAACTATACTCTCCTTGTGCTCTCTTTTCTTTTGTTTTCTCGCCACTCTCTTCTTGTTCTCTCATTTTACACTCTCTCTTTATCCTAAGTTGATCCTCATAAGCTTGCATAGGTCTAAGAGGAGTCAATATAATAGTTTTTTCATTAAATGCAAAAGAATAACTATTTTCATATCCATTATGTCTAACTTTTCTATCAAATTGCCATGGTCCACTGAGCAAGATATGTCCAACATACATAGGAGCAACATCACAAAACATTTCATCATGATACTTGCCAATAGAGAAAGAAATCATTACTTGCTTAGTAACTCTAACCTCACCACTATCATTCAACTATTACAATTTATAAGGTATAGTATGCGTCATAATAAGAAAATCCAATTTCTCAACAAGCAAGGCACCAGCAACATTAGTACAACTACCACCATCAATAATCATGCTACATACCTTATCCTTGATGAAGCATCTAGTGCAAAAGATATGCTCATGTTTCTCTTTCGCATGATCTTCTTTAGGTTGAATGTTGAGGACATGCCTAGCTAGCAAGGCATCTCCATGGACGGGTTCATCAACCTCCAAGTCAGAATCTTCAACCAAAGGCGGTGATATGAACTAGGTTCATGTGGATGCTAATTCAAAATTTTCAAATGATCATTTACATCTTCCAATTGGACCCATTACAAAAGCGAAAGGCTAAAAGGCTTAAAAAAGCATTGAGTGGACTTGTTCAAGATATTTGGACTAAGCAAAGTTTTGATAAATCTAATTCAAGCATTAATCAAGATGTTCTCAACATTATTTGGGCTAAAGATGAAGTTATTAGAGCTAATTTAGGTTAGAATGTTGTAAGTTAAAGAGTTTGGACTAAGGGCCATACATAGATTGATTCATTTAGGCCTAAATAATGATATTATGGGCTTAATATACTAACTTCTAGAAGCTTTATGTATTTGGATAAAAATTAAAATTAATTAGACAAATTATCTTTCCTTTTTTGTTTTTCAAAAAAGATTTGATTTTGTATTCCTAATTTTTAGGTCATTTAGTTAGGATTATATAGTTAGTTTCCTACTTTTCCTCCAATAGATAGGTTTGAGTAATACTATAAATACATATATTCTACCTCCATTTGAATCAGATTGAAAGTAATAGAATTATTCTAAGTATTTCTCTAATTGTGAGAATATTATTTTTCGTTTACTCTTGTGAAACCTTTGTCTTGTCAACCTATCCTTAAGTTGGTGATTCAAGTTCGCAAAAGCTCCCAATTCGTGCTTCAACCTAAGTGCATCGTTGTGTGGGTTGGTTTATTTTGTTTATGGTCGGGCATGTTGTCTAAGTAGTAGGTTAACATTCCTATAATATTGGTTGGCTATTTGCTTCCGTTAGGTCTTAAACCATCATCTATCCTTCAACCTATGCCGTGAAAATCAAGCCACCCCCTTGATTTTGCATTAGGTGGCATGTCATCTTCATCATCACTTAAGCTCACACTTTCAACATCTCCATTATCTAGTAACAACATAGTTCTCTTGTTTGGACATTGAGAAGTAATATACCCAAAACCTTTTTGAGCTGGTGTTGAAGCTTTTGGCTTAGCCTCTTTTTTTTAGCTTGGCTTCCCCTTTGGATTTAAAGGATGTTTGGGTATCCTTCCAATTTGACTTTTAGGAACTCAAACTAGCCATCTTTAACTTTTGTTGAGACTTGAGTTACTTCTTAACCTTAATTGTTTTATGTAGCAACTCCTCCATATCTGCTTAATGTTGTAGATCAACAATTGTAGCAATTTCAAAGTTCAAATTATCAATGAATCTTGCCATTGTCACCTTTTTATCTTCTTCAATATTTACTCTAATGATGGCAATCTCTATCTCATGGTAATAACTCATGGAGCCTTGCATCAATTTTTACAGCTTTCTATGCAAATCCATGTAGTAATAACTAAGGATAAATCTCTTATGCATGATGGTCTTCATTTCTTGCTAAGTGCGAATTGGCCTCTCACTATTTCTTCTTCTATTGATGAACAATTGAACCCACCAAATGCTTGCATAATCTGAAATTTCTACAGTAGCCAGTTTGATCTTTTTCTCCTCTAAATAATTATGACACCCAAACACTTACTTAACTTTTGTTTTCCACTCCAAGTAAAGCTCTAGATCATTCCTTCCTTGAGAAGCAGGTACTTTCATCTTTATGCTGTCCAAATCATTCTTTTTTCTTAAAGAAGCTTGCTTGCCTCTTTTAGGGTTTAGCTTTAAAACATTAGAATCATCATTAGCTTCATCTTCTAGGTGATGCCTCTTTACAACTTTATTGTTAGATAGGGTTTCAACATTATCCAATCTAGCACTTAGCTTCTCTAGTTGGCCTTGGACGACCTTCATCTACAACTTAAGATTAACTTTGCTTTGTTCTCTTCTTCATTGGGCATCTTTATGAAACCTATAAATTGAAACAACAAATAAAAATAGGGATCGCACTCAATCTACTCACGTGTTTACACTTAATAATGCAATGTCACTTGTGTTTCAGACTCTATTTGGCTTTTTCTTTAATGTTAACCCTCTTGCTTTTTCTCTACTCAAGCTTGCCTCCTACAAGTATTCTTAATTGAATCAAATAACAAATCCAAGAAGCAATGTTAGTAGAAGTGGCAATCTTACAACCAGAACTTTAAAAGCTAAGTACCCAAAGGAATGAAAATCTAAAGCAAAGAACAAAAAGCAATACAAATAACTAGCAAACAAATAAAGTGGAATGAATAGTGACTAAGAGAGAGAGAGGAGGGAGGACTAAAGCACAATGAAGATGGAGGAAAGGAAGAAAGGAAGGAAATAATCTATAAAAGGAAGAAAAGAAGGTGAGAGGAGAAAGAAGTAATATGAATACAAACCAAAAAAGAAAGAAAATAATCTGAATTGATTCTTAGATTTAGTAAGAAAAAAAGGAAAGACTTCTAAATTGCAAACAAAGTATATATGTATATATATGGGAAGAAATTATGTCTTGCAATATAAGTTTGGAAAGGATTTAGCTTTCTTGAATGCCAATAGGAAAGAAAATATTGCTTGAGTGCTACTCAATTAAATCACAACCCAAATAGGAAACAAATCAAAATATGCAAAACTTTCCAAATTTTTTTTTTCTGATTTCATCTTCTTTTTTATTCTTTTTTTTTTTTTTGGTGATCTGGACAATTTCTTTTCTTTTCTGATTTTAACTCCTTTTTTTCCTTTTTTTGTTGTTGTCTATTTTTTTGGATTTGGACTACTCACACAACACATGCTAAGAATGATGAGTAACAAGAGACCAAAAGAAACACAAACACAAGAAAAGAAATAGCAACACAAAGGTGGCAAATTAGAAGGGTTGATAAGAAAGATGACTAGACACAAAAGCACTAAGAAACACAAAGGAGGCAAGAAAACACAAAACACACAAATAAAACCTTGAGTTCTAGCAACCAGAGGCTCTGATACCAACTAATGTGAGACCCACTAGACGACCTACTCTAGGAACCTTAATAAACATAGGTCATGCCTAAGGACCAGCTAGAAAACAAAAAGATGATCATGCCCAAGGAACCTGTCCCTTAAAACTCTAGCCATTAGATGCTACAAAGGTTTATCATTCCTTTGATAAATCTAGTTTGTATTCTCTCAAGAACATAAGGATAGCAAGCTCACTAGCTCCCTAAAAGAAAATTTTCATTCATCCTTTTTTTTTCATGCATTACAATAGAAGCCTATTTATAGGCAAACACCCTAAAAGAATCCTTCCCAATCAATGAGATAAGAAATCTTCCTAATTAATAAAATTTTTTAAATAATTTGCCTAATAACAATAGGAAGAAAAATAAAACTTAAACACCAAGTTGTTGGCTTAAATTCACGTGGCCTTATTGTGTGAAACAAAAAAGGAAATAAAACTAATTTGATTACTATGAGATATTGCGTGCCATTCCCACTTTAAGTGATGCATATGACCAGTACATGGTCCTTTTAAGTGAGTTCTTCTATTAAGACTCCATGTGGACTTTGGGAAGTGTCGAGTTGGGCCTTCAATAATGTGACTATGCTTCATGGACCCTTGTAACTCACTAATTTAGCCATGTAAATGGGCTTTCTCTCATGCAGCTATTGGATCATGTATTGTAAGGCTTCTTCATAGCCCTTGCTCTTGCTCTCTTCATTGGGCCTCCAATGCCTTGAAGTGGATCTCTTAGGACATTGGGTTTCCACTTTTGCATTTTTGAAGAACCAGCATCATCTTCCCATGCACCATTAGCTCCAACTCACCTTGCATGTTCTTCATGCCTTGCCCATGGTCCTCTATCAGGTTTACTTGTATAGCCTTTATTTTGGAATTTTTTATTTTTGTAATTGTATATCTAACTTACAACTTGTAATATGACATGTCAAGTGTAGGAAATTATGGTATTTTGTACATATGAGGGTAGAAAATAAATGCTTGATGACTTTTAACTCTTGCATATGATTTCTCCATTGTAAATATGGATCTTTTAGATTACTTTTCATTTGAATGCTCAATGTAAGAAAAGATTCCTTTATATTGAATATTAACTTAGTAGCATTTGTGATTATTTAAATATTGAGGCTAGCTTAGTTTTGAGTTTACGATGGTCAATGGTTGCAATTCAATCTAAGATGGTACTTTATGGCCAAAACTAGTGTAATGCAACATTCAAAACTTATCTAAGGTGGTTTGGTTATATATATCATGTCTTAGAGATGGTTTTATCATAATCCAAGAGTATTGGTGAATAGAGGTATAATGGTGCAGTTAGTGGTTAGAGAAAGTCACTAGGCCAAATTTTGATTCTTAGAGGTTTAAACCTTGATAGCACCATCTTTGGGCTACTTTTAGGTATTGAAATTTACCTCAAGATAGTTTGGAGAGGTTTGGAGATGGCTACAATGCCATTTGGTGCACCAAAAGTATTATCACTTTGGCATTTTACACAAATCAGATAGTATGGAAAATTGGTAAATTTGAGGGCTTTGGGATTGGAATTTGGGTGCAAGTTGTTGCTTGCCTTTAGATCATGTACAGGTGACCTTTTATACCAAATTTGGTGGTTTTTGAAGTAGTGTAGATGCCCTAAACCATCTAGCCAAGTTAAGAGAAGTTGTAGGGTGTAACATCTTACATTCTTAGACTAGGCTAACCCCTAAGACTAGGGTTAAAGGGCCACAAGCCTAATTAGAATGAGAAAGAAGGGCCATAAATGGTTTAAAGCATAAAAAGAAATGGTATTGAAGTGGCTTATAGTATAGTAAGGGTAAAACAGTAATCTTAAGGAACAATGAGGTATCAAACATGTTAATGAAAGAGGACCCTAAAGTTTGAGATAAGGTAAAATTGTTGGAGATTGTGCCCTAGGCCAATCATTTGTAAACATTGTGCTTCATTAAGAATAAAAGTTTTTTTGTTACAATTATTATATTTGCATGTTTCTATAATAATTATATCCTTAGATAAATTATATTAGTTATCTTAAATATCCCTAGTCAATCATCATTGTGGGAACAATGATGAATTAAGACGAGTATGCTTTTGATTGATGGTTATATGTTAATCATGTATAGAGATACAAATCAAAATCATAGGCGCCTGTTAGGAACAGGGTGCTGGATCGACCCATCATGAGGTAGCTTCATGGATTAGGTCATAAGCGTACCTCATATATAACAGTGTCACTAATTCCTCATACTTGAGATCATCATAGATTCCAACATGAAGGACACTGTGCTTTGGCATTGTCAAAAGTCACCTTTGACCGGGTGATCATAAAGGCTATTGTCGGGCATAGTGGATTCCATGTAGAGGATGATGACTGGTCAAGATGGAACTTGTCCCTCTGGTTAACGAAGAGATATCTCTGGGCCCCTCGATGGGTGAGACTGAGAAATGCATGACTATGCTTGGATGGAAGGGTTTTCCATTCGTTTTGTCAGTCTGCATGTAAATCGAGAAACTAATGATCGAGTAAGATAAGGATGACAATTCCATGCCTCATGCTCGATCAAGATATCGTGTGATAAAAGGGATGTGACAAGGTTATATGATAGGTTGTATCGAATCACTAAACCCTATGTGATTTGGGTAATCACTATGTCTTGCTAGAGGCCACTGGTGACTAGTGGGTATAAGAACGTTGTTGGCCTACTGCCAATATCATATAGGCCTACTGCCAATATCATATAGGCCTACAGGGTTGCACACAAGAACGAATCAACTTGAACAAGAATGTCCAAATTCATTGAACCTTGAACTGTGTCTAGATTCGATGAATGTTACACTTAATTAGGGTGAGATAATTATATACATATATAAAATATGTTATATATATATGTAATTAATTCAGAATATATATATATTAGTTGATATATATAATATATATATTTGAAATATATATATTTATATTTGATATAAATATATATATTGTATTGTATATTTCAATATATATATATATTTATAAATAAATTAGTTCAAATCGAATTTATGAGATAAATTCGAATTTTAACTAATTTGTTTAAGATTAATTTAGATTAATTTAAATAATGTATTTTAATTAATTAATTTAATGTAAATATACCTCTATAAAAGGAGAGGTAGGCTAGGTTTTAGAAACACTAAAAAGGGTCAGATTTCTAAAACCCTAAGCCATCACCCTAGAGAGAGAGAGACAGCGGTCTTACACCTAGAGAGAGAAAGTGTACGGACGCCTAGAGAGAGAAGATCATCTTCTCTTCAATTCGCATACAGACATGGTGAACAAAGGTGCTAGCACGCCTTTCAAGTTGCTAGATCATTTGTGTGGATTCTGATAGAGGGGACTGCGCATAAACGTCAGTTCCAGAGATCTGAAAAGAGAAAGCGTACCGTAATGGTAATAACTTATCTCATCCTCAATTTAATCAAGTTGGTGGATCCATGGAAGAAACGAATTAAAAATTCCGCTGCTGTACAGTTCGTTTCTTACAAAAATAAGGACAAAATGTTAATCAAGATGTTAAGAAATGAGGTTATGAATTTAATTACAATGCGAAAACAACACAAAAGCGGCTAAACAGAGTAAAATGGCATACAAGTGGCAAAATTGTAATTTTTAGTGAAATTTTAGAAACTAAGAAAAAAAGAATTTTAAAAGTTAAAATTAAGCTTACCAGTATTTTTCAGAGACCCAAAAAATCATAAGAACACCCAAATTTGGTTAAAACTCTTACAACACGTAAAACAAGACAACTAGTGTTATGATAACAAGCAAAGCCCGTTTTGATTGTTTTAAGCCATTTGAACCCTAAAAATAATGTTTTTAAGTAAAAAAGCACTCAAAATTGTATAAAAAGCAGTCAAATCTTAAAAGCCCAAAAAATAAGCCCAAATGGAGTGAATAAGTAACCAAGGGCAAAACAATCATTATGAAAAGTTATAATGAGGCTTTTAAAAGAAGCCATATGCCCTTTCCTTCTTCCTCATGACACACTAACCTTTTTAAAGGTTTATCCATGGCATTAGAATAAGGGAGGAGAGAGAAAGAAAATAAGCCTCGATTTAGGTAAGTAAATGAACTTTGTTCAATTAGCTCTAGTTAGGAAAATTTATCTATGCAATTAGGGCTTTCTAATAGTGGTTTTTTTTTTTTAAAAAAAAGTGAAGGTTTAGACCTGACCCAAGGTGAAAAAGAGCTCCTTTTGAGATTCTAATAGGTGAAAATTGAAGAGCTCCTAGAGAGGATCATTTTGAGTTAAGAATCAATCAATAAAAAGTTTTAGATTTTGAATGCTAAAGCTTAAAGCGCCTCTTGTAGAGAGAGAGAGAGAGAGAGAGAGAGGCTATAATGAATGTAATTTTCATAAAACAACAAAATGAGTCATATAAAAGCAAGTCCTCTAAAATGAACTAGATAATATCCCAAAAATTTTGGGTAGAGCTCTAGACTCTTAAAAATGATAATTCCAGGCTCAGATGGAAAGAAAATCGGAGCTAGGACGGTAAAATAATTTGTGACAAAAACTGACAAAACATAATGAAATTTTTGTAAATATGTGCAAATTTTGGAAGAATACATAGGAGGGCTTTTAAATGAGAAATTTGAGTTGCCCAAGGTTCTCAGAGGCCCCAAAAACCATGGGAAGCCCCGGGACTGCTAAAGCCCCTCTAGTGTACATTTTTCAATGGCTGTGAGCCTGAATTTTGACGAATTTGTTTGGTAAGGTTTTACCTCCAAATTAAGTGATTCTAGAGGCATTTTATTAAATTGGAAACCTAAATTTTATAATGGAAAAGACAATTCTCAAAAAGGAGCTAAAACGAAGCCGAAACGAAATTGCCATTACAGAAAGACGAAATTGAAATTTTGGAAAAAGTAAGTTTCTTGAATGTTCCATAAGCTTCTTGTCTCTTCTCCCCCTCATATAGTATGACTTTCCTCTGCCCAAAATATAGAAAATGACTTGCTCTCTTAGGCACACAAGAAGGGGAAGAAAAGGAGGAGGAGCAAATCAAGGAGAAAGGCTCTTGAAAGTAAGCTTGAATCCAAGGTAATTTCTTGTTTTGGTTGCTTCTTTCTCTTGCTCCTTCCTTATGTGTATTTTAGCTGAAACCAAAACCATATGGGGGAGGGATGTTCTATCCAAAAACAAGAGAGAAATTGGGGTTTTAGACCATGAAAAAGAGGAATATGGCAAGAAATTCTAAGAAAAATCAATATAAATCAAGTTAGGAATGTGTGGTGTTTTCTAGGGTTTTAGAAAATCTGATTTTGTGTGAGCAATTCCTTGGCTATTTGAATGTTTTCTTGAGCTCCTAGGACCCTTAGAAACCTCCCTAAGTGGCTCTCCCATCAAGGAAAAACCAAGAAGTCCAAGAATCCCATTTATGGTGCTTGTCTCGGCCTAGGCTAGTTCTATGGGCTAGGAAGTGTTTAAATTGTTCTAGCCTTGGTTTGAGACTTCCTATAGTGCTAGAAGATGGGAGAAACCCTTGAAAAAAATTTAGGAGCTATGGATTAGAAGATAGAATAATGGTGTCCATAATAATGCCTTATGAAGCAACTTGATTTTCTAATTGTGCAAGTGAATGTGTAAGGGCTCTAAGAACCTTAAATGAGTCCAAGAAGTCTAAAAATAACAAGAGGATGGAGCATAGAACTTGAAATGTGAGAGTTGCTTTAATAGGCCAATTATAGAACCATTATGCCAATTGTAGGATTAAGTATACTTTTAAGAGTATCCTTGGTGTCTTGGCTTGCTTCCAATATATGATTGTGTGTTCTTTATGGTGTCTAGGACAAGAGAACATACATCCACCTAAGTGTACTTATGGGAATGAAAAAGGGAAGGAAAAAGATCAAGAAAAGCTTACATAAATTCAAGCTAGCTCTCTACCTCATTCTCTTTGCATTCTTGTGTGCATGTGTATGTCTTTATGTGTTCGTGTATGCTCTTTTGACTTGATGACATGCCACTTGATGCCTTGATATTACATTGGTACCAATGTGTTTTCTTGAATGGCATTGGTTGTGGAAATGGCTCATAAGGGTCGGGTAATGCCAAAAGTCCCTTAATGAAAGTGAGGAGATGCCAAAAGTCTCATGGCATGGGTGAGACAAGGCCAAAAGTCTCTTAGAAGGGTGAAGCTAAGTCAAAAGTCCCTAGGCTAAGAGTGAGGCAAATCCAACAGTCCTAGAAATGGAGTGAGGCAAAACCAAAAGTCCCTAAAAGCATGTTCTTAGCTTGAAAGTGAATGAATGGCATGGAAATTGTGACTTTGCATACTTTATGGTTGCTAAACCCTCCATACATGTGCTTGGATGTGTATATGCCTTGAATGTGTGTGTGAATGGGTGTGTGAGCTATTGAGATTCAAGGAATCTCACTCCCCTTCCCTCTTTCCTCTTGACATGACTAGGTGGTACTCTAGAAACAAAGAATGCAAGCCAAGTCTTGATAGTTATGTCGCTTGTTATGTAATTGAATGCCAAAGTTGTTTTGTACATATTATTTTTGTGATGTAAAATCATGAACAATTGTAATATGATGTATGACTCTTGTATAGACCATAAGTGGCATGAATTCATTGGAAATGGAAATTTTAGCTTCTTGATGGCTTGATGTATTAGTGCATTAATGGAAGTGGAATGGCCAAATTAAGATGCATGAGGTTTGGGACTACTTGGGTAGTTCATACAAGTCATATTCATGCTTTTAAACTTGCCCAAGAGGAGCCAAACCATTGAAGAGGCCATTTGGACAAAGTTGACCCCTCATATAAAGCAAAAATGGCCATTTTGGTGAGCTATGTCACTTTCTATCCAAATGAACTCTTCTTGATCTAAAATTTGGCATGCATCTAGATCTTGTTGAGAGCTTTTTGGAAAGCTAAAGTGCAGAATTTTTAGAGGTCTATGAAATATTTGGCAAATTTTTGAAGTTGGATGAAAAACCAGAATTTGCCACTGGTACTGTTCATATGGTCCGAATTTTGTTCTCTATCATTCATGGGCCAAATAATGTCCAATTGCCACAAAATTTTACAGGAAGAAACTAGACCTTACTAGTAACCTATGTCAATTAGAACAACTCATTTGGATGTTTAGAGTGAGAGATATTAATTTTTGAATTTTCTATCCAATACCAGGCACATAGTCAGACCCATGGTACTGTTTGATTGAATTTCAAGGTCTGAATGCATTTGGATTGATTTGGAATTATTTTTTACTCTATTTAATATTTGTAGCTTTCTAAATTGTTATAAATTGCATAGATTGGATTTTTTTGGAATTCATTATGAATTTTCAAATTTTATATCAGTAATCTATATTAGTATCAGAGGACAGTCGAAGCTTACTACTTTTTCTATTCTCAAACATGGTCCATATGGGATTTTTGTGGCTGGGAATTGTTTTTAGCATCAATTTAACATCTAGAGCATTCTCAAAAGTGATGGTTTGTGTGATTTCAATTTTTTTATATTTAGTTATAATTTTTCAAAGTTGCCTCAAATTCTGCCACCTTGGAACCCGAGGCAAAACGTGAATATTTTGGGTTTTTGACTTTTGATCAGTGGTTTGTGATAATTTTTAGAATTTTATAATTTTTATGAATGGAAAATAATTAGAGAATCTTGCTAATGAGTTCATGGGGTCCCAGAGACGCGAAATAAAAAATTTATCCGCTACGCAATGTAAGTTAATTCATTATTTTAATGCATTTTCTTGAGATTCCTTTGGTGAAATATATAATCCCACTTGCAAGAAGGGGATCAATGTTAGAAATAATATGGTATTATAGAGGTTAATGGAGTACCATGGAGTTCATATGACCATCTTCAAGGAGACAATATGTAACACCCTAAAATTTATTAAGGTGCTAATCATGGATTTGGATTAATTAGGAATAATTAATATGGAATAATCAGGTAAGTTAAGTGAATGGAAATTTTTGAGAGATAAATTATTAATGAGTTTGAGATTTAATTGGGATAGAAACTTTATCTAGGCCCAAATTAATGTAGGAGATCATGATAAGAGGCTAATGGAGGCCCAATAAGTTAGGTACAGACCTGATTTGATTCAATGTGATAGAGGCCTAAGATATACCTTTTATAAACTCTTATAATTGGCCCAACAACCTTTGTGCAAACCCAAATCCTTTGAGCTCTTAAAACTTGGCCTAACTCAATTAAAATCCAGCAGTCCAACACATGAAAGCTGGCCTAACAAAGCTTAAATCTGAAGCCCATTTGGAGTTGGATCTTTGGAGTAGCCCATAACCCATAGAAAACCTAACTTAAACCCTAAAAACTAACCTAGCCACCCCCCATTCTGTATAACTACAAGGAACACACACAAAATTCGGAGGTCCAAAGGAAAGGCTAGGGTTCTTGGCATATTTCCACCATTTCTCACCTCTAGAGGAAGATTTGGCCAAGATAATCTATATAAAACATGTCCCTCTCATTCTCCTCTTCATTTTGGTCTAATTGGTTTGTCATTTTGGGAATCTTTCATCTCTTCTTAGGATGGAATATGGTTCTTGGATGATTGTTGCAAGATTTTCAGAGTTGGAGGTTAGAAGGATAATTAGGTAAGCATTTCCCTTCCATTTTATGTGTTACTTTGCTGGAAAATGCCCCTAAGTATTGATTATCATAATAGGTTCTACTATTATGCGAAATTACAAGGAGATAATGCTGAAAAACTGAATTTTCCTAGCTTAATGACTTAAATCCGAATTTGAGAATGTCCCATGGTGTGTTCTTGGTAGTTGAGGCTCAACTCAGTCCATTTAACCTTTTAGATATATGGGTAAGTGATTTCTCTCCTTTTATGAGATGTATATATTAAATTCTCATCATTTGGACTGACTTTTGGCGCATGGCTTGCATATGTGCGAAAATGAGATGTGGGGAGTGAACCATTATGAGCTTTGTTGTCTTGACTTGGAATTGGTGCAATTGACCCTTTAAAAAGCTAAGCTTGGTGTGCATTTGAATTATAATGGTAGCTAGAGGCAGAGTAGTTGGCTTCATTTAGGTAACCGAGGTTAATTTCCTAATTTCATGTATATATTCATGTTAATCTGTTATTGTTTACACATGCTTGATTTTAAAATGCTGAATGATTGGTTAACTACTTGAATTGTTATTATGATCGGACCTTGTGAGTCCATGGTGGAGTTGTGGTGTAGCTGCCACCCGTGTATGTGGTTCGATCAAGCACCAGGTTATGATCAGACCCTAGATACACTGAACTCTGGTTGTGCTCATTATAGAGTAGGTACCGTAGACGGACTTCTCCTGGTGTTATTGGCCATTAACATGTTGTGTATGATTGCTAGTATGGGACAGTAGTCATTGGTAGTTCAACTAGTTCATTTGCAAATTGAATTGATGATTCTGGTATTAATGACATGAAATTGCATTGGATTGATTAACTTGTACATATATATGGAAATTACCTTTTGTTATTGAGATTGTATATCTTACCCCATTATGGGCTAACATTTTCAAGGACTGGACCTCTTAGTGGCAAAGAGAAAATTAATGGGAGCTTATCAAATGGGTTGGGATCCTTGTCAGATTGTATTGTAACTAGATTACTAGTTTTGTATTATTGTTACATTGCATCATGAATTGCCAAGTATAGGGACTGTATATGCAATTTAATTATCATGAAATTGAATCTTATGGTTATAATTGGCTGACAATGGATAAGTGACTTGATCTTGTATGAACATTAAGCATTGGCCCCATGCACCTTGTGGCCAGAATACATTTGTTGTCACTAAATTATGGTTTTTGTTGATATATGATAGCTTGGTGAGTAGAAACTAAAACTTTAAATCTTGAAGTGGATAAGGATAGATTAACTAGGTAAATCAAGTAGATAAACACTATTAGAGTTTCACAAATTGAGGGAGAGTGGTCCTAGAGTGTCCCTAGAAAGAGAATTGGAGAGCATGGGATGAAACTTGGGAGATATTGTTGCATCAGGGGTTGTGCCATGGCTAAGAAGGCCCCGCCGCGACCAAATGAGTGACAGAGGCGAGGGGCGCCAAGGCATGAGGCATCTTGCCGTGGCTTAAGCGAAGAAAATTGGCCTGGAGAGTAACAGTGGCGAGGAACGCTGCGGCTTAAGAATTCTCGTCACGACTCAGCATGAAAAAAATCACCTATGAGGGTGGTAGAGAGAAACCTAGCCGTGGTGCAACAGGTCCAGCCACAGCGCAAGTCGAGGAAGCTATGTAGGGAGTGTACAGTAGCGAGCCTCATGGGACTTCAAACAGTAGCTCTAAGAGGCATTTCCACCGCAGCGCCACTTAGGTTTGCCGTGGCAAAATTCACTTGAGTTGCCCAATGATTCCCAAAAGTAACTTAGCTACGGCACGAAAAGTCAGGGTCACGGCACAAAGTAAAAAACTTAGTTTTCAAGCTCTAGTACCTAACTTAGCCATATCGAAAGAGTTTCAAGTCACGGCTAAGGCCCCCAGACTCATACTTTTGGCTTAGAAACCCTGGTTTTCCCTATGATGTCATCAAGGGATGACTTAGAAGTGCTTGTAAGGGGTTCTTGGGAGTTGAAAGTCTATGAATGATAAATCTAAAGGTCTTTAATCGAAGATTTGGTTCACTCGTATGCATGAATGATTTTGATTGCTTGATAATGACTGTAATAACATCAAGGTTCAAAATTTCCCTATGATTTTATGATGTAATAAATTGCAATGATTCCAAACTCTGATTATTGATTATTAATCGCATATTTAACCATAATTACCATGATTAGAAATTAGGGTCGTCACACAATACATGGCGTGACCATGAAGGAAAGCTTGGACAAGTTGCTGAACATGTGGGACGTGATGTAGAGCATGATATTAAAGCTAAAATAAAGTCTGAACATGGAGGCCAAGGAGTTGAACAAAATTCATCTATTAAAGTCTAAGAATTCAAGCCCAATGTGTCTAAAGATCTATTACAAGATGTTGGAGGCCCAATGACAAGAGCAAGGTCCAAAGCAATGAAAGGAGCTCTTAATTGTTTAATCCATGAATTGCAAGACTTAGAGCCCATTTATGAGAATTAGATGGCTGCCTAAGGAGCTCTAAATAGTGTGTTAATATGTTTCCAAGTAGCCCAAGATTTAGTTAAGGTTGAAGGCCCAAAAGGAGTCCTATTGGAAGAGCTCACTTTAAGCCTCATGTGACTTGCATGTGAACAACTAAAATGGATATTCTTGCTAATTAGATTTTTGCACATTTTTTGCCTTTAATTAGTTTCTATTTTAGTGATTTGAATAAGGCTATATGGTCAAAAACGTATGCTTGGATATTAAGTTAGTTTCCTTCCTTTTATCTAGTTGCTTAAAACTTACTATCTTTTTGGAAGTTTTAGTCAGATTTTATTGTTGTTTGAATGGCATCATTCTTAGCTCATATTGTTTCCAATTTCTTATGAAAGATGATACCATCATTAGGATAGTAATTTAGAAAGTTTTTAAAGTCCAATTTCCTATAAAAGGGCTTCATATGTACTTAGAAGGGGGAGATGAATAAAACATACGAATTTTTTACTTTGTGAGAATTTCTCTTGCATTCCTTATGTTCTTGTGAGGATTCTTAACTTATCAAAGGAGTGGTCTTCCTTTATAGCATCCCAAGGCTAGGATTCTAAGAGACAAGTTGTCTTAGGGTTCCACCTTTAACCAACACCTTCTAACCAGAAACATGGCTAGTTCCTTCTTAAGCTAGAGCTCACATTTTTCCATGGTTTCTGCACGTATTATTTTCTCTTCTCCATGCACGTTCTGCCCAGTTCAGTGTCCTCTCTTCAACTGCTTTTCTTTTACGTGTTCCACGTTCTGCTCCTTACTTCTCTTCGTTCTCAGCTCCTGTCGCGTCATTTGTGAGTTGCTTCATGTTTTACTCATGTTTCTGCTGCAGCTGTGGTCTCTTCTTCTTTCTCAAACCAGACCCGCACTTTCCCACGTAAGAATCCTCCTATGCTCTCGTGGCTTTACATGTCTTTAGCTTAAGCTCTATACACTATTCACATGGGAAGCTCAATCATGCATTCTGCTGAGTATTTGTTTTCTTCATGCAGCTCACTATGCGTGTTAGATTGTAGCTTCATTTATTTCCATTTTGCCCACATGCTTCATTCATTCGTAGCCTCCACACTTTTATTCCAACCATGAGAAATTCAAGCTTCTCATGTGCTTTTTCTCCATATAACTTTTGCCTGGACTCAAGCTACATGCCTTGTGTTTCCACGTTAGTTGTTGTGTGTGTATAAGTTCACGTTGAAACTGCAGCTCATGCAAGCTTCTTCGTCCAGCCCAACACCCAACTCTTGCTTCTCTTCATTTGTTTCCACGTTGTTTTCTTCTGCTGCTCCTACGTACAACTGGACGTTGCTGCATGGTTCTGTTCTTCTTGCTGACGTTAAAATTGTGGCCTTGCCTCCTTCTTGCAGCTCAATGTCTTAGTGCCTCCTTCACGTCAACTTCTTTGCATTTTTATTCCACAAGCTCCCAGCTTTAGCTCGTGTCAATCCAGCTCGTATTCTCCTCTAGCTTCTGCATGTTCTTCCTCTTACCCACTCAAGGACCAGAACGTGGCTTCTTCTCCATGCTTTCATCTTCATAAATCACGTTGCTTCTCTTATTTAGCTCATTCCAACCCTCAAGTTCTGCCTCTAAGCCATGGATGCTGCACGAGTCCCATTCAACTCATAAAACCTTCCTCTCTTCTCACTCTCAAACATTCTTCTTCTTGCTTCGTGAACTTTCTTCTTACTGCTCCTCTTTTTTTGTTTTTAATGTCCTTTCCTTTCATTCATTTGCTCAAGTTTGCATTGAAAATCTGAGCAAAAAGAATGGAAAGGATGAAATAGAAATACTTCACAAAATACATTTAAAAAGATTTATGCATTAAAAGTCCAAAATTTTGTGATTTAATTCCTAAAGCGCAACAGATGGCTACTAAAATTAAATTCCATCTAAGTAAATCCATTAAGCCTCATTTAACATTTAAAATGCTTAAGTTAAGGGAAATAAAATGCATAAAAATCATGCTTATCAATGGGCATATACATGGAATTAGGAAAGTAACCCCAGTTACCTCAATGAAGCCAATTACTCTACCTCTAACTACCATAAAAATCCAAATGCACATCAAGCCTAATTACCAATGGATTTTAATTTCGGGTTCCAACTTTCCTACACGAGAAACCACTATAGTTCACTCCAATTTTCGAGTAATTTCACATGACAACCAAAGCCCATATCATAGGTCAACTATAGGGGTCTCAAACTAATAGAAAATGCATCAAAATGGGAAGAATATACTCACTTAACAACACCCATAGCCTCAACCTCCGAAAATCCACCATGGAAGCACCAAACAACAAGTTTCAATTTTGGGTGGATGATAAAAATGCTCTAAATAAAAGACCAATCGAGCCAAATCGAAGAGGAAGAAGAGAGAATTAAGTTATATGAAGGTTACTTTAGCGGAATCTTGCTCTAAGTGGGAGAAATGGAGCCAAAATAGTGATGGAAACCCTAGCCTTTCCTCAAGGTGCGAAATAAGTTTCTCACTTCTGCAAAACCAAGTATTTTGCTTTTCCAAATGAGTGTGGTTGCTAAACCTTTAGGGTTTTTAATGGGAAATGGGCTGACCCATCAGCCTAAGGTCCAATTGGGCTCATTTCTAGTGGTTGGGCTATGGTTTAATGAATGGGCTGCAAAAAATTTAGAGCTAAAAGTGGAATATGTTGACCCAATGGCCAATTCCTTGTGGGTTCAGATTTTTATGCTTGTTGGGCCTTATTTCATAAGTTGGGCTGCAGAAATTGGATAGGGTCAGACCAAGTTCAAGAGTCAATCTAATTTGGGTCTGCATAATGTGTGTTAGGCCGGCTCATAAAAAATTGGGTCTTGGGCCTCTATTTTACTAAATCAGATTAGGTCATTGCTAGGTAATCTCTCTTGACCCAAGTCTCATAATAAGGAGTTGGGCTTGCACCTAAAATCATTGGGCTTCCATAAACCCTTATCCATAACTTACTAAAAATTAATTTTGGGCCCAAATTAAACTTTAACCCAATTGAAATCTTAAACCTATATTAATAGCTTATTTTCTTATAAATTCTCATTCATATAGTTTACCTAATTATTCCATAATAATTATTCTTAATTAATCTAAATCCATGATTAATACATTAATTAATTTTGGGATGTTACACAATGTAGCTTATTTACAAGTTATAAAGAAAGTTCTCTTATGGACCTTGTCTACAAACATATTCTAGGAAGTGCTTAATCACAAGCTAAATTTTATCTTCACAAATAAAAAAGCTTATTTCTACATCTATTCTTTTTAAAGACATCCACATTGTTCAACATGTTTCAATCCTCTTGTTATGCTACCATTTCCACTTCTTTTAAGAAAAGATGGATTGAATATTGTCATTCCATCACAGGTCTTTTAATTTCTTAATGTAGTTTCTCTTTTATTACAGAAAAAGAAAATTTATTTCTATACATTGATATTTCGTTCATGTTGTATGGTGAAGGTTTGTCTCCTTACTTCACATCTGAATGAATGAATATCCTTATATTAAGCCCTTAAAAAAATCATAATATACCAAAGAATATGAAATAACAATATATGGTGTACTAAACAACTCCTAAGTAAGGATGTTCATTGGCCCAAGAGACCTGCCGTAACTCAGCCTAATCGGGTTGGGTGGGGCCAGGCCAAAAATATAAATAGACAGAATTTTAAACAAAATTATATCAAGTTAGGTCGGACTATGAGTGAAGACATGTTTTGCCCCAATTCGGCCCAGTAATTATTATTATTATTTTAGTTAATATTTTGTCATCTTATATATATATATATTATTCTTATTTCACTTGATTTTCTTTGTATGCTACAACTTTCATAACCTACCCAAACCCTCCTTACGCCTTAATTATTTTTTTCATTGATATACATACTTATTGATATTTCTTTTGTTAAATAATGAAAATACACATGTTTATCTAAGATTAATTATGCTAGTATAGCTTATATTTTGCTTGATAATAATAGATTATTTTCTTATTACTAATAAAAATATGAGGGTTCTAAAAGGCCATTGTTTTAAAATATATACATATGAGTCGGCAAAAAGATATTTTTATATTACAAGTATTAATTCATAAAAAAAAGACTCGAGCAACCCTAACCCAACATAAAACTGAACTTGTTCGGATTGGGTTGGGCCACAGGCATAAAAACAAGCATGATGTCTTAATTGGGTCAAGCATCAAGCCTACTAAATGTCTAATCCGGCCCTATAATTAAATTGCCCTACTCCTAAGTGGCTACTCAAATCCATTTTGAATACAGGTGTTCAGGATCAAATTCAGTTAAGGTGAACTGAAATATCATTTTTATTTTCAACAAAAAAATATTATTATATTTGAATTCAATCAGAATGCAAAATAGTAATCAAGTTTTATGTTGATCGTTGAATTTGACACAACAAACCCAAACCTAGCCTACTGCTAAATTTGAACAAGTTTGATAAAAGGAAGGGGGGGTGAAGACCACCAAATAACTCTTCGCTTTTTTGGACCCTCAACTGCGATTTCATTAGTGAAAAGTCACAAAGGACATGTGTACACCAAGATCGATGCAATAAGAATCTATTTATCAACTTTACGTCCAATGAATTAAAAGAGCTAAAGTGAAAAGAAATTTCTAGCCTAGCTACAGAAATTGCTCTCTCAAGGCCAAGACTTCAAGAACCCTTGGAAATTGATCCTTTACAACTAGGTTGCTCAACGCTTCCAATTTCAAATCATTCTATAAACAAGCTGAAAACCAGACCAGAAGTTGTAAATATTATCATTGAAGAAGATAAGTTGGTAAATATTCCAACAGCAGCAATTTCACTTGGTGGGAGTGGTACATTTACAAGGAAGCTCATCATAGTGAATCTGTACCTGCTTTGTACCTTATTATTTTAGACACTCACATGCAGAACAGACACAAGAATAGAATAGGAAGAGAAAGGGAGGAAAAATAAAAACAACGGTTGAATAATGTGGTACTTACTTAACAAAACTGACACGTAATTTCCTTTAAGAAGAGACAGGAAGTGGGAAGCTTAGCATATACCAGACCAAAAACTTTTCGCCTCTAATCTTCATCTCAGAAAGTGACACATCTGGGGGATCAGTTAATGGGCCTGACCCTCCAGAACAGGGCAAAGCACCGAAAACTACCGGCCCATTTCTTATCAGGGCTAGCCCAGAACAACCGAAGTCCTGAAACCGGAACCACACGAAGAAGAGTAGAAGCTTTCTAATACTTTGTTCCAGCAGGGTAAGAGTCATTGTACCTAATCAACATAATACACTGGGAATAGTCTTTAAAGGGGACTTGGTCAGGTGATTCATTTCTGAATTTGCGAGTTGTTGCTGGAGTTTTTAGGTGCTCTTCCTCGAAGAAGAGCCATCCCCTCCGAACAACACCCGCAACAGCGCCCCCCGCACCCCCCCCCCCCCCCCACCAACCCTAAACCCCAACCAAAAAAAAAAACGGTTTCTCTCCATTTCTCACAAAGCGGAATTATTCATCACCTCCCCTTTCAGAAAGGACCAGATAACTACACTCTTCTGCCGAATTCATCATTGACTTGAAATCATCAGACATCTCTCTCCCTTACAAAGATGAAATGAATACTTCCAGTAATATTTGAGGCAGCCAACAAAGATCTCACTGGGAAAAACGATAATGACAGTTTTTTCCGATAGAAAAGACGAAACTGACAATACCACATATAATTTATACATATGCTACATTAATACGATTCTGATCATGGAGGTCCCAGGAAAAAAAAAAATTATCTCTTTGGGTTGTTATGCAGGATATTTGCACACTACATAATAAAACCTAACAGCAAACACGGATACCCCAAGAGCTCATGTCATCTCAGCGGTCACTAACAGGAATGTTTATAGTACAGGCAAACAGCATTAATTACAGGATAAGAAAACGCAACTTGAACAAGCTACATACACCAGACTGTCTGTAGAAAAGGTCTGCATGTATTTTCCGAAATCATTCGGCAACCTTCATATTAGATAGATAGACTTTACTCTGAATCACACTTCCCCCAATCCAAAATCCAGGCATGACCATCAGCCCAACTTTTGGCTTCACATCACTTTCATCCATGATCAGATTCTTGATCACGCTCTCCATATAAACTTCAGTGAATTCACTCCCCCCTTTAACCTGAAATACCTTGACATTTGGCTCAAGCGAATAGGCGAGTCTGTGTAAAAGCCAAATTGACTTGGCAAGTTTCAGAAAAGCCTGGTAAAAAGCAGTCCTTGGATGCCCACCCCCCATTACATAATTTCGCTGATCTAGATTTCCGAAGAATGACGCTTCCATCCTTGGATGAACTACCACTAGGTATTTGGTCCTACAAAATTTCCCAAAAATGGAATCTGGATTTTGCCCTAGCATATCCAAGGGATCGGTCTCCCTTGAAGCAAGAAATTGATGGAAGAAGCTCTCCTTGGTGATTGTAAGATTGTCTGATTTGACAGAGAAGCTTTCCTGCTCAAAGCCACTAAACATCCTTTGGCATATGTAGGACTCGAATGCATACTTCTTGTGAGCTCTCTTTGCGTAAACAACATTAGGTTCAATTGAGTTGGCAGAAGCATCAAGGTCCCACCCAGCTGCTTTCATCATGTTGATCAACGGTTTAGAAAAATCATGAATGGCTTTTGAAGCTGCTTCTGCAGCAGATGTGAAAAGATCTGGCGTAAGATCAACAGGGAAAAATCTATTTTCATATTCTGAGTCTTTGGTTGACAAACCCCTAAGCTTCAGATTTTTTTCTAACTTTGCCCGCTTTTGGCTAGCCTCCTCAATTTGCTGTTGCAATTGATGGATCTCTAAATCTTTATTCTGAATTTCAGACTGGAACTTCTTCACCATAACCTCATAGGTTTTCAGGAGGCTCTGTTGTTCTTGAATTTCTGCAGCTAAACGAGAGTCTTGTGGAGAAACACACACTGGTTTAGGGTTGCTTTCCCTATAGAAATGCTTGAGTTCAGACAGGTTCTTCAGCTCCGCAATAACAAGTTTATCAGCAGTTTGGATTTTATCAGGATCATAGGGTGTATGAGCAGATTGCAGCTGGATATAGGCTGACTTCAGGGTAGATATATTTGTAAAGATTCTAGATATTAAAGTTTCCAAAGCTTCAGGATTCTGATTCATGGCCTCTTCCATAGGTTGAGGGTGGACCTTTCTGACAATTGCTCTCACGTAATTGAGTCTCTTTTGCTCCAGTGGGTAGCATAGCTAATGCCAATAAAGGGACAGTTGAATAAGCTTTCCTTTAACAAAACTAAAAGCTAACACACAACCTGCAAGATTTTGTGGCAGTTCAATCAAGGCATTTAATGCAAAGAATATATACTTGTCTAAAATACATAGGTGTTTAATTCATGTTTCAAACCCCCAAAGTACTTAAAATCAACATGTGAAAAAAGCAGATTCATTTCAACGTGGCTGAGAAAGAGAAAACTATATATTAAGTTATATGTAGATAGAATTGTATGCAAACAGAACATACAAGAACCTATTATATGTGACAATTACAAAAGACAAGCCAGACATGGATAAGAATTTGCAGTCAACACAAGCAAACCATACAGAACAACAGAAAGGCTAAACAAGAGAGAATTGACCTAGTAATATCATAGCTTTACTGGTCAAATCCATTTAAAGTAGACGTTCATACTTGAACATGAAGCTATCTATCATATCAGTCAGGTCAAACCAAAGCACGTTAATAGGGAATTCCCATGCAAAATTTGCATTGATTTTCCCAGACTGGGGGAACTTATACAAACTGAAATATTAAAGCATGGTCATTATGCACTTGGTAAATAATGTACTCATTTAGATGTTTATAACTCACTCTTTCAGATAAGTATTGTAATTTTAACATTTCTTGTACAGTGTGCCTTCTCATCTCCTTATCCATTTCCATCGGTTTCAACTTAACTGAAACGCACCATTCCACTTCTACCAACTCCCAATAAGGAATTGACAACTTGGAGTGAAATAAACAACTAGGTTTTATCATATAGTAACTTAAATGTTGCCTTATATCAATAAATTTAAGATAATATTTTCTAAGTAAAATTAGAATTTCACCTTAAGATCTCATCTGACAAGTGAGGAAAATCGAGGAAAAAAGGGGGGAAAACTTAAGTTCAACTAAAAGGTTTGACTCTATCTGTTGGATTCATCGAAGTGAGATAGCCTGATCATGTGAAAACTCAGAACCAGAAGGCGAAAATGGCTAAAAATTAAAGAGGTATAACTTATTTGTAATTCTCTTGTCTTCTGCAAATCCCTTTCAAATACACACCAATTCGACATCATTGTTACAACAACACATCACTTTTTCCATGATCTGAGTTTTAGGAGGCATAAATGCAAAACAGCATGCTTCAACCACCAAATCGCAACATGTAAGCGTTAAAAGCCTTGGCATAAGCTACTTGGGAGTCAAAATTTATATTTAAAATCGAAAAGCAGAATAATAATTTCAATGAAAATATCAAAGAAAATAAAGCGCCAGCTGTTTGTTACAACAAATGTCCTTTTTTTCTCCTTCGAGCTCATAAAGCATTGTTGTGAACAACGTATTAAAGCGAGTTGAACACATAAAATTGAGATTTCTATTGAATTCAATTCTTATTTTTTTTTTTCAAATTAACTTGTGCAATGTATTGAATTCAATTCTTTCTCCTTTCCTTATAGATGTAGATTTCACTGTGTTTTCAAATCACAGCAAAACTTATAGAATTTCACTATTAAGAATTTATTTGGTGAAGCAAAGGAAAAAAAAAATCTATATCTTTCATTATTTGTTTGATATAATGTTAGAAAAGGATATTATTGTAAAATTAGCAATCTAAATGAATTCTACTCTTTAAAATGCAATCCTAACAATTAAATACAATTACAGTCTACCAATTTAAGAGTCCTGCCACACAGAAAAATTAACCAAAACAATTCAATTGAACTCATTAATAAAAATTCAATTAAGTTCTTTGATAGAAATTGGTATCAAACACACCCTTATAGAAATAGAATTTGGTAAATATTAACTACTATAATTTTAATTTAAGAAACAATCTTTTAATAAATAGAGGCATCCCAATTCATGTGATTTAGATTCTGACCAAAGTTTATAGCCAACGCAGATTTTATATCTCCTTACAAACAGAGTTAAACCCCTACTCCTCTCCAGTTATGTACTATGGGCCATGGACTTTAAAGATGTTTCTACCAATTTGTACTCAGGAAATAGGGGGCTCCTAATCTAAGGAAAGGGGGAAAAAAAAAATCACGTGATTCACAATAAATATCTTTTGACACAGAACAAGAGAATAATCACAAATATAAATAACTGTGACATCCTACCAGAAGTATAACAATTATGGACACAATACATAAGTGATAGCCAGCAAGTATATGAGACTAATTAGATGAAGTCTTTTTTAAGAACATTTATACTATCTCAGCATCTTTTTATCTTCTCCAGGTCTCTTCCTTCTTCACAGATTCATAGGCCTAGAACACAGTCCACACTACAAGCATTAATTTCTCTCTCTTGTACCTGCACCTCCACTACTTCACTTCATCTTTGTTAAGCTTCTAAGTGAAGACCCATGATTGGTTTTATTGATATTTCTGACAACCACCAATAAGTTCACTAGATCATTTATTTTCCACATGAAGTACATAATATCCATTAATTGACAACTAGTGACCCGATTGAGTCAAACTCTTCCTTCCTCCGGTTCATTCTAAATTTCCTGAGGCAGTAAGAACTAACAGATTTCAGCTATCTATATCCTAAGGCCTTGGAAGTTGGAAACTACACCAAGGAACTTTACACAGTTTAGCCCTGTCATCAACCCAGTACCTCAATATGCACTTACTGTTTACCATATTTTGACTCCTTGAACTCTAGCATCTAAATAGAAATAGAAACAAAAAACGAAGTGTAGATGGAATTAGTTTGTAATCATAAGAGACACTAGGTTTATTATAGGAAGGTTAATTAGTCAAGAAACTTTCAGTTTGGCATACCATCACATTGGGAATCTCAAGACAGCAAAATATCACACGCTACAGAAAAGATTGATTATACAAGACTGTAAATGATAGGCATGCACTTTCTCCCTACAAAGACTGCATTTCGGCCACAGAAAGCTACCAGCAAGCATAATAGCTTTCGACCAAATAATAATAATAATAATAATATTATGAGAAGGATATAGATACAAATACAGCTATTGCTCTGCAAAGTCAATCAAGCCCACATCTTAAACACAAACCAACATAAATCTATAAAGAGAGCTGATATAACAAAGTTACCCTAAAATTGTCGCAGTCCTATGACGATGTCAGACCAAATAAAAATGGAAAAATTTACAAGTAATTCCCTAAAACAAGATCGGATATTCGACACCACAGTGATCAGTGATCAGTGATCAGTGAACAGTTCCTTAGCCACTCATTGATTTTTCTCAGTATCAAGAGTAACTGGCACCATAATTACAACCGGTTCTCTTCTTGTTTACAACTTAAATTATGAAGAAAACTGAAGCGAAGAATAAAGACACGAACATTGGAGCATAACCGAATAAACCTCTATATACGAACTGAAGACCAAAATCAACTGAAACAATGTTGATTATCGGGCTAAAACGTTATAATTTGCCTTCTGATGTACTCAGTAAGTTGGGCGACCAAACAGGACGCAAAGATAGAGATCTATCACCTTGTGGGAAACTTCGCCGGGGTAAGTCGCCACAGAAAGCGGAAACAAGAGACGGTTTGGTGATGCTGGGATGCAGCTGTGCAATTCCGGTGAGATGTCTGTTTGGTGAGAGAGAGAAAACCCTATTGGCAAGGATAAAAGGGGAATCTCTCACAAATTAATTTTTTTTTTTAATTTTTTTGAAGGAATAGATCCTTTCGTTAAAAAATAAATAAATAAGAGAGCCAACATAAAAGAATTCAAGGATCCAAATATGATAAAAAAGAACTTAGCTCCTGCTAATTTGGCATTTTCTTCTGTTCCGTACTTGGTTACAACTTGACAATCACTTTGATTTTGTTTTTGATTTTATTTATTTATTTTAATTTAATGTCCCAACTTTTAGAATAAATTATAAATTTTTTAAAAATTCTATTAAAATTATAAGAACTTTTTTATTTTTAAAATATACATAAATTTTTATAAAATAAAAGTTATATTATATTTTAATCTAATTTTAAAAATTTTTAACTAAAATCTTTCTATTATTTAAATACATATTTTTGAATAAAAAAGTATATTATTTTTTATTTTTATTCATGTATATTTGAATATAATACATATTTATATATTTAAGTTATTAAATGATATTTAGTCAAAAAAAATAAAAATTAGACTAAAGTATATATTTTAAAATTAAAAAAAATATGTATAATTTACCCTAACTTTTAACTAGTGGTGCAATCCGTATAAATGCATAGGTTATTCAAAGTTAAAGTAAATTAAATGAGCTTTTCTTGAATTTTATTAAAATTATATAAATTTTTATTTAATTTTTTAAATCTAAATGGACATCATCTATATTTCAGTTTAATTTTAAATTTTTTTATTAAAATACTCTCTTTTAACCTATATATATTTGCTAAATTAAATGAAAATAAAATTTACTCTTTTTTATTTACACATATTTGAAAACAAAATTTATTTTTTATTTTTATTTGTATATATTTATATATAATACATATTTACTTATTAAGTTAGTGGAAGATATTGAGCCAAAAGAATTTAAAATAAACAAAAGTGTATATTTTAAAAATAAATGAAAAATTTGTATAATTTCAATAAAACTCGAGTAAAGACTGTATTTTACTAAAAAGATAGAGACATAAAAGCCTAATTTTATAATCTTTATTATGTTTTTATTTTTTATTTATCTTTTTCTTTTCTTAAATTATTTTTTTAAGTTTACCAAGATAAAATATGATATTTACAAAGTAAAGGTAGATTTTGTAGGAACTAGCTATTGTGTTAATATTTAGTTCAAATAACGCCTCTTTACTCATCATTTGGGAGAGTTGTTAACCTCAAAAAAAATCCAATTCCTAAAATGTTCTTTTCATATTTGTGTAAATGTTACATTATACCCAATTTTTGGCATGATTTCAAATCAACAATTGTTTTGACTCTACTTGGACTAGCAAACTACCTTGAAAAACTATTAAATGCTCCAAATCTAAACTCTAAGGTGTTAATTATGTCTAGGTCAAGTTTCACATAAAAACTTCTCTATCTGATCCCTCAACTAGTCTAATTTGCAAAACTATCTTGTTTTGCCTTCTAACCCCAAACCACCACTATTTTGGGCTAGTTTGAGCAATCTAAATACTTCAACAAATTATGAAATATGGCATGCTAGTCCCCATGTGTGTCCTTTAAATCTTTGCCAAAAATCATGAATTTTGGAGATGGTTTATTAGGTTAATAACAATTACCTAAGTTACCCTACTTTTAGTTCCAAATATACTTTAACAATTCTTTTGGCTACTTTTACTCTAACTATATACCTAAAAATAGGTTAGAACTTCACATAACATATACCAAAGTCTTATCTAAGTGTCATAAAAATTCCAAGGCAAAGAGACATCATTTAGTACCTAATTTACATACAATTACATATACATATCAAATCTATCTAGTAATAAAAACCATCCCTTCCACCAAGTTCATAGCATATTTAAGTCCATTTTAACCTAAAACTTCTACGACATATTCTCATGCATGTTAAGCACATAATATGGAAATTACAGACATAAATTGAACTCATAAACATCTAATGCACAGTACAATTCAAGCTAACAAGCAATCATTCCAATAACAACATAGAAGGAATTACAACTTTTAAACTGTATTAGCTGGATGAAATCTAATACAATACCTTATATATTTATATAATACACATGTTCAAATATATACATATCCAAAATATATCAAACATCAACCCAAAAACACTATCCATCCATTTGCTTTCCATTTAACTATCTTACTGCTTTCTTCTATAATTTGTTAGTAAAATGAAAAATGTGAGATATAAAATCTCAGTAGTCAATATGTAATCTTTTTACCTATTTTTATTTATTTAGTTTTTTTATGTCAAAAGAGTAAAAGAAACAATTAAATAACACAAGAAGATACTAAGGAGATTACACGTACATAAAACTCTAACTTTTACCTATAGATCCCCATGTTTCCATATTTTTACATTAAATCATGAAAATGTTTTACAAGTTAGACATACCTATATTAGTCCATCATTGTGCTTTAATAGTGAAAACATTATTTTGTCATATCATGGAGCCTATATTTAAATATATACAACTGAAAAGAAGACCCAATAATATCTACACTACCTTACGACATTGTTAAGTTACACCTATAAGGCCTTAACTGCAAGTATCTACTAGCCCTCTTCATTCACTATCAATGTCTTTATATTGACAATAACCTAGACCTATCCCACTCTTAGGACTTTCGTGTACATGCACTTTATTTGAATGTAACCCCTTCTTATCTATTCTATTTTAGTTTAGTTATTAATTCATTTTCTAAGATTTTAAATTTTCTATTTTCATATTGTTCTGCACAAGAAAAATGTTGACAATACTATAGGTAAGGTAAGAAAGGACTACATAAAACATTGTTATTAAACCAAGTAGGACTTATTAGCCTACCAGTATTATAGAGTCCAACTTAGTTCACAAATATTTAAACTTTCATGGACCTACATATGTACAATTTGAAATGATTTCATGAAGATTTTACTATGTCATAGTGTCATACCATAAAGTCTCTAGCATAATACTTCCTCCTTCAAGATGAATAGCATGTATTAACAAAGAAACCCAAGAAAAACCACAAAAATAATGAATTTAATGGCGTTATGTTAGGGTTCAAAATTTCATCCCGCGTTATATGGGCCTCGTGAGCTCACCAATAACATTCTCCACTTATTTATCATCTATACAAGTCACAAATGTTCCAAAACATCATACAATTCATGGGTCTAGAACCAAAAACCCCAGAATTAACTCATTCATCTTGGATTCCATGATAGCAGATTTTATAGTGTAACTTTGAAAAATTATAACTAAATCAAAAAAAAAAATCAAAATCTGCTATACCATAGCTTCTTGGAAAAGCCTAAAATGTTACCTCATACTAAAAACAATTTCAAGCCATGAACACACCCATTTGAACCACATTTAATAATAGAAAAGGGGCAAAGGTTGGACTGCCCTATGCTACTAATATAACTTACTGATATAAAGCTTGAAAATGCACAATTAATTTCACAAAAAACCAACTCATGTGAACTATAACCAATTCAGAAAGCTATAGATGTTAACTAGAGGGAAAAAATAGTTCCAAATCAATTCAAAAGCATCCAGATCTCAAAAATTGTTGGAATAGTGATAGAGGTCTGATTGTGCGCCTAGAACAGAATAGAAACTTCAAAAAATCATATCTCCCTCTCTAGATATCTAATTAAGGTGATTCTAGCTGGCATAGTTTACTGTCAATGTCTAGTTTTCTTCTGAAAATTTCATAGTGATTGGGCATTGTTTGCCTCATGAATGATAGAGGTACATTTTCATACCATATGAATAATATCAGTATCAAAATCAGAAAATTTGTCAACTTAAAATTTTTTCTAAAAATACTGTAGACCTCCAAATATTATGCACTTTAGCTTCCTAAAAGCTCTCAACAAGATTTACATGCATGCCAAATTTTAGATCAAGAAGAAACTCATTTGGATACATTTTGCTATAGCTCACCGTTATGGCCATTTTTGCATCACATAAGGTGTCTACTAGGTCCAATTGGTTTTCCTTGGTGATTGGCACCTCTTGAGAAAGTTTGAAAGCATGAATACAACTTATATGAACTGTCCAAGTGGTCTCAAATCTCATGCATCTCATTTTGGTCCTTCCACATCCAAGAATACACAAACAATCATAAGCCATATGATGAGCAATTCCCACAATTTCATTACTTTGATGCTAATTATGATTCTCACATCATTCATACATGCTATTACACTTGTTCAAGGGTTTACAACTCAAAAATATCATGTACATATCCACTTTGATATTTAAGTACAAAGAAAGCTATGTAATGGTCAAACTATGGTCCTTAAGATCCTTGGCTTGTATTTCTTCCTTGTTGGACACCACCTAAACATATTAAGATGAAAGAGGGAAGGGGAGTAAGAGTCATGGAATCTCAATAGCCCACACACCCATTCAACATACATTCCTGGTATGCATACATCAAAAGCACAAGTATGAAAAGTGACACAAGCATAAAGCATACAAAGCTACACTTTTATGCCACTATCTCATGTCACATTCAAGAATATGCTCTAGGGACTTTGGGATTTGCCTCACCCTATTTTTAGGACTTTTAGATTTGCCTCATCCTTAGCCTAAGGACTTTTGACTTGGTCTCACCAATCCAAGAGACTTTTGGGCCTTGTCTTACCCATGTCATGAGACTTTTGGCATCTCCTTACCCACATTAAGTGACTTTTGGCATCACCTCACCCTTATGAGCTATTTTTTATACTCAATAACATTCAAGACAACACATTGGTACCAATGCAATCTTAAAGCATCAAGTGGCATGTTCTCAAATCATAAAACCACACACATGCATACAATGACATATATACACTTAAGAATACAAGGAGAGTGAGGCGAAGAGCTACCTTGATATTTATGCAAGCTTCTCTTGGCCTTTTTCCTTCCCTTTTGTAGTTCCACAAGCACACCTAAGTGAGTTGGGATTCTCTTGGCTTAAACATCATAAATAACACATAATTATACTCTTGAAGCAAGCTTAAGACACTACATTTACTCTTAAGAGCACAAGTGGTTCTATAGATTACATAATGGTTCCATTAGTGGCCTATTGAAGCAACTTTCACAATTCAAGTTATAGACTCCATTCTCTTCTCATTTCTAAGCCTCTTGACCTCATTTAAGGTCTTTGAAGCCATCACACACTCGCTTATACAAGTCTAGATACATGTTACTTCATAAGGATCCATTATGGAAACCATTGTCTCATCTCCTAAACCATGGCTCTTAAATTTTTCCCAAGGGTTCCTGCTACCTTCTACCATTACATGAAGTCCCAAACCAAGGCTAGAATAAATTAAAACACTCCCTAACCTCATCAACTAGCCTAGGTTGAGACATGCACACTAAGAAGAGTTCATAGAGCTTTTGATTTTTCCTTGATAGGAGAGTCACTTGGAGGCTTCTTAGAGGTCTTAGGAGCTCAATTGAACACTTACACATGCAAGGAAATTCAAGAATCAAAATAAATTTTACAAACCATTCAAGGGTTCTACACCTTCTAACTTAAATTCTATTAGTTTTTCTTGCAATTTTTTAGCATATTCTAATTCCTTATGGTCCAAAATTCAAGTTCCTTACCTATTCTTGAGTAGAACTCCCTCCCCTGTCATGGTTCTGGTTTGGGCCGAAACACCCGCCAAAGGAAGGTAAGAGAAAGAAGCAACAAGGAATAAGAAATACCTTGGATTCAAGCTTGCTTTCAAGGGCTTTTCTTTTTGGTTTACTTCTCCTCAAATTTTTGAACTACCCTCCCTCTATTTTGGGCTCAAAACAAAACCAAACATCTTAATAAAATCATAGAAAGAAAGCTTGGAAGGAGAGGAACAAAATTGCAAAAGGAAGAAGCATGAAAATCCTTAAATTTTTTTACCCTTCTTGGCTTTTCTTCCTCCAAATCCCTCCTCCACTTGTGTGCCCTAGTTGCTGCTCTTCTTTTTCTATTTTTGGATAGAACAAAGTTAGCCTAAAGAAGAAGGGAGAAATGGCATGAATGTGTGGAAGTTTCAAGAACATTTCATTTACAAAAATTTCACTTTTGCCATTTTGTAATGGCATTTCCGTTTTAGTTTTGTTTTAACTTCTTTTTGAGAACCATCTTTTCCATCATAAAAATTAGGTTTCCAATTTAATAAAATGCCTTTGGAATCACTCAATTTGGAGCTAAAACCTTCCTGAACAAATCCGTCAAGGTTTGGGCTCACCATCATTAAAAAATATACACCAGAGGGGCTTTAGCTGTCTTAAGGCTTTCCATGATTTTTGGAGCCTTTGAGAACCCTGGACAACTCAATTTTTCATTTAAAAAGCCCTCATATGAGTTTTTTCAAAAATTATGCGTAATTACAAAAATGCCATTAAATTTTGTCAAATTTCGTAACAATTTTGTTTCCACCGTCCTAGCTTTGTTTTTCTTTCTATCTAAGCCTGGGATTATTATTTCTAGGAGCCTAGGACACTACCCACATTTTTTGGGATGTTATGTAGCTTATTTCAGGAGACTTGCTTTTATACAGCTCATTTCATTATTTTATGGAATTTACCGTTTGTTACAGATGGTGGCTACATCTCACATATCATAATGTTTTTAAGTAAAAGGTAGTGATGATGGTGTTTGTATTGGAAGTGGCATAGCTATGGCATGGGTGGACTATCATTAGTATCAATAACTGAGTGGATGCCAAGTAAGACTTACATAGTTCTTACCCCAAAGATGTGATAACTCTAACTTCTAATCATCATAATTAAGGTTAAGTACATGATTAATAATCATATATCAAGGTTTGAAGTCATTAAAATTAATTACATCGGTAACAAGTGAGGAAATTTGAAACCTTAATGTTGCTAGGGTCATTAGCTAGACAACCACAATTATTCGAACGCGTGAGTGAATTTAATTATTAATGAGGAGCCTTTGATTCTCCCATCCATCAATTCCAACTCATAAAATCCTCCTACAAGTGTTTCTAAATCATTCTTTAGCATTACCTTAAGAGAAACTAAGGTTTCTAGGTGAATATGAGACATAGAGCACTTTTGCCGTGGTTAAATTCACTTGCGCCGCGGCCAATTACCTTGGTTCAACTCCTTACGCCTTAACAAATTTTTTCACATTTCGCCGCGGCCAAATATCCTCTAAAACACCTCCAAATCTGCCTCTTAGACTTAGCCGTGGCCAACATCACTGTTCGCCGCAGCCAATTGCTCTCTATTTTCTTCCCTGGCAGGTTCGCCACATTTGGCCGAGGCCAATTAAATGTTGGTCGCGGCCAATTCTTCTCTGTTACCATTTGGCCTAGGCCAATTAAATATTGGCCTAAGCCAATTCCCTTCTGTTCCTACAACTCCCAAAATTTCATCTCATGCTCTCCAATTCCCCCTCTAGCAACATTATAGGCTACTTTAACTTAGTTTGTGAAGATTTAGTATCTTTCATTTACCTAATCTACCTAACATATCTATCATTACCCATTCAAAATTCAAATGTGGATCCTTAACCCTCTAGCTACCATAAACTAGTGAGTTCAAAGATTAATGACAGCAAATGTATTATGGTCACAAGGTGCATGGGGTCAATACTTAATGTTCATATAAAATCAAATCACTTATCCATTATTAGCCAATTACAATCATAATGTTCAATTCCATGATAATCAAATTACATATACAATCCCTATACTTGGCAACTCATGATGCAATGCAGCAATGATACAAAACTAGCAATTTATTTATAATACATTTTGTCAAAGCTCCCAAACCTATGTGCTACCAAACCATTTAATGATCTTCCATTAATTTTCTCCTTGCCACTAAGAGGTCCGGTCCCTGAAAATGTCAGCCCATAACGGAGTGAGATATATAATCTCAGTAACAAGAGGGAAATTTTCATATATATGTACAAGTCAATCAATCTAATACAATTTCATGTCATCAATACCAGAATCATAAATTCAATTCGCAAATGAACTAGTTGAACTACCAATAACTACTGTCCCATACCAGCAATCATACATAACATGTTAATGGCCAATAACACTGAGAATGGTCCGTCCACAGCCCCAACTCCCCAATAAGCACAACTAGGGCTCAGTGCATCGGGGTCTGATCACGACCCAGTGCCCGATCGAAGTACATGCATGGGTGGCAGCCGCATCACAGCTCTACCATGGACTCACAAGGTCCAATCACAATAACAATCCAAGTAGTCAACCAATCATTTAGCATTTCAAAATCATATATGTGCAAACAATATCAGATTAACATGAATATATACATGGAATTGGAAAATAACCCCAGTTACCTCAATGAAGCCAATTACTCTTTCCCTAGCTACCATAATAATCCAAATGCACACCAAGCCTATAACAAGCATAATTATCATCATTTTTAATCACAATCAAATATCCAAAGAGTTGAACTACTAAGGACAGACTAGAGGTTACTCACCTAATTATCAAGGGATTTAATTTCGGATTCCAACTTTCCCACACCAGAAATTGCCATAGTTCACTCCAATTTCTAAGTAATTTCACATGAAACTAAAGCCCATATCATAGGTCAACTATAGAGGTCTCAAACTAACAGAAAATGCATCAAAATGGGAAGGATATACTCACTTAACAATAGCCATAGCCTCACCTCCAAAAATCCACCATGGACTCACCAAAAATTCGCATTTCAATCATCAAGCGCAGAAAATTGGGTTTTCCACCATTATCTCCTTGTAATTTCACACAATAACAGAACCCATTATGATAATACATCCTTAGGGGCATTTTCCAGCAATGTGATACACAAAATGAAAAGGAAAAGCTTACTTAATCCTTCTTCTAACCCCCAAGTCCGAAAATCTTGCAAGGAATCACCTAACACCAAATTTCAGATTTGAGAAGAAGATGAAAATGCTCAAACCCAAAAATTAATCAGACCAAAATGAAGAGGAGAATGAGAGGGTCAAGTTATATATAACTCACCTTGGCTAAATCATCCTCTAGGAGTCAAAAATAGAGCTTCCATGCTGGTAGAACCCTAGCCTCCCTGGAACCTTCGAATTTCCTCTCTTGAGTTTTAGCAAAATGAGGAAGAGGCTGAAGAGTTAGGGTTTTAGTTGGGTCTAAGATGGGTCATGGGTTGCTCCAAGGTCCAACTCCAAATGGGCTTTAGATTTTTGCTTTATTGGGCCAGCTCTTATGTATTGGGCTGCTGAATTTTAATCAAGTTTAGGCCAAGTTTGAAGAGCTCAAGGATTTGGGTTTGCACAAGGGTTATTGGGCCACTCATAGGAGCCTATGCAAGGTGGATCTTGGGCCTCCATTAGCCTCTTCTTATGATTTATTAATTTAGGCCTAGATGAAGTTTCTATCCCAATTAATTCTCATACCCATATTAATAATTCATCTCTCTAAAATCTCCATTCACTTAACTTGCCTAATCATCCTATATTAATTATTCCTAACTAATCTGAATCCATGATTAACACCTTAATTAGTTTTTTGGGGTGTTACAAAAGATGTGTATGTAAGTCCATTCAACTTTTGTCACATAACATGTTATTGGCATCTTCCTTATCTAAACACATCACTGTCATAGTGAGAATTCATAATTCTTAGTAAAAACACAAGAGATTTTTTTAAAACTAGTAATAATCTAGCTTCCACATGTGCAGAAAACTATTTCTTTACTTTTACCATTGTCTTTTACACATAAAAGATAAATTAAGCATGAGAACACAAAAATAAAACAAATATACATAATGAATTCATACATGCTACTTTTCTTTATTCTTGCATATCAAAATATCTTTTAGTACCATAAAATATCATAAAGGATTCTATCATGCTAGGGCATCATCCTCTAGAGTGGATCTATAAATTTTCTTTGCAATCTAAGGTCTTGTGACCTTCTTGTTAGTCCATGTAGCCATATAAAAAGATTATTCTCTATAAAATTAGTACTAATAATATTATAATAACATAAATATCATATGCCATCTAATACAATATAACATCCCAAAATTTATTACAATTTCTTATGGAGAATTAAGGACTTAGTAAGAGGAATTTAGAAAGAATATGGAAAGTAGGAATTTCTAAGGAAATGATTATTTTTGGCCTTTTGAGACAAATTATAATTATTAGGCATTATTGGGTGAAATAAATTAATTGTGGGTTTGGGCTTAATTAAAAAAATAAATTAAAGGAAAGTGGACATTTAATATTTGCATCCCATGATTATTTTGTGCATGAAAAGAACCATTAGTAACCACACTCTTATGGAGATTCAACCCAAATAAACCCATTTAGCCTTGACCCAATACTTAGAAAATGGGTCCAATTGGATCATGGACATTTAGGCTAGCCCATTTTAAAGTAAAACCCTAAAACCATTTACAAACACTCTAATACCCTTGAGGCAAAAACACTTGTTTTGTAGAACACATAAGAACATTTTCACATCCCTAAGGGAAAGCTAGGGTTTTTAAGCTTTTTGTCATCATTTTGCACTTCTAAAGGGAGATTTAAACAAGGTAAGCGATATAAAACTTGATCCTCTCATCTTCCTTTACATTTTGGTCCTATTTTCTAGTTTAGTGGATTTTCGCCTAACCACCAAATCTAAAATTTAATATTTCAATGGTTTCTTGCATGATTTTTAGAGGTTAATTCTAGAGGGACTATTAGATAAGCATCTTCTTCTTATTTTAATGTATTTTCTATTAAATATTAGCCTTAATAGCTGACTTATATAATGGGCTTTGATTTTGTACAAAAATCCCAAGAAATTGGAGTGAGAGATTGAAGTTTCTATGGTTGGAAAGGTTAAATCTAAAATGGGACTAGGTAAGAGATTCTTAGGTAGTTTTGATACTAGTGATGAATGGGTAATTTATTTTTATAACGGAGATGATTTAGAAATTGATTTCGATTAATCTAGGGTCTGTAAAAGGTTGGCATTTGATTTTAGCTTTAGAAGATATTATGAACTAAGTGAGGTAACTTGGGTTAAATTTAATTTCTTACATATGTTCATTTTTAATATGATATTTATGGCGTGATATGTTTTTCTATGCTAAATAATTGGTTGGCTATTTGATTGTTGTTTTGGACCATGAGCATGTCCTTAGTGGAGCTATGGTCTAGCTATCACCCATGCATTGTACTGCGATCGGGCATCAAGTTATGATTAGACTCATGAATGCATTGAGCCGTGAGCATACTCGATAAGGAGTTGGTACTGTGGACAGACCTTTCTCTCTATTATTGGCCATTAATATGTTGTATGTGATTACTAGTATGGGATAATAGTAATTAGTAATCCAACTAGTTCATTTGCTGATTGAATTGATGATTATGGTATTTATTGATAAAAAATGTATCTATGTTAATTAATTTGTTCATATGTATGGAATATTCATTAGTTACTGAGATTCATATCTAACCCCATTTCATGAACTAATAATTTTAGATGAAAGTTCCTTAGTTAAGGAAAAGGGGAAAAAAGTAGATGAGCATCCCTAATTTAAGGCCTTGTTTGCAATTTCTACATTTGGACTATTTTGACTTAAAGTAGATGTTATTCTTTTTTGTAATTTATTTTATATAGTATCATGATGCACTCATATTGCCGAGTGTAAGCACTTTGATGTTTTGTAACAAAGGATATAATCATTAGGAAGCTAGACTTTAAATTACATGGATTTTGATGTATTTACCAAATGCTAATTTGATATGAATTTTTGTGAATATATGGTGTTTAAAGGGTTAATCTATGAAAGAAAATTTTGTTATGATATAAATGCTAATCTAAAATCTTGATGTATAAAGATTCATGCTGATATTAATGCCTTTTATGTAGAATTATGGTGTGCTATAGCTATAATCATATCTGAGGCAATTTTAGCAAGTTGTGGACATGAATAAGTTCATTTGGATCATGGAGACTTGTCTAGAGTAGTATGAGGTTAGATGGTAGGTAAAGCACACGCTGATATGATCAGCAGTGGCTTTAAGTATCCCTCTTTTTTCAAAATAATAGGTAAATTACTGATATAAGGCAAGGTTGAGTTGAGACATATAGGAGGTTTTATGCTAATAGAACCATGCATTTTAAGCATAGAAAAACCTTAGAGTTCAATTAGAAGAAGTGGTAAATGGTAGGGATGAGCATTTAAGAGTTTAGGATCAGAGGTATATCAAGTCATGGCCAAAATGTCTTTTAGCTACAACCAAACTAAGTTTAAAGGGTAACAGAAGCAAAGCGCACCATGACACAAGTCATAAAAAATAGGGTGAGAGTGCTCCCGAGAGCAATCTTGCTATGGCATGAAAAGATCTCATTACAGTGAGGATCTGGTAAGTGTCTTGGCGAGGCTCCAGTGAGTAATTCTTGGTGAATAGGGAGTTTCAGGGGGCACCTCACATGACTCGGGGGATCTGGGCTAGGCGAGGATTAAGCAAATTTGGTGTTCTTGGTCCTAGTAGCTAGCTGCGCCATGGTGTAGGCATCTTAAGTCATGGTGTAAGTTCATAATTTTATTTCTAGAATTTCAAAATCGAATTATGTTGTAGCAAGAAGTGTTCAAGATGCAGCATAAGTATATCCTAATGCTTTTAGAGGTTCTAATGGTCATCTTGGGTGCAGCAAAGTTCTTCCAAATCATGGCCTAAGACCCTAGACCTTTATTTTAACCTCTAGAACCTAGTTTATACTATGTTAATGATACATTATGATTTATAAACAATTATAAAGGAATCTTGTGCTTTTAGATTCAATTATGAATGATGTAAAGGTCCTAAATGAGAATTCAAATCCCCTATAAGTTTAAGTATCCTTTTTTTTTTGAATAATGATTTTCAATAATGAAAGGTTCAAATTTTTCCACATTTTCATCCTTTGGAAATTTATTATTAGCTTTAGATGTTAAGTATGGATTATTAATCATATGATTATATGTAATTAGCATGATTAGGAATTAGGGTTGTTACATACAACATGTATGACAAAATCTTATGCAAATATAAGACTTAAAAATAGCCATAAGTCAATAAGTATAAAATTTAATTAAGGGACCTAGCTTATAAATCCTTTCATATGAGTAAGATATGATTATTGGTTCATTCTAATGTTTTAAGAAAAGATGAAGTATATTCTTGTGCATGAAAAATTCCCAACTTCACATAATCCAATTTTGGATAGGACTAGTCAACTTTTCCAAGGACTAGTTAACTGCTTGTAGGAGAAACGTTGACAGTCGTGGTCTAAAAAGCCATTTGTTTATTTATCTTGACCAATTGAATGGTGGTGTCCAAAGATGACATCTTCTTCATGGGCATCAAAAGCAATCAACTGATGACTTTAAGACCAATGAATTGCTCAATGCTTTATTTTGAGTGTTCATACTTATGATAGCTTCTTTCTTCCATTTCTCTCATTCTTTTTAATGGCAAACACCATAAGAATCTCAATGTAGATTTAATAAGATCAAAAACCATAAAAGAAAGTGCATGATATGGATGGGTTTTGTTATTTTTATATTATGGTTGATGGTATAAAAATGGAGAAACTAAAAGGATAAATGAAAGATAAAGGACTAAAAAGTTATGGGTTTATTTGTAACACCTAAATCTCTAATTAAGCTAAACTACATCATTAATTCCTTAATTAATAATAATTAAAGAGTAATTAAAATGTAAGATCAGTTAATGAGCAGCAAAGATATAAAAATATGGGTAAAGTGAAACTTTTTCTTAGACAATTATCACTACACTCAACACATGCTAGCTAGCTAGAAAAAATCCAAGCACCAAAACTTAGTTCAAGTAATTCTTTAACCTGAACTTAGACACTACCTAGCTAAAAAAAAGTATTAAGGATATGATTTAGCCACTAGCTAGCTAGAGAGGTTACCAAGTAACTCTAATTCAACTAAACTAAGTTTCCTTTTTTTACCTATCCATTAGCTAACTCAGAAAAAGGGATCCAATTTTGCAAAAAGGGAGGGTAAATAAAATTGTTAACCTAATCATAATTAATAACTCCATAAATTCTTTCCTAATAAGTCAAACATAGATCAAAATATAATTTGCATATAGCCATCCTCTAATTAAGACTCTTTTTAATTCATGTGAAGTTTAATTAATGATCAAGGGGGATCTTTAACCTGTACTTTTAAATATAAAATTTGTCCTATACTTGAGATCTAGGATTAACTCAATGTAATCAATCCAATTTCCTAAGCTACATACCATAATTCCACTTACATATCTACAACATGTAACACCATATCTATTTAACTTATCTCATTTCATTTCTAAATGCATTCCTTTGATGTAGCACACTTCTTATTACATTATTTTGTGTTACGTAGTGGATAAAATTTTTATTTCATATTTCGTGGACCATATGAACTCATCCATCTCATTCTCCTATTTAATTATCTACATACAACTCAAAAGCACCTCAAAATGTGGCCAACAACTCAAGCTCATAGCATACATACAAAAAATGATACAAGGTTGCCTCGGGTTCAACTACCAAATTTCAGGTACCAAATTTGAAAAATCATAACTAAATTTAAAAAAATAAAAATCATACATACTATATGATTCTAGAAAGCTGAAGATGTCTAATTTATGTTAAAAATAAGTCCAGACCAAAATAGGAATGTCTAGCTATTGGAAATTGATGGAACAATACATAAACTTGGCTAGCACTACTGTACTAATATAAAACTTCAAAAATTCATATCTCCCTACTCAAATATCCAATTGGCGTGATCTTGGTGGCCATAGAAAGATTATCATGTCTAGTTTATGGCTATAAAATTTTATAAGTATTGAACACCATTTGGCTCCTGAATGACATAAGAGAAGAAACTGACCATATGAACAATAACCATACCAGAACAGCAGAAATTTGGCAACTTTGAAAATTCATAATTAATTCCACATAGCTCCAAATAATCTAACATTTAGCTTCCCAAAAAGCTTTGGATGGGATTTATATGCATGCCAAATTCATGAAGAAATTCGTTCATTTGGTCAAATCTTGACACAGGGTTGCAAAATGGTCACTTTTATGCTTCTTAAGGGTCTTAAATGGTCCAAATTAGCTTCCAAGACTTCCAAGGCCACTTATGTAACACCTTACTTTCTAGCTCATACCCATCATGCCTTTCCTACTCATATACACATGCTAAGCATACAAAGGAGGTTATTTGCTCTACCTTATGCTTAATTTCTATGGCATTATGTATGGGTAGATTTCCACTGAAAGTCACATGGACCGGGTGAGCTCTTTCTCTACATCCTCATGCTTAATTATACTACTAAGACTCATTCCAATCCCAACAACATGCTTTAAACTCATGGAAAGAAAAAAGGGATTTGAGACATGTATTTTCGTTCTTGGCAGATTTTGCTTCATTTCTGGGCTAAGTTTGGAAATTCATAACTAAATGCAGAAAAACCGTATCTGCATGATCTCGGTCATTCTAGAAAGCTTAAGACGTCTGCTTCATGCTAAAAATATGTATAAGTCTCAATATCTCACATATCCTGAGTTTGACATCAAAATCATTCACTGGTCAGAGGGGGCTCCTTTGCTGTCACAGTTTACTGATATGAACTTTGAAAATGTCTAACTAATTCCACAAAAATCCAATGCTTGCAAAAGATATCACTATGGAAAGATGTGGATGTTAGCTAGAGGATAAAAATATCTCCAGATCAGTTCACTAAGCCAAACTCCCGGAAACCGATGAAACAGTACTTTGGGTCTGGTTGGGTGTCTGATACTGGGCTAGAACTTTGAAATTGCATATCTTCCTCTCTAGACCTCTAAATGAGGTGCTTCCAGTTCCTACAAGTCACTGTGACCATCTAGTTTCTGTGTATAAAATTTCGTAGCCATTGGACTACGTTTGCCCCTCGGATGACACGATTTCTAAACTGACCAAATGAACAGTGTTTTCTAAAATCTGAATTTCTGATGTCAACCTTGAAAAATCATAGAGAATGCTATAGACCTCTAAATGACATGAACTCTAGCTTCCCAAAAATCTCTAAACATGATCTAGTTACATGTCAAATTTCATAGCAAGAAGAGGTCATATGGTTACCTCTTGACATCATGTGCAAAAAGCCACTTTCTTGGCTAAAAATAGGGCTCATGGGATCCAATCTTGGTTCTTCTACCTCTATGACCCTTTGAGCACATGAGAAAGCATCTCTAGGGGCCATCAATCATGACTCAAGTGTCTAAAAACTTAGATTGGATAAACTCACTACCCCATGCCCACTTATGCACCCATATAGCCTATACTAACATTGAGCATTTCACATCAAAATTGCCTCTTCATTCATAATAGGCCTCATTCTCATACATTCGTCATACATGCATTAGCTTACAATCATTCATAAAAGTTACATCATTACTTTACATCACTTGTCTCATGTACAATGTATTTACAAGAAATTCCTTTACACTTTTCTTTAGTCTCCCTAGCCTCATGCTTGATGATGGTTCCCATCTCTTACCTCACTTGGTCCACCTGGCATGTTTGGATGGTGGAGAGGGAGGGTGAGATTCGGAGAATCCCAGTAGTTCATCTCTCATTCAATCATACATATATAGCATGCAAACAAGTCTCATTGTGCATGTATGGCATGTTAGCATATAAAATCATGATGAAAGCATTTAAAACATGTGAATTGGCCATGCATAAAGGAAAAACAGTCTCAACATGTGAGTAGGCCATACATAACATTTAGAAGCTTGCTAAGTACTTGGATTAGCCTCACCCACTCACTTGTAGCTTTTGGACTTGCCTCACCCATTCTTAAGAGGTGCTTAGACTCAACCCTTACTCTTTGGGAGTCAACCTCACTTTTGGGAGACTCTTTACTTTGTCTCAACCAACTTAAGGGTTTGGCTCATCCTCACCTTGGCTATAGGGTTATTGGCTTTTCCTTTCCTCAAGCAAACCAAAACAAATCACATAAATCATCATTTCACTTCATAACATATCATCATGCTAACACACTTCTCATAACTCATATCATACATACATACAAGTAAGACAATGTAAACACACAATTATGCATGAAAGAAGGTGGAGAGAACTACCTTATTAGCTATTGACAACTTCCTCTTTCACTTGTCTCCTCCCTTGTGGATTTCACTACCACTTCTAGATGGGAGAACTTCTCTTGATCCTAACCACACAAGAAGCATGGAATTAATTCCTTAACGCTTGATTCTTAAGCTAGGGATCTCTTCTTATCAACCTTACTGAGCTTCTCAAACTAGGTTTCTTTCTCTCATTAGAACCCATTAGCTATCCTCTCTCTTTTCTCAAATTCTCATACTCTTAGGAAAGGAAAGCAAGGAAGAGAAGACTACATAACTTCTAACCTCTCTCAAGAGTGATTTCCCACTCTCTCTCTTCTGAACCAAACTCAAGACCTAACCATCTTTGCTATCTAAACTGTGGAAAGAGAGGGGAAGGGGAGAAGGGCAACATGTAAAGAGAAAAGCTATGAGAATCCTTACCTTTCTTGTCCTTTCTTCTTCTCCTCAGCTTCTCTCTCTCTCCTCCGCCCTTTTCTCTTTCCTAAAGTGAGCTTGAGTCGGTTAGAAGAAGAAAGAAGGGATTTGGAAGCTTTTAAAAAGTCAAATTCTCTTTTTCTCGCTTTTCCGGACTAACCCTCGCTATAGCGAGCCATAACCCTCGCTACGGCGAGCTCGAATAAGTCCCAGACCTCTGCCTTCGTTATAGCGTTCGCTACGGCGAGCAACTCCTTGGATTTTGTATGGGGGTGCCCGAACTCGCTATAGCTAGAAGCTTTCTCGCTATAGCTAGAAGGCAGTCTCGCTATAGCTAGACCATTTCTCGCTATAGTAAACAAGTACATTCGCTATAGCTAGGCTGTAGCTAGCAGACTTAGAAAATTTTCAGCTTCCAAAAATTTTTAGCTTTTCTTTTCCTTCCTTTTTCTTTTCTCTTTCTTTCTTTTTCCTGGTTGTTACAACTTAAGCACGTGGGAAAGCATCAAAATGGTCTAGTAAGTATGTCTTAAAGGTCCACAAACTCAGATTTTAAAAACTCACTCTCCCACTCCAAGGTATACACAGAAACATAGAAGCTTTTCCTTGCCATTCAATGTCAAAATTTTGGTATATCATTCAAGTGACATCAATTCTCATATATGTTGGGATTTTTTAGGATGCGTAGTGAAAAATTAAAACCTCAAATTCCTTCCCATGGATCCATCAATGTTGTTTAAATTGAGTAGATCTATAACTATTGACCTTTTTTTGTCGGATCTTAGGAACTGATCTATAGATTTGCTCCTTTTACCGATATCTACACGAACAGATGTTCAACTCGAACGGCGTGCTAGTGCCTTTTACCAATGTCCATACACGTTCTTGGTAGAGAAGATGCTCTCCTCTTCCTTTCTTTCTCTAGGCGTCCGTACAATGCCCCGTACACATTTCTCTATCTAGGCATCCGTATGACGTCTATGCAATGTTTGTACGCCGTCTGTACATTTTCTCTCTAGGGTTTTTCTTTAGTTCTGTAGTTCTAAGAAACCCAAGCCTCCTACCTTTTTATAGAGGTATCTTATTAGGGTTTCAAATATATTTGATTAATTTAAAATATATTATTTCAAATCAAATCAAATTTTAATAGATTAGTTTAAATTTAAGTCTATTTAATAGATTTAAATTATAACTAATTATTTAATATAAATCTAGAACTTAATTCAAATTTAATTTATCTTATAAATTAAATTTAAATTATCATATTAGTTTAAATTTAAATCTATTATATAGGTTTGAATTTAAAACTAATTGATTTAAATTAATTGAAGGATATATATATTTCAAATATATAAATACATATATATTTTTCAAATTTTATAAATTATATATATATATCAAATATTTATTTATTTCTTTATAAAATTCTTCCACCCTAGATTGAATGTGACATTTATTAAATCTAGACGCAATTTCAGATTCAATGAATTTGGACATTTTAGCTCGAGTTGACTCATTCTTGTGTGTGACCCTGTAGGCCTATATGATGTTGGCAGTGGGCTAATAACACTATTTGACCCATAAGTCACAAGCGGTCTCTAATAAGACATTTTGTCTACCCAAATTATATAGGGATCGGTGATCCGATGTAACCTGTCATATAATCTTATCACATCATTTTTGTCACATGATATCTAAATCAAGTATGAGGCATGGAAATGTCATCCTCATCTTACTTGATTGTCACTTTCTTGATCTACATGTAAACTAACAGTACAAATGAAAACCCTTCCATTCGAGCATGGCTATGCATTTCTCAATCTCACTCATCAAGGGCCCCAGAGATATCTCTCTATTAATTAGAGGGACAAATCCTATCTTGACCATTCATCTTCTTCTACATGAATTCCATTATACTCGATCATAACCTTTATAATCACCCGGTTAAAGATAACTTTTGACTATGCCAAAAATAGTATTCCTCATGTTGGAAACTATGGTGATCTTAAGTCTAAGGGCTTGGTGATACAGTTATACATAAGATACGCTTATAACTTAATCTATGTAGCTATCTTATGGTGGTTCGATCCTGTAACACCATAATTTCTAACTTATGTCTATCATCATTTACATGTCCATGAGACATGTTCCATGAAGGAAGTGAGAAATTTCATTAGAAATAATACATTTTCTTGCATTGCATCGTATGTAAAAATTCCATTCAGTGTCACGTGGACCGTGTAAACTCATGCTAAACATTCTCATATTTAATTATATCAATACAACTCTTTTGCATCATAAAATGTGGCCCACAACTCAAGAAAACCGAAATGAAGCATAAAATATGGAGGTTTATTTTCGGATAGATTGTGCCTCTTTTCTGTCCAAATTTTAGAAAATCATAACTAATTCTAGAAAAATCAAAATCACACATTCTTAGTCATTATAAAAAGCTAAAGATGTCTACTTCACACTAAAAATATTTCCAGATCATAACATCTACCACAAAGGACGTTTGAATCTGAAAAGGTCCAGAGGTCAAATTACCTTCTAATGTTGTCACAGATTCTACAGAAAACTTTGAAAATATCCAATTAATTCCACAAAAATCCAATCTATGTAAATGATACCAATTTGGAAAGCTATGAATGTTAACTAGAGGGGAAACATATTTTCAAACCAGGCAGGCTAGACCTCAAAATTTAATGGAACAATAACTGAGGTCAGACAAAACTCTAGATACTGGATAGCATGTTCAAAAATTCATATCCCCCTCTCCAGACCTCCAAATGAGGTGCTTCTAGTTGTCACAAGTTACTGTGAATATCTAGTTTCTCTGTATAAAATTTCATGACAATTGGACACCATTTGAGCCCTGTGTGATGGATTTCATTTTCAGACCAAATGAATAGTATAGTAGACCAAAATCATAAAAAATGTCAACTTTGAAAGTTCATCAAATATTCTGTAGACCTCAAAAAATTATGGTCTTTAGCTTGCCAAAAAGCTCTTAATGAGACCTAATTGCATGCCAAATCTCAGATCAAGAAGAACTCATTTGGTCAAAAAGTGATATAGGGTTCCATTATGGTCATTTTTGGCTCCATCAAGGGTACCAAAGTGACCAAATGGTTTTCCCTTGGCCTTGGCATCTCTTGGGCAAGTCTAAAAGCATATTTAGGACTTATGTGAGCTGTCCAAATGGTCCCAAACCTCATGCATCTCATTTTGGCCTTTTCATCCACTCTTATATATATTTCCATAAAGCCATTCATGAAGCTATAATGCCATAACATACTCAATTTACATTCCATCATTCACATAATATATTCTATCATTCCTACATCATATAATATCATAATTATACATGTCTCAAGGGTCATAGATTATTTACAATAATAATATACATCATGAAGCATCATTATGGTCCCAAAAAGACAAAAGCTTAGCATATGGTTGTCAATCTTCTTTCTTCAATGTTGTTGGCTCCCATTGCCATGTCCACTTAGTCCATCTAGCATGTGAGATCATTGGAGAGGAGGGAATGAGATTCAAGAATACCAATAGCTCATCTCCCATTCAATCATACATAACATATGCAAAACAAGCCTTAAAAATGCATGCATGAATAAAATGGAAGTTATGAACATTCAAGAAGCAAGCTTGGCATGTGAACAAGTCATATAAAACATTCAAGAGCTCACCAAGTGTTTGGATTGGCCTCACACTTTTTCTTTTGGATTTTGGACTTGCCTCACCCATTCTTTAAGAAATGTTAGACTCAACCATACTCTTGGGAGCCCACTTTGCTTTTGGGAGACTCTTTATTTTGTCTCAACCAATCTTAAAGGTTCTTGGCTCATCCTCACCATGGTTAAGAGTTCTTGGCCTTTCCACACTCAAGCAAACTCAAACAAATATCATACATTCATTTGAAAACATAATATGTCATCATGAAATCATGGCATATAAAATCATGCTAGCATAGTTTTATTGCTTGAAAATACATATACACACATTCTAAAACAAGCTAAACACACATCCATGCATGAAAGAAGGTGGAGAGAGCTACCTTATATACACTCACACACTTTTTCCTTGGATTTCAAGCCTCCTCTTTCGGCCACACACCCACAAATTGGTGGAGATGGCTTCTCTTGGCTTAGATACAATTTATGAAAGCCAATTAGGTTCATGAAACAAATTCTAAAGCCACATAACTTCTTAGATACTAGGTTGTTCTATAAACCCCATTATGGTCCATAATTACACCTAATGAAGCAACACCCCTCAATTGATTTCTAGGCTTCATTATTTCCTTTCAAATATGATTCTTAACTCCTTTTAAGCCTCTTGGAGTCATCACACAATTAAAACAAAGGGTCTAACATCATGTTGCTTCTTTAGGTCATAATATAGAACCTAAGACACTAAATCACTTTATATGAGTTCTAAATTTTTTCCAAGGCCTCCCCTCATTTTCATTCATCAAATATGACTCAAGAATGGCCTTAGAAAAATTTAAAACTCTCCCTAGCTATGAGAACTTGCTTTGGCCGAGACTATGAGCTTCCTTGGCCTCCATGGAGATTTCTTTATTTTCTTGAAGGAAGAAGCTTGTGGGGAGCATCTTAGGGGTCTCAAGAACTCATTAAAACTCTTAATTAAACCTAGGAATCATCACACAAAATCAGAATTTAGAAGATGCACATAAAACCCTAGAATTTGCATCTTGAAATCTAATGGTTATTTTGTTGTTTTCTTTGCATATTCTTGTTCTTCTCCATCAAATACCTAAGATTCATGCTTGGTTGGGCTTAAAAATCAGATCCTCCTATGGCTCCTATGGTTAGGTGAAATAGAGAAGAAGGGTGGGTGAAAGCATCTACCATAGGATAAAATTTTATCTAGTTTCCTTGCTTATTTTGGCTTGAATCTTGCTTTCTCCAAGCTCCTCTCTTCAAATCCAAACTTTCCCTTGAATATAACCCTTGAATCAGATTTATAAACTCCATTTCAATCAATGGAAACAAAGGAGAAGGGAGAAGGGAGAAGGGAGAAGAGGAGGCGTGGATGAAGAAAAGCATGAAAAACAACCATGAAAACATACCTTTAGCTTGGAATTTCTTTTCCTTCTCTTCTTCCCTTGGTGTGCCCAAAACCCTAGCTCTCTCCTCTGAAATTATGCAAAATTTTCTGATTCCAAATGGGGAGGAAAGTGGGGCGCCACCTATATATAGGTATAGGAAAGTAACTTTTTCAAAATTCCAATTTTGCCCTTCGTAATTTGATTTTCGTTTCTCCTTCGTTTTAGCTCCTTTTTGAGAACCGTATTTTCCATTATAAAATTTAGGTTCCCAATTTAGTAAAATGCCTTTGGAATCACTCAAATTAGAGCTAAAACCTTCTCAAATGAATCCATCAAAGTTTAGGTGCACTGATGTTGGAAAATGTCCACCGGAGGGGATTTATATGTCCCGGGGCTTCCCATGGTTTTCAGGGCCTTTAAGAACCCCAGAGAACACAAAAATTTTATTTAAAAAGCCCTCCTATGTGAATTCCAAAAAGTTCTCAAAATTACGAAAATGCCATTTCGTTTCGTAGGTTTTCTGTCAAAATTTGTTTCTTCATTCTAGCTCCATTTTTCCTTCCATTTGAGGCTAGGATTCTGATTTTTAGGAATCTAGAATATTGCTCAAATTTTTTGGGACCTTAACTAATTCATTTAAGGGGACTTTCTTTGAAAGCGCGCCTATTTTTGTCGTTTAACAAAAACCAGACATTACAGATCCAGCATCTTGTTCCCTAACAAATGCCTATGATTTTGATTCGTATCTTTATACATGATTAACACATAATCATTAATCAAAATCATACTAGTCTTAGTTCATCATTGTTCCCACAATAATGATCGACTAGGGATATTTGGGATAATTAATATGATTTATCCAAGGATATTATTATATAGAACATGCAAAAGAATATTATAATAATGTAATAAAAGAAAACTCTTATTTCTTAATAAAATACAATATTTGCAATACAATGATTGGCTTAGGGCACAATTTCCAACAATATATACATCAAGTATCCATATATTCATACGTGTTACATCATATGTCATCAAAATGATTACAAGGAGAACAAATAGCACAATTCTTTGTCAATCTTTCTCCTTCAAGCTTGGTGGCTTCCATTCCTTTGTTCACTTGGTCCACCTAGACATGTTAGGCAATGGGAAGGAAGGAATGAGATTCTAGGAATCTTAATAGCTCTTCTCCCTTTCAACCATACATAAAGGATGCAAATTCAAGTCTAAAAATGCATACATAGATATCATGGAATGCATAATCATACATGAAATATTTTTTACATTTAAGAAGTTACATAAAACATACATAGGCTTGCCAAGAAAATGGTTTAGCCTTGCCCATTCTCTTTGGGATTTTAGACTTGTCTCACCTATTTTTTTAAGGGACTTTTGACTAAGCCTCACTTTTTAAAGACTTTTGGGTTCGTCTCATCTATTCTTAGTAACTTTTGGCTCATCATCACCCTCGCTAAGGGGCTTTTGGCTTTACCACACAAGCAAACCAAAACATGTTCATAAGATATCATTCAAGTGCATAATAAAGAATCATGGTATCATGGCATATAGATACATATTAAAAACATATTTCATGGTTTAAACATATACACACATATTCAAAGACAAGAACAACACTTAATCATGCATGAGAGAAAGAAGAGAGAGCTACTTTGGTGGCAAATGCACACTTTATCCCTTGAAAATGCTTTCTTTCCCTCGGCCACACACTCATAAGAATGTGAGACTTGATCTCTTTGGCCTAAACACATTACATGGAAGCTAATTACACTATTGGAACAATTTCTAAAGCTATACATATGCTTGAAAAGTTGATTGCTTCTAAGGTTCAATTATGGTTCCATAAGGCACCTAATGAAGCAACCTTGGAAAACATAATTTTGGCTCTATTCTTTCCTTTAATATATGATTCTTGACTCCATTTAGACCTCTTAGAGCCATCATACAATCACTTTGAAGAGCCTAGCTACATGTTGCTTCTTTAAGTCACAATATGGAACCTATAGCTACATCTCATTATCTATGACTTCTAAAATTTTTTCAAGACTTCCTCTCATACTCTCCCATCATATATGATACAAAACCAAGTTTGGAAGAAATTAAAACACTCCTTAGGTATTAGTTCTGCCCTGGGCCGAGGCTATGTCTCTATATGACATCAATGGAGTTGTTTTGATTTCTTTGATGGGGGAAGCATGTGTGAGGCTCTCTTGATGTTGTAAAAACTCATACGAACTCTTAAACATCTAAATTTGTAGCTAGAACTCATCTTACAAACCAAGATAGAACTTAAACCCTAACTTTTCTATCTTGTAAATTCATGGTTCTTTCTTTATTTCCTTTGCATATTCTTATTCTCCATACTCTAATTCCTAAGATTCATCCTTGGTTTAGTTAAAAATTCAATTCCTCTTGGCTGTCCATACATAGGGCAAAATGCACAAGGAAGGAGAAGCATGGATACTAGCATTTTACCTTGATTTTCTAGGTTTCTTCAAGAGCTCTACTCTTTACTTAGCTTCCCTTCTTGAAACTCGAACTCCTCTCCTCTGGTTTGAGCTTAAAATAGACCCAAAAGCTTTAATAAATCCATGGGAAGGAAGAGAAGAAGGAGAAGGAGACGTTTACTAAAGAGAAACTAAAAAAATTCATGCATTTTCATACCTTTTACTTGGTTTTTCTTCTCCTTTTTCCTCCTCCCTTGTATGCCTTTCTCTCTAGGTCTCCTCTCTATTTTAGGGTAGAAATGAAGTCAGTTTATGAGGAGAAAAGTGGGGCATTATATATATATAGGTGAAGAATTAAAATTGTTCTAAAGAAATTCCATTTGTATGTCTCGGGGCTTCCCATGGTTTTCAGGGCCTTTGAGAATCCTAAAAAGCTCAAATTTTTCATTTAAAAAGCCCTCCTATGAGTATTTTAAAAATTGCCCAAAATAACGAAAATGTCATTATGTTACGTAGCTATTTCGTTAAATTCCATCCGATTATTTTAGCTTCTGTTTGGAGCATCTTTGGCCTCTTATTTTTAATACTTAATGTCTAGATCATTATTATAATTTTTCTGGATGTTAACCAATTCATTTCAGAGGACTTACTTTTGAAATATATCCATTTTTATTGTTTTTACAAAAACCGAACATTACACAACACATCTTAAGCATGATCTCAAATTTCATTGGGACCTAGCCATCAACCTACAATAGCTCGCTACAATAAAAACAAAATTTAAATATTTTGAAACTTATCTTTGCACTATAATAGTTTTGACAACAAAAAATTAGAAAATTCACACATTTAAGGTCACCATTTTGCCCGCAAAGTACCACCCATTTACGAAACCAATCTAACTGAAGTATTCATTATTTGGATTCTCTTTGCTAGCCATAGCTTTTCATCTTAGAAATATCATTAACAAAATGAGATAAAATTCTAGTAGTTAGTGAAGTTCTAAAATTTACATTCCTAGCCATCAATATAAGTATTTTCTTTTAAAAAGAATAAATTAATAAAAAGTAAAGTAATACATGTAGAGAAAATACTTTAAGAAGCATTCATTAATTACAAGAATCAACAATTTCCAATCCATTTTTATAAATCATTAATAAGGGCTTAAAACATTGAACACAAATCAATTTTTCAAACAAACCTTAACCATATGCTCGGTGATACTTATAGGGGGGATTTCACTATCACAACTCCTACTTTCCATCTAGTGGCATTTGTCATACCTTACTATATAACATATTTCCTACTACAAATACCTCATATAGAACTTAGAGGAATCAATAGAAATCCGAACTAATAAAATTTTCTTTTTTTACTTCAAGGTTGGGTAAATACATGGCTTTTTGTTACATGCCCTGTTATCATACAGCATTATAACACAACTCATACATACCATAATCCAAAGATATTTAATTACATGACAAAATGTGATGCATAAAAGTAATGTCCTCAATTTATACCTCCACACCCTTCGCCCTTTCTTTGCTTGAAGTTGGACCTAGTATGGGTTATATTTAGGGTGAGATTATGAAATCTCAGTAGTAGTAAACCAATCTCATTCACAAGCAAGCATGTAAGTACATAACATAATGCCAATTAAGATGCCACATACCACATAGCAATACAAGGAATTTCATACAAGGCCAAGCACAATCTAAGCATACATGTCTCATTTTATAGCATAAATGATAACTTGATATAGCATAACACTCATCATTATACAAATATACAAGCTTAAAGAAAGAGAAAGGAAAGCTACTACCTTAGCAATCTTTGCTCCTCAATCCTTGGAACTCGGTTTACTTGCTTTTGGAGTTCCCAAAACAAATATCAAACCCTATAATCATAATAATAATTCATTACAATCAATGCATAAACCTTAACTTCTAAAGTAGTATGACCCTTTTAAACTCATTGGAACCATTGGAATAGGAAAAATCTAACTCCTTCCCTTCCAATTCACTATGGCCAAATAATGTGCATTTCTTGGCTAAAATTTAAAAATTTTATTCCATGAGTTTTGTGGGCTTTGCCATAGGTATTCCTAGCTAAAAACACCTTTTTGAATCCATTGGAATGGATAAAATTATCAAATTCCAACCCCAATGATACGTTTTGGTCATAATGTAACCTAGCTCCGTTTTAGGCCAAAAAGTGAGTTTCTTTGGTTCTAAAAATTCCATAGCATTTTAATTTATGTTTTAGGACTTGAAATTTGGTATATATGACTTTAAGACATTAAGAAAACACCATAAAAATTTTGGGAAAATTTTGACAGCATCTCCCCATAATTTTTATTTTTCCAAAAATTATAATCTTTGTGTTTTTCAAAGTCCCAGCACATAACAACAATGACTAAGCTCATATGGCCTTCATGTTCAACATATAAACTTCATTTTAAGGCCTTCATATTCAACATATAAACTCCATTTTAATTATCCATATGCTGTCCAAAAGTGGCTCATAGCTAGAGTTTAACAAAACTAACTTAAACCATGTGATTTTTAAGTGCAAGGTGAAGAAAACTTACTCTTCAAGCTTAATTCTTGCTTCCTTTTCTTTTCTCACACTAAAATCCCTTCTTTTCCCACTTAGAGCACCATGCCACCTTGAAGAAAGGATGAAGATGCAGCTTCCCTTTGGAGAAAATGATTGGAGGATGAAGAAGATGAATAAATTTAGAGAAGAATAGTAGTAGTTTCACTTGATTTCACTTCCTCTCCTACCTTTTCTCCCTCTCTCTCTCTCTCTTCACGTTTTTCTCTCCTTCTCCCTTGTGTGTGGCATGAAAATGGTGGAATGGAGGTGAAGAAGATGAACTTAAATGAAGTTAAATGGTCATACCAAATTTAGACCCTTGGATCAACCTTTTCAAGATCAAAGCTGAGCCTTCCATTCCTTTTTTCTTTTACTTTTCTAATTTCATGACTAAATATCTTCTTCCAAATATTCCTTGGACACACACTTGGATGTCTATTATTAGACCTTAGGTTAGTGACCATGGTTAATTTTCTTAACTCAATTATGGTCAGTTTTTAACTCAACCTAGTTAATTTCTAACCTAGTCATGGTTAATTCTTTAAACTAACTAAAATCCTTTTCTTCTTTCTTTTTTATTTTATATTCACATTTGGGTATCATCTTCTCTAAAGCCCTAATTATATCTTCTTTTTTCTTATTGGGCCTTTAGAATCAGCTATTGAGTCTTACAGCAGTCTAAAAATCGGTGTCCAAGTTCGATTAAAGTTTAACAGCACAATGCGTACCTTTAGACTTTCTAAAATTTATAAATATTGTTTCCTCTACTTTCTGGCCATACCCTAAACATGGATCAGGGGCCCTCAAGCTTGATCCTTATAAATTTTGGTGTCAATGGGACATCTGGGTTTTTAGGTATAATTTTCACCGTTCTGTATTATGATTGTGCTATAAAATTTTCATTTATGACAATTTAGCCTCCGAAACTCCTTCAGGGTTTCTTAGCCCTTTATCTATTTCTATTTCTATAGTTGTTACAACTTCCTTTTTCTATTTTGCTCATGGCTACTGATCAGGCTAACCGGATCTTGCTTGGCCATCCGGACAACATGGCGTCATTGGACCAGTCTCATCAAACGGAGTTTAACCGTGGGTCACGGATTTATGAGATTCTTGCTTGATTTTTTGATATTTGTGCCTAAAGCCACGAATAGAGGCTGAAACTAGAGTTCGCTGAACTTTCTGGCAATTTATACATTTTGCTTGGCACATAACTTTTTTTTGCATTTTAGTCCCTAGTTCCTTCATACTTAACTTCGGAGACTCTTCAAGACCCCTTGTTTTTTTCATCTATTTTGGCCCTAATTTTAGGGCACCTTTGGCCTTGACTCATCATTATTTGTAGTCTAGAATATTATTTTAATTTTGTTGGACAGACCTCAATTTACTCTATTTGGGGAACTTCCTTTTGTATCCGGTGAATTTTGTATATTGACGAAGAAACAGTATGTTACGTTTCTCATGTTTTCTCACGTTTTCAGAGAACCGGATGTTACACTTCGCAATGTGAACTAATTATACCATTTACTCATTTGTCTCACACTAAATGAGATTTATGACTTTATACTTGGCCCTTAGCTAATGGTGATTATAGCTGGAGTGCATGCATGCACACCTCATCTAGCAACTTAACCCATTGGCCCAATAATCAAGGACATCAAGTTCAATCTCATAATCATTACCATTAAGTAAATATTCATCCTTGAGTTTTTGACCACAAGATTTTACCTAAAAAACAAACAAATGAGTATATGTTTGAAAACATAATATAGCAATCCTAAAACCATTTCATCTCAGAAGTGAAATAAATATTAGTCATTCATTTTTCACTTCAAGTAAACAAGGATCTAGTACAAGAATAGTTCAATTTCATTGCATAAAAGCATAATTCATCTTTTCACAATACAATTTCATCATTTCATAAGGATCACAACACCATCTCAAATAATTCAACTTTCTTAATTACTTGAAGTGTAAATCAAACATTTTCATAAATCAATATAAGAATGCATTAGAATTATATTTATGGATACTAGGTTCCTTGATATGAAGTCAAATGCACACTTGCACAGCCACCACCACTACTCTGAAGTTATGAATATACAATATATCAAAAAAATAAATTTATTATCATATATATACATTATAATATTTCTTATCTAATTAAATCCATCTTATTTTATCTACTTATCATAATGGTCAGCTCTCCACAAGTATCCAACAAGTCCAACAATTCATAGGGTCTACATTTTGTCTTCCACATTTCATACCAAAATAATGAATTAAACTTCTAAATTAACTTATTAAATATAAATATAAATATAAATAAGTATGAAATAATAAACTTATCCAAATTCCACTCTAAGAAAAGGTCAATTTCCTACTTAGGCATTTCATTAAACATTTATTGTGCAACTTTAAAGACTAATAACAATTAACACCTAATCAATATTCTAACAAACCCACTTGTATTACTAGAAGCTTAATTACACTTTTAATTAACCAATTTCAACCTCAATTGCCAAAATCCCTAAAATTTTCAATCGTCAAACCCTAAGATTCAATATAATTTATTTTTAATTCTAATTTATTCAAAATGAAGCTAAAAGGGAGTAGAACAAATTTTTCTTCATGTACCTTGGCTAGATCCTCAAACAAAAACCTGAAATGGAGCTTGCAAGTTGATGAAGAAGCTTGAAGCTCTCTTCCTTCTATAGAGCATTGGTTTCCAATGAGGGAGTGTGAGGGAGTGTTTTTGATTTTATGAATAGGGTATTTTTGTAACTCTCCTTACGTACCTAATTTTAGTGAAATATTTGTTTATTAATACTTCTTTTTTTTGGTAGCATAAATACTAATTTAATTTATTTCTAAATGTCAAAATCTTTTAAGTGGGTTTTCTACAATATACAATCATATTATGCACTGAGTATACCTATAGTAATGTCACAGATAGTAAATTATAATAGAAATTTTGTATTACTATTATATATTGTCTATATGTTCACAGAATTGGGCAACAAGGTGGGTATAAGTACATACCATATAAAACTAATAGGGTTCGATCGAAAACTATACAAAAAGGTAACCTCAAGTAACAAAAAAACTATTTGAGTTAGTCCCCTATTAAAAAAATAAAGAAACTAAAACTAAAACTATTGGCAAGTCATAGCTCCAGTTTATGGGAACAGAGGAAGGATCCCACCCATTGGAAATGGCAAAGTCTCGTACTCTCTTACTGCCATAAAGATAACTGGAACAACACAAATAGCTTTGTCACATGTCAGGATTCAGATGTTGTGAATCACAAACACCCATCCATGGAGTAGGAAGTGAATCTACTCTATATGAAACTTAAGAGTTACACTATAAATGGGTATCTAAGAAAAATGTAAACCACCATGGAGTGAGAAATAATTTTCTCAGTAACATAGACATGATTAATATAACCTACTAATCATGAAGAAAAGTCAAGCATACTGATTAATATACTACTCACATGAGTCAGTAAATAGAGAATAACATAAAATTTTAAAATATTCAACATGTTAATCAATTTTGGAATTTAAGCATATAAAAATCATCACATTCAGAAATCAAATACTACAAACATATAGATATGTACATAAAGAATGAAATGCAACAAACAATTAATTCAAACATTATTTTCTCCATGTTAACTTGATTATTAGGCCTTGGAGATTACCAAGTTTAATACCTAGATTATGTTGCACTACCACAACTTAGTAGGCTCATTCTTGCTTCCTTTATTGACCCCACTAAGTAAGGAAAGTCATATCAAAATATTACAATAAATATGTTATCCAAGCTATCATCTAATTAAGACATAATAAGTATATCTGGTAAAGAAATGCCTCACACAACTTTGTGCATCATCAAATAATTTCGATAGCATATTAGCATATTAAAGTCCAAAAAATTTTAGTTAAATAAATAATTAAAATTATATTTTTACTTTCTTAAATCTATATTTGTTTTAGGGGCCCATCGGTGTCTAGAATGGTCCATTAATCAAGGTTTAGAGTGAAGGTCTAGTATAGCCATAAAAAGGCTTGTTCAAGCACAAGGAAGCTACAAAAGCCCAATAGGTCTAAAAATATCCTAATAGCCCTCACTTGCCCTAATTAATCATTTTAAATATTTTAAGCATCTTTGTTAATTAAAATTGGACATCCAGCACTACCATAGCTATCTAATGTTAACTCTGGCACACACAGGGCTCATCCTCTGATTAAGGCAATTCTGCCATATCATAAATAGGCTAATTCTTTACCAAACAACCCACAGCAATATTAATCATGAAATCAAGCAACATGGAACATATTATCAGATCAAATATTCATTATGTGATCAAAAACCAACATAACATTCAAATAAACTCCAAAGATTAGGAAATAAATATCAACATAATCCAGACAATATATGGAGTGCATTAAACCATACAAATCATCCAAAATACCTCAGATAGCAGAAATAAAAACTCAGACAACATATGTTCAACACTTTTTACATATTAAGTTGACTTTTGATATAGTTATCTAAAAATTACTAAAAATTCAACATAAGCCTTATTTTTACTATAGATTAACTTAATTTAATTAGATTTTTAAAAACTCTTCCCTAGATGTTTCATATGGTTTAGGCTGACGCTATAGGTGTGTGTATGTGAGAGATTTCCACATTTTCTTATTACCAAATGGCCATTCTTGCATAATCAAGGTAGATATATAAAAATCCCAAATCAATTTCTAAGGATTCTTTGAATTATCTAAGCTTCCATTAAGTTAAAATTTCAAGAAAAACTTGCCATAAGTTCATAAAAATTGAAGTTATTTAACCAATCTTCCACCTTAAGTCTTCTTCTATCATTTTCTTACTTATTTTCTCTTCAACCACTTCTATGACTTCTTGAAAATCAAAGTTTCATAATTTAAGAAGAAGTCTCTGAAAATTAGAAATATTCTTGAAATAGATGAATCCTTTGCCATATGTATCAATTTTTCATCTTTTCCTAAAGATTTATAAAATCATTATGAACACCTCTTTCCCTTAGCCATGGCCAAAATTTAGAAGAGAAGAGAAGAGAAAATTTCATGGTGAAAAGTGGAAGAATACCAAGAAGAAGATAGATAACTATGTTACCTTGTTTTCCTTGGCCTTTCTTTTCCTTTTTTCTTCCTCCTTCTTCCTTCTTTCTTTCTTCTTCTCCTCCTCGCCTTGGTCATGCTCTCTCCCTTTCTTTCTTTCCTTGGCTGAGTGTGTGTGTGTGCTTTTGTAATGTCCGATTTTCATTAAATGACAGAAATGGGTGCGTTTTCAAAGCAAGTCCCCTGAAATGAATTAGTTAAGATACCAAAAAAATTTGAGTGGCATTCTAGACTTTTAAAAATGAAAATTTCAGGCTCCGCCAAAAAGAAAAATGGAGCTAGAATGAAGAAACGAAATTTGATGGAAAACTTACGAAATGTAATGGTATTTTCGTAATTTTGAGAAAATTTTGGAATTCACATAGGAGGTCCTTTTAAATGAAAATTTTGAGTTCTTCAGGGTTCTTAGAGGCCTTGAAAACCATGGGAAGCCCCAGGACAGTTGAAACCCTTCCGGGGGATATTTTTCAACGTCGATGTACTCAAACTGTGATAGATTCATTTGGGAAGGTTTTAGCTCTGATTTGAGTGATTCCAAAGGAATTTTACTAAATTGGGAACCTAAATTTTATAATAGAAAATACGGTTCTAAAAAAGGAGTTAAAACGAATTAGAAATGAAAATGTCAAAAATAAAGGGCAAAACGGGAATTTTTGAAAAGTTATTCTTCCTCCACCTATATATATAGGGTGCTCCACTCTCCCACTCACATAGCTTCATATTTTTCTGCCCTAAACCAGATAAGAAACCCTAGAAGAGTGGTGCACAAGAGGAAGAAGAAGAGGAGGAGAAATTAATGCTTGAAGGTATGAAATTTTGGTAGTTTTTTATGCTTTTTCCTTTCCAAACCTCTTCTCCTCCATTCTCCTTTATTTCCTATGATTATAATGAAGTTTATAAATCTGTTTTAAGGGAGAAATTAAGGAAAAAATTCAGATTTGAAGAGAGGAGGCCAAAGAAGACAAGATTCAATGAGAAAATAAGGAAAAATAAGGTAATTTCTTTTTCCATGGTTGTTACCCCCTTGCTCCGCTTCTCTCCACATTTTGTCCCACTCAAGAAGTCATAAGAGGGCTTGGCTTTTAGCCAGAACCAAGGGTGATTCTTAGAAAAAAGGGTGTGGAGATTAAAAATATGCAAAGAAAATTAACAAATAACTATGGAAATGCAAGATGCAAATTTTAGGGTTTCATATGTTCCTTGCAAAATCTGATTTGATACCTTGATTTTTATGCCTAAATGAGAGTTTAAATGAGCTCCTAAGATTCCTAGAAGTCTCCCCATGTTCTTCCTCTATCAAGAAAACAAACCAAAGTCCAAGAAGATCTATTTGCTCTTTAGTCTTGGCCTAGATGGGTTTGTGTACCTAGGGATAGTTTTAATTTGTTCCAAACCCATTTTTGAGTCCCATATGATGAGTGAAGATGAGGGGAGGCCTTGGAAAAAATTTAGAAACCATAGAAAGTGAGTTGGCTTTATATGTTCCATAATGTGACCTAAAGAAGCAACATGTAGTTAGGCTCTTCATTTTAATTGTGCGATAACTCCAAGAGGCTTAAAAGGAGTCAAGAATCATATTTGAAGGGAAAGAATGGAGCCTAGAATTTATTTGATGGGTGTTGCTTTATTAGGTACATTCTTGGAACCATAAAGTGGTTTATAGGTCAAGTTAGGATCTAAGCAAGATGTGTGGCCTTAAAATTAATTCTATGAACTTAATTGGCTTCCCTAAATTGTGTTTAGGCCAAGAGAAACCATTTTCGCACCTTTGTGTGTGTGAGGCCAAGGAAGAGAGCATTGATTCAAGGAGAAAAGTGTATAATTGCTTCCAAAGTATCTCATTCCTCCTTCTCTCATGCATGAATGTATGCTTGGCTTGTCTTTGAATGTGTGTATATGTGTTTTAATCCATGAGAAGGATTCTTGCATGATTTCACATGCCATGGTACCATGATATTTTGATGATCCATTATGTTTTTGAATGATGTTTGTTATGTGTTCTTGGGTTTGCTTGAGTGTGGTGAAGTAAAGAACCCTTAGCCATGGTGAGGATGAGCCAAGAACCTTTAGAATTGGTTGAGACAAAGTAAAGAGTCTCCTAAAAGTGAGGTTGACTCCTAAGAGTAAGGTTGAGTCCAAGAACCTCTTAAAGAATGGGTGAGGCAAGTCCAAAATCCATAAGTGAATGGGTGAGGCTAATCCACTTGCTTGGCAAGCCTTTGTATGCTATATATATGATTTGCAAATGTTGAAAATGTCTCTTGAATGATTGCACATCCTATGCTACTCATGCATGCATTTTTCAAGATTAGTTTTACATCTTTTATATGTGATTGAAAGGGAGATAAGCTATTGGGATTCTTTGAATCTTATTCCCTCCTTTCCAATGTTCTAACATGCTAGGTGGACCAAGAGAACAAGGAAATGGGAGCCAACCGCATGAGAGATGAGAGCTTGACATCAAAGTGCATAGATTTTGTTCTTTAAGACCACATAGATAGCAAATGATGTAATCTATGGTTGTATATGTCCTATGATGTTATGAATATATATAATTATGTTAATGTATCATGTATAAATGAGAGCTAAAGTTGTATGTATGGAAATGCTCATTTTGGACATATAATGGCATTTTTACATTATGGAAATGTTTGTATAAATGGAAGTAGAGTAGCCAAATTGAGATGCATGAAATTTGGGACCATTTGGGTAGTTCATGGAAGTCATAATCATGCTTTTAAACTTGCCCAAGAGGTGCCAAACCCTAAGGGAAGTCATTTGGACATGTTTGATCTCTAATATGGACCAAAATTTACCATATTAGAAACATATACCACTTTTTATCCAAATGAACTCTTCTTGATCTAAAACTTGGCATGTAATTAGAGCCTATTAAGAGCTTTTTGGGAAGCTAAAGAATAGAATTTTTAGAAGTCTATGGAATATTTGATGAATTTTCAAAGTAGATAAAAAAAATCTGATTTTGGTCAGTTACTATTTACACTGGTCCAAAATTGAATTCTATTACTCAGGAGCTAAATGTTGTCCAATTGTCACAATATTTTATATGGAAAAACTAAACATTCCTAGTGACTTGTGTCAACTAGAAGCACCCCATTTGGATGTCTAGAGAGGGAGGTATGAATTTTTAAAATTTTTGCCTAGTATTAGGCATTCAAATTGACCTCAGGTGCTGTTTGATTAATTTTCGATGCCTAGATGTGTCTGAACTGGTTTGGAGTTATTTTTTTCCCCTAGTTAACATTTGTAACTTTCCAGATTGGTATCATTTGTATGGATTGGATTTTTGTGGAATTAATTGAATATTTTTGAAATTTGTAGCAGAAAGTTGTGATAGTACCAATGGCCACCAGACCTCTGCACCTTTTCAAATGTCAAACATCTTCTGTGTTGTGTATCATGGATTAGACATATTTTTAACATAAATTAGACATGTGTAGCTTTCTAGAATGCAAAGAATGTATGATTTTGATTTTTTTAGAATTAGTTATGATTTTTCAAAGTTTGTGACAAAGAAAGGGAAAGTTTGGCCGAAGTAATATATATGGATTTCATGTACTCCCTTGCTTTGCACGAGCTCTAGGATAATTTTGGTGATGGAAATGAGTTGTATCTATGTAATTAAATTTGAGAATATGATACATGAGCTCACATGGTCCAAGTGACATCGAATGGAATTATCATACGCGACACAACGCTAAAATATTCACTTTTTAATATCATTTTTCCTTGTCTCTTCATAGAATTCATAGCATGAGACATGGAGATAGTATGAAATAAGTTAGAAATATATGGTGTTACAATTTTGGTGAAGTGTGTCTGTAACATCTAACTTTTTAATTAAACTAAAACTAATATGTTAATGAAAAAGGATCTTAAAGTAAAATGAGTTAAGGACAAATAAAGGTAGAATATTAATCAAAACACCAAGAAATAGGGTTATAAAATCATTTACAGAAAGAAAACAAAGTTAAAGTGGCTAAACAAAATAAAAGGGTACATCAGTAGCAAAATAGTAATTTTGAAAAAAATTTTAGAAACTTAAAGAAAAGAGTTTTAAATACCAAAATTAAACTCACTAAAATTTTCAGAAGTCATAAAAATTATAGGAACAATTAGAATTAGGTAAAACCTTATGGTATGTAAAGTGACACAGATAGTACTGTGATTGTAAGCAAAGCTAATTTTGACTATTTTAAGCTACCTTGATATAGTAGCACCAAGAGAGCTTGTTGAGCATGAAAGTGGACCTGATGAAGGATATGGTGCTAAGCTTCAAACCTAAGGATGTGATTTGCAAATTAAAGCCTAAGAGTTCAAGTTAAAGGTGCTTAAAGATTCATTGCAAGGCATAAAAGGCCCAATAACAAGAGTCAGGGCCAAAGCAATGAAAGAGGCCTTCAATTATTTGATTCATAGGCTTTATGATTTTAGAGCCCATTCATTTGAGTCAAGAGAGGGCCCAAGAAGATATAAAAGGTGTGATTATGATGACCATTTTATAAGAGAAGTGCTAAGGCCCAATGCAAGTCCAATTGCAAGAGATTAAGAATTGTGTGCCAACCATGTGACTTTAAATGAAGCATGTACATCCCATGTGTCTACTTAAAGGGGCTGATTAGTTTTAGGCTGGATTTTTTTAATAAATTTGGTTTTATTTATTTTATTATTTTTAGGACTTGGTCAAATATCTTTTCTTAGAGATTAAGTTGAAATTAGTTTCCTAGTCTTGTTCCTTGATTTTAAGCACTATTTAAAGAGATTTCTGATCAGATTTTGACTATGTAAATGGTGTCGATTTAAGGCTAAATAATTAATTATGAATTTTAGCATTTATTTTTAGGGTTTTAGACTTTTGGAAACTTTGCCTATAAAAGGCTTTCTATTATACTCTATATTTAGCTTATGAATGAATTTGAATATTATTCAATTTTCTATAAGGCTTTTATTTGTGTTCTTTGAGAGTTTACGTGACTTATTAAAGGATTAGTCATCTTTTATGGCATCATTGACTAGGGTTCTAAGAGATAAGTTCTTTTAAGATTTTACCTCTAGCCAATAATTCCTTTGTATACTTTAATTTTCGTGTGAGACGTAATCGATCTCAAGTGATCAACATGTGTGCCAAGGTCTTAGGACAAGTTTCCTAGAGGGTTTTGCATCATACCTAAACCCAAAAAAATAATATTTTTATGTGAAAGGACACTTAAAATTATGTAAGGAATGGCCAAATCCTAAAAAGGCTAAAAAATGGTCTGAACATAGTGAATTTGCAACTAGGGGCAAAATAGTCATTTTGAAAAATTATAAATAAGGCTTCTTGTATAAGCTATGCCTCACCATCTTCTACCACCTTCCATATTCAAATTTGAGAATCCATTAATGGCATCTTGAAGAAGGGAAAAGAGAGAGAGAATTCAAGCCTTGTTTACATAAGTAAACAACCTTGTTTCATCTCACACCAGTTAGGAAGATTAATATACTCTCAGAGGGTCTTTTCATGAAAAGTTGAAGTTTGGATCTAACCCAACACAAAAAGAAACTCTTTTTAAGAAATTGTTTGGAAGGACTCAATCTACACGAAGAGTACTCTGCATTAAGGTAAGTTTCTAGCTAAAACACTTGAAAAATTTTATATTTCTTAGCCCTTGATGGTTCAGCCGTGAGAGAGAAAGTGAGAAGGGGAGTCTTTCTTTATGTTTTCTTGATGAATTTAAGGGCTTTAGCATGTAAGGATTTTATATTTTAACATTTTTTTCCTTTGAATCCTTGAAAATAACAAGTTATACTATGTTATGTATGAATTTGGCCAAGGCTTGAAGAGAGGGTAAACCATGTTGTTTTCAACTCCTAATTAGTGTGTTTAGATATTTTATGATGCAAGGAATAAGAGTCTAAACCTAGAATTGAATGAATTCATGAAACTCCAATATTAGGGTTTTTAGTGTCCATATTTGGCCATGGGAGAATTAGCGCGAACCCATAAGGATTAGATCCTTCGAACCTATAGTCAATAATAAAGTATACGAACCCCAAGAAGGCTAAACAGAGATCTAGTGATCCACATAGAATCCTTGAGCATAGACAAACAAAGACCCTGAGTGTTGGAAGATGCCATAAGATTGATTAAGCCTTGATAAGTGTAACACGATATTCATCTAGCCTTTCCCCATCTCATTTCTAGTTACATTTCTTTGGCATAGTAAGAATCCAAAAAAAATAATGGATTATTTTGTGTTACATAGCACTTAAATTTTTCATTATGCATCCTGTAGGCTGTTTAAACTCACCCATATCATCCTCCAATTAAAATACATTCACACAACTCAAAACCATCACCAAATGTTCCATAAAACCAAGTTTGGGGCATACATACACAAAATCATCAAATGAGTCTCGGGTTGTTGTGCCAAATTTCTAGTGCAAATTTTTGAAAAATTATAACTAAATCTAGAAAAATTGAAATCAAGCACGCTATACCATTCTCGAAAGCTACGGATGTGGAATTTAGGCTAAAAATAAGTCTAGATCAAAATAGAAACGTTTAGCCACTGAAATCGATGGAATAGTACCAAAGGTATTGCTACATTATTGGTACTGACTCCAAATTTCATAGATTCATATCTCTTAGCTCATACCTTAAAATGAGGTGATTTTAGTGGCCATCGAATGCTTATTGTGTTTAGTTTATGCCTATAAAATTTTATGGCATTGGATAATATTTGACCTTCAAATGACACAAGAAAAGAAATTGACCATATGAACAGTAATTACACTAGTTCAGCAGCTTTTTGACAACTTTGAAAATTCATAATTAATTCTTTAGAGCTCCAAATAACCTGGTTATTTTCTTTCCAAAAAGCTCTAGATGAGCCCTATATGCATGCCAAATTTCATAGGAAAATTCATCCATTTGATTAGTTTGTGACATAAGGTTGCAAAATGGCATTTTTATGCCTCTTTAAGGGTCAAGAATGGTTCATTTTGAATTCTAGCTTTTCCAATACCACTTGAGCATGTGGAAAATCATCAAAATAGACCTCTAAATATGTCTAAAAATTCTAAATATCCATACATTACAAAATCACTCTCCTACTTGTTGCTATACGCAAAGATCTTACATGCTCATCTTTGCCATTCAATGTCAAAAACAATTTAATATTATTCATATGCTTTGAAGTCTCATACATATATCATATATCTACATATTTACATATGTTCAAGAGGTTATATATCATATACATCATGGGAATACATCGTTTGATAATGTTATTACAAAATGAACAAATAGCAACTCTTTTGTCAATCCTTTTGCTTTCAAGTGTGATGGCTCTCATTTCGTGGTTCACTTAGTCCACTTAGACATGTTAGGGCAATGGAGAGAGAAGAGTGAGATTCTAGGAATCCTAATAGCTCTTCACCCTTTCAAACATACATGATGGATACAATTTCAAGTTTCAAAATGCATGCATGACCATCTTGAAATTCATACACATACATGGAACGATTTTCACATCTAAGAAGACATATTCTTCATGCATAGGCTTGCCAAGACAATAGTTTAGCCTCACCCATTTTTCTTAGGACTTTTGGCTTTGTCTCACCCACTGTTAGGGACTTTTGGCTCATCTTCACCCTTGTTAAGGGACTTTTGGCCTCACCAAACTTGTGCAAGCCAAAACATATTCATAAAACATATTTCAAGAACATATACAAAGTATCATGGTACCATGGCAAGTAAACATTAGCTAGAAACATTTGTCAAAGCATAAGCATACATACACACATTTAAAGACAAGAAAATACCTAAAGATGCATGAGGGAAAGAGTAACACCATAAATTCTAGCTCATTCCATGCTATCTTTATGCTTTTTATTAGGTATTGTTTGGTTAGAGGGTTTTGGAAGGGAGGGGAGGGGAACTCTTCCCCTTGTTTGGTATGAAAAAATTGGAGGGGACGGGAGGCAAAATATTGCCTCCCCTCCCCTCCAAACCCTCCCCTCCAAAAGTGGAGGTTTTTGGAAGGGAGAGAAATTTTTTGGTTTTGTTTGACCAAATTGCCCTTACTTTGCTTTTACTTCAAATATAATATAGATCTTATTTTTTTAATAGGGTTAAAATATTTTTGAATAAAAATAAAAAAAATATTTTTTATAATAGAAAGTAGGAAAAATCTTTTTTTTAATAAAAATATCTTAAAAATAAAAAAAAATTAATTCTAATATCATAAGGGTATAATTGTCCATTAATCTCTCCCCTCCCCTCCTCAACCAAGCAACATATCATTAAAACCCCTCCCTTCCCCTCCCTCTATTAAAATCCCTCTCCTCCCCTCCCCTCCATTGAACCAAACACTCCCTTAGACATCTCATGGAAGAATCAAAGAAATAGCATAAGAATAATGAATATTTTCGCATTGTGTCATGTATAAAAATTTCATTCGGTGCCATGTGGACCGTATGAACTCACACTATACATTCTTATATTTAATTACATGGATACAACTCATTTGGATCATAAAATGTGGCCAACAACTCATGGAACTCAAAGGAAAACTCAAAATAAGCATATTAAATTTCGGCCAGATTTGGCCCCTTTTCTAACAGAAATTTGGAAATTCATAACTAATTCTAGAAAAATTAAAATCATACATTCTTGGCTATTCTGGAAAGCTACAGATGTCTACTTCACATAAAAAATATTTTTAGACCATAACATCCACCACAGATGACGTTTGACATCCAAAAAGATCTAGAGGTCAAACTGCCTTTTGATACTGTTACTGACTTCCACAGAAAACTTTGAAAATGTCCAATTAATTCTACAAAAATATAATCCATGAAAATGATACCAATCAGGAAAGCTATGAATGTTAAATAGAGAGGCAAAATATTTCTAGACCAGCTCAGGCAGCCCAGACCACGAAATTCAATGGAACAGTAACTGAGGTCGGACAAAACTCCTGATACTAGACAGAATGTTCAAAAATTCATATCTCCCTCTCTAGACATCCAAATGAGGTGCTTCTAACATAAGTCACTATGAATATCTAGTTTCTATGTATAAAATTTCATGGCAATTGGACTCCATTTGAGGCCTATGTGACAGATTTCATTTTCGGACCAAATGAATAGTGAGCAGACTAAAACTAGAAAAAATGTCAACTTTGAAAATTCATCAAATATTCTGTAAACCTCAAAAAATTATGATCTTTAGCTTCCTAAAAAATTCTCAATGAGATCTAATTGCATACCAAATCTCAAATCAAGAAGAGCTCATTTGGCTAAAAAGTAATATAGGGTTCTATTATGGTTATTTTTGGCTCCATCTAGGGTACCAAAGTGACCAAATGGTTTTTCCTTGGCCTTGACACCTTTTGGGCAAGTCTAAAAGCACATTTAGGACTTATGTGAGCTGCCCAAATAGTCCCAAACCTCATGCATCTCATTTTGGCCTTTCCATCCACACTTATGCATATTTCCATAAAGCCATTCATGAAGCTATAATGCCATAACATACTCAATTTACATTCCATTATTCACATAACATATTCTTTCATTTCTACATCATATATTATCATAATTATACATGTCTCAAAGGTCATAGACCATTTACAACAATAATATACATCATGAAGCATCATTATGGTTCCAAAAAAGCAAAAGCTAGGCATATGGTTGTCAATATTCTTTTTTCAATGTTGTTGGCTCCCATTGCTATGTCCACTTAGTCCACTTAGCATATTAGATCATTGGTGTAACACCATCATTTTTAACTTATACCCATCATCCCACACACACATGCTTATGTGAGGTATAGTAAGGATAAAGTGAGAATTTCCATTTGATTCATACACCTTCTTGCATTGTGTCATGGTTAAAAATTCATCGCGGTGTCATATGGACCGTGTGAGCTCATGCTATGCATCCTCATATTTAATTGCAACATTACAACTCATTTCAATCCCAAAAACATGCTTTAAACCCATGGAAACTAAAAATAGATATGGGATATGTATATTCATTTTCGGCCAGACTTGGCCTTATTTCTGGGCAAAGTTTGAAAAATCACAACTAAATCTAGAAAAATCAAAAACATGTGATCTCAGTCATTCTAGAAAGCTTGGGATATATAATTCATGCTAAAAATATGTACAAGTCATAACATCCCACACATAGGATGTTTGACATGCGAATTGGTCTAGAGGTTGGACTGGTCCTGATGCTGTCACAGTTTACTGATATGAACTTCAAAAATGTCCAATTAATTCTACAAAAATCCAATGTGTGTAAATGATACCAATATGGAAAGATGTGGATGTTGTGACAACCCTACCTTCTGCTCAATGTATTTGTGGTTAAATACAAGATTATTAATTAATGATCAAGGTTTGAGGTCGTTATATTTACCACATTACGAAAATATGAGGAAATTTGAACCTTGATGTTAGGGTCATCACTGTACCACCACAACAAAACAAAATTTACATAAAAGAAATTCTACTACCATAAGGGGTTTATGATTCAACTGTCCATCAGTTTCAATACCCAATAACCACCCACAAGTGTTCCTATATCATCTCTCATCATTATTGTTGAAGAAATTAGAGTTTCTAGGCTAAAAGGAGTAGGTTGGGGACTTGCGCCGTGGCCTATACCTTCCCCGCCACGGCCAAGTTACTTTTTAGAATCATTAGACAAATTTCACAAATCTCACCGCGGCAAGTTGGACCTTCGCTGCAGCCAACCTATGTGGCGCCGCGGCTGAAATGCCTCCTGGAACTACTATTCTCAACTCCCACGATTCTCGCCTCAGCGCAATATATTTGTGCTGTGGCGAGTTTTGCTTCTGTCCAACCCTTATTTTTATTTCCTCGACTTGCGCCGTAGCAGGACATAATGCGCTGCAGCGAGTTTTGGTTCTGTTACCCTCTTGGGAGATTTTTTTCACTCTGCGCCACGGTGAGATTTCTCAAGCCGCGGTGCTCCTCGTCACTGTCACTCCCTAGGCCAATTTTCTTCCCTTGCACTGCGGTGGGATTGGTTATGCCATGGTGCCCTTCGGCTCTGTCTCTCGTTTAACCGTGGCGAAGCCCTCTTAGCCACGGCGAGACTCCCTCTTGTGACTACATTACCCAAATTTCACCTCCATACACTCCAATTCTCATCTTAGAAACACTCCAGGTCCACCAACCCTTATCTTATGTGAATCTAATGGTGTTTATCTACCCTATTTACCCATCAATCCATCCATTACTATTGCAAAACTTAAATACTACTTCCTACTTGCCCAACTTGCTCATATCAGCAAATTCATGAGTATATGACAGCAAGAATACATGCATTAGCAGCAATTTACATCCTATGCACATTCCATAGAGTTTCCATTCAACAATAGCTTATGTCCACATCCAATGTACATCATTCGATTACATCTCTTAACAATAAAACAGTGATAAAATGGCTATTTTACAAATAATTTGCCGATTCCCCTAGCTTCAAGCTTGGTGGCTCTCATGTCTTTGTTCACTTGGTCCTCCTAGCATGTTAGGATAGTGGAAAAGAGGGGATGAGATTCAAAGAATCCCAATAGCTCATCTCTCATTCAATCATATATAATATGTGCCAAGCAAACTTTTCAAATGCATGTATGAAAAAGTGAAAGTCATGGACTTTGGCATGTGAATCAATCATACAAGACATTCAAGGGTTCACCAAGTGTTTGGATTGGCCTCACACTTCTCCTCATAGGTATTAGACTTGCCTCACCCACTCTTGAGCACTTTGGACTCAACCATACTCTTGGGAGTCCATATTACTTTTGGGAGACTCTTTGCTTTATCTCAATCAAGCTCGAGGGTTCTTGGCTCATCCTCACCCAAGGAAAGAGTTCTTGGCTTTTCTACACTCAAGCAAACTCATACAAACATCATAGATTCATTTAACACATAACATAGCATCAAGGATTATGACATGTAAAGGCATGCTGGCATACTTTTCATAGCTTGAAAATACATATACACACATTCTAGAACAAGCTAAACACACATTCATGCATGAGAGAAAGGGAGAGAGAGGTACCTTATAGGCTAACACAAGCCTTCCCTTTCAATTTGTCTTCTCCCTTCTTGATTTCACAATCACCACTAACTGGGAGTGCTTCTCTTGAGCCTAGACACACAAGAGCATGGGATTACTCTCTCATAACTCAACACTTATTCACAAAGCTAGGGTTTTCTTTATAGCAAACCCTACCAAACATATAAGAAACTAGGGGTTCTTTCTCTCTCTAAAAGTTCACTAACTATCCTTCCTCTCTCAAGCTCTCAAGAAAGGAAAACAAAGAAGAGGAAGTGAAGATACATGAGTTTCTTACTTATTCTTGACTAGAACAGAGCTTCCTTACTCAATAACCCATGGGAAGGAAGCTTAGAAGGAGAAGAATAAAGTCAAGAAGAAGAAGCATGAAGAGCTTTGAAGGTTCTTGCCTTTCTTCCTTAGCTTCCCTTCTTTCTCTTTTAGTGTCTCCTAGTTTCCCTCTGTCTCTCTAGCCTTTTTTCTATGCTTGGATGAAGCTTAGGTTGGTTAAAGGAGAAAGGAGGAGTTTGGATGCTTTAAAAAGTCAAATTCTCTTTTTTCACGCCTTTTTGGACTAACCCTCGCTATAGCAAGGTATAACCCTCGCTACGGCGAGCACGTATCAGTCCCAGACCCTTGCCTTCACTACGATACGCACTACGGTGAGCAGCTCCCTGATTTTTGTATGGGATGCCCGCACTCGCTATAGCTAGAAGCATTCTCGCTATAGCTAGAAGGGACTCTCGCTATAGCTAGACCATTTCTCGCTATAGCGAACAGGTACATTCGTTATAGCTAGTAGATTTAGAAAATTTTCAGCCCTTCGAAAATTTTTCAGCTTTTTTTTTTTTCTGGTTGTTACATTCCACCCTCCTTAAAAGAAATTTTGTCCTCAAAATTCAAATAACATACCTCATAGGAAGAGTTTTGGATATTTCTTCCTCATATCATCTTCTAATTCCCAGGTGGCTTCCTCGAGAGATAATCCCTTCCAAACCACTTTCACCAGCGGTATCGTCTTACTCCATAACTGCTTGAGTCTAACATCCACAACCTGATCTAGTGATACTATATATGATAGATCATCATGTAACTGTACATTCTCATATTCTATGATATGTGAGGGGTCGGGCTGGTACTTTTTCAATTAGGAAACATGGAAGACGTTATGGACTTGGCTTATGTTCAGAGGAAGAGCTAGTCTATATGCCACAGGTCCTACTTTATCAAGAATCTGGAAATGACCCATGTACTTTGGACTGAGCTTTTTACTCTTAATAGACCAACCTATCCCTATGAATGGAGACACCCTAATGAAGACATAGTCTCCAATATCAAACTCTAATGATCGCCTACATTTATCTGCATAACTTTTCTGTCTACTCTGGGCCGTCAGAAGTTTCTTTCTGATGGTTTCGATCTATCTAGAGGTCTGGTCCACTAATTTTGAGCCTATGAGGCTCCGCTCTCCTAGCTCAACCCAACATATTGGGGACCTACACTTCCTCCCATACAATGCCTTATACGATGCCGTCTATATACTGGCATGATAACTGTTATTATAGGCAAACTTTGCTAGAGGCAAGTATGTATCCCAGTTTCCTTTCATTTCTAGCACACATGCCCTCAAAATGTCCTCTAGGATTTGGATGGTTCTCTTTGTTTGCCCATCCATCTGAGGGTGGTAGGCCATGCTAAATCTAAGTCGGGTGCCTAGAGCATCCTATAATGATCTCTAAAAATTTAATGTGAATTTGGGATCTCTATCTGATACTATGCTTTTAGACATACCATGTAGTCTAACTATCTCCCTGATGTACAACTGAGCTAACTTATCTAGGCTATAAGTTGCTTTCATAGGTAGAAAATGTGCTGACTTTGTTAACCTATCCACTATTACCCATATTGCATCATAGCCCGATGATGTCCTGGGTAAACCCATGACAAAATCCATAGCTATGATATCCTATTTCCACTCCAAGATATCTAGGGGCTGAAGTAACCTAGCTAGTTTCTGATGTTCTATTTTTACTCTCTGGCATACTAAACATTGGGAGACATACTCTGCTATGTCTGTTTTCATCCTGGGCCACTAAAACATTCTCTTCAAATCCTGGTACATTTTATTACTACCGGGATGGATGGTGTACTTACTTTTATGGGCCTCATCTAAAATTTTCTCTTTGATCTCAGTGTTCTTAGGCACATACAGCCTATCCCTATATCTTATTATGTCATCCTCAGACAGATTGAACTCCTGGACATTACCCTGGGTTATCTGGGCTTTAATCTTACTTATATGGTCGTCTGTCTGTTGGGCCTCTCTTATCTGATCCTTCAGGTCATTTTCTATTTGGGTCTCACTCATTAATAATTTTCCTGAACACACCTCACAGGAAAGACTCATGTCTCTGAATCTCTTGATTAATTCCTACTCTCAGATCATTATACAGGGCATGTGTATGGATTTTCTACTTAAGGCATCAGCTACTACATTAGCCTTACTGGGATAGTATTTCAATGTGAACTCATAATCTTTCAGAAATTTTAACCATCTTCATTGCCTCATATTTATCCCTTTTGTTTAAATAAATATTTAAGACTCTTGTGGTCGCTATAAATTTCTATTGCTGCCCCATATAAGTAGTGTCTCCATATTTTCAGAGTAAATATGACTGCGGCTAACTCTAAGTCGTGTGTGGGGTAGTTTTTCTTATGAGATTTCAACTATCTAGAAGCATAAGCTACCACTTGGCCTTTCTGCATAAGCATACATCCTAACCCTTTCTTAGAGGCATCACTGTACACTACAAAAGTTTCTTTAGGGTCAGGGAGTACTAGAACTGAGGCCGTGGTCAACTTGTGCTTTAACTCTTGAAAACTACTCTTGCATTTCTCATTCCACACAAACAACATAATCTTTCTAGTAAGCCGGGTCAATGGCATCACTATGTGAGAAAAGCCTTGAATGAACCTCCTATAATACCCTGCTAAAGAAAGCTCCTGATCTCTGTCACTGTTCTAGGTCTCTCTCACTATAATACTGCCTCTACCTTATGGGGATCTACTGCGACTCCTGCCTGGGAGATCACATGACCGAGAAACTGAACCTCAGTGAGCCAAAAATCACATTTACTAAGTTTAGCATACAACTGTTTCTCTCTCAAGGTCTTTAGGGCTAATCTCAGGTGTTACTCATGTTCCTCTCTACTTTTCGAGTAGATGAGGATGTCATCTATGAAGACTACTATGAACTTGTCTAAATATGGCCTGAAAACTCTATTCATGTAATCTATAAAAACTGCAGGTGCATTCGTCAATCCGAAAGGCATGACTAAGAATTCATAGTGCCCGTATCTAGTTTTAAAGGCTGTCTTGGGAATATCTTCCGCCTTTATCCTAAGCTGATGATATCTCGACCTAAGGTCTATCTTAGAAAATACTAACGCTCCTACTAACTGATCTAGGAGGTCATCTATGCGAGGGAGAGGGTACTTATTCTTAATGGTGATTTTATTGAGTTCTTGGTAATCTATACATAGCTTAAAGCTTCCGTCCTTCTTCTTTACAAATAGGACTGGAGCTCCCCACAGTGAGACACTGGGTCTAATAAAACCATTCTCTAAAAGCTCCTCTATTTGTTTCTTAAGCTTAGCTAGCTCGGTGGGAGCTATTCTATTAGGAGCCTTAGACACTGGACCTGCCCCAGGTACAATGGCTATAGGAAACTCAACCTCTCTCTCTGGGGGCAATCCACTAATCTCCTTGGGAAACACCTCTGGGAACTCTCTCACTATAAGAGTCTCATCTATAGCCTCTTCTACCTCAGCCTGGACTGAAAAGAAAACCAAATACCCTTGACAACTATGCCCTATAGATCTTTCAGCCTCGGAGGTGGTCATGACAGATAATTCAGCCCTAGTACTAGGCACAATCCCACACTTAGGTAAAGTAATACACCTGTGGCTACAATCTAGTGTGGCATTATTTGCAGACATCTAGTTCATACTAATGATCACATTAATATTAATGAGAGACATACAAATCAAATCAAGGGTGTTCAGGCAATGATTAAATTGGATCACACAATTCAAGCAAGCATGGGAAGTGATGGCTTGATTTCCTGTGGGGGTAGATACATGTAACTCATATGGCAATATATGCATACTCAGACCCAACCTTCTAACACAGTCATATGATATGAAAGAGTGGCTAACAGCTGAATCAAATAATGCCGTTATAGAAAAATCATTTATCTTAATAGTACCTTGGATCAGACTTGGGGACTGGCTAGCCTCCTGCTGTGATAGGGCAAAGACTCTACTCTGGGTCTGTAATCTAGAAGGAGGAGCCATCTCCCTCGGCTATGTGATTTGTCGAGGGACCTGTGGAGAAGCCTGGGTGTAATCTCTGGCTATATGCCCCGGCCTGCCACATCTAAAACACACATTCTGCCCCACATAGTACGGTCTGGTACCATGATTCCTGCCACACTGGGACACATGATCGATGGAACACTGTCTTTACTGGATTGAGTCCTCCTTTTCTTGCTCCTCTGGTTCCACTGGCTCTTTCTGCCTCTACAACTCATCACTGCAGGCTGGGAACCATCTCTAAGTCTCTTGGGCTCAGGTAGGGGAAGAGGTGGTCTGGCGTTGGAGGTAGGCTGCATCATCCTGAGATTCGCTTCTGTTACTCTGCATACCTCTACAAAGGTGTTGAAGTGCCTGATTCTTGTGGCACTACCCTGTTTGGGATCTCAGGGAGCAAGCCCTTCTCTAACCTATCTGCCCTCCATCTCTTATCATCATGTCTCTACAAGTATGAGGAATATCTGGAAAGCTCAATAACTTCGCTACGTACTGGTCCACAGACATCCCCGGAATTTGTCTGAACAGGATCAATTTTGACTCCTTCTCATATTTGATGGAATCGGGGAAATACTTCTCATGGAATGCCTCGAGGAATGCCGTCCAGGTGATCGGGGCATTCCTCGCTCTCAGAATAGGCTCAGTGCCCTTCCACCAGTAAATTGCTTCTTTCTATAACTGAAATGCAACCATCTTGGCTTTTTTCTCAGACGTGCACTCCATCACCTCGAAGATCTGCTCTAGCTCTATAATATAGGCCTTAGCTTTATTTGTGTTCATTTCACCATCAAAGGCGGGAGGCCCAAATTTCCTGAACTGGGTGATCACTTTTCGGGTCGAGGTTTGCTGCTGAGCAGGAGGCATCTGAGCTGGTGGAATCGGGACAACAGCCTGCATGTGTGGCTGTGCATCTGTAGGAGTTGCCCCTGAGTGCTCGGGACAATCTGAGTGTAGAGGTGGCTGAGGAGGAGGCGGTGTAGGGCCCTGGCTATCTCTCTTAGTAAGCCGTTTCTATAACTGCATAATAACGGCCTGCTGCTGATCCAGGCAAGCCACAATAGACTGTAAGGCTCCAGTAATTGGATCACTAGGCCTGGCTTCATCAGCCTGAGCCGTTCTAGGGGGCCTACCTCTTCCTCGACCTCTACCTCTACCTTGGCGTGTGTCTACCATCTTTCTGAAACATATAAACATGCTTTAGTACATAATAAGGACACACGCCACTGCTAAGCGATCAATCATCCATAACAAGCTCATATACATCTTGGCAACTCACAAACACAAGCCATAACCCACAATGAGAGCCTGAACCTTTGCTCTGATACCAATAAATGTAACACCATCATTTATAACTTATACCATCATCCCACACACACATGCTCATGTGAGGTATAGTAAGGATAAAGTGAGAATTTCCATTTGATTCATATAACTTCTTGCATTATGTCATGGTTAAAAACTCATCGTGATGTCACATGGACTGTGTGAGCTCATGCTATACATCCTCATATTTAATTTCACCATTAAAACTCATTTCAATCCCAAAAACATGCTTTATACCCATGGAAACTAAAAACAGATATGGGACATGTATATTCATTTTCGGCCAGACTTGGCCTCATTTCTGGGCAAAGTTTGGAAAATCACAACTAAATCTAGAAAAATTGAAAACATGTGATCTCACTCATTCTGGAAATCTTGGGATGTATAATTCATGCTAAAAATATGTATAAGTCATAACATCCCACACATAGGACGTTTGACACACGAATTGGTCTGGAGGTCGAACTGGTTCTGATGTTGTCACAGTTTACTAATATAAACTTCAAAAATGCCCAACTAATTCCAAAAAAATCCAATGTGTGCAAATGATACCAATACAGAAATATATGGATGTTAAATAGAGAGAAAAAATATCTCTAGATCAGTTCATCAAGCCAAGCTCTCAAAAATCGATGGAACAGTACTTCTGGTCAGGCAAGATGACTGATACTGGGCAGAAACTTTGAAAATTAATATCTTCCTCTCTAGACCTCCAAATGATGTTCTTCTAGTTGCTATAGGTCACTATGAATGTCTAGTTTCTTCCTATAATATTTTGTAGCCATTGGACCACTTTTGCCCCTCAGATGACACAATTACACAACTGACCAAATGAACAGTGTTGGTGCAAATCCGAAATTTTGATACCAACTTTGAAAAATCATAGAAAATTCCACAAACCTCAAAATGACCTGATATTTTGCTTCTTAAAAAGATCTAGGCAAGATCTAGTCACATGACAAATTTCAAGGCAAGAAGAGGTCATTTGGTCAGACTTTGACATGAAGGGGCAAAGTGCCAATTTCTTTTGTTAAAAGAGGCTCCAAGGGTTCAAATTTGCTTTTTTTACTCCTATGGCTCTATGAGCACATGGAAAAGCATCAACATAAGCTATTAAACATAGCTCAAATGTCTAATAACCCAAATTTGCAAAACTCATTCTCCCACACCAACACATACACCATGTACATAATGCCAAGATCTTACTATTTATACCGAAAACTTGCTACATCATGCACTATAGTTCTAATTCTCATACATATACGTTAAGTACATCCATTTACAAGTATTCATAAGTGCACACCCAATGTACATCATTCAATTACATCTCTTAATAACAAAACGGTGACAAAATGGCTATTTTACAAATCCTTTGTCGATTCCCCTAGCTTCAAGCTTGGTGGCTCCCATGTCTTTGTTCACTTGGTCCACTTAGCATGTTAGGATAGTGGAGAGGAGGAGATGAGATTCAAAGAATCCCAATAGCTCATCTCTCATTCAATTATACATAATATATGCCAAGCAAACTTTTCAAATGCATGTATGAAAAAGTGAAAGTCATGGACACTTTAAAAACAATTTTGGCATGTGAATCAATCATACAAGACATTCAAGGGTTCACCAAGTGTTTGGATTGGCCTAACACTTCTCCTTATGGGTATTGGGCTTGCCTCACCCACTCTTGAGCACTTTGGACCCAACCATACTCTTGGGAGTCCATATTACTTTTGGGAGACTCTTTGCTTTATCTCCACCAAGCTTGAGGGTTCTTGGCTCATCCTCACCCAAGGAAAGAGTTCTTGGCCTTTCTATACTCAAGCAAACTCATACAAACATCATAAATTTATTTAATACATAACATAGCATCAAGGATCATGACATGTAAAGGCATGCTAGCATACTTTTCATAGCTTGAAAATACACATACACACATTCTAGAACAAGCTAAACACACATTCATGCATGAGAGAAAGGGGGAAAAAGCTACCATATAGGCTAACACAAGCCTTCCCTTTCAATTTGTCTTCTCCTTTCTTGATTTCACAATCACCACTAGATGGGAGTGCTTCTCTTGAGCCTAGACACACAAGAGCATGGGATTACTCTCTCACAACTCAACACTTATTCATAAAGCTAAGGGTTTATTTATAGCAAACCCTATCAAGCATATAAGAAACTAGGGGTTCTTTTTCTCTCTAAAAGTTCACTAACTATCCTTCCTCTCTCAAGCTCTCAAGAAAGGAAAATAAAGAAGAAGTGAAGATACATGAGTTTCTTACTCATTCTTAACTAGAACAGAGCTTCCTTACTCAACAACCCATGGGAAGGAAGCTTAGAAGGAGAAGAATAAAATCAAGAAGAAACAGCATGAAGAGCTTTGAAGGTTCTTACCTTTCTTCCTTAGCTTCCCTTCTTTCTCTCTTAGTGTCTCCTAGTTTCCCTCTCTCTCTCTAGCCTTTTTTCTGTGCTTGGACGAAGCTTAGGTCGGTTAAAGGAGAAAGGAGGAGTTTGGATGCTTTAAAAAGTCAAATTCTCTTTTTTCACGCTTTTTTGGACTAACCCTCGCTATAGCAAGGCATAACCCTCGCTACGGCGAGCACGTATCTGTCTCAGACCCTTACCTTCACTACGGCATGCGCTACGGTGAGCAGCTCCCTGGTTTTTATATGGGATGCCCGTACTCGCTATAGCTAGAAGGCACTCTCATTATAGCTAGACCATTTCTTGCTATAGCGAATAGGTACATTCGCTATAGCTAGGCCATTTCTTGCTATAGCTAGCAGACTTGGAAAATTTTCAACCCTTCGAAAAATTTTTAGCTTTTTTTTTCTAGTTCTTACAATTGGAGAGGAGGGGATGAGATTCAAAAAATTCCAATAACTTATCTCCCATTCAATCGTATATAACATATGCAAAGCAATCCTTAAAAATGCATGCATGAAGAAAATGGAAGTTATAAACATTCTAGAAGCAAGCTTAGCATGTAAACAAAGTCATATAAAACATTCAAGAGCTCACCAAGTGTTTAGATTGGCCTCACACTTTTCCTCATGGATTTTGGACTTGCCTTACCCTTTCTTTGGGAGCTTTGGACTCAACCATACTCTTGGGAGCCCACTTTGCTTTTGGGAGACTCTTTGCTATGTCTTAACCAATCTCAAGGGTTCTTGGCTCATCTTCACCATGGTTAAGAGTTCTTGGCCTTTCCACACTCAAGAAAACTCAAACAAACATTATACATTCATTTGAGAACATAATATGTCATCATGAAGTTATGGCATATAGAATCATGCTAGCATACTTCCATGGCTTGAAAATACATATACACACATTCTAAAACAAGATAAACACATATCCATGCATGAGAGAAGGTGTAGAGAGCTACCTTATACACAATCACACACTTTTTCCTTGGATTTTAAGCCTCCTCTTTCGGCCACACACCCACAAATTGGTGGAGATGGTTTTTCTTAGCCTAGATACAATTTATGGAAGCCAATTAGGTTCATGAAACAAACTCTAAGGCCACATAACTTGTTTAAATACTAGATTGCTCTATAAACCCCATTATGGTCCATAATTACACCTAATAAAGCAATACCCCTCAAATAATTTCAAGGCTTCATTCTTTCCTTTCAAATATGATTCTTGACTCCTTTTAAGCCTCTTGGAGTCATTATACAATTAAAACAAAGGGCCTAATATCATGTTGCTTCTTTAGGTCATAATATGGAACCTAAGGCACCAATTCACTTTCTATGAATTCTAAATTTTTTCCAAGGCCTCCCCTCATATTCATTCATCAAATATGACTCAAGAATGGCCTTAGAAAAATTTAAAACTCTCCCTAGCTATGAGAACTTGCTTTGGTCGAGACTATGAGCTTCCTTGGCCTCCATGGAAATTTCTTTATTTTCTTGAAGGAGGAAGCTTGTGGGGAGCATCTTAGGGGTCTCAAAAACTCATTTAGACTCTTAATTAAACCTAGGAATCATCACACAAGATCAGAATTTAGAAGGTGCACACAAAACCCTTGAATTTGCATCTTGAAATCTAATGGTTATTTTGTTGTTTTCTTTGCATATTCTTGTTCTTCTCCATCAAATACCTAAGATTCATGCTTGGTTGGGCTTAAAAATCAGATCCTCCTAGGGTTCCTATGGTTAGGTGAAATGGAGAATAAGGGTGGGTAGAAAGCATCAACCATAGGATGAAATTTTACCTAGTTTCCTTGCTTATTTTGGCTTGAATCTTGCTTTCTCCAAGCTCCTCTCTTCAAATCCGAACTTTCCCTTGAATTTATCCCTTGAATCAGATTTATAAACTCCATTTCAATCAAAGGAAACAAAGGAGAAGGGAGGAGAGGAGGTGTGGATGAAGAAAAGCATGAAAAACAACCATGAAAACATACCTTTAGCTTAGAATTTCTTCTCCTTCTCTTCTTCCCTTGGTGTGCCCAAAACCCTAGCTCTCTCCTCTAAAATTATGCAAAATTTTCTAATTCCAAATGGGGAGGAAAGTGGGGCGCCACCTATATATAGGTGTAGGAAAGTGACTTTTTCAAAATTCTAATTTTACCCTTCGTACTTTGCATTTTCATTTCTCCTTCGTTTTAGGTCCTTTTTGAGAACTGACTTTTTTATTATAAAATTTAGGTTCCCAATTAAATAAAATGCCTTTGGAATCACTCAAATCGAAGCTAAAACCTTCCTGAATGAATCCATTAAAGTTCGGGCACACCGACGCTAAAAAATGTCCACTGGAGGGGATTTAACTATCTCGAGGCTTCCCACAGTTTTCAGGACCTCTAAGAACCCTGAAGAACTCAAAAATTTCATTTAAAAAGCCCTCCTGTGTGAATTCCAAAATTACAAAAATGCCATTACATTTCATAAGGTTTCTGTACAAATTTGTTTCTTCATTCTAGCTCCATTTTTCCTTCTGTCTGAGGCTAAGATTCTCATTTTTAGGGGTCTAGAATGTTACTCAAATTTTTTTGGACCTTAACTAATTCATTTCAAGGGACTCGCTTTGAAAACGCACACACACTTTATCCTTTGGAATTCCTTCCTCTCCCTCGGCTAAACACCTACAAAGAGGTGGAGCTTGATTCCTTTGGCCTAAACACATCAAATGGGATCTAATTACACTCTTGAAACAATCTCTAATGCCACACACACTCTAAAAAAACTTTGCAGTTATATGGTCCAATTATGGTTCCATAAAGCACCTAATGAAGCAACACCAAGAATTCATGATCTTGGCTCCATTCTATCCTTCCATTTATGGTTCTTGACTTCATTTAGACTCCTTGGAGCCATGCCACAATTAATTTGAGGAGCCTAGCTATATGTTGCTTCTTTAAGTTAGAATATGGAACCTACACTTCCATCTCACTTTCTAGGCTTCCTAAAATTTTTTCAAGACTTCCTTTAATACTCTCCTATCATATATGATGCAAATCTAAGCTTGGAAGAAATTAAAACACTCCCTAGGTGCTTCCCTTCTTCTTGGTCGAGACATGACTTTGAATTGTACCCATGGAAGTTTTTTTGCTTTCTTTGATGGGAGATGCATGTGGGAGGCTTTCTTGATTTCCTAGGGACTCATACAAACTCTTAAACACCTTAAATTATGGCTAGAAACTTTCTTACAAACCAAGGTGCAACTAAAACCCTAGGTTATACATCTTGTAAATTCATAGTTCTTTCTTTGTTCTCTTAGCATATTCTTGTTTCCCACACTCTACTTCTTATGTTTCACTCTTGGTTTAGTTTAAAAATCATCTCCCCTTGGCTATCCTTGGAGTGGCTGAACCACATATCCATGGAGACAAGACAAAGCAAGCATGGAAACAAGAAATTTACCTTAGTTTTCTAGCTTTTCTTAAGAACTTTTTCCTTTGCTTTAGTCATCCCCTTGAAATTCAAACTTCTTCCCTTTGATTAGAGCTCAAAACGTAACCAAATACTTCAATAAAATCATAGAAAGAAAGAGGAGAACAAGTTTACTAAAGGAAAGACCAAGAAATTCTATAATTTTCATACCCTTTTTGCCTTCATTTTCTTCTTCTTCTTCTCTTCTCTTGTGTACCTCTCTCCCTTGGTCTCACTATTTTAGGCAACGAGAAGGTTGACTAACATGAGGGAGAAGTGGGATGCATCACTTAAATAAGAAGGGATTAGAAATTGTTTCTTAAAGATTCCTGTTACATCCCATTTTCTTGGCATTTTTGTTTCATATTCATTTTAGCTCCTTTTTGAAAACCATCTTTTTCATCATAAGATTTAAGTTCTCAATCTTATAAAATGTCTTTGGAATCACTCAATTTAGAGCTAAAACCATCATGAACGAAAAGGTCAAAATTTGGGTCAATTATTATTAGAAAATGAACATAAGAGGGGTTTTAAATGTCCCAGAGCTTCCCATGGTTTTCAATTCCTCTGAGAACCCCAGAGAGCTCAAAATTTTCATTTACAAAACCTTCCTCTGAGTATTCTAAAAATTGCTCAAAATTATGAAAATGCCATTCCATTTCACAACTATTTCATTAAATTATGTTTGATCATTTTGGCTCTAGCTTCAGGGTATCTCTGGTCTCTTATTTTCATTATTTGATATGTAGATTATTATCCTAATTTTTTTGGACCTTAACTCTTTCATTTCAGAGGACTTGCTTTTAATATGTATTCATTTCCATCGTTTTTACAAACCTAGACATTACATTTCTCCCTTCTAAATAAAATTTTGTCCTCAAAATTTAGATAACATACCTCATGGGAAGAGCTCTGGATATTTCTTTCCATTTCCTTTTCCAGCTCCCAGGTAGCTTATTCGGGAGATAACCCCTTCCATACTTTCACCAGTAATATTATTTTATTCTATAACTGCTTATGTCTAACGTCCACAATCTGTTATGGTGAAACTATATAAGACAGATTATTCTGTAATTACACATTTTCATATTCTATAACATGTGAGGGGGTTGGGTTGGTACTTTTTGAGTTGGGATACATGGAATATGTTATATATTTAGCTCAAATTTAGGGAAAGAGCAAGTATGTAGGCTACAGGTGCTACTTTATCAAGAATTTGGAATAAACCTATGTATTTTAGATTGAGCTTTTTACTTTTAATGGATCTACCTATTCTTGTGACTAGAGACACTCTAATAAAGACATGGTCTTTGACCTTAAACTCTAACAGTCTTCTTCATCTATCTACACAACTTTTCTATCTGCTCTATATCGTTTTCTTTTTTATGATCTTAATTTGCATGGAGGTTTGGTCCACTAACTCTGGGCCTATTAGGCTTATCTCTCTTAGTTTAAGCCAACACACTAGGGACCTACACTTCCTCCCATACAATGCCTCATACGGTGCCATCTGAATACTGGTATGATAACTGTTATTATAAGCAAACTCTGCTAGAGGCAAGTATGTATCCTAGTTTCCTTTCATTTCTAAAACACACACCCTCAACATATCTTCTAGGGTTTGGATGGTTCTTTCTATCTGACCATTTGTCTAAAGGTGATACAATGTGCTAAATCTTAACTTAGTACCTAGAGCATCCTATAGATCTCCAAAAGTTCAAAGTGATCCTAGGATCTCTATCTAACACTATGCTTCTAGGCACACCATGTAACCTCACTATCTCCTAGATGTATAGCTAGGCTAATTTATCTAAGGTATAAGTGGCTTTCATTGCTAAGAAGTGAGCTGACTTTGTTAATCTATCCACTATTACACATATGTCATCATTCCTTGATAATGTCCTGGGTAAATCCATGACAAAATTCATGGCTACACTATCCCATTTCCACTTAGGGATATCTAGGGCTAAAGTAACCTAATTGGCTTCTGGTGTTCTATCTTAACTTTTTGACATACTAGGCATCAAGAGACATATTGTCCCATCTCTGCTTTCATCCCAGGCCACTAAAACATCTTTTTCAAATCATGGTGCATCTTATTGCTACCTAGGTGAATTGTATATTTACTCTTGTGTGCCCCATCTAGTATTCTTTCTTTGATCTTTACATTCTTAGGCACATACAACTTATTCCTATATCTCACTAGCCCATCCTCAGATAGATTGAAATCTAAAGTGCTATTTGGGATCTAATCTTTCTTATATGCTCATCTTCAAACTGGACTTCTCTTATTTGGTTCCTTAAGTTATCATCTATTTGGATTTCACTCATTAATAATTTCCTTGAATGCACCTAACACAAAAGATTCATATCCTTGAACCTCTCAATTAATTCTTGCTCTCTAATCATCATATAGGCCATATGTATGAATTTTCTACACAGTGATCAGCAACTACATTAGCCTTACCGAGATGGTATTTTAGAGTAAAATCATAATCCTTTAGGAATTCTAACCATCTCCTCTGTCTCATCTTTAACTTTTTTATTCAAATAAATATTTAAGGCTCCTGCAGTAACTGCAAATTTCTATTGATACTCCATATAAGTAGTGTCTCCATATTTTCAGAGTAAACACCACTGCTATCAGCTCTAAATCATGTGTGGGGTAATTCTCTTTATGAGGCATTAACTGTCCAGAAACATAAGCTACCACTCAGCCTCTTTGCATAAGCATGCATCTAACCTTTTCTTAGAGGTATTACTATAGACTACAAAAGTTTCTTTCGGATCAAGAAGTACTAAAATTGGGGTTGTGGTTAACTTATGCTTCAGTTCTTGAAAACTCTTCTCACATTTCTCATCTCACACAAAAGGTACATCCTTTTTAGTGAGCTTGGTCAATGGCATTGCTATCTGAGAAAAGACCTGAACAAAACCTCTTGTAATAACCTGCTAAACCTAGAAAGCTCCTAATCTCTGTACCTTTCCAAGGTCTCTCCCACTATAATACTACCTCTACCTTATGCAGATCTACTGCAATCCCTGCTTGAAAGATCACATGACCTAGGAATTGAACCTCAGTGAGCCAAAACTCACATTTACTAAGTTTAGCATACAACTATTTCTCTCTCAGGGTCTCTAGAGCTAATCTTAGGTGCTACTTATACTATTCTCTATTCATAGAATAGATGAGAATATCATTTATGAAGACAACTACAAACCTGTCTAGGCATGGTCTAAACACTCTGTTTATGTAATCCATAAATACTGTAGGTACATTCATTAACCCAAAAGGCATAACCAAAAATTCATAATGTCCATATGTTGTTTTAAATGCTGTCTTAGGAATATCTTCAACCTTCATCTTGAGCTAATGATATCTTGACCTAGGTCTATCTTAGAGAACAGTGACACTCCTACTAATTGATCTAGGAGGTCATCTATTCGGAGGAGAGGATATTTATTCTTAGTGGTTATCTTATTGAGCTTCCTGTAATCTATACACAGTCTAAGGCTCCCATCTTTCTTCTTTACAAATAAGACTAGATCTCCCTACAGTGAAATATTGGGTCTAATGAAACCCTTCTCTAAAAGTTCTTTTATCTATTTCTTAAGACTAGCTTGGTGGGAGCCATTTTATACGAGGCCTTAGACACTGGACCCACCTCAGGTACAATGTCTATGGGAAACTTAACTTCTCTCTCTGGGGGTAGTCTGCTAATCTCCTTAAGAAACACCTCTGGGAACTCTCTCACTATTGGGATTTTCTCGATTCCCTCTTTTATCTCAACATAGATTGAAAAGAAAACTAAGAACCCCTGATAACCATGCTTTAGAAACCTCTCAGCCTGGGAGGTGGTCATAAAAACTTGCTTAATCTTAATACTAGGCACAGTTTCACATTCAGGCAAAGTAATACATCTATGGTAATAATTGAGTGTAGCATTATTTATAGATATCTAGTTCATACCAACAATCAAGTCAATATCAATTAGGGGCATACATATCAAATCGAGTGTGGTATAGCACTGGTTAAACTGGGCTACACAATTTAAACAAGTATGGGAGATAATGGCTTTGTTTTCTATAGGGGTAGACATATGCAAATCATATGGTAATGTATGCATACTCAAACCTAACCTCCTAACACAGTCATATGATATGAAAGAGTGGTTAGCACCCGAATCAAATAAATCAGTTATAGAAAAATCATTAATCTTAATAGTACCTTGGATTAGGCTCAAGGATTTGCTAGGTTTAGTGCTTCTCCACTAATAATCTGCTTCTTTCTCTAATTGAAAAATGGCCATCACAGCCTTCTACTTAGATGTACACCCCATTATCTTGAATATCTCAAGTTGCATGATCCAGGCCTCAACTTTCTCTATGTTTAACTTAACATCAAAGGTGGGCAGCTCGAATTTTTTGAACTGTGCTATAATCTGCCTTATAGAGGACTGCAGGGACTGGAGGTGTCTGAGTTGGTGGAGTTTGAGACATCTGCTGTATCTGTGGGTGTGGACCTGAGTGAGTCGCCCCTGAATGTTCGGGACAATATGAATGTTGTGGTGGCCATGGTGGAGGAGCATTAGGCCCCTCGCTATCTCTCTGAGTAAGCCATTCCTAAAGCTGCATAATTATGGCTTGCTATTGATCCAAGCGAGCCATTATAGCTTGTAAGGCTCCAGCTATTGGATCACTAGGTTCGACTGTCTCCTTAGCATGAGCCTCCCTAGAAGTTTTACCTCTTTGTGTGTTCACCATCTTTCTAAAACATGATTAAAAAATTTAGCATCAAACATGAACACACCCACCACCATCACGCTCAATTCATCCACAAATAGCTCAAACATAAAGGCAAACTCATGTTCTCAAGCCACAACCCACATCAAAGTGCCTAAACCTTTGTTCTAATACCAATAAAGTGTAACACCATATTCATCTAGCCTTTCCCCATCTCATTTCTACTTACATTTCTTTGGCATAGCAAGAATCCAAGAAAAAATTAATTAAAATAATGGATTATTTTGCATTACGTAGCACTTAAATTTTTCATTATGCATCCCGTGGACTATATGAACTCACCCTATCATTGTCCAATTAAAATATATTCATACAACTCAAAACCATCACCAAATGTTTCATAAAACCCGAGCTTAAAGCATACATACACAAAATCATCAAATCAGTCTCGGGTTGCTATTCATATTTCTAGTGCAAACTTTGGAAAATTATAACTAAATTTAAAAAAATCAAAATCAAGCATGCTATACCATTCTAGAAAGCTACAGATGTTGAATTTAGCCTAAAAATAAGTCTAGACCAAAATAGAAATGTTTAGCCACTGAAATTGATGGAATATACCAAAGGTACTGCTACATTATTTGTACTAACTCCAAATTTTAAAAATTTATATCTCTCTGCTTAGACCTCTAAATGAGGTGATCTTAATGGCCATAGAAATATTATTATGTCTAATATATACTTATAAAATTTCATGAGCATTAGATACCATTTGGCCCTCGAATGATATAGGAAAATAAACTCACCATATGAATAGTAACCATACCAGTTTAGCAGTTTTTGGCAACTTTGAAAATTCATAATTAATTCTCTAGAGCTCCAAATAATCTAGTTTTTATCTTTCCAAAAATCTCTAGATGAGCTTATATGAATTCCAAATTTCATAGAAAAATTCGTCCATTTCATTAATTTGTGACATAGGGTTGCAAAATGGCATTTTTATGTTTCTTTAAGGGTCAAGAATGGTCCATTTTGGCTTCTAACTTTTCCAAGATCACTTGAGCATATGGAAAATTATCAAAATAGACCTTTAAATATGTCTAAAGGGTCTAGATATCCTTACATTACAAAATCTCTCTCTCAATTATTGCTATATGCAAAGATCTTACATTTGCCATTCAATGTCAAAAACATTTAATATCATTCATATGCTTCTAAGTCTCATACATACATCATATATCCGTGTATTTATATATGTTCAAGAGGTTATACATCATATACATCATGGGAATACATTGTTTGACAATGTTATGGTTACAAAATGAACAAATAGCAACTCCTTTGTCAATCTTCTTGCTTTCAAGTCTGGTGGCTCCTATTTCTTGGTTCACTTGGTCTACTTAGACATGTTAGGGCAATGGAGAGGGAAGAGTGAGATTCTAAGAAGCCCAATAGCTCTTCACCCTTTCAAACATATATGATGGATGCAATTTCAAGTCTAAAAATGCATGCATGACCATCTTGAAATTCATACACATACATGGAATAATTTTCACATCCAAGAAGGCATATTATTCATGCATAGGCTTGCCAAGACAATGGTTTAACCTTACCTATTTTTCTTGGGGCTTTTGGACTTACCTCACCCACTTTCAAGAGACTTTTGACTAAGCCTCACTCTTCTAGAGACTTTTGCCTTTGTCTTACCTACTATTAGGGACTTTTGGCTCATCTTCACCCTTGTTAAGGGACTTTTGGCCTCACCAAGCTTATGCAAGCCAAAACATATTCATAAAACATCTTTCAAGAACATATACAAACATTGGCTAGAAACATTTGTCAAAGCATAAGCATACATATGCACACTCAAAGACAAGAAAACACTAAAAAATGTATGAGGGAAAGGAGAGAGAACTACCTTGAATGCAAGAACACACTTTATCCTTTGGAATTCCTTCCTCTCCCTCGGCCAAACACCTACAAAGAGGTGGAGCTTGGTTCCTTTGGCCTAAACACATCAAATGGGATCTAATAAAACTCTTGAAATAATCTCTAATGCCACACATACTCTAGAAAAACTTTGGCAGTCATATGGTTCAATTATGGTTCCATAAAGCACCTAATGAAGCAACACCAAGAATTCATGATCTTGGCTCCATTCTATCCTTCCATCTATGGTTCTTGACTCCATTTAGACTCCTTGGAGCCATCACACAATTAATTTGAGGAGCCTAACTATATGTTGCTTCTTTAAGTTAGAATATGGAACCTACACCTCCATCTTACTTCCTAAGCTTCCTAAAATTTTTTCAAGACTTCTTCTAATACTCTCCTATCATATATAATGCAAATCTAAGTTTGAAAGAAATTAAAACACTCCCTAGGTGCTTCCCCTCTTCTTGGTTGAGACATGACTTCCAATTGCACCCATGGAAGTTGTTTTACTTTCTTTGATGGGAGATGTATGTGGGAGGCTTCCTTGATGTAACACCATGTTTAACTAGCTTCCCTTAACTCATTATCTCATTTCATTACCTTAGTATATCAAGGTTCAAGGAAACTTCAATTAAAATAATAGAGTATTTTTGTGTTGCGTAGCGGATAAAATTTTCATTTCATGTCCCATGAACCATATGAACTCATCCATCTCATTTTACTATTTAATTACATACATAAAAATCAAAACCATCTCAAAATGTGGCCAACAACTTAAGCTCATAGCATATATACACAAAATAATATAAGGTTGCCTTAAGTTTAGTTGCCAAATTCTAGGTACCAAATTTGAAAAATCATAACTAAATCTAAGAAAATCAAAAACATGCACACTATACCATTCTAGAAATCTAAGGATGTCTAATTTATGGTAAGAATAACTCCAAACCAAAATAGGAACTTCTATCAACTAGAAATTGATGTAATAATACATAAACTTAGTTAGCGCTATTGGTACTAACATAGAACTTCAAAAACTCATATCTCCCTACTTAGACATCCAATTGGGGTGCTCTTCATGGCCACAAAAAGCTTATAATGTCTAGTTTACACCTATAAAATTTCATGAGCATTGGACACCATTTGGCTCTTGAATGACATTGGAGAAGAAACTAATCATATGAACAATAATCACACCAGAACAGCAAAAATTTGGCAATTTTGAAAATTTATAATTAATTCTATAGAACTCCAAATAATTTTTTCTTTATCTTTCCAAAAAGCTCTAGATGAGATCTATATGTATGTCAAATTTCATGAAAAATCTTGACACAGGGTTGCAAAATGGTCACTTTTGTGCTTCTTAAGGGTCTCAAATGGTCCAAATTAGCTTCCAAGACTTTCATGGCTACTTGAACATATGGGAAAGCATCAAAATGGTCTATTAAACATGTCTCAAAGATCTACAAACTTAGATTTTACAAACTCACTCTCCCACTCCAAGGTATACACAAGAACATACAAGCTTTTCCTTGCCATTCAATTTCAAAATTTTGCTATATCATTCAAGTGACATCAATTCTCATATATACATCAAATATCCACATATTTATACATGGTCAAAGGGTTATATATTATATACATCATTAGATTACATCATATGCCATCAAAATGATTATAAGGAGAACAAATAACACAATTCTTTATCAATCTTTCTCCTTCAAGCTTGGTGGCTTCTATTCCTTTATTCACTTGGTCCACCTAGACATGTTAGGCAATGGGGAGGAAGGAATGAGATTCTAGGACTTCCAATAGCTCTTCTCCCTTTCAACCATACATAAAAAATGCAAATTCAAGTCCAAAAATGCATGCATGGATATTATGGAATGCATAATCATACATGGAACATTTCTTGCATTTAAGAAGTTACATGAAACATACATAGGCTTGCCAAGAAAATAGTTAGCCTCACCAATTCTCTTTGGGATTTTAAAATTTCCTCACCCATTTTCTTAAGGAAATTTTGACTAAGCTTTACTCTTTAGAGACTTTTGGCTTTATCTCACCCATTCTTGGGACTTTTGGCTCATCCTCACCCTAGCTAGAGGGCTTTTGACTTCACCACATTCAAGTAAACCAAAACATATTCATAAAATATCATTCAAGTGCATAACAAAGCATCATGATACCATGGCATATAGATATGTGCTAGAAATATCTTTCATGGCTTAAACATACACACACACATTCAAAGACAAGAACAATACCCAAATATGCATGAGAGAAAGAAGAGAGAGCTACCTTAGTGTATAACAACACACTTTTTCCTTTGAAAATGCTTCCTCTCCCTTAGCCCAACACTCACAAGGATGTGAGACTTGATTTCTTAGGCCTAAACACATTACATGGAAGCCAATTACACTCTTGGAACAATTTCTAAAGCTACACATGCACTTGAAAAGCTAGATTACTTCTAAGGTTTAATTATGGTTCCATAAGACACCTCATGAAGAAACCTTGGAAAACATTATCTTAGCTCAATTCTTTCCTTTAATCTATGATTCTTGACTCCATTTAGACCTCTTGGAGCCATCATACAATCAATTTAAGGAGCCTAGCTACATGTTGCTTCTTTAAGTCACAATATGGAACCTATAACTACATCTCATTATCTATGACTTCTAAATTTTTTCCAAGGCTTATTGTCATACTCTCCCATCATATATGATACAAAACCAAGCTTGGAAGAAATTAAAACACTCCTTAGGTATTAGTTCTGCCCTAGGGCGAGGCTATGTTTCCATATGGCATCAATGGAGTTGTTTTGATTTCTTCGATGGTGGAAGCATGTGGGAGGCTCTCTTGATGTCTTAGAAACTCATATGAACTCTTAAACATCTTAATTTATGACTAGAACTCATCTTACAAACCAAGGTGCAACTAAACCCCTAACTTTTCTATCTTGTAAATTCATGGTTCTTTTCTTGTTTCCTTTGCATATTCTTATTCTCCACACTCTAATTTCTAAGATTCATCCTTAGTTTGGTTAAAAATTCAATTCCTCCTGGTTATCCATACATGGGGCAAAATAATCAAGAAGAAGAGCGAGGAAGGAGAAGTATGAAAGTAGCAAAACTACCTTGTTTTGCTAGCCTTTGTTTGATGTTCTTTCTTTTGCTTGGATTCTCCTTTCCAAATTCGAAATTTCCCCTTCTATTCTGACCTCAAAACAGACCCAAATACATCAATAAATCTATAGAAAGAAGGAGGAGAAGAAGGATAGTAAGTTTACTAAAGAGAAGAATAGGAAATTCTATGAAAATCATACTTTTATTGCCTTGTTTTTCCTCTTCCTCTTCCTCTTCCCTTCTCTTGTGCACCTCTCTCCCTAGGTCTCACTTTTGTTTTAGGGTGCAAATAAAGCTAGCCAAATAAGGAAAAGAGTGGGGCACACCATATATATAGGAAAGGTTAGAAGTTATTTCAAGAAAATTCCATTTATGTCCCATAAACTTAGCATTTTCGTTTCCAGATTGTTTTATCTCCTTTTTGAGAACTGTCTTTTCTATCATAAAATTTTTAGAATCACTCAATTTAGAGCTAAAACCTTCTCGAACAAAAGGGTCAAAGTTTAGGCTAACTAACGTCAGAAAATATGCACCGGAGGGGTTTTAATTGTCTTAGGACTTCCCATGGTTTTCAGGGCCTTTGAGATCCTCGAAGAGCTCAAATTTTCTTTTTAAAAAGCCCTCCTATGAGTATTCTAAAAATTGCTTAAAATTATGAAAATTTCATTATGTTACATAGCTATTTTGTTAAATTCCATCTGGTTATTTTAGCTTCTATTTCAGAGCACTTCTGGCCCCATATTTTCATTACTTAATGTCTAGATCATTATTCTAATTTTTTTGGACCTTAACCAAATATTTCAGAGGACTTACCTTTAAAACATATATATTTTCATCACTTTTATGAAAACCAAACATTATACTTAATGTCTTAGGGACTCATACAAACTCTTAAACACCTTAAATTATGGCTAGAAACTTTCCTAAAGACCAAGGTACAACTAAAACCCTAGGTTATGCATCTAGTAAATTCATAGTTTTTTCTTTGTTCTCTTTGCATTTCTTGTTTTCCACACTCTACTTCTTATGTTTCACTCTTGGCTTGGTTCAAAACTCATCTCCCCTTGGCTGTCCTAGGAGTGGTCGAACCACACATCTATGGAGACAAGAAGAAGCAAGCATGGAAACAAGAAATTTACCTTGGTTTTCTAGCTTTTCTTAAGAACTTTTTCTTTTGCTTTGGTCCTCTCCTTGAAATTCAAACTTCTCCCCTCTAATTAGAGCTTAAAATAGAACCAAATACTTCAACAAAACTATAGAAAGAAAAAGGAGAAGGAGAAGAACAAGCTTACTAAAGGAAAGACCAAGAAATTCCATAATTTTTATACCTTTTTTGCCTTGGTTTTCTTCTTCTTCTTCTCTTCTCTTGTGCACCTCTCTCCCTTGGTCTCACTATCTATTTTGGGTAGCAAGAAGGTTAGTTAACATGAGGGAGAAGTGGGACACATCACGTAAATAAGAAGGGATTAAAATTTGTTTCTTAAAAATTCATATTACATCCTATTTTCTTGGCATTTTTCATCTTAGGTTTGTTTTAACTCCTTTTTTGAGAACCGTCTTTTATATCATAAAATTTAGGTTCTTAATCTTATAAAATGCCTTTGGAATCACTTAATTTGGAGCTAAAACCATTCCAAACAAAAAGGTCAAAGTTCAAGTCAATCGTCATTAGAAAACATACACTGGAGGGGTTTTAATTATCACGAGGCTTCCTATGATTTTTAGGGCTTTTGAGAACCTTGGAAAACTCAAATTTTCCATTTACAAAGTCCTATTGTGAATATTTTAAAATTTTTCTAAAATTATGAAAATGCCATTCTGTTTTGCAACTATTTTATTAAATTTTGTTTAGTCATTTTGGCTCCGGTTTCAGGGTACCTTTGACCTCTTATTTTCATTATTTGATGTGTAGATTATTATCCTTATTTTTTTGGACCTTAACTCTTTCATTTTAGAGCACTTGCTTTTAATACGTATTTATTTTCGTCATTTTTATGAACCCTGACATTACAATAAGTCTTCTAATTCTATGAAGAACCTAGAGGAAATCACTCTCAAGTTTGGAATTACCAGAATTAAAACTTCATTTATTCATTCAATCTATTTGCAAATGGAGGTAGAGTACATATATTTATAGTGTAAGTCAAATTTTCCTATTGGAGGAAAATTAGGAACTAACTGCATAATCCTAATTGAAAGACCTAGAAATTGGGAATACAAAATAATCAAATCTTTTTTAAAATAGAAAAGAAAGCGAATCTGCCTAATTAATCTTAATTTTCGTCCTAATACAGAAAGCTTCTAGAAGTTAGCATTTTAAACCTATAATAGTATTATTTAAGCCCAATTGAGCTAATTCATGTATGGTCCTTGGCCCAAACTCTTTATTTTGCAATACTCTAATGCAAAATAACTCCCACAACTATCCTTAGCCCAAATAATATTATTAAAAGTAGGCATTGTCATTAATTTTCTTAAGAACTTCAAATGATCCATCCCCTCTAGAAGCCAATTTAGATTTCTTTTAAGCTAGAAACCTTTCCTTTCTCATATACACCTAAACCTAATCATTGGGCTTAAAAAGTAACATGCCTCCGTCCTTTGTTTGCCTTGGATGCATATTGCTTATTTTTCTTTTCAATTTGTTGCTTGACATGCTTATGAAGTTGCTTCACCAAGTCAGCCTTCCTTTTCCCATCAAGACTTTCTTTCTCATTAATAGATAGTGGTATTAAATTTAACAAAGTCAGTGAATGAACTATTTCAAAAGGAGAAAAGTTAGTTGCTGAATGAACACTCTTATTATATGAAAATTCAATGAATGACAAGAAATCCTCCCAATTCTTCAAATTCTTTTGAATGACAATATGAAGTAATTGAGTTAAAGTTCTATTAACAACTTCAATTTGACCATCAGTTTGTGGATGATAGGCTGTAGAAAATAACAATTTAGTGCCAAGCTTTCCCCACAAAACCTTCCAAAAATAACTAAGAAACTTTGCATCTCTATCAAAAACAATGCTTTTGGGAACACCATGAAGTCTCACAATCTCTTTAAAGAACAAATCAGCAATATAAGTAGCATCATCAGTTTCATAACATGGAATGAAATGAGTCATTTTAGAAAATCTATCAACAACCACAAATATTAAATCAATTCCTCTTTTTGACTGAGGTAGTCCCAAAATGAAATCTATTGATATGTCTACCCAAGGTTTATTTGGTACAGGCAATGGTGTATACAAACCATGTGGTAGAACTCTAGATTTATCCTTTTTTCATATTATGTATCTACCATAAATTTTTTGAACATCATGTTTCATTCTAGGCCAAAAAAAAATGTTCATGCAATACATTTAAAGTCTTTTTCACACCAAAGTGCCCTATTAATCCACCCCCATAAGCTTCTCTCACAAGCAATTCATGTATAGAATATTAAGCCACATACAATTTATTCTCTCTAAATAGATAGCCATCAAGTTTATAAAACTTATCAAATACTCTCTTTTCACAATCAACAAATACTTCAGCAAAATCAATATTATTAATATATAATTCCTTGATATGTTCAAATCCTAGTGATAAGCATGATTTTTTTACATTTAATCCTCTTAACTTAGGGATTTTGATGATGGAATATGGCTTTAGAGGTTTAATTAGATACAATTTGATTTCATTCGCCATTTATGAACTTTATGAATTAATTGGCAAAATTAATGAGTTTTAATGCATGAATTTCTTTTAAATAATTTTGCAGACAATTCTATTTAATATGTTCTATTCTTTTGTGCAGAATTTCAATGGGCAATTGGAGCTTTAAATGATAAATTGATTTAAAGAAGAGAAGGAGAAGATTTCACATGGCAAAATGGAGGAAGCAACACTAGTTCATTCCCAACCACAAAACACACTTAAGGGACTAGAAGAGAAGAGTCGTTGTGCAAGACAAGACTTGGGTTTTGGAGACTTGAACAGAGGAGGGAGGAATAAGGCTGCACATTCAATTGAGGTCCACTAACTCACATATCATTCACAAGTTTAGCCCATCTATGCACTTGTCCAGCCATTCACTCACACTCCACAACACTCTCACATTGCTACACTCACCCAACATCACAATCAGCACTTCCTCATCCATGTAAGAGCTCACTTGCACATGATTACACACCCATGGGCCAGCCTTGCACTTTACTCACATGCAGAAGAGAAAGAAGTGAGGAAGAAGTTGAGTTTGCATAGAGCAGAATGCGTGAAGAAGCTACACACTTGAGCTTGAAAAGAAGAACATTTTAGTGAGAAGCTAACATGGAGCAGACCTCGAGTCTAGGGAAAAAAGCATAAAGCACTAATTCATCAAGTTGAACATGGCTGAAACAGAGGATGAGAAGCCATGTGGAAGAACCATGCATAGGCAGAAGCAAGGGGAGCTGAAGTTTAAATGAAGGAGCTGACGTGCATGGAAATCATGTGAAAAATGCGAGCTGAAGGTGAAGAATAACACAGACTGGTTAGAATAATGCATAGAGAAAAAGCACGTGAGTAGCTTAAGTTTATGTGCATGCGAGAGATGATAGTTATAGGTTTGAGAGGAGAAGATGGATAGAGATATGCATGGAGGGGCAGAATATGTGAAGGTTGGGTAGACAAAGAAGAAGCAATGTGGAATATTATAAAACAAAACGAAAGGGGTCCCACACTCATACATAATAGAAGAAATACACACGAACAGCACACACAAAGCTAATGTGTAGAGAGGAAGAAAGAGTTGCATATGGAAAGCACAAGGAATAAAAGATCATTCATTAATCCATACAAAAGACGCATTCCACACTTATATACGAAGGAGGAGCACGTGAAAAATAAACAAGGCACGTGAGGAAGGGAATTAATTCAAGCAAGCTCTAGGAGACAGGGGGGATACATCCATCACGTCATCAGAAGCCTTGGTCCATTCCATTCACCACATTGATAATGCCATCATCTAGACACACACTCGGTCATTCACATTCATTCATGCCCCTTCGTCCAGTAGCCACTCCATGCCAATTCCATCCTCCATTCTCCATCAATCTTCCACCACTATGAAGCATTAATTCATCCTTATGATTAACAAGGAGGAAGATCCTTGGTGCAAGCTTGAATCCATGGACGAGTAATATAAATTTGGCTAAGATTTCCTTAATTTCCTACACTTTTTCTTTTTATTGTACATGCTTTGTTAAGTTGTATTAGATTGGGAATTTGTGTAATTGTAATTAGTTGCTGGTTAGACATTAATTAGGAGATTGTTTTTGTTAATTAATTGATTGAATCAAGTTCTAAATTGTTCATTCTCCTCTAATTTTCTATGTATGCCATCAAGATGTTTGATGAAATGCATGTAAGAAGTTGATTGCTTGAATGTTTAATTTGAGGATTCCTTGGTGTTTGGTTGGTTAATTAAACTTCCTAGGATGTTAATTTAGAGGCTAATTAATCAATTAATCATTCAATTCAAGTGTTCATTGATCCTAAAGGCAAGAATTAATGATTTGGTGTAGAATTGAGGTCTCAATTCAACATTAACTTGTTAATTTCTTGAATCTTGCATGGTAATTCAAGATCATTTGCCAATGAACACAATTAGGGACTCTTAGGCTAGAATTAATCACAATCGGATTAGGATAAGGATAGTGGATACCAAGGAACGATTCCAAAGCTAGTCACAAGACTATCCTTCACCCACAAATCATACAATTAGGTAGTTAGTCATTTTAATTCAATTTCATTTTAGATAGTTTGATTAGATCAAAAACCCCCCTAATTTAGTTAGTTATTAGAGTCTTTTTTCATTTAGAAAATCTAATTAAATATTGAATTCCATTTTCAAGGGAAATAACCTAGGTTATGCCCTATATTGCGTATAATATCCAACCTACTTTTATTTTGAGGGTTGCATGACATAACCCTCAAAATTTGGCACCATTGCCAGGGAATTGGATTCTCAATTTTTCAGATGATAGCACTATGACTACTAATGTATACAATGTTGTTGATTCTGAATTGCATGATGATAATGTTGATGAGGAAATTGTTGTTGAATCTTCTGATTTGGTTGATTGTGGTAATTCATTAAATAGAATTGATACAATTGTTGATATTCATGATTCCTTGTGTACTGATGCACTTGGTATGTCTACACCTAGTTGTGACCATAATGATGAATTCATTTTTGAGCCAATTAATGGTGATCCTGTTGAGTCTAAGGCAATATATAAGTGTAGGGTGATTTAGAATGTGATGATCATTCTGCTCCTAGTGTGGAATTGGTTAATAAGCCCATTGATGATGCATCTTCAAAGTTTAGGGACAACATAACATATGAACCATGTTATATAGTTGATTTAAATGATTCTGTTGATTATGTGTGTGTTGAATCTGCTATATATGATAAATACTCCCAGATTAATTATTTCATTGAGACTAGTGAGTCCCTCACATATTCTGATCAATATGATTCCTCACTAGCATGTAATGATGTGACTGATGAAGCAGTGAATGTAAGAATATAGATAGTGAAATTGTTGAGCAGCTTCTTGTTAATAAATTAGACTCTACTTTGAAATGTTTATGTGATGAATTACATACGTGTCCTATATGTGTTGAGATTAATGAGTTTCTGGAGTCTGATAAGTCTATTGAATCATGGATCCTTTTGTTTGCATTGAAACTGTTAATGATACTATTTCCATTGATCATACTAGTATTGATGATAGTATGCATATTGATAGTGTTGATATTGAAAATCCTATTGATTCTTGTACTATTGTCGATACTAGTGAGAGACTGGATTTTGTTATTGATCATTATTTAGAATCTTGTGAGCCTACTGATGTCTCTTTGGTCAGGGAAGATACTATTTCTCTTGTTGAGAGTCCATAACAAATTCTTGAAGTTAGTGAAGTAGTTTCCAACAAGCCACAGACTCTTCCAATTGAAATGAAGCAACTGCCAGATACCTGGAACTCAAAAGATTGTGAGAAGTTGCAATTAAATTTTTCTGTAGATGCAATGACTCTTACTGATGGGAGTCTAGTTGATTTTATTGGTTTTTATAGATATTTAGAGAGTCTAAAGTCTAGTATTTTTAAAATTGATTTTAAATCTTCTTTCTTCAGTTTTAAATCTCCAGAATTTGATTTTTCTTCTTTTACTACTCCTAAAATTGCTGAATATGACTTTCCTAAACTGTTGATGGTTGAGGAAGTCCATGAATCATTGCTGCATGATCAATCAAAATGCTTTAAAGTAGTGAGACTTAAATTTGTTGAATTGAAAAGGAATAAAGTAGTTTTAATCTTGGTTTTTGATACTTATGATTAGTTAGTCTTTTATAAAGTTCTTTTTAGTTTAGGATTTAGTTTTCTTTTTCTTTTCCGCATTACTATTTATTTTGTTCTGTTTTGTAGGTAATGAAAGAGTGCTAACTAGCTACATGAAAATCTGAGCCAACCTTGTGATCTTCGATTTAAGTTCATCCAGTTGTATATTCTCCTTTCACTCTTTTTATATTATGCTGTTTATCTATTGATTGGATTGTATGTTGGCATTAAGGACAATGCAATTTAAGTGTGGGGGGGGGGGAGGGAAAGTCATTTCATTCCATTTCATCTTCTTTTTGCTTTGTTTTGTAAAAAAAAAAAAAAGAGAAAAAACTGAAAATTTTTATGGAAATTTTTGAAAAATAGCGTGATTTTTTTTTTAGTTTTCTGTGGAAGTTTCAAGTTGAGATGATTATAGCTTAGATTCACTTTAGACATGATAAGCAATGAATCTTATGTCTTGATTCAAGTGAATTGGCAATGAATTTGATTTCAACGAATTATTTGATAGCCATTAGCTGATGAGAATTTGAGCCATATCTATTCATTTCTAGTGTGTATTCACCTATCAGGCTTTCACTCTAGAACTTGTCTTGATTTTTTGTTGAGACCATGGTTGCATTTGCATGCATGAAAATGATAAGGCATTTATTTCTTTTTATAGCTAGTAAGCCAAAAAGCCAACCCTACATGCACTTTATCCATTGTTTAGCTACTTTGGACTTGATTTTCTTTTCTTGTTAGCCTATAGCCATTTAAAATGTTTTTCCACCTTGTTTTAAGATGCCTTAGGGATTTCAAGGAGCATTACATCTAACTAGGATGAGAATATGTATGTCTTGCATCAATTTAGGCCATTGCTACTAAAAATTGAGGAAAATGGTCAAAGTTAAAGAAAAGAAGAGATAGAAAAGCAAAAAGAAAACAATGAATGAGAAGTTTGAAAAAAGAAAGAAAAAAAAGGAGGAAAAGCAATTGAAAATCAAAAGAAAGAAGTGTTTCAAATTGAATTTGCTTTCACTTATACTTGTTGGAATTAAGGCCTAGAAACATATTCTTCCCTATCTTAGGTTTCTTTTGATTGCTCTTGAGATCCTAAGGTGTTCTATTTGTTATTTGTTTTCCCATTCATTTCATTTCCTTAGCCCCATTACCACCTTGAATAAAGTCCTATTGATTTGTGCATTGCATTTGGCATGGGTGGTGGAGATTTAAAAGCTAGACAAGCTTATGGTAGTGAACTTTGGATAAGTGGAATTTGAGTGATCCACATTGCCTAAACATTTGAGAGTTGAGAGTAAACACTAACCTATGTGAGGAGCCATACATGTCACTTCATTCTTTTCAAATGAAATTGCCATGGAAGCTTAATTCTTGATGCAAGTGAAGTTAGCTTGGATTGTTGAAGTAATGAAAAGTTGTGATTAGTCTCTAGCTTGTGATTTTTACACTTTCTTTTCCATCTTCATTTTCCACGTGCCATTCTACTAGCCTGGTGTTTCAATTCATTCTTTTATCTTGGATTTTGAGTTTTGCCTTGGAGTGTAAAGATTTAAGTGTGGGGGAATTTGATAAACATGATTTTTATACATTTTAATCCTCTTAACTTAGGCATTCTGATGATGGAATATGGCTTTAGAGGTTTAATTAGATACAATTTGATTTCATTAGCCATTTATGCACTTTATGAATTAATTGGCAAAATTAATGAGTTTTAATGATGAATTTCTTTTAAATAATTTTGTGGACAATTCTATTTAATATTTTCTATTCTTTTGTGCAAAATTTTAATAGGCAATTGGAGCTTTAAATGATAAATTGATTTGAAGAAGAGAAGGAGAAGATTTTATGTGGCAAAATGGAGGAAGCAACACTAGTTCATTCCCAAGCACAAAACACACTCAAGGGACCAAAAGAGAAGAGTTGTTGTGCAAGACAAGACTTGGGTTTTGGAGACTTGAACAGAGGAGGGAGGAATAAGGCTGTACATTCAATTGAGGCCCACTAACTCATATATCATTCACAAGTTTAGCCCATCCATGCACTTGTCCAGCCATTCACTCACACTCCACAATACTCTCATGTTGCTACACCATCCTAACGTCACAATCAGCACTTCCTCATCTACGTAGGAGCTTACTTGCACATGATTACATACCTATGGGCCAGCCTTGCACTTCACTCATATGCACCCACACTTCCCACGTACATATTATTTTCTATAAAGCATGCACCTATGTCATTCACTCATTCATGCATGGGCACATGAGTTCTTCCACGTAGCACTAGTCCACACTCTTCACATGTTCACAAGAAGAAAGAGTCACAAGTTGGATCGGAAGAGGTGCAGATGCATATACCCATGGGTTAAAGGAGAAGAGTAGCAAGTATATGGAAGGCACACTTGAGCATAATAGGTTTAAGATGGGTCTGGATTATGAGGAAAAGTTTACATGGAAGTGAGGTCTTGAGCTTGGGTGGATGAATCAAGTTTAATAGGCAACATATAGAAGTAGCCAATGTAGGAATGGTTCAGTTGGGAGCATGCAAGGATAATGAGCAACATGAAAGAAGAACCAGTTATGAGTTAAGTGGGTTTTGGTTTGAAAAGGAAGAAAAGCCATGGTTTTGTGCAGAAGAGAAAGAACTGAGGAACAAGTTGAGTTTGCATGGAGCAGAATGCATGAAGAAGCTACACACTTAAGCTTGAAAAGAAGAACATTTTGGTGAGAAGCTAACATGGAGCAAACCTCGAGTCTAGGGAGAAAAGCATAAAGCACTAATTCATCAAGCTAAACATGGCTAAAACAGAGGATGAGAAGCCACGTGGAAGAACCACGCATGGGCAGAAGCGAGGGGAGCTAAAGTTTAAATGAAGGAGCTGACATGCATGGAAATCACATGAAAAACATGAGCTGGAGGAGAAGAATAACTTAAACTGGCTGGAATAACGCGTGGAGAAAAAGCATGTGAGTAGATTGAGTTTATGTGCATGCAAGAGAGGATAGTTACAGGTTTAAGAGGAAGAGCTAAGAAGAAGATAAAGAGAGATATGCATGGAGGGGCGAAAACACCTGAAGGTTGGGCAGACAAAGAAGAAGCAATGTGGAATATTATAAAACAAAATGAAGGGGGGCCCACACTCATACACAATAGAAGAAATACACACGAACATCACACACAAAGTTGACATGTAAAAAGGAAGAAAGAGTTGCAGGTGGAAAGCACAAGGAATAAAAGATCATTCATTAATCTATACAAAAGACGCATTCCACACTCATATACAAAGGAGGAGCACGTGAAAAATAAACAAGGCATGTGAGGAAAGGGAATTAATTCGAGCAAGCTCCAGGAGATAGGGGGATTCATCCATCACGCCATCAGAAGCCTTGGTCCATTCCATTCACCACATCGATAACGCCATCATCCAGACGCACACTCGATCATTCGCATTCATTAACACCCCTTCATCCAGTAACCACTCCACACTAATTCCATCCTCCATTCTCCATCAATCTTTCACCACTATGAAGCATTAATTCATCCTTGTGATTAGCTAGGAGGAAGACCCTTGGTGCAAGCTTGAATCTATAGATAAGCAACATAAATTTGGCTAAGATTTCCTTAATTTCCTACACTTTTTCTTTTTCTTGTACATGCTTGGTTAAGTTGTATTGGATTGGGAATTTGTGAAATTATAATTAGTTGCTAGTTAGACATTAATTAGGAGATTGTTTTTGTTGATTAATTGATTGAATCAAGTTCTGAATTGTTCATTTTCCTCTAATTTTCTATGTATGCCATCAAGGTGTTTGATAAAATGCATGTGAGAAGTTGATTGCTTGAATGTTTAATTTGAGGATTCTTTAGTGTTTGGTTGGTTAATTAAACATCATAGGGTGTTAATTCAAATGCTAATTAATCAATTAATCATTCAATTCAAGTGTTCATTGATCCTAAATGCAAGAATTAATGATTTGGTGTAGGATTAAGGTCTCAATTCAACATTAACTTGTTAATTTGCATGGTAATTCAAGATCATTTGCCAATGAACACAATTAGGGACTCTTAGGCTAGAATTAATCACAATCGGATTAGGATAAGGATAGTGGATACCAAGGAACGATTCCAAAGCTAGTCACAAGACTATCCTTCACCCACAAATCATACAATTAGGTAGTTAATCATTTTAATTCAATTTCATTTTAGATAGTTTAATCAGATCAAAAACCCTCTAATTTAGGTAGTTATTAGAGTTTTTTTAGATTTAAAAAATCCAATTAAATATTGAGTTCCATTTTTAAGGGAGATAACCTAGGTTGTGCCCTATATTGCATATAATATCGAACCTAGTTTTTTTTTAAGGGTCGTGTGACACAACCATCACCTAGCATCCTTGTATTTAGAGAAGTAAGAAGAATATACCTTCTAGACAATGCATATGTAGTCACATTCTCCTTAGCTTGTTTGTATTTGATGACATATGGAAATGTCTCAATGAATTCCATCCATCTAGTATGCCTTTTGTTCAGCTTACCTTGACCCTTGATGTTCAAAGATTGATGATCAATGTGAATGACAAATTGATTAGGCCAAAGGTAGTGTTGCCCAGTCTCTAATGCTTGTACAAGTACATAAAGCTCCTTGTCATATGTTAGATAGTTCAAGGCAGCCCTATTTAGTTTTTCATTGAAATAAGCAATTGGTCTCCCTTCTTGCATCAAAATAGCTCTTATACCAACTCCTGAAGCATCACACTTAATCTCAAAAGTTTTGTTAAAATTAGGCAATGCCAATATAAGTGCAGAACATTACTTATCTTTAAGGATTTTAAATGCATGATCTTATGCTTTATCCATTTGAAGCTGACAGATTTTTTAATTACTTCAGTAAGTGGTGTAGCAAGTGTACTAAATTTCTTCACAAACCACTTATAAAAGCTAGCAAAACTATAAAAACTTCTTACCTTTATAATTTTTGTAGGTTTTGACCATTCTTTTATTACTCTCATGTTTTCATCATCAACTTCTACTCCTTTAGAACTCACCACAAAATCAAGGAAAACAACCTTATCCATGCAAAAACTACATTTCTTAAGGTTAGCATACAACTTTTCCTTTCTCAAAACATCAAGCACATGATGCAAATGATTTAGATGTTCATCAAGACTTCTACTATATATCAAAATATCATTAAAATAAACCACAACAAACTTTCCAATGTATATGTGCAAAACATGATTCATTAATCTCATAAAAGTGCTAGGTGCATTAGTTAGCCTAAATGGCATGATTAATCATTCATATAGTCCATGCTTTTGTTTTGAATGCAATTTTCCACTTGTTCCATTTCATCATCCTAATTTGATGATACCTAAATTTTAAATCAATTTTTGAAAAGACACTAGACTCATGCAATTCATCAAGCAAGTCATCTAATCTAGGTATGGGATGGCGATACTTTACAGTGATATTATTTACAGCTCTATAATCAATGCACATTCTCCAAGTTCCATCTGTCTTTTGCATCAAAAGTACTAGAACTGCACAAGGATTTAAACTTTCTCCAACATATCCCTTGGCCATGATCTCTTTAACCTGCCTTTAAATCTCTTTTGTCTCCTTGGATTAGTTCTATAAGCTGGCCGGTTGGGAATTATTGCTCCAAGAATGAAGTTAATCTGATGTTTAATGCCTCTAATGGGTGGTAAACCACTAGGAATATCTTCAAGAAACACATCCTCAAATTCCTATAACAAACAACTAATAACACTAGAAAAAGAAAGGTTTACGTCGTTAATGTTCAAAAAGGCCTTCTTGTAAACAAGTACGAGCAAAGTCTGTTTAGTAAAATAAGCACTTTTCACCTCATTTTGTTTTGAATAAAAACTCACTTTTTCTCTTCTTTTCTCTCCACTTTCTACTCCTTTTTTTTAATTTCTTTTTTGAAGCTCTAAGCTTTTCTCACTTTTTCCCATTTATTTCTTTTTGATCTCTCTCCCTCATTTTTCATATTCTTTTCTTTCTTATCTCTCTCTTTCATTATCCTGAGTTGATCTTCATACACTTGCTTTGGTGTTAAAGGGACAAGAGTAATGGGTCTATTATTCATTACAAATGAATATCTCTTAGTAAATCCATCCCTAGTTGCTCTTTTGTCAAACTCACAAGGCCTTCCTAAAAGGATATGTCCAGCATGCATAGGAACAACATCACATAAAACTTTATCATTATATTTACCAATTGAGAATGAAACTAAAACTTGTCTATCAACCTTAATTTCCCCACATTCATTTAACCATTGCAACTTGTATGGTCTAGGGTGTCTAATGGTAAACAAATTCTTCTCAATTGAAGTGGTACTAGCAATATTGGTACAACTCCCACCATCAGTAATCATACTACATACCTTGTTATTTATGAGTTAATAAGTATGAAAAATGTTCTCATTTTATTGCCCCATGTCATCTTCTTTAACTTGAGAATTCAAAGCTCTTCTAGTCATAAGAGCTTCTCCCTCTATTGTATACTCAATTCCATTATCAGTAGCATCTTCAAGTGAAGGCATGGAATCATCACTTTCGCCTTCAGTCACCATATCTCCATTATCTTTTATTACCATGACTTGCTTGTTGAGGCATTATGAAGTTATATGACCTGTTCCTAAACATTTAAAACATTTAATATCTCTATTTCTAAAAGGTTGGGAATCAAATTTACCTTTACCCTTTATTGAAGCCTCATCCTTGCCTTTAAAATTCTCTTTAGATATAGCTTTTTCCTCCTTTTTCTAGTTCGTCTTCAATGAAGAAGCCCCAAATGTATTTTACTACTCCTTTGTGCTTAAGTTGTCTTTCAATCTTTATTGCCATATGCACCATGTCTTCTAACTCCACATAATACTGCAATTCTACTATGTTTGCTATATCTTTATTGAACCCACTCAAGAATTGAGCCATTGTAGCTTCCCTGTCTTCCTTCACATTAGCTCTTATCATAGCCACTTCTATCTCCTTGTAATATTCCTCCACACTCTTAGAACCTTGTATGAAAGTCTACAACTTTTGATAGAGATCTTTATAGTAATTGCTAGGGATAAATCTCTTTCTTATAAGGGCTTTCATTTCCCCCCATGGTTCTATAGGTCTCTCACCATTTCTCCTCCTATTTAGACTCAATTTATCCCACCAAAGGATTGCATAATCTGTAAATTCAATCACAGCCAACTTGGCCTTTTTTCTTTAGAATAATTATGACACTACAAAATTAACTCTATTTTTTTCTCCCACTCAAAATAAGCTTCAGGGTCATTTCTACCCTAGAAGGAAGGTATTTTCATTTTAATATTCCCAAGGTTCCCATCTACCTTATTTTTATGTCTTGAAGCATGTCAACCATTTCTCCTTTCATACCTAACTCATCTAGGTCTATTCCTACCTAGCTTAAAATCCTTTTCACTACTATCTCTTACTTCATTTTCAGATTCAGAGTCATCCATAGATACATCCCTATGCTTATCATGTCTTTTAGGGTTAGGACTTATAGCAGGTTGTCTTCTTTGTAAGTTTGCAATCATTGTGCCTTGCCTATCCATTTGATCTTTTATTCCTCTAAGAACCATATTGAGCATTCAAACTGCTATTGCATGGCTTTTACAACAAAGTCTTTTCCTTGTTGGGCTCCATTGGATGTTTCATCCCTGTTAGACATTTTGGAAAGCTGCAAGAAATGTTGTTAGTAAAATAAAGTTCCTCACAAATTTTCCTCACATGTTGCCTTCAAGAGATGACACTCAACACTCGTGTTTCACTCTTTATAGGCTTTTCTTGATGCTAGTCTCACACCTTCTTGCCTTTTTCCACTCTTAAGTCCCTCTTTTGACTTTTTAAAGTAACTAATTGACCTAATCAAAGGCTATCACAATACTTGCAGAACCAACTCAACACTCAGAGATTTTGAGATAGCAAAAGGTGGATATTAGGAATCAGGAAATAAGAATTCAAATGACAAAATTTTGTAGAAATTTAGCCCAAGTCAAGTAATTTTTTTGAAATAGCACAATTTTTTTTCAAGTACAGAGTTCTTCTTCTTCTTTTTTGGCTGTACCCTTTTTTGTTTTTTTTCCTCTTATTTTTTTAGTACAATTTTTTTGTGATACTCTTTTCTTTTAAATAGAAAGAAAATACAAAAGTCACATAAATGGGACATAAACAACCAAATCAATATGAAAAGTCTTGAATGATACATTTAGATAGAAACAACTGAAAAAGATGAGATTTTGAAATGAAAATGACTTATTAAACATTGAAAAACTCAAACAAAAACACAATAACATAGAGGCACAAAAAAATGACATCCGGACATAAAGAAAATGAATAGATAGAAGATCAGAACACACAATAAGAAAAATGAAGATACAGAAAAACACAAAAGATATGACTAGAGTTTAGAATCGAAGCTCTGATACTAAGATGGAGCAAACCCACAAGGATTAAATCCTTCGAACCCACAGCCAATACTAAAGTATATGAACCCCAAGAAGGCTAAATAAAGGTTTGGTGATCCATTTGGAACCCTTAAGCATAGATGAACAAGGACCCCGAGTGTTGGAAGATGCCACAAGGTTGATCAAGCCTTGATAAGTCTACTAGTTCTATGAAGAACCTAGAGGAAATCACTCTCAAGTTTGGAATTACCAAAATTAAATTCATTCATCTAATCTGATTACAAATGGAAGCAGAATACATGTATTTATAGTGTATGTCAAATCTACTTGTTGGAGGAAAATTAGGAACTAACTTCATAATCCTAATTGAAAGGCCTAGAAATTAGGAATACAAAATAATTAAATCATTTTAAAAATAAAAAAGAAAGAGAATCTATCTAATTAATCTTAATTGTCATCCTAATATAGAAAGCTTCTAGAAGTCAACATTTTAAACCCATAATAGTATTATTTAAGCCTAATTGAGCTAATCCATGTATGGTCCTTGGACTAAGCTCTTTATTTTGTAATACTCTAACCCAAAATAACTCCCGCAGCTCCATCTTTAGCCCAAATAATATTAATGATGTCTGGATTAATGCTTGGATCAAATTTATCAAAATTTTGCTTAGCCCAAATCTCTTAAACTAGTTCACTCAGTGCTTTTTAAAATCTTTTAGTCCTAGCCCTAGCTCTTATGATAGGTCCAAAATTGGAAGATGCAAATGATCATTTGAAGATTTTGAATTAGCTTGTTCTTTTGAGCTAGCTAACTTTGTCATATGATTCAAATCAAGAATTGAAGGACTTAGAAAGTTGTTCAAGTGATTCTAAAGATATAGATAGTCTTAAAATGATATAAAAACAAGTTGTTCAAGTGATTCTAAAGATATAGATAGTCTTAAAATGATATAAAAACACTAATAGAAGTATTGGATTGAATTTAAAAGCCACAATTTGAAAGATGAATATTTAGGGTTCAAGAAAGGGCATTTTGAAACCAAGTGGTGTTAGGCTTATGTGAGCAAGCTTGTGATGCCTCTAGTGAATCCTAATAATGTTATATAGATTATATATGATGAGATTTTGAAATCTAAAAGTTACCCTTTGAGGTTTAAAGTTATATAATGAGTTTTAATGTGTCAAAAGAGTGAAATACCAAATAAATAGTGCCAATGACTATATAAAATAGTAAATATGGAATTTGTGCGTTAAATTATGAATTCTAGAAGTATAATTTTGTTAAGATCCATGTTTAGTAAAATTCCTAACCTAAAACCTATGTAAAGGACAATTTATGGGAAGTTAAAAACTAAAGGGAATTTCATAAGTTTAGGCCCTCAAATATGATAAAAAGTGAGCATTTTAGATGATGTAATTGCCACCTAGTAAGCATGTACCTTGAAAGTAAGTAAAATAAAGTTTTAAGTGCACTTTAAGTGGCCTAATACATAGTTAAAAGTCAAAGAAGTTTAAGAGAAGTTGCTATGAGTTAAAGATGATGATATTATGTTCATGTCATATTTTTAGGACAAGTTAGTGAGGTTCCATCCCATTATAGGTGTAAAGCTGAAAAATAAAAGGAAAAGGAGCAAGACAAAGAGTGGGAAGTTTAGAGGTTTTATTGGCTTCCTTTCACCTATATAAGGTAGCTTACTCTTACCTACTGTTGCATCTGGTTTTCTGAAAACGAGAAAAAATGTGAGAAACGTAACGTACGGTTTCTCCGTAAACGAATGAAACTCACCAGATACAAAAAGATAGTCCCCTGAAATAACTTAGTTAAAGTCCCAAAAATTTGGGAAGCATTCTAGACTCCTAAAAATGAGAATCCCAGGCTTGGACGGAAAGAAAAACGGAGCTAGAATGAAGAAACAAAATTTGAGGAAAAATTGACGAAACATAAGGGCATTTCTGTCATTTTGAGTAAGTTTTGGAATTCACATAGGAGGGCTTTTTAAATGAAGGTTTTGAGTTCTCTAGGGTTCTTTGAGGCCCTAAAAACCATGGAAAGTCCTAGGATAGTTAAAACCCCTCCGGTGGATGTTTTCTAACGTCAATTGACCCAAACTTTGACTGATTCGTTCAGGAAGGTTTTAGCTCTGATTTGAGTGATTCTAAAGCATTTTACTAAATCAGGAACCCAAATTTCATAATGGAAAGACGATTCTAAAAAAAGAGCTAAAATAAGTTTGGAACAAAAATGCCAAAAATGAAGGGCAAAATTGAAATTTTTGAGAATGTGGAAGCTTCTTGAACACACTTTAAGTTTCTTATTTCTTCTCCCCTTCATTTGCACGACCCATTCTGCCCAAAAACTAGAGAAAATACCAGCTCTCTTAGGTGCACCATGGAGGAGAAGAAAGGAGGAGGAAAAGCAAGGAAAAGTAAGAAATTTTATGGATTTTCATACTCCTTCTTCATTCAAACTTGTTCCTCTCCTCTTGAGCTTTCTTCCTATGATTATAATGAAGTTTATAAATTTGTTTTAAGGGAGAAATTGAAGGAAAATTTCGGATTTGAAGAGAGGAGCTCAAAGAACACAAGATTCAAGTGAGAAAAAAGCAAGAAAACAAGGTAATTTCTTCTTCCATGGTTGCTACCCCCTGCTCCCCTTTTCCACCATTTCACCCCACTTGAGAAGACCTAAGAGGATTTGATTTTTAGGTAGAACCAAGGGTGATTCTTAGAAAAAAAGGTGTAGAGATTAAGAATATGCAAAGAGAACTAACAAATAACTATAGAAATTCAAGATGCAAAGTCTAGGGTTTCATATGTTTCTTACAAAATTTGATTTGATACCTTGATTCCTATGTCCAAATGAGAGTTTAAATGAGCTCCTAAGATCCCTAGAAGTCTCCCAATGTGCTTCCTTCATCAAAAAAACAAAGTAAAGTTCAAGGAGATCATAAAGCTTCCTAGTCTCAGCCTAAAGGAGTTTATGTACCTAGGGATAGTTTTAATTTGTTCTAAGCCCATTTTTGAGTCATATATGATGAGTGAAGATGAGGGGAAGCCTTAGGAAAAATTTAGAAGCCATAAAAAGTGAGTTGGTGCTTTATGTTCCATAATATGACCTAAAGAAGCAACATGTAGTTAGGCTCTTTATTTTAATTGTGTGATGACTCCAAGAGGCCTAAAAGGAGTCAAGAATTATATTTGAAAGAAAAGAATGGAGCCTAGAATTTAATTGATGGGTGTTACTTCATTAGGTGCATTCTTGGAAACATAAGGGGGTTTATAGACCAAGCTAGAGTCTAAGTAAGTTGTGTGGCCTTAGAATTAATTTAATGAACCTAATTGGCTTCCATAAATTGTGTCTAAGCCAAAAAGGAATGATTTTCACCTTCTTGGGTGTGTGAGGTCAAGGGAGAGGATTCAAGGCTTAGGGAAAAAGTGTACAAATGTTAGCAAGGTAGCTCTTTCAACCTTCTCTCATGGATGATTGCTTGCTTTACTTGTCTTTGAATGTGTGTATGTGCATTTCAAGCCATGAGAAATATTCTAGCATGAGCTCTTACTCTATGGTACCATGATGATGCATTATGTTTTCTAAATGATGTTCATGATATTTGCTTTAGTTTGCTTGAGTGTGGTGAGGCCAAGAACCTTTAGTCATGATGAGGATGAGCCAAGAACCCTTAAGATTGGTTGAGACAAAGTAAAGAGTCTCCCAAAAGTGAGATTGACTTTCAAGAGTATGGTTGAGTCCAAGAACCTCTTAAAGAATGGGTGAGGCAAGTCTAAAATTCACAAGTTAATAGGTGAGGCCAACCCACTTGCTTGGCAAGTCTATGTATGTTATGTATGACTTGTTCAAATGCTAAGAATGTTTTTTGAATGCTCACACATGTTAATATGTCTATGCATGAATTTTTAAGGCTTATTTGCATGCTTTATGTATGATTCAATAGGAGATGAGCTATTGAGATTCTTTGAATCTCATCCCCTCCTCTCCAATATTCTAACATGCTAGGTGGACAAGAGAGCAAGGTAATGGAAGCCAACTATCTTGAAGATGAAAGCATGACATCAAAGTGTCTTAAAATTGTTACTTTAAGGCCTTATGGATAGCAATTGATGAAATCCTTAGTTACATATTGTAACATCCGATTTTATGATAATCCAAGAAAACGTAAGGAAACGCGAGAAATGTAACATATGGTTTCTCCGTCAACGTATGAAATTCACCGATATAAAAGGAAGTCCCCCAAATAAAGTAAATTGAGGTCTAATAAAATTAGAATAATATTCTAGACCACAAATAATAATGACTCAAGGCCAGACGTGCCCTAAAATTAGGGCTAAAATAAATGAAACAAAAAGGGATAAGAAAAAGGTCCTAAAAAGCCTCCGAAGTCAAGTACAAAGGAGCTAGGGACTAAAATGCAAAGAAAAGTTATGAGTAAGGAAAAATGTATAAATTGCCCGAAAGTTTAAGGAACCCTAGTTTCACCATCTATTCGTGGTTTTAGGCACGAATATCAAAAAATCGGGCAAGAATCTTAGAAATCTGTGACCCACAGTTAAACTCAGTTTGATGAGACAGGTCTAATGACATTATATTGTCCAGATGGCCAGGTGGGATCCGGTCCGAGATCTGGTTATCCCGATCAGTAGCCATGAGCAAAATAGACAAAGAAAATTGTAACAACTATAGAAATAGGAATAGCTAAAGGGCTAAGAAACCCTGAAGGAGTTTCAGGGACTAAACTGCAATAAATGAAAATTTTATAGCACAATCATAATACAGAACGGTGAAAATTACACCTATGGACCCGGGTGTCCGATTGACACCGAAATTGATGAGGATTGAGGTTTAGGGCCCCTGAACCATGTTTGAAGCTCAATATGGCCAGAAAGTAGAGGAAATAATATTCATAAATTTTAGAAGGTCTAAAGGTATGTATTGTACCATAAAACCTTAATCGGGCCCGGATACCAATTGTTAGACTGCTGTAAGGCCCAATAGCTAGTTCTAAAGGCCTAAAAGAGAAGAGAATATATAATTAGGGTTTTAGAAAAGATGAAACCCAAAGATATATATAAAATAAAAGGGAAAGAAGAAAAAGATTTTAGTCATTTTAAAGAAATAACCATAGTTAAGTTAGAAACTAACTATAGTTGAGTTAAAAAATTAACTATGGTTACTATTTATAACTTAAGGGCTAAGAAAAGGTATCCAAGTGTGTGGCCAAGGATTTTTGGAAGAAGATATTTAGTTATGAAATTAGAAAATCAAAAGAAAAAGAAATGGAAGGTTAAGATTTGATCTTGAAAAGGTTGATCCAAGGGTCCAAATTTAGTATAACCATTTAACTTCATCCAAATTCATCTCTTTCACCTCCATTCCACCATTTTCACACCACACACAAGGGAGGAGGAGTGCAAAACGTGAAGAGAGAGAGAGAGGGAGAAAAAGTGGAAGAAGAAGTGAAACCAAGCAAAACTACCACCATTCTTCACCAAATTTCTTCATCTTCTCCATTCTCCAACCATTTCCTCCAAAGGGCAGCTGCATATTCATCTTTTCTTCAAGGTGAAATGTTGATCTAAGTGGGAAGAGAAAGGATTTTAGTGTGAGAAAAGCAAAGGAAGCAAGGATTAAGCTTAAAGAGTAAGTTTTCTCCATCTTATACTTGCAAATCACATGCTTTAAGCTAGTTTTGTTAAACCCTAGCTATGAGTCATTTTTAGACAGCATATGAATCATTAGAAATGGAGTTTATATGTTGAACATGAAGGCCATATGAGCTTAGTTATTGTTGTTATGTGCTGGGAGTTTGAAAAACACAAACATTCTAATTTTTGGGAAAATAGAAATCATGGGGAGATGCTGTCCGAATTTTTGCAAAATTTTTATGGTGTTTTCTTGATGTCTTAAAGTGATGTATACCAAATTTCAAGTCCTAAAACATAAAAGAAAAGGCTATGGAATTTTTAGAACTAAAGAAAAGCACTTTTAAGCCTAAAACAGAGCTAGATTATATGATGACCAAAACATGATGTTGGGGCTAGAATTTGATGATATTATCTATTCTAATGGATTTAAAAGGGTGTTTTTAGCTAGGAATACCTATAGGAAAGGTGTAACAGCCAAGAAAAAAAGAAAAGAGAAAAGAAATGAGAAAAGGAAAGGAAAAGAGAAGCTAGAAAATTTTCGAAGAGCTGAGAATTTTCTAAGTCTTCTCGCCATAACGAGATATGGAATCGCCATAGCGAGAATGCCCCTTCGCCGTAGCGAATATGTTCCTAGCTATAGCGAGTGCGGCATTCCATACAGAAACCAGTGAGTTGCTCGCCGTAGCGAAATTGTTCCTAGCTATAGCGAGTGTGGCATTCCATATAGAGACCAGAGAGTTGCTCGCCATAGCGGTGCTATAGCGAAGGCAGAGGTCTAGAACAGACACGATCTCGCCATAGCGACGCCATAGCGAAGGTCGAGAATAGACACGATCTCACCGTAGCGAAGCTATAGCGAAGGCAGAAGTCTGGAACAAACACGAGCTCGCCGTAGCGAGGTCACTAACCCGCTATAGCGAGAGCGGTCCAGAAGAGTGAGAAAAAGAGAATTTGACTTTTTAAAAGCTTCCAAATCTCTTCTTTCTTCTTCTAACCGACTCAAACTCGTCTTAGGAGAGAGAAAAGGGCGAAGGAGAGAGTGAGAAACTGAAGAGAAGAGGAAAGCACAAGAAAGGTATGAATTTTCATGGCTTCCTCTTAGTAAGTGGCCCTCCTCCCCTTTTCCCCTCTTTCCTACGGTTTAAATGGTAGAAAATGGTTAGGTCTGAGTCTGGTTCAGAGGAGAGAGAGTGGGAAACCATTCTTGAGAGAGATTCGAAGTAGATAGTCTTCTCTTTCTTGCTTTTCCCCTTTCTTAAGAGTTGAGAAAAGAGAGGGATAGCTCATGGACCCTAGTGAGAGGAAAAGACCTAGAGTGAGAAGCTTAGTAGAGCCAATTAGAAGAGATCCCTAGCTTAAGAATTGAGTATAAGGTATTAATTCCATGCTTTTGTGTGGTTAGGCTCAAGAGGAACTCTCCCATCTAGAAGTTGTTGTGAAACCAACAAGGGAGGAGACCATTGACAGAGCAAGTAGTAAATAGCTAGCAAAGGTAGTTCTCTCCACTTTCTCTCATGCATAATTGTGTGTTTACATTGTCTTGCTTATGTGTATGAATGATATGAGCTATGAGAAGTGTGTTATCATGATTATGTGATATGATTGAGATGATGTTTTAAATGCTTGATTGGTTTGCTTAGGGAAATGGAAAAGCCAATAACCCTATAGCCGAGGTGAGGATGAGCCGAAGCCCTAAGTTGGTTGAGCCATGTCTCCCAAAATGAGGTTGACTCCCAAAGAGTAAGGGTGAGTCTATGTACCTCTAAAAGTATGGGAAGGCAAATCCAAAAGCCATAAGGGAAGGGGTGAGGCCGATCCAAGTACCCAGCAAGCTCACGAATGTTATCCATGGCCATTTCACATGTTTTAAATGTTTTTCATCATGTTTTATATGCTAACATGCCATACATGCATAATGAGACTTGTTGCATGCAATATATGTATGTTTGAATGAGAGTTGAACTACTGAGATTCTCCGAATCTCACCCTCCCTCTCCACCATCCAACCATGCCAGGTAGCCCAAGTGAGATAAGAGATGGGAGCAACCACCAACAAGCATGAGGCTAGGGATAGAGATGAAGAAAAGTGTAAAGCACATTGTATATGAGAATTGTACATGAGATGTAAATGATGTATATGATGTAGCATGTACAAATGTTGTAAGACAATGTATGTATTAATGATGAATGTATGAGAATGAGATTTATGATGAGTGAAAAGCTATGCTTGAATGTGAAAGAACCAATGATAGTCTAGTATATAAGGGTGCATAAGTGGGCATGGGGTAGTGAGTTTGCCCAATCTGAGTTATTAGACACTTGAGGCATGATTGATAGCTCCTATAGATGCTTTCTCATGTGCTCAAAGAGTCATAGAAGTAGAAAACTTAAGATTGGACCCCATTAGCCACACTTTTGGCCAAGAAAGGGCCTTTTTGCACATGATGTCATAGAATAGCCATATGACCTCTTCTAGCCATGAGATTTGACATGGAACTAGAGTATGTTTAGAGCTTTCTGGGAAGCTAGAGTTCATGTCATTTAGAGGTCTATAGCATTTTCTATGAGCATTCAAAGTTGACATCAGAAATTCGGATTTCAGAAAATCACTGTTCATTTGGTCAGTTTTGAAATCTGACCAGTGAACTATTTCGATGTCAAACGTAGAATGAGTGAGAGATTGAGACTTCTAAGTATTTTTAGCATGAAGTAGACGTCTCAAACTTTCTAGAATGACCCAGATCATGCAGATACGATTTTTCTGCATTTAGTTATGAATTTCCAAAGTTAGCCCAGAAAAGGAGCAAAATCTGCCCATAGCGAAAATGCATGTCTCCAATCCCTTTTTGCTTTCTATGAGTCCTAAGCATAGAGTAGGGATTGAAATAAGTCTCAATAGAGGAATTGAGCATGAGGAATTAGAGAGAGAGCTCAACCGATCCATATTACTTCTAAGTGGAGCTCTACCCACACATAGTGCCATAGAGAAAGTAAGCATAAGGTGGAGAAAGTGTCTCCCTTATGAGTTCCTCATTGCCATATAGGCTAGAGGGCACCTTGGGTATGAGCTAGAGGTTAAGGTGTCACATTTGGTGGTAGCAGAGCCTGGTTTCAGAGCATAATTTTCAGGCTCTCATGATAAGTTAGAACATCAGAGGTGCCTTTTCCCTAGGAAGGCCGGGTAAGTAGAGCAAGCCCTCGAACTAAGGAAAAGAGGACAATACCTTTGATGGTAAGATGTAGTATAAGAGCAGTAAGGTTCAAGCTTTCATTGTGAGTTGTGGCATATGTTGAGAGTTGCCAAGATGTTTATGAGTTTTGCTATGGATGATTGAGTGTATGAAAGCGGCATGTGTCCCTTTTATGTATGCTAAGCCATGTTATATGTTTCAGAAAGATGGTTGACACTCGCCAAAGCAGAGGCAGAGGTAGAGGTAGAGGAAGAGGTAGGCCTTCTAGAGTGGCTCAGGCAGAAGAGGCCGGGCCTAGTGATCCAGTAGCTGGAGCCTTACAGAGCATAGTGGCTCGCTTGGATCAGCAGCAAGCTGTTATCATGCTGCTACAAGAACGGCTTGTTGAGAGAGATAGCCAAGGTCCTACACCTCCCCCTCCTCAGCCAGTTCCACACTCAGATCGTCCTGAGCATTCAGGGGCGACTACTACAGATGCACATCCACACATGCAGGCTGTAGCCCCAGTTCCACCAGCTCAGATGCCTCCTGCTGAGCAGCAGCCCTCGACCAGAAAAGTAGTTACTCAGTTCAGAAAGTTCGGGCCTCCCACCTTCGATGGTGAAATGAGTGCAGACAGAGCCGAGGCCTGGATTATAGAGTTAGAGTAGATTTTCGAGGTTATAGAGTGCACGTCTGAGCAGAAGGCTAAGATGGCTGCCTTCCAGTTAAGAAAAGAAGCAATATATTGGTGGAAGGGTACTGAACCGATACTGAGAGCGAGGAACGTCCCGATCACATGGGAGGCATTCCTCGAGGCATTCCACAAGAAGTACTTCCCCGACTCCATTAGAGATGAGAAGGAGTCAGAGTTCATTCTGCTGAGACAGATACCGGGGATGTCAGTGGACCAATATGTAGCAAAGTTCATCGAGCTCTCTAGATATTCCTCATACCTACAGAGACATGATGATGAGAAATGGAGGGCAGATAGGCTAGAGAAGGGTTTGCTCCCTGAGATCAGAGACAGGGTAGTGCCCCAGAGAATCAGGCACTTTCATACCCTAGTAGAAGTATGCAGAGTAACAGAGACAAATCTCAGGATGATGCAACCTACCTCCAGCGCTAGACCATTACTTCCCCTCCCTGAGCCTAAGAGGTCTAGAGATGGTTCCCAGCCGGCAGTGACAAGCCGTAGAGGAGGAAAGAGTCAGTGGAACCAGAGAGGGAAGAAGAGGAAAGCTCAGTCTAGTAGAGGCAGCGCTCCACCTCTCATATGTCCCCAGTGTGGCAGGAATCACGGTACCAGGCCGTGTTATGCGAGGCAGAATGTGTGCTATCGATGTGGCAGGCCGGGGCATATAGCCAGAGATTGTATGCAAGCTCCCCCACAGGCCCCAGTACCGATCACACAGCAGAGAGAGATGGCTCCACCTCCCAGACCGCAGACCCAGGGTAGAGTTTTTGCCCTATCACAGCAAGAGGCTAGTCAATCCCCGAGTCTGATTCAAGGTACTATTAAGATAAATGATTTTTCAGTAACTGCCTTATTTGATTCGGGCGCTAGCCATTCTTTCATATCATATGACTGTGTTAAGAGGTCGGGTCTGTGTATGCATATATTGCCATATGAGTTGCATGTATCTACCCCCACTGGAAACCGAGCCATCACTACCCATGCTTGCTTGAATTGTGTGATCCAGTTTAATCATTGCCTAACCACCCTTGATTTGATATGCATACCCCTCATAGACATTGATGTGATAATAGGCATGAACTGGATGTCAGTAAATAATGCCACACTAGATTGTAGCCACAAGTGTGTTACTTTACCTGGATGTGGGACTGTGCCTAGTACTAGGGCTGAGTTGTCTGTCATGACCACTTCCCAAGCTGAGAGATCTCTAGGGCATGGCTGTCAGGGATATCTGGTCTTCTTTTCAGTACAGGCTGAGGTAGAAGAGGGTATAGATGAGATCCCAGTAGTAAGGGAATTCCCAGAACTATTCCCTAGAGAGATGAGTGGATTGCCCCCAGAGAGAGAGGTCGAGTTTCCAATAGAAATCGTACCTGGGGCAAGTCCAGTGTCTAAGGCCCCTTATAGAATGGCCCCCACAGAGTTAGCAGAGCTTAAGAAGCAGATAGAGGAACTCTTAGAAAAGGGTTTCATCAGACCTAGTGTCTCACCATGGGGAGCCCCAGTTCTATTTGTCAAGAAGAAAGACGGGAGCCTTAGATTATGTATAGACTACAGGGAACTCAATAAGATTACCATTAAGAACAAGTACCCTCTCCCTCGCATAGATGACCTCCTAAATCAGTTAGCAGGAGCGTCAGTGTTCTCTAAGATAGACCTCAGGTCGGGATATCACTAGCTCAGAGTAAAAGCGAATGATATTCCCAAGACAGCTTTTAGAACCAGATATGGGCATTATGAGTTCCTAGTTATGCCTTTCGGGTTGACGAATGCACCTGCAGTTTTTATGGATTACATGAATAGAGTTTTCAGGCCATACCTAGATAAGTTTGTAGTAGTCTTCATAGATGATATCCTTATCTACTCAAAAAGTGGAGAGGAACATGAGCAGCAGTTGAGACTAGTCTTGGAGACCTTAAGAGAAAGACAGTTGTACGCTAAACTTAGTAAATGTGATTTCTGGCTCACTGAAGTTCAGTTTCTGGGTCATGTGATCTCCCAGGTAGGGGTCGCAGTAGATCCCCATAAGGTAGAGGCAGTATTGCAGTGGGAGAGACCTAGGACAGTGACAGAGATCAGGAGCTTTCTAGGTTTAGCGGGGTACTATAGAAGGTTCATTCAAGGCTTTTCTCAATTAGCAATGCCATTGACTCGGCTTACGAGAAAGAGTGTGTCGTTTGTGTGGAATGAGAAATGTGAGAGTAGTTTTCAAGAGTTGAAGTACAAACTGACCACGGCACCAGTTTTAGTACTCCCTGACCCGAGAGAGAGTTTTACAGTGTACAGTGATGCCTCTAAGAAAGGGTTAGGATGCGTACTTATGTAGAAAGGCCAGGTGGTAGCTTATGCTTCCAGACAGTTAAAACCTCATGAGGAAAACTACCCCACACACGACCTAGAGTTAGCCGCAGTGGTATTCGCTTTAAAGATATGGAGACACTACTTATATGGGGCAGCAATAGAAGTGTATAGCGACCACAAGAGTCTTAAGTACCTGTTTGAGCAGAAAGAGCTCAATATGAGGCAAAGAAGATGGTTAGAATTCTTGAAAGATTATGAATTTACATTGAAATACCATCCAGGTAAGGCTAATATGGTAGCTGATGCCCTAAGCAGAAAATCCATACATGTGGCCTGCATGATGATCTGAGAGCAGGAATTGATAGAGAGGTTCAGAGACATGAGTCTCTCCTGCAGGGTGTGTTCGGGAAAGTTATTAATGAGTGAAACCCGAATAGAAAGTGACCTGAGAGATCAGATAAGAAAAGTTCAGCAAGTAGATGATCATGTAAGGAAAGTTAGAGTCCAGATGACTCAAGGAAATGCTCAAGAGTTCAATCTGTCAGAGGATGATATAGTGAAGTACAGGGATAGGCTGTATGTGCCTAAGAACACTGAGATCAAGGAGAAAATCCTAGATGAGGCACATAAGAGTAAGTACACTATTCATCCAGGTAGCAATAAGATGTACCAGGATCTAAAAAGATTGTTCTGGTGGCCCGGGATGAAAACAGACATAGCAGACTATGTCTCTCGATGTTTAGTATGCCAGAGAGTGAAAATAGAGCATCAAAAGCCAGCAGGGTTACTTCAGCCTTTAAATATCCCAGAGTGGAAATGGGATAGCATAGCTATGGATTTTGTCATGGGTTTGCCCAGGACATTATCGAGCTATGATGCAATATGGGTAATAGTGGATAGGTTAACAAAGTCAGCACACTTTTTACCTATGAAAGCCACTTATACCCTAGATAAGTTAGCCCAGCTGTACATCAGGGAGATAGTTAGACTGCATGGTGTGCCTAAGAGCATAGTGTCAGATAGAGATCCCAGATTCATATCGAATTTCTAGAGATCATTACAAGATGCTCTAGGTACCAGACTTAGATTTAGCACAGCCTACCACCCTTAGACGGATGAACAGACAGAAAGAACCATCCAAACCCTAGAAGACATGTTGAGGGCATGTGTACTAGAATTGAAAGGGAACTGGGACACATACTTGCCTCTAGCAGAGTTTGCCTACAATAATAGTTATCATGCTAGTATACAGATGGCACCGTATGAGGCATTGTATGGGAGGAAGTGTAGGTCCCCAATGTGTTAGGTTGAGCTAGGAGAGCGAAGCCTTATAGGCCCAGAATTGGTGGATCAGACCTCTAGACAGATAGAAACCATCAGAAGGAAACTTTTGACGGCCCAAAGTAGACAGAAAAGCTATGCAGATAAGCGTAGGCGGCCGTTAGAGTTTGAGGTTGGAGACCATGTTTTCATTAAGATATCTCCATCCACAGGAATAGGTCGATCCATTAAAAGTAAGAAGCTCAGTCCCAAGTACATAGGTCCTTTCCAGATTCTAGATAAAGTAGGACCTGTGGCATACAGACTAGCTCTTCCTCCAAATATAAGCCAAGTTCATAATGTTTTCCATGTTTCCCAACTGAAAAAGTACCAGCCCGACCCCTCACATGTCATAGAATATGAGAATGTGCAGTTACGGGAGAATCTATCTTACATAGTATCGCCAGAACGGATCGTAGATACTAGACTCAAGCAGTTACGGCATAAGACGATACCGTTGGTGAAAGTGGTTTAGAAGGGTTTGTCACCCGACGAAGCCACATGGGAATTAGAGGAGGATATGAGGAAGAAACATCCAGAACTCTTCCCATGAGGTATGTTGTTTAAATTTCGGGGACGAAATTTTTATAAGGAGGGTAGAATGTAACAGCCAAGAAAAAAAGAAAAGAGAAAAGAAATGAGAAAAGGAAAGGAAAAGAGAAGCTAGAAAATTTTCGAAGAGCTGAGAATTTTCTAAGTCTTCTCGCCATAGCGAGATATGGAATCGCCATAGCGAGAATGCCCCTTCGCCGTAGCGAATATGTTCCTAGCTATAGCGAGTGCAGCATTCCATACAGAAACCAGTGAGTTGCTCGCCGTAGCGAAATTGTTCCTAGCTATAGCGAGTGTGGCATTCCATATAGAGACCAGAGAGTTGCTCGCCATAGCGGCGCTATAACGAAGGCAGAGGTCTGGAACAGACACGATCTCGCCATAGCGACGCCATAGCGAAGGTCGAGAATAGACACGATCTCGCCGTAGCGAAGCTATAGCGAAGGCAGAAGTCTGGAACAAACACGAGCTCGCCGTAGCGAGGTCACTAACCCGCTATAGCGAGAGCGGTCCAGAAGAGCGAGAAAAAGAGAATTTGACTTTTTAAAAGCTTCCAAATCTCTTCTTTCTTCTTCTAACCGACTCAAACTCGTCTTAGGAGAGAGAAAAGGGCGAAGGAGAGAGTGAGAAACTGAAGAGAAGAGGAAAGCACAAGAAAGGTATGAATTTTCATGGCTTCCTCTTAGTAAGTGGCCCTCCTCCCCTTTTCCCCTCTTTCCTACGGTTTAAATGGTAGAAAATGGTTAGGTCTGAGTCTGGTTCAGAGGAGAGAGAGTGGGAAACCATTCTTGAGAGAGATTAGAAGTAGATAGTCTTCTCTTTCTTGCTTTTCCCCTTTCTTAAGAGTTGAGAAAAGAGAGGGATAGCTCATGGACCCTAGTGAGAGGAAAAGACCTAGAGTGAGAAGCTCAGTAGAGCCAATTAGAAGAGATCCCTAGCTTAAGAATTGAGTATAAGGTATTAATTCCATGCTTTTGTGTGGTTAGGCTCAAGAGGAACTCTCCCATCTAGAAGTTGTTGTGAAACCAACAAGGGAGGAGACCATTGACAGAGCAAGTAGTAAATAGTTAGCAAAGGTAGTTCTCTCCACTTTCTCTCATGTATAATTGTGTGTTTACATTGTCTTGCTTGTGTGTATGAATGATATGAGCTATGAGAAGTGTGTTAGCATGATTATGTGATAGGATTGAGATGATGTTTTAAATGCTTGATTGGTTTGCTTGGGGAAATGGAAAAGCCAATAACCCTATAGCCGAGGTGAGGATGAGCCGAAGCCCTAAGTTGGTTGAGCCATGTCTCCCAAAATGAGGTTGACTCCCAAAGAGTAAGGGTGAGTCTAAGTACCTCTAAAAGTATGGGAAGGCAAATCCAAAAGCCATAAGGGAAGGGGTGAGGCCGATCCAAGTACCCAGCGAGCTCACGAATGTTATCCATGGCCATTTCACATGTTTTAAATGTTTTTCATCATGTTTTATATGCTAACATGCCATACATGCATAATGAGACTTGTTGCATGCAATATATGTATGTTTGAATGAGAGTTGAACTACTGAGATTCTCCGAATCTCACCCTCCCTCTCCACCATCCAACCATGCCAGGTAGCCCAAGTGAGATAAGAGATGGGAGCAACCACCAACAAGTATGAGGCTAGGGATAGAGATGAAGAAAAGTGTAAAGCACATTGTATATGAGAATTGTACATGAGATGTAAATGATGTATATGATGTAGCATGTACAAATGTTGTAAGACAATGTATGTATTAATGATGAATGTATGAGAATGAGATTTATGATGAGTGAAAAGCTATGCTTGAATGTGAAAGAACCAATGATAGTCTAGTATATAAGGGTGCATAAGTGGGCATGGGATAGTGAGTTTCCCCAATCTGAGTTATTAGACACTTGAGGCATGATTGATAGCTCCTATAGATGCTTTCTCATGTGCTCAAAGAGTCATAGAAGTAGAAAACTTAAGATTGGACCCCATTAGCCACACTTTTGGCCAAGAAAGGGCCTTTTTGCACATAATGTCATAGAATAGCCATATGACCTCTTCTAGCCATGAGATTTGACATGGAACTAGAGTATGTTTAGAGCTTTCTGGAAAGCTAGAGTTCATGTCATTTAGAGGTCTATAGCATTTTCTATGAGCATTCAAAGTTGACATCAGAAATTCGGATTTAAGAAAATCACTGTTCATTTGGTCAGTTTTAAAATCATGTCATCCGAGGGGCAAACGTAGTCCAATGGCTACGACATTTTATACACAGAGACTAGATGGTCACAGTGACTTGTAGGAACTAGAAGCACCTCATTTAGAGGTCCAGAGAGGAAGTTATACAATTTCGAAGTTCCTGCCCAGAATCAGACCCCCAACCAGACCCGAGGTACTGTTTCATCGGTTTCCGGGGAATTAGCTTGGTGAACTGATCTGGAGATATTTTTCTCCTCTAGCTAACATCCACATCTTTCCATAGAGATAGAGTTTATGAGCATTGGATTTTTGTGAAATTAGTTAGACATTTTCAAAGTCCATATCAGTAAACTGTGACAGCAAAGAAGCCCCCTCTGACCAGTGAACTATTTCGATGTCAAACGCAGAATGAGTGAGATATTGAGACTTATAAGTATTTTTAGCATGAAGTAGACGTCTCAAAATTTCTAGAATGACCCAGATCATGCAGATACGATTTTTCTGTATTTAGTTATGAATTTCCAAAGTTCGCCCAGAAAAGGAGCAAAATCTGCCCATAGCGAAAATGCATGTCTCCAATCCCTTTTTGCTTTCTATGAGTCCTAAGCATAGAGTAGGGATTGAAATAAGTCTCAATAGAGGAATTGAGCATGAGGAATTAGAGAGAGAGCTCAACCGGTCCATATTACTTCTAAGTGGAGCTCTACCCACACATAGTGCCATAGAGAAAGTAAGCATAAGGTGGAGAAAGTGTCTCCCTTATGAGTTCCGCATTGCCATATAGGCTAGAGGGCACCTTGGGTATGAGCTAGAGGTTAAGGTGTCACAAAAGGCCCCAAAACTCATGGGATAAAATTCCTAAATTTTGGCCAAGAAATGTATACTATTTGGCCATAGTGAATGGGAAGGGAAGGAGTTAGATTTTTCCAATTCCAATGGTCCCATTAAGTTTAAAAGGGTCATCCTACTTTAGAAGTTAAGGTTTATGTGTTGATGGTAATGAATTATCATTATGATTATAGGGTTTGATGTTGTTTTGGGAACTCCAAAAGTAAGTAAACCTAATCCCAAGGATTGAAGAGCAAAGTTTCCTAAGGTAGTAGCTTTCCTCTCTCTTTCCTTAAGCTTGTATGTTTGTATGATGATGAGTGTTATGCTATATCAAGTTGTCATTTATGCTATAAGATGAGACATGTATGCTTAGATTGTACTTGGCCTTGTATGAAATTCCTTGTATTGCTGTGCAATATGTGGCATCTTGACTGGCATTATGTTATGTACTTACATGCTTGCTTGTGAATGAGATTGGTTTACTACTACTAAGATTTTATAATCTCACCCCAAATATAACCCATGCTAGGTCCGAGTTCAAGCAAAGAAAGAGTAAAGAATGTGGAGACATAAATCGAGGACCTTACTTTTATGCACCATATTTTGTTATGTAATTAAATATTTTAGATTATCGCATGTATGAGTTATATTATGACATTGTAAGGTACTCAGGTATGAAATGGAAAGCCATGTATATACCTAACCCTGAAGTAAAATGAGTATGACTAGCGTGCCTAAGATGCAAGAATGTCTGTGCTTATATAAAGGCAAAATAATAATAATATGACCAATGAGGGGTAAAACTATCTAATTTGTTGTAGGGGCAACTTTATATGAATTTATATGTGCTCTGCTAAGTAAGTATTTTCCCGTGTAAAGGGTTTAGAGAGTTTGAAGTAGAGCCCCGAATTAACCTCATACGAGTTTTCTATAATTAAGTATGTACTTTTAAAGTTAGATAAGAATTTGGAAATGACCAAATGAATAGTGAAATTGTATGAGGAAGTTTTAAAATGAAAATTTTTTATCAGTTCAGGTTTCCGTTGACTCCTCTAAGTTTTATATGAGGTAGTTGTAGTAGGAAAAGCGTTATAAAATAAGGTATGACATATATGACCTGTGATGTTATGAGCATGTATAATTATGTTAATGTATTATGTATAAATGAGAATTAGGGTTATATGTATGGAAATACTCATTTTGGTCATATAATGGCAATTTTGCATTATGGAATTTCATGTATGAATGGAAGTGGAATAGCCAAAATGAAATGCATAAGGTTTGGGATCACTTTGGCAGCTCACACAAGTCATAATCATGCTTTTAGATTTGCCCAAGAGGTGCTAAACCCCAAGGAAAGCCATTTGGACATTTTGGTATCCTATATGGAGCCAAATTGACCATAATGGAACCCTATGTCACTTTTTATCCAAATGAACTCTTCTTGATATGAGATTTGGCATGCAATTATAGCTTGTTGAGATCTTTTTGGGAAGCTAAAGAACAAAATTTTCTGTGGTCTAGAGAATATTTCATGAATTTTCAAAGTTGAGAAATTTTTTGGTTTTGGTCATGTCAGTGTTCATACTAGTCCGAAAATGAAATCCATCACACAGGGCCCAAATGATGTCTAATTGCCACAAAATTTTATATAGACAAACTAGACATTCCCAGTGTCCTGTTCCAAGTGGAAGCATCTCATTTGGATGTCTAGAGAGGGAGACATGAATTTTCAAAAAATCTATCTAGTATCAGGAACTCTAGTCGACCTTAGTTACTGCTTGATTGAGTTTTGAGGTATAGGCGTACCTGAATTGGTTTAGAGTTATTTTTTGCCTCTAGCTGACATACAAAACTTTCAATATTGGTATCATTTACATAGATTGGATTTTTTTGAAATTAATTGTACATTTTTGAACTGTGCTGCAGAATTCTATGATAGCACCACTGAACAGTCTGACCTATGGACTTTTTCAAATGTCAAACGCCTTCTGTGATGAATTTTATGGTTTAGAAATATTTTTAGCATGAAGTAGAAATGTGTAGCTTTGTAGAATTGCTAAGAGTGCATGACTTTAATTTTTCTAGAATTAGTTATAATTTTTCAAAATTTGTGATAGAAATGTGAAAAATCTGGCCAAAAATATATGTATGTATTTCATGCTTCCCTTTGAGTCCCACGAGATGTATGACACTTTTAATGATGCAAATGAGTTATATTTATGTAATTAAATATGAGAATGTGATGTATGAGCTCACATGGTCCACGTGACATCGAATGAAATTTTTTTTTACATGACGTAATGCTAAGAAATGCATTATTTAATGTTATTTTTCCTTACTTCTTTGTGGGTTATTTGGTATGAGGCGTAGAGATAGTACGAAATGAGCTAGAAATATATGGTGTTACACCTACCTAGTTGCATGTAGATTTATTTGAGCTTGATGTGCATTGTATTATATTGGTTGTTCTTATAATATATTCTATGATATCTTGCATCAGTTATATGTCATGTTTTGTATGTTACGTTTAATGAGTAGATGCTTTAAAATAAATAGGGGCAATAGGAAAGGACCCCATAGTTCTCCCAAGCCCAAGAAGAGAAGCCTAAGCTAAGATGAGGTCATAGCCATGATTGACCACGTTAAAAGCATGTGAAACATTTATTTAGTTCTTATGACATGATTGTATGACTATACATATTTGCATTATTCTTGCTTGATTATCTCATGCATACTTTGGTGATTTAAGTATAATTCTCCTGAATTTCACCCTTATTTCTATTTTTCCCACTAATTAGTGCTAGGTAGAAGTACCAGTTCTCGCAAAGGAAAAAAAAATAGAGTGATTCAGAAATAGAAACATTATGGAGCATATATGTATATGAGTTTGTTGTAATATTATAATGAATTGATATGTTGAGTTTGGCTTCTTAGTGATTTAAAATGTGAACTAGTATATTGTTAAATAGTGATGTAACTTTAGTTTTTATTTATATAGGATTAGAGCTAGATGTATGTCCAAGTAGTTTTATTTCATAATGTTAGTACCTACATTTTCCATATTTGTGAGTTCTGGGCTAAAATGTGACCATTTAATTAGTTTGGATAGCTAATTTTGTAAGGGAAAACTCAGCTAGATTTTTCTTAAAATGTAATATAAGTTTTCAGTTTTTAATTGATAAGGTAAATTGGTAATAAATGATTACCAATGCATTATTTGCTATAATTGGTAGGACATGGAATTATGGAAAGGTAAATAAATGTATTTTTGAATTTTTTTGGATTTAGTAACTACTTGCATGAGTAAATGGACTTGCTGATAAACCAAAGTAGCTAAAAGAAGATCTAAATAATTAAGGTGTTATAATGTGTGTCTTGTAAGAGTGTGAGTGTATTTATGTGTAAATGTATTTTTGATGAATGGTTAGGATTTAATCTTATTTTCTTATGAAAGATCTAAATCGTTGGATTAAATGGATAGCTAGGATTATATCTTGATATTAAGGAAGGGTTTAGACCATTGGATTAGATAAATGGTTGAGATTAAATTCCCAAAAGCAAGAAAGAATTTGAGCCATCGGATCATTTCAATTGATTGCGTCTTGAACTAAGGAGAAATCTCCATCATTAGATCTTCTTTTTATTACTATTTAGTTCTAATCTAATTGCATTTACCTTCCCCTCAGTTAGAGTAACTGAATTAGTTACTTGTCATTAATTACTACTAATGTCAGCAATGACATCAATAGTCAAATCAGTTAGATTTTCTCGGTTAGTGTGAAATCTTAATCTTTTACCTAGATTCTACTAATGTCATCTAATGTCATCACTCTAAAACACATGCATCTTCTAGAAATTTCCTTGCCTATGATGCCAAATCAAGTATGGCTAGCCAAAAATTACAAAAATGCTACCGTTTAGAAGAATTTGCCATTGTGTTCTTCTATTACTCCTCTATCATATTTTATCTAATCAAGTTATCGCATCTTCTGCCATATTTTATTAATATTAAATGTACCTACATAGGTCCTACTTCTGTTTTATAGTTATTTATTTTGTTATTTTATTATCTAAGATTCAAATCACCATTTTGCCTATAGTTGAAAAGTAAGAGGCCTTATATAGACAAGTGCCTCTCTATTTAATTTTTGCATTTCCATTTTGACCTCACTTCTCTGTATTTCTTCACCACCATCCGATATTTCTTTCTATGTTAAATGTAATGTTCGGTTTTCATAAAAATGATGGAAACAAATATGTTGTAAGAGTAAGTCCTCTGAAATGAATTAGTTAAAGCCCAAAAAAATAGAATAATAATCTAGACATTAAGTAATGAAAATAGGAGGTTAGAGGTGCCTTAAAACCGGAGTCAAAATAACTAGATGGAATTTAATGAAATAGTTACGTAACGGAATGACATTTTTGTAATTTCAGGCAAATTTTAGAATACTCATAGGAGGGCTTTTAAAATGAAAAATTTGAGCTTTCTAGGATTCTCAGAGGCCCTAAAAATCATAGAAAGCTTCAGGACAGTTAAAACCCCTCCGGTGTACGTTTTCTAACGACGGTTGACCCCAACTTTGACCCTTTTGTTTGGGAAGGTTTTAGCTCCAAATTAAGTAATTTTAAAGGCATTTTATAAGTTAGAGAATGTAACACCATATTCATATAGGCTATCTCTCTAATTTCTAATGCATATTCATTGGCCAAGCTACTCTCTCAGGGAAAATATAATAAAAATAATGGAATTTTTCACGTTACATCATGGATAAATTTTTCATTTCATGTCTCGTGGACCATATGAACTCATCCATCTCATTCTCATATTTAAATACACAATTACTACTCATAACCATCTCAAGAAGTGGCCACGAACTCGAGCAAATGGAGTATATACACAAAAATCACAAGTGCAGCTTCGGGTTTATAGGCCAGCTTTTTGTCATGAACTTTGAAAAATCATAACTAATTCAAAAAAATTCTAAATCAAGCACACTATATGATTATGGAAAGATACAGATGTCTACTTTATGTTAACAATAAATTTAGACCACAACAGTGATGTCTAGCTATTGGAGATCGATGGAACAGTAACCAAGGTCTCCTATCACTATTGGTATTGTCCTTGAATTTAACAAATTCATATCTCCCTAATTAGACATCCAATTGAGGTGATCTTGGTGGATATAGAAATATTATCATGTATAGTTTATGCCTATAAAATTTCATGAGCATTGGACACCATTTGGCCCTAGAATGATAGCACAAGAAATTGACCATTATGAATAGTGCTTATACCAAAACAACATAAAAATAGCAACTTTGAAAAATTATAATTAATTCCACAGAGTTTCAAATAATCTGCTCTTTAGTTTCCCAAAAAACTCTGGAGGAGATCTATATGCATGCCAAATTTCATAGGCAAATTGATTTATTTAGTCAGATCTTGGCATTGGGTTGTAAAAATGCTCTTTTGGTGTCTTCCAAGGATCTCAAATGGTCCACATTGGTTTCTAAGACAACCAAGGCCACTTGGGCATGCGGGAAAGTACCAAAATGGTCTATTAAACTTGTCTCAAAGGTGAAAAAACTTAGATTTCATAAACTCACTCATCTACCCCAAGACATACATAGGAATATACAAGCCTCATCTTGCCATTGAAGGTCCAAAAACCACTATATCATACATATGGCACTAATTATCATACATACATAATATAACCATATATTTACAAATGTTTATGGGTTCATACACCATATACAATATTGGATTATGTCTTTTGCCATCCATAAGACTACAAAGTAAGCAAAATAGCAAACTTTCTTGTTAATTTCTCTCCTTCAAGCATGGTGGCTCCCATTTATTGGCTCACTTGATCCACTTAGACATGTCAGACAATGGGGAGGAAGGAATGAGATTCTAGGAATCCTAATAGCTCTTCTCCCTTTCAACCATACATAAAAGATGCAAATACAAGTTTAAAAATATATGCATGGATAATATGAAATGCATAATTATTCATGAAACATTTTTGCATTCAAGAGGTCAGACAAAGCATACATAGGCTTGCCAAGTAAGTGGTTTATCTTCACCCATTATCTTTGTGGATTTTGGACTTGCCTCATCCATTTTCTCAAAGGCCTTTAACTAAACCTTACTCTTGGGAGACTTTTGGCTTCATCACACTCAAGCAAATCAAAACATGTTCATAAAACATCATTCAAGTACATAACAAAGCTTTTATGGTACCATGGCATATAAATACATGCTAAGACCTCTTTCATAGCTTAAAACATACACACACACATTTAAGACAAGATAAACATCTACTCATGCATGAAAGAAAGAAGAAAAAGCTACCTTGAAGCAAGAGTTCAACATTTTTCCCTAGGTATTCCTTCCATTTTTCGGCCACACACTTGCAATAAGATCGAGCTTGGTTCTCTTGGCCTAAACATATTAAATAAGACTCAATTACATTATGGAAATAAGTTCTATCATCACTCACTCATTATGAAAGCTCACTTTATTTTATGGTTGCATAATGGTGTCATATAAGACCTAATGAAGCAAGTGCTAGCATTCAAGGTCTTGGCTCCATTTTCTCCTTCCATAATTCATCCAATTAGGTAGAATTTAGGAACTTTATTTCAATTTCATTTTACTTAGTCTAATTAAATCAAAAAATACCCCCTAATTTAGATAGCTTTTAGGGACTTTCACTTAAAAAACCTAATTGAACATTGAATTCCATCTCCAAGGGAGATGACCTAGGTTGTGCCACTAGCTACATATTTAGTTCAACCTAGTTTTATTTTGAGGGTTACACGACAAACCTCTCATTTAACATCCTTAAAATTAGAATTTTCTAATTATTTAGTATTTTATGTAATGAGTTTATTAAGCTTTAATAAAAAATAATTTGAACAAAATAGCTTCATATATGAAAAGTATAAGTTGAATAGGACCCATAGGAATTTTTGAGATTTTAGGGGGTTAAGGGGCCTAAGGGCAAAATTGTCATTTATTACTTGGATGAACTTTGATAAATTTTCTAGAAGGAAGGGGAATTCAGAACTAGTCCAATATATATATGAATAGTTATAAAATAATGCGTAGAAAATTATAAAATTTGTTGCATGAAATTCTGGATTCGTTAGGGCCAGAATATGGCCTGAAATGATTATAAGTTTATACGGAGACAAACTAAAATCCTAAACCCGTGTTAGCTGTTTCAAGAAATTCTATGTAAAAAAATGTACTAGGTAGTGGTGACAGAATCCAGAAATATGGAATTACCAAGGGCAAAATGGTCATTTGGACCCTAAAATAATAAAATATTAGGAAAATAAATAATATTTGAATATATGGTTGGAGTATTAAACGGGACCCACGTAGGGCCAAATAATATTAAAATATAGCACGAAACTTAGAAAATGCAAATTAAATTAAGATATTATGGAAAACCTAGGAAACAGTGGCAATTTTGTAAGTCTAACTGGGGAAAAGTGACATGGCACCAGGGAGCTGGGAAGGTGCTAATGTGGTGCCATAGAGGAAAGAGGAAGTGATGATGTGGCACCATGTGTGAATAAGAGACTAAAAGTTAGAAGAGAATTCTGGAAGCTGCACGAGCTACGAAGTAATTGCACAGGCTTGTGTCAACAAATCTTAAAAATCTCACACATTACAAAAAAGTTACCGTTGACTTTAACATGACATAGACGTTAACTTAAGCGGCATTAAATGCAATCTTATCTTCACACTTTATGAAAAAGTAACCATGTAATCCAATGGCTAATATTCGCCCATAAAATGTGATGCTATCTAAACCATTGAGCAATCTAATGGCTTAGATTTCTTCACCTTTTCAAGATCAAACCACAACCTTTGATCTAATCCTAAGGCCTACATTTTATCTCTTATTTCAAGGTTAAATCTTGACCATTCATGTAATCTAAAGGCCAAGATCTTCCACCTTAAAGTTAATTAAATCTTAATCATTCATAACTAATATATATATGAACCACACACACACTTTTATGCCACTCTCACACATAAAATACACACATCAATTCAGCTAAGACAAGGAGAAGAAGGAAGAGGAGAGAGCTTGGCCTAAGGAAGAAGAAAAAGGAGGAGGAAGAGAGAAGGAAAAGCCATTGGGGAAAATCAAACACTACGAAGCTAAGGTAACATAGATAGACTTTCTTCTTCTTAGTTTTTCTTATATTTTTCTCCAAGAATTTTCTCTTCTCTCTCTCTCTAAATTTCGTCCATGGCATGAGGAGATGGGAAATTTTGTTGTTTCTATGAATTCTAGCCAAGAAAAGATGGAGAAACCATGATATGACTTATAGATTCATGTGATTCAAGAAAATTCCTATTCTTGGCAATATTTTTACAAATCAAGAAGCTTTGTATTCCAAGATGCCATGGAAGAAATTGAAGGGAAAATAAATGGGGAAGTGATGGGAGAAGGCCTAAGGAAGAGGAAGATTAATACAACTTTGATTTTCATGAAGAAAATGGCAAGAAACCCTAGAATTTTATCTTGAGAAAATTGTAGAATCCATATGAAATCTCTAGAAATTGATTGAGGATTTTTGTTTATCATCCTTGAATATGTATGTGTGGCTATTTGGTAACATGAAAATAAAGCGAAATCATGTCTTCATTGATGTATAAGTTTGGCCAACACATGTACATATACCTAGGGAAGAGTTTTCTTAAATCTAACTAACTTAGGTTAATTTACATAAAAAATAAGGCCTATGGTGAAATTTTAGTAATTTATGGATCATTATATAAAAAAAAGTCAAATTCTTGAGAAAAAGTGTTGACCAAGATGTTCTTGAATTTTCCATGATGTTATTTAATATGTTTTGGATGATTGTTGTGGCCTAATATATTATACATGTTGCCTGCATTATGATGATATTTATTTTGTGAATTTTGGAGCCCATTTGTAATACCATACTTCTAGGACTCAATTCATACAATTCCCATGCCTCATCTTATGTTTATTCTATGGAAACAATATAATGGCATAGGGAGTTATGAATAAAAGTGCATTTCTCTACAGGTAAAATTTCTCTTTCGGAGTCCTGTAGGCCATATGAAAGCATCTATCACGTTCTCATACTTAAACACAAGAATATAACTCATTTTCATCATCAAATTTGGCCTACAACTCGTGAAAAGTAAAGGAGCACATAAAATCCATGTTTGTATTTTCGGCCAGAATTTTCTCTTTTTTGTCACAAACTTTGAAAATTCATAACTAAATTTAGAAAAATCAAATACATGAAATATTGCTCATTATAGAAACCTTAGGATGTCTACTTCACATTAAAAATACGCCCAAGTCATAAAATTTATCACACAGGACGTTTGACATCCAAAAATCTATAGAGTCACTGGCTGCCTGGGCTGTTGTTCAGTTTACTGATACAAATTTCTAAAATTCATCACTAATTCTATAAAACTTGAAATCACACATATTAGGTCATTATGGAAAGCTACATGTGTTAACTTGATAGTAAAAATAATTCCAGAATGAAACAGATACGTTTAGTCAGCTGGACCCTATGGAACAGTAACCAGACTCATGGGGCACTATTGATACTGACAGTTAACTTCAAACATGCATAACTCACTGCTCAGACATCCAAATGAGGTGATCTCAGTGGACACAGAAATCTTATGACCTCTAGTCTATGCATGTAAAATTTCATAAGCATTGGACACTATTTGGCCATCAGATGACACAGAATTCAAAACTGCCAGTATGAACAGTACCCATACCAGAATCCATGAAAAATCCCAACTTTGAAAATTCATCAAATATTCTCCAGGTCTCCGAAAATTTTGATCTTTAGCTTCTCAAAAAGCTCTTAATGATACCTAATTGCATGCCAAATCTCAGATGAAGACTAACTCATTTGGCCAAAAAGTGATATAGGGTTCTATTATGGTCAAAATTGGCCTCATATGAGGTACCAACTTTGCCAAATGGCCTTCCTTTGGTTGTGGTACCTTTTGGGCAAGTCTAAAAGTACATTTGAGACTTGCATAAACTACCCAAATGGTCCCAAACCTCATGCTTCTCATTTTGGCCATTCAACCCACACTTATGCATACATTCATCAAAGTCCCATATTGCACACCCTGGCCTTACATACTCAAAATAAGTGCTATAGGTCATATATCATTTTCATAGATCTAAACATCACATAATAGTACATTTATACATGTCTTAAGGTTCATGGTACATATACAACATCATATACACTATGAACCATCATTATAGCTCCAAAATAGGCAAAATACTATATAAGCTTGTCACTCTTTGCTCTTTATGGTTGTTGGCTCCCTTCACCATAAGTGCTTAGTCCACCTAGCATGTTAGATCATTGGAGAGGAGGGGATAAGATTCAAAGAATCTCAATAGCTCATCTCCCTTTCAATCACACATAATATGTACAAAGCAAGCTTTACAAATGCATGCATAGAGAAAATAAAAGCCATGGACATTTTATGAGCAAACTTGGCATGTGAACAACTCATACAAATCATTCAAGAGCTCACCAAGTGTTTGGATTGACCTCACACTTCTCCTCATGGGTTTTGGACTTGCCTAACCCATTCTTGAGCACTTTGGACTCAACCATACTCTTGGGAGCCCACTTTGCTTTTGGGAGACTCTTTGCTTTGTCTCAACCAAGCTCGAGGGTTCTTGGCTCATCCTCACCCAAGGGAAGAGTTCTTGGCCTCTCCTCACTCAAGTAAACTCATACAAACATCATGGATTCATTTAAAATATAACATGGCATCAAGAGTCATAACACATAGAGGCATGCTAGCATACGTTAAATAGCTTGAAAATACATATACACACATTCTAAAACAAGCTAAACACACATCCATGCATGAGAGAAGATGGAGAGAGCTACCTTGCACACAATCACACACTTTTTCCTTTGGATTCAAGCCTCCTCTTTCGGCCACACACCCATAAATTGGTGGAGATGGTTTCTCTTGGCCTAGATACAAATTATGGGAGCCAATTAGGTTCATGAAACACATTCTAAGGCTACATAACTTGATGAACCACTAGATTACTCTACATACTTCATTATAGTCCATAATTACACTTAATAAAGCAACACCCCTCAAATGATTTCTAGGCCTCATTCTTTCTTATCAAATATGATTCTTGACCCCTTTTAAGCCTCTTGGAGTCATCACATCATTAAGACAAAAGGCCTAGCACCATGTTGCTTCTTTAGGTCATATTATGGAACCTAAGGTACTAAATCACTTTCCATGAGTTCTAAAATTCTTCCAAGGCTTACCTTCATCTTCATTCATCAAATATGACTCAAGAATGGCCTTAGAAAAATTTAAAACTCGCCCGCCTATACAAACAAGCCTAGGCCGAGACATAGGCTTGTTTTGGGCTTCTTGGAGTTCTCTTGGTTTTCTTAAATGAAGAGGCTTGTGGGGAGCATCTTAGGTGTCTCAAGAACTCATTTAAACTCTTACTTAGACCTAGGAATCATCATACCATTTCAGAAATTGAAAGGTGCACTTAAAACCCTAGATTTTGCATCTTAATTTCTAATGCCTATTTCTTGGTTTTCTTTGCATATTCTTACTCCTCTCCATCCAATATCTAAGAATCATGCTTGGTTGGGTTTGAAATTTAACTCCCTAGGGCAGAACACATATGGGGCAAAATGAAGAAGAAAGGCCATGGAAGGTATCAACCATAGGATGCATTTTTACCTTGTTTTCTTGCTTAGTTTGGCTTGAATCTTGATTTCTCCAAGCTCCTCTATTCAAATCCGAAATTTTTCTTGAATATCTCCCTTGAATCAGATTTATAGACATCACTTTAATCCAAGGAAAGAAAGGAGTATGAAGGAGAGGTGGTGGAGGTGGAGAAAAGTAAGGAAAATTGCCATGAAAACATACCTTTAGCTTGGCTTTCTTCCTCCTTCTTCTTCCTCTCTTGGGCGCCTCTCCCTTAGGGTTCTTCTTCTGATTTGGGGCTAAATTTTCTAAAGTTAAATGAGGGCAAATGTGAGGCACCACATATATATAGGTAGGAAAAAGTGACTTTTCCAAAAATTCCAATTTCACCCTACATACTTTACATTTTCGTTTCTCCCTCATTTTAGCTTCTTTTTTAGAACCATCTTTTCCATTATAAAATTTAGGTTCCCAATTAAGAAAAATGGCTTTGGAATCACTCAAATCGGAGCTAAAACCTTTTCGAACGGACCCGTCAAAGTTTAGGTGCACTGACGTTGGAAAACGTCCACTGGAGGAGATTTAACTGTCCCGGGGCTTTCCATAGTTTTCAGGGCCTCTGAGAATCCTAGAGAACTCAAAACTTTGGTTTAAAAAGCCCTCCATACTCAATTCTAGATCACACAAGTTTTAACACAAAACCTTGTACTTGCTGGTGAAAACCTTGTCAACAAGGTCTTGGAAATTGCACTACAGACTACAGGATCTTGTCGACAAGATCTTTGACCCCGGTGATAAAATCTTGTTTTAGCCCATAAATTAACTTGGTCTGCTGCCATACTTTATGCTCAACATACATTCTAATGGTTGCATAACATAATCTCTTATTTTCAAGGAATCAGATATTACACCATTTATGATAGTTAGAAAATTACGTAGTGTTATGTCATCAAGAATGGAATATGTGATAACATGTGTTCTGGAATTGCACTATTTGCTATGCTGATATACTGTCTGATTTCTTGACATGGATAATATGTTGTGTATTGCCTGATTATATGAGTATGGGTTATTTGGTAAAGGACTGATCGATATATATAGGGTAGATAGGAGGTGAGCCCTATGTGTGTGCCAGAGTTGACTATTAGGTAGATGTTGTTGTGTTAGATGTCTAATCTTAAAGATACTTAAAAATACCTAAACCGTTAATTTTCAAACTCTAACATGTTGTTACACTATCGGGATTATTTATTGATACATAGAGTTGTGCAAGCCAGTTCTTTCCCAAATATACCTATCATGCCTTGATCAAATAATGGCTTAGATGACATATTATTGTGGTGTTTTATATGACTTTCCTTAGGTACCCCTGGGGGATGCCTCAGTAAAGGAAGTAGGGGTGAGCCTACTATGTCATGGCAATGCAACATGAGCTGGGCTTGAGCCTACTGAAGCCAGTGTAACACAGTTTGAGTGTTAGGCCTGGTGGTCTCCAAGGCCTAATGGTCAAGAGAGAATAAATCTTGTTTGTGATATTTCCTATATTCTATATATGCAGAAATCTTGTGAATGCCTTGCAACTACTGAATCTCAACTATGTTAAGACAATTCTTGTATTTTATTCATGCTCTATCTTTAGATGTAATATGCCTATTCACTTTGCTATTTGATATCCACGTTAGATATTGCTAACAGGTATATCTCTCCATTTATATTGTTTAATAAATTTACTATCTTGCCATTATATTACTTGTTTTCTATTAAAAGTACTTGACTCTTCTTTATGGATATTATGTGGTATTAATCCTATCTATGTTACTGAAAAAATTATTCCTCACTATATTGTGGTTTATACTTTTCTTAGATGCCGATTTATCAAGTAACCCTAGAACTCCAGGTGGAGTGGATCCAATTTCCACTCCAAGGATGGGTCTTCGTCATCCATAATATAGGCATCATATCATGTGATGATGTTGTTCAAGCTGTACTAATGTATTTTGTGTCCCCAGGGGAGCTGGAGTCCTATACGTTCCCAGTCGGTGGAGTTGACCCTCCTGCTCCTCTATTTACATGATCAAAGGCCCATTCGCTGACACTAACCCATTTGTGAACATAGGGGATTAACCTTTTTGGTCTTTTTGTTATATGGAGATTTTCTTTTTGAATGGTTATAAGATAGATCCCCTTTTGATGTGATGTGACTTGTATGACCCCATTGCCCTGTGAGGGAACTCTTAAACTAGTTTGTATGAATTACAGTGTATTTCCATTATTTTCATTGTCCGCTACACAATTAATTAGATTTTATTATGAAAGAATAATTAAAATAGAAAAAGTAATTGAACTCAATTTAGGAATCCTTCAAAATATATATAGCTAAAGATGGGTATTTAGAAGGGGCGTTACAAATGGCACATGTGAGGCTTTCTAGGCATCTCAAGAATCCATATATACTCTTAGACAATTAGAAATACTAATAGAAAGCTTCATACATTCCACGGTGCAAAAAAAAAACCCTAGGTTTTGGAAACTTGAAAACTAATGGTTCTTTTTATAATTTCTTTGCATCTCCTTGTCCTTGACCCTTAAAAACCTAGGTTTCATGATTGTTTTAGGTCAGATTTTGCTCCCTCTCACTAGTTCTATATGAGGCCAAAAATGAGCTATGGAGGAACAAGAAGGAAGAAGCAAGGAAAGCCATGGAAATACCTTGATTCTTTAGCCTTTTCAAGAGTTTTTTCCCTTGTCTTCACTCCTTCTTGAAATTTTGAACCTCTCCTCTCTATATAGGACTCAAAACAAATCCAAAACATGCATCAAAACCATGGAAAGAAATAGGAGAAGAAGGAGAGCAAGTTCAATGAAGGAAGGAGCAAGAAATTCCTTGATTTTCCTTACCTTTTCTTTGGTTTTTCTCCTCCTTTTGTGCTCCTCCCTATGCGCCACTTTTTGTAGAATTTCTCCCTAGTCTTGGACAGAATTTAGGTTAGCCAAATGTAAGGGATAAGTGAGGCGCCACATATATATGGCTAGGGATTCTTAAGGAGCTTTTTAAAATGTCAATTTTGTCCTTCATTCTTAGCTTTTTCGTTTAAAGTTCGTTTCAACTCCTTTTTGAAAACCATCTTTTCCATCATAAAATGTAGGTTCTTTAACCTATAAATAGCCTTTGGAATCACTTAAATCAGATCTAAAACCTTCCTGAATGAAAGGATTAAAGTTCAGGGTCATTGATGTTCAAAAATGCAAATCGGAGGGGTTTTAACTGTTTTAGGGGTTTCTATGGTTTTTAGGGTCTCTAAGAACCTTAGGAAAATCAATTTTTCCATTTAAAGTTCCCTCCTATGAGTTTTCTAAAAGTTGCTCAAAATTATAAAAATGCCACTACATTTCGTCAAAAATTTCTTTAGCCATTCTGGCCTTGGTTTTAGGGCATCTTAAGCCTTAATTCCCCATTTTCTAATATTTAGATTTTTATGAAAATTTTATTTAGCCTTAATTGATTCATTTTAGGGAACTCTCTTTTATATCTAGCCTATTTCTGTCATTTTTATAAAAATTGGGTATTACAGAAAACCTAAATTTTATGATGGAAAAGACGATTCTAAAAAAGGAGCTAAAATGAATCGGAAATGAAAATGCCAAAAAGACAGGACATAATGGGATTTTTAATGAACAAATTTGTATTCCTTCTTCTTACATATGGACACCCTTTTCTCTCCCTCACTTAACCAACCTTCCATCTGCCTAAGAACAGAAGTGAGACTAAGGGAGAGAGGCGCACAAGAGAAGGGAAGAGGAAGAAGAAAACAAAGGCAAGAAAGGTATGAAATTCATGAATTTTCTTGGTCTTTCCTTTAGTAAACTTAATTTCCTCCTTCTCCTTCTTCTTCCCATAGTTTTCTTAAAGTATTTGTTCTATTTTTAGCTCAAAATAGAGGGGAGAAGTTCGAATTAGAGGAGGAGAATCCAAGCAAAAGAAAGAGCATCCAAGAAAAGCTAGAAAACCAAGGTAAATCTTTGATTCCATATTTACTTCTTCTTGTCTCCATGGGTGTGTGGTTCGGCCACTCCTAGGTCTACCAAGAGGGATTGAATTTTTGAACCAAACCAAGGATGAACTTAGAAATCAGAGTGTGGGAAACATAAATATGCAAAGAAAACAAAGAAAGAACCATGATTTTTTAAGATGCATAACCTAGGGTTTTAATTACACCTTGGTATGTAGGAAAGTTTCTAGCCATAATTTAAGATGTCTAATAGTTTGTATGAGCTCCTAAGACATCAAGGAAGCTTCCCATGTGACAACCCTACCTTCTAAACATGGTAATTATAGTTAAATATGCAATTAATAATTAATGATCAAGGATTGGAGTCGTTACAATTTATTATGTCATGAACATATAGGGAAATTTGAACCTTGATGTTAGGGTCAACACTAAACAACCACAAATAAAACAAAAATGCATGAGAGAAATCTTACTACCATGAGGGGTTTATGATTCATCCATTCATCAGTTTCAACACATAAAAACCTCCCACAAGTATTCCTATATCATTTTCTAGTATTACCATTGAAGAAACTCGGGTTTCTAGGCTAAAGGAAGGAGTTTGGGGTTTTGCGTCGTGACCCAAACCATTCGCGCTGCGGCTAAGTTGCTCTCTGGAATTATTAGGCCAATTTCTCAAATTTTGTCACGACGAGTTGGACTGTTGCCACGGCCAGCTTATGCGACGCCGTGGCGAAAATGCCTCCTGAAGCTACTATTCCACGTCCCACGATCCTCGCCTAAGTGGAACACTCTTACGCTGTGGCGAGATTCGCTACTAGACACCCCTCAGATTGTTCCCTCGACTAGCGCCGAGGCGAGATTTTGTTTTGTTACCCTCCTGGGCAATTTTTTTCACTCTGCGCCGCGGAGTGACTAATCAAGCAGTGGCATTCCTCACCACTGTTACTCTCTAGAAAAATTTTATTCACTTGCGCCGCGATAGGATTACTCTTGCTGCGGTGCCCCTCACTTCTGTCACTCATCTAGCTGTGACGAAGCCTTCTTAGTCGCGGCGTGACTCCCTCCTGTAACTACATTTCCCAAATTTCATCCCCTACACTCCAATTCTCATCTGAGGACTACCCTAGGACCACTCCCACTTATTTTATATGTCTCTAATGGTATTTATCTGCCTTATACACCTAGCTATTCTACCATTTCCAATTCAAAATTTAAATGTAAGTTTTCACTCTTACAACTATCCTATACTGGCAAGTCCATAGCGTAATAGCAAAAGAACTCATACACTATTGGAAATTAAAATTTAATATACATTTCGTCAAAGGTTTCATACATTAATGGTTCATATTACATCTAATACATCACATAATTATATTTCCAACAGTATACTATACCATAAATTTAGCAAAATACATACGTCAAGTGTTATGGGTTCATACATCCGATATCAAGCTAAAGTGAGGTCTAACTCCTTAATGAATACATCCAAGGTAATCAAAATATAAGAGCCTACACTTGGCAACATGAATACATGATGATGTTATACAATAAGGAATTCAAAATTTAGCATCTATACTAAATAAGTCAGCCTATGTGCAGCCTTCTCCCTACATGATGAAGCTTATGGATTTTCATCCACTTGCTTCCCCTTATCCTTACCCAAAGAACCTTCACCTAAAATATTAATCCCATAAAATGGGGTGAGATATAAATCTCAGTAACCAAGGCAATTCCATCATATAATCCAGTTTAATTAGCATATATGCATAATTTCACATAAGCATAAGAAGAACACCAGTCATATCTGTAAATGAAACAATTAGACTATCATGATTACTATCACATACTAGCAATCATATTTTCATATGTTAAAGGCCATTAACACCGGGAGAGGCCCATCCACGGCACCTACTCCCCATTGAGTATAACCAGGGCTCAGTGCATCTGGGGTTTAATCATAACTCGGTGCCTGATCGAAGCACATGCACAGGTGACAGCCGCACCACAGCTCCACCATGGACTCACAAGGTCCAATCACAAAATAATGATAACCAACCAATTCATTCAACATTTCAAATCATTCATGTACAGCAAAGTATGAAATTAAAATAGATATATGCATGGAATTAATATTAACCCAGTTACTTCACTTATAGATAATTGCAATAGCCATCAATGGTACAAAATGTCCCTATAACCATAGCATCAGATAATTACTACTCTAATTCATCATTAACAGTTGCAACAAGTACCCAAAGAATTTAAAATGCTAATGTCTACCTAGGAATCACTTACCCAGCCATTATAAATCTCAAATTCGGATTTATGTGTCCTCTTCCAGAAACCTTAATGTTTCATCCAAAATCCTAAGCAAATTCGTACAAAATTAATACCCATATTATAATCAAGTCCTTAGGGTCTCAAATCAGCATAATTACCTCAAAAAGAAGAGTTCATACCTATCTAATGACAGCCCTAGTCTCAACATACGAATTTTCACCATGGAAACATCATAAAGCAAGTTTTAGATTTTGGGTATGGTGAAAATGCTCTAAATGAAAAACTAATTAGGCCAAATTAAAGAGAAAGATGAGAGGATTAAGTTATATAACTATTACTTTGGCTAAATCTTGCTCTAGAAGTGAAAAAATATGGAAATACACCAAGAACCCTAGAGCCTCCTTTGGACCTCCGAATTTTGAGATGTGTGTTTGTGTTTTAGCAAATGGAGAAGTGGCTGAAGTATTAGGGTTTTAGTTGGGTTTAAGTTGAGTCAAATATGGGTCATGGGTTGCTCCAAGTTCCAACTCCTAATGGGCTCAGATTTTTGCTTTGTTGGGCCAACTCTTATGCATCGAGCTGTTGAAATTCTATTGGGCCAGAACAAATTTTAAGAGCTCAAAGGTTTTGGGTCTGCACAAGGGTTATTGGGCCTATTATAAGAGCCTATACAAAGTGGATCTTGGGCCTTTATCACATTGGATCAAGTTGGGTCTGCACTTAGCTGATTAGGCCTCCATTAGTCTCTTATCTACTTAATTTAATTCTAGATGAAGTTTCTATCCCAATTAAATCTCAAACCCATATTAATAATTTATCTCTCTAAAATCTCCATTCACTTAACTTGCCCAATTATCCCATATTAATTATTCCTAATTAACCTAATCCATGATTAACACCTTAATTAATTATGGAGTGTTACATCCTATATGCTTCTCCCATCAAAGAAATCAAACAAACTTCATTGGTGCCAAATGGAAGCATAGCCTCGACCTAAAAGGGTTCATGCACCTAGGGAGTATTTTAATTTCTTCCAAACTTAGTTTTGCATCATATATGATGAGAGAGTATGAGAGAAAGCTTTAGAAAAAATTTAGAAAGTCTAGAAAGTGTGATAGAGGTATAAGTTTCATATTATAGCATAATGAAGCAACACATAGTTAGGTTCCTTAAAATGAATGTGTGATGGCACCAAGGAGTCTAAATAGAGTCAAGAATCATAGATTAAGAGAGAGAATGGAGCCAAGATCATGAATTCCCAAGGTTGCTTTATTAGGTGCTTTATGAAACCATAATTGAACCATATAAGCAACCTAGCTCTTCTAGTGTGTGTGTGACTTTAGTAGATGTTTCAAGAGTATAATTGTAACACCATATTTATTTAACTCATTTCATGTCATTCTAGCTTGCATTTCCTTAGACTAATACATTTACTCAAGAAAATTAATAAAAATAATGGATTATTTTGCGTTACATCATGGATAAATTTTTAATTTCGTGTCCCATGGACCGTATGAAGTGCTCTATCTCATTCTCATATTTAAATACACAAATAAAACTCAAAGCCATCCTAAGAAGTGGCCAAGAACCCGAGCTAATGGAGTATATACACAAATTTTACAAGTGTAGCCTCAGGTTGGTATTTTAACTTTCTGTCATGAACTTTGAAAAATCATAACTAATTCTAGAAAATTTGAAATCAAGCACACTATACAATTATAGAAAGCTACAAATGTCTAATTGATGTAAAAATAAATCCAAACCAAACATGGATGTCTAGCTATTGGAAATCAATAGAACAGTAACCAAGGTCGCCTGTCGCTCTAGTACTATCACTGAACTTCAAAAATTCATATCTCCCTGATCAGACATCCAATTGGGGTGATCTCAGTGGCCATAGAAAGCATGCCATGTCTAGTTTATACTTGTAAAATTTCATGAGCATTAAACACCATTTGTCTCTCAAATGACACAGCACAAGAAATTGACCATATGGACAGTGCTTATACCAGAATAGAAAAAAAATTGCAAATTTGAAAAATCATAATTAATTCCATAGAGCTCCAAATAATCTATTCTTTAACTTCATAAAAATATCTAGATGAGATCTATATGCATGACAAATTTTATAGGTAAATTCATTCATTTGGTGAGATCTTGATATTGGCATGAAAAATGACACTTTTTGTGTCTCCAATGGGTCTCAAATGGCCCAAAATTGCTCCCAAGGATTTCATGGCCACTTGAGCACATGGGAAAGCACTAAAATAGTCTACTAAACATGTCTCAAAGGTGAACAAACCCAAATTTTATTAACTCACTCTCTCACCCCAAGATATACACAAGAACACATAAGCTAGTTCTTGTCATTCCATGTCCAAAAGTGGCTACATCATACATATGGCATCAAATCTCATACATACACAATATATTCATATATTTACAAGTGTTCATGGGCTCATACATCATATACAACATTGTATTATATCATATGCCACTCATATGGCTACAAAATAGATATTTCTACACACTTGTTGTCAATCTCCTTCCTTTAGGCTTGGTGGTTTCTATTCCTTGGCTACTTGGTCCACCTAGACATGTTAGACAACTAGGGAGGAAGGGATGAGATTTTAAGAATCCCAATAGCTCTTCTCCCTTTCAACCATACATAAAGAATGCAATCCAAATCTAAAAATGCATGCATAGATATCATAGAACATGTAATTATTCATAAAACATTTCTAGCATTCAAGAAGTCATACAAAACATACATAGACTTTCCAATCAAGTGGTTTAGCCTCACCCAGTCTCTAAGGATTTTGGACTTATCTTACCCATTTTCTTAAAGGCTTTTAACCTTACTTTTAGGAGACTTTTGGCTTTGTCTCAACCATTTTTAAGGGTTCTTGGCTCATCCTCACCATGGCTAGGGGCTTTTGGCTTCACCACATTTAAGCAAACTAAAGTAAGTTCACAAGACATCATTTAAATGCATAACATATCATCATGGTACTATGGCATTTAGGCACTTGCTAAAACATTTTTCATGGCTCAAAATATACATACACATATTCAAAGACAAGATAAACATCCACTCATACATGAGAGAAAGAAGAGAGAGCTACCTTTGTTACAAATGCACATTTTCTTCCTTGAACTTAGTTCCTCTCCCATGACCACATACTCATAAGAAGGTGGGACTTGTTTCCTTTGTCCTAGACACATTATATGGAAGCCAATTACACTCTTGAAACAAATTCTAAAGCTATACATTCATTAGAAAAGTTAGCTTGTTCCTATGGCCCATTTATGGTTCCATAATGCACCTAATGAAGCAATCCTATGAAAACATGATCTTTGCTCCATTCTTTCCATCCATCTATGATTCTTGACTTCTTTTAAGCCTCTTAGAGTCATCACACAATTAATTTAAGGAGCTTAGCTAGGTGTTGCTTCTTTAAACTATAATATGGAACCTAAAGATACATCTCACTAACTATGGCTTCTAAAATTTTTCCAAGGCTTCATCTCATCCTTTCCCATCATATATGACTAAAAATCAAGCTTGAAATAAATTGACACTGCCCCTTGGTTCTCCATCTAACCTAGGCCGTGGCTATGAACTAAGGGAACATCAAGTGTGTTTGCTTTGTTTTCTTGATGGGAGGTGCATGTGGGAAGCTTCTTAGGGACCTTTAAAGCTCATTCAAACACTCCTTTAGGCCTAGGAACTATTGAATCAAAACAGAATTTAAAGGGAATACTTGAAACCCTAACTTTTCTACCTTGAAATCTAATGGTTATTTTGTTATTTCCTTTACATATTCTTGTTCTTCTCCCTCATTTTCCTAGCATTCACTCTTGGTTTGGCTAGAAATTCAACCCCTTAGGGCTGGTCTTATATGAGTCAAAATGTGCAAGAGGACAAACAAGAAACATCAAGCTTGAAGTATGGCAAAATACCTTGGTTTCTTGGTCTTCATGGCTTGATCTTCACTTTGCTTAGCTTCTCCTCTTGATTTTTAAAAATTCCCCCCTTAGGTCTAACCTCAAAACAAACCCAAAAGCTTCAATAAAACCATAGAAAAGAAGGGAAGATGGAGGAGAAGGAATTTACTAAAGAGAAACCAAGAAAATCCATGAAAACCATACATTTTCCTTGCTTTTTCTCCTTCCTTTCTCTCCTCCCTTGTACACCTCACTCCCTTGCTTCTTTTTCTAGTTTAGGGCAGAAATAAAATGAGCTAAGTGAAGGGAAGAATGGGGCATGGGGCTATATATGGCTAGGGTTCAAGACTTGTTTCTAAAAATTTCAATTTTATCCTTTAATTTTGGCATTTTTGTCTGTGGTTCATTTTAGCTCCTTTTTTAGAACCATCTTTTCTATTATAAAATTTGAGTCCTCAATCTTATAAAATGCCTTTGGAATTACTCAAATTGGAGCTAAAATCTTTTTGAACGAAATGGTCAAAGTTTAGGTTAACTAACGTTAGAAAACATACGTCAGAGGGGTTTTAACTGTCCCGGAGCTTGCCATAGTTTTCAAGGCCTCTGAGAACCCTAGAGAACTCAATTTTGCCATTTAAAAAGCTCTCCTATGAGAATTTTAAAATTTGTTCAAAATTACAAAAATGCCATTATGTTACATAATAATTTTGTTTCTTTCCATCTGGTTATTTTAGTCTCTATTTCAGGCCACCTTTAGCCTCCTAATTTCATTACTTAATGTCTAGATTATCATTTTAATTTTTTTGGGCCTTAACCAATTCATTTAAGAGGACTTACTTTGAAAACGTATCCGTTTCTGTAGTTTTTATGAAAATCGAACATTACAATTCTCCCCTCTTAAATAAATTTCGTCCTTGAAATTTAGATAACGTACCTTATGGGAAGAGCTTTAAATACTTTTTCCTCATTCCTTTTTCTAGCTCCCAAGTAGCTTCTTTGAGAGATAACCCCTTCCAAACTACTTGTACCAGTGGTATCGTCTTATTCCGTTACTTCTTGAGTCTAACATCAATAATCTGATATGGTGATACTATATATGATAGATCATCCTATAACTACACATTTTCATACTCTATGACATGTGAGGGGTTAGGCTAATACTTTTTGAGTTGAGATACATGGAATACATTATGAACTTGGCTTAAATTTACAGGAAGGGCAAGTCTGTAGGCTATAGGTCCTACTTTATTAAGAATCTGAAATGGACCTATATATTTTGGACTAAAATTTTTACTCTTAATGGACCGACCTATCCCTATCACTAAAGACACTTTAACAAAGACATGGTCTCCAACTTTAAACTTTAATGACATTCTCCATCTATCTGTATAGCTTTTCTGTCTACTCTGTGCCGTTAAAAGTTTCTTTCTTATCATCTCAATTTGTCTAGAGGTTTGGCCTACTAACTCTGGGCCTATTAGGCTTCTCTCTCCTAGCTCAACCCAACACATTGGAGACCTACACTTCCTCCCATATAATGCCTCATATGGTGCCATCTGAATACTTGCATGATAGCTGTTATTATAGGCAAACTTCGTTAGAGGCAAGTATGTATCCTAGTTTCCTTTCATCTTTAAAACACACACCCTTAATATGTCTTTTAAGGTTTAGATCGTTCTCTAAGTCTGACCATCTGTGTGGGGGGTGGTAAGCTGTACTAAATCTTAACTTGATACCTAGAGCATCTTGTAATGATCTTTAGAAGTTCAAAGTGAACCTAGGATTTTTATCTAACATTGTGCTTCTAAGTACACCATTTAATCTCACTATCTCCTTGATGTACAACTGGACTAATTTATCTAGGGTAAATATGGCTTTCATCACTAAAAAGTGCACTGACTTGGTCAATCTATCTATTATTACCCATATGGCATCATGCCCTGATGATGTCCTGGGTAAACGCATAACAAAATCCATAGTTATGCTATCCCATTTTCACTCTGAGATATCTAGGAGATAAAGTAACCCAGCTAGCTTTTGGTGCTCTATTTTAACTCTCTGACATACTAGACATAGGGACACATATTCTGCTATATCTGCTTTCATTCTAGGCCATCAAAACAGTTTCTTCAAGTCATGATACATTTTATTATTGCCTAGATGAATGGTGTATCTACTTTTGTGTGCCTCATCTAGTAATCTCTCTTTAATTTCTATATTTTTTAGTATATATAGCCTATCCTTATACCTTACTATATCATCCTTAGACAGATTGAACTTCTGAGTGCTACCCTGGGCTATCTGGATTCTAATCCTCCTTACATGGTCATTTGTTTGCTGAGCCTCTCTTATTTAGTTCCTCAAGTCACTTTCTATTTGTGTTTCACTCTTTAATAATTTCCCCAAATGCATCTCACATGAAAGACTCATATCTCTAAACCTCTCAATCAATTCCTGCTCTCTGATTATCATACAAGACATATGTATAGATTTTTTACTCAGGGCATCAGCTACCACATTAGCCTTACTGGGATGATATTTCAGTGTGAAATCATAATCTTTCAAGAATTCTAATCATCTCTTTTGTCTCATGTTCAATTCTTTCTATTCAAATAAGTATTTAAAGCATTTCCCCAAATGCACCTCACATGAAAGACTCATATCTCTAAACCTCTCAATCAATTCCTGCTCTCTGATCATCATACAGGATATATGTATAGATTTTTTACTCAGGGCATCAGCTACCACATTAGCCTTACTGGAATGATATTTCAGTGTGAAATCATAATCTTTCAAGAATTCTAATCATCTCTTTTGTCTCATGTTCAATTCTTTCTATTCAAATAAGTATTTAAAGCTCTTGTGGTCACTATAAATTTCTATGGCTACCCCATATAAGTAGTGTCTCTATATTTTCAAAGCAAACACCACTATAGCTAGCTCTAAGTCGTGTGTGGGGTAATTTTCTTCATGAGGCTTTAATTGTCTAGAGGCATAAGCTACCACTCAGCCTTTCTGCATAAGTATACATCTTAACCCTTTCTTAGAGGCATCACTATGGACCACAAAAGTCTCTCTAGGGTTAGGAAGTACTAAAATTGGGGTCAGTTAGCTTATGTTTCAACACTTGAAAACACTTTTTACATTTCTCATCCTACACAAGCGGCATATTCTTTTTAGTAAGCCTAGTCAGTGGCATTGCTATCTAAGGAAAGCCCTAAATGAACCTTCTGTAATAACCTGCTAAATCTAAAAAGCTCCTGATCTCTATCATTGTCCTAGGTCTTTCCCATTATAACACTGCCTCTACCTTATGGGGATCTACTATGACCCTTGCCTAGCGTGGCCTAGAAATTGAACTTTAATGAGCCATAACTCACATTTACTAAGTTTAACATATAACTATCTCTCTCTTAGGGTCTCTAAGGCTAATCTCAGATGTTGCTCATATTCTTCTCTACTATTTAAATAGCTGAGAATATCATCTATGAAGACAACTACAAATCTACCTACATATGTCTTGAACACTCTATTCATGTAATCCATAAATACTGTAGGTGCATTCGTCAACTTAAAGGACATAACTAAAAATTCATAATGCCTATACCTTGTTCTAAAAGGTATCTTAGGAATATCCTTAGCCTTAATCCTAAGCTGATGATATCCTGACCTGAGGCCTATCTTAGAAAATACTGATGTTCCTACTAACTAATCTAAGAGGTCATCTATACAGGGGAGAGGGTACTTATTCTTAATGGTTATCTTATTGAGTTCCCGATAATCTATGTACAATCTAATGCTCCCATCTTTCTTCTTTATGAATAAGACTGGAGCTCCCTACAGCGAGACACTGGGTCTAATGAAACCCTTCTCTAAAAGCTCTTCTATTTATTTTTTAAGTTCAACTAGCTCGATGGAAGCTATTCTATACAGGGCCTTAGACACTAGACTGCCCCAGGTATAATGTCTATAGGAAACTTCACCTCTCTCTATGGGGGTAGTCCGCTAATCTCTTTAGGAACACCTTGGGGAACTCTCTCATTACTGGGATTTCCTCTATGCCCTTTTCTACCTCAGCTTAAGCTGAAAAGAAAACTAAGTATCCTTGACTACCATGCGCTTTAGACCTCTCAGCCTGAGAGGTGGTCATAACAAATGACTCAATCCTCATATTAGGTACAGTCCCACATTCAGGTAAAGTAATACACTTACGGGAATAATTAAGTGTGGCATTATTTATAGACATCCAGTTCATACTAATAATCAGATCAATGTCAACAAGGGGCATATATATCAAATCAAGGGTAGTATAATAATGATTAAACTAGACTATACAATTTAAGTAGGCATGAGAGGTAATGGCTCTATTTCCTATTGAGGTAGATACATGCAAGTCATATGGTAATGTATGCATACTTAGACCCAACCTCTTAACATATTCATATGATATAAAAGAGTGGCTAGCACTCAAATCAAATAAAGCAGTCACAGAAAAATCATTTATCATAATAGTATCTTAGATAAGACTTGGGGACCGGCTAGCCTCTTGTTGTGTTAGGGCAAAGACTCTACCCTGGGTTTGAGGTCTGAGTGCAGGGTCCATCTCCCTCTATTGAGAAAATTGCTAGAGAGCCTACGTGTGGTCCTTGGCCATATGTCCTGCTTACCGCATCTATAACATACATTCTGTCCTATGTAACGTGATCTATTCCCATTATTTTTGCCATACTAGGGACATATTGTAGGCGCAGAACTGCCACTGCTAGATTGAGTTCTCCTTCTTTTGCCTCTTCTATTCCACTAGCTTCTACCACCTCTCCTACTAGTAGCTATGGCTTGTGTCTCCTCTCTAGGTCTCTTAGGCTTAGGGAGGGGAGGTTTGGCACTAGAAGTAAGCTGCATCATCCTGAGATTTGCTTTTGTCACTTTGCAAATCTTAACTAGGGTATTAAAGTTCCTAATTCTCTGTGGAACCACCTTGTCTCTGATCTCTAGTAGCAAGCCTTTCTCTAATTTATCTGCTCTCTAGTGCTTATCATCATGTCTCTATAAGTATAAGGAATATCTAGAGAGCTATACAAATCTGGCCACATACTAGTCCACGGACATTCCCTCAGTCTACCTCAAGAGTAAAAAATCTGACTCCTTCTTATTTCTAATGGAACTAGGAAAATACCTCTCATAAAAGCCCTGGAGAAACGCCTCCCAAGTAATCAAAAGGTTCCTTGCTCTTCTAACTGGAAAATAGCCATAGTGGCTTTCTGCTCAGAGGTACACTCCATCACCCAGAATATCTTGTTAAGCTATATAATCCAGGCCTTGGCTTTCTTTGCGTTCAACTCACCATCAAAGGTGGGAAGCCTAAACTTTCTAAACTATCTAATAACCTGTCTAGTGGAAAGTTGCTATGGGGCTGGAGGTGTTTGAGCTGGTGAAGTCTGAGCAACTTGCTGTATATGCATATGTGGCTGTGTGTAATGTCTTATTTTTGTTAAATAATGAAAATGGATACGTTTTAAAAGCAAGTCCCCCGAAATGAATTAGTTAAGGTCCCAAAAAATTTTACTAGCATTCTAGACTACTAAAAATGAGAATCCCAGCGTTAGACGGAAAGAAAAATAGAGCTAGAATGAAAAAACAAAATTTTATGAAAGACTTATGAAATGTAATTGCATTTTCATAATTTTGAGCAACTTTTGGAATCCACATAGAAGGGCTTTTTAAATGAAAGTTTTAAGTTTTTTGGGATTCTCAGAGGCCCTGAAGACCATAAGAAGCCTTGGACAGTTAAAACCTATCCGGTGGATGTTTTCTAATGTCAATGTACCCGAACTTTGATGAATTTGTTTGAGAAGGTTTTAACTCCAATATGAGTGATTCTAAAGGTATTTTTAAATTGGGAACCCAAATGTTATAATGAAAAAAATGATTCTAAAAAAGGACCTAAAATGAATTAGAAACAAAAATGCCAAAAACGAAGGGCAAAATAGAAATTTTTGAAAAGTCTTTCTTCATCCCACCTATATATATATAAGGTGCCCCACCTCTCCACTCACTTAGCCACATATGCTTCTATCCTCAACCAGAGAAAAACCCTGAGGAGAGAGGTGCACAAGAGGGAGAGGAAGAGAAGGAGAAATCAAAGGCAAAATGTATGAATTTTTTGTTATTTTTCATGATCTTTCTTTAGTGAACCTCTTATCCTCCATTTCCCTTTCTTTTTGATGATTATATTGAAGTATATGGATCTATTTTAAGGGAAGAACAAAGGGGAAAATTCGGATTTGAAGAGAGGAGGCAAAGGAAGGGAAGATTCAAGCAAGAAAATAAGGAAAAATAAGGTAATTCTTCCTTCCATGATAGCTACCCCTTGCTCTTCTTCTCTCCTTGGTTCACCCCGCTTAAGAAGCTACAAGAGGGTTTGGATTTTAGGCAAAAACAAGGGTGATTCTTAGGAAAATGAGTGTGGAGAATAAGAATATGCAAAGGGAATTAACAAATAACTATAGAAATTCAAGATAGCAAATCTAGGGTTTCATGTGTTCCTTGTAAAATCTGACTTGATACCTTAATTCCTATGCCTAAATGAATCTTTAAATGAGCTCCTAAGATCCTTAGAAGTCTCCCCATATGCTTCCTCCATTAAGAAAATAAAGCAAAGTCCATGGGTACTAAAACTAAGCATAGTCTTGGCCTAGATGAGTTAGGGTACCTAGGGATAGTTTTAATTTGTTCCAAGCCCATTTTTAAGTCATATATGATGAATGAAAATGAGGGGAAGCCTTGGAAAAAAATTAGGAGGTCTAGAGAATGAATTGGTGTCTTATGTTCTATAATATGACCTAAGGAAGCAACATATAGTTGGGCTCTTTATTTCATTTGTGTGATGACTCTAAGAGACTTAAAAGGGTCAAGAATCATATATAAGAGGAAAGAATGAAGCCTAGAACTCATTTGATTGGTGTTGCTTCATTAAGTGCATTCTTGGAACCATAAAGGGGTTAATAGGCTAAGTTAGTGTTTAAGGGAGATGAATGGCCTTAGAATTAATTCCAAGAGAAACCAATCCCACACCTTTGTGTGTGTGAGGCCGAGGAAGGGAGAGCAAATTCAAGAAGAAAAGTGTGTGATTGCATCTAAGGTAGTTTACTCCTCCTTCTCTTATGCATAAATGTATGCTTGACTTTTCTTTGAATATGTATATGTGTGTTTTAAGTTATGAAAAGTATTCTAGCATGAGCTTTTTTTCTATGGTGCCATGATGTTACATTATGCTTTCAAATGATGTCTAATATATGTGCTTGGGTTTGCTTGAGTGTGAAGAAGCTAAAAACCTTTTGCCATGGTTAGGATGAGCTAAGAACCCTTAAAGTTAGTTGAGATAAAGTAAAGAGTCTCCCAAGAGTGAGGTTGACTCCTAAGAGTAAGGTTGAGTCAAAAACCTCTTAAAGAAATGGGTGAGGCAAGTCCAAAATCCATAAGTGAATGAGCCACTTACTTGGCAAGCCTATGTATGCTATGTATGACTTACTCACATGCTAAGATTGCTTCTTGAATGTTCATGTTATTCAATATGCCCATGTATGCATTTGTAAGACATAATTTGAATACTTTATGTATGGTTGAAATGGGAGATGAGCTATTGGGATTCTTTGAATCTCATTCCCTCCTCTCAAATGTCCTAACATTCTAGGTGGACTAAGTCGACAAGATAATGGGAGCCAACAACTTGCAAGATGTGAATATGATAACAAAGTGCATGACTTTTACTTCTTTATGGCCATATGAATGGCAAAGTGGCTTTGTATATATTATTTTTGAGATGTAAGCTCATGTATGAATGAAAAATGATGTATGACTCTTGTATAGACTATATGTGGTATGAAATCAATAGAAATGGCAAGTTTGGCTTCTTGATGGCTTGGTGTATTAGTGTATTAATGAAAGTGGAATGGGCAAGTTGAAATGCATGAGGTTTAGAATCACTTGGGTTGTTCATACAAGTCATATTCATACTTTTGAACTTGCCCAAGAGGTGACAAAAATTAAAGGAGGCCATTTGAACACATTTGGTATCTCTTATGAAGCAAAATTGACTATATTGGTGAGTTATACCACTTTTTGTCCAAATGAGCTCTTCTTAGTCTGAGATTTTTCATGCATCTAGATCTTGTTGAGAGATTTTTTGGAAGCTAAAGTACAGAATTTTAGGAGTTCTATGGAATATTTGATGAATTTTCAAAGTTGAAAATTTTTCTGGCTTTGGTTTAGTGCATTGTTTATTATGGTTTAAAATGAAACTTAGTCACTCATAGGGCAAATGATGTCCAATTGCCACAAAATTTTATAGGGAGAAACTAGACCTTCCCATGAATTTTGTTAATTTGAAGCACCTCATTTGGATGCCTAGAGAAGGAGATATAAATTTTTGAAATTTTTGTCCAGTATCAGGCATCCAGTCAGACCTATGCTATTGTTTGATTAGTTTGTGAGATTTGGACATGTCTTGAATGGTCTAAAGTTATTTTTTCCCTCTAGCTAACATCCATAGCTTTCCATATTGGTATCATTTTCATGGATTGGATTTTTGTGGAACTAATTGGACATTTTTGAACTTTACAGCAGAAATCTGTATCAGTACCAGTAGCTAATCAGACCTCTGTGCTTTTTTCGATTTCAAACGTGGTCCAGATGCTATGTTCATTACTTAAATTTTTTTTAGCATAAAGTATACATTTGTAGCTTTCCATAATGGTAAAGAATACATGATTTTAATTTTTTTAGAATTAGTTATAATGTTTCAAAGTTTGTGAAAGAAAGTATGAAATTCTGGCTGAGGCTACCTTACGGAATTTTATGTGTCTCTTGCCTTGCATGAGTTCTAGGCCACTTTTGGTTATGGAATTAAGTTGTATCTATGTAATTAAATATAAGAATATGATACATGAGCTCACATGGTCCACAAGACATTAAATGAAATTTTCATCCCTTACGCAATACAAAAATATTCACTTTTTATATGCCATTTCCTTGTATTGTTGAGAAATACATGATGTAAGACTTAGAAATAGCATGAGACAAAGCTAAAAAATTATGGTGTTACATTTATTGGTATTAGAGCAAAGGTTTAGGCTCTTGATGTGGGTTATGACTTGTCTTTATGAGTTACCTTAGTGTATATGAGCTCTTTTGTGGATGAATTGAGTGTGTGATGGTGGTGAAAGTGTTCCTTTTTCATGCTAAAGTTTGTTATGATGTTTCAGAGCTATGGTAAACACTAGGAGAGGTCGGCCCTCTAGAGAGGCTCATGTAGATGATAAAGTTGAGCCCAGTGATCCAGTAGCTAGAGCCTTATAGTATATTATGGCTCGCTTAAATCAGTAGCAGGCCATGATCATGCAGTTACATGAATTACTTGCTGAGAGAGATAGCTAGGGCCCTATACCTCCCCTTCCACAGCCACCTTACCACTCAAATTGTCCCAAGCATGTAGGGGCAACTCACCCAAACTCGTAACCACACATACAGATGGTTGCCCCTATTCCACCAGCTCAGATGCCTCTAGCCCAGGAGCAATCCTCTATTAGCCAGGTTATTACTCAGTTCAAGAAATTCAGTCCTCCCACCTTTGATGGTGAGATGAACACAAAGAAAGTCGAGGCCTGGATTTTGTAGTTAGAGAAAATCTTCTAGGTGATGGAGTGCACGTCTAAGTAAAAAGCCACTATAGCTATTTTCCAACTAGAGAGAGAAGAAGATTACTATTGAAGGGGCACTAAGCCTATCTTGAAGGCAAGGAACCTTTTGATTACATGGGTGGCATTCCTTCAGGTTTTTTATGAGAGGTACTTCCCCCGTTTAGTTAGAGATGAGAAGGAGTTAGAATTTATACTCTTGAAACTGATAGAGGGGATGTCCATGGACCAGTACGTGGCTAAATTTCTAGAGCTCTTCAGATACTCCTCCTATTTTCAGAGGCATGATGATGAACGATGGAGAGCAGATAGGCTAGAGAAAGGTTTGCTTCCAAAGATTAGGGATAGGGTAGTTCCACAGAGAATCAGACACTTAAACACCTTGGTTGAAATATGCAGAGTGACGGAGGCAAACCTTAGAATGATGCAACCTACCTCCAGTGCTAGACCATGTGACAGCCCTACCTTCTAATCAATGTATTTGTAGTTAAATATAAGATTATTAATTAATGATCAGGGTTTGGGTGGTTACAATTTATCATATTATGAAAATATGGGGAAAATTTGAACCTTGATGTTAGGGTCATCACCATACCACCTCAACAAAATAAATTATGCATAAAAGAAATCCTACTACCATAAGAGGCTTATGATTCAACCAATCCATCAGTTTCAATACTCAATAACCTCCCATAAATACTCCTATATCATCTCTTACCATGGACAAGTCTCAAAAATCTCGCCGCGGCCAACCTATGTGGCGCTGCGGTGGAAAGCCTTCCTGGAACTACTGTTCTTAACTCCACAATTCTCGCCTCAGTGCAATATATCTACGCCGCGACGAGTTTTGCTTCTGTCCAACCCTTATTTTATTTCTTTGACTCGGCCGCGGCAGAACATGATGCGCCGCGGTGAGTTTTGGTTTTGTTACCCTCCTGGGCTATTTTTTTCACTTCCCGCCGTGGCGAGATTTATCAGGCTGCGGCGCTCCTCGCCACTGTCACTTCCCAGACCATTTTTTTTCCTTTGCGCTGCGGCGGGGTTTGTTGTGTCGCGGTGCCTTTCGACTCTATTTCTCATTGGGCCACGGCGAAGCCTTCTTGGCCGCGGCGGGACTCCCTCCTGTAACCACATTACCCAAATTTCGCCCCCTACACTCCAAATCTCATCTTAGAAGCACTCTAGGTCCACCTTCCCTTATTTTATGTGATCCTAATGGTGTTTATCTATCCTATTTTCCCATCAATCCCTTCATTACCATTGTAAAACTTAAATGCTACTTCCTACTTATTCCACTAGCTCATATCAGCAAATTCAAGAACATATGGCAGCAAGATCACATGCATTAGCAGCAATTTACATCCCATGCAAATTCCATAGAGATTCCATTCAATAATAGCTTACATCCAAAGCATCATATGACTACGATTTCCATATGGTGATCCATATCACAATTTCAGCAAAACTACATATATATATAATGCTATAAGTTCATACATTAATATTCAACTATAATGAGACTTGAATCCTTAACAGTTACATTTCAATCAAACAAAATATAAACGCCTACACTTGGCAATATGAATACATGATGATGCTATATAAACTAATAACAAAATTGCATCTCTACTAAATAAGCCTGCCTAAGTGTAGCCTTCTCGCATATGATGGAGCTCATAGATTTTCATCCACTTGCTTCCCTTTATCCTTACCCGAAGAACTTTCACCTGAAATGTTAATCCCATGAAACGGGGTGGGATATGAATCTCATTAACCAAGGCAATTCCATCATATATCTAATTTAATTAGCATATAAGCAAATCAACATCAACATCAGAATCATATCCATCATATCAACAAACGAATCAATTAAGCTATCATGATTACTATCCCATACTAGTAATCATATTATCACATGTTAAAGGCCATTAACACCGGAAGAGGCCCGTCCACGGCACCCACTCCCTATTGAGCACAACTGGGGCTCAGTGCATCTGGGTTTGATCATAACCCGATGTTCGATCGAAGCACATGCATGGGTGGCAGCCGCACCACAGCTCCACCATGGACTCACAAGGTCCAATCACAATTCAACAGATAGCCAACCAATTCATTCAACATTTTAAATCATTCATATACAACAACATATGAAATTAAATCAAATATATACATGGAATTGATATAACCCAGTTACCTCACTTGTAGGCACTTGCTGTGACAACCCTACCTTCCTATCATTGTAACTATGGTTAAATATACGATTAATCATTAATTATCAAGATTTGGAGTTGTTACAATTCATCACATTGTGAAAATATGGAGAAAATTTGAACCTTGATGTTAGGGTCATCACCATACCACCACAAACAAAACAAAATTTGCATAAAAGAAATCCTACTTCCATAAGGGGTTTATGATTCATCTGTCCATCAGCTTCAATACCCAATAACCTCTCACAAGTGTTCCTATATCATTTCTTACCATTACCATTGAAGAAATTGGGGTTTCTAGACTCAAAGTAGGAGTTTGGGGACTTGCGCTGCGGCCAAGCTTCATGGCGCCGTGGCGGAAATGCCTCCTGGAACTACTTTTTTCAACCCCATGATTCTCGCCTCGGCGCAATATATTTGCACCTCAGCGAGTTTCCATTCTGTTAGCTCCGCCTCGGCGCAATATATTTCTGCCTCGGCGTGTTTTCATTCTGTCAGCTTTTAGGCAATTTTTCCCCCTTTGCGCCGCGGCGCAATTTATCAAGCCGCGGCGCTCCTCGCCACTGTCACTCATTTGGCCGCGGCGAAACCCTTTTGGCCGCTGCAAAACTCCCTCTTGTGACTACATTACCCAAGTTTCATCCCACACACTCTAATCCTCACCCTAGGAGCATTCTAGGACCGCTTTCTCTCATTTTATATGACTCAAATGGTATTTATCTATCCTATTTACCCATCAATCCCTCCATTTACCATTGCAAAACTTAGATACTATTTCCTACTTGACCAACTAGCTTATATCAACAAATTCAAGAATAAATGACAGTAAAGGTATTATGGTCACAAGGTGCATGGGGTCAATGCTTAATGTTCATATAAAATCGAATCACTTATCCATTATTAGCCAATTACAATTAAAATGTTCAATCCCATGATAATCAAATTACATATACAATCCCTATACTTGGCAACTCATGGTGCAATGCAGCAATGATATAAAACTAGCAATTTAGTTACAATACATTTTGTCAAAGCTCCTAAACCGATGTGCTACCAAACCATTTAGCAAACTCCCATTAATTTTCTTCTTGCCACTAAGAGGTCCGGTCCTTGAAAAATGTTAGCCCATAACGGGGTGAGATATACAATCTCAGTAACAAAAGGGCAGATTCCATATATATGTACAAGATAATCAATCCAATGCAATTTCATGTCATAAATACTAGAAACATCAATTCAATTCGCAAATGAACTAGTTGAACTACCAATGACTACTGTCCCATAGTAGCAATCATACACAACATGTTAATGGCCAATAACACCGGGAATGGTCCGTCCACGGCACCAACTCCCCTAATGAACACAACCAGGGCTCAGTGCATCGGGGTCTGATCACAACCCAGTGCCCGATCAAAGCACATGCACGGGTGGCAGCCGTACCACAGCTCCACCATGGACTCACAAGGTCCAATCATAATAACAATTCAAGTAGTCTACTAATCATTTAACATTTCAAAATCATATATGTGCAACCAATATCAGATCAACATGAACATATACATGGAAGTAGAAAATAACCCCAGTTACCTCAATGAAGCCAATTACTCTTCCCCTAGCTACCATAATAATCCAAATGCACACCAAGCCTATAACAAGCATAATCATCATTATTTCTAATCACAATCAAATATCCAAAGAGTCGAACTACTAATGATAGACTAGAGGTTACTCACCTAATTACCAAGGAATTTAATTTCGGATTCCAACTTTCCCACACTAAAAATTGCCATAGTTTACTCCAATTTCTGGGTAATTTCACATGAAACTAAAGCCCATATCATAGGTCAACTATAGGGATTTCAAACTAATAGAAAATGCATCAAAATGGGAAGGATATAATCACTTAACAACAGCCATAGCTTCACCTCCGAAAATCCACCATGGACTCACCAAAATTCGCATTTAAATCATCAAGCCCAGAAAATTGGGTTTTCCACCATTATCTCCTTGTAATTTCACACAATAACAGAACCCATTATGATAATGCATCCTTAGGAGCATTTTCTAGCAATGTGATACACAAAATGGAAGGGAAAAGCTTACCTAATCCTCCCTCTAACCTCCAAGTCCGAAAATCTTGCAAGGAATCACCCAACACCAAATTTCAAATTTGAGAAGCAGATGAAAATACTCAAACCCAGAAATTAATCAGACCAAAATGAAGAGGAGGATGAGAGGGACATGTTTTGTATGGATTACCTTGGCCAAATCTTCCTCTAGAAGTGAGAAATGGTGGAGGAATGTAGAAAAACCCTAGCCCCTCTTCTCAAGTGCGAAAATAGCTTTCTAAGTCTGCAGAACATGAATCCCTTGGCAGCCAAATGGGTGGAGAAAAGGCTTCGTAGGGTTTTAGTGAAGATGGGCTGGTCCAATGGGCCCATTATTTCAAGTGGGCTGGTGTTAAATGAGATGGGTTGCAGAAAATTTAAAGCTAGAAGTGGGATGTGCTGACCCAATGGCCCAATTCATTGTGGGTTCAGATTTTCATACTTGTTGGGCCTTATTTCATAAGTTGGGCTGTAGAAATTTGATTGGGTTAGGCCAAGTTCTAAGAGTCAATTCAATTTAGGTCTGCATAATGTGTGTTAGGCCAACTATAAGGGCTTATATAAATTGGGTTGTGGGCCTTAACTTCACTAAATCAAATTGGGCTATTGTTAGGTGATCTCTCTTGGCCCAAGTCTCATGATAAGGAGTTGGGCTTAACCTAAAATCATTGGGTCTCCATAAATCCTTACCCATGGCTTATTCAAATTAATTTTGGGCCCAAATTAAGCTTTAATCCAATTGAAATCTTAAACCCATATTAATAATTTACTTCTCTAAAATCCTCATTCACTTAACTTGCCCAATCATCCTATATTAATTATTCCTAATTAATCTAAATCTATGATTGACACCTTAATTAATTTTTGGGGTGTTACACTTGCAACAGTCACCAATGGTGCAAAAATCCTCCTATGACCATAGCATCATAGAATTCCTACTCTAATTCATCATTAACAGTTACAATCAATACCCAAAGAATTTAAGATGCTAATGAATACCTAAGAATCACTTACTCAGCCACTATAAGTCCCAAATTTGGATTAAATTGTCCTCCACTAGAAAACTTAATATTCCACCCAAAATCCTAAGCAAATTCGTACATAATTAATACCCATTTTATAAATCAGCTATGGGGGTCTCAAATTAACAATTGAAGCATCATAATGGAGGGTTTAAACTCACCCAAGGTCAGCCATAACCTCAACCTACGAATTTTACCAAGAAAATTCCCAAATTCCTACATTTTAGATTTTGGGTAGAGTGAAAATGCTCCAAATGAAAAACTAATCGGACTAAATTAAAGAAAAAGATGAGGGGATTAAGTTGTATAACTATTACTTTAGCTGAATCTTGCTCTAAATATGAGAAAATGCAGAATTAGTGCCCCTAACCCTAGCCTCCTCTCCAAGCTCCGAATTTTTTCTTTGTGTTTTGTGTTTCAGCAAGTATGAGGGAGAGGCTGGTGTATTAGGATTTTAGTTGGGTTTAAGTTGGGTCAAATGTGGGTCATGGGTTGCTCCAAGGTCCATCTCTTAATGGGCTTCAGGTTTTTGCTTGTTGGGCCAGTTTTTAGAGTGTTGGGCTGTAGAATTTTACTGGGCCAGTTTTATATGCAATGGGTTGCTAAAGTTTAATTGGGCCAGACCAAATTTTAAGAGCCCAAAGGTTTTGGGTCTGTACAAAGGTCATTGGGCCACTTAAAGGAGTCTATACAAGGTAGATTTTGGGCCTCCATCACACTAAATTAGGTTGGGTCTGCACCTAACCCATTGGGCCTCCATTAGCCTCTTATCATGATCTACTAATTGAAGCTTAGGTAGGATTTCTATCTCAATTAAATCTCAAACTCATATTAATTACGCCTAATTAATCTAATCTATGATTAATACCTTAATTAATTATGGGGTGTTACAGACCACCCCTCATTGAGCCCAAGAGACCAAAAGAGGGATCACAGGCCGTAGTTACTAGCAGAAAAGGTGGTAGAAGCTAATGGAGCCAAAGGGGAAAGAGACGGAGACCTCAGTCTAGTAAAGGTAGCTCTGCACCTATGGTATGTCCCCAGTGTGGTAAGAATCATAGAAATAGAATGTCTATTTCTGATGTGGTAGGCTAGGACACATGGCCAGGGATTGCACCCAGGCTCCTTAGTAGTTCACACAGTACAGGGAGATGGCTCATACTCCTAGACCTCAAACCTAGGGTAGAGTCTTTGCCTTGTCACAACAAGAGGCTAGCCAGTCCCTGAGTTTGATTTAAGGTACTATTAGAATAAATGATTTTTTTGTAACTGCATTATTTGATTTGGGTGCTAGCCATTCTTTCATATCATATTACTCTGCTAGGAGGTTGGGTCTGAGTATGCATACATTACCATATGACTTGCATGTATCTACCCCTACAGGAAATTAAGTCATTATCTCTCATGCTTGTTTGAATTGTGTAGTCCAGTTTAATCACTGCCTTACTACCCTTGATTTAATTTGTATGCCCCTTGTTGATATTGATTTGATCATTGGTATGAACTAGATGTTTGCAAATAATGCTACACTAGATTGTAGCCACAGATGTGTTACTTTACCTGAGTGTGGGACTGTGCCAAGTATGAGGACTGAGTTATTGTTATGACTACCTCTCAGGCTGAGAGGTCTCTAGGGCATGGTTGTCAGGGATACCTAGTTTTCTTTTTAGTTTAGGCTGAGGTAGAAGAGGATATAAATGAGATTCCCATAGTGAGAGAGTTCCCAAAGGTATTCCCTAAAGAGATTAGTGGACTATCCCCAGAAAGAGAGGTTAAATTTCCTATAGATATTATACCTTGGGCAAGTCCAGTGTCTAAGGCTCTATATAGAATGGCTCCCACCAAGGTAGCTGAGCTTAAGAAGCAGATAAAAGAGCTCTTAGAGAATGTTTTATCAGACCCAGTGTCTCACCATGGGGAGCTCTAGTCTTATTCATAAAAATGAAAGACGGAAGACTTAGACTATCTATAGATTACAGGGAACTTAATAAGATAATCATTAAGAATAAGTACCCTCTCCCTTGCATAGATGACCTCCTAGATTAGTTATTAGGAGCGTCAGTATTCTCTAAGATAGATCTTAGGTCGGGATACCATCAGCTTAGAATAAAAGGTTGAGGATATTCATAAAATAACATTTAGAACTAGATACGGGCATTATGGATTTTTAGTTATGCTTTTTGGGTTGACGAATGCACCCACAATGTTCATAGATTATATAAACAGAGTGTTCAGGCTATACGTAGATTGATTTGTAGTTGTCTTCATAGAAGACATTCTCATCTACTTAAAAAGTAGAGAAGAACATGAGTAGCACTTGAGACTAGGCCCTAGAAACCTTAAGAAAGAGACAATTGTATGCTAAACTTAGTAAATGTGAGTTCTAACTTACTGAAGTTCAATTTCTAGGTCATGTGATCTCCTAGGTAGGGGTCACAGTAGATCCCCATAAGGTAGAGGTAGTGTTATAATAGGAGAAACCTAGGACAATAATAGAGATCAAGAGCTTCCTAGGTTTAGTAGGCTATTACAAGAGATTTATTCAGGGTTTTTCTCATATAGCAATGCCACTGACCTGACTCACTAGAAAGAATATGCCATTTGTGTAGGATGAGAAATGCAAGAAGAATTTTCAGGAGTTAAAGCACAAGTTAACTATGACCTCAATTTTAATACTTCTTGACCCTAGAGAGACTTTTGTAATCTATAGTGATGTCTCAAAGAAAAGGTTAGGATGTGTGCTTATGTCAAAAGGCTGAGTAGTAGCATATGCTTTTAGATCATTAAAACCTCATGAAGAAAATTACCCCATAGATAACCTAAAGTTAACCACATTAGTGTTTTCTTTGAAAATATGGAGACACTACTTATTTGGGGCAGCTATAGAAATTTATAGCGACCACAAGAGTCTTAAATATTCATTTAAACAAAAAGAGTTGAATATGAGACAATAGAGATAGTTAGAATTTTTGAAAGATTATGATTTTACATTGAAATACCATCCCGTTAAGGCTAATGTGGTAGCTGATGTGCTAAGTAAGAAATCCATACACATGGCTTGTATGATGATTTAAGAACAGGAATTGATTGAGAGATTCAGAGATATGAGTCTCTCATATGAGGTGCATTCGGGGAAGCTATTAATGAGTGATACCAGAATAGAAAATAACCAAAGGAATCAAATAAGATAGGCCCAGCGAACAAATGACCACATAAATAAGATTAGAGCTCAGATAGCCCAGGGTAGCATTCAGGAGTTCAATCTATTTGAGAATGACATAGTGAGGTATAAGGATAGGCTGGATGTGCCTAGAAATACAGAAATCAGAGAGAAAATATTAGATGAGGCATATAAGAGCAAGTACAACATTCATCCAGGTAGCAATAAAATGTATCAGGAGTTAAAGAAAATGTTCTGGTGGCCTAGAATTAAAGTAGATATGGCAGAGTATGTCTCCCGATGTTTAGTATGTCAGAGAGTTAAAATAGAACACCAGAAACCAGCTGGGTTACTTTAGCCCCTAGATCTCCCAGAGTGGAAATGGGATAGCATAACTATGGATTTTGTCATAGGTTTACCAAGGACATCATCGGGCATGATGTAATATGGGTAATAGTGGATATATTAACAAAGTCAGCATACTTTTTAGCCATAAAAGCCACCTATACCTTAGATAAGCTAGCTTAGCTATATATCCGAAAGATAGTTAGATTGCATGGTATGCTTAGGAGCATAGTGTCAGATAGAGATCCTAAATTTACTTTGAATTTCTAGAGATCATTACAGGATGCTCTAGGTACCAAACTTAGATTTAGCATAGCCTATCACCCATAGATAGATGGACAGACGGAGAGAAACCATCCAAACCCTAGAAGACATGTTGAGGGTGTGTGTGCTAGAGATGAAAGGAAACTGAGATACATACTTGCCTCTAGCGGAGTTTGCGTATAATAATAGCTATCATGCAAGTATATAGATGGCACCGTATGAGGTATTATATGGGAGAAAGTGTAGGTCTTTGATGTGTTGGGTTGAGCTAGGAGAGCGGAGCCTAATAGGCCCAGAATTAGTGGACTAGACATTTAGACAAATTAAAACCATTAGAAATAAACTCTTGACGGCCTAGAGTAGACAGAAAAGTTATGCAGATAGACGTTAACAACCATTAGAGTTTGAGATTGGAGACCATGTCTTCATTAGAGTGTTTCTAGTCACAAGGATAGGTCGATCCATTAAAAGTAAAAGCTCAATCTAAAGTACATATGTCTCTTCTAGATTCTTGATAAAGTAGGACTTGTGGCCTACAAACTAGCCCTTCCCCCAAACCTGAGCTAAGTACACAACATATTCCATGTTTCATAGCTTAAAAAGTATCAGTCCAACCCCTTACATGTCATAGAATATGAGAATATGCAGTTACAGGATAATCTATCATACATAGTATCTCCAGATCGGATTGTGGCATTAGACTTAAGTAGTTATAGAATAAAACGATATCACTGGTGAAGTGGTTTGAAAAGGGTTATCTCCTGAAAAGGATACTTGGAAGCTAAAGGAAAAAATGAGAAAGAAATATCTAGAGCTCTTCCCATGAGGTATGTTATCTAAATTTTAAGGATGAATTTTTTAAAAAGGGGAGAATTGTAATGTCCAGTTTTTGTTAAAAGATGGAAATAGGTATATTTTCAAAGCAAGTCCCTCAAAATGAATTAGTTAAGGTCCCAAAAAATTTAAATAGCATTCTAAACTCCTAAAAATGAGAATTTTAGGCTCAGATAGAAAGAAAAATAAAACTAGAATGAAGAAATAAAATTTTATAAAAGACTTACGAAACGTAATGGTATTTTCAAAATTTTGAGCAAATTTTAGAATTCACATAAGAGGGCTTCTTAAATGAAAATTTTGAGTTCTCTAGGGTTCTCAGAGGCCTTGAAAACTATGGAAAGCCCCGAGATAGTTAAAACCCCTTCGGAGGATGTTTTCCAATGTCGATGTACCCAAACTTTGATGAATTCATTCGGGAAGGTTTTAACTCCTATTTGAGTTATTCCAAAGGTATTTTACTAAATTGGGAAACTAAATTTTATAATGGAAAAGACAGTTCTCAAAAAGGAGCTAAAATGAATTAGAAACAAAAATGCCAAGAACAAAGAGCAAAATGGAAATTTTTGAAAAGTCTTCCTTCCTCCCACCTATATATATGGGGTGCCCCACCTCTCCACTCACATAACCACATATGTTTCTATCCTAAACCAGAGAAAAACCCTAAGGAGAGACACGCACAAGAGGGAGAGGAAGAGACAGAGAAATCAAAGGCAAAAGGTATGAATTTTTTGTTCTTTTTCATGCTCTTTCTTTAGAAAACCTCTTCTCCTCCATTTCCCTTTCTTTTCTATGATTATATTGAAGTATATGGATCTATTTTAAAGGAAGAACAAAGTGGAAAATTCGGATTTGAAAAGAGGAGGCCAAAGAAGGGAAGATTCAAGCAATAAAATAAGGAAAAATAAGGTAATTCTTCCTTCCATGACAGCTACCCCTTGCTCTTCTTCTCTCCTTGGTTCACCCCACTCAAGAAGCTACAAGAGGGCTTAGATTTTAGGCAGAACCAAGGGTAAATCTTGCAAAGGAAATTAACAAATAACCATGGAAATTCAAGATAGAAAATCTAGGGTTTCATGTGTTCCTTGTAAAATCTGACTTGATACCTTAATTCATATGCCTAAATGAATGTTTAAATGAGCTCCTAAGATCCCAAGAAGTCTCCCCATGTGCTTCCTCCATCAAGAAAATAAAACAAAGTCCATGGGTACCAAAACTGAGCATAGTCTCAGCCTAGAGGAGTTAGGATACCTAGACATAGTTTTAATTTGTTCCAAGCCCATTTTTGAGTCATATATGATGAATGAAAATGAGGGGAAGCCTTGGAAAAAATTTAAGAGGCCTCGAGAATGAATTGGTGTCTTATGTTTTATAATATGACCTAAGGAAGTAACATGTAGTTAGGCTCTTTGTTTTAATTGTGTGATGACTCCAAAAGACTTAAAAGGAGTCAAGAATCATATATGGGAGGAAATAATGGAGCCTAGAACTCATTTGATTAGTGTTGCTTCATTAGGTGCATTCTTAGAACCATAAAGGGGTTAATAGACTAAGTTCATGTTTATAGGAGATCTGTGGCCTTAGAATTAATTCAATGAATGTAATTAATCCCACACCTTTGTGTGTGAGAAGCCAAGGAAGGGAGAGCAAATTCAAGAAGAAAAGTGTGTGATTACATCCAAGGTGGCTCACTGTTCTTTCTCTCATACATGAATGTATGCTTGACTTGTCTTTGAAGGTGTGTGTGTGTGTTTTAAGTTATGAAAAGTATTCTAGCATGAGCTTTTATTCCATAGTGCCATAATGTTATATTATGCTTTCAAATGATGTCTAATATATGTGCTTGGGTTTGCTTGAGTGTGGAGAAGCCAAGAACCCTTAGCCATGGTGAGGATGAACCAAGAATCTTTAAAGTTAGTTGAGACAAAGTAAAGAGTCTCCCAAGAGTGAGGTTGACTCCTAAGAGTAAGGTTGAGTCAAAAACCTCTCAAAGAAATTAGTGAGGCAAGTCCAAAATCTACAAGTGAATGGTGAGTCAAATCCACTTACTTGGTAAGTCTATGTATGCTATTTATGACTTACTCACATGTTAAGATTGCTTCTTGAATGTTCATGTTATTTAATTTGCCCATGCATGGATTTGTAAGACATGGTTTGTATACTTTATGTATGGTTGAAATGAGAGATGAGCCATTGGGATTCTTTGAATCTCATTCCTTTCTTTCCAATGTTCTAACATGCTAGGTGGACCAAGTGGACAAGATAATGGGAGCCAATAACTTGGTCTCAAACATCATGCATTTAAATTGGACTTTTACTTCTTTATGGCCATATATGATAACAAAGTGCATGACTTTTAAAATGCATGATCTTATGCTTGGCTCCATTTGAAGCTAATGGATTTTTTGATGATTTAGTGAGTGGTGTAGCAAGTGTGCTAAAGTCCCTCATAAACCACCTATAAAAGCTAGCCAAACTATGAAAACTTCTTACCTCTGTAATGCTTGTAGGTGTTGGCCATTCTTTTATTGCTCTCACTTTTTCCTCATTCACTTCTACTCCTTTAGAACTCACCACAAAACCAAGGAAAACAACTTTATCCAAGGAAAAACTACATTTCTCAAGGTTAGCATACGGCTTTTCTTTTCTCAAGATATCAAGCACATGATACAAATAATTCAAATGTTCATTAAGACTTCTATTATTAATCAAAATTTCATTAAAATAAACTACAACAAAATTTCTAATGAATGCACACAAAATATGACTTTTCTTTTCTCAAGATATCAAGCACATGATGCAAATAATTCAAATGTTCATTAAGACTTCTACTATAAATCAAAATGTCATCAAAATAAACTACAACAAAATTTTTAATGAATGCATACAAAATATGATTCATTAACCTTGTGAAGGTGCTAGGTGCATTAGTTAGCCCAAATGGCATCACTAACCATTTATATAATCCATGCTTTGCTTTGAATAGAGTTTTTCACTCCTCCCCTTCTTTCATCCTAATTTGATGATACCCAGATTTTAAATCAATTTTTGAAAAGACACTAGACCCATGTAATTGATCAACCATGTCATCTAATCCAGGCATTGGATGGTAATACTTTATAGTGATATTGTTTACATCTTTACTATTAATGCACATCCTTCAAGTTCCATCTTTCTTTGGGACCAAAAGCACTGAACCACATATGGACTCAAACTTTCTCTAACATATCCCTTGGTTATGAGTTCTTCAACTTGTTTTTGAATCTCTTTTGTCTCCTTCGGGTTAGTTCTATAAGTTAGCCAATTAGGAATTATTACTCTAAGAATGAAGTCAATTTGGTATTCAATACCTCTAATAGTTGGTAAACCATTGGGAATAGTTTTAGGGAACACATCCTTGCATTCTTGCAATAAAGAACTAATAGCACTAGAAAAAGAAGGGTTAAGGTCATTAATGTTCAAAAAGGCCTCATTGTAAACAAGTACAAGCAAAGGCTGTAACACTCTAAAATTAATTAAGGAGCTAATCATGGATTTAGGTTAATCAAGAATAATTAATATGGGACGATTGGGCAAGTTAAGCGAATGAGAATTTTAGAGAAATAAATTATTAATAGTTTGAGATTGAATTGGGATAGAAACTTCATCTAGGCCCAAATTAATGTAGGAGATCATGAGAAGAGGCTAATGGAAGCCCAATAAGCTAGGTGCAAGCCCAATCTAATTTAATGTGATAAAGGCCTAAGATCCACCTTGTATAAGCTCTTAAGAATGACCCAATAAACCTTGTGCAGACCCAAAACAATGGAGTTCTTAAAACTAGGTCTGGCCTAATAAAATTCTGTAGCCCAACACCTTAAAACTGGCCTAACAAAGCCAAAATCTGAAGCCTATTTGGAGTTAGATCTTTGAAGCAGCCCATGACCCATATTTGACCCAACTTAATCCAACTAAAACCCTAAACACTTTAGCCCCTTCCCCATTTTGCTAAAACAAACATATCATTTTTGGAGGTTTGGAAGGAGGCTAGGGTTTGGGGCAAGAAATCCATCATTTCTCACATTTAGAGCAAGATTCAGCCAAGGTAATAGTTATATAACTTAATCTCCTCATCTTTCTCTTTAATTTGGCCTAATTAGTTTTTCATTTAGAGTATTTTCACCCACACCCAAAAATCTGAAACTTGCCATTTGATGTTTCCATGGTGAAAATTCATAGGTTGAGGTTAGGGCTAACATTAGTAAGTATAAACTCTTCTTTTTGAGGTATTTCTGTTGGTTTAAGACCTTAATGATTAGATTATAGTATGGGTATTAATTTTGTACGAATTTACTAATGATTTTGGGTGAAATATTAAAGTTTCTGGTAGAGGACATTTCAATCTAAATTTGGGGATTTGTAGTGGCTGGTAAGTATTCCCTAGGTAGTCATTAGCATTTTAAATTCTTTGGGTACTTGTTGCTACTGTAAATGATGAATTAAAGTAGTAATTCTTTGATGCTATGATTATAGAGAGATTTTTGTACCATTGGTGGCTGTTGCAAATTGTCTACAAGTGAGGTAACCAAGAACTATATTAATTCCATGCATGTATCTATTTTAAATTCATATTTGCTGTACATGAATGATTTGAAATGCTAAATGAATTAGTTAGCTATCTATTGTATTGTAATTGGACCTTGTGAGTCCATAGTGGAGCTGTGGTGTGGCTGCCACCCGTGCATGTGCTTCGATTGGGCACCGGGTTATGATCAAACCCCAAATGCACTGAGCCTTGATTGTGCTCAATGGGCAGTAGGTGTCGTGGATGGGCCTCTCCCTGTGTTATTGGCCTTTAACATGTGAAAATATGATTGCTAATATGGGATAGTAATCATGATAGCCTAATTGTTTCATTACTGATATGATTGGTATGTTTTCTGATGCTTATGTGAAATTATGCATATATGTTAATTAAACTGGAATATATGATAGAATTGCCTTGGTTACTGAGATTCGCATCTTACCCCATTTTATGGGATTAATATTTCAGGTGATGGTTCTTCGGGTAAGGATAAGAGAAAGTAAGTGGATGAAAATCCATGAGCTCCAACTATATGGGGAGAAGGCTACACTTAGGCTGATTTGTTTAGTATAGATGCTAAATTTTGTATTCCTTTTTGTATAGCATCATCATGTAATCATGTTGCCAAGTGTAGGCTCTTATTTTTTGATTACTTGATGTATTTATTAAGGAGTTAGGCCTCATCTTAACTTGGTATTAGATGTATGAACTTGTAGTATCTGATATATAAACTTTGTTGAATTTATAATATGGTTTACCATTTGGGAATTGTAATCATGTGATGCATTAGATATTGATATGAACCATTGATGTATGAAATCTCTAACGAAATGTATATCAAATGTTAATTGTCAATAGTGAATGAATTCTTGTTGTTATTACTCTATGGACTTGCTGATATAAGGTAGTTAGAAGAGGGGAAATTTACATTTAAGTTTTGAATTGGCAATGGCAGCATAACTGGGTGATTAGGGTAGATAACTACTAATAGAGTCATATAAAATGAGAGGAAGTGGTCTTAGGGTATTCCTAAGATGGGAATTAGAGTGTATGGGATGAAATTTAGGGGATGTAGTTACAGGAAGGAGTCGCGCCACGGCCAAATGAGTGACAGAGGCGAGGGAAGCCACAGCCTGAAACATCTTGCCATGGCGCAAGCGAAGAAAATTTCCCTAAGGAGTAACAGTAGCTACGTCTAGTGCAAAAGAAAAAATTAATTTGATTAAAAGCTTAGTGAAAGTTCTCCCTAGATTGAGAAAGGGAAGATAAGACATCCTAAGTTAGAGAGGCCACTCAGAAGTGGTTAGCAAATTCTCCTAGATAAACCCCTCGAATTGTAAAGTACAGTGATAAAAAAAGCGGGGAAGAATTAACAGCTAGTCCACAAAACAGATACCTTTGCTTTAGTAATGACTAAATGAGTGGACTGAGTATAGAAAAGTAAATAGATAGGGGTCTAATAGTTAGTCAGACAAGCTCCCTAATATAAGAATATTGTAGGGTTAAGCCACGTGAGTAGTTAGAACACCCAGTGGAACATAAGTCTTTAGTGATGTAGAATCCAGACAGTGAAAGTACATGTCTTAGATTGGGTTAGTAAAACTCTAAAATTAGTATACTATGCTCTTGGGAATAAAAGATTAAATAGGGAGAAAGCCTAGCTCTAATTTGAATGTAGAAATGAGCTAAGTCAAACAAATAACGCCTTAGTACCCTTAAGGAAGCTTGAGGGAACTAAAGACCACCTAAGAAGGCGAGTCTTTATATTACGCAGAGAAAAAGTGTAAGCCAAGAGCGCCACAGAATGTAATTCCTGGGATTACATGAAATAGAACTTTTTTTACAGAGGGACAGTCTAGTTAAGAGTAAAGCAGGAGTATAAGATAAAGTAGACCCCCTTGATGTTATAAAGAGTGAACAAACAGAAGAACCCAGGAAGAATGCCGGTACTCTTGAGCATAAATAAACATAAACTAACAAGAGGGACAGTCAGTAGTAGAGCATCCTTTTACCTAAGTAAAAGGATAATAAAGGTAAGATGAGAGAGAAGAATGATAGTGTTCAAGCAGAGAATATAATAGATTAAGAATAAATATTGAGTTGACCTGCATCGGTACTCGAGAAAGTATACTTTTCCTTGGCATAGATGCCCCTTTAACATGATAGTGCTTGAAATAAAAATAGTTAAGTAATGTAAAGTGATCTCGAGATGAAGTAGAGAAAGGGTCTTATTTTCCCAGAGTATCATACAAAAATTTGGCAAATAAAGGAAAGTAAGTGAGAAATATTTTAGATTATTGGGAAACTTGTAATATATAAACATACAAGCTTGAGGAAAGAGAGAGGAAAACTACTACCTTAGCAAACTTTGTTCCTTAATCCTTGGGACTCGGTTTACTTGCTTTTGGAGTTCCCAAAACAACATCAAACCCTATAATCATAATGATAATTCATCACAATCAACACATAAATCTTAACTTCTAAAGTAGTATGACCCTTTCAAACTCATTGGAACCATTGGAATTGGAAAAATCCAACTCCTTCCTTTCCAATTCACTATGGCCGAATAGTATGCAATTCTTGGCCAAAATTTAGAAATTTTATTTCATAAGTTTTGGGGGCTTTCCCATAGGTATCCCTAGCTAAAAACACCCTTTTGAATCCATTGGAATAGATAAAATCATCAAATTCCAGCCCCAACATCACGTTTTGGTCATAACATAATTTAGCTCCTTTTTAGGCTCAAAAGTGAGTTTCTTTGGTTCTAAAAATTTCATAGCCTCTTCCTTTATGTCTTAGGACTTGAAACTTGGTATACATGATTTTAAGACATTAAGAAAACACCATAAAATTTTTGGGAAAATTCGGACAGCATCTCCCCATGATTTCTATTTTCCCAAAGATTACAATCTTTGTGTTTTTTAAAGTCCCAGCACATAACCACAATGACTAAGTTCTTATGGCCTTCATGTTCAACATATATAATTCATTTCAAGGCCTTCATATTCAAAATATAAACTGCATTTCTAATGATCCATATGCTGTCCAAAAGTGACTCATAGCTAGGGTTTAACAAAACTAACTTAAAGCATGTGATTTTCAAGTATAAGATGGAGAAAACTTACTCTTTAAGCATAATCCTTGCTTCCTTTACTTTTCTCACACTAAAATCCCTTCTCTTCTCACTTAAAGCAACATTCCACCTTGAAGAAAAAATGAATATGCAGCTGCCCTTTGGAGAAAATGGTTGGAGGATGGAGAAGATAAAGAAATTTGGTGAAGAATAGTGGTAATTTTGCTTGATTTTACTTCTTCTTCCACTTTTTCTCCCTTTCTCTCTCTCTTCACGTTTTTCTCTCCTCATCCCTTGTGTGTGGCATGAAAATGGTGGAATGGAGGGTGAAGGAGATGAATTTAGATGAAGTTAAATGGTCATACTAAATTTGGACCCTTAGATCAACTTTTTCAAGATCAAATCTTAACCTTCCATTCTTTTTTTCTTTTGATTTTCTAATTTCATAACTAAATATCTTCTTCCAAAAATTCTTGGCCACACACTTAGACACCTTTTCTTAGCGCTTAAGTTATGAATAGTAACTATGGTAAACTTCTTTAACTCAACCATGGTTAACTTTTAACTCAACCATGGTTAGTTTCTAATTTAACTATGGTTAATTCTTTAAAATAACTAAAATTCTTTTCTTCTTTTCCTTTCATTTTATAGTCATATTTTGGGTTCATCTTCTTTAAAACCCTAATTATATCTTCGCTTCTCTTATTAGGCCTTTAGAATCAACTATTGGGCCTTACAGCAGTCTAAAAATCGGTATCTGGGCCCAATTAAAGTTTTATGGTACAATACATACCTTTAGACCTTCTAAAATTTATGAATATTATTTCCTCTACTTTCTAGCTATATTGAGCTTCAAACATGGTTCAAGGACCCCTAAACTCAATCCTCATAAATTTTAATTTTCACTGTATATCATGATTGTGTTATAAATTTTTCATTTACTGCAATTTAGTCCCTGAAATTCTTTCAGGGTTTCTTAGCCCTTTAGCTATTCCCATTTCTATAGTTGTTACAATGTTCTTTTTCTATTTTGCTCATGGCTACTGATCAAGCTAACTAGATCCCAGATCAGATTTCCCCCGGCCATCCGGACAACTTGGTATCATGGGACCCGTCTCATCAAATTAAGTTTAACTGTGGGCCACGGATTTATGAGATTCTTGCCCGATTTTTTGATATTCGTAATTAAAGCTATGAATAGAGCGTGAAACTAGGGTTCCCTAAACTTTTGGGCAATTTATACATTTTATCCGAGATATAACTTTTCTTTGCATTTTAGTCCCTAGCTCCTTCATACTTGACTTCGGAGGCTCTTCGGGACCTTTTTTTTATCCCTTTTTTTTCATCTATTTTAGCCTGAATTTTAGGGCACCTCTGGCCTTGACTCATCATTATTTATGGTCTAGAATATTATTATACTTTTATTGGACCTTAATTTACTCTATTTGGGGAGCTCCCTTCTGTATCTAGTTAATTTTGTACGTTGATGGAGAAATCGTATATTACGTTTCTCACGTTTCCTTACGTTTTCTTGGATTTTTGAGGGACCGAATGTTACACTAGTCTCCTCACTAACTACATCACCATTCTTAAGCAAAATCATAGTTCCTTTGTTTGGACATTGAGAAGAGATGTAACCAAAACCTTGACATTTAAAACACTTAATTTTTAAAGTAGAAGAAGAAGAAAAAGAGTTAGAGTTATACTTACCTTTAGAAGGGGGATTTGAACTTTTAGACTTTGCTTCCTCCTTTGGTTTGCTTTCTTTGGATTTGAAGGAGGATTTGGAATCCTTCAAACTGTGCTTCCAAGAACCAGAACCAGCAACAAATTTGAATTTTTATTGAGATTTAAGTTATTTTTTGACTTTAATAGCTTTGTGTAAAAGCTCTTCCATGTCAACATAATGTTGGAGATCAACAATTGTAGTAATTTTAGGGTGCAAACCATCTATGAATCTTGCCATGGTTACCTCTTTGTCTTCCTCAAGATTGGCTCTAATCATAGCCATTGCCATCTCTTGATAATACTCCTCAACACTCATGGATCCTTGTCTCAATTTTTGTAATTTCTTGTACAAATCCCTATAGTAATAACTAGGGACAAATCTCTTTCTCATAATAATTTTCATCTCTTGCCAAGTCTGAATTAGAGTCTTTCCATTTTGTCTTCTATTGATGAGAAGTTGATCCCACGAAATGCTAACATAATCAGAAAATTCAACATCTGTCAATTTCACTTTTTTCTCTTCAGCATAATGATGGAACTAAAAAACAAGCTCAACCTTTCTTTCCCATTCTAAATAATGCTCTGGATCATTCTTCCCTTTAAAGGAGGGAATTTTCATTTTGATGTTGCCTAGACCATACTCCTTACATGGGGGAGCTTACTTGTGCCTCCTTGGAATGAAACTATCAAAGTTAGATTCTCCTTCATACCCCTATTCAAGATCAAGCCTTTTTTGAATTTTAGAGTTATGTGGAGATTCAAAGTCATCTAGTCTTACATTGAGCCTTTTGAATTGCTTATAGACACTCTTCATGAAAACTTTAAGATCAACATCATTAGCTCATTTTCAGCCATTTTACAACCTAAAATGTTAATGGATAGAATAGAGAAAAATAATATGAAGTAGGACCTCACACACTCTTGTCATGTGTATCACTTAAAATCTTGTAGATCCACTTATGTTTCACTTAATATTTGGCTTTTATCTTTAATATGACACTCTTACCTTTTACCATTCACTTGCTTCTTTTTAGTGCTCTTAGTTAGAAACAAAACAAATTAGTAGGAACAAAGAGTAAAGCGGCAATCCCAAAACCAGAAAATTTCAAGTTAAAATTCTCAAAGAGTCAAAAGAAAAAGGGGTAAGATGCAGTAATAATAATGCAAAAAAAAAAAAAGAAGAAAAACGTGCAGCAATATGAGAAAAGAAAGAAATCAAAACAAAAAGGAAAAAGGAGGAAGGAAAATGAAACAACAGCAGAGGAAAGGGAGCAAATTCAGCAAAACAAAATTTGGAAAGTAGATGTGAGAGGGAGAGGTAAAATCATGTTTTAGACCTAATCAAGGAAGGAGAGAGGCACAACTTGAAGGATTTAGAAAGAAAACAATGAGATCTGAAGCAAAATGGAAAGAAAGTAAGTTAGCAAATCTAAAAATAGGAAGGAAATAAGAATTAGGAAAGAAATAGATTAGGAAGTAAATAAGAATTTAGAAGGGCAAGGATAAGCAAATAAGCAATTTGGAAAGAAAAGAAAAATAGGAGAGAATCAAAAAGGAAAGTAGAATTCAATTTAGGAAATTCGGAAGTGTACCACCCAAGTTTACAGAATTAGGAAACTAATTGCTATTTGTAATGTAAGTTTTTCACAAATTGGCAACTTTCTACAACTTACAACCTAAGTTAGTCAAAATAGGAACTTTTAAAATAGGAAAATAATTGGATGCCAAGCGATTGCAATCAGTCACAATGAAATAAGAAATTTCTTACTTAAATGCAAAAGGAAAGAACTTGAATACTACTCAACTCAAAGTTAGAAACTCTTTTTTTTTTCAATTTTTTTTGAGTATCACACTCTCTTTTTTTTTTGACAAAAAAGTAATAAAAAAACAAAAATCTAGAAAAAGGAGACAAAACTCACACACAAGTTAGCAAATCATAAGAAAACAAACTATAGATGGTAAGAAAAGGAGGATGGAGGCACACAACAATGGAAGAAGGAAGAAGATGGAAGACAAGTCAAGAAATCACAAAATAGGGAACAAGCAAAACAAGCAAAATAAGAAGAAGAAGAAGAAGAATGGAATAGAAGACACCAAAAATGATACCTTGAGTTTTAGCAACCTAGGCTTTAATACCAAATGATAATAGACCCCATAAGAATAAGTTCTAGGAACCTTCAACAAGATAACACTTTGCTTGGGACCGGCTTGGAACCAAAAAAATGATGGTCAAGTGGGTAAGACCCTAAGAGAACTCATCCTTTAGAACCCTAGCCTTAAGATGCCACAAAGGAAAACCACTCCTTTGATAAAGTTACTTGTATTCTAAAGAAGAACACACAAAAGCAAGAACTCTCATAATGAGAAATAAAATTTTGAATTCATTCAAGCCTCTCCCGTAAGTAGAATAGGTGACCTATTAAATAGGCATAAAAGAAAACCTTAAACCTAACTTAATCTTTAAGAATGCTCCCTAAAGTGGCGTTCATTCATCATGCATTTAGAAGGAATTACAATTGAATCAGCAGCTCATAATGGACGCCACATATGCACTAATAAAAGAAAGCTTCCACAGTTCTACTATAAGGTGGCATATTCTCCTCCAAGCAATAGGAAACAAATAATCTGATTTTAATGGGAGGAGATAATGCCATTTATTACAAGAAATCCTAAGGAAAAGGAAAGAAAGTAGTCTGCAAGTTTTCAGCTACTAAGAAAAATGAAAACAAACAAAATCTAAAACTTAAATCTTAAGTCTTAACCAAGTGGCCTTATTCAAACTAATGGAAATGGAAACTAATTAAAAACAATTAAAAGACATCAAAGGACCACCAAAGGACATCAATTTTTGTTTTGTCTTCAAGTGCTTTTCTGCCTTGATAGCTTTATACAAAAGCTCCTCCATGTCAAGGTAACTCTGAATGTCCATGGTAGCAACAATTTTAGGATTAAGAACCTCAATGAATCTTGCCATAGTTGCTTCAGGGCCCTCCTTAACATTTGCCTTTATCATGGCAATCTCCATGATGCAGTAGCACTAAGAGAGCTTGTTAAGCATAGAAATGGACCTTATGGAGGATATGGTGCTAAGCTTCAAATCCAAGGACATGATTTGCAAATTAAAGCCTAAGAATTCAAGTCAAAGGTGCCTAAGGATCCATTACAAGGCATAGGAAGCCCAATAACAAGAGCTAGGCCCAAAGCAATGAAAGAAGCCTTCACTTGTTTGATTCATAGGCTCCATGACTTAGAGCCCATTCATTTAAGTCAAGAGAGGGCCCAAGAAGATATAAAAGGTATGATTATTCTGACCATTTTATATGAGAAGTGCAAAGGCCCAAAGCAAGTCAAATTGTAAGAGATTAAGAATCATATGCTAACTATGTGACTTTTAATGAAGCATGAGCATCTTATGTGACTACTTAAAGGGGCTGATCAATTTTGGGCTAGATTTTTTTATGAATTTCATTTTTATTTATTTTATTATTTTTAGGACTTGGTCAAAGGTGTTTTCTTGGAGATTACACTAAAATTAGTTTCCTAATCTTATTTCTTGATTTTAAACACTATTTAAAAAGATTTCTTATCAGATTTTGACCATGCAAATGGTGCCAATTTAATGTTAAATTATTAATTATGAATTTTAGCACTTATTTTTAGGGTTTTAGACTTTTGGAAACTTTGCCTATAAAAGGATTTCATTTGTACTCTATATATAACTTATAAATAAATTTAAGTATTATTCAATTTTCTCCGACCTTTTACTTCATTATGTTCTCTAAGAGTTCACATGACTTATCAAAGGATTGGTCATCCTTTATGGCATCATTGTTTAGGGTTCTATCTTCGACTAACAATCCCTTTGTTTGCTTCCACTTTTGCATGAGACGTAGCTAATCTTGGGTGATCAACGTGTATGCCAAGGTTTCTAGGAGAAGGTTGGTATTAGGGCAAGGTTTTGCTAGTCTCAAAGGTTACTCCTTTTCATCCTCTTCTTTAAACTTTCATCCATCCGCTTTTCTTCTTCTTTGGCTATGCTGCTATCTATTTTGTCTTGTTTTTCTAGCAGCCATTTCTAGTGTTTTTGTTTGAGATTTTTGACTTATATTATGTTAATTTCATAGTTCAAGATCTCTTCTGTCTTCTCATTTTAGAAACACCACAATTGGAGTTTTCCACCTTGAGTTATAGCCTTTTGGAATTTGATCATCTTTGAGTTCTTCTTGTTTGGTTTTTTTCTTTCTTCTATGGCTATTTTGTGTGTTGATTCTTTTTTTTTTTGCTTGCTATTTTGTGCCTCTCATCCCATCCCATCCATCAATTTTGTGCCTTTCATACCTCCCATCTTACCTTCATTTTGTGTTCCATTGTTTTGTGCATTATGCATCATTCATCTCACCATCTTCATCCATCCATCTTGCATCCTTGTATACCTTGTTCTTGCTAATCATTGATGCAAATACTTTTCTATTTTGAGTGAGTGAGTTAAAAAAAATAAAAGAAAAAAAGTACCCAAAAAAAAGGAGAAAAAGAAGTATTAAAAAAGGGCAAAAAAATTCAAAAAAAAGAAGAAAAGTGTTGCTTGAGTGTGCAAAATTTCAAAATTGAAAGGTTGTGTTTGCTAGAAACTTTTCCAAGCTTGTGCAAGAATTTTTTGCCAAAAAGTGTCTAGATTTTGTGTTCTAATTATACTAGAATTTCTATCTCTTAGCTAGAATTTGTTCTCAAATTTAGAATTTTTTTTGTGCTTGATTTTTGCTAACTTATTTTCGCATTTTTAAGACTTATTCTTGCTAAAGTTATGACCTTTCTTGAGTTCTATCTTGTTTAAAGTGCACAGTACCCCTCCTTTGCAAGATTTGAGGTATAATCTTCCCTATTTCTTCATTGAAGTCCAATAGTTTCCTTTTCCCACCTTCTTGGTTTCCAAGTTTGTGTTGTTTCCTCTAATTCTTGACTTACTAGTGTGGGAAGAATTTCCAGATTTATGGTGTTTGATGTGCATTACATAAGAAGGTGGTCACTTGCATTTGGTGGTAAGGTCCCCTTTTTCCTTCCAAATTTTCGTTTCCCCCTTACTTCTCTTTGTTGGTTTTGTTTTCACTTCACCTTGCTTCCTTTCATTCTTTTATGTGTGCCACCTTGTTATCTTTGCCATAAGGTATATTTTTTTCTTACTTCATTTCCTTGTTCCTAAGTTAGATTATCTCTTCTTTTAATTTCCATTCTAAATCTTAAAGCTAACTTATCTTTTCTTCTTCTTTTGACTTCTTACCTTGTGGATCCTTATTTCTCCATCTCTTCTTGACTTCTTCAAGTTAGGTTTAAGTAAAGTTTGGTTCCCTTACACTTTCTTTCATTTTGCCTCTTTTCCCTTTCTTCTTTGTGTCCCTTTTGTTGCTTTTGTCACACACCTCCTTTTGTGTCGTTATTGTTAGGAGTCTATGGTTGCTTGTCTTTAGAAACACTTGCTTGTGATAGCCACTAGTTTGATCTTTTCTTTTAATTTGCTTGTGGCTTGCTTAGAACACTTATAAGAAGCAAATTGTTGAATAGTAAATGGCTAAAGTGTACCATTTTGATAAAAGCCAAATTTTGGGAGTAAACACGAGTGAATTGCTACTCTTGAGTGTAAACATGTAAGCTAGTGAGCTGTGAGGTCCTATATCTTTCCTTGCTTGTTTTTGTGCAAACTAATATTTCAAGATGTTTGGAGAATCTGAGCACAATGACTTTGACATGAAAGTCTGAATTAGAGTCATCCAAGGTACTCTTAAGAAACTTAGTGCCATATTAGATGACATAGAGTCTTCTTTAAATAAGAGGACCTATAGGATGCAAGCTCAGGTGGAGCTTGGTGATGATGCTGAGTCTGACTTTAAGGAGTCCCAAACTCAGAGAGGCAGACAATCATTGTCCAACAAGGATGGTGGTATTAGAAACATCAAGATGAAGATTCTCCCCTATTATAGGGGGTAATGATCCGAACCAATACTTGAAGTGGGAAAGAAAAGTGGAGCATGTGTTCGAGTGCCACTCTTACACTAAGGAGAAGAAAGTAAAGCTTGCTGCAGTGGAGTTTATTGATTATACTAGGATCTAGTGGGATTAACTCCTACTCACTAGAAGACATATAGGTGATGATCTAGTTCATGATTAGTAGGAGATGAAATGTATCATGTGCAAGCAGTTTGTCTTTAGTCACTACTATAGGGAATTGCATAAGAGGCTCCATAAGCTGAAACAGGGTTCCATGAGTGTGGAGGATTACCATTAAGAAATGGAGATTGCCATGATTAAGGCAAATGTGGAGGAAGACTGTGAGGCGACCATGGCCCGATTCATTGAGGGCTTAAATCCTGATATAGTTGCCCAAGTTGATTTACACAATTACTTGGATATGGAAGAGTTCTTGCATAAAGCTATCAAGGTGGAAAAATAGCTAAGGGCCTGACAAAAGCTGAAAGTGACATATGGCTCAAGTTTTTAGAGGGATTTCAAAGTCCCCTTCAAGCCAAAGACCGATTTCATGTTTAAGGAGGGAAGTAAGGTAAAACCTTCTCAGGTTAAAGGTAAAACTGATTCAAAACTATCATCCTCTTCTAATCTTACTTCTTTATCTAAGCTTAGATGTTTTAAATGTAATGGTTTTGGTCATATTGCTTCTTAATGTCCTAACAAAATGAACTATAATTATTCTTGAGAATTGTAATGTGACTAGTGCTAGCAGTGAGTCTAAGGAGGATGAGATGCCCACCCTGATTGATGACTTTGACTTGGAGTTGATTGGAGCTATAAATGGTGAAGCCCTTATGGCTAGGCATGCTCTCAACATTCAACCTAAAGAAGATCTCGAGGAAGAGCAGTGTGGGCATATTTTCCATACTCGTTGTTTCATCCACAGGAAGGTATGTAGTTTGAATATTGATAGTGGTAGCTGTATACATGTGGCAAGTACTTTAATTATGGAAAAGCTGAACTTGCCTAAGTTAAGGCACCCTACCCTTTATAAATTATAATGTCTTAATGATAGTAGGGAGGTAAAGGTAACAAAACAAGTGCTTATCTCTTTTTCTATGGGTAATTATCATGATGAGATTCTTTGTGATGTAGCACCCATGTATGTTGGTCACTTGTTGCTTGGTAGGCCTTGGCAATTTAACAGATTAGATGACCTGTTCTAAGAACCCCAACTAATGTAGGTCACACCCAAGGACTGACTTGAAAACAAGAAGGTGATCGTGGTAGAACCCTAAGGGAACCTATCCTTTAAAACTCTAGCCACAAGACGCCACAAAGGTTGATCACTCATTTGATAAGTATAGTTTGTATGCTTTCAAGAGCACAAGGATAACAAGTACACTAGCTCTCTTAAAGAAAATTTTTATTCATCTTTCTTTTTTTTAATGCATTACAATAGAAGCCTTTTTGTAACATTTCTTCTAAATACCCATCTTCAGCTATATATATATTAAGAAATTCTTGATTTAAGTTTAATTACCTTTTTCTATTTTAATTATTCCTTCATAATAAAATCTAATTAATGGCATAGCAGAATATAAGAACAATAGAAATAGACTGTAATTCATACAAACTAGTTTAAGAGTTCTATCATAGGGGAACAGAGGCATACAAATCACATCACATCAAAGGGGATCTATCTTATAACTATCCAAAAAGAAAATCCCTAGATAATAAAAAGGAATAACAAAAAGGACTAAAAACGTCAATCCCCTATGTTCACAAAAAGGTCAGTGTCAGTGATTGGGGCACCATTCATGCAAACGAAGGAGTAGGAGGGTCAAATCCACCCACTGGGAATGTGTGGGACTCAAGCTCCCCTAGGGACACAAAGTACACTAGTACAACACGAACAACATCATCACATGATATGATGCGTGTGTTGTGGATGATGAAGACCCATCCTTGGAGTGGAACTAGATCCACTCTGCTTGGAGTTCTAGAGTCACATAGTAAATTGGCATCTAAGAAAAATTATAAACCACAATAAAGTGAGAAATAATTTTCTCAGTAACATATATAGGATTAATACCACATAATATCCATGAAAAAAAGTCAAGTAGTCATTTTAACAAACAGTAAATAATATAAATGGAAGGCTTACAAAGATAGTTAATTTACTAAACAATATAACAGAGAGATATACTTGTTAGCAATATCTAACGTGAATATGAAATACCAAAGTGAACAGACATATTACATCTAAAAATAAAGCATAAATAAAATACAAAAATTATCTCAACATAATTAATATTAAGCAATTGCAAGATATTAATAGGATTTCCACATGCATAGAACACAGAAAATGTAACAAATAATATTTATTCTCTCTTGACCATTAGGCCTTGGAGACTACTAGGCCCAACACCCAGATCATGTCGCACTAGCTTTGGCAGGCTCAAGCCCAACCCATGTTGCACTGCCATGACATAACAGGTTCACCCTTGCTTCCTTTACTGAGGCGTCCCCCAGTGGGTATCTAAGGAAAGTCATATAAAAATATAATAATATGTCATCCAAGCCATCATTTGATCAAGGCATAATAGGTATATTTGGGAAAGAACTACCTTGCATAACTCTATGCATAAATAAATAGCCCCAATAATGTAACAGCATACTAGAGTCTAGAAATTAGTGATTTAGATATTTTAAAGTATCTTTAAAATTGGACATCCAACACAACAGCAGCCACTCAATGGCTAATTCTGGCGCACACAGGGCTCATCCTCTAAACAAGGATACTCTGCCATATTAGATATATAATGGCTAGTCCTTTACCAAATAACCCATACTCATAAAATTAGATAGTAAACAACATATTATCCATGTGAAGAAATTAAATAATACATCAGCACAGCAAACAATGCAAATCCAAAACACATGTTATCACATATTCCATTCTTGACATAATGTTGCATAATTTTCTAACTATCACAAATGGGCTCCAAAATTTACAAAATAAATATCAGCGTAATCCAAAAATCACGTAGAACATATTAGGCTACAACAATCATCTAAAACATACCAAATAACATAAATAAAAATTTAAGAACTTCTTGGTCAACACTATTTCTTAAAAATTTGACTTTTTATATAGTGATCTATAATTCACCAAAATTTTACCATAAGCCTTATTTTTTATGTAGATTAACCTAATTTAGTTAGATTTAAGAAAACTCTTCCCTAGGTATATGTACATGTGTTGGCCGAACCTATGCATCAAGCAAAACATATGATTTTGCTTTATTTTCATGTCACCAAATAGCCACACATACATATTTAAGGAAGATAAACAAAAGCCCTCAATCAATTTCTAGAGATTTCGTATGTATTCTACAATTTTCTCAAGTTAAAATTCAAGGGTTTCTTACCAATTTCTTCTTGAAAATTAAAGTTATATTAATCTTCCTCTTCCTTAGGCTTCCTTCCATTATTTCCCCATTTCTTTTCTCTTCAATTTCTCCCATGACGTCTTGAAATACAAAGGTTCTTGGTTTGTAGAAAAATTGCTAAGAATAGGAATTTTCTTGAATCACATGAATCCATAAGCCATATATATGATTTCTCCATCTTTTCTTAGCTTGAATTCATGGAAACAACAAATTTCCTTCTTACTTGCCATGGCCAAAAATTAGAGAGGAAGAGAAGAGAAAAATTCTTGGACAAAAATAGAAGAAAAACCAAGAAGAAAAAAGTCTATCTATGTTACCTTGATTTTGCGGTGTTTGATTTCCCTCGATAACTTTTCTTTCTCTCTTCATCCTCCCTTTTCTTCTTCTTTAGGCCGAGCTTCTCCTCCTCCTTCTTCTCCTTGTCTAGGCCAAATTTGTGTGTGTGTTTTGTGTGTGAGAATGGCGTGAAGGTGTGTGTGTGTTTTGTATATATGTTATTTACAAATGAATGGTTAAAATTCAATCAACTTTAAGGTGGAAGATCTTGGCCTTTAGATTAAATGAGTAGTTAGGATTTAAACTTGAAATAAGAGATTAAATGTAAGCCTTTAGATTAGATCAAAGGTTGTGATTTGATCTTGAAAAGGTGAAGAAGTCTAAGCCATTAGATTGCATCAATGGTGTAGATCATATTACATTTTGCAGATGAATATTAGTCATTCGATTATCATGGTTAATTGTTTGTAATGTGTGAAGATAGGATTGCATTTAATTCTACTTAAATCAGCATCTATGTCATGTTGATGTTAGCGATAACTTTTTCATAATATGTGAGATTTCTAAGATTCGCTGACATAAGCCTACGTAACCGTTTTGTAATGTGTGCAGTTTCTAGAATTCTCTTCCAACTTCCAATTTCTTCTTCACACATAGCACCACATCATCACTCTCTCTCTTCTCCATGGCACCACATCAGCACCTTCCTAGCTCCTTAGTGCCATGTCAGCTCTTCCTTGGCTAGACTTACAAAACTACCACCGTTTCGTAGGTTCTCCATAATATTTTATTTAATCAGTATTCTCTGAGGTCTCGACTATATTTTAATATTATTTAGGCCTATGAGGGTCCCATTTAATGTCTCCAACTATATATTTAAATATTATTTACTTCCCTAATATTTTATTATTTCAGGGTCTAAATGACCATTTTGCCCTTGGCAGTGACGTGACAAATAAGTACTTCTATTCATTTTTCACTTATATCTTCTTCTTAACTCTATATTTCTGGATTCTGTCACCACCACCCAATAGATTTTTCTGCATAGAATTTTCTAAAATAGCTAACTCAAGTTTAGGGTTTTAGTTCATCTCCGTTTAAGCTTGTAATCGTTCCGGGTCATTTTCTGGTCCTAATGAATTCAAAATTTTACACAACAAATTTTATAATTTCCTACGCATTATTTCCTAACATTGATATATATATATATATTAGACTAGTTCTGAATTCCCCTTCCTTCTAGAAAAATTATCACAAAGTTCGTCTAAGTAACAAATGACGATTTTGCCCTTGAGCCCCTTGGACCCCCTTAAAATCTCAAAAATTCCTATGGGTCCTATTCAGCTTATACTTCTCACATACAAAGCTATTTGATTCAAATTCATCTTATTAAAGCTTAATAAATTCATTATATAAAATGCTAAATAATTAGAAAAATTTTAATTTTAGGGATGTTACACTTTTTATAGGGAAACAAAACTTGAAATCCAAGAATCCCTCTTACAATTAAGATGTAATGGACTAACTAAAAAAACTTTGGCCTAAGGCCTTATTAACCAAACCTAACACTAAATAAGAACCAATTAGGCTCTTATATTGGACATAATCCCAGCCTAAACAAAAACAAAAACATATTGATCTAAATATTTAAGTTTTGATGCCACTTGTATTGAAGACCAATCTAGATGCTATACTCATGCCTAAGTCACCATCCACATGTACACATAAATAGTTCACAAGTTGAGGTATCTTTGGGGGTGGCACCATATCATCTTCCATGTAAGCAATCTCCTTAGCTTGTAAATCCATGATTAGGCCTTGAAGTGACTCTTTCATCCGTTTGGCTCTTCCTTGTGTCATTAGGTCTCCAATTCCATACAATGGATCTTGAACTTTAAACTTAGGCCCTTGAACTCCATCTTGAATGTCCTTGGTAGCTTGATCATATGGAGCAACTTGATCACCATGCCATGCTTCTTGATCTCCATCATGATGGATATAAGAATTATTACTAATTTGTTTTTAATGGTAAGGCTATTGTGTTGACCCCTCTTCATCTTGTTCAAGTATATAAGGATCAGCTAAAAATTGAAAGAGAGTGTAAGATGAGAGAGCAAGACAAGAAAGGTAAAGTGAGTGTGAGTATTGAAAATGAGAAGAAGCAAGAGAAAGGAGTGCTTAAGTAGAAAGGAAAAGAAAATTAGAGAAAAGCATAAAGAAAAGAAAGTGAGTATATTTTCAAGTAGAGTGAGATCAAGAGAGCTCTTATTTGTGAAAATGCTTTCTCATTGCTTTATAAAGATGTTCATCTTACTATTGACAATCTTGATCACTCTTTGCCTGCTAATGTTATGTCTTTGTTGTAGGAATTTTGTGACTTGTTATTGGAGGAAATACTTGATGGATTGCCCCTTTTGAAAGGCATTGAGTGTAACACCATAATTATAGAACTCATCTCATATAAATTCTAGGATTCCTTCCATGAACAATGCAAGAAGAAGATGGAAAACTATTAAAAATAATCAATTTAATTACATTATGTTGTGTATACATTTTTCATTTTGTGTTTTGTGGACCATATGAACTCATCCATCTCATTCTCATATTTAATTACACAATTACAACTCAAAGCCATCTCAAAAAGTGACCTAGAACTCGAGCAAAGGAAGTGGATACATAAAAATAAGGTGTGTAGCCTCGGATTGAAATTCCAGATTTTTGTCCTAAACTTTGAAAAATCATAACTAATTTTAAAAAAATCAAAATTAACCATAATTTACTATTATAGAAAGATACAGATGTCTACTTTATGTTAGAAATAATTATAGACCACAATAGGACTTTTATCCACTAGAAATTGATGGAACAGTAACCAAGGTTTCCTATCACTCCTAGTACTATTCATGAACTTAAAAAATTCATATCTCTCTATTCAGATGTCCAATTGGGATGATCTTAGTGGCCGTAGAAATACTATCATGTCAAGTTTATTATTGTAATATTTCATGAGTATTGGACACCATTTGACAATCAAACAACACAACACAATCAACTAACCATATGAATAGTGTTTATACCAGTTTAGCAAAAAAATGCCAATTTTGAAAAATCATAATTAATTCCACAGAGCTCCAACTAATATGTTCATTAGTTTCCTAAAAAGCTCTGGATGAGATATATTTTCATGCCAAATTTCATGGGAAAATTTCTTCATTTGGTCAGATTTTAATATTAGGTTAAAAAATGACTCATTTTATGTCACATAAGGGCTCCAAATGGTCCATTTTGGTTTCTAAGACAACCATGGCCACTTGAGCACATAGGAAGCACCAAAATAGTCTAATAAACATGTCTCAAAGGTATACAAATCTAGAAATCAAAAACTCACTCTCACCTTAAGCCATACACAAGAATCCATACACTTTATATTGTCATTCAATGTCCAAAAACTACAATATTGTTCATTTGGCATCAAGTTTCATACATAGATGAAATATTTAGATATTGACATGTGTGTAAATGATTATACAAACATTTCCACCATAGGATTACATCATATGCCATTTATATGGCTACAAAATGAACAAAACAACAATTCTTTGTCAATCCTTCATCTTCCAACTTGGTGGCTTTGATTACCTTATTCATTTAGTCCACCTAGCATATTAAAACATTAGAGAGGAGGGAATGAGATTCAAAGAATCCAAATAGCTCATCTCCCTTTCAATCATACATAAAGAATGCAATTCATGTCTTAAAAATGCATGCATGGATATCATGGATCATGAAATCATTCATGCAACAATTTTAGCATTTCAAAAAGGCATATAAAACACACATAGGTTTGCCAAGCAAGTCGTTTAGCCTCACCCATTCTTTTATGGATTTTAGACTTGCCTCACCCACTTTCTTAAGAGGTTTTAAACTCAACCTCACTTTTGGAAGACTCTTTACTTTATCTTAACCACTTTTGCGGGTTCTTGGCTCATCCTCACCATGGCTAAGGGTTCTTGACTTCACCACACTTAAACAAACCTAAGCAAACATACTAAGCATCATTTGAAAACATAATATAACATCATGGTACCATGGAATCTAAAGACATGCTAAAACACTTTTTCATGGTTTAAAATATACATACGCACATTCAGAGACAAGAAAAATATTCATCCATGCATGAAAGAAAGAAGAGAGAGCTATGTAACACCCCATAATTAATTAAGGTGCTAATCATGGATTAGAATTAATTAAGAGTAATTAATATGGGCTCATTGGGCAAGTTAAGTGAATGGAGGCTTTAGAGAGAAATTATTAATATGGGTTTGAGATTTAATTGGGATAGAAATTCTATCTAGGCCTAAATTAATAGATCATGAGAAGAGGTTAATAGAGGCTCAATGGATTATGTGCAGACCTAACATAATTTAGTGGGATGGAGGCCCAAGATTTATCTTGTATAGACTCTTCTAAGTGGCCCAATAATCCTTGTGCAGACCTAAAATTCTTAAGCTTCTCAAACTTGGCCCAAACTCAATTAAACTTCAGCAACCCAAATGCATAAAACTGGCCCAACAAAATTCTGCAGCCCAACACTCCAAAACTGGCCCAATAAGCTAAAATCTGAAGCCTAAGTGGAGATGGATCTTGGAGCAGCCCATGACCCATACTTGACCCATACTTGACCCAACTTAAACCCTAATACCCCACCCACTTACTCACTTGTTGAAACATAAGATTCAAGAGGCAAAATCGGAGGTGGAGAAGGAGGCTAGGGTTTGGGACCAAAATTCTGCATTTTCTCATACTTAGAGCAAGATTCAGCCAAGGTAATAGTGATACAACTTAATCCCCTCATCTTTCTCCTTAATTTGGTCCAATTAGTTTTTCATTTAGAGCATTTTCATCCTACCCAAAATATGAAATATGAGTGTTTGGGGATTTTCTTGATGAAATTCGTAGGTTGGGATTAGGACTGACTTTGGGTGAGTTTAAACCCTCCATTTTGATGCTTTAATGGTTAATTTGAGACCCCCATAGCTAATTTATAAAATGGGTATTAATTATGTACGAATTTGCTTAGGATTTTGGGTGGAATATTGAGTTTTCTGGTGGAGGAAACTTAAATCCGAAATTGGGACTTGTTGTGGCTGGGTAAATGATTCTTGGGTAGTCATTGGTATTTTAAATTCCTTGGGTACTGATTATGATTAATAATGATGAATTAGAGTAGTAATTATGTGATGTTATGGTTATAGGAGGAATTCTGCACCATTGGTGATTGTTACAAGTGTCTACAAGTGAGGTAACCGGGTTTATATCAATTCCATGTGTATATTTGATTTAATTCCATATGTTGCTATATATGATTGATTGAAAAATGCTGAATGAATTGGTTGGCTATCTGTTGATTTGTGATTGGACCTTGTGAGTCCATGGTGGAGCTGTGGTGCGGCTGCCACCCGTGCATGTGCTATGATCAAGCACCGGGTTATGATCAAACCCCAGATGCACTGAGCCCCGGTTGTGCTCAATGAGGAGTAGGTGCCGTGGACAGGCCTCTCCGGTGTTAATGGCCTTTAACATGTGATAATATGATTGCTAGTATGGGATAGTAATCATGATAGCCTAATTGTTTCATTTGCTGTTATAATGGATATGATTCTGATGTTGATTTTGATTTATGCATATATGGAAATTAAACTGGATATATATATAATGGAATTGCCTTGGTTACTGAGATTTATATCTCACCCCATTTTATGGGATTAACATTTCAGGTGAAAGTTCCTCGGGTAAGGATAAGGGTAAGCAAGTGGATGAACATCCATGAGCTGAGGCCGGGTGTGGGGAGCTACACTTGGTCTGAGTAGAATAGGATAGATGCAATTTTTGTAATTAGTTTACCTAGCATCATCATGTAATCATATTGCCAAGTGTAGGCGTTTATATTTTGCTTGATTGAAATGTAACCGTTAAGGATTTAGAGCACATCATAGTGGAATATCAATGTATGGACTTATACCATTATATATATGTATGTAGTCCTGCTGAAATTGTGATATGGATCGCCTTATGGGAATTGTAGTCATATGATGCCTTAGAGGTAAGCTATGGTTGAATGGAATATTTATGAAATTTGCATGGGATGTAAATTGCTGATAATGTATGTGATCTTGCTGCCATTTATTTATGAATTTGTTGGTATGAATTAGTGGAACAAGTAGGAAGTGACATTTGAGTTTCACAATGGTAATGGATGGATTGATGAGTAAATAGGGTAGATAAACACCATTAGGATCACTTAGAACAAGGGTAGGTGGACCTAGAGTGTTGCTAAGGTAAGAATTGGAGTGTAGAGGGCGAAATTCGGGTAATATGGTCCCATAAGGAAATCCCGCCGCGGCTAAGAAGGCTTCGCCGCGGCCAAAGGGGAGACAGAGCCGAAAGGCGCCGCGGCGCAACAAACCTCGCTGCGGCGCAAAGCGAAAAATTCACCCAGGGGGGTAACAGAACCAAAACCCGCGCGCGGTGTAGTGTTTTCAGCTGCGGCGCGAGTCGAAAAATTAAAATTGTGTTGGACAGAGGCAAAACTCGCCGCGGCGCGAATATATTGCGCCGAGGCGAGAATTCTGGGAGTCAAGTAGAAGTTCCAGGAAGCATTTCCGCCGCAGCGCCATATAGGTTGGCCGCGGCGAGATTTGTGAAAATTGGGGAATGATTTAAGAGTACAAGCCGGGAGGTTATTGAGTGTTGAAATTAATGGATGATTAAATCATGAGCCTCTTATGGTAGTAAGATTTCTTTTATGCACATTTTATTTTGCTAAGGTGGCATGGTGATGACCCTAACATCAAGGTTCAAATTCCCTCACATTTTCGTAATACGGTAAAATATAATGACCTCAAACCTTGATCATTAACTAATAATCTTATATTTAACCATAATTACAATGATTAGAAGGTAGAGTTGTCACAAGCTACCTTTGCCACACAAGCACACTTCCTCTCTTGGAAATGCACTCCCTTCCTCGGCCACACACTCACAATGATGGGAGGCTTGTTTCCTTTGACCTAAATACACAATATAGGAACCAATTATGCTCTTGGAACCATTCTTAAAGCTACCTATTCATTTGGAACACTAGCTTTGTCTTATAGCTCATTTATGGTTCCAAAATACACCTAATGAAGCAATATCTATCATTTGAGTTCTAGGCTCTATTCTTTCCTTCCATTTATGATTCTTGACCCTATTTAAACCTCTTGGAGCCATCACACAATTAAAACAAGGAGCTTAACTATATGTTACTTCTTTAGGTCATGTTATAGAACCTATGACTACAATTCATTATCCATGACTTTTAAAATTTTTCTAAGGCTTCCTTTCATCCTTTGCCATCATATATGACTCAAAATCAAGCTTGGAACAAATTAAAACTATTCTTAGGTGTCTCATTCTCTCTAGGCCAAGACCATGCTCCATTAAGGCAGCCTTGGAGTTTCTTTGCTTCCTTTGATGGGAGAAGTATGTAGGAAGCTCTCTTAGTGTCTTAGGAGCCTATATAAACTCTTAAACATCATAAAATATGGTTAAGATTCATGGTAGAGTCCAAAACCCTAGCCTTCCTATTTTGAAATCTAATGGTTCTTAGTTAATTTCCTTTGCATGTTCTTATCCTTTACACTCAAATTCCTAAGATTCACCCTTGGTTCTACCCAAAATCCATGCCCTCTTGGAGTTCCCTAGTCTGGCCTGATAAACACCATCTTTATATATTTTATTTCCTATTTAGTTGGGCATTTTAATAATGATTTAAGGCTTAATGGATTCAATCACATAATATTTGATTTTATTAACCATTTTTGTATTTTAGGAAATTATTTGCAAAATTATTGAATATTAATGCATAAACTTCTTTCAAATATTTTTGTGAATATTCTTCTTATTATTTCTGTAGATTTTTTATGGGCAATGGAACTTAAAAGAGAAAATTTATTTGGAGAAGGATTGAAGATTGAATCAAGGTGGAATTTTTAAGAAATGAAAATAAAAAAAAAGAGAAGGAATGGAGTTGAAGTGGACATGCATGGATCTTTGGGATGAACATATGAGGAAGGACTAGGACTCACACTCTTTCAAGTAGCAAGATGGAAGACACACTTGCCTTTGTGAAGAATCACACAATGCCACGAGTCCAGCCTTCATACACCAACACTCAATTACACATTGATAAGTATAAATTTTATATGTTTTAATTCTTCTAACTTAAGCATTTTAATGAGCAAATATAGCTTGAGGAGTTTAATTAGGTAAAATTTGATGTTAGTAGCCATTTGTGCATTCAAGGAAATTATTTACTAGATTTTATAATTTTAATGCATAAATTTTGTAAAATCTTTCCCACTTAATTTGGTCTATTATTTTATGCAGATTATGGGCAAATAAAATCTGAATATTGAAAAGAAAATACATATATGCATGAGATGAAGCTGGACACCCACATCCTTCCACAAGGCTTGCATGGCTCTAGTTCACTCACATTGCATCAGCCCTTCCTCCACCCACTCTTCCATACACTCGTGTGAAGAGAAGAAACAAATGAAGTAGTCACGGGTTGTTGGAACAGAGGTTCAGAAGCAAGATGAATGAATGAAGGAGCAGCCACGTAGGAATAATTAAGGATGTATGAGCTTGTGTGGAGCAGAGGAGAAGAAACACGTGCAAGGAAGCAATGGGTTAGCGAGCAGAAAAACACACAGAGGCAGCTCGAGTCATGAAGAACATCAAGAAGATAGAACGCATGAAGACATTGAGCTGCATGAAGAAGGCAAAGCTATAGTTTTAACATTAGAAGAGGAAGAGCATGGGTTTTAAGCGTGAGAAAGGAACTGCCACATGCACACACTTATTCGAACTCAAGAAAGCATGAAGAACCAGCTACGGGTTGAGTGGGTTCTGGTTTGAAAAGGAAGAGAAGCCACGGTTTTGTGCAGAAGAGAAAGAAGTGAGGAAGAAGCTGAGTTTGCATAGATCAGAATGCATGAAGAAGCTGCACACTTGAGCTTGAAAAGAAAAACATTTTGGTCAAAAGCTAACGTGGAGCGGACCTCGAGTCCATAGAGAAAAGCATGAAGCACTAATTCATCAAGTTGAACATGGCAAAAATAGAGGAAGGAGAGCCACAAACTAAAAGGATTGCAGCCACGTAAAGAAGAAGCAAGGAACAGAATGTGATAAGGCTTGGGACTAGAAGAAAAGAACCATGCATGGGAGTATATCAAGGACAAAATGAGAGAAATTTGCTACGGGATGAGTAAAGGAATCACATTTGAATGAAAGAGCTAAAGCAACGTGATTTTGAAGAAGAAGATAGCCACGGGTTCTAGCTAAAGGGCAACATGGGATGGATAGAGTGAGCTGAAAAGAAGAAACTATAGGCTGGAAGACACAAGAAGCAACACAAGTCAAGAACAGAAAGGGCAGCAGTGAATGAGGTGAATAAAAATGCGAAGGATGGAGTTGGTCATCAAGAAAACAAGTAAAAGGTTGACATGTTTGCTACAGGCTCGAGGAAGTGAATAAGACGCTAGAGTATAGTGAGATAAAGAGAAGAAGAATTGAAGGAGAGCACGTGAAGAATAGAACGGGTGCATGTGAACAGTATAACATGAAGGTAAAGAGCAGCTGCATAAGGAAGCACAAGCTGAGTTGAACGTTGAAGCAACAATCATATAAAGAACATACAGAAGCTATGTGGAAAAGCTATAGAATGAAAGGAAAGAGCTACGGGTTGCACTAGCTACAGGCTACAGTAGAAACGTGGAAGAAATGAGCTGAATGAGGGAGAGGAACCACGAGTCCAGCTAGCTGCTTGAAGAAAAGATGGAATGGAAATTTACATAATGAAGCAAGACACACACATGCAGGTTCTGGCATATTAAATGGAGAGGAAAATCAATGTGGGAAGCTTAGGCAAAACCATTATGAACACGTCATATGTATGAAGCTAAATGGGAATGAAGGAGAAGTCCACGTGAGAAGGTGGAGTTTGAGCTGAACAGATAAGCTACGGCCAGAAAAAGGAAGGCACGTGATTTTTCTAGGCACGTGAAATGATTAAAGAAACACATGGAGAAGAAGAAGGCTTGAGAGGAGCTTCATGTAGAGAACAACACACACACCGACTGGATAAAGTGTGAAGCAAGAGCTGAGAATAAAAGCACAAAGCCACTTGATTCAGAGTTAAAAAAAGCCATGATTTTTCTTTTAATTAGAGGGTAGCACGTGGAATATTATAAAAGGAAACAAAGCGGGGCCACACTCATATACACATGCAAGCTCATGATTCACAAAAAAAAAAGAAGCTAAACACGTGGAAAAAGAATAAATGAAGTGCATAATAGCATGTGAAAAGGTCGGGAGGCTGGAGGTAGAGGGGGATTCATGTTAAAAAATCATCATCCATCGTCATTCCATCATCTCATCCCACGCATTCATTCCATACGCATCCATTCACGCCCTTTTATCCATTAGCCATCCACCACGCCATCTCTTCCATTCCCACTCCATTCTTCCATCCAATGAAATTTTAATCCTCCATCTATGACTAGCAAGGAAGAAGGCTCTTGAGTTGACGGTTGAATCCATGGGAAGAACTTAGAATTTTAGCTAAGAATTTTCCTACTTCCCTACACTTTTTTCTTTTTCTTGTACAAGCTTAGTTAAGTTGCATTTGATTAGGAATTTGTGTAATTGTAATTAGTGGTTAGTTAGACACTAATTAAAAAACTTTTTTGTTTATTAATTGGTTGAATTAAATACTAAATTTTACACTTTCCTTTAATTTTCCATGTATGCCACGAAGGTGTTCGATGAAATGTATGAGTAAAATTATGAGCTTTATTGTTTGATTTAAGGATTCCTTGGAATTTGGTTAGTTAATTAAACATCCTATGGTGTTAATTCAGAAGCTAATTGATCAATTAATCACTTAATTTAAGTGCTCAAGGATCTTAATCACAAGAATTAGTAATTTAATGGGAGTTAAAGTCTCAATTAACATCAAGTTGCTAGTTTCTTGAATCTTGAGTGGTAAGTCAAGATCCCTTGCCAATGAACACGAATAGGGACTCTTAGGCTAGAATTAATGACAAATGGATTAGGATAAGGATAATGGATACCAAGAGACGAATCCAAAGCTAATCACAAGACCATCATTCAATCATAATTCATACAATTAGGTAGCAATTAGGAATTTTATTTCAATTTAATTCTAGTTAGTTTGAATCAATCAAAAACCCCCTTAGTTAGGAAATTTTTAGAGTCTTTTATACACTTAGAAAATCCAATTAAACATTGAACTCTATTTCCAAGAGAGATGACCTTGGTTGCACCACTAGCTATATATTTTCCAACCTAGTTTTATTTTGAGGGTTGCGCGACGAGCCTTTCACACACGTAGCAGCCACATCAACACATTCACTCACTTTTTAGGTTTCATGCATGTGGATACACACTCACACAACTCACTCATCCACCTCCCTACATCCATACACTTAAGCAGAACAACCATGAATTCATGAAGAAGCTGGAATTTTTAGAGAAGCTCCAGAACATGAGAAGCATAAAAAAGAAGCTTGGGCTAAAGTTTAAATGAAAGAGGAACACATGTAGTTTTGAAGGGATTAAAGAAGGCTTCAGAATGTGTTTAAGTTAACGAATGAAGAGAACCATGTCCAGCTCAACCACGGGCTCACACACACATGCAAGAAGCTAGGAAATAGTAAATGAGCTATAGAGTGGGTGGATGAAGCAACGAACAACAGCATATGAGCAGAAGCAGAGAGTGGAACCACAATTTTGGTGAAGAGAAGAAGCAATAGTGATGAGCCACAAGTTTGATGGAAAGAAGCTAGAGAAGAGTTACAGAATACGTGAAAATAAGGAAGAAGCTTTAAACACACACGAGAGATGCAATTTACTAAAACGCACTCATGCAAAAATAGAGCAAAGACTCAGGTTGATGGTTTAAACAAAGCATCCAGGAGAAGACTCGGGTGGCTAAAACAAAGGAGAAGCAAACATGGAAGGATCACACAAAAGATGAGTCTCGAGCTAGGAATGAAGAAAATCAAGTGAGAAGGCATGAAGGTAGCTACACGATGGAGAAAACACGTATGAAAGAAGCACGTGAAAAAATGTACTAAGGTTTGGGTAAAGGCAAAAGGAGGCAGCACGTTAATTCCATCCAAGAGAAGCATTCATTCCACCATCCAGAATACATGTGATCATTAAAAAAAAGGGCACGTGAAAGAGTGTGTGATTAAAGGAGCCACGGACAGCACATAAAACATGCATGCTAGGTCATGTGAGCTACGCGTAGGAAATCAAGGATCACATATGAATGCAAGGAAAGCATAGGCAGATGAAGAATAGAACGTGAGGAGCAAAGAAAGAAAGTTAAATGAAGCTCACATGGATGGCACATGATTTAATAAAGGGTTGGGGCAGAGGTAAAAAGAATCATTCCATCTCATCCATTCATCAAGATCGGCTGAGCACGTGAGAGGAATTAAAAGAAATACACTTGAACAGAGGGATGAATCATTCATACATCTAGCACATTCCATCCCATCGAATAAAACACACTCCATCATCATTCAAAGATCCTTCGTCCATTCTCCACACAGTAGCCATTTCCATTTCCCATTCCATCTCCACCTCCATTCTATAAGAGCTTGTATCACCTTTGTGGCTAGCTAGGAGGACAACCTTGAAGAAGCTTGAATCCATAGAGATAAATGAATTTTGGCTAGGATTTTCTTATTTTTCCAGCACTTTTCTTCTCTTATATTATCTTGGCTAAGATTGTATTTGTTTAGGAATATATGTTGTCTGTAGTCAGTGGCTAGTTAGCACTAATTAGGATACTTTTTGTTGATTAATTGATTGATTAAATACTAATTTTTTCAATTTTCTACAAATATCCATGTATGCAGTTAAGGTGTTTGATGAAATACATGTGAGAGATTAAGTGCTTGAATGTCTAATTTGAAGATTCCTTAGAGTTTAATTGGTTAATTAAACATCATAAGGTGAAAATTCAAAGGCTAATTAATTGATTAATCACTCATTTAAGTGTTCAAAGATCTTAATCACAAGAAATAGTAATTTAATGGTAGTTAAGGTCTCAATTAACATCAAATTGCTAGGTTCTTAGATCTTGAGTGGTAATTTAAGATCATTTGCCAATGGACACAATTAAGGATTCTTAAGCCAGAATTAATTACAATTGAATTGGGATAAGGATAGTGGATACCAAGGGTCAAATTCAAGGCTAGTCACATGTTTATCATTCTCCTCATTAGTTCATACAATTAAGTAGTATTTAGGAACTTTATTTCAATTTCATTTTAGATAGTTTAATTAGATCAAAAATGTCATACCTTACTATATAATGCTTTTCCTACTACAAATACCTCACATAGAGTTTAGAGGAGTCAATGAAAACCTGAACTGATAAAAATTTTCTCTTTTAAAAGCTTCCTCATACAATTTCACTATTCATTTGGTCATTTTCAAATTTTTGTCTAACTTTAAAAATACATAATTAATTATAGAAAAATTGTATGAGGTTGGTTTAAGGCTCTATTTCAAGCTCTCTAAGCCCTTTACAAGTGAAAATACTTCCTCAGCAGAATGTGTATAAATTCATATCAAAGGGTCCCTATAAACATTGGACAATTTTACCCTTTACTTGACATATTGTTATTACTATTTTTCCTTTATATTAACAGATGCATTTTTGCATTTTAGGCATGCCAGTCATATTCTATTTACTCAAGGGTTGATTATATTCATGACTTTCCACTTCATACTTGAGTAACTTACAGTGTCATAACATAACTCATACACACAGTAATCTAAAATATTTAATTACATAACAAAATATGGTGCATAAAAGTAAGGTCTTAGATTTATGCCTCCATACTTTTTGCCCTTTCTTTGCTTAAACTCAGACCCAGCATAGGTTATATTTGGGGTGAATTATGAAATCTCAGTAGTAGTAAACCAATCTCATTCACAAGCAAGTATGTAGGTGCATAACATAATGCCAATCAATATGTCACATACCACAGAAGAATACAAGGAATTTCATACAAGGTCAAGCACAATCTAAACATACATGTCTCATCTTATAGCATAAATGACAACTTGATATAGCATAACACTCATCATTATACAAGCATACAAGCTTAAAGAAAGAGAAAGGAAAACTACTACCTTAGCAAACTTTGCTCTTCAAGCCTTGGAACTCGGTTTACTTGCTTTTGTAGTTCTTAAACAAACATCAAACCCTATAATCACAATGATAATTCATTACAATCAATACATAAACCTTAACTTCTAGAGTAATATGACCCTTTTAAACTCATTGGAACCATTGGGATTAGAAAATCCCACTCCTTCCCTTCTAATCCACTATGGCCGAACAGTGTGCATTTCTTGGCCAAAATTTAGAAATTTTATTCCATGAGTTTTGGGGGCTTTTCCATAGATTTTCATAACTAAAAACACTCTTTTGAATCCATTGGAATGGATAAAATTATCAAATTCTAGCCCTAACAACACGTTTTAGTCATAAAGTAACCTAGCTCTATTTTAGGCCTAAAAGTGAGTTTCTTAGGTTCTAAAAATTCCATAGCATCTCCTTTTATGTTTTAGGACTTGAAATTTGGTATACATGACTTTAAGACATTAAGAAAACACCATAAAAATTTTGGGAAAATTCGGACAGCATCTCCCTAACATTTTCATTTTTCCAAAAATTACAATCTTTGTGTTTTTCAAAGTCTAGCACATAACAAAAATGGATAAGCTCATATGGCCTCCATAGTCAATATATATAACTCCATTCCTAGGCCTTCATTTTCAACATATAAACTCCATTTCTAATGATCCATATGCTGTCCAAAAGTGACTCATAACTAGGGTTTAACAAAACTAACTTAAACCATATGATTTTCAAGTACAAGGTGGAGAAAACTTATTCTTTAAGCTTAATCCTTGCTTCCTTTGCTTTTCTCACACTAAAATTCCTTCTTTTCCCACTTAGAGCAACATTCCACCTTGAGGAAAAGATGAAGATGTAGCTGCCCTTTGGCAAAAATGGTTGGAGGATGAAGAAGATGAAGAAATTTGGTGAAGAATGGCGGTAGTTTTGCTTGATTTCACTTTTTCTTTCACTTTTTCTCCCTCTCTCTCTCTCTCTCTTCACGTTTTTCTCTCCTTCTCCCTTATGTGTGGCATGGAAATGGTGGAATGGAGGTGAAGGAGATGAACTTAAATGAAGTTAAATGGTCATACCAAATTTGGACCTTTGGATCAACCTTTTCAAGATCAAATCTTAGCCTTCTATTCCTTTTTTCTTTTGATTTTCTAATTTCATGACTAAATATCTTCTTCCAAAAATTCCTTGGCTACACACTTGGATGCTTATTTTTAGCCCTTAAGTTATGGTTAGTAACCATGGTTAATTTTCTTAACTTAACCATGGTCAATTTTTTTAACTTAACCATGGTTAACTTCTAACCTAATTATAGTTAATTCTTTAAACTAACTAAAATCATTTTCTTCTTTCCTTTTTATTTTATATTTATATTTGGGTTTCATCTTCTCTAAAGCCCTAATCATATCTTCTCTTATCTTATTGGGCCTTTAGAATAAGCTATTGGGCCTTACGGTAGTCTAAAAATTGGTGTCCGGGCCCGATTAAAGTTTTACAGTACAATACATACCTTTAGACTTTCTAAAATTTATAAATATTGTTTCTTCTACTTTCTGGCCATACTGAGCCTCAAACATGGATCAGACGCCCTAAACCTCAATCCTTATAAATTTTGGTGTCAATTAGACACCTGGGTCTTTAGGTGTAATTTTTACCGTTCTGTATAATGATTGTGCTATAAAATTTTCATTTATTACAATTTAGTCTTTGAAACTCCTTCAAGGTTTCTTAGCCCTTTATCTATTTCCATTTCTATAGTTGTTACAACTTCCTTTTTATATTTTACTCATGGCTACTGATCAGGTTAACCGGATCTTGGACCGAATCCCGCTCGGTCATTTGGACAATATGGCATCGTTAGACCCATCTCATTAAACCGAGTTTAACCGTGGGTCACGGATTTCTGAGATTCCTGCCTGATTTTTTAATATTCGTGCTTAAAGTCACGAATAGAAGGTGAAACTAGGGTTTCTTGAACTTTTAGGCAATCTATACATTTTGCCCAGTACATAACTTTTCTTTACATTTTAGTCCCTGGCTCCTTCATACTTAACCTTAGAGACTCTTTGGGACCCCTTTTTTTTCCATCAATTTTGGCCCCAATTTTAGGGAACCTCTGGCCTTGACTCATCATTATTTGCAGTCTAGAATATTATTCTAATTTTATTGGATCTCAATTTACTTTATTTAGAGGAGTTCCCTTTGTATTCGATAAATTTTGTATGTCGACAGAGAAATCATACGTTACATTTTTCGTATTTTCTTACATTTTCTTGCATTTTCGAGGGACCGGATGTTACAAAACCCCCTATAAATTAAGTAGTTCTAGGATCTTTATACACTTAGAAAACCCAATTAAACATTGAACTCTATTTCCAAGGGAGATAATCTAGGTTGTGCCACTAACTATAAAATTTAATCCAACCTAGTTTTATTTTAAGGGTTGCACGACAAAACCTCTCATGGCCGAACCAAGAAGAAAAGGGAAGAAGGAGTAGCTACCATAGAAATGAAATTTTACCTTATTTTTCCTTGATTTCTTGAATGATTCTTCCCTTGCTTAGCCTCCTCTCCTCAAATCCAAAAATTCCACCTCTATTCTGCCCTCCATACAGATCCAAAAACATCGTCAAACCCATGAAAATAAAAAGGAGAAGAAGGAGAAACAACTTGCTAAAGAAAGAGTTTAAAATTCCATGAAATTTCCTACCTTTTCTTGGCTTTTTCTCCCTTCAACATCTCTTATCTTTGTGCTCCTAAGCGTTGGCTTCCTTTTCTAGTTTTGGGGCAGAACTAAGTCGATCTAGAAAAGGGAAGAAGAGGCATGAGATATAAAGAGAATTTAAGAAACTTCTATTTCCTAAAAATTTCAATTTTGCCCTTTGGAATCACTCAAATTAGAGCTAAAACATTCCTGAACGAATTCATCAAAGTTTAGGCCAACCGACGTTAGAAAACGTACATCGAAGGGGTTTAAACTATCCCAGGGCTTCCTATGGTTTTTAATGCCTCTGAGAACATTGAGCAACTCAAAATTTCCATTTAAAGAGACCTCCTGTGAGTTTTCCAAAATTTGCATGTAATTATGAAAATACCATTACATTTTGTCAACATTTCGTTAAAATTGGTTTCTTCATTCTAGCTCTATTTTTCTTTCCATTTGAGGCTAGGATTCTCATTTTTAGGAGTCTAGAATGCTACTTAAATTTTTCAAGACCTTAACTAATTCATTTCAGAGGACTTGCTTTGAAAATATATCTATTTTTGTCGTTTTGACGAAAATCGGACATTACATTGAGTATTGTATAGACTTCATCCTCAGAGCATCTATCCCTAATAGACCTGTTTATTGAGAAAATCTGGAAGATACTAAGGAAATACAACATCAAGTGGGGGAGCTCATGAAGAAAGGCTTTGTTCATAAAAGCTTAAGTCTGTGTGCTGTCCTGGTGATTCTTATGCCCATGAAGGATGGCAAGTGGCAGATGTGTGTTTGTTGTTGTGCTGTTAACAAAGTAATAGTAAAATATCACTATCCTATCCCTAGATTAGATGATATGCTTGATGAGTAGCAGGAAACATGTGTTTTCTTTAAAATTAATCTTAGAAGTGGTTACCATTAGATTAGAATGAAAGAAAGTGATGAATGGAAGCTTTTAAGACCAAGTTTGGATTGTATAAATGGTTAGTTATGCCATTTGACTTGACTAGCACACCTAACACTTTCACAAGTTTAGTGAATCATGTATTTAGGCCTGTCATTGGTAGATTTGTTATGGCTTACTTTGATAACATTTTGATTTACTCTAGGAGCCTATAAGAGCATATGAGTTTACATGATCTGTTTGTTGTGCTTAGGGAGAATAGACTCTTTGCTAATTTAGAGAAGTGCTCTTTTTGTTTGGATTCTGTGATTTTTCTTGGTTTTGTTGTAGGAGCTTATGGCATACAAGTGGATGAGGAGAAGGTCAAAGCAATCCAAGAGTGGCCTACTCCAAAGAATGCCAGTGAAGTAAGGAGCTTCCATGGGTTAGTGAGTTTCTATAAGTGGTTCATGAAGGACTTCTCTACCCTTGCTTGCCCCTTTGAATGATTTGGTAAGGAAGAATGTGGCATTGAAGTGGGGTAAAGCACAAGAGCATGCCTTTAACACATTAAAGGAAAAACTAACTAATGCCCCTATACTTGCATTGCCTAAAAGAAAATTTTCATTAATCCTTTTTTTTTTACTTTAACCTCTATTGCAATTTATATGGTCTAGGATGTTTTAAAGTAGGCAAATTAAGTTTTTCAATAAGTAAAATACTAGCCACATTGGTACAACTACCACCATCAATTATCATATTGCATACTTTATCATTTATGAGACACCTTGTATGAAAGATGTGCTTACATTGCTCTTCTTCAAGATCTTTTCTTGGTTGGATATTAAGAGCATGCTTAGCCATTAGGGCTTCACCAATTTCAGCTTCACAATCTTCATCCAAGGCATTGACCAAAGGAGGCATGTCATCATAGTCCTCATCATCACTAGTTACATCACCATTCTTAAGAACAACCATAGTTCTTTGGTTAGGACATTGAGAAGCAATATGACCAAAACCTTGACATTTAATGCATTTAACTTTAGAAGAAATAGAAGAAGGTTTAGAGTCATTTTTACTCTTAGGAGGTAGAGTAGAAGTTTTTGGCTTACCCTCCTCCTTTAGCTTGTTGTCACCCTTAAATTTGAAGGAACTTTTGGAATCCTCCAATCTTTGCTTCCATGAACTCAGACTAGCCACCATCTTTTGCTTTTTTTGTGTTTCAATCTTGATAGCTTTATGCAACACCTCATTCTTCATATCAAGGTAGTTTTAGAGGTTAACAGTTTTAGCAATCTCAGGGTGCAATCCATCAATGAATCTTGCAATTGTAGCCTCCATATCTTCCTCAATGTTTGCTTGAATCATGAGATCTCCATCTCTTAATGGTACTCTTCAACACTCATGGATCTTTGCCTCAGTCTTTGGAGTCACTTGAACAAGTCCCAGTAATAATGATTTGGGACAAAGCACTTTCTCATGATGGCCTTCATCTTTTTCCATGTATAGATAGGTCTTTCATCATTCTACCTTCTATCTATCTACAATTGATCCCACTATACACCAGAATAATTAAAAAATTCAATAGCAGTAAGTTTTATCTTTTTTCTTCACTATATGTATGACACTCAAATATATGTTCCATTTCCTCTCCCACTCTAAATACAAATCAAGATCATTTTTCCTTGAAAAAAGGGAATTTTCAATTTAATGTTGTGACAACCCTACCTTCTAAACATGGTAATTATAGTTAAATATGCAATTAATAATCTGTGATCAAGGTTTGGAGTCATTACAATTTGTTATGTTCTGAAATAATAGGGAAATTTGAACCTTGATGTTAGGGTCATCACTAAACAACCACAAACGAAAAGAAAATGCATAAAAGAAATTATACTATCATGAGGGGCTTATGATTCATCCATCCATCAATTTTAACACACAAAAACCTCCTGTAAGTGTTTCTATATCATTTCCTAGCATTACCATTAAAGAAACTAGGGTTTCTGGGCTAAAGGTAAGAGTTTGGAGACCTGAGCTGCGGCCTAACCTTTCGCTCCACAACTAAGTTACTCTTGGGAACTACTGGACAACTTTCGCGAAATACTGCCGCGGCAAGTTAGACCATCACCACAATAGAAATGCCTCTTGGAGCTACTGTTCCAAGTCCCACGATCCTCACCCCAACAGAACACCCTTGCGCCGCGGCGAGATGCACTGCTGGACATTCCTTACTTTGTTCCCTCAACTAGCGCCATGGTGGTACATGCTACGCTGAGGTGAGGTTTCATTCTGTTACCCTCTTGGGCAAATTTTTTTCACTCTGAGCTGCAGCGAGATGTCTCAAACCACGTTCCTCGCCACTGTTACTCCCCGGGGAAATTTTCTTCACTTGCGCCATGGCGAGATGCATCAGGCCGCAGTGCCCCTCGCCTCTATCACTCATTTGGCCGTAGCGAAGCCTTCTTAGCCACAACGTAACTCCCTCATGTAACTACCTCTCTCAAATTTTATCCCCTATACTCTAATTCCCATCTTAGGAATACCCTAGGACCACTTCCTCTCATTTTATATGACTCTAATGGTATTTATCTACCATATTCACCCAACTATTCTACCATTACCAATTCAAAACTTAATGTAAATTTCCACTCCTCCAACTACCCTATACCAGCAAGTCTATAGAGTAATAACAACAAGAATTCATGTACTATTAGAAATTAACATTCGATACACATTCTGCTAGAGGTTTCATACATCAATGGTTCATATCAATATCTATTACATCACATAATTATATTTTCAACAGTATACCATACCATAAATTCAGGAAAATTCATACATAAGGTATTATGGGTTCATACATCTGATATCAAGCGAAGATGAGGTCTAACTCCTCAATGAATACATCGTACATGATCAAAATATAAGAGCCTACACTTGGCAACATGAATACATGATGATGCTATATAAAAAGGAATACAAAATTTAGCATCTATACTGAATAAAACAGCCTAAGTGTAGCCTTCTCCCCACATGTTGGAGCTCATGGATTTTCATCCACTTGCTTTCCCTTATCCTTGCCTGAAGAACCTTCACCTAAAATATTAATCCCATGAAACGGCGTGAGATGCGAATCTCAATAACTAAGGCAATTCCATCATATATTCTAGTTTAATTAACATATGTGCATAATTTCACATAAGTATTAGAAAACATACCAATCATATCAATAAATGAAACAATTAGGCTATCATGATTACTATCCCATACTAGTAATCATATTTTCACATGTTAAAGGCCAATAACACTGGAAGAGGCCCATCCACGGCACCTATTCCCCATTGAGCACAACCAAGGCTCAGTGCATCTGGGGTTTGATCATAACCCGGTGCTCGATCGAAGTACATGCACGAGTGGCAGCTACATCACAGCTTCACCATGGACCCACAAGGTCCAATCTCAATATAATAGATAGCCAACCAATTCATTTAGCATTTCAAATCATTCATGTACAGAAAATATGAAATTAAAATAGATACATGCATGGAATTAACATAGTTCTTGGTTACCTTACTTGTAGACAATTTGCAACAACCACCAATGGTACAAAAATCTCCCTATAACCATAGCATCAGAGAATTACTACTTTAATTCATCATTTACAGTAGCAACAAGTACCCAAATAATTTAAATGCTAATGACTACCTAGGGAACACTTACCCAGCCACTACAAGTCCCCAAATTCAGATTAAAATGTCCTATACCAGAAACTTGATATTTCACCCAAAATCTTAAGCAAATTTGTACAAAATTAATACCCATACTATAATCCAATCATTGGGGTCTCAAACCAACAGAAGTACCTCAAAAAGAAGAGTTTATACTTACCTAATGTCAGTCCTAACCTCAACCTACGAATTTTCACCATGGAAATATCAAATGGTAAGTTTCAAATTTTTGGGTATGGGTGAAAGTACTCCAAATGAAAAACTAATTAGGCCAAATGAAAGATGAGGGGATTAAGTTATATAACTATTACCTTGGCTGAATCTTGCTTTAAATGTGAGAAATGATGGATTTCTTACCCTAAACCCTAGCCTCCCTCCAAACCTCCGAAAATGAGATGTGTGCTTCAGCAAAATGGGGAAAGGGCTGAAGTGTTTAGGGTTTTAGTTGGGTTAAGTTGGGTCAAATATGGGTCATGGGCTGCTCCAAAGATCCAACTCTAAATAGGCTTCAGATTTAAGCTTGTTGGGCTAGCTCTTATGCATTGGGCTGCTAACTCTTCATTAGGTTTGGGCCATGTTTGAAGAACTCAATTGATTTGGGTCTACACCAAGGTTGTTGGGCCAATTATAAGAGCCCATACAAGGTGGATCTTGGGCCTCTATCACATTGAATCAAATTGGGTTTACACCTAGCTTATTGGGCCTTCATTAGCCTCTTATCATGATTTCCTACCTTAATTTGGGCTTAGATGCAATTTCTATCCTAATTAAATCTCAAACCCATATTAATAATTTATCTTTCCTAAAATTTTCATTCACCTAACTTATCTGATTATTTCATATTAATTATTTCAAATTAATCCTAATCCATGATTAACACCTTAATTAATTTTAGGGTGTTACAAATGTTCCCAAACTCATTACCGGAAAGACTTTGCTTTCCTCTTCTAACAATAGACTCCTCAAAGTCAGATTCATCATCTTCACTCTCTCTTTCAGCAACACAAGCCTTGCTCTTGTGTTGTCTAAAGCTTGATAGGGATTGGAGGGCGTTAAGCTTGTCATTCAACAACTTCTCCATCTTGCTTTCTATGGCTTGTATAAAAGCCATTAGATTAAACTGGGGCTCACTGGTTTGAGACATACCTTCAAAACAAGGTAAGTACAAACAAAGCAAATAGGACCTCACCACTCTTTCTCACGTGCTTACACTCAAAAGATGTCAACCAATCTTGTTTTACTCTTATATTGGCTTTTTCTATGATATTAAATCACCCTTGCCTTTTACCACTCAAACTTGCCTCCTATAGTGTTCTTATTCAAATCAAGATAATAATCACAAAGAGCAATCAATTGAAAGTGGCAATCACAAAACTAGAATCCTAAAATCCAAATTCTAAAGGGTCAAACAAAAGGACAGGGGTGTGTGTATTAAAAGGGGGAAATATGAAGAATAGGATAAGTAAAAGGAAGAAAAAGAAGGGGATGAAAATTCTGGACAAGATAGGAAAATGAAAGCCTAGACTTGGGAGGAAAGGAGTTAGATGACTTGAGAGAAGAAAAATGAGAAGAAGGCTTAAGCAAATCTGAAAAATAGTAAAAGAAAAGGTTAGGACAAAGAGAAGTTACGAAAGATACAAAATAGGAAAGTAGAAACTTAGAACTAAGTAGGTAGGAAAAGGAAAGAATTTGAAGAAAGGAAAATGGTTACCTTAATGGAGAGAATAGGAAAGTCACAAACTTGAAACTTAAGAAAGATGGATTGATAGAGTACCATGGAGCTCTTATGACCACCTTCAAGGAGACCATGCATGGCATAACCATCAAGCAAAGCTTAGGCAAGTTGTTGAACATGAGCATCAATTTCCAGACCATGTAAAAAGTTTTTATTTTAGTTGTTTGAATAAGGCCATGTGATCAAAACTTATATCTAAAGAATAAGTTAGTTTATTTCCTTTTTCTTCTTTATAATTTCTTTCCTTTTTCTTCTTTATGACACCATTCTTAACTTTCCAAATTCTTATAATAAATAGTGTCATCTTTTGAGGAATTATTTTTAGAAAGTTTTAGGTCTTTCATTGCCTATATAAAGGCATCATATGTACTTAGAAAGAGAGCAATAAGATGAATAAAGACAATTCTCTTTTTAGGACTTATGTTATGTTCTTGTGAGGTTCCTCTTGCTCCTTGAGTGCATAGAGTGAATTGAATCTAGACTTGTCAAAGGATTGGTCCCCTTTGTGGCATTCCAAAGGCTAGGTTCCAAAGATAGGTTCACTTGGGGTCTACACTCTTTAACCAACTATCTTTGTTATATGTGTTCTTCTTACTTTTTGTAATTGATTTTTTTTGTCTTCTATTTATGTGATTGTGTTCTTGAATCTTACATGATTCGAGTAATGTTATCAAAAAGGAGGTACCTTGGACAGGTTTCGTAAGTGTCTTGTATCATTTAGTATTAGAGCTCTAGGTTTGTAAGTCAAGGTGTGATCTTTTCTTGTCTTTCTTTTGTGTTATTCATTCTTTCCTTTCTATTGTCTAGATCTAAGTAGTTCTTACTTGTCTTCTTGTTTTCTAGCTGGTCCTCGGGCATGACCTACGTTGGTTGGAGTTCCTAGAGTAGGTTTAGTGGGTCTCATATCAGTTGGTGTTAAAGCTTTTCTTGTCTTTGTGTTTCTTTTGGTCTCTTGCTACTCGTCATTCTTGTGTGATTTTTTGAAGATGATCCAAAAAAAATGAAAAAATTAAAGGAGCTAAAAAAAATTGTCTTAAAAGAATGAAAAAAAGAAGGAAAAGAGCTAAAATCAAAAAAGAAAAGAAATTGGAAAGTTTTGCATATTTTGATTTGTTTCCTATTTGGTTTGTGATTTAATTAAGTAGCACCCAAGCAATATTTTCTTTTCTATTAACATTCAAGAAAGATTCAAGGATGAATCTTTTCGAAGAAGGAGGGAATGATAGAGTACCATGGAGCTCCTATGATCACCTTCAAAGAGACCATGCATCATGTAACCATCAAGGAAAGCTTAGGCAAGTTGCTGAATGTGAGCATTTCTAAACCATGTAGAAAGTTTTTATTTTAATTGTTTAAATAAGGCCATGTGGTCAAAACTTGTGTTTAAATAATAAGTTAGTTTCTTTCTTTTTTCTTTTGAGCAAAAGGACAAGATACACAAAATTCATTAATGCAGCCTCAGGTAGATTTCCAAATTTTGTGCCTAAAATTTTAAAAATCATAACTAATTTTAAAAAAATAAAAATTAGGTACACTATACCATTCTAGAAAGATGCAGATGTCTACTTTATACTAAAAATAAATTCAAACCACAACAAAGACTTCTATCCACTAGAAACTGATGAAATAGTACCAGAGATTGACTGGCATTACTGGTACTAACCTTGAACTTTAAAAATTCATATCTCCTTGGTCTGAGGTCCAATTGGGGTGATCTTGGTGACCATTGAAATCTCATCATGTATAGTTTATTCTTATAAAATTTCATGAGCATTGGACATCATTTGGCCTACAAATAACACAGCCCAAGTTTCTGACCATATGAACAATGTCTACATCAGTTCAGCAGAAAAATGCCAACTTTGGAAATTCATAATTAATTCCACAAAGCTCCAAATAATCTGGTCTTTCACTTCTTGAAAAGCTCTAGGTAAGATCTATATGTGTGCCAAAGTTTATAGGTGTCACACCTACCTTTCTCATATGTTCTAACTCAGAGTAGTATTACCCTCAAAAGACCCTGTCGACAAGCTCTTAAGTTTCACAAGGCAAAATCCAAGATTTTGTCGACAAGGTTTTTAATTCCATAGTGTAGAATCCAAGATCTTGTCAAAAAGATCCTAGACCTAGGAGATCTATACTGACCTATTTAGAGAATTTCAAACACTAACCCAAGTATGTCCTATCATCTCTTCATGTAAAGATAATAATCAACATTTACTTTTATGTAACGTTAAACACTTTTTTAAAATGTAATCGTTAGGTCATACGGAAAGTTTCTCATGCACTATATTCATGCAAATCAAAAGAGAGATTAAAACTACAATGTTACATCTTCATTGGAGTCAGACTTTACATTTAACACTTATTCAAAGGATTCATAAGACCAATTACAGTCAGTACGTAACCTATTAGTCGATTTGTTCATTCTCTATTTGTCTGGTTCCATTTGTAGCATAGTTAACACCGGGAAAATGGTTAATTCATAATGAGATAGAATCCCAGTAGCTAATAATGTATTCAAGAAACATACATATAGATAGTGTGGATTACTATCCAAGATACATTCGATGCATACTTTGGTGTCGGAGCACGTAATATCTAGGTAACAGCATATTCTCATTCATTAGGCTAGGTAGCAGCATATTCTCATTCGTTAGGCTACCATACTTCAGTTATTGGCCAATAACAGTAATCTAGTACTCATAAAAGTCATCTTAATAGACATACATGCAACCAAACATAGCATAGGGACTTCGGGAATTCATCCAGTGCATTAACGTAAATAACAAAATGAATACAGTGTTAACTACCTATTTTGTCACCGTCATTCTGTCACGTTATTCCTTAGCTCTTGCTATCCCAATTGCCTTCCTAAATTTCAATTATGCATTGCCTTGATTAAGAATGAGTCATGGTTAATATTTATATTTCAATTAAACTATTAATCCCCCCATACAAAATTCCTAAACCCTTTTCGTTAGTTGACGATTGAAATTCCTAATCGTAAACAATCACATCTTCGTTTTCTTTTCCTTCTCATTAATTAGTTACTATCTAAGTTGTTCATGTGTGGTCTATTTCTTTGAATTTAAGTCCTTAGTCCTTATTTTCAAGCTTGATTCTCTAATTTACTATACAAATTCACACTACAATAGCAAAAAACGAAAACTACCATAGTCTCAATTCAACTACATTTTCAAACCTGTTTTTGTGAAATTTCTTTCCTCTATTAAATGACCGCCAAAAAATCAAAAAAATTGGTAGAATGACCCCTTATTATGTTAATTATAAACCACAGAAACAGTTTTCAAGAATTCCCAAGGATAGCCCCCAAACTCCTACTGTTTTGGCCACTACCTCAGTTGAGCTTGCAGTACGCTGTCCTTGCTATTTCTGGCTTTGTTACCCTACCAAATGAGTTCATAAAATTCTAATACTTTTCAGATCTAAGTTTATACGTCTTAGCTACCTTCCCACCAAATTTCATGCACTAATTCCTTCATTTACCCATTTAACAAGATTTGTTATGAAATCAGTTCCGAGCTGTCTCATCCAAGAGCTGGGTTGAGTTAGTATGTTGTTTCTTTGACCTACCTTGTCCCAAAAATTCTATAATTTTCCAGATTTCAAGTATAAGGAATGGAGAACCTATTATAAAAGTTTGGACTTAAAAATCCTTTTCTAGTTAATTCTACTAAAGGCAAACATTAGGTGCTTACGATACTTAATCCCTAATTAACACTTTCCCAGCCTTGGTACCACCATTTCAGATTTGTGGCTAGTTACATGGTTCTGTTTGGTGCCTAAACACTCATCATATATTCAGTTCTTTTGTGCTATTCATTTTATTCAATTTTTACTATTCTCAAGGTGCTATTCCCATGGCTACTAAATATACAGAATTTTCTATCCACCTCACTCCCATTCTCGGCTTACATGATTTCAAAGGGATGGTTTTAGCATTTACCTTGAATTGTCCATAGTTCTTTCCCCCAAATTCCTATAGTGGTTGGTTCCTCGGTGTTCCATGGCTGTCCAATAATAATAAGAAATCCCATTTAAGCAATTTAATCTGTTCAATGGGAGTAGTTAAGGAGTTTAGATGGTTTTCTATGCTTACCTTCATGAGCCTCCTTGAAATCCTCTTCTTCCTTTCATGGTTCCTTCCTACCCTCCAATACCATGGCTTAACCGAGGCTTATGCTCTCTTCTCTTGCTTCTTCTTTTGGCCTAATGGAGTTTTAGTGTAGGGAGTTATTGTATTAGCCACTTCCCATTGCCTAACCATAAGTGGATATAACAAAGTAATTAAAATTTTATCTCATTTCATGTCATTCGGTGATCTTGCTAGGTGGCAGCATATATATATACTCTTCCTTCCCACTTAAGCATGAGGTGTAGTTGACCTTTAATCCATACGGCTAGAAGTGTGAAAACAATGGCTGAATGCCATTTACCTATACATGTATTAGCTTGGGTGGTGGAAGCATGAGGTGTCAAGGAGTAATTGCTTAATTATTTTCCTAGCTTCTTGCCTTCATCCAATTCTCTATCTAGGTGTCTCTACCATCACACGTTGCACTCTACACTCTCTTTATTTACCCCATGGCTGCATGTAAGGTGAAGTCATGACCAAATGCTATTTGTACCTATATACATCAAGTTTGGATGGTGAAAGCATGAGGTGGCAAGACTTGCTTATTTAAATTTTAACATCCCACTTCTATTCGGTTGTCTTGGTGAGGTGTCTTTATCTCATATTTACAATCAAGTGTGGTGTCTCATATCAATTCTTAGCTCTCTAACGTCACAAGGATGCAAGCCATAACCAATTACCATATATGTATATATATATCTTGCATGGTAAAGTATGATGTGTAGGTGTTTTGTTAATTGTAATTCCTTCTTTCCATGGCTCCACACTCTCGTCCATGCTAGGTGTTCTTCCTTATATTATATAAGCCATTTAATAGATGTAATCTATTTCTATCCTCCAGGCTAAAGAATTTAGCAACACTAAATACCATATACATATATATGATCTAGTGAAAGCATAATGGTTAGATGCGTGGAATCTATTTCTTTAGGACTTTCATTGGTTCTCCTTGGTTGCTTGCTAGGTGTCTCTTCCCCACATCTCCCACTGTTTATTCTAAGTCCTACTCTTATCTTATTAATTCAAATGGAGCATTTAGCAATTCATGCAGCTATTTATTCCATTTGTACATCCAGCACATACATATATATACAAATAAGAGATAGCTTCATTAAGTGTTTCGTCCTGATGTCCTAAGACACCACCCACTCATGTACATATATCTATTCCTACACCACATTCTTGGTCATGCAAAATGCTTATGGGACTTAGATTAACTTAGGTGTTTCTTTAGGTTTTTGCCCTCAATATACATGGTTAAGTGAATAGTTATCCCATGGTCACATGTACCTACTTACACTTTCATGTTAACTAAATGGTTAAGTTGATGTCTTAATTAAGCTTCCTAACATATACCTTCCTTTATAGTCCTAATTAAATTCGTTAGTCCCTAGTTAACTTGGGTTAGTTCTTTAATGCCTTCCTTGATGTTCTCTGTTAGCTAGTTGGGTTACGTTATTAGTTACAGAGAATTTGGAATGTGACAATAGGCAAATTCGTTCATTTGGTTGGATCTTGACATTGGGTTGCAAAATGGCTCATTTTGTGTCATATAAGGGGTCCAAATGGTCTATTTTAAATTCTAAGGAAACCATGACCACTTGAGCATGTGGGAATGCACCAAAATGGCTCTCTAAAATTGTCCTAAAGGTGTATAAACCCAAAAATCAAAAACTCACTATCTCACCCCAAGCCATACACAAGATTTCATAAGTCTAGTCTTACCATTCCATACCCAAAATGCACACTAGTATTCATTGGGCACCAAAACTCATACATACATCAAAAATTTGGGTAATTACATATGTTCATATGATTACATAACAATTTCATCATGGGATTACATCATATGCCATGTGTATGGCTATAAAAGAGATAAAACTAGGCATTTTCATACACTTTGATGTAAATCTCCTTCTTCTAGGCTTGGTGGCTTCCATTACCTTGCTCATTTGCTCCACCTAGCATGTTAAGACATTGGAGAGCAGGGGATGAGATTTAAAGAATCCCAATAGCTTATCTCCCTTTCAATCACACATAAAGTATGCAATACAAGCCTTGAAAATGTATGCATGAGCATCATAGAATGTGCAATCATTCAAGAAGCATTCTTGGCATTTGAACAAATCATACATAATATACATAAGCTTGCCAAGTGAGTGGATTAGCCTCACCTATTCACTTATGGATTTTGGACTTGCCTCATGTAACATCCGGTCCTTCCGTAAACATGAGAAACGCAATGTTCGGTTTCTCGTGAACGTCAGAAATGGGCCAAATATAAAAGGAAGTCCTCGAAATAGAAGGAATTAGGGCCAACTAAAATTATGATAAAATTTTAAATATTAGAAAATGAGGATTTGAGATTTGAGATGCCCAAAAACCAGAGCCAGAAGAGCTCAGAAAATTTGCCTAAGAAAGTAGGGGTATTTTTGTAATTTTTGGAAAATTTTGAAAACTCATAGGAGAGCTTTTTAAATGGAAAATTTGAGATTTCCGGGGTTCTTAGAGGCCCTGAAAACCATGGGAACCCCTAGAACAATTGAAACCCCTCCGGTGAGCGATTTTGGCAAAGGTTGACCAAAACTTTGATCGAACGGTTCGGAATAGTTTTAGATCCTTTTTAAATGATTCCAAAGGCAATTATTATGATTAAGAGCCTAAGGAATATGATGGAAAAGATAGATTTTAAAAAGGAGTTGATATGAGCCTAAAATGAAAAAGTCAAGAAAAGGAACTAAAATGCAAAAGTAAAAAGTTGCATAAAGTGACTTTTGGCTTCTTCTTATCCACGTTCCAGCAGCTCCTCTAAGTAAAATGCTCTGTTTCTGCCCAAAAAACAGAGAGAGAGAGTGCGCATAAGAGCAAGCTCAAGGGATGAAGAAAAGCCAAGAGAAAGGTATGAATTCATGGAAACTTTTGCTCTTCCCTTTAGAAAACTTCTTCCCCTCCTTTCCTCCTCTCTTCCTATGGATTTAGTGAGGTGTTTGGTTCTGTTTTGAGCCTAGAACAGAGGGGTAAATTTCAAAATTCAAGGAGAGAGTTGAAGCAAGGAAGAGAACTCTTGAGAAAAGCTAGGAAATCAAGGTAACTTGTTGTCTTCCATGCTTCTTCTTCCCTTCTCCTCCTTGTGATAATTTCGTCCCATATAGAGCCCAATCAAAGGGAGATGAATTCTGGTCCTAGCAAGGGAGATTCATAGATTTTGGAGTGTGAGAAGCAAGTAGGTGCAAAGAAATCAAAGAAAGAAGCATGAAAACACAAGATAGAAAAGTGAGGCATTCACGGAGACATTGTGAAATCTGTTTTGATCCATGAATTCCTTAGCTTAGATGAGTGTTTGCTTGAGTTACTAAGATCCCTAAGAGGTCCTCCATATGCCTTTTCCTCCATGAAAATGAACAAAACCCCAAGGAAAGTCATGAACCTAAAAGTTAGAAAAGTGAAGAGCATTTAAAGGGATTGTGAAAACTGATTTAATCTATGAGTTCTCTTGGCTATTTAAGTGTTTCCTTGACCTCCTACAACTCTTAACAACCTCCCTAAATGGTTCTTCCATCAAGGAAAAATCAAGAAGCCATGAAATCCCATTTATGCTCTAAGTTTCGGCCAAGTAGAGATGGCATAGTTAAGGAGAGTTTTAAATTGTTTCAAGCCCATTTTTGAGTCATATGTGATGAGTGAAGATGAGAGGAAGCCTTGGAAAAAATTTAAAACTCATAGAAAGTGATTTGGTGTCTTAGGTTCCATATTATAACCTAAAGAAGCAACATGGTGCTAGGCCTTTTGTTTTAATGATGTGATGACTCCAAGAGGTTTAAAAGGAGTCAAGAATCATATTTGAAAGGAAAGAATGAGGCCTAGAATTCCCTTGAGGGATGTTGCTTCATTAGGTGCCTTTATGGACCATAATGGAGCCTATAGAGCAATCTAGTGTTTTATGAAGTGATGTAGCCTTAGAATATATTTCATAGACCTAATTGGCTCCCATAAATTGTATCTAGGCCAAGAGAAACTATCTCCACCAAATTGTGGGTATGTGGCCGAAAGAGGAGGCTTGAAAGCTAAGGAAAAAGTGTGTGAAATTATGCAAGGTAGCTCTCTCCACCTTTTCTCATGCATGAATGTGTTTAGCTTATTTTAGAATGTGTGTATGTGTATTTTCAAGCTAAGAAAAGTATGCTAGCATGCCTTTATATTCCATGATCCTTGATGCCATGTTATGTTTTAAATGAATCTATGATGTTTGTATGAGTTTGCTTAAGTGAGGAGAGGCCAAGAACTCTTCCCTTTGGTGAGAATGAGCCAAGAACCCTTAAGCTTAGTTGATACATAGCAAAGAGTCTCTCAAAAGCAAAGTGGGCTCCCAAGAGTATGGTTGAGTCCAAAGCTCTTAAAGAATGGGTGAGGCAAGTCCAAAATCCATGAGGAGAAGTGTGAGGCCAATCTAAACACTTGGGGAACTCTTGAATGTCTTGTATGATTGATTCACATGCCAAGGTTGCTTTGAAAATGTCCATGACTTCCATTTTTCCATACATGCATTTGAAAAGCTTGCTTTGTACATATTATGCATGATTGAATGGGAGATGAGCTATTGGGATTCTTTGAATCTCATCCCCTCCTCTCCAATGATCTAACATGCTAGGTGGACCAAGTAACTATGGTAAAGGGAGCCAACATCAATGAAGAAGGAAGAATGACAAGTCTATGTCTAGCTTTAGCCATTTTAAAACCATAATTGTGTTTCTTGATGTATATGTTGTTGTAAATGTACCATGACCCTTGAGACACATGTAAATATAATATTATATGTTTAAATGTATGACTTCTAGCCTACATTTTGAGCATGAGATGCCAAATTATGCAATATGAAAGTATGATGGAAGTGTGCATAAATGTGGGTTGAATGGCCAAAATGAGATGCATGAGGTTTAGGACCATTTGGGCAGCTCACACAAGTCTAAAATGTACTTTTAGACTTGCCCAAAAGGTGCCAAGACCAAGGGAAATCCATTTGGCAATTTTGGTACCCAATATGGAGCCAAAATTGACGATAATGGAACCCTATGCCATTTTTTAGCCAAATGAGTTAGTCTTGCCCTAAAACTTGGCATGCAATTAGGTCTCATTAAGAGCTTTTTGGGAAGCTAAAGATCATAATTTTCAGAGATCTAGAGAATATTTGATGAATTTTCAAAGTTGGGATTTTTCATGGTGTCTGGTATGGGTACTGTTCATACTGGCAGTTTTGAATTCTGTGTCACCCGATGGCCAAATGGTGTCCAATGCTTATGAAATTTTACATGCATAAACTAGAGGTCATAAGATTTCTATGGCCACCTCATTTGGAGGTCTGAGTAGTGAGTTATGCATGTTTGAAGTTAACTGTCAGTATCAGTAGCGCCCTATGAGTCCGGTTACTGTTCCATGGGGTCCATCTGACTAAACATATCAGTTTCATTTTGGAATTATTTTTATATCAATTTAACATTTTTAGCTTTCCAAAATGACCAAGTTTGTGTGATTTCAATTTTTATAGAATTAGTTATGAATTTCAAAAATTTGTATTAGTAAACCGAACCACAGCCCAGGCAGGCAGCGACTCTGGAGCTTTTTGGATGTCAAACATCTTGTGTGATGAATTTTATGACCTAGGAATATTTTTAATGTGAAGTAGACATCCTAAGGTTTTCAAAATGACTAATATTGTATGATTTCAATTTTTCTAGATTTATTTATGATTTTCTGAAACTTGCCCAGAATTGAGGCCAGTGTTGTCCGAGAATGGATACCCTTTTCCCATAGCTCCTTTCGATTTCCAAGAGTTGTAGGTGGGTTTTTGTGATACAAATGAGTTGTAATAATGAAATTAAATATTAGGGGGCATAGTATGAGTTTACCTGGTCCACATGACACCGAATGGGTTTTTGGATATGATGACTTGCAAATAAAAATCTAAATTTTCATGCTTCCTTTATTAGAATTATGTGTATGTTTCATGATAATTATACTATTCAAAGGCATGAGATGAGCTAGACTTATGGTGTTACACCTCATCCATTTTCTCTATGAGGTTTTGACTTAACCTTACTCTTGGGAGACCTTTTACTTTATCTCAACCAAGTTTAAGGGTTCTTAGCTCATCCTCACCATGGCTAAAGGGGTCTTGGCTTCTCCACACTCAAGTAAACCAAGGCAAGCATATAAAACATCATTTGAATGCATAAAACATCATCATGGTACCATGGTATATGAAATCATACTAGAATACTTTTCATTGTTTAAAACACACATACACACATCCAAAGACAATGTAAGCACACATTCATGAGAGAAGGTGGAGAGAACTGCCTTTGCCACACAAGCATACACTTTCCATGAGCCTTAAGTTCTCTCCTTTGACCTTATACACCCAAGGAGGTGGAGATCATTTCTTTTGGCCTCGACACATCATAAGGAAGCTAATTATACTCTTGAATCAAATTCTAAGGCCATACATTCACTAAAAAAGTTAGGTGGTTCATATAACCCTTTTATGGTTCCATAATGCACTTAATGAAGCAACCTTAAGAAAACATCATCTTGGCTCCATTCTCTCCATCTATCTATGATTCTTGACTCTATTTAAATCTCTTGGAGTCATCACACAATCAAATCAAGGAGCCAAACACATTTATAAAAACATCATTCAAATACTTGCTAGAAACATCTCTCATGGCTTAAACATGCACACACACACATTCAAAGACATGAAAACACCCAAACATGCATGAGAGAAAGAAGAGAGAGCTACCATATATGCAAGAACACACTTTTCTCTTTGGACTTTCTTCTTCTCCCTTGGACAAACACCTACAAGGAGGTGGAGCTTGATTCCTTTGGCCTAAACACATCAAATGGGATCTAATTACACTCTTGGAACAATCTCTAATGCCACATACACTCTAGAAAAACTTTGGCACTCATATGGTTCAGTTATAGTTCCAAAAAGTACCTAATGAAGCAACCTTGGGAATTTATGATCTTAGCTCCATTCTCTTCCTTAATCTATGACTCTTGACACCATTTAGAATCCTTGGAGCCATCACACATTTATTTCAAGGAGCCTATCTATATGTTGCTTTATTATGATATAATATGGAACCTATATCTCCATCACACTTTCTAGGCTTTTTAAATTTTTTCTAAAGCTTCTTCTCATACTCCCCCATCATATATGATGTAAAACTAAGCTTGGAAGAAATTAAAAAACTCCCTCGGTGCTTTTTCTTTGGCTAGGCCGAGACATGGTCTTCAATGAGCACTCATGGAAGTTGTTTGATTTCTTTGATGGGAGAAGTATGAGGAAGGTTTCCTTGATGTCTTAGGAACTCATATGAACTCTTAGACACCTTAAATTATGGCTAAGAATTATCCTACAAACCAAGGTGCAACTAAAGCCCTAAGTGAGACATCTTGCAATTTCATGGTTCTTTCTTGTTCTCATTGCATATTCTTATTTCCCATACTCTAATTCCTAAGATTCATCCTTGGTTTGGTTCAAAATTCAATTCCTCTTGGCTGTCCATATAGTGGCAGACAAGGAAGCGCAAGCATGGAAATAGCAAAACTACCTTGGTTTTCTAGTTTTCCTTAGATACTCTTTCTTTTGCTTTAGTTCTCTTCCTCAAATTTGAACTCTCCCCTCTAGTCTATGCTCAAAATATAACCAAATACTTAAATATAGCTATGGGAAGAAGGAGGAGAATAAGTTTACTAATGGAAAGACCAAGAAATTCCATGAAATTCATACCTTTCTTGCCTTAGTTTTCCTCTTCTTCTTCCCTTCTCTTGTGTGTGTCTCTCCCTTTGTCTCACTTCTGTTCTTAGACAAAAATAAGTTAAGTCATATGAAGAGAAGAGTAGGGCACATCACTTAAATAGGAAGAAATTAAAATTGTTTCAAGAAAATTCCATATACATCTTATCTTTTTGGCTTGTTTTAGGTTCATTTTAGCTCCTTTTTTAAAACCGCATTTTCCATCATGAAATTTAGATTCTCTATGTAACAACCCTAACTTCTAATCATGGTAATTAATCTTAAATATGTGATTAACAGTCATAAATCAAGGTCTAGAACCATTTCAATTAATCAATTTAAGAAAATGTAAGGAAATTCAAACATTGATGTTATTAGAGTCATTAACCAAATAATCACAGCTATTTATGTACATAAGTGAATCTAATCCTCAATTAAAAGCCTTTAGTTCATTTACCATTCATGCCAACTCACAAAAACCTTCTATAGGTGTTACTAAATCATTCCTTAGCTTAACCATAGGAAAAACTAAGGTTTCTAGGTTAAAAGTAGGGGTTTTGGGACATTCACTGCGACTTAGAGCCTTCTCGCCGTAGCTAAGTTGGCTAGTGGAACTTAAAAATCAAGTTTCACATCTTATGCCATAGCAAAGTTACTCTTGGATTCACTTCTCACATTTTCACAAATCTCGCAATGGCTTGGATCCATGTCGTAGTTGGCCTATGTGTAATGAATGGTAAATTCTGTAAAATGACGAAATGAGCCATATAAAAGCAAGTCTATTGAAATAAGTTAGAAAAGGTCCAGGAAAATTTGGAGAGTCCTAGGCTCCTAAAAATAATAATTCTAGGCTCATACAAAAAGAAAAACAAAGCAAGAATGGAGAAACGAAATTGTTATGAAATTTGACGAAATGTAATGGCATTTTCGTAAATATGTACAAATTTTGGAAAAACTCATAGGAGGGCCTTTTAAATGGGAACTTTGAGTTCTCCAGGGTTCTCAGAGGCTCTGAAAACCATAGGAAATGTAACACCATAACTTTCTAGCTTATCTCGGGCAACTTCTATGTCTTATGCCATGCATTTCTTAAGAACACAAGGAAATGGCATATAAAAAAAATGAATATTTTTGCGTTGCGTAAAGGATGAAATTTTTATTTGGTATCCCATGGATCATATGGTATCATGTATCTTATTCTCATATTTAATTACATAGATATAACTCAAATCCATCCCCAAAAGTGGCCTAGAACTTGTGCAAGTGCAAGAAACTTATAAAATATCATAGAGTAGTAGCATCGGCTAGAATTTTATGCTTTCTAACCCAAACTTTGAAAAATCATAAATAATTATAGAAAAATCAAAATCATGTATTCTTTACTATTATAGAAAGCTACAGATGTCTACTTTATGGTACAAAAAATTCTAAGTCATGGAACATTAAACATAATACGTTTGACATTCAAAAAGCGCCCAAGGTCTTGGCTATCTAGGCTACTATCACAAGTTACTATCATAAACTTTGGAAATTTATAACTAATACTACAAAAATCCAAATCATGCAAATTTAGTCAATATGAGAAGCTACAGATGTTAAATTTAAGGAAAAATATATCCAGACCATGTCAAGACTATCTAGGAATTGAATTATAATGGAACAGTATTAGAGATCCAATGGTGTTATTGGTATTAATAGTAAATTTCAAAAATTCATAACTCTCTGCTCAAACTCTAAATGAAGTGATCTTGATGGCCATAGAAAGATTATAACCTCTAGTTTATGCTTGTAAAATTTCACAAGCATTGGATACCATCATCAGATGATACAGAACACAAAACTGACCATATGAACAGTATATGCACTAGAATAACAGAAAAATCCTAACTTTGAAAATTCATAAGTAATTCTGTAGAGCTCTGATTTTTTCACACTTTATCTCCCAAAAATCTCTCAATGAGCCCTACATGTCTACCAAATTTCATGGGAAGATTCATCTATTTGGTCAGTTTGTGCCATAGGGTTTCGATTTGGTCATTTTTATGGTCTCTACAAGCCTCAAATTGTCCAATTTTGCTTCTTAAGCTTGTGTGGCCACTTGAGCACGTGGGATTGTACCAAAATGACATTATAAACTTGTCTCAAAGGTGCACAAACCCAAAATTAGAAACTCACACTCTCACCCTATGCCATACATAAATTTCCACATGGTAGCTTTGGCCATCCAATACCCAAATTATGCTATCTTGTACATTTGGCATCAAATTTCGTTCATACATCATACATTTGGGTATTTACACATGTTCATATAATTACATAACAAATTCATCATGAAATTACACTATATGCCTTGTGTATGGCTGCAAAAGAGGAAAAACTAGGCCTTTTCATGCATTTTGATGTTAATCTTCTTCTCCTTAGCTTGGTAGCTTCCATTACCTTGCTCAATTGATTCACCTAGCATGTTAAGACATTGGAGAGGAGGCGATGAGATTCAAATAATCCCAATAGCTCATCTCCCTTTCAATCGCACATAAAGTATGCAATACAAGTCTTGAAAATGCATGCACAGACATATTGAAACAGGTGAGCATTCAAGAAACATTCTTGGCATTTGAACAAATCATACATAGCATACATAAACTTGCCAAGTGAGTGGACTAGCCTCACCCATTCACTTGTGGATTTTGGATTTGCCTCACCCATTTTTCTATGAGGTTTTGACTCAACCTTACTTTTGGGAGTCAACCTCACTCTTGGGAGACTTTTACTTTGTCTCAACTAAGTTTAAGGGTTCTTGGCTCATTCTCACCATGGCTAAAGGGTTCTTGGCTTCTCCACACTCAAGCAAACTAAGAAAAGCATATAAAACATCGTTTAAATGCATAAAACATCATCATGGTACCATGGAATAAAAACTCATGCTAAAATACTTTTCATACACATTCATACATGAGAGAAGGTAGAGAGAGCTACCTTGCTTCCATTCACATACTTTTCCTTGAGCCTTGAGTCCTCTCCCTTGAACTCATACACCCAAGGAGGTGGGGATCATTTCTCTTAGCCTAGACACATCGTATGGAAGCTAATTACACTCTTGAATCAAATTCCAAGGCCATACATTCACTACAAAAGCTATGTGATAAGCATGATATTTTATATGTTTTATTCTCCTTATCTTAAGTATTTTAGTATCCAAATATGGCTTTAGGGGTCTAATTAGATGAAATTTGGTTTTAGTAGCCATTTTCTACATTTAAGGAATTAAGTTGCAAATTATTGGTTTTTAATACTCAATTTTATTTCAAATAATTTTGTGGATATTTTCCTATTATTTCTGTAGATTTTTTATGGGCAATGGAATTGGAATGGAAGAATAAAATAGGCAATGGGTCTTGAAGAAGAAGTCAGCTCCAACTCCCTTGTTTCTCTCGTGGAAGACAAACATAAGCTTACACAAGCTTCTATGCTTCACGTTGTAGCACATTCACACAAACACTTTCATCTTCACGTAACACTCAAGGAAGGGGCAGCTCAAGTCAACTACATGCATGTAGAATCTTCACATGGATTCCACGGGCTACAGTAAATGCAAGAAGCCACAAAGAGCTACATGATTCAAAGAAAGCAACGTGGAAAGAAGTGTAAAGCAGAACCATGCATGAAGCTTCGAGTTAGTGAGCTGAAGGAAGTTTCTAACATGATTAAGAAGATGCAATGGATTGTGAGATGACCACGTCAGCTTAAGTGTGAGGAATACGTGGCAAAGGAGAAGAGAACCATCCACGAGCTGTAGCTAAAACAGAGGTTCAGAAATAAGATGTATGAGCTGGAAGAAGCTGAAGTAACAAGCATGTACGTCTGCTCAAGGAGAAGAGTTGTGCATCGAATTCACATGAAGCTAAAACGAAGAAATGCTGCTGAAATAAAGAAGCAGCTTTTGAGCAGAACAAACACACCAGCTGAGCATGTTGATTGGCACGTGCAGAACACATGCTGAAGCTGAAGAAAATGCGATGAAGAGAGCTAGAGATTAATGAGCTACAACATGGAAGAATATGCTTCTGGTTGAGAGGAAGAGAGCTTGGGTATTTGAAAAGAAGAAGAAGCTGAAGCTAAGAATGAACAACATGAGCTAAAGTTTGGATAGCAGCTGCATGGGACGTAAAAAGCAAGTAAAGGAGCAATGTAAAGTAGAACGTGATGAGCAGAAGAGGCTGCCACATGCACACATTCATTCAAACTCGAAGAAGCTGGAAGAAGTGCCACGGGTACAGAGCTGCATGAAGGCCAACGAAGAAAGAGAATAAAGAAGCACAAAGCATGGATTCAACACTTTAGCATGACAAGTGGGGTCCACATTCATATATAATAAAAGAGAAAGTAGCTTCAGGGAATTGAAACAAAGAGGAAGCACGTGAGGAGCTGGGCACGTGACTTTTAATGAGGAAGGGATTCGCACAATCACGTCATTCACGCCCCATATTCCATTCGAATGGATTCACATTTGGATACCATCATCCATTCACGAAGGCACGCCGTATTCGTCCATTCGCAAGCCCCCATTGTCCAGCGACTCCATCCCCATCTCTTTCCACCCTAAAATGAAGTTTTAATCTCCATCTGTGGCTAGCTAGGAGGAAGATCCTTGGTGCAAGCTTGAATCTATGGAGAAGAACTCAGAATTTTGGCTAAGATTTCTTTAATTTCCTAAACTTTTTCTGTTCAAATATTGTCTTGGTTAAGTTGTATTTGATAGGAAATTTGTGTAATTGTAATTAGTGGCTAGTTAGACACTAATTAGGAAGCCTTTTGTTGATTAATTGATCTGATTAGACACTAATTTTTCATTATTCTCTAATTTCTCATGTGTGCCTCAAAGGTGTTCGATGAAATGCATAAATAAAATTATGTGTTTGAATGTTAAACTTGAGAATTCTTTAGTGTTTAATTGGTTAATTAAACATCTTAGGATGATGGTTCAGAGGCTAATTAATCAGTTAATCAATCAAATTGGGTGTTCATTGATCTTAAAGGAAAGAATTAATAATTTAATATGGGGTTGAGGTTTCAATTCAACATTACTTTGTTAATCTCTCGAATCTTGAGTGGTAACCTAAGATAATTTGTTATAAACACAATTAGGGATTCTTAGACCAGAATTAATCACAATTGGATTAGGATAAGGATAATGGATACCAAGGGACGAATCCAAAGCTAGTCACAAGACCATCTCTCACTCATAATTCATATAATTAGGTAACAATTAGGAATTTTGATTCAATTTAGTTTTAGGTTAGTTTAATTCAATCAAAAACCCCCTTAGTTTAGAAATGTTTAGAGTCTTTTAACATTTGGAAAACTCAATTAAACATTAAACTCTAATTCCAAGAGAGATGACCTAGGTTGTGCCACTAATTACATATTTTACCAACCTAGTTTTATTTTGAGGGTTGCGCGACTAGCCTCTCACTACGTGACTCTTATGGCTCTTTTATGGTTCCATAATGCACTCAATGAAGTAACCTTAAGAGAACATCATCTTGGCTCCATTCTCTTCATCTATTTATGATTCTTGACTCCATTTAAACCTCTTAGAGTCATCACACAAACAGTTCAAGGAGCCTAGCTAGGTGTTGCTTCTTTAAGCCATATTATGGAACATACAAGGCCATCTCACTTTCTGTGGTTTCTAAAATTTTCCAAGGCTTCCTCTCATCCTCTCTCATCACACATGACTCAAAACTAAGCTTAGAACAAATTAAAACTACCCCTTGGTGCTTCATCTAGCTTAGGCCAAAACTATGCATTATATGAACACCAAGTGAGTTTGCTTTATTCTTTTGATGGAAGATGCATATGAGGAGCCTTCTAGGGATCTCAAGAGCTCATTCAAATACTCATTTAGGCCTAGGAACAATTACATCAAATTAGATTTTCAAGAGAGCTCATGAAACCCTAGGTTTGCTATCCTGAAAATTAATGGCTTTTACTTGGATTTCCTTACATATTCTTACTCTCCTCCCTTAAATTTATAGAATTCACCCTTGTTTTTGTCTAAGATTTAGGCCCTCTTGTAGCTACATATATGGGGAAAAATAGGGAGAAGAAGGGGGAAGGAGTAACTACCATAGGATGGAGATTTTACCTTATTTTTCCTTATTTTCTTGCTTGATTCTAACTTTCCTTGGCCTTAACTCTTCAAATCCGAATTTTCCTCTCTGTTCTTCCCTAAAAAAAGATCCAAAAACTTCAATAAAATTATAGGAAAGAAAGCTTAAGAGAGAGGAACAAGTTTAGAAGAAGAAGGAGCATGAAAATCCATGAAATTTCTTACATTTTTCTTGCTTTTTCTCCTCCTTTCTTCTCCTCCATGGTGTGCCTAAGAGAGCTGGTGTTTTCTCTAGTTTTTTGGCAGAATAGGTCATGCAAATGAAGGGGGAGAAGAAACAAGAAACTTAAAGAGTGTTCAAGAAGCTTCCAGTTTCTTAAAAATTTCAATTTTGCCCTTCGTTCCTGGCATTTTCATTTCTAACTCATTTTAGCTCCCTTTTGAGAACTGTCTTTTCCATTATGAAATTTAGGTTCCTAATTTAATAAAATACCTTTAGAATGACTCAAATTAGAGTTAAAACATTCCTGAATAAATTCATCAAAGTTTTGGCTTACCACTGTTGGAAAACATCCACCGGAGGGGTTTTAACTGTCCCGAGGCTTCCCATGATTTTTAGAACCATTGAGAACCTTGAACAACTCAAATTTTCCATTTAAAAAGCCCTCCTATGTAAATTCTAAAATTTTTTCAAAATGACAAAAATGCCCTTACATTTTGTCAACCTTTCATTCAAATTTATTTTTCTTTCTATTTGGGCCTGGGATTCTCATTTTTAGGAGTCTAGAATGCTTCCCAAAGTTTTTAGGACCTTAACTAAGTCATTTTGGGGGACTTTTTTTTGTTTTCGGTGAATTTTTTTTGTTTACGAAGAAACCATATGTTACATTTATCGCATTTTCTCTCATTTTCAGAGAATCAGATATTACAGGAAGCTCCGGGATCGGTAAAACTCCTCTGATGTACTTTTTCTAACAACAGTGAATGCAAACTTTGACAGATTTATTTAGGAATGTTTTAGCTCCAATTTGAGTGATTTCAAAAGCATTTTATTAAATTGTGAATCTAAATTTTATAATAGAAAAGACGGTTCTAAAAAAGGAGCTAAAACGAAGTTAAAACAAAATTAACATTATGAAAGGACAAAATTGAAATTTTTGAAAAAGTTTGTTCCTTGAACCTTCTACCATCTTCATGCCATTTCTTCTTATTTCCTTGGCTGACCTTCTTCAACCCAAAATATAGAAAAGAAGCAGCTCCTTTAGGCGTACCAAGAAAGGGAGAAAAAGGAGGAAGATAAGCTAAGAAAGGTAAGGAAATTTGGAGAAATTCATGTTTCTTCCTATTCCAACTTCTCTCCTTTCCTTCTTTCTTTTTATGGTTTATTTAAGATGAATGGTTCTGTTTTTTGTCCATAACTTAGGGGAGGAGTTCAAATTGCTTGAGAAGGAACAAACCAAGAAGGAAGAGCCTTGAATACACACTTGAATCTAAGGTAAACTCTTGTTTATGTTGCTTTCTCCTCTTGGCTCTCCTTGGTGTGTGTTTTAGCCTTATACAAAGCCATGAGAGGGGAGGGAATTCTGTCTAAAAATAAGAGAGGGACTAGCATTTTAGACCATAGAGGAGAGGTATATGGCAAGAAATTGCAAGTAAAACCAAAGGAAACTAAGATAAGAAAGTGTGGTGTTCTTGACGGAATTATGAAATTTGATTTTGTGTGTATGTTTCCTTGATCATTTAAGTGTTCCATTGAGCTCCTAAGACTCCTAAAAACCTCCCCAAGTGGCTCTCCATGAAGGAAAAATTTGAAACTCCAAGAACCTCCTTTGGTGGACATGTCTCGGCCAAGGCAAGAGCATTAGGTTAGAAAGTGTTTTAATTTGTTCTAGCCTTGGTTTGGGACTTTATATGATGTTAGAAGATGGGAGGAACCATTGGAAAAAATTTAGGAGCCATGGATTAAAAGATAGGACAACGGTGTCCATAATGATGCCTTGTGAAGCAACTTGGTTTTTGCTTGTGCAAATAAATGTGTGATAGCTCTAAGGTCCTTAAATGAGGTCAAGAAGCCTAGAAATGGAAAGAGAATGGAGCCTAAAACTTGGATTTTGAATGTTGCTCCAAAGGGCCAATTATGGAACCATTATGTCACTTGTAGGATTAAGTGTGTGTTTAAGAGTGTAATTGGTGTCTTGGCTGGCTTCAAGTGTGTGATTGTATGCTACTTATGATATTTAGGCCAAAGGAATCAAGCTCCACCTCCTTGTAGGTGTTTGGCTAAGGGAGAGGAAGAAAGTCCAAAGAGAAAAGTGTGTTTTTGCATACAAGGTAGCTCTTTCTTCTTTCTCTCATGCATGTTTGGGTATTTTCTTGTCTTTGAATATATGTGTGTGTGTGTTTAAGCCGTGAGAGATGTTTCTAGCAAGTATTTATATGCCATGGTACCATAATGCTTTGTTTATGCATTTGAATGATGTTTTTATAAATGTGTTTGGCTTGCTTGAGTGTGGTAAGGCCAGAAGTCCTTTAGCTAGGGTGAGGATGAACCAAAAGTCCCTATGAATGGATGAGACAAAGCCAAAAGCCTTAAGAAGAGTGAAGCTTAGTCAAAAATTCCTTGAGAAAATGGGTGAGGCAAGTCCAAAAGTCCCAAAGAGAATGGGTGAGGGTAAACCATTGTCTTGGCAAGCCTATGTATGTTGTATATGACATCTTGAATGAAGGAAATGTTCCATATATGTTTATGAATTTCAAGATAGTCATGCATGCATTTTTAAACTTGATTTTTCTTCCATTATGTGCGTTTAAAAGAGAGAGCTATTGGGATTCCTGGAATCTTATTGTTCCCTGTCCATTGCCTAACATGTCTAAGTAGACCAAGTGAACCAAGAAATGAGAGCCACCACACTTGAGAGCAAGGAGATTGACAAAAGAGTGGTTATTTGTTCATTTTTGTAACCATAACATTGTCAATTGATGTACTCCTATGATGTCTATGATGTATAAGCTCTTGAACATTTGTAAAAGTACAGGTATATGATGTATGTATAAGAATTGGACCCATATGAATGATAGTGTATGTTTTTAACATGGAAATGCAAGATAATACATGTATGTTTCTTGTGTATATCATCAAGTGGGAGAGTGAATTTGTGCGATCTGGATTTTTAGACCCTTAAAAATTGTTTAGTAGGCTATTATCATGCTTTCTCACATGCTCAAGTGGCCCTAGAAAAGCTAGAAGCTAAATTGGACCATTTTTGGACCCTTAAGATGGCATAAAAGTGCCATTTTGCAACCGTACATCACAAATTGACCAAATGGGTGTGAATATAGATCATATATAAAAAATTTTTGAAGATAAAGACCAGATTATTTGGAACTCTAAAGAATTAATTATGAATTTTCAAAGTTGGCAAAAAACTGCTAAAATGGTCCAGGCACTGTTCATATGGTCAATTTCTTCTTCTATGTCATACAAGGGCCAAATAGTATCCAATGGCTATGAAATTTTATGAAAATAAATTAGACGTGATAAGCTTTCCATGGCTATTGAGATCACCACATTTGGAGGTTTGAGCAGAGAGATGTGAATTTTTAAAGTTTGGAGTCAGTATCAGTAATGTAGTAGTACCTTTAGTACTATTCTATCAATTTTCAGTAGCTAAACATTCCTATTTTGGTCTAGAATTATTTTTCACCTCAATTTAACATCTATAGCTTTCCATAATAGTATGTTTTACTAGGTTTTGATTTTTCTAAAATTAGTTATAAATTTTTGAAACTTATATCAATAATCTATGATAGCAAACCTAGGCAGCTAGACCTTTGGTGCTTTTCTATTGTCAACCGTGGTCCAGATGATGTTTTCATGGCTTGGAATAATTTTTAACCTATAGTTGAAATTTAGAGATTTCTAGAAAGCTACTATTTTCTTAATTTTAATTTTTTTAGAATTAATTATAATTTTTTCAAAGTTAATGCCAAAATTCTACCACCGTAACCCAAGAGCAAACCATTGATATTGTGGAATGTGCTTTGAAATCCGAGACTCTTGGGTTGTTTTGTAATGTGTATGACTTGGACAAAGTTGCTATGAAGGAAAAATGATATTAATGAGTAGATATAGTCCCTAGGGCTGTGAATTATGTATGTGACCTCCCAATTACGCAACTTTCCATGTGAGAAAGTGTATGTTTTCTTCCAATATACATGGGATATTTTGACATAGCTCATGGAACAATATTTGGGAGCTAAGAGGTTAAGGTTTTACATACTAACTCAATTCAGGTCACATATCTTCTCAATGTCCTAAATCTATTCTACCAATAACTTTATGCTCCATTTAGTACTCTTACTACTCATAAGTTTTTACATTGCCAGGGTCTCGTGTTAGGGAAGCTCATCTGATCAAGTGTTGAATTCTTATCTGACTATTTTTTTCTATACTTACTCTATCAACTCTCCTTTAGTCACTACTAAAGTGAGGGTTCCTTTTTCTACATATTACTCTCTCAATGCTTCCTTGCTTTCTGATATCTTTGAAATCATTAAATTAGGGATTTATCCCTTGGAGAGTCACTAGCCACTAACTGGGTGGTCTTCTATTTCATTACATCTTATTTTCTTCTTATCAAACTTGAGAGAACCTTGATATAGCTATCTTTCTGAACTATTTTCTTTTTTTTGGTTTTCTAACATCAAGCTAGTCATTTTCATTTTAGGGTATCCTCCCTAAAATATACCCTTCTTGTATACTCACTACATGCCTTGATATTCTCAGCATTAAATCATGTCAATTTGCTACAAAGACATCTTGTTACAAGGTCCAATATCTTTTTAACAAGGTCTTGTATTTTGCTAGGTAAAATTCGCAACCTTGTTTACAAGGTTTCCTTAAGAATGAGTATAAGATCTTTTAATAGTGAGTAAGAACATATAATATGTGAGGGTATGACATTTGTTCTTTTATACAGTTATTCTTCCTTTGCACATATACTGGTAACATGCTTTACATATCTAGAGCTCACAGCGTTAGCCTATCATTCACTAGCACACAAAATAGCATTCTAGGTTGGAGTCAATGTCTTGTAGGTGTGTCTCTATAACCTTACTACTCCTGTGTCTAATATTCTAGCTCTGATTGCTACTTAATATTGAATTTCCTTGAGCTCAGTCATAAACTATGTTAGTCATTTTCTTGGGCTCATACACTAGGTTTGCTACTCCTCTATCACTTAAGTATCTATGTGTCTATTCTATATCCACTCATGTTAACTTGAATATGACCAACAAGGCCTTCTGTACAGCAATACACTCCATCATCACTGGTTACTTCCTTTCTAGCTATATGGTCCAAGCCTCAACTACTTTTGTATTCAACCCACCATCAAGGCTAAAGGATTTTGCCCTCTTGCTTTATTCATGCATAGCCAAATGATACATTTGGGTTGTCAAGGCTCTATGGAGTGTTGCCTATAGACTCTAGCCTCTAGCTTGAGGGAATACCTTTCTAGAATCTCTAATTCATTTGGACATTTAGGTGTCATGGCTAGGGGTAACTCTCTCTCATTTTCCCCTCTAATTGATCCTTGTGTAGTCATAGTTTTACCTTATACTGTGCTACACTACTGCTTATCTCTACATTAGGAAAAACATCTCAAAATGGTCTGAGTGTGGTGATCAGGGAGGATTAGGCCATTCATAATCTTTCTAAGCAAGCCTATTTCACAACTACATAATAATAACCTCTTGCTACTAATACAACAGCTTGCTACTGATCTTGGCAAGCTACCATAACTTATAGAGCTCCAGTTGTAGGATCACTTAACTCTGCTTTAGAAACTTTAGAGACCTGTCTCTCATAATGTTCACCAATACATCAAATGCCATTCCACATCTCACTGAACATAAACAAAGATATATGCCACCTTTAAACACCCAAAATGTTCTGTATAAGCCTTTACATAACCATACCATCACATCCTTAAGTCATATACAACCCTAGAAGTCCTAAAACTTTGCTCTGATACCAATAACTGTAATACCTTAATTTTCTAGCCTTCCTATTCCATTACAAGGCTTACTTCTAACACTTACACAAAAATAATGCATATTCAATAGTATTAGATTGCGTTACATAAGGCTCATTTATTCATTTTATGCTTCATGGACCATGTGAGGTCATCAATATCATTCCCCATCCATAACATATCCATACAATTCATAAACAACAAAAAACATCTTAAGAATCTTAGGTTTTAAACCACATTCCACAAAATCAATGTTTTGCTCTTGGATTGCTGTCATAACTTTCTGGTGTAAAATTTGAAAATTCATAACTAATTCTAGAAAAATTGAAATCATGCATATGATAGCTCTTTGGAAACCTTTGGATGTTAACTAATGACTTAAAATAATTCTAGACCAATGCAATGGCATTTAACTCATGGAAATTGATGGAATAGTAACTTAGGTTGAGCTACATTACTGGTACTATCATACAACTTTAAACATTTGGTTCTCCCTCTACAGAGCTCCAAATGGGGATGATCTCAGTGGCTATGGAAAGTTTATGATGTCTAATTTATGGCTATAAATTTCATAAACATTGGGCTTCATTTGACCCATGAGTGACATAGAAACATAAACTAACCATATGAACAGTAACCATATATTTTCTAAAATAATTTGGCTAACTTTGAAAAATCATAACAAATTCTCTAGAGCTCCAAATTGGGTGTTCTTTGGCTTTATGAAAAGCTCTAGATGAGACTTGTTGGCCAAATTTCATAGAAATGCTCATTCATTTAGTTAGATTTTGGTTTAGCACACATAATGGTCACTTTTGAAGTCTACTTTGATTTTACCTCACCTCATTTCTAGGACTTTTGGATTTGCCTCACCCTTGGCCTAGGGACTTTTGACTTGGCCTCTGTCATACCTTACTATATAATGCTTTTCTTACTACAAATATCTTATATAAAACTTAGAGGAGTCAATGGAAACCTGAACTGATTAAAATTTTCTTTTTACTTCAGGGTTGGGTATATACATGGCTTTCTATTACATGCCCTATTATCATACAGCATTATAACACAATTCATACATACCATAATCCAAGGATATTTAATTACATAACAAAATGTGATGCATAAAAGTAAGGTCTTCAATTTATACCTTCACATCCTTTGCCATTTCTTTGCTTGAACTTAAACCTAGCATGGGTTATATTTGGGGTGAGATTATGAAATCTCAGTAGTAGTAAACCAATCTCATTCATAAACAAGCATATATAAGTATATAACATAAATGATAAGCAATAAAAGGAATAACACTCATCATTATACAAATATACAAGCTTAAAGAAAAAGAAAGGAAAACTACTACTTTAGCAAACTTTGCTCTTCAAGTTTTGGAACTCGATTTACTTGCTTTTGGAGTTCCCAAACAAATATCAAATCCTATAATTATAATGATAATTCATTACAATCAATATATAGACCCAAAATCTTAAAGCAATATAGCCCTTTTTAAACTCAATGGGACCATTTGAATTGAAAAGTCTAACTCCTTCCCTTCTAATTCACTATGGCTGAATAGTATGCATTTTTTTGCTAAAATTTAGAAATTTTATTTCATGAGTTTTGGGGGCTTTTGTATAGGTATTTCTAGATAAAAACACCCTTTTGAATCCATTGGAATGGATAAAATCATCAAATTCCAGCCCTAACAACACGTTTTGATCATAACATAATCTAGCTCCATTTTAGGACCAAAAGTGAGTTTCTTTGGTTCTAAGAATTCCATATCCTCTTCCTTTATGTTTTAGGACTTGAAATTTGCTATACATGACTTTAAGACATTAATAAAACTCCATAAAAATTTTGAAGAAATTCGGACAGCATCTCCCTATGATTTCTATTTTCTCAAAACTTATAATCTTTGTGTTTTTCAAAGTCCCAGCACATAACAATAATAACTAAGCTCATATGGCCTTTATGTTCAACATATAAACTTCATTTCAAGGCCTTAATATTCAACATATAAACCCCATTTCTAATGATCCATATGTTGTCCAAAAGTGAGTCATAGCTAGGGTTTAACAAAACTAACTTAAACCATACAATTTTAAAATACAAAATGGAGAAAACTTACTCTTTAAGCTTAATCCTTACTTCCTTTGCTTTTCTTACACTAAAGTTCCTTCTTTTCCCACTTAGAGCAACATTCCACCTTGAAGAAAAGATGGAGATGTAGCTGCCTTTTGGAGAAAATGGTTGGAGGATGAAGAAGATGAAGAAATTTAGTGAAGAATAGTGGTAGTTTTGCTTGATTCCACTTTTTCTCCCTCCCTCTCTCTCTCTTCACGTTTTTTCTCTCCTTCTCCAATGTGCGTGGCATGAAAATGGTGGAATGGAGGTGAAGGAGATGAATTTAAATTAAGTTAAATGGTCATACCAAATTTGGACCCTTGGATCAATCTTTTCAAAATCAAATCTTAACCTTCCATTCTTTTTTCTTTTTGATTTTCTAATTTCATAACTAAATATCTTCTTCCAAAAATTCCTTGGCCACATACTTGGATACCTTTTCTTAGCTCTTAAGTTATGGTTAGTAACCATGGTCAGTATTTTTACTCAACCATGGTTAATTTTTGACCTCACCATAGTTAATTCTTTAAACTAATTAAAATCCTTTTCTTTTTTCCTTTTTATTTTTTATTTATATTTGGGTTTCATCTTCTCTAAAGCCCTAATTATATCTTCTCTTCTCTTATTGGGCCTTATAGCTATCTAAAAATTGATGTCCCAGCCTGATTAAGGTTTTACGATACAATACATACATTTAGACTTTTTAAAATTTATAAATATCATTTCCTCTACTTTCCAACCATACTGAGCCTCAAACATGGATCAGGGGCCCTCAATTGGACATTTAAAATTTATAAATATTGTTTCCTCTACTTTTTGGCCATACTGAGCCTCAAACATGGATCAAAGGCCCTCAATTGGACACTTGAGTCTTTAGGTGTAATTTTTACCATTCTGTATGATTATTGTGCTATAAAATTTTCATGTATTGCAATTTAGTCTCTGAAACTCCTTTAGGGTTTCTTAGCCCTTTATCTATTTCTATTTCTATAGTTGTTACAACTTTCTTTTCTATTTTGCTCATGGCTACTGATCAGGCTAACCGGATCTCGAACCGAATCCCGCCCGGCCATCCGGACAACGTGGCATCATCGGACCTATCTCATTAAATAGAGTTTAACCGTGGGTCACGGATTTATGAGATTCCTACTCGATTTTTTGATATTCGTGCCTAAAGTCATGAATAATGGGTGAAACTAGGGTTTCCTGAACTTTCGGGCAATTTATACATTTTGCCTGGCACATAACTTTTCTTTACATTTTAGTCCCTGGTCTTTCATACTTAACTTTGGAGACTCTTCGAGACCCCTTTTTCTTTTTCATCTATTTTGGCCCCAATTAGAGCACCTCAGGCCTTGACTCATCATTATTTATGATTTAGAATATTATTTTAATTTTGTTAGACCTCAATTTACTCTATTTTTGGTGACTTCTTTTTGTATTTGGTGAATTTCGTACATTGATAGAGAAATCATATGTTACATTTCTCGCATTTCCTTACGTTTTCATGCATTTTTGAGAGACCAGATATTACAGTCTCACCCTTCCAAGAGACTTTTGGCCTTATCTCACCCATGCTATGAGACCTTTGGCATCTCCTCACCTTCATTAAGGTACTTTTGGCATCACCTCACCCTTGTGAACCATTTCCATAATCAATGATATTCAAAAAAACACATTGGTACCAATATAATGTCAAGGCATCAAGTGGCATGTCACCAAGTCACAAGAACATACACAAGCATACAATGACACACATATACACTCAAAAATGCAAGGAAAATGAGGTGGAGAGCTACCTTGAATTTTGCAAGCTTTCCTTTGTCTTATTACTCTCTCTTTTTAGCCTCACAAGTGCACCTAGGTGGGTTAGTGTTCTCTTGGCCTAAACACCATAAACAACACACAATTTTACACTTGAAGCAAGCCAAGACATTAAACACACACTTGGTTCCATAAGTGACAAAACGGTTCCATAAATGGCCTATTGAAGCAACCTTCACAATTCAAGCTCTAGGCTCCCATCTCTTTCCATTTCTAGGCCTCTTGGCCTCATTCAAAGTCTTTGGAGCCCTCACACAATCATTTACATAAGCTTAGAATCAAGTTGCTTCACAAAGCACCATTATGGACATCATTGTCCCATCTTCCAATCCATGGCTCCTAAATTTTTCCTAATGGTTTCTCTCATCTTCTAACATCATATAAAGTCCTAAACCAATACTAGAATAAATTAAAACATCCCTTAACTTATGGAACCTTGCTTAGCCAAACCTATGGACAAGAATGGGGTTCTTGATTTTTTCTTGATGGGAGAGCCACTTGGGAAGGTTTCTAGAGGTCTTAAGAGCTTAAGGGAACACTTAGATGACTAAGGAAACACTCACACAAAATTAGATTTCACAAAATCCTAAAGAAGCCTACACTTTTCTATCTTCATTTCTATTGGTTTTTCTTGCAATTTCTTGCCATATTCTCCTTCCTCATGGTCTAAAACCCTAGTTCTTCTCTTGTTTTTAAATAAAACTCCCTCCCCTCTCATGGTTCTGTATGAGGCCAAACAAGCATCAAGAGAAGAGCAATAAGAAGAAGCTACAAGAATAAGAAATCACCTTGGATTCTAGCTTGGTTTCAAGACTTTTTCTCCTTGGTTTTCCTCCTCTCAAGAATTTCAAACTCTTCCCTTATGTTCTGGACCAAAAGCAGAACCATTCATCTCAAATAAACCATGGAAAGAGAGCTAAAAAGGAGAGGAACAAGATTGGAAGAAGATGGAGCATGAAATTCCTTAGACTTCCTTACCTTTTCCTTGATTGTTCTCCTCCTTTTCTTCCTCTCTTAGTCTGCCTTAAGAATCTAGTCATTTTTTGTATTTTGGGTAGAGGAAATTCATGCAATATAAGGGGGAGAAAAAGGGAGAAGTGTATGGAAGTTTCAAAAAACTCACTTTTTCAAAAATTTTAATTTTGTCCTTTCTTAATGGCAATTTTATTTTAGCTCCTTTTTTAGAATTGTCTTTTTCATTATAAAATTTAGCTTCCCAATTTAATAAAATGTCTTTGGAATCACTCAAATTGAAGCTAAAACCTTCTCGAACGAATCCATCAAAGTTCGGGCTCACCACCGTTGAAAAATATACATTAGAAGGGCTTTACCAATCTTGAGGCTTCTTATGATTTTTGAGGCCTCTGAGAACCCTGGGCAACTCAAATGTTCTATTTAAAAAGCCCTCCTGTGTGTTTTTTCAAAAGTTGCCTTATTTACGAAAATGCCATTACATTTCGTTAGTTTTTGTCACAATTTGTTTCACCATTCTTGCTCCATTTTTCTTTCCATCTAAACCTGGAATTATCATTTTTAGGAGCCTAAAAGTCAACCCAAATTTTTCAGAACATTATCTAGCTCATTTCAGAGGACTTGTTTTTATACCGCTCATTTCATCATTTTACGAAAATTACATTTGTTACAAGGCTAGAATTGGTTCCAATGATATATTTGTATCTTATTTGATGTATCTAGGCCAAGCAAATCAAGCTCTGCCTAGGTGTGTGTGTGAGGCCAAGAAGGAGAAGGGGAAATCCAAGAAAGAAAGCTTGTGTTTCTTGTCTCAAGATAGCTCTCTATCCTTTCTTATATGCATTTCTTGGTTGTTGATTGTCATTGGATACTTGTGTGAATGTTTGAATCATGAGATATACTTATAGCCATTGATTACATATTTTGGTACCATTATGTCTTTTGAAACATGTTTTGAATGCAAGATGGCTTTTAATAGGTGAGGTTATGCTAAAAGTCCCTTAAATTAGGTAAAGAGAAGCCAAAAGTCCCTAAGAATGGATAAGACAAAGCCAAAAGTCTCAAAAAAGAGTGAGGCTAAATCAAAAGTCTTTAAAAGTGGGTAAGACAAATCCAAAAGTCCTAAAGAAATTGGGTGAGGCTAGACCAAGAGTTTCTAGGGCCTATATTTGATTTGAATGAGTTTATGTGACTTGAAAATTAATTATGTATGTCTACTTGAAGCATTCATTACATGCTTGCATTCTTTGATATGAAAATGTGTCATATATGTATGCTTGAAAGGGTAAAAGATCTATTAGGATTCTTTGAGTCTCTCTTTTCCCCATATTATGTTTAACCATGTCTAGGTGAGTCACATGAAGCAAGAAATGGAAGCTAAGGAACTTAAAAGATGAGACTTTGACAACATAATATGAATTTATTTACTTTGATGTCAAAGTTTGTATGTATATGAAGTTTATAAGATGTAGACCATTGAACATGTGTAAAAGTATGTAATTATGATATATGAATCAAACGTGAAACTAAATGTATGAGTATGTGAGTTTTTGACATGTATGAGCCTTAGTGTACATATGAATAAGAACAAGTGGATGAGTGATTTTGATTTCCATGATGGTTTTGACCTATTTTGATGCTTTTATATGCTGTAATGTAAGTGTTGGACATGCTTAAATGGTCATGGTTTAAGAGGAAAGTTATTTTGAACCATTGGAAGCCATTCTATGACCATTTTGAACCATTTTGTGCCTTAAACCAAAGTCTGAACAAATGGATGAATTTTGCATGAAATTTGGCATATATATAGGTCTCATTTAGAGCTTTTCATAGACCTAAAAAGAACTATTTTTGGAGCTCTAAATAATTTATTATAATGTTTCAAAGTTGTCTAAATTATACAAAAACTATCACTATTACTATTCATATAGTCAAGCTGGTTTTTAGTGTCATTTAGGGGACAAATGAAGTTCAAAACTCATGAAATGTTATAGGCATATATTAGACATCACAAGCTTCCTATAACCAATGAAGGCACTCAATTTGGAGCTCTGCAGAAGGAGAAATGAATTTTTCAAGTTTCAAGTTTGCTGCAGAACTCCTACCAAATCTGAAGTACTATTTTATCAGCTTTCATGGGCCAAGTATAGTTGTTTTGATCTGCAATTTTTATGGTAGCTATATGACATCCTAAGCTTTCTAGAAACCTATAATTTGGTAATTTGGATTTTTCTAGAATTAGTTATGAATTTCCAAAATTCATATTAAAATATGGAATTCAAGGGAAATTGCAAGTGAAATATGATATATGCCTCAAAATTGAAATTTATAATGCCAATTGTGATAAATCTTATTGAAAAAATGTGTTATGGATGAGAAATGAATTTGGAAAGTCTAGCCGGTCCATTTAGCCAAGAATGAATTACTTTGGTTTTTAATAACAGAAATTTTTGCTGCTAAAGGTAATTGTTTCTTGAAAATGAATGCTATAAGTCAATTGTGCTATAAGTTAAGATCTATATAGATATGATGTTATAGCCTTTGTATTTTCTAAGATAGATTTAATACTGCCAAATTCTGGTAAGGAAAGAAGATATTCCTAAGACAGTGCCTTTAGAACTAGATATGATTATTATGAGTTCTTAGTTATGCCATTTAGACTCACTAATGGACTTGCAGTGTTTATAGATTAGACAGATATGATTTTTCAACATTATCTGAATCAATTTGTCATAATGTTTATAGATGATATCTTGGTTTATTTAAAAAGTGAAGAAAAGCATGAGAAACACCTAAGAATAGTTTTGTAGACTTTTAAAGAGAAACAATTGTATAGAAAAGTGTGAATTTTAGTTGTCTGAAATGAAATTCTTAGGATATGTGATCTCTAGTCAAGCTGTGTTAGTTGGCCCTAGTAAGGTAAAAGTTGTGCTAAAGTGGGAAAGACCTAAGACTATCACTGAGATTGGAAGTTTCTTAGATTTAGCTGGGTATTACTGTAGATTTGTAAAAAGATTTTCACAAATAGCTTTACCTTTGACAAAGTTGACTAGGGAGGGAAGACCTTTTGTTTAGACCACTGAGTGTGAGCAGAGTTTCCAAACCTTGAAAGAAAAGTTATCTACTACTCTAGTGTTATCATACTTGATCCTTTAGGAACTTTTGAAGAGTACAATAGCGCATGTAAGAAAGGATTAGGTTGTGTGCTGATACAAGATAAGAGGATGGTGGCTGATGCTTCTAGGAAATTGAAACTTGATGAAAAGAATTATCTTACCCATGACTTAGGTTAGTTGTTGTAGTGTTTGCATTGAAAATTTGGAGACATTACTTGTATGGTGTGACTTTTCTAATTTTTAGTGATCATAAAAGTTTCAAATATTTGTTTGAAGAGAAAGAGCTTAATATGAGGCAAAGAATATAGATGGAATTGTTCAAAGACTATAACTTTGAATTGAAATATCCCTAAGAAAAGCCAGTGTAGTGGTAGAAGCTTTGAGTAGGAAATCTTTACATGTATCCTTCTTAATGGTAAGAGAAATGAATTTGACGGAATAAAATACATATTTACTTACTTTTCTCATTAGGTCACCTCGAGGGTTATAGACTGAATAGGTTTGAAATTTCTTGTCAATTGAGGAATTAGATTAGAGAAGCCCAAGGATTTGACCTAACCCCATAAGTTCAAAATGGACAATCTGTAACACCATAACAACTTAACTCCAACTATTCTCCCTCTAGGCTTGATTCCATATGATTTCCAAAGAACAAGTATAAACCGTGGCATTTTCATGCTATAGAACGGGGTTCAAACACTCATAATTTGCTCTGTGGATCCCGTGAACCCATCAATCACATACTCCACTCAAAATCCATTTATACAACTCATACATAGCATCAAACAACCCATAAAACCATGGATATGAAGTCAAAAACTAAGAAAATGCAATTTCTCAAATGGGCCCAAAAGTCAAATTTTTGGCTCTAACTTTGGAAAATCATAACTAATTCTAGAAAAATGAAAATCAAGCAAACCATAGCTCTCTAGAAAGCTCTAGATGTTAAATTTACATAAAAATAACACCCAACCACAATCTTAGCATTTGGACCATGTGTGATATCAAAAAAGAGACAGAGGTCCGACTGTCCCTGGTACTGATGTAGCTTGTTTTCATGAGCTTCGAAAATCCATAACTAATTCCACAAAAATATAATATGAGCAAACTATACCAATTTAGAAATCTACAGATGTTAACTAGAGGGAAAAAACAAGTTTAGATCGTTTCAATAGCCCTTGGACCTCGAAAACTGATAGAACAGTAATGAAGGTCAGATGGCATCCCTGATACTGACACAGAACTTCAGAAAAGTTCATTCTCCCTCTACAGACCTCTGATTGAAGTGCTTCTAGTTATAGGTCACTGTGGATATCTAGTTTATACCCATAAAATTTCATGACAATCGGACACCATTTGGTCCATGAATGACACATTCATTTTCGGACCTAGTTGCACAGTACAATAACCAAAACTAGAAAATTCTCTAACTTCAACAATTCACCAAATATTTCCTAGACCTCCAAATATTACCCACTTTAGCTTCCCAAGAAGCTCTCAATAGGCTCTAGAGGCATGCCAAATTTCATATCAAGAAGAGCTCATTTAGTCATATCTTGATGGAGCTCATAAATTTGGCGGTTTTAACACCCAAAGTGGTTCAAAGTAGGTCCAAATGGCCTCCCACATGTTCTAGTACCTCTTGGGCAAGTTTTAACGTATAAACATAGGATATATAAAATATCCAAATAGTCCAAATCATCATACGTTTCAAACTCACTATGTTACAGGCCAAAATACACTATTACTTATAAGCCATAAAAGGGCCAAATCCCACATTTTCATTGCTTTAGCTCTCTACATAGTTCATACATCATTTATACATACTTTTATACTTGCTCAAATATTTACATCTCAAAAATAATAAGTGCATATTCATTTTGGAACCTCTTTACAACAAATGAACTAAAATAGCTATACAACTCCCTAAGCATGCTCAACTGGCTCCTGGGTGTGCACTTGCTTCTCCTTGAACTCCACCTAACATGTTAAGATGGGAGAGGGAAGGGGGTGAGATTTAAGGAATCTCAATAGCTCATACACTCATTCAAGGAAGCAATCAAGGCATATAAACAAGTCAAAGTATGCACACCATTCACAATTACACAACACATGCTTTTCATGCCATGAATTTCATATCAATGCCAAGAATAAGCTCTAAGGACTTTTAGTCTAGTCTCACCCAGTTTTTGGGACTTTCGGATTGGCCTTACCCTTGGTTTAGGGACTTTCAGCTCCACTTCACCCATCTCAAGCGACTTTCGGTACTACCTCACCTGAGCAATTTTCACAATCCATATCATAAACATATTAGTACCAATGCATCAAGGCAACATCAAATGGCATGGCTCACAACACAAGCATATACACAAGAATACAATGACTATTACACATCCAAGATTGCAACAAGAAAGAGTGGAGAGCTACCTTATAAGCCAACATAAGCTTTCTCTTTCAATTTCTCTTCTTCCTTCTTAGTCCCACAAGCACAACTAGATAAAGTTGCTTCTCTTGAGCCTAGGCACATCAAAGAGCATGAAATTACTCTCTCATAACTCAAATAAATACTCATAAGCTAGGGGCCTTTTCATTAAGGCAAACCTCACTAAATATGTAAGGACTAGGGATTCTCTCTCTCTAAAATTCCACTAACTCTCCTTCCTCTCTCAAGCTCTCAAGAAAGGAAGCAAAGAAGAAGAAGTGAAGATACATAAGTTCTAGCCTTTTTCAAGAGTGGTTTCCCACTTTCTCTCTTCTGAACTAAGCCCAAAACCTAACTAATTTAACAACCAAAACCATAGAAAGAGAGGGCAAAGAGAAGAGAACAACATGCTAAGAAGGAAAGCTATGAAATCTCAAGCCATGCTTACCTTTTTCCTTGTTCTTCCTTCTTTCTCTTGGTCTCTCTCTCTCTCCACAGCCTTTTTTTCTCTTTTAGTCGAAGCTTAGGTCGGTTAAAAGAGAAGAAATTAATTGGGACACTTTAAGAAGTCAAATTCTCTTTTTTCATGCTTTTCTGGACTAACCCTCGCTATAGCGAAGCATAACCTTCACTACGGCGAGCATGTATCAATCTCAGACCCCTGCTTTCGCTACAACGCGCTACAGTGAGCAGCTCCCTGGTTTTTGTATGGGATGCCTGCACTTACTATAGTTGGAAGCATTTTCGCTGTAGTGAAAAGGCACTCTTGTTATAGCTAGCCCCTTTCTCATTATAGCAAACAGGTACATTCGCTATAGCTAGGCCATTTCTCGCTATAACTAGCAGACTTAGAAAATTTCAAGACTTCAAAAAATTTTTAACTTCTCTCTTTCTTTTTTTTTCTTTTTTTTTTTCAGTTGTTACACAATCCACCAAAGTTGAGGATGGAGCCATAATGTTCCAAGGTAAACTGTGTGTACTTAATAGAGAATTCAGGAAACTAATTCTAGAAGAAGCACTCAAGAGTAAATACACCATTCATCTTGGATCCATAAAGATGTGTTGTGATCTTAAGAAATTATATTGGTGGCTAGGAATGAAGAAAGAAATAGCTGAATTTGTGTTTAGGTGTTTAGTCTGTCATAAAGTGAAAATAGTACACCAAGAGCCTTTAGGATTGTTGTAACTTTTAGAAATCCTTGAATGGAAATATGATAGTATATTTATAGATTTTGTGATGAGATTGCTTAGAACCCACTTAGGATGTGATGCCATTTGTGTTATTGTAGATAGACTGACCAAATCAACTCACTTTTGCCCATTAAAGCTACCTATTCCTTGGACAAATTAGCTTAATTGTATGTATAGGAAATTGTGAAATTACATAGAGAACTTTCTAGCATTATTTCTAATAAGGATACTAGGTTCACTTCTCAGTTTGGAAATCTTTTCAGGCTACTTTTGGGACTAAGTTGTGTATTAGTATAGCTTATCATCCTCGACTTATGGATAAATTGAGAAAACCATTCAAACATTAGAAGACATGCATAGAATTTTTATGATAGAATAAAAGGAAAATTGGAATAGGTACTTGCCATTAGCAAAGTTTACCTATAACAATAGTTACCATTCCAGCATTACGATGGCTCCTTTTGAAGCTCTTTATTGATAAAAATGTAGATCCCTTTTATGTTGGTATGAGGTTAGAGAAAAGTCTTTGTTAAGAGATAAGCTAGTTTAACAAACCATAGATCAAGTTAAGAAAATCAAAGAAATGTTACTTATAACCCAAAGTAGGCAAAAGAGTTACTCTAATCAAAGAAGACCTTTAGAATTCAATGAGGGAGATCATGTTTTTCTTAAAGTTACTCCTACCATTGGTATAAGCAGAATTATTCAAATCAAAAAGTTGAATCTCTGATACATTGGTCCTTACGAAATTCTTAGAAAGGTCAATTCAGTAGCTTACCAACTAGCCATACCACCTCACTTGTCTAATCTTGAAGATGTTTTTCATGTATCCTAATTGAGGAAGTATATCCCTGATGTAATACCATATCTATCTAAAATTTAATTTGTAGCATAACTAACTAAAAGTATCCACTTTGACAAAATAATTACCTTTAGCAGCGAAAATTGCCATTATTAAAAGCCAAAATGATTCATCCTTTGTTAGAGGGGCCATGTGGGTTTGGTAAACTTATTTTCCATTCATAACACATTTCTTCAATTAGAAATATCATAACTTGAGCCATAAATTTTGGGTCCAAGGCATACATTACAATTTCACATCACACTTGCAATTTTCCTTGATTTCCATATTCTGATACAAATTTTGAAAATTTATAACTAATTCTAAAAAAATCCAAATCATGTAAATTATGACTTTCTTGAAAGCTCAAGATTTCCTATAACTACCATAAAAATTTTGGATCAAAACAACACCATTTAGCCCATGAAATATAATAGAACAATGATCTAAGTCTGGAGGATGTTCTACAGCAAACAAAAAATTTCAAAAATTCATATCTCTCTCTATACATATCTAAATTGAGTGATCTTGGTAGCTATGGAAAGATTATGATGTTAGTTATAGTCCTATAAAATTACATGAGCATTGAACTTCATTTACCCCTTAAAGGCACCAAAAACCAAATTGACCAAATGAACAATACCACTGACATTTTTTGCATAATTTGGCCAACTTTAAAAATCATAATAAATTCTCTAAAGCTCCAAAAATAATGCATTTTGGCTTTGTGGAAAGCTATAGATGAGACCTATGTGTATACCAATTTTATACAAAAATTCGCCCATTTCGTTAAGTTTTGGTTCAGGGTAAGATTATGGCTCAAAATGGTCACAAATGGCTTCAAATGGTCCAAAATTATTTCTTACATGAACCATGACCACTTGAGCATATCCAACACTTCAATTATAGAATATAAAAGTGTAACGCCCGGTAAATTGTACAATCGCTGGAACGGGCCGGTTTGAAAAGCAAGTCCCCTGAGATGAGTGATTCAAGGCCAAATAAAATTTGAATAAAATTTTAAATAATAGAAAACGAGGATTTGAGCCTTGAGTTGCCCAAAAACTAGGGTCGGAGTGATTCGAAAAATTTGCCGAAAGGCTAGTGGCATTTTCGTAAATAAGTGTAATTTTAGAAAAACACCTAGGAGGGCTTTTTAAATAGAAATTTTGAGTTGCCCAGGGTTCTCAGAGGCCCCAAAAACCATGGGAAGCCCCGGGACTGGTAAAGCCCCTCCGGTGTACTCTTTCCGATGTCGGTTGACCTAAACTTTGACCGGTTCGTTCGGGAAGGTTTTAGCTCCAATTTGAGTGATTCCAAAGGCATTTTATTAAATTGGGAATCTTAATTTTATGATGGAAAATATGGTTCTCAAAAAGGAGCTAAAACGAAGCCAAACCAGAAATGCCATTATGGAAGGGCAAAAATGGAAACAAAGTGCACAAAAGAAGCTTCCAAACTCCCTTTTTAAGCCACGTTCAGCTCCCCCTTCTCTAAACCGACTTTCCTCTGCCCAAAACTCAGAAATGGAGCTGCTGTCTTAGGCACACAAAGGGAGGAAATTTTGGAGGAAGAAAAGCCAAAGAAAAGGTGAGAAAGTGTAAGGTTTTCATGCTCTTTCCTCTTGAAACCTCATCCTCCCCTTCTTGCTTCATCTCTCCATGGTTTTAATGTAGTTTTTGGTGCTGATTTGGGTCCAGATCAGAGGAGGGAAATTCGAAATTCAAGGAGGAGAAAGAGGGAAGAGGAAGGGCTCTTGAAGGGAGCTTGATTACAAGGTAGTTTCTCTCCCTTTGTTGCTTCTTTTTCTCCTTCTCCTCTTCCATGGTAGGATGTCTCAACCAGAACCATGAAGAAGGAAGAGTTTCTGTTTTATAATCCAAAAGAATCCATCAAACTAAGGCATGGGAAGATGGATTATACCAAAGAAATGCATGAAAAACTAGTAAAACTCAAATTGGAAAAGTGTAGGGTGCTTGAACATAAATTAAAATCTGGGTTGATTCAAGACTTCCCCATCATATGTGAGTGTTTGTTTGAGTTTCTAAGACTCCTAGGGGGCATCCCAAGGGCCCTATCCATTAAGGAAAAATCCCAAACTCCATGGGGTTTTAATGGAAGCATAACTAGGTCAAGACCCTTAGAGATAGCTAGGGAGTATTTTAAATAGTTCCAAGCTTGATTTGGGACTTTATATGATAAAAGAAGATAGAAGAAACCCTTGGACAAAATTTAGAAGCCTTAGGTTGGGAGATGAGGCAATGGCTTCCATAATGTAACCTTATGAAGCAACATGGACCTAGGTTTGTGAAAGTGAGTGTGTGATGGCTTCAAGGACCTTAAATGAGGTCAAGAGGTTAATTATGGTAGTTGCTTCATTAGGCCTCTAATGGAACCATATTGTGACAAATAGACCAAAGTGTAGTCTTAAGAGTGAGTTGGATGTCATAATTTGTTCCAAGAGTATAATTTAGTGTTGTTTATTGTGAATAGGCCAAAGAAATCCAACCCCACCTCCTTGTGTTTGTGGAACCAAAAAGGAGAAGAAACAAGCAAAGTAAAGCTTGAATTTGTATCAAGGTAGCTCTCCACCTTTTCTTATTGCATTTTCTTGTTGCATATGGTGTCATTGTGTGCTTGTGTGTATGTTTATATGTTTGAGACATGCCACTTGATGCTATGTTGCTATTTTGGTACCAATATGCTTTCTTGAATGTCTTTGAATGATGGAAATGGCTCATAAGGGTGAGGTAGTGCCAAAAGTCCCTTAATGTGGGTGAGGAGATGCCAAAAGTCTCATGGCATGGGTGAGACAAGGCCAAAAGTCCCTTGGATGGGTGAGGTTAAGTCAAAAGTCCCAAGAGCCAAGAGTGAGGCAATCCAAAAGTCCTAGAAATGGGGTGAGGCCAACCCAAAAGTCCCTAGAGCTCATTCTTATTCTTGACATGTGTTTGTGACATAAAAATGTGAAAATTGAATGCTTCATTGATTGAGTAGTTGCATACTTGTAACCTTGACATGTTATATGCCTTGAAAATGTGATTGAATAGGTGTATGAGCTATTGAGATTCAATGAATCTCACCCCCTCCTTTCTCTCATCTCATATGATCTAGGTGGAGTTCAAGACTCAAAGGATGGAAGCCAAGGAGCTTAAATCTCCATCTCTTGGCAAACCTTTATATTTTGATATACTATGATGACTAGAATGTAAAAGTAGATATGTAAATGTTATTTTTGAGCCATGACACTTTAAACAAGTGTAAAACTATGTAAAGTTAGTGTATGTATCAAGAATAGAGTCTAATGAGTAGAATTATGTATTTTGACCACTTGGGAGCCCATTTGTGTATGTATGTTTATGGAAGTGGCATGGTGAATTTGAGTTGCATGAGAGTTCAGACCTTATGAGGGACTTATTTATGCTATATTTATGCTTTCTAAGTTGCTCAAATGTGTGTGGAACCATGGATGGCTCATTTGAACCAAAGTTGCCTCTTGTTGAGACCAAAATTGCCATAAGCTTGAGCTATGGCAAAATCTGACCAAATGACCTCTTCTTGACTTAACGCGAAATAAGACATTATTTAATGTCATTTTCCATTCCCTTTTGTTCAATTGATCATGCGAGACTTAGAAATGATCGAAAGTATGCTAGAAATATATGGTGTTACAAAAAGCATTATAATAGGACCAAATCATCATGAAACTCAAAATCACCTTTCCACTTTTTTCTTATACACATGAACACTAAGGCTTAAGAATGTCAAAAACTTACATACTCATACATTTAGCTCCAAATTTGGTTCATGCATCATATTTACATACTTTTATATATGCTCAAGGGTTTACAACTTATAATTTACTTATATATACAAACTTTGACATTGAAATACAAAAAAATCTTATTTTATTATCAAAGTCTCGTCACTTAAGCTGATTAGCTTTTATTCTTTACTCTATGAGGCTCACCTAGACATGGTTAGACATAAAGTGGGAAAGAGTGAGATTCAAAGAATTCCAATAGCTCTTTCACCCTTTCAAGCATACATATATGGCACATGTTCATGCCAAAGAATGCAAGCATGCTACAAATGCTTCTAGTAGGCATACATAATCACATTTTTAAGTCACACAAAGTCATTCCAATTTAAACATGAGCTTTAGAGACTTTTGGTCTAGCCTAACCCAATTCTTTAGGACTTTTGATTAATCTCACCCACTTTTAGGGACTTTTGACTTAACCTCACTCCCTCTTGAGACTTTTGGCTTTACTTACCCATTTTTAGGGACTTTTGGCTACTCCTCACTCACTCTAAGGGACTTTTGGCACAACCTCACCTTTTAAGAACCATACGCATTCAAATTGTCATTTAAGAAACATAACGGTGTCAAAGCATTAAACTAATAGCTATAAGTATATCTCATAATTCAAACATATATAGAAGCATTCAATGATAATCAAACAACCAAGCAATGCATACAAGAAATGATGGAAAGCTACCTTGAGTCAAGAATCACAAACTTTCTCCCTTAAGCTTTCCTTCCCCTTCTTGGCCTCACACATACACACACACACCTAGGAGAAGCTTGATTTATTTGGCCTAGATATATCAAATAAGACACAAACACATCATTGGAACCACTTCTAACCTCACATAATGATAAAGTATGATGGAGCTCTTATACCCACGTTCGAGGAGACCATGCATGGAGTAACCATCAAGGAAACCTTGGGCAAGTTGCTAAATGTGAGCATCAATTTTCAAACCACGTAGAAAGTTTCTATTTTAATTATTTGAATAAGGCCATATGTTAAAACTTATGTTTAAAGGATAAGTTAATTTCTTTCCTTCTTCTTCCTTATGGAACCATTCTTAACTTTCCAAATTCTTCTAATAAATAGTGCCATCTTTTAAGGAATTATTTTTAGAAAGTTTTAGGTCTTTCATTACCTATATAAAGGCATCATATGTACTTAAAAAGTAGAGCAATAAGATGAATAAAGAAAATTTCCTTTTCAGGACTTATGTTATGTTCTTCCAAGGCTCCTTTTGCTCTTTGAGTGCATCGAGTGAATTCAACCCAAACTTATCAAAGGATTGATCCCCTTTGTGGTGTCCCAAAGGCTAGGTTCCAGAGACAAGTTCTCTTGGGGTCTATACTCTCTAACCAACTATCTTTGTTTATGAGTGTTCTTCTTTTTCTTTGATATTGATTTTTTTGTTTGTTTGTGTGATCGCATTCTTAAATCTTGCACAATCTAGGTAATGTTGTCAAAAAGGAGGTACCTTGGATGGGTTCCATAGGCATCTCCTATCACATAAACTCTACACAAACATATTCTACCTTATGATATGGTTATGGTTCCATATAGGGGCATAATGAAGCAACTTCTATGATTTATAATCTTAGCTCCAATTTCTCACTCAATCTAAGTCACATAACTCCACTTAAACTCATTAAAGTCATCACAAACTTAATTCAAGGAGTCAAGCACCAAGTTGCTTCTTTATGCCTAAAAAGGAACCTAAACTTTTATCTTCTAAACCATGACTTCTAAATTCAAACCAATGATTTCTTTGGTATTTATTATTCATATCTAGACCATTTCTATCCTTAGAATCAAAGAAAATTCTCCCTAGGTGCTTGTTCTCTCTCTTGACTGAGACATGTAGCAAGTAAAGAGTCCATGGAGTTTTATTCAATTTCCTAGGGTTTTTGGCAACCATGAAGCTTCCTAGGCATCTCATGAACTCATACGTACTTTTATATAACCCAGATTATTATTAGAAAGCTTTAAAAATTCTTAGGTGTAATTGAAACCCTAAGTAATATAACTTGAATTCTAATACTTTTCTTTTAGTTTCAATTGCATATTCTTATTCCTCATGCTCTAAAACCCTTGTTCCTACCTTACTATGACTTGAATTCATCCTCTCTTACATAGGCCTAGGTCTGCTGAAATGCACAAGGGAAGAAGGAGCAAGATGGAGCAAGGTTACATCATGAATCTTACCTTGGTTTCAAGCTTTTCAAAGGAACTTTCTAAAGCTTCCAAGATTTCCTTCAATTTCTCTCTTCCCCCTACTAAACTAGCCATGAAATAGCCTTATATTGATCATCAAAACTATAAGAAAAGACAATAGAAAGAGGAGAAGTTTGATGAAGGAGAAAGCATAAGAAAGTGCCTATTTCTTACTTTTTATACTTGATTTTCTCCTCCCTTCTTCCTCCTTTTTGGTGTGCCGCTAAGAGTAGGTTCTAGTTCTTTTTTTGTTTAGAGGAAAGTCAATTTAGGCATAAGGGAGAAGTGGGGTGTGATATATAAGAAGGTGGAGGGCCATTTATAACAATTTAAAAATTCTAATTATATCCCTAAACTTTGTTTTCTCCATTTGGGCTCATTTCAACTCCTTTTTAAAAATAATCTTTTCCATCATAAAATTTAGGTCCTCTAATTCATAAAATGCCTTTGGTCTTGTAACCTCTTAGCTATTATACCATAGTCTCATTATCCATGTCAATGCATTTCATATGGAATGGAGCACAAATGTATAAAGGAACAAGCACTTTCCATGAAAAAGGCATTATATTTTATGGTATTATTTTCGTTACATTAAATCCCATTTCCTTATTTTATGCTCTATAAACCGTATGAGCTCATCAACATCATTTTCTAGTCATAACATATCCATACAAGTTATACACACTGTAACATCATAATTTCTATCTCATTTCCATCACATTTGCATGCTCATATGATACATTTCATAAGGGGAAGTAAGAAAATCTATTAAAATAATGCATTTCTTTGCGTTGCGTCGTATATAAAAATTTTATTCAGTGTCATGTGGATGGTGTGAGCTCATACCATACATTTTTATATTTAATTACATGGATACAACTCATTTGCATCATAAAATATGCCCTACAACTCATAGAACTCAAAGGAAAGCTTAAAATATACATGCACAATTTCGGATAGAATTTGGCTCATTTCTGTCACAACTTTGAAAAATCATAACTAAATCTAGAAAAATCAAAATCATGTATTCTTGGCTATTCTAGAAAGCTACAAATGTTTACTTCATACTAAAAAATATATCCATACCATAAAATTAATCACATAATACGTTTAACATTCAAAATGGTCCAGAGGTCAAACTGCCCACTGGTGCTATCATAGATTTCTACGATAAACTTTGAAAATGTCCAATTAATTTCACAAAAATCCAATCTATGAAAATGATATTAATATGGAAAGCTGTGGATGTTAGCGAGAGGGAAAAAATAACTCCAGATCAACTCGGGCACTCCCAAACCTCAAAATCTAATCAAATAGTAACTGAGGTCCGGTGAAGTTTCTGATACTGGATAAAATTTTTAAAAATTCATATCTCCCCCTCTAGATATCCAAATAAGGTGCTTCTAGTTGGCACAAGTCATTGGAAATTATTAGTTTCTTTGTATAAAATTTTGTGGCAATTGGACATCATTTGAGCCATGTGTGACAGATTTCATTTTCTGACCAGTATGAATAGTGACATTACCAAAACCAGAAAATTTGCCAACTTTAAAAATTCATCAAATATTCTATGGACCTTCAAAAATTATGTTTTTTAGCTTCCCAAAAATTTCTCAACAAGCTCTAATTGTATACCAAATCTCAGATCAAGAAGAGCTCATTTGGACAAAAAGTGACATAGGGTTTCAAATTGGCAAATTTTGACTCCATATGGGATGTCAAGTTGTCCAAATGGCTTTCCTTGGGGTTTGACACCTCTTGGGCAAGTCTAAAAGCATAATTAGGACTTGTGTAGGCTGCCCAAATGGTCCCAAACTCTATACTTCTCATTTTGGCTATGTCACATGCAATTATACATACACACATCAAGCTTTCAAGAAGCATATCTTGGCATTACATACCCAAATTACATTATAGGGTTCACATATCATATCCATTCATTTATACATCATATATTATCATAATTATACATGTCCAAGAGGTCATAGACCATATACATCAATGGATTACATCATTTGACATAAATATGGTCTTAAAATAACAAAAATCAAGCACTTTGTTGTCAAACTCTTCTTTTCAAGGTGGTTGGCTTCCATTACCTTATCCACTTAGTTCACCTAGCATATGAGATCATTGGAGAGGAGGGAATGAGATTCAAAGAATCCTAATAGCTCATCTCCCATTCAATCATACATAATAGATGCAAAGCAAGTCTTGAAAATGCATGCATGGATATAATAGATGTCATGAACATTTAAAAAGCAAGTTTGACATGTGAATAAGTCATATAAGACATCCAACAGCTTGCCAAGTGGATGGATTGGCCTCACCCTTTTCCTCATAGATTTTGGACTTACCTCACCCATTCTTTAAGAGATTCTTGGACTCAACCATGCTCTTGGGAGCCACCTTACTTTTGGGAGACTCTTTGCTTTGTCTCAACTAATCTTAAGGATTCTTGGCTTATCCTCACCATGGTTAAGAGTTATTGGCCTCTCCACACTCAAGCAAACTCAAACAAGTATCATAGCATCATTTAGAAACATAATATGTCATCATGAAATCATGGCATATAAAATCATGCTAGCATACTTTTCATGGCTTAAAAATACACATACACACATTCTAAGACAAGCTAAACACATATCCGTGCATGAGAGAAGGTGGAGAGAGCTACCTTGCACACAATCACACATTTTTTCCTTTGAATTCAAGCTCTTCTTTTCGGCCACACACACATAAAAGTGTGGGGAAGGTTTCTCTTGGCCTAAATACAATTTATGGAAAGCCAATTAGGTTCATGAAACAAATTCTGAGGCAACACAACTTGCTTAGATACTAGGTTATTCTATAAACCCCATTATAGTCCCATAATTGGACCTAATGAAGCAACACCTCTCAATTAAATTCTAGGCTCCATTCTTTCCTTTCAAATATGATTCTTGACTCCTTTTGAGCCTCTTGGAGTCATCACACAATTAAAGCAAATAGCCTAACTACATAATATGGAACCTAAAGCACCAACTCACTTTCTATGAGTTCTAAATTTTTTCTAAGGCCTCCCCTTGTGACACCTTAACCTCTAGCTCATACCCAGCGTGCCCTCTTACTCATATACATATGCGGAACTCACAAGGGAGATAAACTCTCTACCTTATGCTTGCTTTTTCTATGGCACTATGTGTGGGTAGAGATCCACTTAGAAGTAACATGGACCGGTTGAGCTCGCTCTATGGTTCCTCATGCTCAAGTACTCTATTGAGACTTATTTCAATCCCTACTATATGCTTAGAACTCATGGAAAGCAAAAAGGGATTGGAGACATGCATTTTCGCTAGTGGCAGATTTTACCTCTTTTCTGGGCTAACTTTGGAAATTCATAACTAAATGCAGAAAAATCGTATCTGCATGATCTGGGTCATTCTAGAAAGGTTGAGACGTCTACTTCATGCTAAAAATAAGTAGAAGTCTCAATCTCTCACATACTCTGCGTTTGACATCGAAATAGTTCACTGGTCAGAGGGGGCTTCTTTGCTGTCACAGTTTACTGATATGGACTTTGAAAATGTCTAACTAATTCCACAAAAATCCAATGCTCATAAACTCTATCTCTATGGAAAGATGTGGATGTTAGCTAGAGGAAAAAAATATCTCCAGATCAGTCCACCTAGCCAAATTCCCGGAAACCGATGAAACAGTACTTCGGGTCTGGTTGGGGGTCTGATTCTGGGCAGGAACTTCGAAATTGCATAACTCACTCTCTGAACCTCTAAATGAGGTGCTTCCAGTTCCTAAAAGTCACTGTGACCATCTAGTTTTTGTGTATAAAATTTCGTAGCCATTGGACTACGTTTGCCCCTCGGATGACATGATTTCGAAACTGACCAAATGAACAGTGATTTTCTGAAATCCGAATTTCTGATGTCAACTTTGAATGCTCATAGAAAATGCTATAGACCTCTAAATGACAAGAACTCTAGCTTCCCAAAAAGCTCTAAACATACTCTAGTTCCATGTCAAATCTCATGGCTAGAAGAGGTCATATGGCTATTCTATGACATCATGTGCAAAATGGCCTTTTCTTGGCCAAAAGTGTGGCTAATGGGGTCCAATCTTAAGTTTTCTACTTCTATGACCCTTTGAGCACATGAGAAAGCATCTATAGGAGCTATCAATCATGCCTCAAGTGTCTCATAACTTAGATTGGGGAAACTCACTACTCCATGCCCACTTATGCACCCATATATCCTAGGCTATCATGAGCATTTCATATCAAAATCTACTTTCTCATTCATCATAACCCTCATTCTCATACCTACATCATTCATACATGGTCTTACAACATTTATAAATGTTACATCATATACAACATTTACATCTCATAGCTCATGTACAATGTATTACAAAACTTTACATGCTTCTTCATCTTTATCCCTAGCCTCATGCTTGTTGGTGGTTGCTCCCATCCCTAATCTCACTCGGGCCACCTGGCATGGTTGGATGGTGGAGAGGGAGGGTGAGATTCATGGAATCTCAGTAGTTCAACTCTCATTCAAACATACATATATTGCATGCAACAAGACTCATTATGTATGTATGGCATGTTAGCAGATAAAACATGATGAAAAACATTTGAAACATGTAAAATGGCCATGGATAACATTCAAGAGCTCGCTGAGTACTTGGATCGGCCTCACCCCTTCCCTTATGGCTTTTGGATTTGCCTTCCCATACTTTTAGAGGTACTTAGACTCACCCTTACTCTTTGGGAGTCAACCTCATTTTGGGAGACATGGCTCAACCAACTTAGGGCTTCGGCTCATCCTCACCTTGGCTATAGGGTTATTGGCTTTCCCATTTCCTCAAGCAAACCAATCAAGCATTTAAAACATCATCTCAATCATATCACATAATCATGCTAACACACTTCTCATAGCTCATCTCATTCATACACACAAGCAATACAATGTAAACACACAATTATGCATGAGAGAAAGTGGAGAGAACTACCTTTGTTGGCTATTCTCAACTTGCTCTGTCAATTGTCTCCTCCCTTGTTGGATTTCACAACAACTCCTAGATGGGAGAGTTCCTCTTGAGCCTAATCCACACAAAAGCATGGAATTAATACCTCAATACTCAATTCTTTAGCTAGGGATCACTCCTAATCAGCTCTACTGAGCTTCTCACTCTAGGTCTTTTCTCTCACTAGAATTCATTAAATATTCTTTCTCTTCTCTCAAGCTCTCAACTCTTAAGAAGAGAAAGCAAGGAAGAGAAAGCTACATGACTTCTAACCTCCCTTAAGAGTGGTTTTCCACTCTCCCTCCTCTGAACCAAGCTCAAAACATAGCTACTTTAACTATTAAAACCATGGAAAGAGAGGGTAAGGGGAGAAGAGTAACATGCTAAGAGAAAAGCCATGGAATTCCTTACCTTTCTTGTTCTTCCTTCCTCTCTTAAGCTTCTCTCTCTCTCCTCCGCCCGTTTCTCTCTCTTAAAGTGAGCTTAAGTCGGTTACAGAGTGAAAGAATGAGTTGGGATGGTTTAAAAAGTCAAATTCTCTATTTTCACGCTTTTTCGGACTAACCCTCGCTATAGCGAGCCATAACCCTCGCTACGGCGAGCTCGAAGAAGTCCCAGAACTCTGCCTTCGCTATGGCGTTCGCTACGGCGAGCAATTCCCTGGATTTTGTATGGGGGTGCCCGCACTCGCTATAGCTAGAAGCTTTCTCGCTATAGCTAGAAGGCAGTCTCGCTATAGCTAGACCATTTCTCGCTATAGCGAGCAGGTACATTCGCTATAGCTAGGCTGTAGCTAGCAGACTTAGAAAATTTTCAGCTTCCAAAAATTTTCAGCTTTTCTTTTCCTTCCTTTTTCTTTTCTCATTTCTTTTCTATTTTCTTTTTCTTTTCTTTTTCTTGGCTGTTACACCCCTCATTTTCATTCATCATATATGACTCAAGAATAGGATTAGAAAAATTTAAAACTCTCCCTAGCTATCCTTTCCTTGCTTGGCCTAGACATAGAGCTTTAATGTGTTTCATGGAGCTTTCTTTATTTTCTCAAGGGAAGAAGCATGTGGGGAGCCTCTTAGGGATCTTGGGAGCTCATTTAAACTCTTAATTAGACCTAGGAATCATCATACAAAGTCAAATTTTACAAGGTACAATTGAAATCCTAGAAATTGTATCTTGAAATCTAATGGTTTTTTGTTAATTCCCTTTGCATATTCTTAATCTCCACACAACTTTTCCTTAGATTCATCCTTGGTTCTGCCTAAAAATCAACTCCTCCTATGGTTCCTAGAGTTAGGCAAAATGGAGAAGGAGGGAGGATCAAGACATCAACTATAGAAAGAGAAATTACCTAGTATCCTTGCTTGTTCTTGCTTAAATCTTGCTTTCTCCAAGCTCCTCTCTTCAAATCAAAAAATTCCCTTGAGTTTCTCCCTTAAATCAGATTTATAAACTCCATTTTAATCAAAGGAAACAAAGGAGAAGGAAGGAGAGGAGGTGTGAATGGAAGAAAGCATGAAAAACTATCATGGAAGCATACCTTTAAGCTTGAATTCTTCTTTCTTCTTCTTCCTCTCTTGTGCGCCCAAAACCCTAGCTCTCTCCTCTAAAATTAGGTAGAAAATTTTGAGTCCAAATGAGGGAGAAAATTCTGTCATGAACTTTGAAAACTTATAACTAATTCTAGAAATATCAAAATCAAGCACACTATATCATTCTAGAAAGCTACAGATGTTTGCTTTATGCTAAAAATAAATCTAGACCACAAAAGGGATGTTTCGCATCAGAAATTGATGGAATAATAACAAAGGTCGCTTATCATTACTAGTACTATCGCTCAATTTCAAAAATTCATATCTCCTTGTTCAAATGTCTAATTGGGGTGATCTCAGTGGCCATATAAAGCTTATCATTTCTAGTTTATTTTTGTAAAATTTCATGAGTATTGAACACCATTTGGCCCTCGAATGACACAACATGAGAAACTGACTATATAAATAGTGTTTATATCAGTTTAGTAGAAAAAATGCCAACTTTGAAAAATCATAATTAATTCTACAAAGCTCTAAATAATCTATCTTTGGCTTTCCAAAAAGCTCTAAATGAGATCTATATGTATGCCAAATTTCATGGAAAATTCATTCATTTGGTCAAATCTTGAGATCGAGTTGCAAAATGGTCATTTTTGTGTCTCATAAAGGGTCCAAGAGGGTCAAATTTGGTTCCATGACTCCCGTGGCCACTTGAACACATAGGAAAACACCAAAATGGTCTACTAAATATGTATTAAAAGAGTACAAACCAAAATTTCATAAACTCATTCATTCACCCTAAGATATACATAAGAGCACATATACTAGGTTTTGCCATTCAATGCCCAAAATGAACTATATCATACATATGGCATCAAATCTCATTTGTACATGATACATTTACATATTTATATATGTTCCTAAGGTCATACAACATATACACTAAGGGATTACATCATGTGCCACTCATATGGCTACAATTTGGCATTTTCACACACTTGGTTGTCAAACTTTCCTCTTCAAGCTTGGTGGCTCCTTTTTCTTAGCTCACTTGGTCCACCTAGATATATTAGACATGTGAGGAGGAAGGAATGAGATTCTAAGAATCCCAATAGCTCTTCTCCCTTTCAACCATACATAAAGAGTGCAAATCCATGTCTAAAAATGCATACATGACTATCATGGAGTATATAATCATTCGAGAAGCATTCTTGGCATTCAAGGAGTCATACAAAACATACATAGGCTTGTCAAGTAAGTGGTTTAGCCTCACCCATTCTTTTCAAAGATTTTGGACTTGCCTCACCCTTTTTCTTAAAGGTTTTGAACTAAGCTTTACTCTTGGGAGGCTCTTAGCTTTATTTCAACCATTTCTTAAGGGTCCTTGGCTCATCCTCACCATGGCTAGTAGGTTCTTGGCTTTACCACACTCAAGCAAACCAAGGCAAAATCACAAGACATCATTTGAAGACATAATGCAACATCATGGTACCATGGCATCTAGATACATGCTAAGGCATTTTTAATGGCTCAAAACATACATACACACATCCAAGACAAAGCAAACATCCACTCATGCATGAGAGAAAGAAGAGAGAGCTACCTTTGTTACACAAGCACACTTGTCCTCTTGAATTTGATTGCTCTTCCTCAGCCACACACACACAACGAGGTAAGACTTGTTTCTCTTGGCCTAAACATATCATATGGAAGCCAATTATACTCTTGAACTAATTTCTAGAGCTACACATTCATTAGAAAAGCTAGGTGGTTCATATGGCTTTTTTATGGTTCCATAATGCATCCAATGAGCAACCCTATGAAAACATAATCTTTGCTCTAATCTCTTTATTCATTTATGATTCTTGACTCCTTTTAAGCCTTTAGGAGTCATCACACAATCAAATTAAAGAGCCTAGATAGGTGTTGCTTCTTTAAGCCATAGTATGAAACTTATAATACTATCTCACTATCCATGACTTCTAAAATTTTTCCAAGGCTTCCTCTCATCCTCTTCCATCATATATGACTCAAAAATAAGTTTGGAACAAATTAAAACTACCCTTAGGTGTCTCAACTACTCTAAGCTGAGACATAGCTTTTATTTGGCACTCTTAGAGTTTCTTTGCTTTGTTTGATGGGAGAAGCATGTGGGGAAGTTCCTAAGGGCCTCTAGAGCTCATACAAGCATCCATTTAAACCTACGAACTCTTATATCAAAATAGATTTTTGGTGGAACACTTGAAACCCTAACTTTGTTATCTTAAAAAATCTAATGGCTATTTAACTGTTTCCTTTGCATATTCTTGTTCTCCTCCCTCATTTTCCTAAGATTCATCATTGGTTTAGCTAGAAATTTAACTCCTCTTGGCTGGTCTTATATGAGACAAAATGAAGGGAAGAAAAACAAGAAGATTCAAGCTTAAAAAGTATCAATTTACCTTGGATTCCTAGCCTTTTGTGGATGTTTCTTTCTTTGCTTGGCTTGTTCCCTCTAAATTTAAAATTCTCCCCTCTATTCTGCCCTCAAAATGGAACCAAACTCCTTATTAAAACCATGGAAAGAAAGCTTGAGGGGAGAGGAACAAGTTTCAAGAAGGGGAAGCATACAAATTCTTAAGAATTCTTACCTTTCTTGCCTTGATTTTCTCTTTCTCCCTTCCTTATCTTGTGCGCCTAAGTCTCTTGAGTCTTTTATGGTTTTTGGGTAGAAATAGTTAGCCTAAGAAATGAAAAAGAGTGGGGTGTGATTCTTAAAGAGCATTTAAGAAGCTTCCACTTTTTAAAAATTCTAATTTTGTCCTTTTGTCTTGGCATTTTCGTTTCTAATTCGTTTTAATGAAAATTGAACATTACAATTTGACATCAAAATATAATTAAACAAGCCATTTCTCTATCTTGTTGCCACAATCTTACTTCCCATGCTTGTTGGCTTCCATTTCTTTGCCTACTTTGTTCTCCTAGACATGGTTAGACATGTGTAGGGGAAAAGTGAGATTCAAAGAATCCCAATAGCGCTTAACCCTTTCAAACATACATAATGGATGCTAAAACATGTCAAAGAATGCATGCATGATATTCAAGCAACTAATGAACATGTATAAGGCATTTTCCTTGTCACATAAACTTATACATAACAAGCATAAGCTCTCAAGGGCATTGGTCTAGCCTCATCCATCTTTCTTGGGACTTTTGGATTTACCTCACCCACTTTCAAGGGACTTTTGACTAAGTCTTACTCTTCTTGAGACTTTTGGCTTTGTCTCACCTATTTCTAAGGACTTTTGACTCATGCTCACCCTTGTTAAGAGACTTTTGGCATAACCAAATCCATGTAAGCTATTATGCAATCATAATCACATTTCAAGAAACCTAATGGTACCATAACATGTAAGCATAGGCTAGAAACACTTCTCATGGCTTAAGCACACATACAAGCACTCAAGGACAAGCAAACATCAAAGTCATGCGTGAGAGAAAGGTTAAAGAGCTACCTTGAAGCAAGACCACAACACTTTCTCTTGAAATTCTTCTTCTCCTTTTTCGGCCAAGCCTTACAATTAGGTGGCCCTTGGTTCTCTTGGATGAGACACATTAAAAGAGACATAAATCACTCATGGAAACAAGCCTTGGCATCATACACACTCGATATGAAGTTACTTTGTTCTATAGCACCATTATGCTTCCATATAAGACCTTATGAAGCAAATAGGAGAATTAATAATCTTGGCTCTCATTTCTCATTCATTCAAGGTCTTTTGACTCCCTTTAGACTCCTTGGAGTTATCACACATTCATTTTAAGGAGCTTAGTTATAAGTTACTTCATAATGTCACATTATGGAGCCTACAACCCCATCTCACATTCCATGACTTCTAAATTTTTTTTAAGGCTTCCACTAATGTTCTTCTATCATATTTATTCCAATCTAGGCTTAAAATAAATTAAAACAATCCTTAGGTGCATGAAGTGGGTTTGGCCAAGACATGAGGAGCATTATGCACCCATGGAGTTTGCTTGCTTTCTCTTAGGGAATTAGCATTTGTGAAGCTTCCTAGATGTCTTAGGATCTCATACTTACTCTTACATATGCTAGACTATCCTTGGAAAGCTTCAAGAATGGCTACGTGCAACAAAAACCCTAAGTTATACAACTTGAATTCTAAAGCTTTTCCTTTAAATCTAATTGTATATTCTTATTCCTCATGCTTGAAAACCCTTGGCTCTACCTTATTTTAGCTTGAAATCATTCCCTAGAGAATGGGCTCTAAGTTAGCTGAACCTAGGCATAGAAGAAAGAGCAAGAAGAAGCAACAAAGTCCATGGAATTTACCTTGGTTTCAAGCTTTTCCAAGAGTTCTTCCACTTGTTTTTGGTTTCTCCTTTAATTTCTATCCTCCCCTTACTAAACCAGCCATGAATCATTCTCAAATCAATCATTAAAACCATAGGAAAAGAGAAGAGAAGGAGGAGAACAAGATTTGTGAAGGAAGAAGCATGAAAAACCATAGATTTTCTTATCTTTTTGCTTGGTTTTCTCTTCCCTTCTTCCTTCCTCTTGTTGTGCCACTTCAAGAAGCTTAGGGTTCTGTTTTGGTGTAGAGGAAAGTTGGCCAAGGCAATAGGAAGAAGTGGTGCATGCTATATATAAGCTAGGGACCCATTTAAGACATTTTAAAATTTTAATTTTGCCATTCATTCTTAGCTTTTTCGTTTTAGGCTCATTTCAACTCCTTTTTAAGAACTGTCTTTTTCATTATAAAATTTAGGTTCTCTAACTTATAAAATGCCTTTGGAATCACTAAAAAATCTAAAACCTTTGCAAATGAAAAGGTCAAAGTTTGCGTCCACTGACATTCTAAAACGTACATCGAAGGGGTTTTAATTGTTCTAGGGGTTCCGATGGTTTTTAGGGCCTCTGAGAATCCCGGGAGACTCATTTTTTCCTATTTCAAAATCTCTCATTTGATTTTTCCAAAAAGTACCTAAAATTATGAAAATTCCATTGCATATTCGTTGAATTTCATCTAATTATTCTAGCTCCATTTTCAAGGCACCTCTAACTTTAGATTTGAGGTCTAGATTATTACTTTAATTTTATTGGACCTTAAATTATTATTCTATTTAGGAGACTTTCTTTTATATTCGGTGTGTTTTATATGTTTACGGAGAAACCAGACATTACATCTCTCAAGTTTATGGAGGAACCAGATGTTACAGATTTCACCCAAATTGGATTTAAAACTTTACCAAACGGTCTAATCAAAGTTTTGGTCAATTGACACTAAAAAATGCACACCGAAGGGGTTTGACCATTCTAGGGGTTCCTATAGTTTTTAGGGCCTCTAAGAACCCTAGAAAACTTAATTTTTCCATTTAAAGTGTTGGAGATTGTGCCCTAGGCCAATCATTTGTAAACATTATGCTTCACTAAGAATAAAAGTTTTTCTATTATAATTATTATATTTTCATGTTTCTATAATAATTATATCCTTGGATAAATTATATTAGTTATCCTAAATATCCCTAGTCGATCATCATTATAAGAACGATGATGAATTAAGATGAGTATGATTTTGATTGATGGTTATGTGTTAATCATGTATGGAGATACAAGTCATAAGTGTACCTCATATATAACCATATTACTAATCCCTCATACCTGAGATCATCATAGATTCCAACATGAAGGACATTGTGCTTTGGCATTGTCAAAAGTCACCTTTGACTGGGTGATCATAAAAGTTATGGTCGGGCATAGTGGACTCCATGTAGAGGATGATGAGTGGTCAAGATGGATTTTGTCCCTCTAGTTAACAGAGAGATATCTCTGGGCCCCTCGATGAGTGAGACTGAGAAATGCATGGCCATGCTTGGATGGAAGGGTTTTCCATTCTTTTGTCAGTCTACATGTAAATCAAGAAACTAATGATCAAGTAAGATAAGGATGACATTTCCATGCCTTATGCTCGATCAAGATATCGTGTGATAAAAGGGATGTGACAGGGTTATACGATAGGCTATATCGGATCACCAAACCCTATGTGATTTGGGTAGTCACTATGTCTTGCTAAAGGCCACTGGTGACTTGTGGGTGCAATAATGTTGTTAGCCTATTGCCAATATCATATAGGCCTACAGGGTCACACACAAGAACGAATCTGTGACAACCCTATCTTTTACACATAGTAATTATGGTCAAATACGCAATTAATAATTAATGATCAAGGTTTGGAGTTGTTACAATTTATTACATTATGAAAATATAAGGAAATTTGAACCTTGATGTTAAGGTCATCACTAAATAACCACAAATGTGAGAATGCATAAAAGAGATTATACTATCATAAGGGGTTTATGATTCATCCATCCATCAATTTCAACACACAAAAACCTCCCATAAGTGTTCCTATATCATTTTCTAGCATTACCATTGAAGAAACTAGGGTTTCTAGGCTAAAGGTAGGAGTTTGGGGACCTGTGCCGCGACTTGGAACCCTCTCACCATGGCTAAATTAAGTTCTAAAGCTCGAAAACTATGTTTTTCACTTTATGCTGCGGCCCAGACCTTTCACGCCACGGCTAAGTTACTCTTGGGAATCATTGGGCAATTTTAATGGCGAGTTGGACCATCATCGCAGCTAGCCTATGTGGTGTCGTGGCGAAAATGCCTCCTGGGACTACTATTTAAATTTCCACGATTCTCACCTCGGCAAAAACTCTTGCGCCTCAGCAAGGCTCGTTACTAGAGACTTCTTACTTAGTTTCCTCGACTAGCGTCGTGGCAGTACATGTTACGTCGCGGTGAGGTTTCATTCTGCCACCCTCATGGGTGATTATTTTCGCACTGAGCCACGGTGAGATTCCTCAAGCCTCGGTGTTCCTCGCCACTGTCACTCTTCAGGCTGCGGCAAGGCCTTCTTAGCTGCGGTATGACTCCCTCTTGTAACTATATCTCCCAAATTTCATCCCATGCTCTCAAATTCTCTTTTTAGGAACACCCTAGGACCACTTCCCCTCATTTTATATGACTCTAATGGTATTTATCTACCCTATTTACCCAGCTATTCTACCATTACTAATTCAAAACTTAAGTACTAATTCCTACTCATCCAATTACCATATGTCAGCGAATTCATGGATTAATGACAGCAAGAATTCATGCACTATTGACAATTAACATTCGAAATACATTGCATTAGAGATTTTATACATCAATGGTTCGTATCAATATCTGATACATCACATAATTATACTTCCAATAGTATACCATACCATAAATTCAGTAAAATTCATACATCCAATATCAAGATAAGATGAGGCCTAACTCCTCAATAAATACATCCTAAGTAATCAAAATATAAGAGCCTACACTTGGAAACATGATTACATGATGATGCTATACAAAAAGGAATACAAAATTTAGCATCTATACTAAATAAATCAGCCTAAGTATAGCCTTCTCCCCACATGGTTGAAGCTCATGGATTTTCATCCCTTATCCTTACCTGAAGAGCTTTCACCTAAAAGTATAATCCCATGAAATGGGGTGAGATGTGAATCTCAGTAACCAAGGAAATTTCATCATATATTCTAGTTTAATTAACATACATGCATGATTCCATATAAGCATTAAAAAAACATACCAGTCACATCAGTAAATGAAACAATTAAGCTATCTTGATTACTATCACGTACTAGCAATCATAATTCTAAATGTTAAAGGCTAATAACACCGGGAGAGCCCTGTCCATGGCACCTACTCCCTATTTGGCACAACCAGGGCTCAGTACATCTAGGGTTTGATCATAACCCGGTGCCCAATAGAAGCACATGCACGGGTGGCAACCACATCACAACTCCACCATGGACTTACAAGGTCCAATCATAATACAATAGATAGCCAACCAATTTATTCAGCATTTCAAATCATTCATGTACAATAAATATAAAATTAAAATAGATATATGCATAGAATTAATATAGTCTCGGTTACCTCACTTGTAAACAAATTGCAAAAGCCACCAGTGGTACAAAATCCTTCCCATACTACAAAGTCCCAAAATTCAGAATGGAGGTGTCCTGGACCAGAAACTTCAATATATTACACTAAATCCTAAGCAAATTTGTGAAAAATTAATACTCATACTATAATCCAATCATTGGGGTCTCAAACCAGCAGGAATACCTTAAGAAGAAGAGTTTATACTTACCTAATGTTAGCCTTAGCCTCAACCTACGAAATTTTACCATAGAAACAACAAATGGCAAGCTTCAGATTTTGGGTGTGGGTGAAAGTGCTCTAATTGGAACATTAATTGGGTCAAATTAAAGAGAAAGATGAGAGGATTAAGTTATATAACTATTACCTTGGCTAAATCTTGCTCTAGAAGTGGGAAAAGGTGAAAACATGCCAAGAACCCTAGCCTCTCCTTTGGACCTCCAAATTTTGTATGTCTCTTGTGGTTTTGCAGAATAGGGGGAGGCTAGGTTAGTTTTTAGGGTTTAAGTTGGGTTTTCTATGGGTTATGGGCTGCTCCAAGATCCAACTCTAAATGGGCTTCAAATTTTTAGCATTGTTGGGCCAGTTTTAAGGTGTTGGGCTGCAGAATTTCATTGGGCCAGACCTAGTTTTAAGAACTCTATTGTTTTGGGTCTGTACAAAGTTTATTGGGCCATTTATAAGAGATTATGGAAGTTTGGTCTTGAGCCTTTAATTCATTAAATCAAATTAGGTCTGCACCTAACTTATTGGGCCTCCATTAGCCTCTTATCATGATCTCTTACATTAATTTAGGCCTAGATGAAGTTTCTATCCCAATTAATTTTCAACTCATATTTATAATTTATCTTTCAAAATTTCCATTCACTTAACTTTTTTGATTATTCTATATTAATTATTCTTAATTAACCCAAATCCATGATTAGCACCTTAATTAATTCTAGGGTATTACAGAATCAACTTGAACAAGAATGTCCAAATTCATTGAACCTAGAATTGTGTCTAGATTCGATGAATATTACGCTTAACTAGGGTGAGATAATTATATATATATGATATATATATATGTAATTTATTCGAAATATAAGTATATATATTATTTGATATTTATATATAATATATATATTTCATATATATATAGAAATTTGAAATATATATATTTATATTTGATATGAATATATATTGTATTATATATTTCAATATATATTTATTTATTTATAAATGAATTAGTTAACATTGAATTTATGAGATAAATTCGAATTTCAACTAATTTGTTTAAGATTAATTTGGATTAATTTAAATACTGTATTTAAATTAACTAATTTAATCTAAATATACCTCTATAAAAGGAGAGGTAGGCTAGGGTTTAGATACACAAAAGAGTTAACTTTCTAAAACCCTAAGCCGTCACCCTAGAGAGAGAGAGCGCGGTCGTACACCTAGAGAGAGAAAGTGTACGGACTCCTAGAGAGAGAAGATCGTCTTCTTCTCAATTCATGTATGGATATGGTGAACGAAGGTGCTAGCACACCTTTCAAGTTGCCAGATCATTCGTGTGGATACTAGTAGAGGGGGCTGCGTATAGACGTCAGTTCTAGAGATCCAAAAGGACAAAGCACACTGTAAAGGTAATATTTTATCTCATACTTGGTTTAATCAAGTTGACGGATCCATGGGAGGAAACGAATTAAAATTTTCGCTGTGTGTATAGTACGTTCCTTTCATAAAGATCCCTCCTTTATATTTTCAAAAAGTTACCTAAAATTATGAAAATGGCACTACATTTTTTACTTCTTCATTTAGCCACTTTCACTCCAATTTTTAGCCATCATTAGCTTTCTATTCTCGTTTCTAAATGTCTAGATCATTATTCTAATTTTGTTTAACCTTTAATCATTCAATTCAGGGAACTTCTTTTTGTAATCTCCTTAGTTTTAGGACTTTTAGAACAACCAGGCATGACACCTTATGCTTCACATATCTTAGATAATTAATTAGTACAATTTCGAGAGAATTTAACATACACAATAAAACTAGTATTAATCTTGGATACTAACTAAAAATTATTAAGGAATAAGACAATTCCTTTAGTGAGAATGGCACAGGAACAAATGACACCTGAAGAAGCCACTTGGGAAATGAAGAATGAAATACAATAGAAATACCCAAACTTGTTTAATTAAGGGAAAATTATGTTTAAGGACCAAAAGATGAAGAAAATTATTCTTATAAACCTTTACTACTAGGTTCAATGATTTGTTGCTAAACTCAGTGGTAATCATCTTAAAACAAGTGATAACAGGTCCTTAAGAATAATTTTCTTCATCTTTGGGTCCTTTATTATAATTCTCCCTTTAATTAAGGTAAGAATTTCAAATTTTAAAGATAAAATTTTTATTAAGAGAGGAAGAAATGTAACATCTCTAAAAATTAAGATTTTCTAATTATTTAGTATTATATAAAATAAATCTATTAAGCTTTAATTTGACAATTAGAGCGAAATAACTTCATATATGAGTAGAACGAGAGAAATTGGACCTATAGGAATTTTTTAGGTTAGAGAAGGTCTGGGGCATCCTGTCATACCTACCTTTTCAACTCATGGACATATCAATTATGTGTAATAAACATCAAGTGAGCAACTATTACTATTACATCATAATTTCTTAGCTCATTTCATGTTATCATTAGCCCTCATATCAAGCAATTCACAAAGAGGCAAGGAAAATAGCATTAAATAATGCATTTCTTAGCGTTACATCGCGTATAAAATTTTTCTTCAGAGTCATGTGGGCCATATGGACTCGTGTATCACATTCTCATATTTAATTACATAAATACAACTCATTTGCTTCATCAAAGGTGTAACACCCCAAAAATTAATTAAGGTGTTAATCATGGATTTAGATTAATTAGGAATAATTAATATAGGATGATTAGGCAAGTTTAGTGGATGAGGATTTTAGAGAAATAAATTATTAATATGGGTTTAAGATTTTGATTAGATTAAAACCTAATTTGGGCCCAAAAATTTATTTGAATAAGCCATGGGTAAGGATTTATGGAGACCCAATGATTTTAGGTGCAAGCCCAACTCCTTATCATGAAATTTAGACCAAGAGAGATCACCTAGTAATAGCCCAATTTGACTTAGTGGAATGGAGGCCCAAGACCCAATTTACATGAGCCCTTATAGTTGGCCCAACACACAATATGCAGACCCAAGTTAGATTGACTCTTGGAACTTGGCCTAACCCATCAAATTTCTGCAGCCTAACTTATGAAATAAGGCCCAACAAGAATGAAAATCTGAACCCACTAGGAATTGGGCCATTGGGTCAGCACATCCCACTTATATAATTAAGTTTTCTGCAGCGCATTTCATCTAGTATCAGCCCACATAAAATAATAAGCCCAATTAGACCTTAGGCTGATGGGTCAACCCATTTTTCATTAAAAACCCTAAAGGTTCAGCAGCCTCCCTCCCCATTGAGTAGAAAACACAAGAGGCAAGGGAGAAAATTCGGAGGTTTAAGGGAGGCTAGGGTTCTACCAACATAGGAGCTCCATTTTTGACTCCTAGAGGATGATTTAGCCAAGGTGAGTTATATATAACTTGACCCTCTCATCCTCCTCTTCATTTTGGTCCAATTAATTTCTGGGTTTGAGCATTTTCATCTTTTTCTCAAAATCTGAAATTTGGTGTTGGGTGATTTCTTGCAAGATTTTCGGACTTGGAGATTAGAGGGAGGATTAGGTAAGCTTTTCCCTTCCATTTTGTGTATCACATTGCTGGAAAATGCCCCTAAGGATGTATTATCATAATGGGTTCTGTTATTGTGTGAAATTACAAGGAGATAATGGTGGAAAACCCAATTTTCTGGGCTTGATCATTGAAATACGAATTTTGGTGAGTCCATGGTGGATTTTCGGAGGTGAGGCTATGGCTATTGTTAAGTGAGTATATCTTTCCCATTTTGATGCATCTTTTATTAGTTTGAGACCCCTATAGTTGACCTATGATATGGGCTTTAGTTTCATGTGAAATTACCCAGAAATTGGAGTGAACTATGGCAATTTCTGGTGTGGAAAAGTTGGAAACCGAAATTAAATCCCTTGGTAATTAGGCTTGGTGTGCATTTGGATTATTATGGTAGCTAGGGGAAGAGTAATTGGCTTCATTGAGGTAACTGGGATTATTTTCCACTTCCATGTATATGTTCATGTTGATTGATATTGTTTGCACATATATGACTTTGAAATGTTAAATGATTGGTTGACTACTTGAATTGTTATTGTGATTGCACCTTGTGAGTCCATTGTGGAGCTGTGGTGTGGCTGCCACCCATGCATGTGTTTTGATCGGGCACCGGGTTGTGATCAGACCCCAAATGCACTGAGCCCTGGTTGTGCTCATTGGGAAGTTGGTGCCGTGGGCGGACCATTCCCGGTGTTATTGGCCATTAACATGTTGTGTATGACTGCTGGTATGAGATAGTAGTTATTTGTAGTTCAACTAGTTCATTTGCAAATTGAATTGATGATTCTAGTATTAATGACAAGAAATTGCATTGGATTGATTAACTTGTACATATATATGGAATCTGCCCTTTTGTTACTGAGATTGTATATCTCACCTTGTTATGCGCTAACATTTTCAGGGACCGGACCTCTTAGTGGCAAGGAGAAAATTAATGGGAGTTTGCTAAATGGTTTGGTAGCACATCAATTTAGGAGCTTTGACAAATGTATTGTAACTAAATTGCTAGTTTTGTATCATTGCTGCATTGCATCATGAGTTGCCAAGTATAGGGATTGTATATGTAATTTGATTATCATGGGATTGAACATTTTGATTGTAATTAGCTAATAATGGATAAGTGATTCGATTTTATATGAACATTAAGCATTGACCCCATGCACCTTGTGACCATAATACATTTGCTGTCATTTATTCTTGAATTTGCTTATATACGCTAGTTGGGCAAGTAGGAAATAGTATCTAAGTTTTGTAATGGTAATGGAGGGATTGATGGGTAAATAGGATAGATAAGTACCATTTGAGTCATATAAAATGAGAGATAGTGGTCCTAGAGTGCTCCTAAGATGAGGGCTAGAGTGTATAGGATGAAATTTGAGTAATATAGTCACAGAAGGGAGTCTCGCCGTGGCCAAGAGGGCTTTGCTAAGGCCAAATGAGAGACAGAGCCGAAGGGCGCCGCAGCATAACCAATCCTGCCACGACGCAAGAGAAGAAAATTGGCCTGGGGAGTGATAGTGGCGAGGAGTGCCACGGTCTGATAAATCGTGACGCGGCGCAAAGTGGGAAAAATTGCCTAAAAGCTGACAGAATGAAAACGCGCCGAGGCAGAGCTCACAGAATGAGAACACGCCAAGGCGAAGCTGACAGAATGGAAACTCGCCGAGTCACAAATATATTGCGCTAAGGTGAGAATCATGGGGTTGAGAAAAGTAGTTCCAAGAGGCATTCCTGCCGCGGTGCCATGAAGACTGGCCACAGCGCAAGTCCCCAAACTCCTATTTTGAGCATAGAAACCCCAATTTCTTTAATGGTAATGGTAAGAAATGATATAGGAACACTTGTGAGAGGTTTTTGGGTATTGAAACTGATGGACGGATGAATCGTAAACCCCTTATGGTAGTAGGATTTCTTTTATGCAAATTTTTGTTTTGTTTAGGGTGGTATGGTGATGACCCTAACATCAAGGTTCAAATTTCTCCATATTTTCATAAAGTGATGAATTGTAACAACTCCAAACCTTGATAATTAATGATTAATCGTATATTAACCATAGTTACAATGATAGGAAGGTAGGGTTGTCACAGTTGGTATCAGAGCAATGGTTCAAGAAAATCATCCTAATTTAAATCTTATGATTAGAAGCTTGGCAATCATGATGCATATTTGGCATGGTATTGGCTTATAAGAATAGATAATTATGTGAACATATAGTTATCGTGCTTTATATTCTAGAAGAAAATATAAAGCAATAATAATATGAAGCTTGTAATGCTTAATTAAAATGACTGTTTCTTAAGTTCTATTTGGAACATCACTTATCATAATAAGTGTACCTTGGAGAGTAATAGAGTATAGTTAGATTTTACTTCATGACACTTTAGTATCACTAATTTTGAGACTTGAGATTGTTAAAGCCAATGAAAAGATTAGAATTTTGCCCTTCTTTCCTTCGGAGATTGGGTTATTGGTCTCAGTCTAGATAGATAACTGGTTGAGGCTTGTTGCTAACTGGCTACACAATAGATGCACCAGTCACTCGTTGTGAGGCACCAGTTGACTGAATGAATGAGACCAAGTTACTAATGAGGATGATGAACAAAGCTACTAATAGTGTTTATGACCAGTTGACTGCCATTTATTAAGCAAGTCAATTGGGTACGGCTGACCAATTGACTGGCCTATCGAAGTAGTCAACTGATCACAACAAGAGTAGCAATTATTTACCGAAGTGAAATTCTAAACTCTTTAAGGTCCATCTAGAGTGATGTTGAGAACTTAAAACGCAATGGTGCATAGTAAAACACTTGACTAGCTATAAGAACCTTACGGAAGGGTAAGATGTAAACCTTACTTGCAATCAAGAAATTGATCATGAAATTGATGTGAAATAAACAAGTGTGATTGACTAAATATATAAAGTGATGAACAATCCATAATGAGTTAGAATTATTTAGACTTTGAAAGGTCCCCGAGGTTAAGGCTTTATAGTTACAGAGGTCCTAACTCACTTACTTGATCCCGGTTAATAAAGAGTGCAATTACTCGATCCTAGCTACCGCAATTTGGGCCTAATGAATATGGGTGATAAGAGCTAAAGACCATTTCAAATTACTTTATTCAAACTATTGAAGTGAGTAAGTCATCTTTAGTTAACGATGACAAGAAAAGAGGGCGAGAAACCCTTAAGACTGTCGAATCCATTTCTAAATGGGGCATAGTGACTTTAAAGTAAGAAATTAAGGGAGATGATGTTTTGGAAGGAATCTTGAGAGCTTGGAGGCTCCTCCTTTAGTGTACTATGGTAAAAGGGAGAGATTCTGATAAGAGGAAAGACAACCCTTTAGTGTGATAAGGGTGAAGTGCACTGGCACGGGGTGTTGATGCATGTTGTCTCTTGTGTAATTTAGTTTGCTTATGCTATGTGTTGACGTGTATTTGGGTGGTGGTTAGAGGCACTTTACGTGCATGATACACTCAGGGAGTGTAAGGTAAGATTCTATAGCACTCTGGTGCTAGAGGCACGTAGGACGTGCTCATTGATTGGCACTTTGGTGCTAAGGGTATGTGAGGCGTGTCACTTATCATATGATTTGATGAATTTCAACCACCAAATTGACGTCAAACTAGACTAAGTAGACTTTCCACCTGGAAGGTAAAGAGGAGATCTTGATAGTAAGGATCCATCTAAAGAGGAAATGAAATGGTACCCGTGTATGTACAAGTGGTTGAGATATAGTCATCACAGGGTGATGAGCATGTGTATGGCCACAGAAAAGCATTGCCTGCTAATATTGAAGGAAAAGTCTAATTTCGCCATCAGTAATCTTATTGTTATATATCACGTGTGGCGTGATTAAGGGAGTAAAGACAACATTAAGAATCTGAGATGGACTAATAATTGTTGTAGTAGTAAAACTCCCTAATAAAAAAAAAAGAGACTCCTTGATCTAGAATAATAACCTAGGAGGAAGGAATGAAAGGTGGCAGTAATGCAATTAACTTATGTTACTACAATAAAACCTTAATACGATGACTGACAAGGGAGGGTGAAATACTAGTGGTAAATGATACTTGAGTTATCCCACTAGGAATCCTTACTTGATCCGTTGATAATTAGGGAATGCTTGATAATGAAAAGACTCCCTAAGTCTCTTTATTATGTTAATTTAACTCCTAATAGTCAGGCATGAATTGAGGCCTAAAATCTTCTAGAGGAGTGAAAGAGTTGGTTATGGTTGGCGTAGGCCATTGTGTAAGGACAAAAACTATCATACCATCTCATATCATGCCATAATGTATGGTCAAAAGACCTTGTACTTGTTGTCAAAGAACCTTATTGACAAGGTCTTGGATTTTACATTAATGAATACAAGATCTTGTTGATAGAATCTTAAACCTTGTTGACAAGATATTATCCCATTACTCCTTAGGGAATTATTATGAATTTCCAAACTAGAAAAAAAGGGAGGGGCAAGAAGCATGCTAGTTGAAGAATGAATGACTATACTTGTATGAAAATATCTTAGTTTGGGGTAGAAGATGCGAAAGCGCAACCCATTGGGACTATGTAATGACATAAAACCTAGGGAGATGTTTAGTTGACATCAAATGAGTATAGATGTCATTAAGTTAACTACTAATGCTTGTTATAGCTGAGAACTAGGATGAAACACTTAGATCTATTGACCAGGGTGGTCCTAGGGACCATCTGTATGTGGTTACGGTGTTGTCCTTGCAAGTATAAAAAAAAAAGAGAGAGAGAAAGAGGCTACTGAGGGTTGTCCGATGTGGGTTACACCTACGGATGATAATGAAATTGCCTATGATGAACCACCATTATGAATTGGAAATTTTAATGTTGTAGGCAAGTTGTTAAAGCTATGTCATCTAATAAAACACCTGCTTGAAGTATGACTTGTAAGATTTAAAGAAAATTCATTCCTAATTCCTACCGGATTACCTTGATGCTCTGGACAAGGTATTCTCACCCTTGAGATTAGGTCTTATTAAAGAATATAATCTAGACCTAGAACATCATGTTTATTTTTCACCTGACAAATTATGTTTGATTTTGACTATGTAGAAGGTGAACCTAAAGTGGTTGGGTGCCTTCAAGAGATGAGTTGTGAGATCGGACTTTATATTAGTTCTAGCCCTTGGGAATCTCAACAAATAAGGAGGTGAAATCTTGGACGCTAATTGAAAAAAAAGGGAAATTCTATACGTCCAATGAAAATAATGAACCTTCTACTAACGGACAATGAATAAGGGTAATGTGTGCAATAATTTATGAGATAGTTGAATGTAAGACTTGAAAACTTAAACTAGATGAACCTGTAAAAGGCAAAACCCATTTTAGTTAAGAAGGTTGGACTAAAGAAATGTAAGGGTAATCTAAGTGAAGGGCGAATGAAATTTCATTGTGAAATAAGGTTGCTTACTTATGTTGCCATTAGTGGAATTAATACTAAGACAACTGACTAAGTGGAATTCCTTGTAGTTCTGGGTATCAACTAATAGGGAGAATTAAGTTAAAGTATCTAGGAGTTATCTCTTAAATGGATTGAGAGTTAAGCAGGAAAGGAAATTTACATGAACATGTAATGATCGGCTACTAGAACGACAAAAAAAATGATGAGAGAGGGGAGAAAGAAGAGAAAAAAAGGGGAAGAAAATATAAAACAAAACTAAACAAAAAAAACTATGAAGGGAGAGAAAATTGGGATGTATTTGAGCTAGGTACCAAGAGCTTGCTATAAGATGATTAAGTGTGGCTTGGTCAGGATCTCTTTAGTTATGGGCAAAGAAAGAATATGGAATATTCAGGTTGGTATGTCATTTGATGTAGGTTAACTAGAAGAAATAGAGTGGTGATTATCAAGTGAAGTGGTAGCATGACAAGAACGTCCTCCCCAGGAAAGTAGTAAGAGGGGACTAGTCTCTAGTAAGACTATTTGAGCCATCAAGGAGGAGGTTATGAGGATGAATTGTTCAACATTAATTGGGTAAGGTATAACTAATTTTAAGAACAAAATTTCTAAAAGGAGGGGAGAATGTAACACTCCAAAAATTAATTAAGATGCTAATCATGGATTTAGATTAATTAGGAATAATTAATATAGGATGATTAGGCAAGTTTAGTGGATGAGGATTTTAGAGAAATAAATTATTAATATGGGTTTAAGATTTCGATTAGATTAAAACCTAATTTGGGCCCAAAAATTTATTTGAATAAGCCATGGGTAAGGATTTATGGAGGCCCAATGATTTTAAGTGCAAGCCCAACTCCTTATCATGAGATTTAGACCAAGAGAGATCACCTAGTAATAGCCCAATTTGACTTAGTGGAATGGAGGCCCAAGACCCAATTTACATGAGCCCTTATAGTTGGCCCAACACACATTATGCAGACCCAAGTTAGATTGACTCTTGGAACTTGGCTTAACCCATCAAATTTCTGCAGCCCAACTTATGAAATAAGGCCCAACAAGAATGAAAATCTGAACCCACAAAGAATTGGGCCATTGGGTCAGCACATCCCACTTATAGAATTAAGTTTTCTGCAGCCCATTTCATCTAGTATCAGCCCACATAAAATAATAAGCCCAATTGGACCTTAGGCTGATGGGTCAACCCATTTTTCATTAAAAACCCTAAAGGTTCAGCAGCCTCCCTCCCCATTGAGTAGAAAACACAAGAGGCAAGGGAGAAAATTCGGAGGTTTAAGGGAGGCTAGGGTTCTACCAACATGGGAGCTCCATTTTTGACTCCTAGAGGATGATTTAGCCAAGGTGAGTTATATATAACTTGACCCTCTCATCCTCCTCTTCATTTTGGTCTGATTAATTTCTGGGTTTGAGCATTTTCATCTTTTTCTCAAAATCTAAAATTTGGTGTTGGGTGATTCCTTGCAAGATTTTCGGACTTGGAGGTTAGAGGGAGGATTAGGTAAGCTTTTCCCTTCTATTTTGTGTATCACATTGCTGGAAAATGCCCCTAAGGATGTATTATCATAATGGGTTCTGTTATTGTGTGAAATTACAAGGAGATAATGGTGGAAAACCTAATTTTTTGGGCTTGATGATTGAAATACGAATTTTGGTGAGTCCATGGTGGATTTTCAGAGGTGAGGCTATGGCTGTTGTTAAGTGAGTATATCCTTCCTATTTTAATGCATCTTTTGTTAGTTTGATACCCCTATAGTTGACCTATGATATGGGCTTTAGTTTCATGTGAAATTACCCAGAAATTGGAGTGAACTATGACAATTTCTGGTGTGGGAAAGTTGGAATCCGAAATTAAATCCCTTGGTAATTAGGCTTGGTGTGCATTTGGATTATTATGGTAGCTAGGGGAAGAGTAATTGGCTTCATTGAGGTAACTGGGGTTATTTTCCACTTCCATGTATATGTTCATGTTGATTGATATTGTTTGCACATATATGACTTTGAAATGTTAAATGATTGGTTGACTACTTGAATTGTTATTGTGATTGGACCTTGTGAGTCCATGGTGGAGCTGTGGTGTGGCTGCCACCCGTGCATATGCTTTGATCGGGCACCGGATTGTGATCAGACCCCAGATGCACTGAGCCCTGGTTGTGCTCATTGGGGAGTTGGTGCCGTGGGCGGACCATTCCCGGTGTTATTGGCCATTAACATGTTGTGTATGACTGCTGGTATAGGACAGTAGTTATTTGTAGTTCAACTAGTTCATTTGCAAATTGAATTGATGATTCTAGTATTGATGACAAGAAATTGCATTGGATTGATTGACTTGTACATATATATGGAATCTGCCCTTTTGTTACTGAGATTGTATATCTCACCCCGTTATGGGCTAACATTTTCAAGGACCGGACCTCTTAGTGGCAAGGAGAAAATTAATGGGAGTTTGCTAAATGGTTTGGTAGCACATCGGTTTAGGAGCTTTGACAAATGTATTGTAACTAAATTGCTAGTTTTGTATCATTGCTGCATTGCATCATGAATTGCCAAGTATAGGGATTGTATATATAATTTGATTATCATGGGATTGAACATTTTGATTGTAATTAGCTAATAATGGATAGGTGATTCGATTTTATATGAACATTAAGTATTGACCCTATGCACCTTGTGGCCATAATACATTTGCTGTCATTTATTCCTGAATTTGCTGATATACGCTAGTTGGGCAAGCAGGAAATAGTATCTAAGTTTTGCAATGGTAATGGAGGGATTGATGGGTAAATAGGATAGATAAGTACCATTTGAATCATATAAAATGAGAGAGAGTGGTCCTAGAGTGCTCCTAGGATGAAGGCTAGAATGTGTGGAACAAAATTTGAGTAATGTAGTCACAGGAGGGAGTCTCGCCGCGGCTAAGAGGGCTTTGCCGCGGCCAAATGAGAGACAGAGCCAAAGGGCACCGCGACATAACCAATCCCGCCGCAGCGTAAGAGAAGAAAATTGGCCTGGGGAGTGATAGTGGCGAGGAGTGCTGCGGCCTGATAAATCGCGCCGCGACGCAAAGTGGGAAAAATTGCCTAAAAGCTGACAGAATGAAAACGCGTCGAGGCGCAAATATATTGCGCCGAGGCGGAGCTGACAGAATGGAAACATGCCGAGGCAGAGCTGATAAAATGGAAACTCGCCGAGGCATAAATATATTGCACCGATGCGAGAATCGTGGGGTTGAGAAAAGTAGTTCCAGGAGGCATTCCTGCCACGACGCCATGAAGACTGGCCACAGTGCAAGTCCCCAAACTCCTACTTTGAGCCTAGAAACCCTAATTTCTTCAATGGTAATGGTAAGAAATGATATAGGAACACTTGTGAGAGGTTATTGGGTATTGAAATTGATGGACGGATGAAGCATAAACCCCTTATGGTAGTAGGATTTCTTTTATGTAAATTTTTGTTTTGTTTAGGGTGGTATGGTGATGACCCTAACATCAAGGTTCAAATTTCTCCATATTTTCATATAGTGATGAATTGTAACAACTCCAAACCTTGATAATTAATGATTAATCATATATTTAACCATAGTTACAATGATAGGAAGGTAGGGTTGTCACAAAAGGTGGGCTACAGCTCGTGGAAAGCAAAAGGAAGCATAAAATACATATATGCATTTTTAGCCAGAATTGTTCCTATTCTATCATAAACTTTGAAAAATCATAACTAATTCTAAAAAATTTAAAATCATGCATTCTTGGCCATTTTGGAAAGCTACACATGTTTAATTTATGTTAAAAATATGTCTAGACCATGAAATACCACATTGAAGGCGTTTGACATTCAAAATAGTCTCGAGGTCAAGCTATCCACTGGTATTATCACAGAATTCAGCAGCAGACTTAAAAAATATTCAATTAATTCCAAAAAAAATCCAATATATGTAAATGATACCTATATGAAAATTTGTGGATGTTAGCTAGAGGTTAAAATAACTTTAGACTAGTTCAGGCACGCCTAACCTTGAAACTCAATCAAAAAGTACCTGAGGCCAATTGGGGCGCCTGGTACTGGATAAAATCTTTAAAAATTTATATCTCCCTCTCTAGACATCCAAATAGGATGCTTTTAGTTAACACAAGTCACTAGAAATGTCTAATTTATTCATATAAAATTTTATGGCAATTGGACATCATTTGAGCCTTATGTGAAAGAAATCATTTTTAGACCAAGTAAATAGTGAATTAGACCAAAACTAGAATTTTTGCCAACTTTGAAATTCATCAAGTATTTTTTGGACCTCCAAAAATTTTGTTCTTTAGCTTCCCAAAAAGCTCTCAACAAGATCTATTTCACGACAAATTTTAAATCAAAAAAAGTTCATTATGACTTGTATAAACTACCTATAGGGTTTCATTATGATCAAATTTGACTCTATATAAGGTACCAAGAGATCCAAATGGCTTTCCTTGGTGTTTGGCACATCTTGGGCAAGTCTAAGAGCATGATTATGACTTGTATGAACTATCCAAATGGTCCCAAATCTTATGCATCTCAATTTCACCATCCCACTTGCAATTATACACAATTACATAATGCCATCCAAGAAGCTAGTTTGCCATATCATAGTCAAATTACATTCTAATAGTCATATAATCTATTATCCCATTTATACATGACATATTATCATAATTATACATGCTCATAAAGTCATTTGTCATATACAACCATAGATTTACACATTTGACACTTTGATGGCCTTAAAGAAGCTAATTCTATGCATTTCCATGTCATGCTCTCATCTTTCAAGTGATTGGCTCCCATCTCCTTACTATCTTGATCTACCTAGCATGTTAAAATATTAGAAAGGAGGGGATGAGATTCAAAGAATCCCAATAGCTCATCTCTCATTCAATCATACATAAAATATATAAAACAAGCCTTACTAATACATGCATGGGCATATTGTCATGTGTAAATATTCAAGAAGCATTTTCAACATCTGAACAAGTCATACATAGCATACAAAGGCTTGCCGAGCAAGTGGATTAGCCTCACCCATTTACTTGTGGATTTTGGATTTGTCTCACCCATTCTTTAAGAGATTCTTAGACTCAACCTTACTCTTGGGAGTCAACCTCACTTTTGGGAGACTCTTTACTTAGTCTTAACCAATCTTAAGGGCTCTTGGCTCATCCTCACCATGGTTAGAGGATTCTTGGCTTCACCACCCTCAAGCAAACTAAAGTAAGCATCATAGACATCATTTAGAAATATAATGCTTCATTATAGTACCATGGAATATAAAATCATGTTAGAATACTTTTCATAGCTCAAAACACACATACACACATTTAAGACAATGCAAGCATACTTCTATGCATGAAAGAAGGTGGAGAGAGCTACCTTGCTAGCATTTGTACACTTTTTCCTTAAGCCTTGAATCCTCTCCCTTGACCTCACACACCCAAGAAGGTACAGATCATTTATCTTGGTCTAGACACATTATATAGAATCTAATTATACTCTTAAATCAAATTCTAAGGCCACACAATCACTAAAAAAGCTAGGTGATTCATAAAGCTCTTTTATGGTTCCATAATACACTTAATGAAGCAACATTTGGAAACATCATCTTAGCTCTATTCTCTCCATATATTTATGATTATTGACTCCATTTATACCTCTTAGAATCATCACACAAGCAATTTTAGGAGCCTAGTTAAGTGTTACTTCTTTAAGCCATATTTTGGAACATATAAGGCCATCTCACTATCTATGGTTTCTAAAATTTTTCCAAGGCTTCCTTTCATATTCTCCTATCACACATGATGCAAAACTAAGCTTAGAAGGAATTAAAACACTCAGGTGAATAAACTCTTCTTGGTCTAAGCTATGCTTCCATATGGCACCAATAGAGTTGTTTTAATTTCTTTGATGGGAGAAGCATTCTCTTGGTATCTTAGGAACTCATATATACTCTTAGACAACTTAAATTACTACTAGAAAGTTTCATCTTAGCCTAAGTGCAACCGAATTCCTAAATTCTATAACTTGCATTCTAAAGCTCCCTTTTCAATTCTAGTTGTATATTCTTAATCCTCACACCATAACTTTTGGTTTCATCAAGAACACATAAAGATAAACTCTTCTCCTCACTTTCTCTCTCTAGATCTAAGCTTAAATGGCTTGGAAATACAAGATTTTGCAAGTGTTTCAAGTGAAATCATACTTTAAAACAAAGCACTCTTTGCATAGATTATTTTTCACCCATTGATTTCTTGAAAAGAGTTCCCTTTTAGGTTAGGTTAGACTTGAATCTTCAAGTTTTCAAGAAAAGAAAACCACCATTAGAGAGCTCTTAGAGAGAGGAATAACTTTTCTAACTGGTGGAGGATAAAACGGGGTCGTTTACTTACCTAAACAGAAGCTTAAACTTCTTCTCTCTCCCTTCCTCTTAATGTCACGCCATTGCTTCCCATTTTTCTGCAAATGGAAGTTCAGAGAAGGTGGTGAGGTGTAATCTTACTTAAGAAGCCTCTTTTACAATTTTTCAAAATGACCATTTTGCCCCTATGTGCCTGTTTACTCTGTTTAGGCTCATTTTAACTTCTTTTTGAGAACCATTTTTTTCATCATAAAATTTACTTTCCTAATTAAATAAAATACTTTTATAGAATCACTTAAATCAGAGCTAAAACCTTCCCAAACGAATCAGTCAAAGTTCAGGTACACCAACGTTAAAAAACGTCCACCAGAGGGGATCTAACTATCCTAGGGCTTCCTATGGTTTTCAGGGCCTTTGAGAACCCTGGGAAACTCAAAACTTTCATTTAAAATGCCCTCCTGTGAGAATTCTAAAATTTGCTCAAAATGACAAAAATGCCCTTACGTTTCGTCAATCTTTCGTCACAATTCATTTCTTCATTCTAGCTTCATTTTCTTTCCATCTGAGCTTGGGATTCTCATTTTTAGGAGTCTAGAATGATTCCCAAATTTTTTGGGACCTTAACTAAGTCATTTCGAGGGACTTCCTTTTATATCTGGTGAATTTCGTTCGTTGACAAAGAAACCATACGTTATATTTTTCATGTTTTCCCTCGTTTTCAGAGAACCAGATGTAACATTTCTCCCCCATTAAATAAATTTTGTCCTCAAAATTTGGAGCATGCTTTTCTCTTATTCTTTTCTTTTTTGGATAACTGCTATTTTCTTTCCCTTCTTCCTAGCTTTATACGCTTTTCTCAACGATTTCGCTTGTTTGAGTTTTCCTTAGCCAAGAAATTTTTATACTAGCTCTTAATGAAAGCTCTATTATTATAATGTACTAGCTAGTTCTTTTCATAAGAGAAAGGAATTTCTAATTTTGGAGGCCTTTCCTGGGAGAGCTCACTAATCATATCAAGTTAATGTTAACCTGTTCGCAAGATTAGTATTTCTTTTAGTGGACTCATTTATATATCTTGGAAGGTAATTTATTTCGTATCAAGTCTCCCATATCCTCTTCCAATGGCTTCTCTTAAGTCTCATCTTCTTTTCTGATCATTACAGCCATTGGAGGTTTTTGTCAGTCTATTTACTTATTTACAAGTACCATCCACTGTTCATCTATGCATTTTTTCTTACTAGCTCATCCCATGATTATAATTCATATTTTTTTCTATCATAGGCCTTATATAGCAACTACTTACCAGGATTATAGCTCCTTTGAGGAGTTTCTACTTTTAATGATCCCAGTTTCTTTGTTTACTATTACATCTATCTCTATAGGCCAGGACTCTTTCTCACTTTCTTTGCTCACTTATAGTGGCATTTTATAGTCTCTTATTTAATATTGATAGGACTAACATGTGTGTCTCATACTGGCACCGAAGAGCAATTACTACTGATTACTGTTGAGCTCTGGTAGGATGCTAGGTCTTCTCACAGTTTTGCTCACTGAAGACATACTATACCATTTACCTCATGTAAAACTACACCTGACCCCTTTCTGAATACATAAGCTAGCATGTGGGGGATCTCTCTATCCCTCGGTCAGGGCTAATGTCTACTGGGTAGTGGTTCATCTAGCTCTAACTTTGGAAAACTAATTTCTTGCTTTCCTCATTCCATACACTATGCTCATCTCTAACGAGATCTAGTCAGTGGTCTAACTATCTAAGTAAAGCCTTTATATCTCTGTAGCAATGGTCTACCAGACTCTGGAGGTCTATAGTCTCTGAGATGAAAGCTAACTGAAATTGTATTGGTCTCTAAGACTAACTACTCTGTAAAAACTATCTCAGGCCGTCATCTCACCAGAGAACTATCATGCTTTGGCTAGGGCTCTCTGTAACTCTATAGAATCTACTGTGACCTTTCAGAGCCCTATTAGGGTCTGCTGCACCTGCTATGATATACTTGGATCTACCGCAATCCATCTCTGGGAGACGTCAAAGCCTAAGATTACTATATCTAATAGTAAAATATATACTCACTAAGTTTGATTACCATTGCTCATAATAGCTATGGCTAAACTTAGAGATACATTGTGCTCTTCATGTGAAGTGGGTTCTATGTCATCTCATTTTCTAGGATCCCGTCATACTGATATTTAGGAGCATTAAAATTTTTGTTCATTGCTCCTCATGGGATCCTCAGATTCCCACTTTAGCCTTTTTTCACTTGGGCTTTCTTTCCTTACTTTATTAACTTACTTTGCATGTACTCGTTCTAATCTTCCTCTGATATCCTGTAATTTCTAACTATGCCCACGTTCTGCTTTTAAGTTCCTTGGCACTAGGGCATTTTACACACTGAATGTGGTTAACATCTCTAGTAGGAGAGAGGATATACACTGGTTCTTACTTATTTTGTTTAATGTCCTATAAGGGACTTAGATCATACATGCTAAACTCATACTATTTGGATCTGAACATTCTTTATTGGGGATTCTCTCTACATGCTTTTCTCATCATTCTGATATTACTAGAATCCCTTTACCTTTATTTTCTGACTTATCTCGTTATCTAGCTAACTAGGATACCTTTCGATTATCAGGACACTTTGGTAATTGATGTCGTCGTTTGCTATGCACTTAAGCCACACTACTACTAGGTTGGCCAGACCTAATATCATGTAGCCTCTGTTGTAAGCAAACCATAACATTAAACACTAATACACGGGTGCCTCATGATTAAGCTCAAAGCCACTATTGCCTGTATATTATAAGTTTCCCAACAATCTAGAGTATTCCTTTCTTACTTTTCTTTATCTGCCCTATTCTTGTAGGATACTAGGGGAAAATTGAATTCTTTCTCTATTTCATCCTGAGATCACTTTATATTGCCTGAATGTTTTTACTTCGGGCACTATCATGCAAAAAGGGTATCTATGCCAAGGATAAGTGTGCTTTCTCAAGTACTCAAACACATCAACTAGATATTTGTTCTTAACCTATTTTGTCCTTAGTTTGAACACTGTCATAATTTTTCTATCTTTTACCTTTGCTATCCTTTTACTTACATAAAACGATGTATTATTACTGACTATTTTCGTTGTCAGTTCAGGTTTCATTACACTCAAGGGCACTTGCATTTTCCCGGGGTTCCTATACTTATTCACTCTCTATAACATCAAGGGGGTCTACTTTTTCTCATACTTAGCTAGACCATCCCTTAGTAAGAAGAATTCTATTCTATAAAATCCTAGGAATTATATTCTATAGCGCTCTCGGCTTACACTATTTCTCTATATAATATAAGACTCACTTTTTAGGGTGGTCTCTAGCTCCTTCAAACTTTCCTAATAGTACTAAGGCATAAACTGTTTGTCTCAACTTATTTCTATGTTCAGATCAGAGCTGGGCTTTCTCTTTGTTCAGCCTCTTTAGCCTCATCCCTAGGAGCACAATATACTATTTCTAGAGTTCTACTAACCCAATCTATAACACATAATCTCAATGTTTAGATTCTACCTCACTGAAAGTTATGCTCTACTAAGTGCTCTAACTACTCATATGCCTTAACCCCATATCATTCTCATATTAGGGAGCTTATCTAACTAACTATCGGACCCCTATCTATTTACTTTTTTGAGCTTAGCTTACTCATTTAATCATTACTAAAGTAAGGGCATCTCTTCTGTGGCTAGTTTCTTAGCTTTTCCTCGCTTCCTTTATCACTATACTTTATGACTCAGGAGGTCTATCTAGGGGAAGTTATTAACCACTACTAGGTGTTTTCCCTGACTTGAGGATGTCCTATCTTTTCTTTATCAATCCAGGGAGAACTTTCACTGAGCCTTTCATTCACATATCTTACTTGGAACAATGCTATTGGTCATCTCCTCTAGCCTTTAGCTTATGCTTAGCCTAGGTTAGCCATCTCATCAGATCTGTAATTTAGTAACTATCCTCATTCTTTTCTGAGCCTCTGTTACTGAGCTACTCATACTTACCTCTAGGTGTTACCTATGAGGTACACCTTTCTAAGCCATTCATTATGTGCCTCACTATTGGTAGTCTTATCTTACATTATTTCGAGGCTACACTAACATTCTATCATTCAGTGTCTCATAAGGTAGCATCCTAGGTTGGAATCAACGTCTTAAAGGCGGGTCTCAACAACCTCATCATCCTTGTGTCTGACTTCCTCTGTGTTGAGTTCTTTCCTCAGTCTCAACTACTAGGCCCATGGATTTCTTACTAACCTTCCACAATTATTTACTACTCTTTTACTCTACTTATACTAGGCGTTCCCCCTTCTTATGGATCATCTGACCTCTTATCAGTTCATTTCTCAAGTTGGCCTAAATATGACCAACAAGGCATTTTATATTGCCATTCGCCGCAACTAACATATCATTCGCTGCAGCTAATTAGCCTCGGGTTTACCCTGGTTTCCTGTCTAAGTAATGTAACACCATATATTTCTAGCTTATTTCATACTACATCCATGTCTCATATCATGCAATCCATAAGAGAGTAAGAAATATGGCATTAAAATAATGAGTCTCTTAGTGTTACGTCGCGTATAAAATTTTTCTTTAGAGTCTCGTGGGCCATATGGACTCATGTATCATATTCTCATATTTAATTACATAAATACTACTCATTTGCATCATCAAAGGTGGCCTACAGCTCATGGAAAGCAAAGGGAAGCATAAAATACATATATGTATTTTCGGCCAAAATTGTCCCTATTTTGTCACAAACTTTGAAAAATCATAACTAATTTTAAAAAAATTGAAATCATGTATTCTTAGTCATTATGGAATGCTACACATGTCTAATTTATGCTAAAAATATGTCTAGATCATGAAACACTACATAGAAGGCGTTTGACATTCAAAAAGGTCCAGAGGTTAGGCTGTTCACTAGTGCTATCAAAGAATTCTGTAGCAAACTTCAAAAATGTCCAATTAATTTCACAAAAATCCAATCCATACAAATGATATCAATCTAGAAAGCTGTGGATGTTAGCTAAAGGAAAACAATAACTTCAAACTAGTTCAGGAATACCTAGACCTCAAAACTCAATCAAATAGTACCTGAGGTCAGTTGGGGCGCTTGGTACTGGACAGAATTTTTAAAATTTATATCTCCCTCTCTAGACATCCAAATTGGGTGCTTTTAGTTGGACTGGAAATGTCTAGTTTCTCTGTATAAAATTTTATGACAATTGGATATCATTTGAGCCCTATGTGATAGAAATCATTTTCAGAGCAAGTGAACAGTGTGACAGAATTCATTTTCGGACCAAGTGAACAGTGCATCAGATCAAACCAAAATTTTTGCCAACTTTAAAAATTCATCAAATATTCTCTGGACCTCCGAAAATTATGTTCTTTAGCTTCCCAAAAAGCTCTCAACAAGATCTATTTTCATACGAAATCTCAAATCAAGAAGAGCTCATTTGGATAAAAAGTGACATAGGTTTCCATTATGATCAAATTTAGCTCTATATAAGGTACCAAAAGGTCCAAATGGCTTTCCTTGGTGTTTGGCACCTCTTGGGTAAGTCTAAAAGTATGATTATGACTTGTATGAACTACCCAAGTGGTCCCAAATCTCATGCATATCAATTTGGCCATCCCACTTGTAATTATACACAATTACATAATGCCATCCAAGAAGCTAGATTGCCATATCATAGTCAAATTACATTATAATGGTCATATAACCTATTTTCCCATTTATACATGACATATTATCATAATTATACATGCTCATAACGTCATTTGTCATATACAACCATAGATTTACACATTTGCCACTTTGATGACCTTAAAGAAGCCAATTCTATGCATTTCCATGTCATGCTCTCATCTTTCAAGTGATTGGCTCCCATCTCCTTGCTATATTGATCCACCAAGCATGTTAGAACATTGGAGTGAAAGGGATGAGATTCAAAGAATCCTAATAACTCATCTCCCATTCAATCATACATAAAATATATAAAACAAGCCTTACTAATGCATGCATGGGCATATTGTCATGTGTAAACATTTAAGAAGCATTTTCAACATCTGAACAAGTCATACATAGCATACAAAGGCTTGCCAAGCAAGTGGATTAGCCTTACCCATTCATTGTGGATTTTGGATTTGTCTCACCCATTCTTTAAGAGGTTCTTAGACTCAACCTTGCTCTTGAGAGTCAATCTCACTTTTGGGAGATTCTTTACTTAGTCTTAACCAACCTTAAGGGTTCTTGGCTTATCCTCACTATGGGTAGAGGGTTCTTGGTTTCACCACGCTCAAGCAAACCAAAGCAAGCATCATAGGTATCATTTAGAAACATAATGTATCATCATGGTACCATGGCATATAAAATCATGCTAGAATACTTTTCATGACTTAAAACACACATACACACATTTAAGACAATGTAGGCATACTTTTATGCATGAGAGAAGGTGGAGAGAGCTACCTTGCTAGCATTTATACACTTTTTCCTTAAGCCTTGAATCCTCTCCCTTAACCTCACACACCCAAGAAGGTGGAGATCATTTCTCTTGGCCTAGACACATTATATGGAAGGTAATTATACTCTTGAATCAAATTCTAAGGCCACACATCACTAAAAAAGCTAAGTGACTCATAAGGCTCTTTTATGGTTCCATAATACACTTAATGAAGCAACATTTGGGAAACATCATCTTGGCTCTATTCTCTCCATCTATTTATAATTCTTGACTCCATTTAAACTCCATTTAAACCTTTTGTAGTCATCACATAATCAATTCTAGGAGCCTAGTTAGGTGTTGCTTCTTTAAGCCATATTATGGAACATATAAGGCCATCTCACTATCTATAGTTTCTAAAATTTTTTCAAGACTTCCTCTTATATTCTCCCATAACACATGATGCAAAACTAAGCTTAGAAGGAATTAAAACACTCCCTAGGTGCATGAACTCTTCTTGGTCGAAGCTATGCTTCCATATGACACCAATGGAGTTATTTTAATTTCTTTGATGGGAGAAGCATATGGGAGGCTCTCTTGATGTCTTAGGAATTCATATATACTCTCAGACAACTTAAATTACTACTAGAAAGCTTTATTTTAGCCTAGGTGCAACCAAATCCCTAAATTTCATAACTTGCATTCTAAAGCTCCTTTTTCAATTCTAGCTATATATTCTTAATCCTCACACACCATAACCTTTGGTTCCATCAAGAACACATGAAGAAAAAATCTCCTCCTCACTTTCCCTCTCTAGACCTAAGCTTAAATGGCTTGGAAACACAAGATTTTGCAAGTGTTTCAAGTCAAGTTTTACCTTCAAAAATAGCTCTCTTCGCGTAGATTATTTTGTACCGATTGATTTCTTGAAAAGAGTTCCTTTTTGGGTTGGGTGAGGCCTGAATCTTTTAGTTTTCAAGAAAAGAAAACCACCATTAGAAAGCTCTTAAACAGAGGAACAACTTTCCTAACTGGTGTAGGGTAAAACAAAGCTGTTTACTTACCTAAACGAAAGCTTAAACTTTTTCTTCCTCCCACTCTTAATGTCACACCATTGCTGCCCATTTTTCTGAAAATGGAAGTTTGGAGAAGGTGATGAGGTGTAATCTTACTTAAGAAGCTTCTTTTACAATTTTTCAAAATGACAATTTTGCCCCTATGCATCTGTTTACTTCGTTTAAGCTTATTTTAACTCCTTTTTGAGAATTGCCTTTTCCATCATAAAATTTACTTTTCCAGTTAAATAAAATGCCTTTGGAATTACTTAAATCGGAGCTAAAACTTTCCCAAACGAATTTGTCAAAGTTCGGGTGCACTAACGATGGAAAACATCCACTAGAGGAGATTTAACTATCCCGAAGCTTTCCATAGTTTTGAAGGCCTCCGAGAACCCTGGGAAACTTAAAACTTTCATTTAAAAAGTCCTCTTATGAGAATTTTAAAATTTGCTCAAAATGACGAAAATGCCTTTATGTTTCGTCAATCTTTCGTCACAATTTATTTCTTCATTCTAGCTCCGTTTTTCTTTTCGTCTGAGCCTGAGATTCTCATTTTTAGGAGTCTAGAATACTTTTCAAATTTTTTAGGGCCTTAACTTCATTTTGGGGGACTTCCTTTTATATCCGGTGAATTTTGTTTATTGATAGAAAAATCGTACATTACGTTTCTCACATTTTCAGAGAACCGGATGTTACAATTACCATGTATTTCAAGGTAAAATTAGTCTATTTACAAGCCACTCATAGCTATAAAGGTCAAATTTATGGTTTTTCTTTTCCATTATTCATTTTTATCATAAACAATCTTAGTTTAACCCCTTAAATAAAAGAATATAAATCCAAAGCCTAAGATGCAACTTTAGCCTAAATTGGAATCATAAACTATATTATGCATCAAATTTCAAAAATTCATAACTCAGGTTATGAAACTCCAATTCATGCAAACTTGGTAGGTACAAAAAACTTAGGATGTGAACTTTATGGCTATAAAATTTCATAAGCAACTAAATTCATTTGGACCTTCAAAAATACAAAAAATCATAACTGAACAAAGTGAATAGTGTCAAGGACTATTCTATATAGTTTTTTTGACTTTAGAAATTCATAAAATATTTTGTAGAGCACCAAAAATTCCCATCCTTATCTTGTTAGAAAGCTATTAATGTCCACTAATTTCATGCCAAATTTCAACCCTAAACTAGATCATTGGGGCCATTTATGGTAGATATGTAATTTAGGACATTTTAAACTAAATCTTTGGTTCAAAAGTGGCTTAAATGGGTTCCAAATTGCACTCTTTCATTTTGAGCAAACTTTAGTCATCCTAGGCATGCAATCTATTAGGTCAAACATATAAAATAAGGCTTGTATGAAAAAATATGACCATCCAACACCCAATTATGCATATGAACTTCCATGCACCTTATTAGCACATACTAGTATAAAATGCCCACTCTTAACTCAAAGTGACATATAATGGGATGCTCTAGCTCATACATGTGATTCCATTACAAATTTCATCAAATACATAAATATCCATCATACATACGTAAGCTTTCTGACTTTTTAAGTACAAGTAGCACATTTACATCATAAAAGCTATATTACATATGTTTCTAGAGTCTAATGCTTCTCTATCTCCTTTTCCTTTCTTGAAGAGCCTAAAACAATTAATGGGAAGATATGGGTAAGATTCTAGGAAGAATCTCAATAGCCAATCTTAACCAAATCAATGCAAACATGAACATCATAAGGGCAAGTAATGCATGTGGTGCAAGAATGTCATTCATATGCCTCGTGTAACTTAAATGCAACTTTTAGCATAAAACTCTATCAACTTCAAGCCATGGCATCAAAAGAAACTAGCTGGACTTAACTACACTTAAGTTGGGGCCAAGGAAGAGTTGTTGCACTCAATTCCATGCCATAGGGAGCTAGGAACCGAAAAGCATGTCAAACTCATACATAGAGCTTATTATGGAAAACATACTAAAACATATCACATGAATGTATCAAGTGACAACACATACAAGCACTTTAACTCATTCAAACATTCATGTGTATGGAAGAAAGGGAGATAAAGTTACCTTAGAGCTTGTGAAGTTTGAAGATGCCACTAATCCATTTCTTGGTTCACTTATCTTGGATCTTCTTGTCTTGATGTCATACCATAATGGAATATCACAAAATTTACAATTCAATGTGCTTATAACATCAATTTCCTTATTTTAAACACTTTTAACAGCAAAAAACATCAACATTAAAAGTTCAAATTCTTCAATTTAGCTTAAATACACAATTTCAACTTATCAAACTTAAAATTCATCCTAAACAGATTTGCTCAACTATAAACGTCATGAAAAGGAGTGAGGAATTTGGGTTCTAAGCCACACATTACATATTAGCATAATAGAACCATTTTTCATAAATTCCTAATTTCAGCCACAACAAAAATTCAGATCTTGAGCTAGAGAACTACAAATCATGCAAATTATGACTTTATGGAAAACTCATCACATGAACTATAAACTATAAATATTTTAGATCGAAACAAGTTCATTGGGCCACAAAAATCCAATGAAATAGTAACTATATTTGCATCTCACCCAAACTTGAAGCTTTGAGCATGAATATCTTTGGCTACACAACTCTAATTTAGGTGATCTTAGTGGCTATGGAAAGCTTATAATGAAAAATATATGCCTGTAAAATTTCATGAGTATTGGAGTCTATTTTCCCCTTCAAATACATGAAAAACCAGAACTGACCATATGAACAATCCCCAGATAATTTTACATTTTTTATCTAACTTTAAAAAATCATAATAAATTCTATAGAGCTCCAAAAATTATGTTCTTTAACTCTATGAAAAGCTCTAAATGAGATCTAATTGTTTGCCAAATTTCATCCAAAAATTGTTCATTTCGTTAGATTTTGGTTCAGGGGTAGAAAGCGGCTCAAATTGGTGCATGCATGGTACCAAATGGTTCAAAATGAGTTTCTTCCATGCATGTGACCATTGGAGCATGTCCCAAACATGAAATATAGCATATATGACCATCTTATTAGGTCTCAAACATCTTGAAACTCAAAATCACTCCTTCACATGGCATTATACACACATTTTTCATGGCATCTACATACTCAACATACATGTTCTTGCATTTTCACAACTAAAATTGACACTTACATTATAATCTCATACTTTTACATATTTGAGGGGGTTTATGTAACATCCCCAATTATTTTCTAAGCTAATTAAGCAAGTTTTTGTTCTTAATCGAGTGCACTTAAGGTCTAGTTTGGTTAAAGTTAGCAATGGACGCAAATATGAGAAAATTTGAACCTTTAATTAATCAATTTCACCATTAAGTTGTACAATGGGATTATTGCTCCTAGGAATTCAAAATTCTCATTAATAATCTTTTGTCTCAACCAAAATATCTCTAAAAAGCCTAAAAACTCATATATGTTGGACTAAAAGTTATTACTCATCACTACTATAGTGAAAATTAGGAATTTATAACTAAATTAGAGGTTTCAAGACTTAGGCCATAGCTTAGAATGGTTGCATTATTACCAACTTGGCCTTTTGAACCTCTAAAAGCTAAATTCTACACTTACGTTGTGACTTGAAGAACTTGCGTCGTGACTAAACTTGAGTTTAGATCAATTTTTCATATAGACATGGCTTGTGCTATAACCAAAAATATTTAAGCTGCAACTAACTATTTGGTTCATGGTCAATATGTAACACCATAAATTCTTAGCTCATTTCATGTTATTTTCATGCCTAAAGCCATGCCATTCACATAATAGGCAAAAAAAAAAAAAAAGACATTAAATAATGCATTTCTTAGCATTGTGTTACGTATAAAATTTTCATTCGGTGTCCCGTGGGCCATGTGAGCTCATGTATCACATTTTCACATTTATTTACATAGATACAACTCATTTCCATCACCAAAATTGACCTAGAGGTAGTGCATGGCAAAGGGAAGCATAAAACATATATTTGCAATTTCGGCCAGAAACTTCCCCTTTCCGTCACTAATTTTAGAAAATCATAACTAATTCTAGGAAATTTGAAACCATGCATTCTTTGCCATTCTGGAAACCTACACATGTCTACTTTAAAATAAAAATATAATCAAACCATTAATTATCACACAGAAAACTTTTGACATTCAAAAATGTCCAGAGGTCTGGCTGTCTACTGGTGCTGTCACAAGTTTTTGTAGCAAATTTCATAAATGTCCAATTAATTCCACAAAATTCCAATCCATGAAAATTATACCAATTAGGAAAGCTACAGATGTTAGCTAGAGGAAGAAAAATAACTTCAGACCAGTTCTGGCACGTCTAGACCACGAAACCCAATCCAACAGTACTTGAGGTCAGTTTGAGCGCCTGCTATTGGGAAGAATCTTTAAAAATTCATATCTTCCTCTCTAGACATCCAAATGGGGTGCTTTTAGTTTCATAAGTCAATGGAATGTCTAGTTTCTCTCTATACAATTTCATGGTAATTGGACATCATTTGAGCCCTGAGTAATCGAAATCATTTTCGGACCTAAGTAAATAGTACCCTTGACCAAAACCAGAAAATTTCTCAACTTTAAAAATTCATCAAATATTCCATAGACCTCTAAAAATTCTATACTTTAGCTTTCCAAAAAGCTCTCAATAAGGTCTAAAATCATGACAAATCTTAGATCAAAAAGAGCTCATTTGGACAAAAAGTTATATAGGTTTCCAATATGGTCAATTTTGCTCCATATTAGATACCAAGTGCACCCAAATGGTCTTCCTTGGTGTTTGGCACCTCTTGGGTAGGTTTGAAAGCATAAATGTGACTTATATGAACTATCCAAGTGGTCCCAAAATTATGCATCTCAATTTGTCCTCTCCACTTCCATTATTACATACAATTCCATAAGCTAGTCTAGTCATTCCATACTCAAATTGCACTATACCATTCATATAACATTCAATCTCATTTGTACATGATACCTCAACATAATTAAACATGTTGATAATTTCATAAGACATATACAACAATAGATTATAATATTTGCCACTCATATGGCCTTAAAGAAGCAAGATTCATGCACTTTGTTGTCAATCTCTTATCTTCCAAGGTGTTGGCTCCCATTACCTTGTTCTCTTGATTCACGTAGCATGTTAGAATATTGGAGAGAAGGGGATGAGATTTAAAGAATCCCAATAGCTCATCTCCCTTTCAATCACACATAAAGTATATAAACAAGCCTTAAAAATGCATGCATGGACATATTAACATGTGTGGTCATTCAAGAGACATTCTTGGCATTTGAACAAATCATACATAGCATACATAGTGTTGCCAAGTAAGTGGATTAGCCTTACCCATTCACTTATGGATTTTGGACTTGCCTTGCTTATTTCTTTAAGAGATTTTTGACTCTACCTTACTCTTGGGAGTTAACCTTACTTTTAGGAGACTCTTTACTTTGTCTCAACCAACTTTAAGGGTTCTTGGCTCATCCTCACCATGGCTAGAGGGTTCTTGGCTTCTCCACACTCAAGCAAACCAAAGCAAGCACATAAAACATCATTTGAATGCATAAACATCATCATGGTACCATGGAATAAAAACTCATGCTAAAATACTTTTCATAACTTAAAACATATATACACACATTCAAAGACAATGTAAGCACACATCCATGCATGAGAGAAAGTGGAGAGAGCTGCCTTACTTGCATTACACACTTTTTCCTTGAGTCTTGAATCCTCTCCCTTGACCTCACACACCCAAGAAGGTGGAGATTACTTCTCTTGGCCTAGACACATTATATGGAAGCTAATTATACTCATGAATCACATTCTAAAGCCACACAATCACTAGAAAAGCTAAGTGACTCATAAGGCTCTTTTATGGTTCCATGATGCACTTAATAAAGCAACCTTTAGAAAACATCATCTTGGCTCCATTCTCTCCATCTATTTATGATTCTTGACTCCATTTAAACCTCTTGGAGTCATCACACAATCAATTCTAGGAGCCTAGCTAAGTGTTGCTTCTTTATGCCATATTATGGAACATATAAGACCATCTCACTATCTATGGTTTCTAAAATTTTTCTAAGACTTCCTCTCATATTCTTCCATCACACATGATACAAAACTAAGTTTGGAAGGAATAAAAACACTCCCTAGGTGCATGAACTCTCCTTAGCCGAAGCTATGCTTCGATATGACGCCAATAGAGTTGTTTAAATTTTTTTGATGGGAGAAGCATGTGGGAGGCTCTCTTGGTGTCTTAGGAATTCATATATACTCTTAAACTAAAATTACTACTAGGAAGCTTCATCTTAGCCTAGGTACAATCAAATCCTTAAATTCCATAACTTGCATTCTAAAGCTCCCTTTTTAATTCTAGTTGTATATTCTTAATCCTCACACTCCATAACCTTTAGTTCCATCAAGAACACATAAAGAAAAACTCTCCTCCTCACTTTTTCTCCCTAGACCTAAGCTTAAATGGCTTAGAAACACAAGATTTTGCAAGTGTTTCAAGTGAAATTTTACTTTAAAATGGAGCTCTTTTTGTGTAGATTATTTTCCACACCGATTAATTTCTTGAACAGAGTTCCTTTTTAGCTTAGGTTAGACCTGAATCTTCAAGTTTTCAAGAAAAGAAAACCACCATTAAAGAGCTTTTAAAGAGAGGAATAACTTTCCTAACTGGCGCGGGATGAAACGGGGCCGTTTACTTACCTAAACAGAAGCTTAAACTTCTTCTCTCTTTCCCCTCTTAATGTCATACCATTGCTGTCCATTTTTCTGCAAATGGAAGCTTGGAGAAGGTGATGAGGTGTAATCTTACTTAAGAAGCCTCTTTTATAATTTTTTAAAATGACTATTTTGCCCTTATGTGCCTGTTTGCTCTGTTTAAACTCATTTTTACTCCTTTTTTAGTACTGTCTTTTCCATCACAAAATTTACTTTCCCAATGAAAGAAAATGCCTTTGGAATCACTCAAATCGGAGCTAAAACCTTTCCAAACAAATCAGCCAAAGTTCAGGTTAACTGACATTGAAAAAGGTCCACCGGAGGGGTTTTAACTGTCCCGAGGCTTCCCATGATTTTCAAGACCTCTGAGAACCCCAAAGAACACAAAATTTTCATTTAAAAAGCTCTCCTATGAGAATTCCAAAATTTGCTCAAAATGACAAAAATGCCCTTACATTTCATCAATCTTTCATTACATTTCATTTCTTTATTTTATCTCTATTTTTCCTTCCGTCTGAGCCAGAGATTCTCATTTTTAGAAGTATAGAATGCTTCCCAAATTTTTTAGGACCTTAATTAATTCATTTAAGGGGATTTTCTTTTGTATTTAGTTAATTTCGTTCATTTACAGAGAAATCGTATGTTACATTTCTCATGTTTTCTCTCATTTTCAGAATCCAGATGTTACATGATATACTTACGCCGTAACCAAATTAGCCTTTAGATGATTTTGCGCCACTGGCAAAATTGGTACTGGAACATTATTAGCTCATTTTGGCCGTGACTAAAGGAAATTAAGTCGCGACTTGAAAACCTACTGTATCCAAACTCTTAAATGAGCAAACTAATAAGTTGCTATCACCTCAAGATCAATCTTATGATCCTTTTATGGATAAAAGGAACGAGTTTTAAAGGGTTTACATTTCTATAATCTCCATCCAAATACCTTACATAACCCAAGGATTTAAAGGCTAATCACACCTACCAAATACATATCATATCAGCACAAGATTCATTTATGACAACAAAAGAATGGAATGTAAGCTCAAATGGCAACTCAAACCACTCAATACACTATGTAATGTCCTTAAACCACTTAGGGCAAGATTTAATGGTCTAATTGAACATGCTCTTACTCATAACTCTTCAATGGAGCCTCAAATGTAAAATATGGCTACGGCATTTCCTAATGTCACACACATAAAGGCCTATGATAGCAAATGGCATGTTATGGCTTCTAATGACAACCTAAAATCCTCCTTACACTACCTAAGATCATTAAACTACCTTGCGCAAGTTTTAATTGACAAATTGAGCTTGTCTATATCCCTTAACACTTGGTACAATCTTTGGTTCAAAATATGGCTGTGTCACTTCCCAAAATCACCACATAATGACTCAAGATAGTAAAATTACTATAGTAACATAAGAGGGGTGAACCATTTCATCTTTCACAAGATCAAGGCAATAAAAGCACATTCCAAAACCTTCTATGCCAACAACTTAAACATTAATACTACAACACTAACTATTCAAGAGTTGTATAATTTTAAGGTACTCATTAATAATCATCCAAATACAATCACAAGTATCAATTCCATGATGTCATAGATTATAAAATCAATCCCTATACTTGGCAGCATATGATACAATGTGGCAATTATACAACATAATAAGCAATGCTAACATACCTACTATACAAATCCAATTTACATAGGGCATTCAAGCCTATACATTTCTAAACTACAACAGCAATTTCTATTAGCTTTTTCTTGCTACTAAGAGGTCTGATCCTTGAAAATGTTAGCCCACAACTAGGGTGAGATATATAATCTTAGTAACAATAGGCAAATTCCATATATATATGTACAAATTAATTAATATAATGCATTTATACAAAAAAAATATACTAAAGACATCAATATTATCAACAAATGAAATAATTGGACTACTAATGACTACTATCCTATATTAGCAATCACATATAATATGTTAATGGCCAATAACATAGGTAAAAGCTCATCCATGATGCCAACTCGTGATTGAACACAACCTGGGCTCAGTGCATTCATGAGTCTAATCATAACTTGGTACCCAATCAAAATATAATATATGGGTGGCAGCCACACTATAGCTCCACCAAGGTCATGCTCACGGTCCACAACAACAACAATTCAAGTAATCAACCAACCATATAGCATTTCAAAATCATACATGTGTAGCAAATATCAAATTAAAATGAGCATATACATGGAATTAGGAAATTAACCCCATTACCTCAATAAAGCCCAATTACTCTTCTTTTAGCTACCAACATAATCCAAAGGCCCACCAAACTTATGACAAGTATAATTATCATCATTTAACCATTATTAACAAAAACGTTTTTTATCTATTGATTCATTTCATCAAGAATCCATTAGAAATCATTTACCTAACTTTCCAAAACATCTATTGCACTAATTTAAGGTTAAGATACTAAGAACTAACAATAGATCACTCCCAACATCTCCATTATCACACATGTAAAAGCCATGCAGCAAAAGTTAATCCAAATGATGAAAATTCAACACATACACCTCATAAAAGAAAAGGAAACAAATACCCATACATCTAAAAGGTTAATGGATTAGATTGAGCCTTAACTACCAAGAACACACCATGTGCCATTCCTAAAACTTGGATTTTCGCACATAGAATTAGCCATATACCAAAGTCAACCTATAACATGAAATTTGAGCAAGGTTACACTACAAAATAAAGGCAAATACTTACCTAATGACTCTATTAACCCCAAACTCTAAAAATTTTACAAGAATCATCCAAACATAAAATTTTTAAATTTGAGAAGTAAATGAAAATTCACTAAACCAGAAACTAATTAGACCAAAATGAAGAGGAAAATGAAAGGATCAACTTATGTATAACTCACCTTAGCCAAATCTTCCTCTAAACTTGCAAATCAAAGCCTAGAAGATATGGAACTTTAGCACCCTTCTCATATATGTGAATTTCCTCTTCTTGTTCTACAGAACATGTAGGTTTTAGCAACCAAATGAATGAGGAAAAGGCCTCTTAGGGTTTTAGAGAGAATGAGCTACTCTAATGGGCCAATTATTCAAGTAGGCTGATCTTTGCTAAGTATGGGCCAAAAACTAGATAAGTCCAATGGTTTTGGGTGTCACACCTAGCTTTTACTAACCCATTCATGTCAAATGAGGAGTTTTAAGAAAAATTCACATGCAAGGTTATTTATACTCATTTTATCATATTTAGCTCATGGAACAGACAAAATCTCCATAGGACCCAAAATGACAACTTTGGGCAAAAATATGCACTAATTTTAAAAATTCATAACTTAGGTTGTACAACTCTAAATCATGCAAATTTATTGTCTATGGAAAGCTTAGGATGTAAAATACATGTTGTAAAAATTTGAGGCAAATTTGAGTTCATTTTCCTAGCCAAATGCAATGGAATAGTAACACAGGTAAGAATTAGAGGCATGTAGCAAACCTGAACTTTCAGATTGCATATCTTGAGCTACACAACTCCAAATTAGGTGATCTTAGTGGCCATGAAAATCTTGAGGCAAGACCTAAGTGCCATAAAAATTTCAAAGGCATCTGAGCTCATTTGACTCACAAAAGACATTTCATAACAGTGGCTGCTATAGTACCCAAACACAATCAGACCTCTAACTTAAAAAATTCATAACTTCTATATGACTCCCTTTTATACAAACTCAGTGACCTTGGAAAGCTTATAATGCCAACTATATGTTTGTAAAATTTCATATGCATTGGACTTCATTTGGCCCCTGAAAAACTTGAAATATCAAACCTGTTATGTGTGAAGAATCCTAGGACCTAATTGAAATTTTTATCCAATTTCAGAAAATTTGTAAAATATTTTGTACAACTCTAAAAATTATGGTTCTTGGCTTGCAAAAAAAGCTCTAAGAGGGATAAATTCATGCCAACTAGTAGGCTCAAACTAGTTCATTTAGGTCACTTTTGACATAGAAATTGTTTATGGAAAATTTAAGACCATTTTAGATACCAACTTGGACCATTTGGTGTACAATTAGTCTTCTCCCACTTTGAGCACATTTCTTTCAACCTAAATGGCTTTTCTAACCATTCCATATCATTCCAAAATAGGTGGATCAAAATTTAACCCCTTGACATCCACTTATACATGCATATACCATGATGCCTCACAAGTCATTTCCTTCCATAATGCCTATAACATGACATAAACAACCACACATGCATACTCATACATGGATTTCCATTCCAAAACACAAGGATATACTTTAATTTACATCAAAATTGTTATAAATATACATCAATAGTCTTATCCATGTCACTACTGTTACATAAGTCAAAACATAATACATAATAGCATTTTAATGCACGATGTTCATTATCTAAGCTTTTTCAACCTCTTTGTCCTTACTTAGTGACCCTGAAATGGTTACTAGAAGCATAAGGGGTGAGATTCAGGAAAATCTCAATAGCTAATCTCAACCAATTCAATATATACAAGAATGTCATGAGTGTATGCCATGCATATAGTGCAAAAATGCAATGCTCATGCCTTATATGAAAGAAATACCTCATAAAACATAAAAATTCACTCTTTTCATAGCCATGGCTTCATCATAAACTTGCTACACTAAAATTTTTTCAACCAAGGGCCAAGGAAGAGCTACTATGCTCAATTCCAAGTCTTAGGAGAGCTAGGAGCCAAAACATATTTCATTCTCATTCATATAGCTCAATATGAAAATTATACTAAAACATACATCTTGAATGCATCAAGCAAGCATACAAGCATTACAACTCATTCAAACATTCAAGTGTATGCAAGAGAGGGAGATAAAGCTACCTTAAAGCTTGCAAGGACTCAATTAGCCACTAATCCACTTGGTTCTAACTTTTCTCTTGACTTTCTTTCTCTTGGCACTTACACTTTGGAGTGTTTTAGCTAGATAGATCTATATATAACAATTTTAAGACAAGTTAATCCCATAAGACTCATTCTAAGCTTCATTATCTTCCTTAAATCTCATTAGGGCTTAATATGCTAAATAAGGCTAGTTTTAGGCCATAATGAAGCTACTCTTGGTTCTTGCTTTCTACAAGTCTTATAACTCTCAAGAAACTCATTTGAATCATTACATACTTGGTTAGAATGATTTAGACCCAACTTACTTCATTAACCTCATTTAGGCTTTTAAAATTTCAACTTCCATTATAAGGCTTCTAAATTCAATCCAATGCTTCCATAATTCTTTATTCATTATATCTAAGTCTCTAAATTCATTAGAACTCAAAAAACACTCCCTAGGTGCTTCCTTTCTCTCTTGGCTAAGACATATATCTTTGGAGGGCTAGATGATGTTTTGCTTGCTTTTCTTGGGAATTTGATACATGCTCTTATTCATTGGTTTCTCTAGAGTCTAAACATGATTAAATATGGCTTGGGTTATCCTCATGATGTTCCAAAACTCTCAAGGTGTAATTGAAACCCTAACTTCCATATCTTGTTTCCTAATGCTCCTTTCTTGATTCTAATTCTCCATGCTTCAAAACCCTTGGGCCAACCTTGGTTTGGTTACAAATAATCTCCCTTCATTTGTTCTTAGCCTATGCCAAACACACAAATGAAGGGAGGACCAAGGAGAAGTAATCTCTAGCTACGGAAACATACCTTGTTTTAATATATTTCAAGAGGGAAATTTGATGCTTAGCTTGGTTTCTTTAAACTTTCTCCTTCCTCCAAAAAAACAGCCATAAAAATGCTTCTTTCTAAAAATCAAAATCACTAAAAGAAAGAGCTCAAGGAGGAAAACCAAGTTGGTGAAGTCATGAGCATGAAAATGTGTCATTTTCTTACCTTTTCATGGCCTTCTTTCCTTCTTCTTCTTCTTCTCTTTGGTACGCCTATCTCCTTTGGTTCAAAAGCTTCTGGTTCTATCTTGAAGTGTTTAGGACATGATGGCCTTATTTTAAGAAGAAAGGAAGTGAGTTATAACATTTTCCATAATTTCCATTTTGCTCTTTAACTTCATTTTCCTTGTTTTAGCTCATTTTAGTTTCTTTTTGAGAACCACCTTTTCCATATGAAAATTTAGATCCTCTAATTCATAAAATACCTTTGGTTTCACTCAAATTGGATTTAAAATCTTATCAAATCATCTGACTAAAATTTCAATCAATTAATGACCTTATACATTGAAGGGGTTTTAGCTATTTTAGGGATTCTTATGGTTTCTAGAACCTCTGAGAACCCTGAGAAATTGAATTTTCTCATTTTAAACTCCCTTCTTTGAGTTTCAAAAAGTTACCTAAAATTACAAAAATACCATTACCTTTTTTGGGTAATTTTATTTAGCCACCTTGGCTATGTTTTTAGGGCATCTTTATCCTTGTATTCTCATTTCTAAATGTCCAGATTATTATTCTAATCTTGTTTAGCATCTAGTCCTTTCATTTTGGGGTCCTCTTTTGTAATCTCGTTAGTTTCGGTCTAATTCTAGAGATACTAGATATTATATTAGGCCAAGGTTCATTATGTTTAATTGAGTTGGGTCCCAATAAGATGAAGTTGGGCATCCAATAAGAATAAAGTTAGGCTTCTAATAATGTCCTTCGCACAAATAAATTAATCATAGGCCCAAATCATCCTTAATTCCATAAACATTCTTTTATTTTCCTCAAAATCATCTAATTAACAATTATTAGGTTAAGATATTCAAACTTGTCATTGTCCTTAAAATTCCTATTTCCTCATAATTTCCTTAAAACTCTCTTACTAATTCCATACTCCCCAAATAATCATTATTAATTAACTTCGGGTGTTATAGTTTACATCACAAAAAAAATATGTACAACCATTCTTGTGCACTCAAATATATAAGATCTTTAACCACTGTCAAAGTTGCACCATTCATGCTTGTTGGCTTCCATCATTAGTATAATATCATATTTCTCTAGCCTTTCTCACTCATTTACTTAACTCAAAGCCCTTGGTATAGCAATTTCCACAAAAAAATGGAAATAAAATAATAGATTATTTTGCGTTATGTAGGGCTTAAAATTTTTGTTTCACATTTTGTGGGCCACATGAACTTGTCCATATTATTTCGATTCCAAATACATGTATACAAGTCAAAACCATCCCAAAATGTCCCATTTTGCTTGAGCTTGGGACATCCACACTAAAAAATACAATATTAGTCTCGGGCTCTAAGGTTCAAGTTCTATCATCAACTTTGAAAATTTATAATTAAATCTAGAAAAATTGAAATCAAGTAAATGATAGATTTCTTAAAGCTCTAGATGTCCACTATAGGTTAAAAATCATTCCAAGCCATGAAAACATCATCTAGATTACGATTAATAACAGAAAAACACCAAAGGTCCAGCTGCCCAGGTTTGCTATCACAAGTTACTGATATAAACTTCAAACATTTATAACTAATTCTAGAAAAATTGAAATCAAGTACACTATGCCATTATAGAAAGCTAAAAAATTTAAATTTAGGTTAAAAATAAGTCTAGACAAAAATAGAAATGTTTAGCTACTGAAAATTGATGGAATGGTACCAATGGTACTGCTGCATTACTAGTATTAACTCCAAACTTCAAAAATTCATATCTCTCTCCTCAGAACTCTAAATGTGGTGATCTTAGTGGCTATGGAAAGCTTATTATGTAGAGTTTATTCCTATAAACGTTCATAGCCATTGGACACCATTTCGACCTTAGATGACATAGGAGGAGAAACTAACCGTATGAACAGTGTCTGGACCATTTCAGCAGGTTTTTGCCAACTTTGGAAATTCATAATTAATTCTCTAGAGCTCCAAGTATTCTGGCTTTTAGCTTACCAAAAAGCTCTAGATGAGACCTTATGCATGCCAAATTTCATAGAAAAATTCATTCATTTGGTCAATTTGTGACATAGGGTTGCATAATGGCATTTTTATGCCTCTCAAAGGGTCAAAAATGGTCCACTTTGGCTTCTAGCTTTTCCAAGACCACTTGAGCATGTGGGAAAGCATCAAAACAGACCTTTAAATATGTCTAAAGGGTCCAAATATCCATACCTCTCAAAATCACTCTCCCATTTATTGCTATACACAAAGATCTCACATGCTCATCTTTGCCATTCAATGTCAAAATCATTTAATATCATTCATATGTTTCTAAATCTCATACATACATCATATATCCATGTATATACATATGTTCAAGAGATTATACATCATATACATCATGGGAATACATTATTTGATAATGCTATGGTTACAAAATGAACAAATAGTAACTCCTTTGCCAATCTTCTTGCTTTCAAGTGTGGTGGCTCCCATTTCTTGGTTCACTTAGTCCACCTAAGCATGTTAGGTAATGGGGAGGGAAGAGTGAGATTTTAGGAATCCTAATAGCTCTTATCCCTTTTTAATCATACATCATGAATACAAATTCAAGTCCAAAGATGAATGCATGGTAATCAAACAATTCATGAACAAACATGAAACATTTCCCTTATTCAAGAAAATATGCTCATCATACATAGGCTTGCTAAGACAATGGTCTAACCTTACCCATTCTCTTTCAAACTTTTGGATTTGCCTCACCCATTTTCAAAGAACTTTTGACTAAGCCTCACTTTTATAGAGACTTTTGGCTTTGTCTTGCCCTTTCTTAAAGACTTTTGGCTCATTCTTACCTTTGCTAAGGAACTTTTGGCTTTACCAAGCTCATGCAAGCCAAACCACATTCATAAAGCATCTTTCAAGAACATAACAAAGGCATCATGGTACCATGGCATGTAAACATTTGCTAGAAACCTTTTGCATAGCATAATCATGCATACACACATCCAAAGACAAGAAAATAGCCAAAGATGTATGAAAGAAAGAAAATAAAGCTACTTTGGAGCTAATGTTTCACACTTTTCCTTTGAAATCTTCCTCCCTCTTATAGGCCAAGCCTTGAAACTTGGAGGCACTAAGTTCTCTTGGCCTAGACATATTAAATGAGGCATACTTAGATAATTGGATCAAACTCTAGCATTACACACTTGATATGGAAGCTTACTTGGTTTCAAGACTTCAATATGGTTCCATAACGCACCTAATTAAGCAACCTTAAGTATTCAAGATCTTGTCTCTTTCCTCTCCTTTAAGCTATGATTTTTGTAACGCCCGGTACGTCGTACAATCGCTGGAACGGGCCAGTTTGAAAAGAAAATCCCCTGAGATGAGTGATTGAAGGCCAAATAAAATTTGAATAAAATTTTAAATAATAGAAAATAAGGATTTGAGCCTTGAGTTGCCCAAAAACTAGGGTCAGAGTGATTTAAAAATTTGATGAAAGGCCAGTGGCATTTTCGTAAATAAGTGCAATTTTAGAAAAACACCTAGGAGGGCTTTTTAAATGAAAATTTTGAGTTTCTTAGGGTTTTTAGAGGCCCTAAAAACTATGGGAAGCCCCGGGACTGGTAAAGCCCCTCTGGTGTACTCTTTCGGATGTCAATTGACCTAAACTTTGACCGGTTTGTTCGAGAAGGTTTTAGCTCCGATTTAAGTGATTCCAAAGGCATTTTATTAAATTGGGAATCTTAATTTTATGATGGAAAAGACGGTTCTCAAAAAGGAGCTAAAACGAAGCCAAACCGAAAATACCATTATGGAAGGGCAAAAATGGTAACAAAGTGCACAAAAGAAGCTTCCAAACTCCCTTTTTAAGCCACGTTCAGCTCCCCCCTTTCTAAACCGACTTTCTTCTGCCCAAAACTCAGAAATGGAGCTGCTGTCTTAGGCGCACAAAGGGAGGAAATTTTGGAGGAAGAAAAGTCAAAGAAAAGGTGAGAAAGTGTAAGGTTTTCATGCTCTTTCCTCTTGAAACTTCATCCTCCCCTTCTTGCTTCATCTTTCCATGGTTTTAATGTATTTTTTGGTGCTGATTTGGGTCCAGATCAGAGGAGGGAAATTCGAAATTTAAGGAGGAGAAAGAGGGAAGAGGAAGGGCTCTTGAAGGAAGCTTGATTGCAAGGTAGTTTCTCTTCCTTTGTTGTTTCTTTTTCTCCTTGTCCTCTTCCATGGTAGGATGTCTCAACCAGAACCATGAAGAGGGAAGAGTTTCTGTTTTATAATCCAAAAGAATCCATCAAACTAAGGCATGGGAAGATAGATTATACCAAAGAAATGCATGAAAAACTAGTAAAACTCAAGTTGGAAAAGTGTAGGGTGCTTGAACATAAGTTAAAATCTGGGTTGATTCAACACTTCCCCATCATATGTGAGTGTTTGTTTGAGTTTTTAAGACTCCTAGGGAGCCTCCCAAGTGCCCCATCCATTAAGGAAAAATCCCAAACTCCATGGGTTTTTAATGGAAGCATAACTAGGTCAAGACTCTTAGAGAAAGCTAGGGAATATTTTAAATGGTTCCAAGCTTGATTTGGGACTTTATATGATAAAAGAACATAGGAGAAACCCTTGGAAAAAATTTAGAAGCCTTAGGTTGGGAGATGAGGCAATGGCTTCCATAATGTAACCTTATGAAGCAACATGGACCTAGGTTTGTGAAAGTGAGTGGGTGATGGCTTCAAGGACCTTAAATGAGGTCAAGAGGTCTAAATATGGCAAGAGAATGGAACCAAGAATGTTAATTATGGTAGTTGCTTTATTAGGTCCTTAATGGAATCATATTGTGACAAATAGACCAAAGTGTAGTCTTAAGAGTGAGTTGGATGTCATAATTTGTTCCAAGAGTATAATTTAGTGTTGTTTATTGTGAATAGGCCAAAGAAATCCAACCCCACCTTCTTGTGTTTGTGGAACCGAAAAGGAGAAGAAACAAGCAAAGTAAAGCTTGAATTTGCACCAAGGTAGCTCTCCACCTTTTCTTGTTGCATTTTCTTGTTGCATATGGTGTCATTGTGTCCTTGTGCGTATGTTTATATGTTTGAGACATGCCACTTGATGCTATGTTGCTATTTTGGTACCAATATGCTTTCTTGAATGTCTTTGAATGATGGAAATGGCTCATAAGGGTGAGGTAGTGCCAAAAGTCCCTTAATGTGGGTGAGGATATGCCAAAAGTCTCATGGCATGGGTGAGACAAGGCCAAAAGTCCCTTGGATGGGTGAAGCTAAGTCAAAAGTCCCAAGAACCAAGAGTGAGGCAATCCAAAAATCCTAGAAATGGGGTGAGGCCAACCCAAAAGTCCCTAGAGCTCATTCTTATTCTTGACATGTGTTTGTGACATAAAAATGTGGAAATTGAATGCTTTATCGATTGAGTAGTTGCATACTTGTACCCTTGACATGTTATATGCCTTGAAAAATGTGATTGAATAGGTGTATGAGCTATTGAGATTCAATGAATCTCACCCCCTCCTTTCTCTCATCTCACATGATCTAGGTGGAGTTCAAGACCCAAAGGATGGAAGTCAAGGAGCTTAAATCTCCATCTCTTGGCAAACCTTTATATTTTGATATACTATGATGACTAGAATGTAAAAGTAGATATGTAAATGTTATTTTTGAGCCATGACACTTTGAACAAGTGTAAAACTATGTAAAGTTAGTGTATGTATCAAGAATAGAGTCTAATGAGTAGAATTATGTATTTTGACCACTTGGGAGCCCATTTGTGTATGTATGTTTATGGAAGTGGCATGGTGAATTTGAGTTGCATGAGAGTTCAGACCTTATGAGAGACTTATTTATGCTATATTTATGCTTTCTAAGTTTCTCAAATGTGTGTGGAACCATGGATGACTCATTTGAACCAAAGTTGCCTCTTGTTGGGACCAAAATTGCCATAAGCTTGAGCTATGGTAAAATCTGACCAAATGACCTCTTCTTGACTTGGAATTTTGCATGCAAATAGATCTTGCCTAGAGCTTTTTGGGAAGCCAAAGATCAGGCCATTTGGAGGTTTTTGGAATTTTCTATGATTTTTCAAAGTTGATATCAGAATTTCAAATTTGCACTGGTACTGTTCATTTGGTCAGTTTTGAAATTGTGTCATCTGAGGGGCAAACGTGGTCCAATGGATACAAAATTTTATAGTTAGAAACTAGGCATTCACAATGACTTTTAGAAACTGTAAGCACCTCATTTGGAGGTCTGAGCTAAGAGATATAAATTTTTGAATTTCTGGAACAGTAGCAGTAGCTCAGCACGACCTGAGTCACTGTTCCATTGAATTTGGGTAGCTAAGAGTGCTTTCTCTGGTCTAAGTCTATTTTTACCATAAAGGTAACGTTCATATATTTCCAAATTGGTATTATTTGTATAGATTGGATTTTTTTGGAATTAATTGGATATTTTCGAAGTTCATAGCAGACACTTGCATCAGTACCAGTAGCTGTCCGAACCTTAACCCCTTTTCGTGTGTCAAACGTTTTCTGTGTTATGTTTCATGGCCTGGGCATATTTTTAGAATACATTAGACATATGTAGATTTCCATAATGTCCAAGAATGAACAATTTCAATTTTTCTAAAATTAGTTACAAATTTTGTAACTTCCTATCAGTAAACTGAACCAGTGGCCCAGACAGCAGCAACCCCAGTGGCTTTTCGGATGTCAAATGCTCTCTCCTTAATGTTTCATGAGTTGAAACTTTTTTTATCATGGGGTAGACATCCAGAGCTTTCTAGAATGGTAAATTTTTTTGGATTTCGAATTTTTTGGATTTAGTTATGAATTTCCGAAGTTGTGATAGAAAAACTGAAATTCTGGCCGAAAATAAGAGTGTGAATTTGATGGTCCCCTTTGAGTTCCACGAGTTGTGGGCCAACTTTGGTTATGCAAATGAGTTGTATGTATGTAATTAAATATGAGAACGTATTGTATGAGCTCATATGGTCCGTGTGACACCGAATGGAATTTTTATACGCGATGTAACGCAAAATAAGGCATTATTTTAATGTCATTTTCCATTCCCTTTTGTTCAATTGATCATGTGAGACTTAGAAATGATCGGAAGCATGCTATAAATATATGGTGTTACAATTATTGACTCCATTGAAACTCCTTGGAGCCATCACACATTTATTTTAAGGAGTCTAGCTAAAAGTTGCTTCATTATACTATAATATGGAACCTACAGTCCAATCTCATCATCCATGGCTTCTAAAATTTTTTCAAGGCTTCCTCTCATGTGCTTCCATCATATGTAGTGTCATTCTAGCCTTGGAACAAATTAAAACACTCCCTAGATCCATGAACCCCTCTAGGTCGAGACATATACATTATTTTGGACCCATAGACTTTATTTTGTTTCTTTGATGGGAGGTGCATGTGGGAGGCTTCCTCGATGTCTTAGATACTCATACAAACTCTTAGACACCTTAAATTATGGCTAGAAAGCTTCCTACAAACCAAGGTGCTAGTGGAACCCTAGGCTAGACATTTTGCAAATCAATGATTCTTTCTCAGATTTTTTTGCATATTCTTGTTTCCTACACTCTAAATCCTAGGTTTCACTCTTGGTTTGGTTCAAAACTAACCCCCCTTGGCTATCCTAGAAGTGGTCGACAAGAAGAAGCAAGTATGGAAAGCAATGGTTTCTACCTTGGTTCAAGCTTTTCCTAAGAGCCTTTTCTTTTGCTTCAGCTCTCCTTTTGAAATTCGAACTTCCCCCTTATATGTCACTCAAAACATAACCAAACACTTCAATAAAACCATAGAAAGAAAGGTGGGAAGGAGGAGATTCAAGTTGCTAAAGGAAAGACCATGAAATTCTATCAATTTTATTACATTTCCATGGATTTTTTCTTTCTCTTTTGCTCCCATCTTGTGTGCCTCACTCAGCTGGTCTCTCCTTTGGTTTAAGACAGAAACAAGGTTGGCTAAATGGAGAGGAGAAAGAGGCGTGACATATAAGGAGCAAGGTCATTTAATGGACTTTTTCAAAATTTCCCATTTTGTCATTTTTTTTTGGCTTTTTCATTTTAGGCTTATTTCAACTCCTTTTTGAGAACCATCTTTTTCATCATAAAATTTAGGTTCTCTAACTTATAAAATGTCTTTGGAATCACTCACTTTGGATCTAAAATCTTTTCGAATGAATGGATCAAAGTTTGGATCAACCAACGTTGTAGAGTGTCAACCAGAGGGGTTTTGATTGTTCTAGAGGTTCCTATAGTTTTTAGAGCCTCTAAGAACATTAAGAAACTCATTTTTCCCATTTAAAAATCCATCCTTTGTGTTTTCTAAAAGGTGCCCAAAATTACAAAAATGTCACTACATTTTTGTTAAATTTCATATGGTTATTCTACTCTGTTCTCAGGGCACCTCTAGCCATGGTTCATCATTATTTGAGGTCTAGAATATTGCTTTAATTTTATTAGACCTTAAATCATTTTATTTGGGGGACTTCCTTTTGCATTTGGTAGGTTTCATATGCTTATAGAGAAACCAAATGTTATGTTTCTCTCATTTATGGAGGAATTGGATGTTACACTTAGCTTCTTGAGATTTCCCTAGACATGGTTAGAAATAATGTGGAGGAGAGTGAGATTTTATGAATCCTAATAGCTCATTCACCCTTCAAGTATTCTTATATGGCATGTTATCATGTCAAAGAAAGTAAGCATCCAAATATCCAACATAGACATATTTATGAAATAATATAGATCCATTAAGATTAAAAACAATTTCTAGTAAATTTTGGTCTAACCTCACCCAATTATTTGGGACTTTTAGATTAGCCTTACCCATTTTAGGGACTTTTGACTTAGCCTCACTCATTCCTTCAGACTTTTGGCCTTGTCTCACCCTTACTTAGGGACTTTTGGCTTCACCTTACTCATTCAAAGCCATTTATATTCCAAATATATTCTATGAAATGTAATGATATCAAATCATCAATCCAATGGTAATAGGCATAATTCATATTCCAAACATACATACATACAAGCAATCAATAACAATCAAACAACTAAATAAGCATACAAGAATGGATGATGAGTTACCTTTATTAAGAAGCACAATTTTCCTCCTTGGTTCTCTAATCTTTCTTTTCGGCCTTACATACACACTTGGGAATAACTTGACTTGCTTGGATTAGATATATCAAACAAGACACAAATGTATCAATGGAACTATCTCTAGCCTCACACAAGCCTTACATAAGCCAATTCTAGCTTTAGACATCCATATGGCTCTATTTAGTGGCATAATGAAGCAACTAACATAATTCATCATCTTGACTCCAATTTCTCACTCAATCTAAGTCATATAACTCCATTTAAACTCATTAGAGTCATCACAAACTCCAATCAAAAGGCCCAGCACTAAGTTGCTTCTTTATGCATAATAGAACCCTAAACTTTCATCTTCCAAAAAAAAGCTTCTAAATTCAAGCCAATAGTTCCTTTTATATTTATAATTCATATTTAAACCATTTCTAGCCTTAGAATAAAAAAAAAACTCTCCCTAGGTGTTACCTTTACCCCTAGGCCGAGACCTATGTACATAAAGGCACCCATGGAGTTTTGTTAAATTTTCTTAGGGAAATGACACCTATAAAGCTTTGTAGATCTCTTATGGACTCAATGATACCCTTACATAGTCTAAAATATCATTTTAAAGATTCAAATTTTCCTAGGTACAATCAAAACCCTAATTTCCAAAACTTGCTACCAATGGCTTCTTTTTGAATTCTTTTTGTTCCATATGATTCTCCATGCTTCAAAACCCCATTCCCTATCAAGTTTAGGCTAAAACCAAACTCCCTTCATAGTCCCCTTAGGCTAGTTGAAATGAAGGAGCAAGAAAAGAATGAAGAGAAACAAGTTTTCCAAGAAGCCATATACTTTGTTTGGTTCCTTATCAAGTAGGCTTTCTTGTGTTGCCAAGGTTTCCTCTAAACTCTTTTTTACTTCTATTGAACCAGCCACAAAATGCCACCATTTAGAACTTTAAACCCATAGGAAGAGGGAGGAGAAAGAGGAGAAGAACATTAGAAAAGTGAAGAGCATGAATTCTTACCCTTTTAGACTTGATTTTCTTCCTCCTTTCTTTGCCTTCTTGTACACCACTTGAAGCTGGTCTAGGTTCTATTTTAGAGCCAAAACAAGTCAGTGGAGATAAGGAGAAGAGGGTCGCATGATATATAAAGGAGGGGGATGTAACACCCCATAATTAATTAAGGTATTAAACATGGATTAGATTAATTAGGAATAATTAATATGGGATAATTAGGCAAGTTAAGTAAATGGAGATTTTAGAAAGGTAAATTTATTAATATGGGTTGAGATTTAATTGGGATAGAAATTCTATCTAGGCTTAAATTAATAGATCATGAGAAGAGGCTAATTGAGGCCTAATGGGTTAGGTGCAGATCCAACCCAATTTAATGTGATGGAGGCCCAAAATCCACCTTGTATAGACTCTTCTAAGTGGCCCAAAAACCCTTGAGTAGACCCACATTCTTGAGCTCTTAAAACTTGGTCTGGCCCACTTAAATTTCAGCAACCCACCACCTTTAAAACTAGCCCAACAAGCTAAAATTTGAAGCCCAAATGAAGTTGGACCTTGAAGCAACCCATGACCCATATTTGACCCAACTAAAACCCAACCTAAACCCTAATGTTTCAGCCACTTTCTTATTTGCTAAAACTCAAGAAGCAAAATTTGGAGGTTGAGAAAGAGGCTAGGGTTGGGGGTAAGAATTCTGCATTTTCTCACATTTAGAGTAAGATTTAGCTAAGGTAATAGTTATACAACTTAATCCCCTCATCTTTCTCTTTAATTTGGCTCAATTAGTTTTTCATTTAGAGAATTTTCATCCTACCCCAAATCTGAAATATAGGTGTTTGGGGATTTTCTTAGTGAAATTCGTAGGTTGAGGTTAGGGCTGACTTTGGGTGAGTTTAAACCCTCTATTTTGATGCTTCATTTGTTAATTTGAGACCCCCATAACTGATTTATAAAATGGATATTAATTCTGTACGAATTTGCTTAGGATTTTGGGTGGAATATTGAGTTTTCTGGTGAAGGACACTCTAATCCGAATTTAGGATTTGTGAGGGCTGTTGCAAATTTGTCTACAAGTGAGGTACCGGGTTTATATCAATTTCATGTATATATTTGATTTAATTTCATATGTTGCTGTATATGTATAATTTGAAATGTTGAATGAATTGGTTGGCTATCTGTTGAAATGTGATTGGACCTTGTGAGTCCATGGTGGAGCTGTGGTGTGGCTGCCACCCATGCATGTACTTCGATCGAGCACCGGGTTATGATCAAACCCAAATGCACTGAGCCCTGGTTGTGCTCAATAGGGAGTAGGTGCCGTGGACGAGCCTCTCCCGGTGTTAATGGCCTTTAACATGTGATAATATGATTGCTAGTATGGGATAGTAATCATAATAGCCTAATTATTTCATTTGTTGATATGATGGATATAATTTTGATGTTGATTTTGATTCATGCATATATGCTAATTAAACTAGATATATGATGGAATTGCCTTGGTTACTGAGATTTATATCTCACCCTGTTTCATGGGATTAACATTTCAGGTGAAGGTTTTTTGGGTAAGGATAAAGGGAGGCAAATAGATGAAAATCCATGAGCTCCAACATATGGGAGAAGGCTACACTTAGGCTGACTTATTTAGTAGAGATGCAATTTTGTTATTAGTTTACATAGTATCCTCATGTATTCATGTTGCCAAGTGTAGGCGTTTATATTTTGTTTGATTGAAATGTAACCATTAAAGATTTAAATCTCATTATAGTTGAATATTAATGTTTGAACTTATAGTATCATATATATATTTTTGTTGAAATTGTGATATGGATCACCATATGGGAATTGTAGTCATATGATGCCTTGGATGTGGATATAAGCTATTGTTGAATGGAATCTCTATGGAGTGTGCATGAGATGTTAATTGCTGCTGATGCATGTGTTCTTGTTGTCATATATTCATGAATTTGCTGATATGAGCTAGTTGGGCAAGTAGGAAGTAGTGTTTAAGTTTTGCAATGGTAATGGACGGATTGATGGGTAAATAGGGACCCGTTGCGGCGCAGAGTGAAAAAAATCGCCCAAGAGGGTAACAGAACTAAAACTCATCACGGCGCATTATGTCTGGCCGCGGCGTGAGTCAAGGAAATTAATTAAGAGTTAGACAATAGCAAAACTCACTGTGGCACAAATGTATTGTGCTGAGGCAAGAATCATGGGGGTTGGGAACAGTAGTTCCAGAGGGTATTTCTGCCGTGGCGATGGTCCAACTCGCCACGGCGATAGTCCCAGCGGGGAAGGTATAAGCCGTGGTGTAAATCTCCAAACTCATAATTTTAACCTAGAAACCCCCGTTTCTTCAATGGTAATGGTAGAAAATGATATAGGAACACTTGTAGAAGGTTATTGGGTATTGAAACTGATGAACGGTTGAATCATAAATCCCTTATGGTAGTAGGATTTCTTTTATGCAAATTTTGTTTGGTTGTGGTGGTATGGTGATGACCCTAACATCAAGGTTTAAATTTTCCCCATATTTTCACAATGTGATAAATTATGACCACTCAAACCTTGATAATTAATTATTAATCATATATTTAACTATAATTACAATGATTAGAAGGGAGGGTTGTCACAGGGGAGGCTAATTATAACATTTTAGAAATTCCAATTATGTCTCTTAAATTTTGGTTTCTCTATTTGAGCTTATTTTAATTCTTTTTTGAAAATCATCTTTTCCATCATAAAATATGGTTCTCCAACTCATTAAATGCCTTTGGTTTCACATTAATTGGATTTAAAGTAACACCGGACGATTTGGTCAAAGTTTAGGCCAACTAGTGACAAAAATCATAAATTGGAAGGGTTTTAACAATTCCAACAATTTCTATAATTTTCTATGCCTCTGAAAACCCTAGTGAGCTCAATTTTATCATTTAAAGCTTCCTTCTTTGAGTTTTCAAAATGTTGCTAAAAACTACAATTTTACCACTATGTTTATCCTTTAATTCATTGAGTTGTTTTGGCTTCATTTTCAGCCGATCATTAGGTCTTAACTACATTTTTAGATATTCTAATTATCATTTTAATCTTAATTGGCCTCGATTTGCTTTGCTTTAGGATGATCATATTTCATTTTATTGGTTTCAGTTTAGTTTCTAAAAAACTAGTTATTACACTTGATACTCACAATTATGTGAGTTTGGACTAGTTTGGCCTACACATAACAATCTATAAGGTAAATTAATCCATTTGGATTCACTTTAGGTCTTATAATTATCACTTATTCTCATTAGAACTTAACATCGGATTTAAGACTAGTTTAGGTCCAATAAGAAGCAACCCTTGGTTTTCACTTTCCAAACCCCAAACTCTCACTTGCTATAAGTCTTATAGCTTTAAGAAAACTCATTTGAATAATCATATGCATGATTAAAGGGGTTTATACCAACTTGCTTGTTTTACCCAATTTAGGCTTTAAACATTTAACTTTCAATTTGGGGCTCCAAAATATTATCAAATGATTTCATAATTATTTATTCATTATATCTAAATCTCTTAGATCATTGGAACTCAAGAACACTCCCTAAGTGCTCTTTTATACTCATGGCCAAACCAAAAACTATATGGAGGCCAATTGGAGTTTTGCTTCTTCTTTTTGGGAATTTGATGCATGTAAACATTCCTTGCCCTTTCGCTAATTATACTCTCATATGGCTTAAATTTTCCTCTTAGGATTCCATAACTCCTTAGGTGCAATAGAGACCCTAACTATCCTATTGATAAATCCCAATTTTTATATATTTTAATCCTCCTAATTTGGATATTTTGATAAATAATCATGGGTTAATGAGTTTTATTAGTTGAGATATGATTTCATTGGCCATTTTTTTATTCCCTAGGAATTTATTTGCAAAATTATTAGTTTTAAATGCATAAATCCTATTAAATAATTTTGTAAATTTTTCTACTTAATATTTTTTATTATTTGTGCAGATTTTGATGGGCAAATGAAATTTAAATTGGGAAATTGATTTAGATAAGAGATGGAAGTTTCAAGTGTGCAATTTTAAGGAGTAACTAATTACCATAAGTTTTAATACATTTTTTTAGGATATAAAAAAATGGATGAAAGGATTGGCACAAGGAGAATACACATGGGGTCACACTTACACATGCAAGGGCTCTTCCATATGATGCATCTTGTTCAATTATACACTCCATGTTTTTCTTTTCTTACATCCATGTTGGCCCACACATCCAATCACACATATTCCATGCCAAGCATGCACCAAATTCCATTAACATTCATATGGAATGCATGAGAATAACATTCTCTCTTGGGCTTCCTTTTATCAAGACATGTAGTCACTCACATTCACCCATGGCTCATTCACACATCCACGAGAATCACCATCACACAATCACATGCACAAACTTGCCTCCTCACACAAATGATACACTCACTCATTCACATGCATCCTCACAATGATACATGGCTAATGGAGCATGAGACACACATTCACACAACATTCATCTATTCATACACACTTACAGATCCAATCCGTGCACATTGAAACACATCCAATTCTCCTAATTACACTCCAAGGCATAAGCTCTCCATAAGTAACACCTAACCATTACACTCATGTAAGAAATGAAGCATGAGATCACATGCATGAAGGCACAGGTTCTCTCTTACCAATTCATAAGAAGCACATATAGGGGGAGTCTCGGGCAGAAGGTTTGATTTGGCTAGAATGAAAACATAATCACATATACACAAATGAAAAAGGGGGCCCACAAAGATCACACAAACATAAAAAAAAATGTGATAAGAGTTGAGAGTTTTTGAAGAGGGTTTTTGATTAAAAAAAAAAGAGCATGGGAGGAGGCAAAAACGAAGAATCATCCATTCTTTACATCATCCAAGTAAAGCTCCAAAAACATGGCTTTCAATTCCAATTCCCTCCTTCATCAATTCTAGAAATAAATGGAAGCTTAATCACCTTAGTAGCTAGCTGAGAATGTGACTTCTATGGATAAAGATTTAAGCTCTAAGATTCATCTTCAAATTTGGCTAACTTCTCTTCTTTTCTCCTTATCCCTTACTTTTAGCACTAATTCCCTTGTTTAATTTGGCTAGCTGATTATATTGGATTCATTTGCTATATAATTTTGATTGCATTTCATATCTAGAGATTTATTTTGATGCCTAAGTGTTCATAAAAAGTTCAGACTTAATGACTATCCAATTTGTTAGTTATTTCCTCTTGTTTTTAGGCTATTTAGTGCAATGGTTATTATATTAAGTAGCTAGAATTTTTGTGATTTTTGTACTTGAGGAAATTTTTAATCAAAGTGGTTGATTAGCATCTTTAAGTGAATTGTTCAGTGACTTAAATGAGCATTTAGGTACTATTGTGGTGTGTTTTTATTTCTAACTCAAGTGGCTAATTTTTCATGATTCTTTGTGGTTGTAAAATTCCTTGATAATTAGTAATTTGAGTCTTGGATGGTAATTTAAGAATTTTTATAAAGAATACACTAAGAAGCAAGAAGTTAAGTCCAAGTTTTGGTATATTAAAAGGGAGCAAGGATAATTGCATTCTAGGAAGTCTATTCAAAAGCTAGTTACCACTCTTTGCCTAGCTATTGTCATCACTTAATTTTAAGTTTTTAGTTCTTGATATTTTCTTTAATTCATTTAAATTTTAGTAAATTAAAAACCCCAAACACCTCTAGTTTAATCACACTAGGAGAACTCTTTCATAGATAATTAGAAGCAAACTCCTTAGGAAATGACCTAGTTTGTGTCACTAGCTACAAATTTTTATTACAACCTAGTATCTTTTGAGGTCCTTCAACAAGATAATTCTCAAAATTGGCTCTGTTGCCAGGGAGTTTGGATTTTCAATTATTTGAAAAGGTTTTATAGGTGTCCTATGTAACACCATAGATTTCTAGCTTGCTTCCTATCATTTCTAAGTTTCCCATGATGAATTGCACAAAAGGGAATGGAAGATGGCATTAAAATAATGTCTTATTTCGCGTTGCGTAGCGGATGAAAATTCCATTCGGTGTCATGTGGACCATATAAGTTTATACATCACATTCTCATATTTAATTACATACATACAGCTCATTTGCATCACCAAAGTTGGCCCACAACTCGTGGAATTCAAAGGGGAGTATCAAACTCACACTATTATTTTCGGCCAAATTCTCAATTTTTCTGTCACAACTTCGAAAATTCATAACTAAATACAAAAAAAATCAAAACTCAACAAAATTTATCATTCCAGAAAGCTTTGGATGTCTACCCCATGCTAAAAATAATTTCAGTTCATGAATCATTAAGGGGAGAACATTTGACATCCAAAAAGCCACTGGGGTCACTGCTGTCTGAGCCACTGGTTCAGTTTACTGATATGAAGTTTCAGAATTCATAACTAATTCTAGAAAATTTGGAATCATGTACTCTTGGTCATTATAGAAAGATAAACATGTCTAATTTATTCTAAAAATATGCCCAGGCCATAAAACATAACATAGGAAGACTTTGACACGCAAAAAGGGGCAAAGGTTTGGACAGCTACAGGTACTGATGCAAGTGCTGCTATAAATTTTGAAAATGTCTAATTAATTCCAAAAAAATCCAATTCATGCAAATAATACCAATTTGGAAATCTATAAATGTTGAATTTATTGTAAAAATATACTCATATCAGAGAAAGTACGTTTAGCCACTGAAATTCAACAGAACAGTGACTCAGGTCGTGCTGAGCTACTGCTACTGTCCCAGAAATTCAAAAATTCAAATCTCGTAACTCAGACCTCCAAATGAGGTGCTTCTAGTTGCTGCAAGTCACTGTGAATGCCTAGTTTCTTCATATAAAATTTCGTAGCCATTGGACCACGTTTGCCCCTCAGATGACACAATTTCAAAACTGACCAAATGAATAGTATTGGTGCAAATCCGAAATTCTGATACCAACTTTGAAAAATCATAGAAAATTCCACAGACCTCCAAATGACCTGATCTTTAGCTTCCCAAAAATCTCTAGGCAAGATCTAGTAGCATGAAAAATTTCAAGTCAAGAAGAGATCATTTGGTCAGACTTTGCCATAGATCAAGAATATGGCAATTTTGGTCCCAACAAGAGGCAAATTTGGTTCACATGAGCCATCCATTGTTCCACACACATTTGAGCAACTTAGAAAGCATAAATATAGCATAAATAAGTCCCTCATAAGGTCTGAACCCTCATGCAACTCAAATTCACCATGTCACTTCCATAAACATACATGCACAAGTGGGCTCCCAAGTGGTCAAAATACACAATTTTATTCATTAAACTCTATTCTTGATACATACACTAACTTTACATAGTTTTACACTTGTTCAAAGTGTCATGGCTCAAAAATAATATTTACATATCTACTTTTACATTCTAGACATCATAGTACATAAAAAATGGAAAGATTTGCTAAGAGATAGAGATTTAAGCTCCTTGGCTTTCATCTTTTGGATCTTGAACTCCACCTAGATCATATGATATGAGAAAAACAGGGGGTAAGATTCATTGAATCTCAATAGCTCATACACCTATTCAAGCACATCTTCAAGGCATAAAACATGTCAAAGGTACAAGTATGCAATCAATCAATCTATGAAGCATTCATCTTTCACATTTTTGTGTCACAAACTCATGTCAAGCACAAGAATGAGCTCTAGGGACTTTTGGTTTGGCCTCACCCCATTTCTAGGACTTTTAGATTGCCTCACTCTTGGTTCTTGGGACTTTTGATTTAGCCTCACCCATCCAAGGGACTTTTGGCCTTGTCTCACCCATGCCATGAGACTTTTGGCATCTCCTCACCCACATTAAGGGACTTTTGGCACTATCTCACCCTTATGAGCTATTTCCACCATTCAAAGACATTCAAGAAAGCATATTGGTACCAAAATAGCAACATAGCATCAAGTGGCATGTCTCAAACATATAAACATACACACAATCACACAATGACACCATATGCAACAAGAAAATACAACAAAAAAAGGTGGAGAGCTACCTTGGTGCAAATTCAAGCTTTACTTTGCTTGTTTCTTCTCCTTTTCAGTTCCACAAACACAAGGAGGTGGGGTTGGATTTCCTCGGCCTATTCACAATAAACAACACTTAATTATACTCTTGGAACAAGTTATGACATCCAACTCACTCTTAAGACTACACTTTGTTCTATTTGTCACAATATGGTTCCATTAAGGACCTAATGAAGCAACTACCATAATTAACATTCTTGGTTCCATTCTCTTACCATATTTAGACCTCTTGACCTCATTTAAGATCCTTGAAGCCATCACACACTCACTTTCATAAACCTAGGTCCATGTTACTTCATAAGGTTACATTATGGAAGCCATTGCCTCATCTCCCAACCTAAGGCTTCTAAATTTTTTCCAATGGTTTCTCCCATCTTCTAACATCATATAAAGTCTCAAACCAAGGCTAGAACAAATTAAAACATCCCCTAGCCTAATGAACCTAGCTTGGCTAAAATATGTACCATAATGGAGGTTCATGGACTTTGTGATTTTTCCTTGATGGGAGAGCCACTTGGGAGGCTTTTTAAAGGTCTTAGGAGCTCAAGAAAACATTCAAATAGCCAAGGAAACATTCACACAAAATCAGATTTTGCAAAACCCTAGAAAACACTACACTTTTCTAACTTGTTTTCTATTGGTTTTTCTTGGAATTTCTTGCCATATGCCATCTCCCCATGGCCTAAAACCCTTGCTCCCTCCTTGTATTTGAATATAACATCCTCCCCTCCTTTGGTTCTATTCTTGGTTGAAATACACACAAAGGGAGGGGGAAGAGAAGATGCAACAAAAAGCAAAGATTACCTATGGTTCAAGTGAGCTTTCAAGTGTCTTTCTCCTTCATTCTCTTCTCCTTAGCAAATTCGAAATTCTCCCCTTAGGTATGGGTCAAAAACAGAACCAAATCATTCAAAAAATCCATGGAAAGAAAGGAAGAAGAGAGGAGAATAAGATTGGAGGAAGATGGAGCAAGAAATTTCATGAAATTACCTAGTTTCTCCTTGGCTTTCTTCCTCTTTTTCTCCTCCCTTTGGTGTGCCTAAAAGAGCTAAAGATTTTCTGTATTTTAGGCAGAATGGGTCGTGCTCATTAAAGAGGAGAAGAAGGGAGAAAAGTGTGGAACTCTTTAGAACATTCAAGAAACCATAAATTCCAATTTTGCCCTTCTGTAATGGTAATTTCATTTCGGCTTTGTTTTAGCTCCTTTTTGAGAACCTTCTTATCCATCATAAAATTTAGGTTCCTAATTTAATAAAATGCCTTTGGAATCACTCAAATCAGAGTTAAAACCTTCCCGAACGAATCGGTCAAAGTTCGAGTCAACCGACATTGGAAAGAGTATACCGGAAGGGCTTTACCAGTCCCGAGGCTTCCCAAGGTTTCTAGGGCCTCTGAGAACCTTGGGCAACTCAAAATTTCCATTTAAAAAGCCCTCCTAGGTGTTTTTCCAAAATTACACTTATTTATGAAAATGCCATTGGCCTTTCGGCAATTTTTTTGAATTGCTCTAACCCCAGTTTTTGGACAAATCAAGGCTCAAATCCTCATTTTCTATTATTTAAAATTTTATTCAAATTTTATTTGGCCTTGAATCACTCATCTCAAGGGACTTGCTTTTCAAACTGGTCCGTTCCAGTGATTGTACAATGTACCGAGCGTTACATCCTAGCTTTATTGTATCTCTGTTTTTTGTGTAGTTTTTACTTTATTTTGAACTTGATTTTTAGGCTTTTCGGTGTTATGAATCAATTGCTCTACTTGCTAGACATTTTGTTTGACTTGCCCAAAAAATTCTCAAACTTCATATTCCAAGGTTTTTGGGTGTGTAGAGCAAAAGTAATAGCAAAGTTATTTGGTATATTGTGTAGGCCAAATTCCAATGTTTAGATCACTTTTCTAATTTTTTAGTATTTTATCAAATTTTCTAGATTTATTTTCTTTATTTTTGTGAGCTTCTTTTGTGTGATTTATCTTTATTTTTTAGTGTCTTTATATGTTAGGTAGCTGTTAGTTTAATTTAGATTTAATCATCTTGCCTTTTGGTGTGAGGAATTAAGCCAATTTAATTACTGATGAGATTTTTTGTTGTGCTTTAATTTTTCTTGGATCACTTGCCTAGCAAATTTTGAAACTTGGTCTTTAATGTTTTAGGTGGTGCTAAGCAAAAACCACAGCTATAGCTATGAGATAACCCCTAGATTAGTCAAATTTCTTTGTTTTCTTTGAGTTTTTCATTTTTCAAGTACTTTTCTAATTTTTAGGATATTTTCTCTATTTTTCTATATTTTTTGTTTTGATTTTTCTTTGCTAATTTTTGTGTTATTTTTTAGTTTTTGTTTGCCTAATTGGTTTATGACAAGGTCCTTTAGTGAGAAATTAATTGATTTAGACCTTGAAATTGAAAGAATCTTTCGAAGGCAAGTAAGGATTAAGAAAAATAGTAATAGTACTTCTTCTACTTTTGATTGTGTGCAAGGAATTGATTATGTATTTCAATTTACTAGTGATAATATGGCTGAACAAGAGCAAGTGAATGCTAACATAAATATGCATGCTCAAGCTAACTTAAATGTGAATGTAAATTTGAATGATAACATGCATGTAAGAACTATTAAAGAATTGATAGCTCCTAATGTGCACTACCAAAATCTTTGTGTACAATATCCAAAATCAGATGTAAATTTTAAGCTTAAGTTTGGTTTGATTCACTTACTTCCTAAATTTCATGAACTTATAAGAGATGACCCTCTTAAGCATTTGAAAGAATGTCATGTTGTTTGCTCTACAATGAAGCCATAAGGAGTTTCAGAAGAAAAAATTAAGCTCAAAGCATTCCTTTTCTCTTTGGATGGTGTAGCTAAAGATTGGTTATATTATTTTCATCCTGGTACTATTACTTCTTAGGATCAACTGAAGACGATTTTCCTAGAAAAATTCTTTCCTACTTCTCGCATTGCATCAATAAGAAAAGAAATTCATGGGATTTGGTGGAGAGACCCTGTATGAATATTGGGAAAGGTTCAAGAGATTATTAGCCAGTTGTCCTCACCATTAGATTTTTGATCAGTTATTGATTCAATATTTTTATGAGGGGCTACTGAACATAGATATAAACATGATTGATGCTGCTTCTAATGGAATTTTAGGTGATTTGACAACTGCAAGAAACTAGGAGTTGATTAACAAGATGACTCAAAATGCACAACAGTTTGGTGTAAAACAGACAATGAGAGGAGTTAGTGAGTTATATGTTCCATATTATGATCAAAGACTTGAGAGCAAGATTGATGAGATGTCCTCTGTGCTCCGACAGCTTACTTTAGCTCAGCAGCAACCATAGTCAGTCTCTATTCCATCTCAAACTTATGCACCACAATCCTATATTACTCAAATGCATTCTTATTTGTAGTGCTGTACACCAAGCCAGGCATTTACCTCTACTGCCTTGGTGGGACCCTTGTGTGACATGTGTTGTTTGGCCACACATGCTACTAATCAGTGGCTGATGTTAGATGCAAGGTAGAGACTTATGCTGGGATGTTTCCTGTTAGGCCAATGCAGCAAGTGCAGCAAAAGTATGATCCCTACTCTAACACATACAATCCAGGGTAGAGGGATCATCCTAACTTGAGATATGGGGGAGAGCAACAATAGAGTAAGTATAATGTTGCAAGACCTAGTGTACAACTTTCCCAACCTATAAGGTAGTCAATCCCTATACAGGAGGAACTAAAGAAAGAAAGTAAATTGAAGGACATGATGAAGCAAATTATGGAAAGTAATGCATAGCTTATACAACAATTGCAACAACAACAGCAACTACTATAGATGAACATGCAAAATTTGGAAAGAAGGTTTGATACTCAGTTAGGCTAGTTTACTACCTCTCTCAGTGAGGTGAAATCTCAAGATTCAGTGGTTTAATTTTTTAAATAGTTATCCATAATTCACTAAAAATTTAGTGAATTATGGATAACTATTTAAAAAATTAATTTTTTGGATCGACCATGAATTGTTTAAATTTTTAATTGTGTTATTAGAGGTATTTTAGGTGATTTGTATGGTCAAATATACTTAATATGTTGTCTAGATTATGTTAATATTTATTCTATAATTTTTGGAACCTATTTGTGAAAGATAGATTTTATAAAGTATTATGTTAATGTTTAATTAAATGGTGAATATTTTTTTTGGGAATATGTTGCTTGAATTCATGTTTATATAGTAGCAGGTCATTTGGTAAAGGATTAGTCAATATGAATTATGGTAGAATTGCCTTGATTAGGCGAGGAGCCCTGTGTATGCCAAGGTTGACACTAGATAGCTAATGTTGTGCTAGATGTCCAATTTTAAATAATTAAAATACCTAAAATATTTAAAATAACTAATTAAGACTGGTGAGGGCTATTTAGATATTTTGGATCTATTTAGACTTATTAGGTCTTAATGAGCCTTCCTTGTATCTAAACAAGCCTATTATGGCTATACTAGACCTTAATGTTAGACCTTGAATTGTAGACTATTCTAGACACCAGATGGACCCCAGGGCAAATCTGGACTTAAAAAAGTGAAAAGATAATTTTAAATATTTAAATATAATTTTTAGGACTCCAGTACACTGATATGCTATCAAGATTATTTGATTATACACAAAGTCGTGCAAGCTAGTTTTTTCCTAAATATACCCTATTATGTCTTGATCAAATGATAGCTAAGATGACATATTATTATGATGTCAAAGTTTGTAACTATATGATATTTATGAGATGTAAACTTTTGAACATGTATAAAAGTATGCAATTATCATGTATGAATGGAATGTGGAGCCAAATGAATGATTATGAGAGTTTGACATTCTAAAGCCTTAATGCATATATGCATAATAACTAGGAAGGCGGTTATGAGATATATGATGATTTGGACCATTTAGGAATCTTCTATATACTACATTTATACTTTAGGACATGCTCAAATGGTCATGGCTTGGTTAGAAGGCCATTTGACATCATTTGACCATATTATGGTTTTAAAATTTGCCATATTCTTGGCCTGAAACACAAACTAATCAAATGGATGAGTTTTTTGCATGAAATTTGACAACCAAATAGGTCTCATCTAAAACTTTTCATAGAGTAAAAGAGCACTATTCTTGGTGCTCTAGAGAATTTATTATGATTTTTCAAAATTGGCCAAATTATACAGAAATTGTCACTATTACTGTTCATATGGTCAATTTTCTTTTCTATATCAAATGAAGTTCAATGCTCATGAAATTTTACAAGTATAGTAGATATCATAAGCTTTCCATAGCCATTGAGAGCACCTAATTTGGAGCTTTGTAGGGAAAGAAATAAATTTTTGAATTTTTTGGTTTGCTGTAGAATGACCACCAGACCTGAAATACTATTCCATCAGTTTTTTATGGGTCAAATGTGGTTATTTTGATCTAAAATGTTAATAGTAGCTAGATGACATCTTGAGCTTTCCAAAAAGCTATAGTTTGCATGATTTGGATTTTTTTTTGAATTAGTTATGATTTTTCAAAGTTCATATCAAAATATAGAATTCATGAATAAATGCAAGAAAGATCCAATTTCGTGTTCTATGCTTTGGACCAGAGTTTTGAACTTCATTTTGCAACATTTCTAGTTGAACAAATGTATTGGGGATAGAAAATAAATTTGATAAGCTCACATGATCCATTAAGCCATGAATGAATTAATTTGGCTTTCAATGACATAAATAATTGTTGCCAAAAGTGCTAAATTCATGAAAATAAGCACTTTTAGCTTATTGTGATGTAGAATAAATGTTAGCTACATATGGTGTTACATTTATTGGGATCAGAGCAAAGGTTCAGGCACTTTAGTGTTGGTTGTGGCTTGAGAACATGAGATCGCTAGTTATGTATGACATGTATATGGATGAATTGAGTGCTAGTTGTGGCATGTGTTCATATTTTATGTAAAACTATGTTTAACTTGTTTCAGATAAGATGGTGAACACTATGAGAGGTAGGCCCACTAAAGAGGCTAGAGCAAAGTCTAGTGATCCCACTACTAAAGCCCTATAGGCTATTATGGCTCACTTACATCAATAACAAGCCATGATTATACAGTTGCAAGAGTGGCTTGCTTAGAGAGATAGTGAGATGCCTACTCCCCCTCAGCTATAGCACTCAGATCGTCTTGAGCATTTAGAGGCGATTCCTTAAGGTCCACAACCATAGATTCAGCAAATCCCTTAGACTCTACTAGCTCAAATGCCTTATGTTCTTAAGTAGCCTTCTACTAGATAGATCATAGCTCAGTTTAAGAAATTTGGGCCTCCTACCTTTAATGGTGAATTCAATACAAAGAAAGAAGAGGCCTAGATTATGTAGTTAAAGAAGATATTTAAGGTGATGGAGTGTATGTCTAAGAAGAAAGTCATGATGGCCATATTCTAGTTAGAGAAAGAAGCAGATTACTAGTGGAGGAGCACTACACCAATCATAAAATCTAAGAACCTTCTGATCAACTAGGAAACCTTCTTACAGGCATTTTATGAGCAATATTTTCCCATTTCTATTCTGGATGAAAAGGAGTCAGAGTTTGTCCTCTTGAGGCAAATAAAGGGGATGATGTCAGTGGACTAGTACGTGATAAAATTTTTACAGCTTTCTAGATATTTTTCTTATTTATAGAAACGTAATGATCAAAGGTAGAGAGTGGACAAGTTAGATATGGGGTTGCTACCAGAGATCAGAGACAAAGTGGTTCCCCATAAGATTAGGGATTTCAATGCCTTATTGGAGGTGTGCAGGGTTATAGAGGTAAACTTGAAAATGATAACACTCTAGTGCAAGACCTCCCATCCTTAAGAATAAAAGCCCACAAGAGGAGTTACCAGCCACCGAGATCAATAAGAGAGGTGGGAGAGGATAGTGGAACCAAATAGGAAAGGGTAGAAAGAAGCCAGCTCAGTCTATGAGAGGCAATTCTACTCTAATAGCTTACAATTAATGTGGCAAAAATCATAACTTGGCTAAGCAGGCCAGAATGTGTGCTACAGGTGTGGTAGACCAAGCTATATAGCTAGAGATTGTACATAGCAGAGGGAGGTAGCTCTTGCCCCCAGACCTCAAACCCAAGGTAGAGTCTTTACCCTGACACAGTAGGAGGCTAGTAGATCCCTGGGTTAGATCCAAGATACTATTAAGATAAATGATTATTCTATAAATGCTTTTTTTGATTCGGGTGCTAGTCATTCTTTTATATCCTATGACTGTGCTAGGAGGTAGGGTCTGGGAACGTGTTCATTACCCTATGACTTACATGTATCTACCCCTATAGGAGACTGAGCCATTACCTTCCATGTATGTTTAAATTGTGTGATCCATTTTGATCATTGTTTTACCACACTTGACTTGATTTGTATGCCTTTAATTGATATTGACTTAATTATTAGAATGAATTGGATGTCTGCTGTAATATCTGATTTTCATTAAATGATAGAAACGGGTGTGTTTTCAAAAAAAGTCCCCCGAAACGAATTAGTTAAGGTCCTGAAAAATTTAAGTAGCATTCTAGACTCTTAAAAATGAGAATCCTAGGCTCAGATGGAAAGAAAAATGGAGTTAGAATGAAGAAACGAAATTTAACAAAAAACTCACGAAACGTAATGGCATTTTTGTAATTTTAAGAAAATTTTAGAATTCACATAGGAGGGCTTTTTAAGTGAAAGTTTTGAGTTCTTTGAGGTTCTCAGAGGTCCTGAAAACCATGAGAAGCCCCAAGACAGTCAAAACTCCTCTGGTGGACGTTTCCAATGTCGATGTGCCTGGACTTTGACAGATTTGTTTGGGAAGGTTTGAGCTCTGATTTGAGTGATTCCAAAGGCATTTTACTAAATTGGGAATCTAGATGGTTCTAAAAAAAAAGCTAAAACAAATTAGAAATGAAAATACTAAAAATGAAGGATAAAATGAAAATTTTTGAAAAGTCTTTCTTCCTCCCACCTATATATATAGGGCGCCCCATTCTTCCACTCATTTAGCCACATATGTTTCTGCCCTAAACCAAAGAAAAATCCTAAGGAGAGTGGCGCACAAGCGAAAGAGAAAAAGGAGGAGAAATCAAAGGCTAAAGGTATAGATTTTTGGTAGTTTTTCATGCTCTTTATTTAGCAAACTTTTTCTCCTCCATTTTCCTTTCTTTCCTATGATTATATTGAAGTATATAGATCTATTTTAAGGAAAAAATAAAGAGAAAAATTCAAATTTGAAGAGAGGAGGTGAAAGAAGGGAAGATTCAAGTGAGAAATGTAATATTCGATTCCTCGAAAATGCGAGAAAATGTAAGAAAATGCGAGAAATGTAACGTATGGTTTCTCTGTTGACATACGAAATTCATCAGATACAAAAGGAAGTCCCCCAAATAGAGTGAATTGAGGTCCAATAAAATTAGAATAATATTCTAGACCATAAATAATGATGAGTTAAGGCCAAAGGTGCCCTAAAATTGGGGCCAAAAAAGATGAAAAAAAATTAGAAAAAGGTTCTAAAGAGTCTCCAAGGTTAAGTATGAAAGAGCTAGGGACTAAAATGTAAAGAAAAGTTGTATGTGAGGCAAAATGTATAGATTGCTCAAAAGTTCAAGGAACCCTAGTTTCACCCTTTATTTGTGGCTTTAGGCACGAATATCAAAAAATCAAGCAAGAATCTCATAAATCCGTGACTCAGTTAAACTTCGTTTGATGAGACAAGTCCGATGACACCACATTGTTTGGATAGCCGGACAGGAACCGGTTAGCCCGATCAGTAGCCATGAGTAAATTAGAAAGAGAAAGTTGTAACAACCATGGAAATAGAAATAGCTAAAGACCTAAGAAACTCTGAAGGAGTTTCAGGGACTGAATTGCAATAAATAAAAATTTTAAAGCATAATCATAATACAGAATGGTAAAAATTACACCGAAAGACCCAAATGTTCGATTGACACTGAAATTTATGAGGATCGAGATTAAGGGCCCTTGATCCATGTTTGAGGCTCAGTATGGCCATAGAGTAGAGGAAATAATATTTATAAATTTTAGAAAGTCTAAAGGTATGTATTATATCGTAAAACCTTAATCAGGCCCGGACACTGATTTTTAAACTACTGTAAGGCCCAATAGCCGATTCTAGAGGCCCAATAAGAGAAAAGAAGAAAAATTTAGGGCTTTAGAGAAGATAAAATCCAAATATAAATATAAAATAAAAAGGAAAGAAAGAAAGAAAGGATTTTAGTTAGTTTAAAGAATTAACCATGATTAGGTTAGAAATTAAACATGGTTGAGTTAAGAAAATTAACCATGGTTACTAACCATCAAATCACCATAACTTAAGGGCTAAGAATAAGCATCCAAGTGTGTGGCCTTTTGGGAAGAAGATATTTAGTCATGAAATTAGAAAATTAAAAGAAAAAAAGGAATGGAAAGCTAAGATTTGATCTTGAAAAGGTTGATCCAAGGGTCTAAATTTGGTATGACCATTTAACTTCATTTAAGTTCATCTCCTTCAGCTCCATTCCACCATTTTCATGCCACACACAAGGGAGAGGGAGAGAAAAATGTGAAGAGAGAGAGAGAGGGAGGAAAAGTGGAAGAATAAGTGAAATCAAGCAAAACTGCCACCATTTTTCATCAAATCCCTTCATCTTCTTCATCCTCCAATCATTTTCTCCAAAGGGTAGCTGCATCTTTATCCTTTCTTCAAAGGTGGCATATTGCTCTAAGTGGGAAAGAAAGGGATTTTAGTGTGAGAAAAGCAAAGGAAGCAAGGATTAAGCTTAAAGAATAAGTTTTCTCTACCTTGCACTTTAAAATCACATGGTCTAAGTTAGTTTTGTTAAATCCTAGCTATAAGTCACTTTTGGCCAGCATATAGATGATTATAAATGGAGTTTATATGTTGAATATGAAGGCCTATGAATGGAGTTTATATATTCACTATGGAGGTCATATGAGCTTATCCATTGTTGTTATGTGCTAGAACTTTGAAAAACACAGATTGTGATTTTTGGGAAAATGGAAATGTTAGGGAGGTGCTGTCTGAATTTTCTCAAAATTCTTACGATATTTTCTTAATGTCCTAAAGTCATGTATACCAAATTTCAAGTCTTAAAACATAAAGAAAGAGGCTATGGAATTTTTAGAACCAAAGAAACTCACTTTTGGGCCTAAACGTAGCTAGGTTACATTATGACCAAAACCTATTGTTAGGGCTGGAATTTGATGATTTTATCCATTACAATGGATTCAAAAGGGTGTTGTTAGCTAGGAATACTTATGGGAAAGACCCCAAAACTCATGAAACAAAATTTCTAAATTTTGGCCAAGAAATGCACACTATTCAGCCATAGTGAATTGGAAGGGAAGGAGTTGGATTTTTCCAATTCCAATGGTCCCATTAAGTTTAAAAAAGGCTATATTACTTTAGGATTTTAGGCCTATATGTTGATTGTAATGAATTATCATTATGATTATAGGGTTTGATAATTGTTTGGGAACTCCAAAAGTAAGTAAATCGAGTTCCAAGGCTTGAGGAACAAAGTTTGCTAAGGTAGTAGTTTTCCTTTCTCTTTCTTTAAGCTTATATATTTGTATAATGATGAGTGTTATGCTATATCAAGTTATCATTTATGCTATATGTGACAACCCTCCCTTCTGATCATTGTAATTATGGTTAAAAATGCGATTTATAATTAATTATCAAGGTTTGAGTGGTTACAATTTATCACATTGTGAAAATATGGGAAAAATTTAAACCTTGATATTAGGGTCATCACCATACCACCACAACAAAACAAAATTTACATAAAAGAAATCCTACTACCATAAGGGGTTTATGATTCAATCGCCCATCAGTTTCAATACCCAATAACCTCCCACAAGTGTTCCTATATCGTTTCCTACCATTACCATTGAAGAAGCGGGAGTTTCTAGGTGAAAATTATGAGTTTGGAGATTTACGCTGAGACTTATACCTTCCCCGCCGCCGCCAAGTTGCTCTTCGGAATCACTAGACAAATTCCACAAATCTTGTCGCGGCCAGCCTACATGGCGCCACGGCAGAAATGCTTCCTGGATTTACTGTTCTCAATTCTCACGATTCTCGCCTCAGCATAATATATTTGCGCCGCTTCGAGTTTTACTTCTGTTCGACCCTTATTTTATTTCCTCGACTCGTGCCGCGGTAGGACATAATGCGCCACGGTGAGTTTTGGTTCTGTTCCCCTCCTGGGCGATTTTTCCCACTTCGCACTGCAGCGAGATTTATCAGGCCGTGGCGCTCCTCGCCACTGTCACTCCCTGGGCTAATTTTCTTCCCTTGCGCCACGATGGGATTGGTTATGCCGTGGCGCCCTTCGGCTCTGTCTCTCATTTAACAGCGGTGAAGCCTTCTTAGCCACAGCAAGACTCCCTCTTATGACTACATTACCCAAATTTCACCCCCTACATTCTAATTCTCATCTTAGAAACACTCCAGGTCTACCTACCCTTATTTTATGTGAATCTAATAGTGTTTATCTACCTTATTTACCCATCAATCCGTCTATTACCATTACAAAACTTAAATACTACTTCCTACTTGCCCAACTTGCTCATATCAGCAAATTCATGAATATATGACAGCAAGAACACATGCATTAGCAGCAATTTACATCCCATGCACATTCCATAGAGATTCCATTCAATAATAGCTTATGTCCACATCCAAAGCATCATATGACTACAATTCCCATATGGTAATCCATATCACAATTTCAACAAAACTACATATATAATGCTATAAGTTCATACATTAATATTCAACTATAATGAGACTTAAATCCTTAACGATTACATTTCAATCAAACAAAATATAAACGCCTACACTTGGCAACATGATTACATGATGATGCTATGTAAACTAATAACAAAATTGCATCTCTACTAAATAAGCCAGCCTAAGTGTAGCCTTCTCCCATATGTTGGAGCTCATGGATTTTCATCTACTTGCCTCCCTTTATTTTTTACTCGAAGAACCTTCACCTGAAATGTTAATCTCATGAAACGGGGTGAGATATAAATCTTAATAACCAAGGCAATTCCATCATATATCCAGTTTAATTAGCATATAAGCATGAATCAAAATCAACATCAGAAACATATTCATCATATCAGCAAATGAAACAATTAGGCTATCATGATTACTATCCCATACTAGCAATCATATTATCATATGTTAAAGGCCATTAACACCGGGAGAGGCCTGTCCACAGCACCTACTCCCCATTTAGCACAACCGAGGCTCTGTGCATCTGGGTTTGATCATAACTCGGTACTCGATCGAAGCACATGCACGGGTGGCAGCTGCACCACAGCTCCACCATGGACTCACAAGGTCTAATCACAATTTAACAGATAGCCAACCAATTCATTCAACATTTCAAATCATTCATATACGCGACATATGAAATTAAATTAAATATATACATGAAATTGATATAAACCCGGTTACCTCACTTGTAGACAAATTTGCAACTGCCCTCACAAATCGCAAATTTGGATTAGAGTATCCTTCACCAGAAAACTCAATATTCCACCCAAATTCCTAAGCAAATTCATACAGAATTAATATCCATTTTATAAATCAGCTATGGGGGTCTCAAATTAACAAATGAAGCATTAAAATGGAGGGTTTAAACTCACCCAAGGTCAACCCTAACCTCAACCTACGAATTTCACCAAGAAAATCCCCAAACACCTATATTTCAGATTTTGGGTAAGATGAAAATGCTCCAAATGAAAACTAATCAGGCCAAATTAAAGAGAAAGATGAGGGGATTAAGTTGTATAACTATTACCTTGGCTGAATCTTACTTTAAATGTGAGAAAATGCAGAATTCTTGCCCTTAACCCTAGCCTCCTTCTCAACCTCCGAATTTTGAGATGTGTTTTATGTTTCAGCAAGTGTGAGGAAGAGGCTGATGTATTAGGGTTTTAGTTAGGTTTAAGTTAGGTCAAAAATGGGTCATGGGTTGCTCCAAGGTCCATCTCCACTTGGGCTTCAGATTTTAAGTTGTTAGGCCAGTTTCAAGGTGTTGGGTTGCTGAAATTCAATTGGGTTTGGGCCAAGTTTGAAGAGCTCAAGAATGTAGGTCTGCACAAGGGTTTTTGGGCTACTTAGAAGAGTCTATACAAGGTGGATTTTGGGCCTCCATCACACTAAATTGGGTTGGGTCTGCACTTAACCCATTGGGCCTCCATTAGCCTCTTATCATGATCTATTAATTTAAGCCTAGATAGAATTTCTATCCCAATTAAATTCAAACCCATATTAATAATTTATTTCTCTAAAATCTCCATTCACTCAACTTGCCCAATTATCCCATATTAACCATTCTTAATTAACCTAATCCATGATTAACACCTTAATTAATTTTGGGGTGTTACATTCTTCCCTCTTTTTAGAAATTTTGTCCTCAGAATTAGACATACCTTACTCAAATAATGCAGGATAATCTTTTCTCATTGCTTCTTTTGTTTCCCAGGTTACTTCATCTGGAGTAAGTCCCCTCCACACTACCTTTACCAGGGGGATGTCCTTATTATGCAGTTGTTTGACTTTTGAGTCCACAATCCTTTCCGGCTCAACCACATAAGACAAATCATCTTGTAGATGCACATTCTCATGCTCAATGACATGCAAAGGGTCCGAGTGGTACTTTTTCAATTAGGACACATGGAACACATCATGCAATCTGGCCAGGTTTGGAGGTAAAGCAACTCTATAGGCCACAGGTCCTATCCTTTCAAGGATTTGGAAAGGACCAAGATAATGAGGACTAAGCTTTCTTGTCTTGATAGACCGTCCTAGACCCGTCACTGGGGTAGCCTTAAGGAACACATGGTCTCCTATCTCAAATTCTAAGGGTCTCCTTCTCTTATTCGCATAACTCTTTTGCCTACTCTAGGTAGCCAACAACTTCTTTCTAATGAGTTCTATTTGATAGGTAGTTTGGTCCACTATGTCGGACCTAAGAGACTTCTCTTACCAAGTTCTACCCAACACAAGGGCGACTGACACTTCCTCCCATAAAGTGCCTCAAATGGTGCCATCTGGATACTAGAATGGTAACTATTATTATAAGTAAACTCAGCTAAAGGCAAGTACACATCCCAACTCCCCTTTAATTCTAGTACACTCGCTCTAAGCATGTCCTCAAGGGTTTGAATGGTCCTCTCAGTCTGTCCATCAGATTGAGGGTGATAAGCAGTGCTAAAGTTAAGACTAGTACCCAAAGCTTCCTGTAAAGATTGCTAAAATTTTGATGTCAATCTTAGGTCTCTATCCGACATAATGCTGTTAGGAACACCATGCAATCTTACAATTTCACGAACATATAGCTGAGCTAGTCTATCTAGGGAATAAGTGGCTCTAATAGGTAGAAAGTGGGCAGACTTCGTCAATCTATCCACGATCACCTAAATAGCATCATAACCAGAGGATGTTCTAGGCAAACCCATCACAAAATCCATAGATATACTATCCTATTTCCATTCAGGAATTTCTAAAGGGTGTAACAAACCTGTAGGTCTTTAATGCTCAATTTTAACCTGTTGATAGATTAGACATCTAGTAACAAACTCCGCTATGTCCGATTTCATCCCAGGCCACCAAAAGCTCTTCTTTAGATCCCTATACATCTTAGTAGTGCCTGGTTGGATGGTGTACTTACTCTTATGAGCTTCTGACAACACTATGTTCCTCAACTCTTCATCCTTGGGCATACATACTCTTCCCTGGTACCTCACCAAACCATCTTCTGATAGGTCAAAGTCTTTGACCTCACCACTCCCCAGTTGCTCTCTAATTCCTCCCCAGTAGGCATCTAGCTCTTAGGCCTCTTTAATTCTCTTCCTAAGGTCATTTTCTATCCTCAATTATCCCAAAAGAATGCTACTAGGTTCATTGAAATTGATCAATTCAAATCCCTCATCTCTTCAATCAACCTTTGCTCCTTAAGCATCATCATTTCCATGTGAATAGATTTCCTACTCAAGGCATCGACAACCACATTCGCCTTCCCTGGATGATACTTTAAGGAGAAATCATAATCCTTAAGGAATTCCATCGACCTCCTTTGCCTCATGTTTAACTACGTTTGGTCAAATAAGTACTTCAAACTTTTATGATCACTATACACTTCAAATTGGGCACCATAGAGATAGTGCCTCCAAATCTTAAGGGCAAAAACCACAGTTGCTAGCTCTAAGTCATAGGTGGGGTAATTCTCCTCATGGGGTCTAAGTTGTCTAGAGGCATAGGCTATCACCCTACCTTGTTGCATTAAAACACACCCTAATCCTTTCTTAGAAGTGTCACTATAGACTGTGAATGTCTCTTTAGGGTCAGGTATCACTAACACAGGTGCGGTGGTAAGCCTATCCTTAAGCTCCTGAAAGGCATTCTCACACTTAGCATCCCACACAAATGGTTGGTCCTTCCTAGTCAACTTTGTCAAAGGAATGGCTAACTGAGAAAATCCCTTAATAAATCTTCTGTTGTAGCCGGCTAGACTTAGGAAGCTACAAATTTCGATCACTGTTTTGGGTCTCTCCCAATTCAGTACCGCCTTTACCTTGCTAAGATCTACCGCTACCCCTTGTTTTGATATCACATGACCTAGGAATTTGACCTCCCGCAACCAAAACTCGCACTTGCTCAACTTAGCATACAACTGATGCTCTCTCAAGGTTTGAAGAACTATCTTAAGATGCTCTTCATGCTCCTCACTACTTTTAGAGTAGACAAGAATGTCATCAATGAACACTACCACAAACTGGTCAAGATAAGGCCTAAAAATCCTATTCATGTAATCCATGAAAATGGCAGGGGCATTGGTTAACCCAAAAGGCATAACTAGGAATTCATAATGGTCGTATCGAGTCCTAAAGGCAGTTTTAGGTACATCCTCAGCCTTGACTCTAAGTTGGTGATATCTCGATCTAAGGTCAATCTTTGAAAAGACCGACGCTCTAACTAATTGGTCAAGTAAGTCATCAATTCTAGGCAAAGGGTATTTATTCTTGACAGTTGCTTGGTTCAATTACCTATAGTCGATGCAAAGCCTAAGACTACCATCTTTCTTCTTGACAAACAATACTGGTGCTCCCCATGGAGACACACTTAGCCTAATAAACCCTTTCTGAAGTAACTCTTTTAGTTGACTCTTCAACTCAACCAACTCAGCAGGCACCATTCTATACGGAGCCTTAGAGATCGGACCCGTACCAGGTACTAAATCAACAGAAAACTCTAGCTCTCTCTCTTGAGGTAGTCCACTAAACTCTTTAGGAAAAACCTCAGGGAACTCCCTAATTACAGGTATATCCTCCAACCTATCATCAACCTCAGCATGCAATGAAAAGAATACTAGAAACCCTTGGCAACCATGCCTAAGGCACCTCCTAGCTTGGGCGGCAGATACACAAGTAAGCTTAGTCACAGGACCAGTTTCAGGTATATTTGCAGGTAAGGAAATAGTCTTACAGTTACAATCAAGTATCACATTATTAGCCGACAACCAATCTATACCAATGATTACATCAAAGTCACACAAAGGAATGCAGATCAAGTCAAGGGTAGTACAACGGCTATCCAATTGTACAGTACAATTTAAGCATACATCAGATGTAATCATAAAATATCTAGTAGGGGTGGACACAGATAATTCGAATGGCAACAAGCTAATTTTAAGACCCAGACGCTTAACACAGTCATATGAGATGAAGGAGTGGGTTGCACCCGAGTCAAACAATGCATCTATGACATGATTATGGACAAGTAAAGTACCTCGAATTAGACTAGGGGATCTACTAGCCTCTTGCTGCGTAAGTGCAAACACCCTTCCTTAGATAGGTGGCTTAACCAATAAGGCCCACTCCCGTGACACTGTGCAAGTTCGTGCATAGTATCCAGGCTTCCCACAATTATAGCATACTGGACGTGGCCCATTCCCATGGTTCTTCCCATATTTAGCACAAGCAGGTGGGGCACTCATTGCACTCCTTGGTGGTCCTATGCTTCTTCTTTGAGGGACATTCCTTGAGGGTGGTCTCCTTCCCCAAGAGCCACTTCCATTATTGGCTCCTTTCTTGCTTCCTCCCCTAAAAGGCTCCATGCCTCGGTCACGTTTACCTTCTAAGGTCTTCTTCCGCTTGGCCTCACTCTCCATCATAGCCCTTTCCGTCACTCTACACTTCTCCACCAATTCATCAAAATTACAGATCTGTAGAGATACAATCTTATCCTTAATCTCCTGCCTTAATCCTCTTTCAAACTTTTCAGCCTTTCATGGCTCATTATCAAAGCGCTTCAAGTAAGAGGAGAAGCGAGACAATTGGATGAATTTAGCTGCATATTGATCTACATTCATGTCTCCTTGCTCAAGGAAGTTAAACTCGGCTTCCTTGTCCGCCCTCACCGATGATGGGAAATATTTGCTCTCAAAAGCTGTTTGAAAACTTTTCCAGGTTAAGGGTATCTCTCTTGCAACCAATAATCTGGAGGCATTCCTCCACCAATGTTCAGCCTCACCCTCTAACTTGTAGATGACCAACCTTGCCTTTTGTTCTGTAGTGCAGGTCATAATCTCAAAGATTTTCTCCAGTTGCATTAACCATCTCTTAGCTTTCTCAGTATCTAACTCCCCCAAGAACGATGGAGGATCAGCTTTTCTGAATTTGGCTAATGCAATAGAGAGGTCACTATCCTCCCCTTGGTGTCCCACACCAGGGTTATGACCAGCCCCCACACAGTGCTCCATTGACACCTCCTCATTCTGCTTATTCATACTTTCATGTAGCTGTTGCAGCACTTGCACAGTCACTGGATGAGCCTCGGCTTGCTCTTGAAGCCAGTCAGTCATTACCCTAACCTTAGTCTCACAGGCCTTAGCTTGTTCTCTCATTCGGTTGGCCATTGCAACCATAGCCTCTTGCATCTCTCTTAACATCTCAGTTGTTTCTTTACGAGTAGCCATCTAGTTCTGCAATGCCACAAGCACAACCATAGGCATTTCCCATTAACCACAGTCCAAGGTAACAAAATACAATTCCACCCATGGCAGGTATATATAAGTATGAGGATTATCATCAGGTCACAATGTTCCTATTCCTATCATGCATGCATCATGATTGCCAAGTTTTCTAACCACAAAGCAGTAAATCAAACACATTTGCCTGAACCATTGCTCTGATACCAATTGTGACAACCCTCCCTTCTGATCATTGTAATTATGGTTAAAATTACGATTCATAATTAATTATCAAGGTTTGAGTGGTTACAATTTATCACATTATGAAAATATGGAAAAAATTTAAACCTTGATGTTAGGGTCATCACCATACCACCACAACAAAATAAAAATTTGCATAAAAGAAATCCTACTACCATAAGGGGTTTATGATTCAACCGCCCATCAGTTTCAATACCCAAGAACCTCCCACAAGTGTTCCTATATCGTTTCCTACCATTACCATTGAAGAAGTGGGGGTTTCTAGGTTAAAATTATGAGTTTGGAGATTTATACCATGGCTTATACCTTCCCCGCAGCAGCCAAGTTGCTCTCTGGAATCACTGGACAAATTTCACAAATCTCATCGCTGTTGAAATGCTTCCTAGATCTACTGTTCTCAATTCCCATGATTCTCGCCTCGGCGCAATATATTTGCGCTGTGGTGAGTTTTGCTTCTGTCCGACCCTTATTTTATTTCCTCTACTCGTGCCGCGGCAGGACACAATGCGCCGCGACGAGTTTTGGTTCTATTACCCTCCTAGGCGATTTTTCCCACTTCACGCTGCAGTGAGATTTATCAAGCCGCGCCGCTCCTCGCCACTGTCACTCCCTGGGCCAATTTTCTTCCCTTGTGCCACAGCAGGATTGGTTATGTCGCAGTGCCCTTTAGCTCTATCTCTCATTTGGCCGTAGTGAAGCCTTCTTAGCCACGGCGAGACTCCCTCCTGTGACTACATTACCTAAATTTCCCCCCTTACACTCCAATTCTCATCTTAGAAACACTCTAGGTCCACCTACCCTTATTTTATGTGAATTTAATGGTGTTTATCTACCCTATTTACCCATCAATCCATCCATTACCATTGCAAAACTTAAATACTACTTCCTACTTGCCCAACTTGCTCATATCAACAAATTCATGAATATATGACAGCAAAAACACATGCATTAGCAGCAATTTGCATCCCATGCACATTCCATAGAGATTCCATTCAATAATAGCTTATGTCCACATCCAAAGCATCATATGACTACAATTCCCATATGGTAATCCATATCACAATTTCAACAAAACTACATATATAATGCTATAAGTTCATACATTAATATTCAACTATAATGAGACTTAAATCCTTAACGGTTACATTTCAATCAAACAAAATATAAACGCCTACACTTGGCAACATGATTACATGATGATGCTATGTAAACTAATAACAAAATTGCATCTCTACTAAATAAGCCAGCCTAAGTGTAGCCTTCTCCCATATGTTGGAGCTCATGGATTTTCATCTACTTGCCTCCCTTTATCTCTACTCGAAGAACCTTCACTTGAAATGTTAATCTCATGAAATGGGGTGAGATATAAATCTTAATAACCAAGGCAATTCCATCATATATCTAGTTTAATTAGCATATATACATGAATCAAAATCAACATCAGAAACATATTCATCATATCAGCAAATGAAATAATTAGGCTATCATGATTACTATCCCATACTAGTAATCATATTATCACATGTTAAAGGCCATTAACACTGGGAGAGGCCCATCCACGGCACCTACTCCCTATTGAGCACAATTGGGGCTCTGTGCATCTAGGTTTGATCATAACTCGGTGCTCGATCGAAGCACATGCACGGGTGGCAGCCGCACCACAGCTCCACCATGGACTCACAAGGTCCAATCACAATTCAACAGATAGCCAACCAATTCATTCAACATTTCAAATCATTCATATACAGCAACATATGAAATTAAATCAAATATCTACATGGAATTGATATAAACCCAGTTACCTCACTTGTAGACAAATTTGCAACTACCCTCACAAATCCCAAATTCGGATTAGAGTGTCCTTCACCAGAAAACTTAATATTCCACCCAAATTCCTAAGCAAATTCGTACATAATTAATATCCATTTTATAAATCAGCTATGAGCGTCTCAAATTAATAAATGAAGCATCAAAATGGAGGGTTTAAACTCACCCAAGGTCAGCCCTAACCTCAACTTATGAATTTCATCAAGAAAATCCCCAAACACCCATATTTCAGATTTTGGGTAGGATAAAAATGCTCCAAATGAAAACTAATCAGGCCAAATTAAAGAGAAAGATGAGGGGATTAAGTTGTATAACTATTACCTTGGCTGAATCTTACTTTAAATGTGAGAAAATGTTGAATTCTTGCCCCTAACCCTAGCCTCCTTCTCAACCTCCGAATTTTGAGATGTGTTTTGTGTTTCAGCAAGTGTGAGGAAGAGGCTGATGTATTAGGGTTTTAGTTGGGTTTAAGTTAGGTCAAAAATGGGTCATGGGTTGCTCTAAGGTCCATCTCCACTTAGGCTTTAGATTTTAAGTTGTTGGGCCAGTTTTAAGGTGTTAGGTAGCTGAAATTCATTTGGGTTTGGACCAAGTTTGAAGAGCTCAAGAATGTGGGTCTGCACAAGGGTTTTTGGGCCACTTAGAAGAGTCTATATAAGGTGGATTTTGGGCCTCCATCACACTAAATTGGGTTGGGTTTGCACTTAACCCATTGGCCCTCCATTAGCCTCTTTTCATGATCTATTAATTTAAGCCTAGATAGAATTTCTATCCCAATTAAATTCAAACCCATATTAATAATTTATTTCTCTAAAATCTCCATTCACTCAACTTACCCAATTATCCCATATTAATCATTCTTAATTAACCTAATCCATGATTAACACCTTAATTAATTTTTGAGTGTTACACTATAAAATGAGACATGTATGCTTAAATTGTGCTTGGCCTTGTATGAAATTCCTTGTATTCCTATGTGGTATGTGGCACCTTGATTGGCATTATGTTATGTACTTACATGCTTGCTTGTGAATGAGATTAGTTTACTACTACTGAGATTTCATAATCTCACCCCAAATATAACCCATGTTAGGTTCAAGTTCAAGCAAAGAAAGGGCAGAGGGCGTGGAAGCATAAATTAAGGACCTTACTTTTATGCATCACATTTTGTCATGTAATTAAATATCTTTGGATTATGGTATGTATGAGTTATGTTATAATGTTGTATGATAATAGGGCATGAAATAGAAAGCCATGTATATACCCAACCCTGAAGTAAATTTTTTTTTTTAATTAATTCAGGTTTCCATTGACTCCTCTAAGTTTTATATGAGGTATTTGTAGTAGGAAAAGCATTATATAGTAAGGAATGATAAGAAAACAAGGAAAAATAAGATAATTTATCCTTCCATGATAGCTACCCCTTGCTCCTCTCCTCTTTTTGGTTCATCCTGCTCAAGAAGTTATAGGAGGGCTTGGATTTTGGATGAAACCAATGGTGAATCTTAGGAAAAGGAGTGTGAAGAAGAAGAATATGCAAAGGGAATTAACAAATAGCCATGGAAATGCAAGATAGCAAATCTAGGGTTTTATGTGTTCTTTATAAAATTTGACTTGATACCTTAATTTCTATGCCTAAATGAAAGTTTAAATGAGCTCTTAAGAACGATTGAAGTCTCCCCATGTGCTTCCTCCATCAAGAAAATGAAGCAAAGTCCATGGAGGCCAAATTGCTTCGTAATCTCTACTTAAGAGGGTTAGGATACTAGGGAGAGTTTTAAATTTTTTTAAGCCCATTTTTAAGTCATATATGATGAATGAAAATGAGGGGAAGTCTTGAAAAAAATTTAGGAGGCCTAGAGAATGAATTGGTGTTTTATATTCCATAATATGACCTAAAGAAGTAACATGTAGTTTGTAACATTCGGTTCTCTGAAAACGAGAGAAACGGTTTCTCCGTAAATGAATGAAATTCATCGAATATAAAAGGAAGTCCCCCAAGACGATGTAGTCAAGGTCCCAAAAAATTTGGGAAGCATTTTAGACTCCTAAAAATAAGATTCCCAAGCTCAGAAGGAAAGAAAAATAGAGCTAGAATGAAGAAACAATTTCTTACGAAAAAATTACAAAACGTAATAGTATTTTTGTAATTTTTAGCAAATTTTGGAATTCGCACAGGAGGGCTTTTTAAATGAAATTTTTGAGTTTCTCAGGATTCTCAGAGGCCCTGAAAACCATGGGAAGCCCCGGGACAGCTAAAACCTCTTTGGTGGACATTTTCTAACGTGGGTGTACCCAAACTTTGATAGATTTGTTTGGAAAGGTTTTAACTCTAATTTGAGTGATTCCAAAGGCATTTTACTAAATTGGGAATCTAAATTTCATAATGGAAAAGATGATTCTAAAAAAGGAGCTAAAACAAAGGAGAAATGAAAATGCCAAGAACAAAAGGCAAAAAAGAAATTTTTGAAAAGTGTAACTTCCTCCTACCTATATATATGATGAGCCCTTCTTCTCCCTTCATTAGGCACGACCAAGTTCTGCCCAAAACTAGAGGAAAACCCTAGGGAAAGTGGTGCACAAGTGGAAGGCAAAGAGGAGGAGAAAGCAAAGGCTTAAGGTATGGAAATTTAGTATTTTTCATGCTCTTTCTCTTCCAAACCTCTTCTCTTTCATTTTCTTTTATTTCCTATAATTATAATGAACTATATGGATCTATTTTACAGGAGAAATTGAGGGAAAAATTCGGATTTGAAAAGAGGAACTCAAAGAACACAATATTTAAGTGAGGAAAAGCAAGAAAACAAGGTAAATCTTGCATCCCATGGTAGCTACTCCTCCCCCTTCTCCTCCATATTTTTCCCCATGCATGTAGATTCTAGAGGGCTGGAATTTTGAGGGGAACCAAGGGTGAATTCCATAAATTTAAGGGCGGAGAGTAAGAATATGCAAAGGGAATTAACAAAAAACTATTAGATTTCAAGATGCAAATTCTAGGGTTTTGTGTGCACCTTGTAAAATCTGATTTTGTATGATGATTCCTAGGCATAAATAAGAGTTTAAATGAGTTCCCAAGATCCCTAAGAGGCTCCCCATATCACCTCCTCTTGAAAAAACAAAGAAAACTCCAAGAAGGCCAAAAAAAGTCCTATGTCTCGCCCAAGCAAGGAAAGTGTAGTTAGGGAGAGTTTTAAATTTTTCTAAACCTATTCTTGAGTCATATACGATGAATGAAAATGAGGGGAGGCCTTGGGAAAATTTTAAAACTCATAGAAAGTGAGTTAGTGCTTTAGGTTCCATATTATGACCTAAAGAAGCAACATGTAGTTAGGCTCCTTATTTTAATTGTGTGATGACTCCAAGAGGCTTAAAAGGAGTCAAGAATCATGTTTGAAGGGAAAGAATAGAGCCTAGAATTTATTTAAGAGATGTTGCTTCATTAGGTGCATTTATGGACCATAATGGGATTCATAGAATAACCTAGTGTTTAAGCAAGTTGTGTGGCCTTAGAAATTGTCTCATGAACCTAATTGGCTTCCATAAATTGTGTCTAGGCCAAGAGAAACCATCTCCACAAGTTTGTGTGTGTGTGGCTGAAAGAGGAAGCCTTGATTCAAGAAGGAAAATGTGTGATTGTGTATAAGGTAGTTCTCTCCACCTTCTTTCATGCATGGATGTATGCTTAGCTTATCTTAGAGTGTGTGTATGTGTATTTTTAAGCCATGAAAAGTATGATAGCATGATTTCATATGCCATAGTTTTATGATGACATATTATGTTTCATATGATGTTTTGATGTGTGCTTAGGTTTGCTTGAATGTGGTGAGGCCAAGAACCCTTAGCCATGGTAAGGATGAGCCAAGAACCCTTAAGATTGGTTGAGACAAAGTAAAGAGTCTCCCAAAAGTAAGATGGGCTCCCAAGTGCATGGTTGAGTCCAAGAATGCATTAAAGAATAAGTGAAGCAAGTCCAACATCCACAAGAAATTGGGTGGGGCCAATCTACTTGCTTGGCAAGCCTTTGTATGCTACATATGACTTTCTTAAATGATGAAAATACTTCTTGAATGTTTGCACATGTTTATATGACCATACATGCATTTATGAGACTTATTTGCATCCATTATGTATGATTGAATGGGAGATGAGCTATTGGGATTCTTTGAATCTCATTCCCTCCTCTCCAATGATCTAACATGGTAGGTGGATCAAGTGGACAAGGTAATGGAAGCCAACCACCTTAAAGAAGAGAACTTGACCACATAATGCATGGTTTTGGTTCTTTAAGGCCATATTTGTGTCAAATGATGTAACCCACTATTGTACATGGTCTATGACCTCTTGAATACATGTAATTATGATAATATGTCATGTATGAATTGGAGAATATGTTAGGTGACCATTAGAATGTGATTTGAACATGCCTTGGCAAATGAGCTTCTTGGATGACATTATGGAAATGTGTATAAGTGTGGATGGAATGGCCAAAATGAGATGCATAGAGTTTGGGACCATTTAGAAAGCTTACAAAAGTCCTAATTATACTTTTAGACTTGCCCAAGAGGTGCCAAACCCCAAGGAAAGCCATTTGGACAATTTGGTATCCTATATGGAGCCAAATTTGATCATAATAGAACCCTATATCGCTTTTTGTCCAAATGAACCTTTCTTGCTCTGATATTTGGCATGCAATTAGAACTTGTTAATAGCTTTTTACGAAGCTAAAAAATATAATTTTTGGAGATCTACAGAATATTTCATGAATTTTCAAAGTTGACAAATTTTCTAATTTTGGTCATGTCACTGTTCATACTGGTACGAAAATGGAATCTATCACACAGGGCTCAAATGATGTCCAATTGTCACAAAATTTTATATAAAGAAACTAGATATTCCTAGTGACTTGTGGCAACTTGAAGCACCTTATTTGGAGGTCTAAAGAGGGAGATATGAATTTTCAAAAAATCTATCTAGTATCAAGAATTTCAGTCGACCTTTGTGACTATTTGATTGGATTTCAAGGTCTGGGCATGCCTGAACTGGTCTAAAATATTTTTTCCTCTAGCTAACATCTACATCTTTCCAAATTGGTATGATTTTCATGGATTGGATTTGTTTGGAATTAATGAGACATTTTTGAAATTTGCTACAGAAATCTATGACAACACCAGTGGGCAGTTCGACCTCTGGACCATTTTGAATGTCAAACGTCCTCTGTGTTTGATGTTATATTCTAGACATATTTTTAGTATGAAGTATACATGTGTACACTTCCAGAATGGCCAAGAACACATGATTTTGATTTTTTTAGAATTAGTTATAATTTTTTAAATTTGTGACCGAAATGAGTCAAATTTTGGCTGAAAATATGTATCTATATTTTAAGCTTCCCTTCGAGTTCCATTCATTGTAGGCCATATTTTATGATGGAAATGAGTTTTATTCATGTGATTAAATATGAGAATGTATGATATGAACTCACACGATCCACGTGACATGAACAAAATTTTTATACACGACGTAATGCAAAAATATTCATTATTTTAATGCCTTCTTCATTGAAAACTCATATGATGCATGGAATTGAGTTAATTAAAGGCATGAGATGAGATAAAATTTATGATGTTACATAGTTAGGCTCTTGGTTTCAATTATGTGATGACTCCAAGAGGCTTAAAATGAGTCAAGCCTCATATATGAAGAGAAAGAATAGAGCTTATAATTTATTTGATGGGTGTTGCTTCATTTGGTGCATTCTTGGAACCATAAAGGGGTTTATAGACCAAGTTAGTGTTTAAGGAAGATGTGTGGCATTAGGATTAATTCCATAAGCCTAATTAGCTTCCATAAATTATGTTTAGGCCAAGAGAAACTAATCCTACACTTTTGTGTATGTGAGGCCGAGGAAGGGAGCATTGTTTCAAGGAGAAAAGTGTGTCGTTGCATCTAAGGTAGCTCACTCCTCCTTCTCTCATGCATGAATGTGTGCTTGACTTATCTTTGAATATGTGTATGTGTGTTTTAAACTACAAAAAATATTCTAGCATGAGCTTTTATTCCATGGTGCATGATGTTACATTTATGCTTTCATATGATATTTATTATGTGTGCTTGGGTTTGCTTAAGTATGGTGAAGCTAGGAACCCTTAGAATTAGTTAAGACAAAGTAAAGAGTCTCCTAAAAGTGAGATTGACTCCCAAGAGTAAGGTTGAGTTAAAAACCTCTTAAAGAAATGGGTAAGGCAAGTCCAAAATCCACAAGTGAATGGGTAAGGCTAATCCACTTACTTGGAAAGCCTATGTATGCCATGTATGACTTATTCAAATGCCAAGAATGCCTCATTCAAATGCCAAGAATGCCTCTTGAATGATTGCACATTCTATGATACTCATGCATACATTTTCAAGACTTGTTTTGCATCTTTTATGTGTGATTGAAAAAGAGATGAGCTATTGGGATTCTTTGAATTTCATTCCCTCCTCTCTAATGTTCTAACATGTTAGGTGGACCAAGTGGACAAGGCAATGGAAACTCACACCTTGGAAGATGAGATTGTGACAAGAAAGTGTTTAAATTTTTTCTGTATGGCCATACAAATGGCAAAGTAGCTTTGCATATAGAATTTTTGAGATGTAAGCTCATGTATGAATGTAAAATGATGTATGACTCTTGTATAAATTATATGTGGCATGAAATCAATAGAAATGGCAAATATAGCTTCTTAATGGCTTAGTGCATTAGTGTATAAATGGAAGTGGAATGGCTAAATTGAGATGCATGAGATTTGGAACCACTTGGGCAGTTCATACAAGTCATAGTCATGCTTTTAAACTTGCCCAAGAGGTGCCAAACATCAAGTGAAGCCATTTGGACTCATTTGGTATCTCAAAATTGACCATATTGAAAAGTTATACCACCTTTTATCCAAGTGAGCTTTTCTTGTTCTGAGATTTGACAAGCATTTAGACATTTTTGAGAGCTTTTTGAGAAGCTAAAGTTCAAAATTTTTGGAGGTCTATGGAATATTTGATGAATTTTTATTGGTTTAGTGTATTGTTCATTCTGGTCTGAAATTAAACTTTGTCACTCATGGGGCAAAAGATGTCCAATTACCATAAAATTTATAGGGAGAAACTAGACCTTCCCAGTGATTTGTGTCAATTAGAAACACCTCATTTGGATGTTTAAAGAAGAAGATATGAATTTTTAAAATTTCTATCCAGTATCAGGCTTCCAATCAAACCTAGGTTATTATTTGATTAGTTTTTTAGACTTGGACATCCTTAGACTAGTCTAAAGTTATTTTTTTCACTCTAGCCAATATCTATAGCTTTTCAAATTGGTATCATTTGCATGGATAGGATTTTTGTGGAATTAATTAGATATTTTTTAAGTTCATAGTAGAAACCTGTATCAGTACTAGTAGCCAATCAGACCTCTATACATTTTTCAATGTCATACGTGGTCTAGATGCTATGTTCATGGCTTGAAATTATTTTTTACCATAAAGTAGACATCTGTAGCTTTCCAGAATGGTAAAGAATGCATGATTTTGATTTTTTTAGAATTAATTATGATTTTTCAAAATTTTTGATAGAAAGTAAGAAATTCTAGTTGAGGTTGCAACTATGAATTTTGTGTGTTTCTTGTCTTGCACGAGTTCTAGGCCACTTTTGGTGATGGAATTGAGTTGTATCTATGTAATTAAATATAAGAATATGATACGTGAGCTCACATGGTCTAGGGACACTGAATGAAAAATTTATACGATACGCAATGTTAAAATATTTATTATTGTAATACCATTTTCGTGCTCCTTATGTGAGATGCATGGTTTAAAGTATGAGAATAGCATGAAATGAGCTAAGAAATTATGGTGTTATATCTGCAAACAATTCCACCTTTGATTGTTATAACATGTGTATTACTTTACTTGAATATGAAACTATGCTTAGTATTAGGATTGAGCTATAGCTTTTATGACTACCTCCCAGGCTGAGAGAGCCCTGGAGCATGGTTACTAGAGGTTCCTAGTTTTCTTTTCAATGCAAGATAAAGTAGAAGAGGGTATAGATGAGATATCTATTATAATACCATAACTCATAGACTTACACATTAATTTTAAAAGGTCTTAGGCATGTGACTTCCTACATTGTGGCAAGAAAAACAATAAATTTAATGCCATATTTTGGCGTTACGTAGGGCCCAAATTTTTTGTTTCATGCCATGTGGGCCATATGAACCCATCCATATCATTCTCTACTTATAATTCATCTATACAAGCCATAAACATCATAAACCATCTCATCAATTTCGGGTAAGAAGCCACAAAAAAAAAGTTTTTGCCTTGGGTCCAGAATTCAAATTTCTATCATCAAAATTGGAATATCATAATTAATTATAAAAAAATAGAAATCAAGCAAATGATAGCTTTCAGGAAAGCTCTAGATGTTAACTATAGGACAAAAACTTACCAGGCCATGAAAATCCAGCTAGACCATGATTGACATAAAAAAAAAACACTAAAGATCTAGCTGCCTTAGTTTGCTATCATAGGTTATTAATATGAAGTTCAAAAATTTATAACTAATTTTAGAAAAATCAAAACCTAGAAAACCATACTATTCTAAAAATCTACAAATGTTAACTTGAGGATAAAAATAAGTCTAGACAAAAAAAGGAATGTTTAGCCATTGAAAATCAATGGAATAGTACCAAAGGTACTGCTACGCTACTGGTACTGACTCCAAATTTCAAAAATTTATATCTCTCTACTCAGACCTCCAAATGAGGTGATCTCAGTGGGTATAGAAAGGTTATTATGTCTAATTTATGTTTGTAACATTTTATGAGCATTGGACACCATTAGTTACTCGAATGATATAAGAGAAGAAACTGACCGTATGAACAGTAACCATATCAGTTTAGTAGCTTTTTGGCAACTTTGAAAATTCATAATTAATTCTCTAGCTCCAAATAATCTAGTCTTTAAGTTCCTAAAAATCTCTAGATGAGATCTATATGCATGCCAAATTTCATGCAAAAATTCGTCCATTTTGTTAGTTTGTGACATAGGATTATAAAATGGCACTTTTATGCCTCTTTAAAGGGTCAAAATGGTTCAATTTAACTTCTAGCTTTTCTAGAGTCACTTAAGCACGTGAGAAAGTATAAAAATGGCCTACTAAACTTGTCCAAAGGGTCCAAAAACCCAAATATCACAAACTTACTCTCCCACTTTAGGATATACATAAAGAGCATACATGTACACTCTTGCCATACAATGTTAAGAACATACCATATCATTTATTTCCTTCCAATTCCCATTTATACATCACATATCCATATAATTGCATATGTTCAAGAGCTTATACATTATATACATGATGAAAATACATCATTTGACAATGCTATATTTACAAAATGAACAATTATCAACTCCATTATCAATCTCCTTGCTTTCAAGTGTGGTGGCTCCCATTTCCTTGCTCACTTGATCCACCTAGGTATGTTAGGCAATGAAGAGGGAAGAGTGAAATTCTAAGAATCCCAATATCTCTTCTTCCTTCCAAGCACACATAATGGATGTAAATTCAAGTTTAAAAATGCATGCATAGTTATCTTGAAATTCATAAACATACATGAAACATTTCTTACTTTCAAGAAGCCACATATATCATACATAGGCTTGTTAAGATAATGGTTTAGTGTCACCCATTCTCTTTGGAACTTTTAGACTTGCCTCACTCACTTTCATGAGACTTTTGACTAAGTCTCACTCTTTTTAGAGACTTTTGGCTTTGTTTTACCCACTCTTAAGGACTTTTGGCTCATCCTCTCCCTAGCTAAGGGACTTTTGGCTTCACCAAGTTCATACAAGCCAAAATATGTTCATGAAACATCATTTAAACACATAAATCAAACATCATGGTACCATGGCATATACATATTTGGTAAAAATGTTTTTCATGACTTAAACATACATACACATTCAAAGACAAGAAAACACTGAAGCATGCATGAGAGAAAAGGGAGAAAGCTACCTTGTATATAAGAACACACTTTTCTCTTTGTAATTTCTTCCTCTCCCTCGGCCAAACACCTACAAGGAGGTGGAGGTTGATTCCGTTAGCCTAAACACATGAAATGGGATCCAATTACACTCTTGGAACATTTACTAAAGCCACACATACTCTAGAATAACCTTGGCACTCATAATGTTCAATTATGGTTCCATAAGGCACTTAATGAAGCAGCCTTGGGAATTCATGATCTTGGCTCCATTCTCTCCCTTAACTTATGACTCTTCACTCCATTTAGACTTCTTAGAGCCATCACACATTCATTTCAAGGAGTCTAGCTATGTGTTGCTTCATTATGCTACAATATGAAACCTATTCCTCTATCACACTTTCTAGGCTTTCTAAAATTTTTCTAAAGCTTCCTCTCATACCCTCCCATCATATATGATACAAAACTAAACTTGGCAGAAATTAAAACACTCCCTAGGTCTATGAACTATCCTTGGTTGAACCTATGCTTTTCATTTGCGCCCATGGAGTTTTCAATTTTTCTTGTAGGAGGAGACACTTGGGAGGCTTCCTAAGGATCTTAGAAATTCAAATAAACTCTCATATGGGCTAGGAAATTCTTGAATCAAACCAGATTTTACAAGGCACCCATGAATCCCTAGCTTTTCTAACTTATTTTCTAATGCATTTTAATTGAATTTCTTTGCACCTACTTACATCTCACACTCCAAAACCTATGATTCTTCCTTGGTTAGGTCAGAATTTAGTCTCCCTTGGCTAGGCTTTTAGTGGGACGAAATTCACATTAAAGGAAACAAGAAAAAGCAAGCATGGAAGACAACAATTTACTTTGGTTTCTAACTTTTCTCAAGTGCCCTTCCAAGTGATGAACCCCTCTTCTTCAAGCTCCAATCTTCCTCCTCTAAAATAGACCCAAAACATGTCCATATTAATTAACAAAACCATAAGAGAAGATAGGAGAAAGAGGGGGAGAGATTTAGTGAAGGAAAGAGTGTGAAAAACCATGGAAATCTTACGCTTTTCAAGCTTCCTCTTCTTTCCTTGACTCCCTCACTTGGTGAGTCCCTTGGAGCTCTCTTAGAATATGTTTGGACCAGATACAAGTCAATGGAGAGAGCTAGAATAGGAGGGGACGTGATTTATAAGCCTAAGGTCCATTTAAACAACTTTTAAAATTTGCAATCTAGTCCCTCTTCTTGGTTTTGTCCAATTAGGCTCATTTCAACTCCTTTTTGAAAACCATCTTTTCCATCATATAATTTAGGTCATCTAGCTTATAAAAAACCTTTGGAATCACTCAAATTAGATCTAAAACCTTCTTGAATGAATCAGTTAAAGTTTGGGTCAACCGATATTGTAAAATATCAACCGAAGAGATTTTAACTATTCTAGGATTCTTATGGTTTTTAAGACCTCTAAGAACCTTGGAAAACTCATTTTTTTCATTTAAAAATTCCTCCTTTGAGTTTCTAAAATGTATCCAAAATTACGAAAATACCACTGTATTTTCTCCAATTATTGTCTAGTTTTTTTGGCTCAATTTTCAGGGAACCTCTAGCCTTAAATCCCCATTATTTGAGGTTTAATATATTGTTCTAATTTTATCGGATCTCAAATAATTCTATCTTGGGGACTTCCTTTTATATCCAGTACGTTTCATATGTTTATGGAGAAATCAAACATTACATTTCTCATGTTTTCGGAGAAGCTGATTGTTACACTTATAGTGAGGGAGTTTGCAGAAGTATTTCCTAAAGAAATTAGTCGACTACCCCTTGACAGGAAGTAGAGTTCACTATAGACCTTGTGCTTAGGGCAAGTCCAATGTCTAAGGCTTCGTATAGGATGGCTACCACCATGCTAGCAAAGCTAACGAAACAGATAGAAGAGTTATTAGAGAAAAAATTTATTAGACCCAATGTTTCACTTTAGGGAGCTATAGTCCTATTTGTAAAGAAGAAAGACGAGAGTCTTAGACTTTGTATAGGTTATAGAGAACTCAATAAGATTATTATTAAGAATAAGTACCCCCTTTCCAAGATAGATCACCTCCTAGATTAGTTGGTAGGAGCATCAATATTTTCTAAGAATAATCCCATGTCAGGATATCATCAGCTCAAGATTAAGGTTGAAGATATTCCAAAGATAGCTTTTAGGACAATATATAGGCACTATGAGTTTTTAGTTATGCCTTTCAAGTTAACAAATGTACTTACTGTCTTTATAGATTACATGAACAGAGTGTTTAGACCTTACTTAGATATGCTTGTAGTTGTCTTCATTGATAATATTATCATCTATTCTAAGAACAGATAAGAGCATGAACAACATTTGAGATTAGCCTTGGAAACTTGGAAAGAAAAGCAATTATACGTTAAACTTAGTAAATATGACTTTTGTCTCACTCAGATGACATTCCTAGGCCATGTGATCTCCTAAGCAGGGGTTGCAGTTAATCTCTATAAAGTAGAGGTAGTACTTTAATGGAGAGATCTATGACAGTGACAGAGATCAGGAGCTTCCTAAGTTTAACAGGTTATTATAGGAGGTTTATTCAAGGCTTTTCTTAGATAGCTATGCTACTAACTAGGCTCACTAGAAAGAATGTACCTTTTATGTAAGATGAGAAATGCAAATAGACTTCCTAGGAATTGAAGCATAACTTAACTACAACCCCAATTTTAGTGATCCCTAACCCTAGAGAGACTTTTGTAGTCTATAATGATGTGTCGAAGAAAGGGGTAATCTTAGTGATCCCTAACCTTAGAGAGACTTTTGTAGTCTATAATGATGCGTCTAAGAAAGGGTTAGGATGTGTGCTTATGTAAGGAGGCAAAGTGGTAGCTTATACTTCTAGACAATTGAAACCACATGAAGAGAATTATCCCACTCATGACTTAGAGTTAGCAACAGTGGTGTTTGTTCTTAAAATATGAAGACACTACTTGTAGGGTGCATCCATAGAGATATACAGTGACCATAAAAGCCTTAAGTATCTATTTGAGTATAAAGAGTAAATATGAGAAAGAGGAGATGGTTAGAGTTCTTAAAAGACTATGATTTCACCCTAAAATACCGTCCAAGTAAGGCTAATGTGTTCACAGATGCACTAAATAGAAAATTCATAAATATGGCTTACATGATGTTAAAAGAGTAGGAACTCATTGGGAGATTTAAAGATATAAATCTCTTATGTCAGGTACATTCAAGGAAATTATTTATAAGTGAGACCCAAATAGAAAGTGACCTGAGAGATCAAATAAGAGAAACCCAGCAAGCAAATGAGTATGTGAGAAAAGTTAGGGCCTAGATGTCCTAGGTTAGCACTTCAAACTTTAATTTGTTTGAGGATGGAGTGATGAGATACAAGAATAGGCTATATGTGACTAGAGATTCAGAATTGAAAGAAAGAATATTAGAAGAAGCACATAAAAGTAAATACACCATTCATCTAGGTAGTAACAAAATATATCATGATTTAAAAAAATGTTTTGGTGGCCTGGGATGAAAACAGATATAGCCGAGTATGTCTCATAGTGTTTAGTATGTCAAAGAGTTAAAATAGAATACCAGAGCCTAGCTAAGTTACTTTAGCCCCTACATATCTCAGAGTAAAAATAGGATAGCATAGCTATGAATTTTATCATGGGTTTACCTAGAACATCATTGGGACATGATGCCATATGGATTATAATGGATAGGTTAACCAAGTCAGCCCATTTTTTAGCAATGAAAGCCATTTACACTCTAGATAAGTTAGCCCAATTATACATAAAGGAAATAGTAAGACTACACAGTGCCCCTAGAAGCATAGTATCAAATAGAGATCCCATATTCACTTCAAATTTCTAGAGATCATTATAGGATGTCCTAGGAAACTAAATTGAGATTTAGTATAGCCTATCATCCTCAGACAGATGGTCAAACAGAAAGAACTATCTAAATCCTAGAAGACATGTTGAGGGCTTGTGTCTTAGAGCTAAAGGGTAACTGGGATACCTATTTGCTTCTAGCAGAGTTTGCTTCTAATAAAAGTTATCAATGTAGTATTCATATGGCACCGTATGAGGCATTGTATAGGAGGAAGTGCAAGTTCCTAGTATGTTGGGTTGAGTTTAGAGAGAGGAGCCTTATAGGATCAGAATTAGTAGACTAGACCTCAAGACAAATAAAAACAATTAGAAAGAAACTTTTAATAGCACAAAGTAGACAAAAGAATTATGTAGATAAAAGAAGAAGGTTGTTAGAATTTGAGGTTGGAGACCATGTGTTTATTCGAGTGTCTCTTGTAATATTTGATTTTCTAGAATTGGACCAAAATCAATCAAATTATAAAAGGAAACCCCTATAATGAAATGAAATAAGGTCAGATAAAGTGAGATTAATAAACAAAGCATCTAGAAAGAAGGATAAGGATATATAGGTGGCCTAAAATCAGAGCTGAAATAACTAAATGGCTTAATATGAAACCTAGTGGTAGCAACCATAATTTCAGGCAACTTCTTGAAAATTTAAAGAAAGGATTTTTAAATGATAAAATTGAGCTCACTAGAGTTCTTAGGACCACTAAACACCATGGGAACCATCAAAATGGTTAAAACTCTCCCCCTATGCATTTTTGGCAAAGGGTTGACTGAAACTTTGACTGGATGATTCAGGATGATTTTGAACTCCATAAAATTAGAAGAAAACATCTTTAATAAACTAAAGGACCTAAATTTTCATATGAAAAAGATAATTCTTAAAAATGAGTTCGAACAAAGAAGCAAAAGTGGAGGGACATAATCGGTATTTGAGAATTGTTATAGAAATCTTTTTCCACTTTTTAATATAGTCAAGTTAGCACTCCATCCATCTTCTTCAATTAAAAATTGAGAAGAGTAACCCTAAACTAGACCAGAAAATGGCATGAAAAATAGGAGAAGAAAGAGAAAGGAAACTAAGGGAAAAAGGTATGAAAATACATGGAATTTTGCAATAGTTATAAAACTTTGTCCTCTCTTCATTCTCTTTCTCTGGATGGTTTTAAATTCTTGAAAGAAGGAGTTTGATGGCTGACCTCATGAGAAAAAGTAGAGGTTTAGAGTAACCAAATAGAGCAAGAAAATCACCACTTAGTAAGCTTTCAAACAAGATATGCCATAAGTTAGAAAACTTGATATTCCTTGGACTTTCATCCTGTTTATGTTTCAGCTTAGAGAGAGAGCAAAGGAGAGAGCTTGAATTCAATAAAAATGTGATAAAAACAAGAGTCTAAAAGGAAAGAGAGTGGGATTGTACAAAGAAAACACCATAGAAAGCCATAGAGAGCATGTTATGTCACCTAGGGTTTCAAGTGAACCATAGAAAATTTGGAACCATAGAATAATATTTTAAGATATATGAAACCATAATTCAGCTAAAGAGAATATAAAGAACATAACCATACATCAAAATCCATAAAAGGAAGCAAGAAAACTCCTATTAGCCCTTTTATGAAGTGTGTCTCGACTTAAAGTTAGATGAAGTACCTAGGGGGTGCTTTCATGAATTTTAAGGTAACACTAATAAAACCATTGAAATGAATTTAGGAGCCCTAGTTTGAAGAGTAAAATTTTAAGGTTCATAAAGGGCCTAATGAAGCAACCTAGTGTTAGCCATGTTTTGGCTTGCATGTGATGGCCTTACTGAGTTACATTAAAGTCTTGTGGCTCATATTAAGAGAGATCTTAAGGCCTAAAGGTAGAATTATGAGAGTTCCCTCTTAAGGCATTTAAAGTAGTTTAAATTTGCATGTTAAGTATTCATAGGCTTATGTAGCAAGGAAATAAATTAGAATGAGTTTTAGTGGGTTACCTTGCATTTGAATGAATGTGTTTAAGCCAAGCTAAAGCAACTCCATTATTTTATGTATGTGAACCCAAGAAGCATGTAAAGAAAAAGCAAGAACAAGTGGGTTAGTGGCATCATGAACCTCCACAAGTCTTAAGGTAGCTTTCTCTCAACCTTTTGCATGCAATTGAGTGCTTGGATGAGTTGATATGCTTATGTGTGTAGTTGTTTGATGCTTTCATGAAGTATGATCCATTATGTTTTCATATGAGTTTTATGAGCACCTTATGTTTATGAAAGGTTTATGTGTAACGTTCGATACGTTATACAATCACCGGAACGGGTAGGTTTGAAAAGCAAGTCCCCTGAGATGAGTGATTCAAGGCCAAATAAAATTTTAAATAATAGAAAACGAGGATTTGAGTCTTGAGTTGCCCAGAAACCGGGGTCAAAGTGATTCGAAAAATTTGCCGAAAGGCCAGTGGCATTTTCGTAAATAAGTGCAATTTTAGAAAAACACCTAGGAGGGATTTTTAAATGAAAATTTTGAGTTATCCAGGGTTCTCAGAGGCCCCAAAAATCATAGGAAACCTTGGGACCGATAAAACCCCTCCAGTGTACTCTTTTTGACGTCGATTGACCTAAACTTTGACCGGTTCGTTTGAGAAGGTTTTAGCTCCGATTTGAGTGATTCCAAAGGCATTTTATTAAATTGGGAATCTGAATTTTATGATGGAAAAGATGGTTCTCAAAAAGGAGCTAAAACGAAGCCAAACCGGAAATGCCATTATGGAAGGGCAAAAATGGAAACAAAGTGTACAAAAGAAGCTTCCAAACTCCCTTTTTAAGTCACGTTCAGCTTCCCCCTCTCTAAACTGACTTTCTTCTGCCTAAAACTCAAAAATGGAGCTGTTCTCTTAGGCACACAAAGGGAGGAAATTTTGGAGGAAGAAAAGCTAAAGAAAGGGTGAGAAAGTGTAAGGTTTTCAAGCTCTTTCCTTTTGAAACTTCATCCTCCCCTTCTTGCTTTATCTTTCCATGGTTTTAATGTAATTTTTGGTGCTGATTTGGGTCCAGACCAGAGGAGGGAAATTCAAAATTTAAGGAGGAGAAAGAAGGAAGAGGAAGGGCTCTTGAAAGAAGCTTAATTGCAAAGTAGTTTCTCTCCCTTTGTTGCTTCCTTTTCTCCTTCTCCTCTTCCATGGTAGGATGTCTCAAATAGAACCATGAAGAGGGAAGAGTTTCTGTTTTATAATCCAAAAGAATCCATCAAACTAAGCCATGGGAAGATGGATTATACCAAAGAAATGCATGCAAAACTAGTAAAACTCAAGTTGGAAAAGTGTAGGGTGCTTGAACATAAGTTAAAATTTGGGTTGATTTAAGACTTTCCCATCATATGTGAGTGTTTGTTTGAGTTTCTAAGACTCCTAGGGAGCCTCCCAAGTGCCCATCCATTAAGGAAAAATCCTAAACTCCATGGGTCTTTAATGGAAGCATAACTAGGTCAAGACCCTTAGAGATAGCTAAGGAATGTTTTAAATGGTTCCAAGCTTGATTTGGGACTTTATATGATAAAAGAAGATAGGAGAAACCCTTGAAAAAAATTTAGAAGCCTTAGGTTGGGAGATGAGGCAATGGCTTCCATAATGTAACCTTATGAAGCAACATGGACCTAGGTTTGTGAAAGTGAGTGTGTGATGGCTTCAAGGACCTTAAATGAGGTCAAGAAGTCTAAATATGGCAAGAGAATGGAACCAAGAATGTTAATTATGGTAGTTGCTTCATTAGGTTCTTAATGGAACCATATTGTGACAAATAGAACAAAGTGTAGTCTTAAGAGTGAGTTGAATGTCATAACTTGTTCCAATAGTATAATTAAGTGTTGTTTAATGTGAATAGGTCAAGGAAATCCAACCTCACCTCCTTGTGTTTGTGGAACCGAAAAGGAGAAGAAACAAGCAAAGTAAAGCTTGAATTTGCATCAAGGTAGCTCTCCACCTTTTCTTGTTGCATTTTCTGGTTGCATATGGTGTCATTGCGTGCTTGTGTGTATGTTTATATGTTTGAGACATGCCACTTGATGCTATGTTGCTATTTTGGTGCCAATATGCTTTCTTGAATGTCTTTGAATGATGGAAATGTCTCATAAGAGTGAGGTAGTGCCAAAAGTCCCTTAATGTGGGTGAGGAGATGCCAAAAGTCTCATGGCATGGGTGAAACAAGGCCAAAAGTCCCTTGGATGGGTGAGGCTAAGTCAAAAGTCCCAAAAACCAAGAGTGAGGCAATCCAAAAGTCCTAAAAATGGGATGAGGCCAACCTAAAAGTCCCTAGAGCTCATTCTTATTCTTAACATGTGTTTGTGACATAAAAATATGGAAATTGAATGCTTCATTGATTGAGTAGTTGCATACTTGTACCCTTGACATGTTATATACCTTGAAAATGTGCTTGAATAGGTGTATCAGCTATTGAGATTCAATGAATCTCACCCCCTGCTTTCTCTCATCTCATATGATCTAGGTAGAGTTCAAGATCCAAAGGATGGAAGCCAAGGAGCTTAAATCTCCATCTCTTAGCAAATCTTTCTATTTTGATGTACTATGATGACTAGAATGTAAAAGTAGATATGTAAATTTTATTTTTGAGCCATGACACTTTGAACAAGTGTAAAACTATGTAAAGTTAGTGTATGTATCAAGAATAGAGTTTAATGAATAGAATTATGTATTTTAACCACTTGGGAGCCCACTTGTGTATGTATGTTTATGGAAGTATCGTGGTGAATTTGAGTTTCATGAGGGTTTAGACCTTATGAGGGACTTATTTATGCTATATTTATGCTTTCTAAGTTGCTCAAATGTGTATGGAACCATGGATGACTCATTTGAACCAAAGTTGTCTCTTGTTTGGACCAAAATTGCCACAAGCTTGAGCTATGGCAAAGTATGACCAAATGACCTCTTCTTGACTTGAAATTTTTCATGCAAGTATATCTCGCCTAGAGCTTTTTGGGAAGCCAAAGATTAGGTCATTTGGAGGTCTTTGGAATTTTCTATAATTTTTCAAAGTTGGTATCAGAATCTTGGATTTGCACTGGTACTGTTCATTTAGTTAGTTGTGAATTTGTGTCATCCGAGGGGCAAACGTGGTCTAATGGCTACAAAATTTTATAGTTAGAAACTAAGCATTCACAGTGTAGAAACTGGAAGCACCTCATTTGGAGGTCTGAGGTGAGAGATATGAATTTTTGAATTTCTGGGATAGTAGCAGTAGCTCAGCACGACCTGAGTCATTGTTCCATTAAATTTGGGTAGCTAAGCATGCTTTCTCTAGTCTGAGTCTATTTTAACCATGAATTTAACATTCATAGCTTTCCAAATTGGTATTATTTTCATGGATTGGATTTTTGTGAAATTAATTGGACATTTTCAAAGTTCATAGCAGACACTTGCATTAGTACCAGTAGCTGTCCAAACCTTTACCCTTTTTCACATGTCAAACACTTTCTGTGTTATGTTTCATGGCCTGGAAATATTTTTGGCATAAATTAGACATGAGTAGCTTTGCATAATGCCAAGAATGAATGATTTCAGTTTTTCTAGAATTAGTTATGAATTTTGAAACTTCCTATCAGTAAACTGAACTAGTGGCCCAGACAGCAGCAACCCCAGTAGCTTTTCGGATGTCAAATGTTTTCCCCTTAATGATTCATGAGCTGCAATTATTTTTAACATGGGGTAGACATATAGAGATTTCTGGAATTGTAAAGTTTGTTGGGTTTTGAATTTTTTGGATTTAGTTATGAATTTCTGAAGTTGTGACAGAAAAACTGAAATTCTGGCCGAAAATAAGAGTGTGAATTTGATGGTCCCCTTTGAATTCCACAAGTTGTAGGCCAACTTTGGTTATGAAAATGAGTTGTATGTATGTAATTAAATATGAGAACGGGTTGTATGAGCTCATATGGTCCGTGTGACACCAAATGGAATTTTTATACGCAACGTAACGCGAAATAAGGCATTGTTTTAATGTCTGTTCCCTTTTGTTCAATTGATCATGTGAGACTTACAAATGATCGGAAGCATGCTAGAAATATATGGTGTTACATTATGTGATGGCTCATAGCTCCCTAAGGCATGGAATTAAGCACAATAGCTCTTCCTTGGCCTCGAGTTGAGATTGGTAGAGTCCAGCTAGTTTTATGATGTCATGGCTGAAAATGAATGAGTTTTCATATTATATGATGTATATGATGTATATAATGCATGTGCATAGCATTCTTGCACCACATATATTGCATTCACTTATGGCATTCTTGTGTGCATTGAATTGGATGAGCTTATTCTACTAAGATTCTCCTTGAATCTCACCCCTATGCTCCCACTAACCATTTCAGGGTTATCAAGCCAAATCAAGAAAGATGAGAAGATAGATATTGGGAGTTATGTGATAGAAGCACTATATATGCCAAAATGTAATTTATGTATCAAGAATGGCATGGATAGTATATTATGAACCTTGTAATATGAATAGTCTAGCTTTTTACAAGTGTATATTTATAACTTGGCCATTATGTATAGAGGATGGTTACTTATGTATTTAATGATGTTTATGAATGGAACCAAGTATTTGAGTATTAAAACATGTATATCAGTTATGTGAATGTATGATTTGGCAATGAATAACTAAGTTGATGTATGGGATGTTATTAAAAAGTATGTGTTAGTTAGGTGTGAAGGGGTCAAATTTTGATCCAAGTCTTTTGGTATAATATGGAATGGTTAGAAATGCCAGTTAGGATGATTAAAACTTGCTTCGAGTGGAAGAATTCCATTTCGATGCCAAATGGCCTAAAAGGATACCAAGGTTACTTATAAAAAGACCTTAAATAACTCCTATACACAAAGTGGCCCAAATGACTTAGTTTGTAACATCTGGTTCTCTGAAAATGAGAGAAAATGCAAAAAATGTAACGTACGGTTTCTCCATAAATGAAAGAAATTCACTGGATACAAAAGCAAGTCCCCCAAAATAATGTAGTTAAGGTCCCAACAAATTTGGGAAGAATTCTAGACTTCTAAAAATAAGAATCCTAGGTTCAGACAGAAAGAAAAACGGAGCTAGAATGAAGAAACAAAATTTGACGGAAAACTTACAAAACAAAATGACATTTTTGTAATTTTGAGCAAATTTTGGAATTCACATAGGAGGGCTTTTTAAATGAAAGTTTTAAGTTCTTCAAGGTTTTCAGAGGCCTTGAAAACCATGGAAAGGCCCGGGATAGCTAAAGCCTCTCTGGTGGACGTTTTCCAATATCAATATACCTGAACTTTAACATATTTGTTTGAGAAGGTTTTAGCTTTGATTTGAGTGATTCCAAAGACATTTTACTAAATTAGGAACCTAAATTTCATAATGGAAAAGACGGTTGTCAAAAAGGAGCTAAAATGAGTTAGAAATGAAAATGCTAAAAATGAAGGGCAAATTTGAAATTTTTGAGAAAGTGGAAGCTTCTTGAACATACTTTAAGTTTCTTATTTCTTCTCCCTTTCATTTGCATGACCCATTTTGCCCAAAAACTACAAAAAAACACTAGCTCTCTTAGGCACACCATGGATGAGAAGAAAGGAGGAGAAAAAGCAAGGAAAAGGTAAGGAATTTCATGGATTTTCATGCTCCTTCTTCTTCCTAACTTGTTCCCCTCCTCTTGAGCTTTCTTCTTATGATTATAATGAAGTTGATAAATCTATTTTAAAGGGGAAATTAAGGGAAAAATTCAGATTGAAGAGAGGAGCTCAAAGAAGACAATATTCAAGTGAGAAAAAGCAAGAAAATAAGGTAATTTCTTCTTCCATGGTTGATATCTCTTCCTACCCTTCCTCCACCATTTTGCCCCACTCAAGAAACCCTAGGAGGACTTGGTTTTAGGCAGAACCAAGGGCGATTCTTAGGAAAAAGGGTGTGGAGATTAAGAATATACAAAGAGAATTAACAAAAAATTCATGAAAATTTAAGATGCAATTTCTAGGGCTTTAAGTATTCCTTCTAAAATATGATTTGATCTCTTAATTCCTATGCCTAAATAAGAGTTTAAATGAGTTCCTAAGATCCTTAGAAGTCTCCCCATGTGTTTTTCCCCTTGGAAAAACAAAGAAAACTCCATGGAATCCATCATGCTTCATTGTCTCAGCCAAGAAGGGTTACCATAGCTAGGGAGAGTTTTAAATTTTTCTAAATCCATTTTTGAGTCATATATGATGAATGAATATAAGGGGAAGCCTTGGAAAAAATTTAGGAAGCTTAGAAAATGAGTTAGTGCTTTATGTTCCATAATATGACCTAAAGAAGCAACATGTAGTTAGGCTCTTGGTTTTGATTGTGTGATGATTCCAAGAGGCTTAAAAGGAGTCAAGAATCATATTTGAAAGGAAATAATGGGGCCTAGGATTTATTTGAGGGATGTTTCTTCATTAAGTGAATTTATGGAACCATAATGAGGTTTATAGGTCAAGGTAGTGTCTAAGCAAATTATATGGCCTTAGAATTGAATTCATAAAACTAATTAGCTTCCATGAATTGTGCTTAGGCCAAGAGAAATCATCCCCACACTTTTGTATGTTTGTGGCCAAAAAAGGGAGCTTGGATTTAAGAGAAAAAGTGTGTAATTGTATCCAAGGTAGCTCTTTCCACCTTCTCTCATACATGATTGCTGCTTTAGTTGTCTTTGAATGTGTGTATATGTATTTCAAGCCATGAAAAATGTTCTAGCATGAGCTCTTACTCCATAGTACCATGATGATGCATTATGTTTTCCAAATGATGTTTATGATGTTTACCTTGGTTTGCTTGAGTGTGGTAAGGCCAAGAACCTTTAGCTATGGTGAGGATAAGCCAAGAACCCTTAAGATTGGTTGAGACAAAGTAAAGAGTCTCCCAAAAGTGAGGTTGATTTCCAAGAATATGGTTGAGTCCAAGAACCTCTTAAAGAATAGGTGAGGCAAGTCCAAATCCACAAGTAAATGGGTGAGGTCAATCCACTTGCTTGGCAAGCCTTTGTATGCTATGTATGAATTTTTCAAATGATGAAAATGTCTCTTGAATATTTACATATGTCAACATGACCATACATGCATTTATAAGACTTATTTGCATCTTTATGTATGATTGAATGGGAGATAAGCTATTGGAATTCTTTGAATCTCATCCCCTCCTCTCCAATGTTCTAACATGCTAGGTGGACCAAGAGAGCAAGTTAATGGAAGCTAACTACCTTGAAGATGAGAGCATGACATCAAAGTGTCTTGAAATTGCTACTTTAAGGCTTTATGGATGGCAATTGATGAAATCCCTAGTTGTATATGACCTATGATGTTATGAGCATGTATAATTATGTTAATGTATTGTGTATAAATGAGAGCTAGGGTTATATGTATGGAAATATTCATTTTGGTCATGTAATGGCAATTTTGCATTATAGAATTTCATGTATGAATGGAAGTGGAATGGCCAAATTGAGATATATGAGGTTTAAGACCATTTGGGTAGCTTATACAAGTCCTATTTATGCTTTTAGACTTGCCCAAGAGGTGCCAAACTCCAAGGAAAGCCATTTAGACATTTTGGTATCATATATGGAGCCAAAATTGACCATAATGGAACCCTATATCAATTTTTATCCAAATGAACTCTTCTTGATTTGAGATTTGGTATGAAATTAGAGCTTATTGAGAGCTTTCTGGAAAGCTAAAGAACAAAATTTTTAGAGGTTTGGAGAATATTTGATAAATTTTCAAAGTTGAAAAATTGTCTAGTTTTGGTCATATCACTGTTCATACTAGTCTAAAAATGACATCTGTCACACAAGACTCAAATGATATCCAATTGCCATGAAATTTTATACAGAAAAACTATATATTCCCAGTGATTTGTGCTAAATAGAAGCACCTCATTTGGAAGTCTAGAAAGGGAGATATAAATTTTCAAAGATTTTATCTAGTACTAGGTGTTCCAACTGACCTTAGGTATTGTTTGATTAGATTTCGAGATCTAGGCATGCTTGAACTAGTCTGAAGTAATTTTTACTCTAGTTAACATCCACAAATTTCTAGATTATATCATTTGTATGGATTGGATTTTTGTGAAATTAATTTGACATTTTTGAAGTCTGCTATAGAATTCTGTGATAGCACCAATGAACAGCCTGACCTCTGAACCATTTCAAATGTCAAACATCTTCTGTGTTAGATGTTATAGTTTGGACATATTTTTAGCATAATGTAGACATGTGTAGATTCCCAGAATGACAAAGAAGTCATGATTTTGATTTTTCTATAATTAGTTATGATTTTCCAAATTTTATGATAGAAAAGCTAAAATTTTGTTCGAAATTATTCTATGAGATTTCATGCTCCACTTTGCTTTATACGACCTCTAGGAAAATTTTGATGATGGAAATGGCTTGTATTTAAATATGAGAATATGATACATGAGTCCATATGGCCCACGGGACTCCGAAAGAAAAATTTTACCTGTAGAGAAACGTAACTTATCCATGAAAATGAATGACATTATGTTGCCTCCTATAGAACAAGCATGAAATGAGGCATGAGAATTGTATGAATTGAGTTTTAAAAGTATGGTATTACATAGTTAGAGTTTGAGATTTGATATGTATATAGACCCTTAAGAAAGTTTCCTGTTAGGTTGAAAACCATAATTTTTGGAGATTTATAGAATATCCCATAAATTTCTAAAGTTTCAGAAATTATGGAGACCAGTCCCTGGTAGTATTCATGTGGTAGTTCTAGTTTTCAGTGGATTTGAAGGGCCAAATGAGTTCCAATGCTCATGAAATCTTACAAACATATAGTTGGCATTACAAGATTTCTATGGCCACTAAGTTTGTGTAGAAAAGAGATGTATAGAGGAAGTTATGAATTTTTGAAAATGAGGGTCTGATGATATTCGAACACTATAGCAGCATATGATATACCATATTTTTCATGGTCCAAATGAGCTCAGCTACTCATGAAATTTCACAAGCATATAGTGATATTATAAGCTTTCTATGACCACTGAGATCACTAAAAATAGAGTTGTGTAGCTCAAGATATGGCATTTTAAAGTCTAGGTCTGTCATATGCTCTCTTTTCTGCAGCAAGTTATTATTCCATTATTTTTTATCAGGAAAATGAACTCAATTTTGCCTAAAATTTTTCACAGCATGTAGTTCATATCCTAAGCTTTCTATCGACACCAAGTTTGCATGATTTGGGCCTGTATAACTTAAATTATGAATTATCAAACTAGAGTAGATTTTTTGCCACTATGTCCATTTCAGGTTCTTGACTTTTCTAAGGAGTTCCTTGAGTTAAACATGTTAAAATGAGTATGAACAAGCTTGTTTATGATGAAAATGAATTAAGAAAAAGAAAGAATGAAGGTTGGATTCTTATAACTCAAATTGACCCATAAATGGCTCGATTTAGGTGTTGAAAGCTATGAATGAGTGTGAATTGTAATACCATATATATCTAACCTCATCCTTGACATTCATAAGCTCCATATCATCATGTTCATAAGAGCACATAGAAAAGGAACTAACAATAATGGATTTAATCACGTTACGTCATACTTAAAAATTCACGATTGGTGTCACGTGGACCGTGTGGGTTCATAACATGCATCCTTATATTTAAATACATCATTACTATTCATTTGCATCACAAAATCTTGCTCATGAGCCAAGGAAACCAAAATGGAGCATAAATTGAACTTATTGAATTTCGGCCAGATTTGCTCCCATTCTGTCCAAAACTTTAAAAAATCATAACTAAATCTATAAAAATCAAAAATCATGTAATCTTAGTTATTCTGGAAAGCTTGGGATGTGGACTTCATGATAAAAATATGTAAAAGTCATAAAATCCCACACACAGAGCGTTTGACACGTGAAATAGTCTAGAGGTCGGACTGGGTCCTGATGTTGTCACAATTTACTGATATGAACTTAAAAAATGTCCAACTAATTCCACAAAATTCCAATTTGAGTGAATGATACCAATATAGAAATATGAGAATGTCAGCTAGAAGGTAAAAATCACTACAAATCAGTTCAACCTTGCCTAGACCCTGAATTTTGATCAAACAATGACTAAGGTCTGGTTGGGCACCTGACACTGGACAGAATCTTTGAAAAATCATATCTCCCTCTCTAGACATCCAAATGGGGTGATTCTAGTTGGCACAAGTCACTTATAACCTTTAGTTTCTGCCTATAAACTTTCATGGTAATTTGACTTCATTTGAGCCTCACGTGATAGAAAATAATTACAGACCCAATGTAACAGTGCATCAGACCATTTCAAGAATTTTGGCCAACTTTAAAAAATCATCAAATATTTTATAGATCTCCGAAAATTATGATCTTTATCTTTTCAAAAAGCTCTCAACATATTCTAATAATATGCCAAATATCAAATCAAGAATAAATTATTTATCTAAAAAGTGACATAGGGTTCCATTTTGATCATTTTTGGCTCCACATAGGGTACCAAAATTGCCATTTGGCTTCCCTTGGGTCTTGGCACCTTTTGGGCAAGTCTAAAAGCATGATTAAGACTTGTGGGAGCTGCCCAAATGGTCCCAAACCATTTGAATCTCATTTTGGTCTCTCAACATCTATTTATGCAAGGTTACATCAAGTCATCCAAAAGCCAATTTGCACAATGCTATTGATTTAGTGTCATATAAAGTCTACATCATATTCATACATCATTTTACACTTGTCCATGGTCAAACATCACAAAAATATTACACACATCATTACTTTGACATTTAACCGCCACTTAAAGTACATAATACACTAAAATAAAGATATTCAATGTCTTTAGCTTGCATCTCCTTGACTTGGAACACCACCTAGACAATTCAAGGATGAGGAGAAAAGGGGAGTGAGATTCCAAGAATCTCAATAACTCACACACCCATTCACACCATATTCAAGGCACACATACATCAATTTCATAACTATACAAGCATAAAGTATGCAATAAATTCTATTCCATACCACATTCACATGTCAAGATCACTTTCATGCTCTAAGGACTTTTAGTTTAACCTCACCCCATTTCTAAGACTTTTGGATTTGCCTCACTCTTGGTCTAGGGACTTTTGACTTTGCCTCACCCATTCAAGGGACTTTTGGCCTTGTCTCACCCACGCCATGAGACTTTTGGCATCTCTTCACTTTCATTAAGGGACTTTTGGCATCACCTCACCCTTAGGAGCTCTTTCCACAACCATAGTCATTCAAGAAGACACATTGGTACCAATGCACAACAAGAATCAAGTGGCATGTCATCAAGCATCAAGAATGCATGCAAGCACACTAAGACATACATATGCACACAAGAATGCAAAGAGAATGAGGTGGAGAGCTACCTTTTTATTTATGCAAGCTCACTTTGCAATTTCCTTCCCCTCCTTGGTTTCACAAGAGCACTTAGGTGGAGTAGGGATCTCTTGGCCTAGACATTACAAACATCACACAATTACACACTTGGTTCCATAATGGACATATTGGTTCCATAAATGGCCTATTGAAGCAACTCATATCATTCAAGTGCTAGGCTCCACTCTCTTGTTATTTCTAGACTTCTTGGACTCATTTAAGGTCCTTGGAGCCATCATCAATTCAATTGCACCATTGGAAGACCAAGTTGCTTCATAAAGTACCATTATGGACACCATTGTCCCATCTCCCAATCCATGGCTCTTAATTTTTTCCCAATGGTTCCTTCCATCTTCTAATACCATATGGAGTCTCAAATCAAGGTTAGAACAAATTAAAACACTCCCTAGCCCATTAAACCCCTCTTGGCCGAGATAAGCATGAATTTGGGCTTCTTAGAGTTTCAAAATTTTCCTTGATGGGAGAGCCACTTGGGAAGGTTTCTAAGGGTCTTAGGAGCTCAAGGAAACATTCAAATAGCCAAGAAATTACTCACATAAAATCAGATTTCACAAAACCTCCAAGAACACTACACTTTTCTAACTTAATTTTCTTTAGTTTTTCTTGGAATTTCTTGCCATATTCTTAATCCTTGCACTCTTTTCCCTAGGTTTCTCCCTTGGTTCTACCCAAAATCCAGCCTTCCTACCCCATCCTAGGTTGGTCGAAACATACAATAAGAAGGGACAAGAAGAGGCTACCATAGGAATGATATTTTACCTTGTTTTTCATTAGTTTCTTGGATGTTTCTTCCCTTGGTTGGCTTCTCCTCTCTAAACACGAAATTTTCCTCCTTGGTCTGATCTCAAAATAGAACCAAATCATTCAAAAAATCCATGGAAAGAAAGGAGAAAGAGAGGAGAATAAGATTGAAGAAAGATGGAGTAAGAAATTCCATGAAATTACCTAGTTTCTCCTTAGCTTTCTTCCTCTTTTTCTCCTCCCTTTGGTGCGCCTAAGAGAGCTAAAGATTTTCTGTATTTTGGACAGAAAGGGTTGTGCTCATTAAAGAGGAGAAGAAGGGAGAAAAGTGTGGAACTCTTTAGAACATTCAAGAACCCATTATTTCTAATTTTGCCCTTCCGTAATGGCAGTTTCGTTTTGGCTTCGTTTTAGCTCTTTTTTTAGAACCATATTTTCCATCATAAAATTTAGGTTCCTAATTTAATAAAATGCCTTTGGAATCACTCAAATCGGAGCTTAAACCTTCTCGAATGAACCGGTCAAGGTTGGGGTCAACTGATGTCGAAAAGAGTACACCGGAGGGGTTTTACCAGTTCTAGGGCTTCCTATGGTTTTTGGGGCCTCTGAGAACCCTGGGCAACTCAAATTTTCCATTTAAAAATCCCTCCTAGGTGTTTTCCAAAATTATACTTATTTATGAAAATGTCACTGGCCTTTTGGCAAATTTTTTGAATCACTCCTACCCTAGTTTCTGGGCAACTCAAGACTCAAATCCTCATTTCTTATTATTTAAAATTTTATCAAAATTTTATTTGCTCTTAAATCATTCATCTCAGGGGACTTCCTTTTCAAACCGACCCGTTTTGGGGTTTTTACAACGTATCGAGCGTTACATGAATTTTTCTTGAAACTCCATAATTGATATGCATGAGTTAGTTAGAGAAGTTGTAGAGGATAAGGGCCATCAAACCTTATCAATACAAGAATTGAGATAATATCTTGTCAACAAGGTCGGGGATCTTATCGATAAGATCTTGTATTCTATAATGTGAAATTCGAGACCTTGTCAACAAGGTTTCCTACAAGTAAGTATAGGGTTTTCTAACATAGTAAGTTATAGCATATAGTATGTCATGGCCTTACATCTCCAGTCACAAGGATAAGTAGGTCCATAAAGAGTAGAAAAGCTCAGTCCAAAATATATAAGTCCATTCTAAATTCTTGATAAAGTTGGACCTGTGGCCTACAGACTTGCTAATCCCCCAAACTTGAGCCAAGTACATAATGTCTTCCACGTATCCCAACTCAAAAAGTGCCAACCCAACCCCTTACATATCATAGAATATGAAAGTGTGCATTTATAGGACAATCTATCTTATATAGTATCACCAGATCAGATTGTGGATGTTAAGCTAAAGCATTTAAGAAACAAGACAATGTCACTGGTGAAAGTGGTTTAGAAGGGGCTATCTCCTGAGGAAGCTACCTAGGAGCTGGAAGGAGGAGTTGAGAAAGAAATATCTAGAGCTACTTCAATGAGGTATGTATCTAAATTTCAAGGATAAAATTTTATTTAAGGGAGAAATATAATATCCCATCATTCTACAAGCCTTAAATTAAGGAGATTATAAAAAAAAGTCCCCTAACTAGAATGATTAGAGGCCAAACAAAATTAGAGTGATAATCTAGACAATTAAAAATGAGGATACAAAGCTAAAAGTGTCCTAAAACTAGAGCTAAAATAGCTAAACAAAATTAGCTGAAACGTAGTGGCATTTTTATAATTTTGGTTAATTTTTAGAAAACTCAAAGGAGGGATATTTAAATAAGAAAATTCAGTTCCCTAGGGTTCTCAACAGCTCTAAAAATCATAGGAACCCCTATAATGGTTAAAACTCCTCTGGTATGCAATATAGAGTATCGATGGACTGAAACTATAGCCGATTTGTTCGGGAATGTTTTAAATTTAATTTAGGTGAAACCAAAAGCATTTTATGAATTAGAATACCTAAATTTCATAATGGAAAAGGTGGCTCAAAAAGAAATTGAAATGAGCCCAAATGAAAAGAACCAAGTTTAAGGACAAAATGGAAATTTTGAAAAAGTGTTTTAATGAAGCATCCACCTCCTTAAAACACCTCCCATTTCTTATCCTCCTCATAGCTGACTTTGCTCTACCTCAAAATAGAATCCCACTCATCTTAAAGTGGCGCACAAGAAAGGAGGAAGAAGGGAAGAAAAAACCAAGTAGAAAAGGTGAGAAATTTAAGGTTTTTCATGCTTTCCTCCTTCTTCCAACTTCTTCTCCTCTTTCTCCTCTTTTTTTCTATGGTTTTGATGACTTAGTTGGAGTTATTCCATGGCTGGTTCAGCAAAAGAAGGAGAGAAATTGAAGGAGAGATTAGAAGCAAGTGAAAGCTCCTTGGAAAAGCTAGAAAACAAGGTAACTTTCATGGCTCATCTTGCTTCTTCTTGCTTTTTCTTTTTAAGAGTATTTTTGGCCAACCCTAGATCCATCAAGGAGGGGATGACTTATGGTCTTGGCAAGGTAGGAATGAGGGTTTTAGAGTATAAGGAACAAGAATATACAATTAGATTTAAAAGAAAACTTTAGAATTCAAGTTGTATGACTTAATGATTTTGTTGCACCTAGCAATTTTTGAAGCTTTCTAAGGATAATCTAGCTTATGTAAGAGTATGTAAGAGTTCATAAGAGGTTTAGGAAGCTTCACAAGTGCCATTTCCTTAAGAAAAACTAAGCAAACTTCATGGGTCCTTCACCTTGCACATGTCTCAGCCAAGAAGGGGTTTAGGTACTTAGGGAGAGTTTTCTTTGATTCAAAGGATAGAAATGGTCTGGATATGATTAATAAATTCCAAGGGAAGCATTGGTTTGAATTTATAAATCATGATTTATGAGATGGAAGTTTAGGTTCCTTTTTAAGACACAAAGAAATAACTTGACTCAAGCTCCTTGAATTGAGTTTGTGATCACTTTGATGAGTTTAAATGGAGTCATGAGACTTAGATGTAATGAAAAATTAGAGCCAAGATAATAAATTCTAGGGGTTGCTTCATTATGCTCTTATATGGAACCATAACCATGCCATGTGTTAAGACAAGCTTGCATAGAGTTTATGTTAGGCTAGAACTTGTTCTAATGATATAATTGTATCTTATTTGATGTGTCTAAGCTAAGAAATCAAGCTCTCCCTAAGAAGGGGAAGGAAAAATTCCAAGAAGAAAACTTGTGTTCCTTGACTTAAGGTAGCTTTCTATCCTTTCTTGGGTGCATGTCTTGAATGTTTGATTGTCATTGGATGCTTGTGTATATGTTTCAACCATGAGATATGTTTATAGCAATTAAATTTATGTTGTAGTACCATTATGCTTCTTGAAACATATTTTGAATGCAAGATGGCTTAAATGGGTGAGGTTGTGCCAAAAGTCCCTTAAAATGGATGAGGAGAAGGAAAACTCCCTAAGAATGGGTGAGACAAAGTCAAAGTCTCAAGAGGAAGTGAGGCTAAGTCAAAAGTCCCCAAAAATGGGTGAAGCTAATCCAAAAGTCCCAAAGAAATTGGGTGAGGCCAAACCAAAAGTTTTTGAAGCCTATGTTTAATTTGAATGAGATTATGTCACTTGAAAAATGTTTATGTATGTTCACTAGAAGCTTTCATTGCATGCTTGCATTCTTTGACATGAAAATGTGTCATGTATGTATACTTGAAAGGGTAAAGAGCTATTAGAATTTTTTGAATCTCACTCTTCCCCACATATGTTTAACCATGTCTAAGAGAAACTCAAGGAGTAAGAAATGGGAGCCAAGCAACTTAAAGAACATGCCTTTGACAATAGTATAGGAATATATGTAATTTTGATGTCAAAGCTTGTAACTATTGATATTTATGAGATGTAAACTTTTGAACATGTATAAAAGTATGCAATTATCATGCATGAATGGCATGTGGAGCCAAATGAATGATTATGTTAGAGTTTGACATTCTAGAGCCTTAATGCATATACACATAAGAATAATTAAGAAGGTGGTTGTGAGATGTATGATAATTTGGACCATTTGGGAAGCTTCTATATGCTGCATTTATACTTTGAGATGTGCTCAAATGGTCATGGCTTGGTTAGCAGGCCATTTGGCATCATTTGACCCCATTATGGTTTTAAAATTTGCCATATTCTTAGCCTGATCCACAAACTGACCAAATGGATGAGTTTTTGCATGAAATTTGGCAAGCAAATAAGTCTCATCAGAGCTTTTCATAGAGCTAAAGAGCATAATTTTTGAAGCTTTTATTGAATTTAATATGATTTTTCAAAGTTGGCCAAATTATGCAGAGACTACCCACTGTTACTATTCATATGATTAGTTTACTTTTTTATGTCACTTAGGGGGCAAATAATGTCTAATGCTTATGAAATTTTATAAGAATATAGTAGACATCATAAGCTTTCCATAGTCACTAAGAGCATATAATTGGGAGCTTCATAAAGGGAAAAATGAATTTTTGAAGTTTCTAGTTTGCTATAGAATGACCACCAAACCTAAAGTATTGTTCCATTAGTTTTTGTTAGCCAAACGTGGTTTTTTTGATCTAAAATGTTTATGGCAGCTATATAACATCTTGAACTTGCCAAAAAGCTATAGTTTGCATGATTAGATATTTTTAGAATTGGTTATGATTTTCCAAAGTTCATATCAGAATATGGAATTCATTAATAAATGCAAGAATGATGCAATTTGTGTTCTATGCTTTGGACCCAAGTTTTAAGCATCATTTTGTGACATTTCTGATTGAACAGATGTGTTAGGTATGGAAAATAAATTTGGTGAGCTCACATGGTCCATTAAGTGATGAATGAATTAATTTAGCTTTCAATGACATAAATAACCACTACCAAAAGTGCTAAATTCATGAAAATGAACACTTTTAGCTTATTCTGATGTAGAATAAATGTTAGCTACATACGTGTTACAATTAGGGGATGCCTTAATAAAGAAAGCAAGGGTGTGCATGCTAAGTCATGGTAGTGCAACATGATCTGGATATTGAGCCAATCAATTCCAATATAACATGACCTGGGTATTAATCTTGGTAGTCTCCAAAGCCTAATGGTCAAGCTAACATAGAAAAATGATATTTGAATTAATTATTTGTTATATTTCCTTTTCTGGTTGATATTTGTTTATCTATGGCATGTAAACTTTGAATCTACTAACGTCTTATTTAAATCATATTTTTAGCTAATATGTTAGAAATCATGAAATTCATATATTATTCTCTATTTATGTAATCACATGAAATTCTCTGTTATCTTTCATTTTCATTATTCTCTATTTATGGTTAATATTATGAAATATTATGTTATTCTCTATTTATTTAATTTTGAAATTTTAATTATTCTCTATTAGAATATTTTGTTTACTTCAATCTCTGTTTATAAATTGAACATTTAACTTTTTCTTTATGGTTATTATATTATATTAATTTTATCTATGTTATTAGGAAAATTATTTCTCACTCCATTTTAGTTTATATTTTTCTTAGATGCCAATTTATAAAGTAACATTAGAACTACAGGCTGAGTGGATTTAGTTCCCTTTATGACGATGGATATACGCGATACATAATATTCGTATTATATCTTGTGACAAAATGATGTGTGTCATCCCAATAATGTTTGTGGCAATAGGAGAACAGGAGTTTTCTTTGTATCCTATGGAGGAATGCAAAATGTGGGTAAGAGCCTAAGGATAGCCCATGATTGAAGCTAAAGAGACTGAATAAATTTAAGAAATAGCATAGTGGCAAAATTATAATTTTGGGTAACTTTTTGAAAACTTAAAAGAAGGAGCTTTAAATTGAAAATTTATATTTTTTAATATTTTTTTTTTTTATTAATTTTTATTTTTATATTTATATATTTTTAATATTATTATTCAAGCACAGGTTTACTATATTTTACTTCAGAGTTGTTTTTGAATCCAATTAATTTGAAACCAAAGACATTTTATGAATTAAAGGACCTAAATTTTATGATAAGAAAGATGGTTCTCAAAAAGGATTTAAAATGAGCTCAAACAGAGAAACCAAAGTTTTGGGACATAGTTGGAATTCTAGAAATTATTATAATATGCCTTCCTTCCCTTCTTATTTCAGCATGCCACCTCCTCTCCTCATTATCGCTGACTCTAATCTACCTTAGAATAGAACCAAAACTAGCTTGAAGAGGCACACCAAAGAAGGAGAAAAGGAAAGAAAATCAAGCAAAAAGGGTAAGATTTTGCTGTTTTTTTCATGCTTTTTGTAATACTATAGCTATCTAGCTCTTATCTAATGAAATGGTTCAACAATAAGGTTCCCATTTATTGATAATAGAAAGATATGAAATCCAAAATTTCTAAAATTGCATACACTTGCTTTTTTTAATAAATTCCTTGTCCAAGCCAATTTAATCATTAAAAGTAAAACGTATATAAGATTATAAGGAAAATTCGATAGAGTTTCCCCTTATAAAACTGACAATCTAGACTAATGAACTGGTCACATTTCCATCCTAACTCATAGACAAAGGAAAATTTAGATGATAACAATGTCATATACCATGACCTAAGCATAAAACATCAACTAAAACTAAATAACTCAAGTCAGAGTCATACATCACTACTTATAGTATGCTAATGTACATAACACATCAAGATGGAGTTAAACATAATCCATATACATTCTTTATACATTACAAAAGATTTAGATAACAAAACTTTCAAATGATTCTACAAGTCTAAACATCATTCTTTCTCTTTTCCTGTGTCCGCACTGGAGCTTCCACCTAGCACTAGTTAGCAGAAAATATAGAGATAAGGGTGAGATTCGGGAAAATCTTAGTAGCTATACTCAAAACTACCCCAAATAAGCATGAGACAGTCAAGAAAGAATGATGCAAGTATGCATGGTCATATAAAACTAACATAAATGCCTCACATGTTTGCAATATACTCAGTCATGGCGATGAAATTCTACTTAACTTAAGCTTTTCTCTTGGACTTGGGAGAACTATTGCGTTCATTCCCATTATCCCTATTTATCTCTTAGCCTTAGCTTATTAAACATAACATGCAAACATGACATATAACTAATGCAAAATGCAATAAAGCATATACTATAATAAAACAACCAATACAATTCAATGCATATCAAGCTCAAACAAGTCTACATGCAACTAGATAGGAAGAGTAGCTACCTTGGATAGGTGATAGAAACCCAAATAATCTCTAAATTTCTTGCTCTGTTTCTGGCTCTGTTTCTTTTTTTTTTCCTTAGCTCTACACTTCCAATGGGGTGAAGCCTCACTAACTTATCCTAAAATATCATATAAACATATCATTAATATCTAATGCTTATAACTATTTCTCTTAAATCTCTAAGACTTTTATCTATAATTTAGGTAGCTTACATGCACTTAAAACTCCTTTTTATAGGCACTTTTTCAGAAACAAGCTCATTGGGCAGCAATTATGCTTCTAAATGCTCAATTTTTACCACATTCAAGGGCCTAAATTTGAGAAAATCCCTTTTGACTTTAGCTTTCCCATGATTGGTTCAACACTTAGGCTTTAGGTTAGGGATTTCACTAAGCTTAAATCCTAAGCCAATTTATGTTTCTAGAATTCATATTTAAGGCCAGAAATTCCATAGTTACTGTTTACTTGGTTATAGCACTATTCATTTGGTTAATTTCACCTTTTTCACATAATGGGATACATTATGTCACCTTAAGCATCAAAGGTGATTTAAGATTACACTTTTAGGCTTCAAAATCTTGTCATACATATCCTATATAGTCATATTAGAATTGATTAGAAGTATTACAAGCTTGGTTACACCAATCTAATGCCAATTGTCTCCATAATCCTCTTTCTTGAACCATAATTTTCAACTTTCCAAAATCTAACTTCCATATTCAATCTAATGCTCTCCATAATTGTTCTTATATCATTTTAAGACTATCCATAACCTAAGAATCCATTGAACAATTTCCTAACCCCTTGAAATTCCTATTGGCCGAATATCAAACCATAAAATCCTAACTTATACATTTCAAGGTTTTAATTAATTCTAAGCTTAGATTCTTGTTCCTTGCATCAAATAACATCTAAATATACTAATTAGGAATGGAAAATAACTTGGTTAGCCATTGAAGAAGCCTAGGCCAAACCATTACACAATATGGTCTAACTTGCTTTCTTTTGTGATTCAATGGAAAATAATGTTAGATATAGAATCCTTGCATGCTATAAACCCTTGGTTCCATCAAGAACTTATGAAGCAAAACTCTCTCTCCTCACTTTCTCTCTCTCTAGGTTGAAACTTATATGGCCTAAATACATAAAATTTTACAAGTGTTCCAATGAAGTCTTACTCTAAAATGAAGCTCTCTTCACGTAGATTAATTTTCACTGATTGGTTTCTTGAAAAGAGTTCCTTTTTGGCTTGGGTCAAACCTGAATTTCTAAGTTTTCAAGGGAAAGAAAACCACCATTAGAAAGCTCTTAGAGAGAGAAACAACCTGTCCTAACAGGTGCGAGGTAAAACGAGACCATTTACTTACCTAAACGGAGGCTTAAACTTCTCTCTCTCTCTTCCCTTAATGTCATGCCATGGATGAGTTTTTTTCTAAAATTGGAAGGCTTAGAGAAGATGATGAGGTGTATCTTACTTAAAAAGCCTTATTTTATAATTCTTCCTCCAAATGATCATTTGCCCCTCCCCTGCCTGTTTGCTCCATTTGAACTCATTTTTCAAGCTTTTTAGGATCTGACTATTTTCTACAAATTTTTAAGTACTCTTTCACATAAAAAACATTATTTTTGGGATTTTAATAGCTTAAAATAGTGAAAAATAGCTTCACCTAAAGTTTTGGTACTGTTTGACCCTTTTAACACCTCAGAAGGGCTTTAATTGATTCTGATTGTTCGTATGGTTTTTAGGGCCTCTGAAAACCCTGGTGATTTTAATTTTAGGTTTTAAAACTCTTTTTCTTGAGTTTTTAAAAATTTGTTCAAAATTACAATTTTGCTATTGATAAGCCCTTTTTATCCATTTTGCTATTTTAGCTTTATTTTCTTTCCATGTATGATTTCCTATCTCTATTTCTCAACGTGTTAATTAATATCTTACCATTATTTTACCTTAATTCAATTTACTTTGTGGTCCTCTTTATTAACATATCGGTCATAGTTCAATTAAAAAGCCAATTGTTACACTTTTCCTTTCTCTAAAGTTCTTCTCCTCTTTCTCCTCTCTCTTCTCATGGTTTTAATGTTTTGAATGGTGGTGATTTATTTCTAGTTCAGTAGAGGGAAGGAAGAGTTTGGATAAAACTTTGGAAGCTTAAGAAAGCTCATTTGTTAAGCTTTAAGAAAAGGTATGAAACCATGGCCAAACTTGCTTCTTCTTGGCTTTTCCTTATGTGTGTGTTTCGGCCAGACCTAGGGTGTCATGTAAAGGGTTTGATTGTGTTCCAAACTTGATAGAAAATAGGGAATTGAAGCATGGAGAATCATATGGAACAAATAGAACTCAAAAAGAAGCATTTGGTAGCAAGTTATAGAAATTAGGGTTTTGATTGCATGTAGGGATTTATGAAACTTTCTAATGATAATTTAACTTATGTAAGAGTATATTTGAATTCATAAGAAACCTAGGAAGCTTCATAGATGCCAAATTCCTAAGGGAAATGAATGAAACTCCATTGGTGGCCATACTTATGTGTGTCTAGGCCAAGAGTAATTTAAAACACCTAGGGAGAGTTTTCTTTAATTCTAAGAATAGAAATGGTCTAGATATGAATTATAAACATCAAAGAAATTTAGAAATCATATTTTGAAAATTGAAAGTTTAAGGTTGCAATGTGCATAAAGAAGCAACTTGGTGTTAGGCTTCTTGATTTGAGTTTATGATGACTCTAACGACTCTAATGGAGTCCTATGACTTAAATTGAGTGAGAAATTGGAGCCAAGATAATAAATTGTATGAGTTGCTTAATTATGCTACAATATAGAGCCACATGAAAGCATAGAACTACAAATTGCTTATATAAGGCTTGTGTAAGGATAGAGATGATTCTATTGATGTGTTTGTATCTTGTTTGATGTGTTTAGATCAAGCAAGTCAAGCCTCTCCTAAATGTGTGTGTGAGATTGAGAAGAGGAGTTAGAAACCAAGGAAGAACTTTGTACATTTTTGAGAAAGGTAACTCTTTATCCATTCTTCTATACTTATCTTGGTTGTTTGATTATCATTAATTGCTTATATGTGTGTTTGAACCATGAACCATGCTTATTGTTATTGGTTTGATGATATAATATTATTATGTTTGATAAAATGAATTTGGAATGTGATTAACTCTTGATGGGTGAGGTTGTGCCAAAAGTCCCTAAGTAAGGGTGAGATAAGGCCAAAAGTCTTATGGAATAAGTGACACTAAGCCAAAAGTCCCTAAAATGGGTGAGGCTAGAAGAGCTCAGAAAATTTGTTGAAGGAAGTAGAGGCATTTTTGTAATTTTTGGAAAATTTGAAAAAACTCATAAGAGGGCTTTTTAAAAAAAAATTAAGCTTTTCGAGGTTTTCAGAGGCCTTGAATACCATGAGAATCCCTAGAATAGTTGACACCCCTCTAGTGAGCGATTTCGTTCGTTGGTTGACTAAAACTTTGACTGAACGGTTTAGAACGGTTTTAGATCCTTTTTGAGTGATTCCAAAGGCAATTCTTATGATTAAGATCCTAAGGAATATGATGGAAAAGATAGATTTTGAAAAGGAGTTGAAATAAGACCAAACAGATAAACCATGAATTAGAGACTAAAATGAAAAGTTAAAAAAGTATGTTAACTTTACCCTTTTGCTTTTAAAATCATGCCCAGCCCTTCTCCTTCCTCTCCACTAACATTTTTTTGCTCTAAAACAGATTTGAAAGAGGCGCACAATGGGAAGCACAAGAGAAGGGAGAAGACAGCCAAGAAAGATAGGTAAATTCAAGGAATTTTATGGCTTTCTCTTCTTTAAAGTTGTTCTTCTCTTCTTACTTCATCTTTCCATGGTTTTGGTGGATGAAATAGTTCTGTTTTGGCCTTGAATCATAGGGGAAGGATTAGAGTTTCAAAAGGGGACCAAGACCAAAGGAAGAGACTCTTGATAGAAGTTTAGATTCAAGGTAGATATCCTTATAGCTTTGCTTCTTCTTCTTGCTTCTTGTATGTGAGAGCCATGGCCAAAAATAGAACCATTATGGGGGAGGAGTTTCTGTGCAAAAATAAGTAAGAATCCATTGATTTAGTATGTAGGAACCTAAGAATTGCAAAGAAATGGAAAGAAAAGCAAGTAAAATTCAAGTTAGGAAAGTGAAGAAGTCTTGAACACATTGTAAAAACTGATTTGATTCATGCCTTCCCTAGCATATGTGAGTGTTTGTTTGAGTTCTTAAGACCCCTAGGAAGCCTCCCAAGTGACTCTCCCATCAAGGAAAAATTGGAAACCCCTTGAACCCCAAATTCTTTCATAATGTCGCCCTAGGCTAGAAAGAGTACCAAGGGGAAGTTTTAATTTGTTTCAAACTTATTTTTGAGTCATGTACGATGGAAGAGGATGAGAGGAAGCCTTGGAAAAATTTTAGAAGCCATAGATAGTGAGATGGAAGTGTAGGCTCCATAATGTAACATAATGAAGCAACTCCTAGCTAGGTTCTTTAAAATAATTGTGTGATGACTCCAAGGAGTCTAAATGGAGTCAAGAATCATAGATTAAAGGAGAGAAGGGAGCCAAGATCATGAATTCTTGTAGTTGCTTCATTAAGTGTCTTATGGAAGCATAATGGAGTCATAAACCAAAGTAGCATCATGTAAAGTGTGTATAATGCCAAGGCTTGTTCCCATGAGTAATTCATGTTTCTTTTGGTGTGTCTAGGCCAAGAGAAATGGTCTCCATTTTCTTGGGTGTGTGAGGTCAATGCTTAAGGAAAAAAGTGTGTGAATGCAAGCAAGGTAGCTCTCTCCACCTTCTCTCATGCATGGATGTGTGTTTAGCTTGTTTTAAAATGTGTGTATGTGTATTTTTAAGCCATGAAAAGTATGCTAGCATGATTTTGTTTGCCATGATTTCATGATGTCATGTTATGTTTTCAAGTGAATGTATGATGTTTCTTGAGTTTGCTTGAGTATGGAGAGGCCAAAAACCCTTCACCATGGTGAGGATGAGCCAAGAACCCTTGAGCTTGGTTGAGATAAAGTAAAGAGTCTCCCAAAAGCAAAGTGGACTCCCAAGAGTATGGTTGAGTCTAAAGTGCTTAAAGAATGGGTGAGGTAAGTCCAAAATACATGAGGAGAAGTGTGAGGCCAATCCAAACACTTGGTAAGCTCTTGAATAATTTGTATGGCTTGTTCACATGCTAAGCTTGCTTCTTGAATGCTTATGATTTGTACCATGTCCATGCATGCATTTTTAAGGTTTTCTTTGCATATATTATGTATGATTGAATGGGAGATGAGCTGTTGAGAGTTTTTGAATCTCATCCCCTCCTCTCCAATGTTCTAACATGCTAGGTGGACTAAGAGAGCAAGGTAATGGAAGCCAACCCCCTGGGAAAAGAGAGTAGGATATTAAAGTCCATGGAATTGGCTACTTTAAAGCCATATGAATGAAAAATTTTATAATCCATGGTTGTATATGTTCTATGACGTCATGAATATGTATAAATATGTTGATGTATCATGTATGAATGAGAGATTATGGCATGTGAATACTAGAATGTAAAATGAGTATGAAATGACCATTTTTGCTTCTTCAAAGTTTGATGCACTAGTGTATATGTGGAATTGGCATGGCCAAATTGAGATGCATGAGGTTTGGGACCCCTTGGGGAGTTTAAACAAGTCATATTCATGCTTTTAGACTTACCCAAGAGGAGCCAAACATTGAGAGAAGCCATTTGGACATTTCGGTAACCTATATGGGGCATAAATTTGCTATCTTAGAACCTTATGTCACTTTTTGTCCAAATGAGATCTTCTTGATCTGATATTTGGCATGCAATTAGATTTTGTTGAGATATTTTTGGAAAGATAAAGAACATAATTTTTGGAAGTCTAGAAAATATTTGATGAATTTTCAAAGTTGGGATTTTCTATGGATTCTGGTATGTGCACTGTTCAGACTAGCAGATTTGTATTCTGTGTCATCCAATGGGCAAATGGTGTCCAATGCTTGTGAAATTTTACAGGAATAAACTAGAGGTCATAATATTACTTTGGCCAGCGAGATCACCTCATTTGGAGTCTGAGAAAAGAGTTATGCATTATTGAAATTGGCTGTCACTAGCAGTGGTGCCCAAGGCATCTAGTCACTGTTCCATAGATTTCCAATGGCTAAACGTATTTTTTTAATTCTGGAATTATTTTTATCATAAATTTAACAATTTTAGCTTTCCATAATGACTGAATTTGTGTGATTTCTATTTTTATAGAATTATTTATAGATTTTAGAAGTTTGTATTAGTAATCTGAAACAACAGCCCAGGCGGCAGCAACCTCTGGACCTTTTTGGATTTTAAACGTCCTCTGTGATGCATTTTATGCTCTAGGCATATTTTTAATGTAAATTACACATCCATAGATTCCCAAAATGACCAAGATTTCATGATTTCAATTTTTCTATATTTAGTTATGAATATCCAAACTTTAGTCAGAAAGAAGGCCAAATCTGGCTGAAATTAAATAGCCACTTTTTATGCTCCATTTTGGTTTCCATGAGTTGTATTGATGTAATTAAATATGAAAATGAATAGCATGAGCTCACATAGTCCATATGACACCGATTGTGATTTTTAAGTATGACCCAACGCAAATAAATCCATTATTTTCGGTCCCTTTTTCATGTGCTCTCATGAAAATGATGAAGTGAAGCGTATGAATGTTATGAAATAAGTTAGAATTTATGGTGTTACAATGTGTTTGTTCTATAACTCTTCTCTAGCTCAGCTCTTTCATGTTAAAACTGTGGCTAGCTCATTCCTTTCCATTTGCTCGAGTGTGCTACCTCCTCAACCTCCATCCTACTCATTCCAATGTCTTCATACTTATGAACCTCTGTTCCAACAAACTCGTGGCCTGTATGTTATTATGTGAGCTGCTCTACCATGTTTTGAACTTCCTCTTTTCCCCAATATTTAAATTCAAATGCCCAAATTCTACATACAAACAGAGGAAGAGATAAAGTAGGAGTGTTCACCCAAAAAAAATCATTCAAATGGATTTGTGCACCAAAATTCCAAAATTTTGCAAATTGATTTCTAGAATATAAAAGGTGTCAATAAACTCAATTATCCTCCAATTAAAATCCTTTAAGCCAAAATTTATAATTAGCATGCCTAATTAGAAGGGAAAAAATATATGGAAATTGGTAATCATCGAATTCCCCCACATTTAGGCTTTTGCACTCCCGGGCAAAAGAAAACCAAAATTCTAAGAAAAAGATAATGGAAAAGAAATCAAATAAAAAAAATCAAAATGTAAGTCACTAAGCACAAGGCAAAGAAAATCAATAGCTCAATCCTCCAATTCATATCACTTGCATCAATGCAACAAGTACCATGGCAATATACTTAATTAAAAATGAAATGCAATGAAAGTCCCTCACTTGGATTAATGTTTATCACTCTACTCTTTAGTGTTTAGGATGAAGTGCTTACTCTCAAATTCCATCCTATAATACTTTACCACCATAAGCTTGGCAATTATCTACATTTCCACCACCAAAATCAAATGCCAATGAATGAATCAAAAGGTCTTTATTATGGTTGTAATGTAAGCCAAGGTATGAAACAAGTGGTAAATAAAAGAATGAAGGAAATTCAAAAAGCAAAATGGATGCTAAAAATCATCAAAAGCATCAAAAGAAAAATAAGAATGGAATGCAAGTTGTGATAGCCCTATCTTCTAAACATGGTAGTTATGGATAAATAGACGATTAATCATTAATGGTCAAGGTTTGGAGTTGTTTCAATGTATTACATTATGAAAATATAAGAAAATTTAAACCTTGATGTTAAGGTTATCACTAAGCAACCACAAACGTGAGAATGCATAAAAAAAATTATACTATCATGAAAGGTTTGTGATTTATCCATCCATTTGTTTCAACACACAAAAACCTCCCACAAGTGTTCCTATACCATTTCCTAGCATTACCATTGAAGAAACTGGAGTTTCTTGGCTAAAGGTAGGAGTTTGGGGACCTGTGCTGTGACTTGAAACCCTCCCGCCATGACTAAGTTAGGTTCTAGAGCTCGAAAACTACGTTTTTCACTTTGCCTTGCAGCCCAGGCCTTCTATGCCATAGCTAAGTTACTTTCGGGAATCATTGGTCAATTTATGCGAATTTCACCGTCATGCGCAGTGGAAATGCCTCCTGGGACTACTATTCAAATTCCTACAATTCTTGCCTCGGCGGAAAACTCTTACACCTCGGCGAGGCTCACTACTAGACACTTCTTACTTAGTTTCCTTGACTAGCACCATGGCAGTACATGTTGCACTATGGCAAGATTTCATTCTCTACCCTCCTAGGCAATTTTTTTCGTACTGAGCCGCAGTGAGATTCCTCAAGTCGTGACGTTCCTCACCACTGTCACTCTTCAGGCCGCGACGAGGCCTTCCTAGCTGCAGCGTGACTCCCTCTTATAACTACATCTCCTAAATTTCATCCCATACACTCCAATTTTCTTCTTAGGAACACCCTAGGACCACTTCCCCTCATTTTATATGACTCTAATGGTATTTATCTACCTTATTTACCCATTTATTCCACCATTACCAATTCAAAACTTAAATACTAATTCCTACTCGTCCAATTACCATATGTTAGCAAATTCAGAGATTAATGACAGCAATAAATCATGCACTATTGACAATTAACATTTGATATACATTCCGTTAGAGATTTCATACATCAATGGTTCATATCAATATCTAATACATCACATAATTATATTTCCAATAGTATACCATACCATAAATTTAGTAAAATTCATACATCAGGTGTTATGGGTTCATACATCCAATATCAATCTAAGATGAGGCCTAACTCCTCAATAAATGCATCTTAAGTAATCAAAATATAAGAGCCTACACTTGGCAACATGATTACATGATGATGCTATAGAAAAAGGAATACAAAATTTAGCATCTATATTAAATAAATTAGCCCAAGTGTAGCCTTCTTCCCACATGGTTGGAGCTCCTGGATTTTCATCCACTTGCTTCCCCTTATCCTTACCCGAAGAGCCTTCACCTAAAAGTATAATCCCATGAAATGGGGTGAGATGCGAATCTCAGTAACCAAGAAAATTTCCATTCATACTATCCAATTTAATTAATATATATGTATGAATCAAAATAGCCATATCAGTAAAGGAAATGGTTAGGCTACTATGATTACCATCCCATACTAGCAATCATAATTCCATATGTTAAAGGCCAATAACATTGGGAGAGGCCTGTCCACTGCACCCACTTCCCATTGAACACAACTAGGGCTCAGTGCATCTGGGGTCTGATCATAACCCGATGCCCAATCAAAGCACATGCACTGGTGGCAGCCGCACCACAGCTCCACCATAGACTCACAAGGTCCAAACACAATACAATAGATAGCTAACCAATTCATTTAGCATTTCAAATCATTCATGTACAGCAAATACGAAATTAAAGCAGATATATGCATGGAATTAATATAGCTCTGATTACTTCACTTATAGACAAATTGCAAAAGCCACCAGTGGTAGAAAATCCTCCTCACACTACAAAGTCCCAAAATTAAGAATGGAGGTGTCTTCTACCAGAAACTTCAATATATCACCATAAATCCTAAACAAATTCACCATGGAAACATCAAATGGCAAGTTTCAGATTTTGGGTGTAGGTGAAAGTGCTCTAATTAGAACATTAATCAGGTCAAATTAAAGAAAAAAATGAGAGGATTAAGTTATATAACTATTACCTTAGCTGAATCTTGCTCTAGAAGTGAAAAAATATGGAAACATGCCAAGAACCCTAGCCTCTCCGTTGGACCTTCGAATTTTATGCGTGTCTCTTGTGGTTTTGCAGAATGGGGGGTGGCTAGGTTAGTTTTTAGGATTAAAGTTAGGTTTTCTATGGGTTATGGGCTACTCCAAGATCCAACTCCGAATGGGCTTCAGATTTTAGCTTTGTTGAGCCAGTTTTAAGGTGTTGGGCGACATAATTTTATTGGGCCAAACCTAGTTTTAAGAACTCCATTATTTTGGGTTTGCACAAGGTTTATTAGGCCATTTATAAGAGCTTGTGCAAGTTGGGCCTTGGGTCTCTAATCCATTAAATCAGATTGGGCCCTCCATTAGTTCCTAACATTGGCTTACTTAATTTCATTTGGGCCTAGATGGGGTTTTTTTAACTCAATTAAATCTCAAACTCATATTAATAATTTATCTCTCTAAAGTTTTTATTTACTTAACTTGCCTAATTATCATATATTAATTATTCTTAATTAATCCAAATCTATGATTAACACCTTAATTAATTTTGGGGTGTTACACAAGTGCATTTTAAGGCCCCATTTACCATAAACAAATATATGCACTAAAAGAATAACTTTTCTTTCCTTTTCCCATTTTTTATACATTTCAAATGCTTTTCTTTTTTTTTAATATCTTTTTTTTTTCAACAAAAGAGTCATTTATTTTTCATTTTATTTTCCTTTCTCCTCTCTTCTTTTTTTTACTTGGAATATTTCCAAAGAAGAACAAACAAACGGCCTATAAATGATGTGAAAAATGCACCTTCACCCACCTTAACAAGATACATTGCCCTTAATAATCAAAAGCATCCTAATCAAGGTAGGAAGAACATTTGTTTGGTTTTCATGGCTAAAAGGCTAAAAAACAAAACATATATGGCTCAAAAGGGGGGTAAAGTAAATGGATTAAACACTTATAGGATAACACTTTGGCTCTAGCTAAAATAAAACAACAATGAATGCCTTAATCCTTTTAGTGCATGGAAAATGAATAAATGTGGCCTTGAATAAGATTCAAGCTAAGTTCTAGAGTAAAAGTAAGATAGGGGATACACACTATAAATGAATAAGCAATAGGTTCAAAAATCTTACAAGGTAAATTGACCATCATCATCAAGGCTATCACTGCGGCGAGTTGGACCTTTGCCGCGGCCGGCCTACATGGCATGGCGACGAAAATGCTTCCTGGATCTCCCATTCTCCGCCCTCATGATTCTCGCCTCGACGCAATATATTTGCACCACGGCGAGTTTTGCTTCTGTCCAACCCTTATTTTATTTCCTAGACTTGCACCGCGGCAGGACATAATGCGCCGCGGTGAGTTTTGGTTCTGTTACCCTCCTGGGTGATTTTTTTTGCTCTACGCTGCGGTGAGATTTCTCAAGCAGCGGCCCTCCTCGCCACTGTCACTCCCTGGGCCAATTTTCTACCCTTACGCTACAGCGGGATTGGTTATGCCACGACACCCTTCGGCTCTATCTCTTATTTGGCTGCAGCAGAGCCCTCTTAGCCGCAACGGAACTCCCTCCTGTGACTACATTATCCAAATTTCGCCCCCTACACTCCAAATCTCCTCTTAGAAACACTCCAGGTCCACTTTCCCTTATTTTATGTGACTCTAATGGTGTTTATCTATCCTATTTACCTATTAATCCGTCCATTACCATTGCAAAACTTAAATACTACTTCCTACTTGTCCAACTAGCTCACATGAGCAAATTCACGAATATATAACAGCAAGAACACATGCATTAGCAGCAATTAACATCCCATGCACATTCCATAGAGATTCCATTCAATAATAGCTTATGTCCATATCCAAGGCATCATATGACTACAATTTCCATATGGTAATCCATATCATAATTTCAACAAAACTACATATATGATACTATAAGTTCATACATTAATATTCAACTATAATGAGACTTAAATCCTTAACAGTTACATTTCAATCAAACAAAATATAAACGCCTACACTTGGCAACATGAATACATGATGATGCTATGTAAACTAAAATTGCATATACCCCATTCTACTCAGACCAAGTGTAGCTCCCCACACCCGGCCTCAGCTCATGGATGTTCATCCACTTGCTTACCCTTATCCTTACCCGAAGAACCTTCACCTGAAATATTAATCCCATAAAACGGGGTGAGATATAAATCTCAGTAACCAAGGCAATTCCATCATATATCCAATTTAATTAGCATATAAGCATGAATCAAAATCAACATCAGAATCATATCCATCATGTCAGCAAATGAATCAATTAAGCTATCATGATTACTATCCTATACTAGTAATCATATTATCACATATTAAAGGCCATTAACATCAGGAGAGGCCCGTCCACGGCACCTACTCCCTATTGAGCACAACCGGGGCTCAGTGCATTTGGGTTTGATCATAACCCGATGCTCGATCGAAGTACATGCAGGGGTGACAGCCGCACCACAGCTCCACCATGGACTCACAGGGTCCAATCACCATTCGATAGATAGCCAACCAATTCATTCAATATTTCAAATCATTCATATAGAACAACATATGAAATTAAATCAGATATATACATGGAATTAATATAAACCCGATTACCTCACTTGTAGACACTTTGCAACAGCCATCACAAATCCCAAATTCTGATTAGAGTGTCCCTCACTAGAAAATTCAATATTCCACCTAAAATCCTAAGCAAATTCGTACAGAATTAATACCCATTTTATATATTAGCTATGGGGGTCTCAAATTAACAAATAAAGCATCAAAATGGAGGGTCTAAACTCACCCAAGGTCAACCCTAACCTCAACCTATGAATTTCATCAAGAAAATCCCCAAACACCCACATTTCAGATTTTGGGTAGGATAAAAATGCTCCAAATGAAAAACTAATTAGGCCAAATTAAAGAGAAAGATGAGGGGATTAAGTTGTATAACTATTACATTGGCTAAATCTTGCTCTAAATGTGAGAAAATGAAGAATTCTTGCCCCCAACCCTAGCCTCCTTCTCAACCTCCGAATTTTGCTTCTTGAGTTTTATGTTTCAGCAAGTGTGAGGAAGGGGCTGATGTATTAAGGTTTTAGTTGGGTTTAAGTTAGATCAAAGATGGGTCATGGGTTGCTCCAAGGTCCATTTCCACTTGGGCTTCAGATTTTAAGTTGTTGGGCCAGTTTTAAAGTGTTGGGTTGCAGAATTTTACTAGGCCAGTTTTATACATTGGGTTGCTGGAGTTTAATTAAGTTTGGGCCAAGTTTGAAGAGCTCAAAAATGTAGGTCTGCACAAGGGTTATTGGGCCACTTAGAAGGGTTTATACAAGGTGGATTTTGGGCCTCTATCACACTAAATTGAGTTGGGTCTGCACCTAACCCATTGGGCCTCCATTAGCCTCTTCTCATGATCTATTAATTTAAGCCTAGATAGGATTTCTATCTCATTTAAATCTTAACCCATATTAATTATTTCTAATTAATCTAATTCGTGATTAACACCTTAATTAATTATGGGGTGTTACAGTAACCCCTAAGTCTATTGTGACCCCTAGGTCTACTGCGACCTCTCAGAGCCCTGCTAGGGTCTATTGCAACCCACTGTGCTATGCTAGGATCTATTACGATCCATCTCTGGGAGACGTCAAAGCCTAAGATTACTGCAGCTGATAGTAAAATACATGCTCACTAAGTCCGGTAACCATCACTCATAATAGTTAAGGCTAAACTCTGAGGTACATCGTGCTTTTCATGGGAAGTGGGTTCTATGTCATCTGATTCTCTAGGATCCCGTCATACTGATACTCAGGAGCATTTTAAATTTTTCACTCATTGCTCCTCATAGGATCTTTAGGTTCCTACTTTAGCCTCTCTTTACTTGGGCTTTCTTTTCTTACTTTAATTGTACTCGTCTATCTTTTCCTCTCATATCCTGCAGTTACTAACTATGCCCATGATTTGCTTTTAAGTGCTTTGGCACGGGGGCATCTCACACTTTGAGTGTGGTTAACATTTTTGGCAAGAGAAAGGCTATGTGCTGGTCCATATTCATTTCATTTACACATATTATAAGGGACTCAGGCTATGCATACTAAATCTAGACATTCTCTACTGGGGATTCCTCTGTGCATGCTTTTCTCACTATTATGATATTACTGGAATCCCTTTACCTTTCTTTTCTGACTCATCTCATTTTTAACTAACTAGGATACCCTTCGATTATCGAGACACTTTGGTGATTGATGTCATTGTTTGTTACACACTCAAGTCACATTACTATTAGGTTGATCAGGCCTAATATCATGCAACCATTGTTGCAAGCAAATTATAACATCAAATACTAATACACGAACACCTCATGACTGAGCTTAAAGTCACTATCGCCTGTATATTGCAAATTTCCCAATAATCTAAAGTATTCCTCTATTTGCCTTATTCTCGTAGAGTGCTTGGGGAAGATTACATCCTGAGATCTCTCTGCATTGCCCGATTATTTTTATTTTAAGCAATATCATGCTAGAAGGGCATCTATGCCAAGGAGAAGTGTGCTTTCTTAAACACTTAAGCACATCAACTCAATGTCTATTCTCAATTTATTATATCATCGACTTGAACACTATCATATTTTCTTTCTCTTTTTACCTTTCTTATCCTCTTACTTAGGTAAGAGAATGTTCTACTACTGGTTGTTTCTGTTGCCAGTTCAAGTTTTTTTTACGCTCAATAGCACCTATATTTTCTTGAGTTCCTTTACTTATTCACTCTTTATAACATCAAGAGGGTCTAGTTTTCGCTCTTACTCTTGCTTTACTCTTAATTAGAGCATTCCTTTGTAGGAAAATTCTATTTCATGAAGTCTAAAAATTATATTCTATGGCGCTCTTGACTTATACTCTTTTTCTATATAATGCAAAGACTCACCTTCTCAGGCAGTCTCTAGCTCCCTCGACCTTTTCTGAGGGTACTAAGGCACTCACTATTTATCTCAACTCGTTTCTACTTTCATATCGAAGCTAGGTTCCTCTCTGTTCAACCTCTTCAGTCTCATCCCCAGGAGCACAGTATACTGATTTTAGGGTTCCATTAACCTAATCTAAGACACGCACCTTCAATGTCTAGATTCTACCTTACTAAAGACTTATGCTCCACTGGGTGCTCTAATTACTCATGTGCCTTAACCCCACATTATTCTCATGTTAGGGAGCTTGTCGGACTAACTTTTGGACCCCTGTCTGCTTACTTTTCTAGGCTTAGTCTACTCATTTAGTCATTACTAAAGCGAGGGAATCTCTTCTATGGCTAGTTTCTTAGCTTTTCCTCACTCCTCTTATCACTATAATCTCCAATTCTGGGGAGTCTATCTAGGGAAATTTGTAAACCACTATTGAGTGGCCTCCCCAATTCAAGGTATCTTATCTTCCCTTTCTCGATCCATAGACACTTTTGCTGAGCTTTTAATCAAATTAATTTCTCTTTTTACACTGTACTTTCTTCTATACATCTCACCTGGATGATGCTATTAGTCACTTTTCTTAAGTTTCAGCTTATACTTAGTCTGAGCTACCTATCTCATCATATTTGTAGCTCACAATAAGTCCCATTAACTCATATGGACTTACGATGAACTTAGTACTTCTTAAACTATTCTTGTTCTCTTCTGAATCTCTGTCATTTAGTGTTTCATAGAGTAGCATTCTAGGTTGGAATCAATGCCTTACAGGCGGGTTTTAACAATCTTACTGCCTTTGTGTTTAACTTTCTCTAATGCTGAGCTCCTTTCAGTCTCAACTACTAGGCCCACTAATCAAATGTTACTTACTGAATTTTTTTTGTGACCATTTACTACTCTTTTTCTTTATTTATATTAGGGGTCCCCGCTCTTTGTGCATCGATTGACCCCATAGTAGCTCATTTCTCATGTTAGCCTGAATATGACCAATAAAACCTTTCATGTCACAGTAAACTCTGCTATAACTAGGAGCTTTTTCTTTAGCAATGTGATCCGAGCCTCACCATTTCTGTTTATAGCCTATCATCAAAATTAGAGGATTCCACCTCTTGCTTTACTCGTACACATACATAACTAACTACCACCTCTGGGCTATCAGGGCTCTATAGAGTGTAACTTATAACTCAAACCTATGGGTTGAGGGAATTGCTTTTTTGGGCTCTTCACATCATCATAATATATGGGTGTCATGGTTAGGGGGAAATAACTCTCTTAACCCTCACTTTGTGTGGTAGCAGCTTTACTGCATACTGTATTGTCTCACTAGTTGTCCCTACATCGGGCAAGACATCCCCAAATGGTCTGAGTGTGGCATTCAGGGAGATTAGGCCTCTTATAACCTCTCTAGGCAAGCCTCTTTAGTAGCTACACAATCCTCTCTTGCTGCCTAATACACAGAGCATGCCACTGATCCTGATGAGCCAATATAAATTATAGGGCTCTAGTCGTTGGATCACCTAACTTTGTTCTAGAACTGAAGGCCAATCTCACCCATAACTTACCACCTACTCACGACCATTCACAACTCATTTAGTATAAATAAAACATAAGTCACCTTTACACACCCAAGATACTTCATATAAGGCTTTTCATAACTCTATAAACCTTTACATAGTCTTATAGCCACATCCTCAAGCCATATATAACATTAGAAAAGCCTGGAATTTTGCTCTAATACCACAAATGTCATACCTTATTTTATAACACTTTTCCTACTACAATTACCTCATATAAAACTTAGAGGAGTTAATGGAAACCCGAACTAATTAAAATTTTTCCTTTTAAAAACTTCCTCATACAATTTCACTATTCGTTTGGTCATTTCCAATTTCTTATCTAACTTTGAAAATACATAATGAATTATGGAAAAATCATATGAGGTAAGTTCAGGGCTCTACTTCAAGCTCTCTAAGCCCTTTAAAAGCGAAAAATACTTCCTCAGCGGAATGCGTATAAATTCATATTAAAGTGTCCCTACAAAAGCTGGACAATTTTACCCCTCGCTTGACATATTTTTATTAATATTTTGCCTTTATATAAGCAGATGCATTTTTGCATTTTTGGCATGCCAGTCATATTCTATTTACTCCAGGGTTAGGTATATATATGGCTTTCTATTTCATACCTGAGTACCTTACAGTGTCATAATATAACTCATACACGCAGTAATCTAAAATATTTAATTACATGACAAAATGTGGTGCATAAAAGTAAAGTCTTTGATTTATGTCTCTACATTCTTTGCCCCTTTCTTTGCTTGAACTTGGACCTAGCATAGGTTATATTTGGGGTGAGATTATGAAATCTCATTAGTAGTAAACTAATCTCATTCACAAGCAAGCATGTAAGTACATAACATAATGCCAGTCAAGATGCCACATATCACATAGCAATACAAGGAATTTCATACAAGGCTAACCACAATCTAAGCATACATGTCTCATCTTATAGTATAAATGACAACTTGATATAGCATAACATTCATCATTATACAAACATACATGCTTAAGGAAAGATAGAGGAAAACTATTACTATAGCAAACATTGCTCCTCAATCCTTGGGACTCGGTTTACTTGCTTTTGGAGTTCCCAAAACAACATCAAACCCTATAATCATAATGGTAATTCATTACAATCAACAAATAAACCTTAACTTCTAAAGTAGGATGATCCTTTTAAACTTAATGGGTGATAACTGTAATTTTTATATGTTTTAATTCTCCTAACTTAGGCATTTTAATGATTAAATATGGCTCTAAGACTTCAATTAGATAAGATTTTATTTTAGTGGCCATTTCTATATTTTAGAAATTTATTTGCAAATTATTGGTTTTTAATGCTTAAATTTATCTTAAATAATTTTTGTGAATATTCCTATTTGATTCTTCCCACTCTTTCCATGCAGAATTTTAATATGTAATTGGAGCTAAGAATTAAATGAAGCAACACACTCTCTTAGCTAGAGGAGTTGCTAAGAAGAAATATGTAGCTCGAGATTTATGTGGCATGGAAGCAGAACACGAAGAAGGGATCTGCATTAAGCATGAACGGCTGCCAAACATACACATGCAGAAGCAAAGAAACAAGGTTAAATGAGCTCACATGGATGGCACGAGATTAAATAGAAGGAGCTACAAGAAGGAGCAAGCATGCCACACATACATGCACATGCATAGCCACAGGTTCTAACAAGAAAAGCCAACGTGGAAAGAAGTGTAAAGCAGAAGAGCTGCATGATTCGAAGGAAGCTCGAGCCTGGGTGCTTGAGGCAAGTAGAAGAAGCAAAATAGAACAAGCTAACGTGGGCTAATGTAGGAAGAAGTGAGCTGAATGAGCTGGGAGTGGAGTTTACAGAAGGAACCAACGTGGAAATCACGTAGAGACACGAAGCAAGCAAGTCGAGCTACTGGTTTATGGATGCTTAAGCTGAGAAGAAGCCACGAGTTGAATGTAGGTAAAAAGAAAAGAAACGTGTACAGAGCATGTTAGTGCAATGAAGAAATCTCACGTGAAAACGATGCAATTGAAGCCACGGGATGATGTGAAGAAGCTCGTATGAAGTAAGAGCTGGAGCAGAGCTAGAATGACATCGAAAACTTTCTTGGGAGGTCTGGAGTGAATCAACGCACAAGAGAAATACTGGGAGGCTTCAGGAAAGATGTAGAAGAAGAAAACATACTGGAAGACGCTGAAGCTGGGAGCCAACATGAAGAAAGCTACATGAGAAAGAGCTTGAAAAGGAATTCATGTGGAATATAATAAAACAAAATGACGTGAGGTCCACCTCTTATATACATGAAGTAGCTTCAGGCATTTGGAATGGGGGAGCTGAGCACGTGAATGTGGAATTAAGAAGCACGTGAGGTGAATTAAAAAGATGACCTTTGGGCACAAGCTAAATCACGTGAGGGAGAATACATTCGAGGGACTAAATACATTTATGCCTTCATCCAGGGAGAATAAAGATACGCCCCTTCCATCCTTTACATTCACGCCACATTCCATTCGCACACCCCCATCATCCAGCATCTCCTCCATTCCCATTCCATCTCTATTCAAATGAAATTCTAATCCATCTTGTGGCTAGCTAGGAGGAAGACTCTTGGAGAAGCTTGAATATATTGATTAGAAAAGGAATTTTGGCTAAGATTCTCATCTCTTTCTACACTTTTCTCTATCTTGTATTTTCTTGGTTAAGATTGTATTAGATTGGAGAATTGTGTTGTCTATAATTAGTGGCTGGTTAGACATTAATTAGGAGATTGTTTTTATTTGATTAATTGATTGAATCAAGTTCTGAATTGTTCATTTTCCTCTAATTTCCCATGTATGCTTCGAAGGTGTTCGATGAAATGCATGAGTGAGATTATGTGCTTGAATGTTAAATTTGAGAATTCCTTAGTGTTTAGTTAGTTAATTAAACATTTTGGGATGATGATTCAGAGGTTAATTAATTAGTTAATCAATCAAATTAGATGTTCATTGATCTTAAAAACAAGAATTAATAATTTAACACAGGATTGAGGTCTCAATTCAACATTAGATCGTTAATCTCTTGAATCTTGAGTGGCAACCCAAGATAATTTGTTATAAACACAGTTAGGGACTCTTAGACCAGAATAATCACAATTGAATTAGGATAAGGATAATGAATACCAAGGGATGATTCCAAAGCTAGTCACAATACCATCTTTCACCCATAATTCATATAATTAGGTAGCAATTAGGAATTTTGATTAAATTTAGTTTTAGGTTAGTTTAATTCAATTAAAACCCCCCAAATTAGATAGGTGTAGGATCTTCATACACTTAGAAAACTTAATTGAATAATGAACTCCATTTCCAAGGGAGATGACCTAAGTTGTGCCACTAGCTATAGAATTTAATCTAACCTAGTTTTATTTTGAGGGTTACGCGACGAGCCACTCAATGGGACCATTGGAATTGGAAAAATCTAACTCATTCCCTTCCCATGCACTATGGCTGAATAGTATGCATTTCTTGGCCAAAATTTAGGAATTTTATCCCATGAGTTTTGGGGGCTTTCCTATAGGTATTCTTAGCTAGAAACACCCTTTTGAATCCATTGGAATGGTTAACATCATCAAATTCTAGCCCTAACATCACGTTTTGGTCATCACATAATCTAGCTCCATTTTAGGCTCAAAAGTGCGTTTCTTTGGTTCTAAAAATTCCATAGCCTTTTTCTTTATGTTTTAGGACATGAAATTTGGTATACATGACTTTAAGACATCAAGAAAACACCATAAGAACTTTGGAAAAATTCAGACAGCATCTCCCCATGATTTCTATTTTCCCAAAAATTACAATCTTTGTGTTTTTCAAAGTCCCAGCACATAACAACAATAACTAAGCTCATATGACCTTCATGTTCAACATATAAACTTCATTTCAAGTCCTTCATATTTAACATATAAACTACATTTCTAATAACTCATATGCTGTCCAAAAATAACTTATAGCTAGGGTTTAACAAAACTTGCTTAAAGCATGTTATTTGCAAGTATAAGATAGAGAAAACTTACTCTTTAAGCTTAAGCCTTGCTTCTTTTGCTTTTCTCACACTAAAATCCTTTCTCTTCCCACTTAGAGCAAAATTTCACCTTGAAGGAAAGATGAATATGCTGCTGCCCTTTGGAGGAAATAGTTGGAGGATGGAGAAGATGAAGAAATTTGGTGAAGAATGGTGGTAGTTTTGCTTGGTTTCACTTTGTCTTCTACTTTTTCTCACTCCCTCTCTCTCTTCACGTTTTTCTCTCCTCCTCCCTTGTGTGTGGTTTGAAAATGGTGGAATGGAGGTGAAGGATATGAATTTGGATGAAGTTAAATGGTCATACTAAATTTGGACCCTTGGATCAACCTTTTCAAGATCAAATCTTAACCTCCCATTCCTTTTTCTTTTGATTTTGTAATTTCATAACTAAATATCTTCTTCCAAAAATTCTTAGTCACACACTTGGATACCTTTTCTTAGCCCTTAAGTTATGAATAGTAACTATGGTTAATTTCTTAGCTCTACTATGGTCAACTTTTAACTCAACCATAGTTAGTTTCTAACTTAACCATGGTAATTCTTTAAAATGACTAAAATCCTTTATTTTATATTTATCTTTGGGTTTCATCTTCTCTAAAACCCTAATTATATCTTCTCTTCTCTTTTGGGCCTTTAGAATCAACTATTGGGCCTTACAGTAGTCTAACAATCGGTGTCCGAGCTTGATTAAGGTTTTACGATACAATACATACCTTTAGACCTTCTCAAATTTATGAATATTATTTCCTTTACTTTCTGGCTATACTGAGCTTCAAACATGGTTCAGGGGCCCTTAACCTCAATTCTCATAAATTTCGGTATCAATTAGACACCCGGGTCTATAGGTGTAATTTTTACCATTCTGTATTATGATTGTGCTATAAGCTTTTCATTTACTGTAATTCTGTCCTTGAAACTCCTTCAGGGTTTCTTAGCCCTTTAGCTATTGTTATTTCTATAGTTGTTACGACTTCTTTTTTCTATTTTGCTTATGGCTACTGATCGGGCTAACTAGATCCTGGATCAGATTCTGCCCGCCCATCCGGACAACTTGGCGTCATTGGACCCATCTCATCAAATTGAGTTTAACTGTGGGTCCCAGATTTCTGAGATTCTTTCCCGATTTTTTGATATTCGTGCCTAAAACCATGAATAGAGGGTGAAACTAGAGTTTCTTGAACTTTCGAGAAATTTATACATTTTGCCCCGGATATAACTTTTCTTTGCATTTTAGTCCCTGGCTCCTTCATACTTGACTTCAGAAGCCTTTCGAAGCTTTTCTGATTCTTTTTTTTTCATCTATTTTAGGCCCAATTTTAGGGCACCTCTGGCCTTGACTCATCATTATTTGCGGTCTAGAATATTATTCTAATTTTATTACACATTAATTTACTTTATTTGGGGAACTTCCTTTTATATCCGGTGAATTTCGTACATTGACGGAGAAACCATATGTTATGTTTCTCGTGTTTCCTTACATTTTCTTGGATTTTCAGAAAACCGGATGTTACACTGGATGAAGGATGAGACGATAAATGGAATGACAGAGTGTGCGAATGTGTATGGAATGTCTACGATGAATGTGCGTCTGCCCGAGTGTATTTTTAATCTTCTCACGTGGTTTTTTTTATTTTTCACATGCTCAGCCATCTCATTCCTTTTCATTGCCCGTAGCGACATCATGTGTGTATAAGTGTAGGCCCCACTTCATTTTCTTTTATAATATTCCACGTGAATTCCAGCCATAGCTTCTGCATGCTTGTTTCTTCATTTTTCTGCATGTTCTCCACGTGAAACTTCTTCATTTAAAAACCTTATGCCTAACTCGTTGCTTCTTCTTTATGTGGCTTCAATCCTTTTAGTTTATGGCTCTCCTTCCTCTGTTTCTGCCTTGCAAACCGTTGCTTCCTTCTCTTTCTCTTCTGCATAAAATTGTGGCTTCTTCGTGATATTCTTCTCCTCTATTTTGCTCATATTCCACATAACTTTCCTCTTCTTTGTCTGCCTAGGCTTCCACATGATTCAACTCTCTTTTCATGTCATTTTTCACGTTGCTATCCAGCCCTCAGCTCCAGCATCTTCTTCTTGATGTTCTCCACGACTTGAGTTACATCTTCTTTAATTCTTAGCCAAAGCTTCCTTCACTCGTGTAGATTTTCTTTGTATTTATGTGCTTCTCAACTTCTTTTCCAGCTCATTCTTCCCATGCTCGAGGCTACATTCTCTATTTCCTTAGCTCCCTCTACACAAGTTCCTTCTTCTTTGTATGTTTCTTCCCATTCTCTAGCTTATGGCTTTACCTTCAGCTCTTCTCATTCCACTTGCAATTCTACATTCGAGTTTGTCTTCCACGTATAACTACTCTCTTCTTTTCTCTTAAGCCTTCTTCAAATGCTGTCACGTGCTTCCTCTCCCTTCATTCAGCTCACTTCTTTTAACACCACCACACGTTGCTTCTTAGCTAGAACCCATGGCTAGCTTCTTCTTGATTCATCCACCAAAGCTCGTGTTTTCTCCATGCAAGCTCCTTTCCACGTGAGCTACTGTTTTTAACTCATGTTCAGTGCTTCAACGTGTTATTGCTCCCTTGATGTGCTACGTGGAATATGCATGAAAAAGAACCCATGAATGATGCATCCTTTTCCATCCAAAAATCCCTCTTTCTAGTTGCAAAGTGTCGCTTCCTTCATGTAGTTTAGCTCTTGATTCAATCTTGAAGCTTCAATCATTTTCCAAATTAATTTCTATCCTTAAAATTCCCATTTCCCAACAGAAAAATCTGCACAAATAGTAAGAACAATTCAATAGGAAATTCACAAAATCATTTAAAGAAATTTATGCATTAAAATTCTAAAATCTTGTAAATAATTTCCTTGAATGCACAAATGGCTACTAACATCAAATTTTTCCTAATTAAACTCCTCAAGTCATATTTTCTCATTAAAATGCTTAAGTTAGGAGAATTAAAACATATAAAAATCATGCTTATCACATGCATCATGATTGCCAAGTGTTCTAACCACAAGGTTGTAAATCAAACACAATTGCCTAAACTATTGCTCTGATACCAAATGTGACGACCCTAGTTTCTAATTATGGTAATTAAGTTTAAACATGCGATTAATAATCATAAATCAAGGTCTAACACTGTATAAATTAATCAATTTAGGAAAAAGTGAGGAAATTTGAACCTTAATGTTATTAGAGTCATTAACCAAATATTTACAAGCATTCATGTATATAAGAGAAACAAATCCCCAATTAAAAGTCTTTAAATCTATTACCCATTAATTTTCAATTCTCAAAAATCTCCTACCAGTGTTTCCAAGTCATCCCTTGATGTTGCTATAAGGAAAACCAAGGTTTCTAGGTTATTATGAGGAATTGAATACCTTTGCCATGGCTAAATAGCCTTCATGTTGTGGCCTACTGTTCTCTGGATCATCTAACACTTTTTCACAAAAATTCACTGTGGCCAACTACCCTTTGAGCCACGACAAATTACTCTCTAGATGACTTCCAATTTAGCCTCTCGCATTTCCCCGCAGCTAACTTCACTTTTTATCGTGCCCAATTCCTCTCTATTACCTTCCCTGGGCAAATTTGTCACTTTTGGTCTTGACTAAGGCTGTTTTGGCCGTGGCCAATTACCTTTTGTTCCTAAAACTCTCAAATTTCATCACATGCTCTCCAATTATCCCTCTAATAACACTCTAGGCCCACTATCCCTCAATTTATAGGGCTCTAATAGCATTTATCTACTTGAGTTACCCTGTTAATCTAACGTTACCCATTTCAAGATTCAAGTATTGATTTTTACTTATCAATCTACTAGTGTATCATCAAGTTTCATGTGACATTATTAAACAACCAGATTCATAAACAACCAACCAACTCATTCAAATAGGAATCCCTATATGGTGCCATGCATTACCAGTCTAAATCATCATTTAAGTTAATACATGATTACATTTCCAAATAATAAACCAAATCATTGGATCCATAAGGTTTCATATCAAATGTTGTAAATTCATACATTAGATTCTAAAATGTATAAGGCCTAGGTCCTTAATAGGTATGTCATAAGTTATCAAATACAGAACTCCTACACTTGGCAATATGATACATGATGCTATACAAATGAATAACAAAATTAGCATCTATCTTAAGTTAAGTAAACCCAAGTGTAGCTTTCCCACACATGGTTTTAGCTCATAGGTGCTTATCCACTTGCTTACCTTTATCCTTACCAGAGGATCCTTCACTTGAAATAGTTAGCCCATGAAATGGGGTAAGATACAAATCTCAGTAACCGAGGTAATTTCCATTCATATAATCCAATTTAATTAACATATATGCAAGAATCAAAATGAGCATTAGAACTATAACAGTCATATCAACAAATGAAATGATTAGGCTACTATGATTACCATCCCATACTAGTAATCACATTTCCACATGTTAAAGGCTAATAACATCGGGAGAGACTTGTTCACAGCACCCATTCCCTATTGAGCACAACCAGAGCTCAATGGATCTGGGGTCTAATCATAACCTGGTGCTTGATCGAAGTATATGCACAGGTGGTAGCTGTATCACAGCTCCACCATGGACTCACAAGGTCCAAACACAATACAATAGATAGCTAACTAATTCATTTAGCATTTCAAATCATTCATATGGAGCAAATATAAAATTAAAGCAGATATATGCATCGAATTAATATAATCCCCGGTTACCTTACTTGTAGCCAATTTGGGAAGCTAACAGCAGTACCAAAATCCTCTTATAATCATAACATCAAAAAATTACCACTCTAAGTCAATCTATTACCATCTCCATTCATCAATTATGGCAACAACCCAATAATCAAAGAATTAATCCATTAATACTTGCCTAAGGGACACTTACCCAACCACCAAGAGACTCAATTTCGGATTTGTATTCCCTAGGCCAGAAACTTCAAAATATTACCCTATATTATGGACATTTTCCTATAGAAATAGAACCCATATTATAAGTTAGCTAATGAGGTCTCCAACTAGCAGAGAAACCATCAAAATGAGGAGTTTATACTTACCTAACAACACCCCTAGCCTCAACCTACAAAATTTTACCATGAAAACACCAAATAACAACTTTTAGATTTTGGGTGTGGGTGAAATGCTCTAGATGAAACATTAATTAGGTCAAATTGAAAAGAAAGAGGAGAGGATTAAGTTATATAGCAATTACCTTGGCTGATTTTGAGCTTATAAATGAGAAATGGTGAAAATGTGTCAAGAACCTTAGCCCCTCCCCAAGACCTCCAAATTTTGCTTTGCCTCTTGTGTTTTTTCTACAGAATGGGGAGGAGGCTGAGTGTATTTAGGATTTAATTAGGTTTAAGTTGGGTCCTAAATGGGTTATGGGTTGACCCAAAGGCCCAAATACATATGGGTTCAGATTTTATACTTGTTGGGCCATAGAAATTTGATGGGGTTAGGCCAAGTTCCAAGAGTCAATCTAATTTGGGTTTGCATAATATGTGTTGGGCCAATTATAAGGACTCATATAAATTGGGTCTTAGGCCTCTATCTCATTAAATTATATTGGTCATTGCTAGTTGATCTCTCTTGGCCCAAGTGTCATAATAAGGAGTTGGGTCTATACCTAAAATCATGGGGTCTCCATTAATCCTTACCCATGACTTACTAAAATTAATTTGGGCCTAGATAAAGTTCCTAACCTAATTAAATCTTTAACCCATATTAATAGTTTATTTCCCTATAAATTCCCCTTCATAAAGCTTGCCCAATTACTCCATAATAGTTATTCTTAATTAACCCAAATCTATAATTAATATCTTAATTAATTTTAGGGTGCCACAATTAGGAGGTAGGGCTATCTAGTAAGCCACAAGTCCAATTCTTTCAAGGATTTCAAATGGACCAATATACCTAGGACTGAGCTTCCTTACCCTCATAGATTGACCTACCCTAGTGACTAGAGACACTAGGACGAATATATGGTCTGTAATCTCAAACTCTAATAGCTTCATTCTCCTATCGACATGACTTTTTTGCCTACTCTGGGCTGTAAAGAGTTTCTTTCTAATAATTTCTATCTGTTGGGTAGTCTAGTCTACTATCGCAGGTCTTATCAAGCTCCTATCACTTAGCTTAACCTAACATTAAGGGGATCTACATTTTCTCCCATATAAAGCTTCCTAAGGGAGCATCTGAATACTAGAATGGTAACTGTTGTTATACACAAATTCTGCTAATGGTAAATACGCATCCCAGTTACCCCTGATCTCTAATACATACGCCCTCAACATGTCTTCTAAGGTCTAGACGGTCCTCTCAGTCTGACCATTTGTCTGGGGGTGATAGGCAGTACTAAAACGTAACTTGATCCATAAGGCATGCTGTAATGACCTCCAGAAGTTCGATGTAAACCTAGGGTCTCTATCTAATACTATGCTATTGGGTACTCCGTGAAGTCGCACTACCTCTCTTATATACAGCTAGGCTAATTTATCTAATATATAGGTAGCCCTAATAGTTAAGAAGTGCACAGATTTTGTCAATCTATCTACAATCACCCAGATAGCATCTTGTCCAAAGGATATTCTAGGTAACGTGATAATAAAATCTATAGCCATGCTATCCTATTTCCACTTTGGGATATTTAGGGGTTGCAACAACCCAACGGGTCTTTAGTGTTCTATCTTAACCCTCTAGCACACCAAACATTTAGCTATATAATTTATTATATCATTTTTCATTCTTGGCCATGAAAATATTTTTTTTAAATCTTGATACATCTTGGTGGCACCTAGGTGGATAGTATATTTACTTTTATATACCTCTTCTATGATTCTTTCTCTCAGTTTATTACTACTAGGCATACAAATTTTGGTCCAGTATACTATCACACCATCCTCAAATATCCTGAAATCTGAGGTCCTACCTTGGATAATTTCACTTCTGATCTATCTCAGGAATTCATCCTCTTTTTGGGCATCTAAGATCTGGGTTCTCAATTCATTCTCAATTCGAGTCTCACTCATATATAATCTACCGATACCATCTAGCAAGAGAGGTTTAGATTTCTAAACTTTTTAGGAGTTCTTGTTCCCTGATCATCATATGCGCTACGTGGATGGATTTCCTACTCAAGGCATCGACCACCACATTGGCCTTACCCAGATGATATTTCGATATATAATCATAATTTTTTAAAAATTCCATCCATCTCCTCTATCTCATATTGAGTTCCTTTTGATCAAACAAGTATTTCAGACTTTTATGGTTATTATAAATCTCTATGCTCGCACCATAAAGATAGTGCCTCCAAATCTTAAGAGCAAAAACTATTGCGACTAACTCTAGGTTATGTGTGGGATAATTTTCCTCATGAGGCCTCCAATGCCTAGAGGCATACGCCACTACCCTACCCTGCTAGATCAGCACACATCCTAATCCTCTCCTTAAGGCATCACTATAAACCATAAACAGTAAACTAGGGTCAGGAATAATCAGTATAGGGGTAGTCGTTAATCGAGTTTCAACTCCTGGAAACTCCTCTCACATCTATCATCCCACACAAAAGGTGTATCCTTCTGAGTCAGCCTCGTAAGTGGCAAGGCCATATGAGAAAAGCTCTAAATAAATTGTCTATAATATCCTACCAAACTAAGGAAACTCCTAACCTCGGTGATAGTCCTAGGTCTATCCTACTATCGCACAGCTTCAACTTTATAGGAATCTACTGCAAACCCATCTCGTGATATCACATGACCTAAGAAGTGTTGGAGATTGTGCTCTAGGCCAATTATTGTATTGCGAACATTGTTTTTATTATGAAATAAGAGTTTTCTTTTTATTACATTATTATATTATTTGCATGTTTATATATAATAATATCCATGGATAAATCATTTTTTGAATTATCCAAAATATCCCTAATCAATCATCCTTATGGGAACAACGATGAATTAAGATTAGTATGATTTTGATTAATTAAGTGTTAATCATGTATGATGATATGAATCAAAATCATAGGCGTGTGTTAGAGAACAGGACGCTGGATAGACCCATCATGAGATAAACTCCATGGATTAGGTCATAAATTTATCTCATATATAACCATGTCATTGATCCCTTGGACCTGAGATCACCATAGATTCCTACATAAAGGACACTGTACTTTGGCATAGTCTAATGTCACCTTTGACCGGGTGATTATAAAGACTATGATAGCACCAGTGAACAACTTGACCTTTGGACCATTTCGAATGTCAAACGTCCTCTTTGTTAGATGTTATCGTCTGGACATATTTTTAACATGAAGTATACATCTGTAGCTTTTTAGAATAGCTAAGAATGCATGATTTAGATTTTTCTAGAATTAGTTATGATTTTCCAAAATTTGTATCAGAATTGAGTAAAATTTGGCAAAAAATGAATATGTACATTTCATGCTTCTCTTCAAGTTCCTTGAGATGTAGGCCAATTTTGATAATGCAAATGAGTTGTATTCATGTAATTAAATATGAGAATCTGATGTATGATCTCACATGGTCCACGTGACAGTGAATGAAATTTTTATACATGATGCAACGTAAAGAAATGTATTATTTTTAATTATTTTCCTTACTCCTTCATAGGATTGATGATGTAAAGCATATAAATGTTATTAAATAAGCTAGAAATACATGGTGTTACATTCAAGCTAGAGGTTTGAGTTACAAGCTGCACTCCTTAGACCCTTAACAGCCTAGAGATGATAGCTAGTTATGTATGAACAAAGTAAGAGGTAGAATCCTTTAGCTTGATGACGGGCTGGATATAAAGGCAGTGAGGCTCGGGTTTATAGCTAAAGGTGAAGTTTCAATTCATGAAGAAGCAAGCCAATTAGAGGTCGTTAGCCATGGCCAATTATTCCATGAAGTAGCGAGGCAATCCAAAGAGTTCCTCGTTGCAACAAATACTTATATAGGAGACTAGGGTGAACCCGAGGCTAATTAGCCACGACAAATGATGTGCTAGTTGTAGCGAATGGTAGTATGAAAAGCCTTGTTAGTCATATTCAGGCCAACTTGAGGAATGAGTTGATAAGGGATCAATTGATCCATAGAGAGAGGGAACCCCTAACATCAATAGAGAAAAAAAGTAGTCAATGGTCATGGAAAGTTAGTAAGAAATCAGTAGGCCTAGCAGTTAAGACTGAGAAATGACTCAACGTTAAAAAGTGTTAGACACAAAAATAATAAGGTTGTTGAGAACTACCTTTAAGGCATTGACTTCAACTTAGGGTGCTACCCTGTGAGACACTAAATGATAGAATGTTAATGTAGCCTTAAAATTTACGTAAGATAAGGCTACCAGTAGTGAGGCACATAGTGAGTGGCCTAGAAAGGTGTACCTTATAGATAACACCTAGAGTTGAGTATGAGTAGCCTAGTAGCAGAAGCTCAAAAGAGAATGAGGATAGCTTAGAAAGCACTAAGTTATTGCAAGCTACAGGTCTGATAAGATAGATAGCTCAGACTAAGTATGAGTTAAAGCCTACAAGAAGTGACCAATAGCATTGCCTAGGTGAGATGAGTAAAAAGAGAAATTAATTTGACAGGAAGCTCAGTGAAAGTTCTCCTTGGATTGAGAAAGGAAAAGCCACCTAGTAGTGGTTAGCAAAATTCCCCTAGATAGACCCCCTAAGTTGTAAAGTATAGTGATAAAGGAAGTGAGAAAAAGCTAAGAAACTAGCTACAGAAAAGATGCCCTTGCTTTAGTAATAACTAAATAAGTAAATTGAGCCCAAAGAAGTAAATAGACAGGGGTCCAATAGTTAGTCAGACGAGCTCCCTAATATGAGAATGATTTAGGATTATGGCATATAAGTAATTAGAGCACCCAGTAGAGCATAAGTTTTCAGTAAGGTAGAGTCCGAACATTGAGAGTACTTTTCCTGGATTGGGTTAGTAGAACCCTAAAATTAGTATACTGTGCTCTTGGAAATAAGGCTAAAGAGGCTAAACAAAGAGAAAGCTTAGCTCTAATCTAAACATAGAAATAAGCTGAGATAAACAATTAGTGCTTTAGTACCCTCAAGGAAACTCGAAGGAGCTAAAGACCGCCTAAGAAAGTGAATTTTGTATTATGTAGAGAAAAAGTGTAAGCCAAGAGCGCCGTAAAATGTAATTCCTGGGGTTATAGGTAATAGAAATTTTCTTATCGAGGGATGGTCTAGTTAAAAGCAAAGCAAGAGTATGAGAAAAAGTAGACCCCCTTGATGTCATAAAGAGTGAACAAGTAGAAGAACCCTGGGAAAATATAGGTGTTCTTGAGCATAAAGAAACCCAAACTGGCAACAAAAATAGCCAGTAATAACACATCCTTTTACTTAAGTAAAAAGATAAGAAAGGTAAGAGAGGGAGAAGATATAACAGTATTTAAGCCGAGGACATAATAGATTAAGAATAAATATCGAGTTGATGTGCTTGAGTACTTAAGAAAGCACACCCGCCCTTGGCATAGATGCCCTTCTAGCATGATAGTGCTCGAAGTAAAAGCAGTCAAGCAATATAAAGTGATCTCAGGATAAAGTAGAGAAAGAATCCTATTTTCCTCGAGTATCCTACGAGAATAAGGTAGATAAAGAAAGTATGAGAGGGATGCTTTATATTATTGGGAAACTTGTAATATATTGGCAATAGTGGCCTTGAGCTCAATCATGAGGCGCCCCTGTATTAGTATTTGATGTTATGGTTTGCTTGCAACAAGGGTTACATGATACTGGGTCTGGCTAACCTAGTAGTAATGTGACTTGAATGCATAGCAAACAATAACATTAATCACCAAAGTGTCCCAATAATAGAAAGGTATTCTAGCTAGTGAAATGATGAGATAAGTCAGAAAAGAAAGGTAAAGGGATTCTAATAATATCAAAATGATGAGAAAAGCATGTAGAAAGGAATCCCTAATAAAAAATAGTAAAAAATGTTCAGATTTAGATAGCATGAGTTTAGTATGCATAACTTGAGTCCCTTATAGTACGTGTAAATGAAATGAGAAAGGACCAGTGTATAGTCTCTCTTATGCCATAGATGTTAACTACACTTAGTGTGTAAGATGCCCTAGTGCCAAGGCACTCAAAAGTAGAGTATAGGCATAGTCAAAAATTACAGGATATGAAAGGTAAAGATGGTTGAGTACAATTAAAGTAAGAAGAGAAAGCCTAAGTAAAAAAGGACTGAAGTGGGAATCTGAAGATCCTATGAGGAGTGATGAACGAAAATTAAGATGCTCCTGAGTATCAGTATGATGGGATCCTAGGGAATCAGATGACACAAAACCCACTTCGCACGAAGAGCATGATATACCTCTGAGTTTAGCCTTAGTTATTATGCGCGATGGTTAACTGACTTAGTGGGTATATGTTTTACTGTCAGATACAGTGATCTTAGGCTTTAATGTCTTCTAGAGATGGATTGCAATAGATCCTAGCATAGCACAACGAGTCACAGTAGACCCTAGCAGGGCTCTGAGAGGTTGTAGTAAACCCTGGAGTCATAGTAGATCCCACAAAGTTACAGAGAGCCCCAGTCATAGCATGATAGTTCTCTAGTGAGATGACAACCTGAGATAGTTTTTACAGAGCAATTAGTCTCAGACTTGAGATCTCTTGAGTCTAGTAGATCATTGCTATAAAGATATGAAGGCTTTACTCAAATAGTTAGACCATTGACTAGATCTCTTAAGAGATAAGCATAGTGTATAGGATGAGGAAAGCAAGAAATTAGCTTTTCAGAGTTAGAGACAGATAAACTACTACCCAGTAGACATTTGCCCTGACTAAGAGATAGAAAGATCCCTATATGCTAGATTATGTATTCAAAAAAGGGTCAGATGCAATTTCTACATAAAGTAAGTGGTATAGTATATCTTCAGTGATTGAAATTGTGAGAATAGCTAGCATACCACCAGAATTCAGTAGTAGTAGCTCTTCGATGTCGGTATGAGGGATATAAGTTAGGCCTATCAGCGTTGAGATGAGGAACTATAAAATGCCACCATAAGTGAGTAAAGAGAGTGAGGAAAAGTCCCAGCCTATCGATACAGAAGTAGTAGTAAACAAGAAACTGGGATAATTAAAAGTAAAAACTCCTCAAAGGAGTTGTAATCCCAATAAGTAATTCAGATGTAAAGCCTATGATAGAAAGAAATGTGAATTGTAATCATGGGATGACTAGTAAGAAAGAATGTAGAGATGGACAGTGGACAGTATATTTTAAAACAATAGACATATAGAAATCTCCAATGGCTCTAATGATCAAAAAAAGATTATGAGACTTTATGAGAAGCAATTAGGATAGGATATAGGAGATTTGATACCAAATAAGTTATCTCTCAAGATGTGTAAATAAGTCCACTGAAAAGAACGTTAACCTCTGTAAATGGGTTAAGACTAACTTGATATAATTAGTAAGCTTTTCCAAGATAGGCCTCCAAAGTTATAAATTTCTTTCCCTTATGAGAAGAACTAGCTAGTACTTTATAATAATAGAGCCCTCATTAAGGGCTAGTAATGAAAAATTCCTTGGCTAAGAGAAAATTCAAACAAGTGAAATCGTTGAGAAAAGCGTATAGAGCCAAGAAGAAGGGAAAGAAAAGAGCAGTTAGCCAGAAAAAAAAAGAGTAAGAGGAAAGCATACACTAAATTTTGAGGACAAAATTTATTTGAAGGAGGAGAAATGTAATATTTGGATCTTTGAAAATGAGAGAAAACACGAGAAACGTAACATATGGTTTCTTCGTAAATGTATAAAATTCACTGGATACAAAAGGAAGTCCTCTAAAATGACTTAGTTAAGGTCCCAAAAAATTTGGGAAGTATTCTAGACTCCTAAAAATAAGAATCCCAGGTGCAAATGGAAAGAAAAACAGAGCTAGAATGAAGAAACGAATTTGAATGAAAGGTTGACGAAACGTAAGGGCATTTTTGTCATTTTGAATACATTTTGGAATTCTTATAGGAGGGCTTTTTAAAATGAAAGTTTTGAGTTTTCTAGGGTTCTCAGAGGCCCTGAAAACCATGGGACGCCTCAGGACAGTTAAAACCCTCCTGGTGGATGTTTTCCAACGTTGGTGCACCCGAACTTTGATAGATTCGTTTGAAAATGTTTTGGCTCTGATTCGAGTGATTCTAAAGTCATTTTAATAAATTGGGAACCTAAATTTTATAATGGAAATGTCACACCTACACTTTACATACACTATAACTTACCATATAAGGGATCTTGTACTACTAACAGAAGACCCTGTTGACAAGGTCATACGTTTTACAAGGCGAAATCCAAGATCCTGTCGACAAGGTCTTTAATTTCCTTAGTGTGGAGTCTAAAATCTTGTCAACAAGATCCTAGACCTGAAAAGATGATTGTCATACCTAGACAACCTTCATCATTTTTACAAGAAAACCATAAGTTGATGATGCTAATGTGCTAGAACTAATCCCATGGTTAAAATCAATTTCATGTAATGCAAACATAGGAGTTTACTTGTACCGGGAGTTCGGTAGCCCTAATAAACATCACAGTTAACTTACGGTAGATATCTCATGTATGATATTTATACAAATCAAAAGAGAGATTAATACTACAATGTTACATCCTCACTGGAATCAAACTTTACATTCAACCCTTGTTCAAAGGATTCATAAGATCAATTACAATCAATATGTAATCTATTGGTCAGTTTGTTCGTTCTCTATTTATCTGGCTCCATTCGTAGCATAGTTAATACCTGTAAAATAGTCAATTTGTGGTGAGATAAAATCTCAGTATCTAACAATGTACTCAAGAAACACATATATAAATATAGCACGGATTACTATCCAGGATACATTAGATGCACACTTCGGTGTCGGAGCATGTAATATCTAGGTAGCAGCATGTTCTCATTCGTTAGGCTACGTAGCAGCATTTTCTTATCGTTAGGCTACGTAGCAGCACATTCTCATTCGTTAGGCTATGTAGCAGCATTTTCTTATCGTTAGGCTACATAGCAGCACATGCTCATTCGTTAGGCTATGTAGCAGCATTTTCTTATCGTTAGGCTACATAGCAGCACATGCTCATTCGTTAGACTACGTAGCAGCATTTTCTTATTGTTAGGCTACGTAGCAGCATATTTTCATTCATTAGGCTACCTTGCTTCGGTTATTGGCCAATAACAGCAATCTGGTACTCATAAAGAGTCATATTAGTAGATATACATGCAACCAAACACAGCATAGGGACTTCGGGATTTCATCCAGTGCATTAACATAAATAACAAAGTGAGTACAGTGTTAACTACCTGTTTCGTAACTGTCGTTTGTCACGTTATTCCTTAGCCCTGGTTGTTCCAATGGCCTTCCTAAATTTCAATCATGCATTACACTAATTAAGAATGAGTCATGGTTAATATTTACATTGCAATTAAATTACTAATCCCTCTATACGAAATTCCTAAATCCCTTTTGCTAATTAATTATTGGAATTGCTAATTGTAAACAATCACATCTTCATTTTCTTTTCCTTCTCATAATTAGTTACTATCTAAGTTATCCATGTGTGATCCAGTGCTATAAAACTAAATTCTTAGCCCTTATTTTCAAGTTGGATTCTTACATTTTCCATGCAAAGTCACACTACACAGCAAAAGAATGAAAACTACCACAGTCTCGATTGAACTACATTTTCGGACCTGTTTTTGTGAAATTTCTTTCCTCCACTAAATAACCTCCAAAAATCATAAAAATTGGCAGAGTGACCCCTCATCATGTTAATTATAAGCCACATAAACAGTTTTCAAGAATTCCCAGGGAAAGCCCCTAAACTCCTACTGTTTTGGTCACTACCTCAGTTGAGCTCGTTGTACACTGCCCTTGCTGTTTCTGGCTTTGTTATCCTACCAAATGAACCCAGAAAATTCTAATACTTTGTAAACCTGACGTGATACGTCTTAGCTACCTCCCCACAAATTTTCATGCACTAATTCCTTCGTTTACCCATTTAACAAAATTCTTTATGAAATCAGCCTCAGGCTGTCCCATACAGAAGCCAAATTGAATTAGTGGGTTGTTTCTCTGATTTACCTACTTCCAAAAATTCTGTAATTTTCCAGATTTCAAGTATAAGGGATGGACAACCTGTTATAAAAATTTTGGCTTCAAAATCCTTTTCCAACTAATTCTACAAGGCCAAAACATCCCAGTCCAGAACAAGGGAGCAACTTGGAGCTTACCTCTTTTTGGAGTCCTTGTACTTCGGTTTTTCCTTCTCTTCTCTCCTCTCCTATGGCTGTCCGAAATTTCTTCCTTCCTTCCACTACTTCCTTCCGCCTAAAATGAGTTAGAATGAAGGGTAATTAATGCAATGGACAGCTCCTGCTTTCCACCGCTATTAGGTGGCATGAAGGCAGATTACAATTTCATGACTCAGTGCAAGTGGCTAGGTGGCAGCAGCTATGTATCTTACTCTCATGTAATCTATATATATTAAAGCAATATTTAACTCCCACTATCACAGCACAGACGGCACCAGCAAATCACAACTTAATTAGGTGGCATGAAGGCAAATCATCATTCCATGAATCAGTGCATGTGCTAGGTGGCAGCAGAGGTGTCTTACTCTCATTTAATCCATATATATTAAAAGCACTACTTAGCTCCTGCTGTCAAACCAAATACGGCATTTGCAAATCATAATTTAATATACATATATATGAAAGTGGGTGGTGCAAGTATGAGGTGTCCTAATCTTAGATTACTTAAACCATTCATTTCATGCACCCTTCCTTTCTAGCTCCACCATGGCTGAATATATTTCCTTAATGCAATCAAACATCATCTACCACATATACTCACACACCTTACACATGGAAGCACGAGGTGGCATTTGGTAAATTCCCACATCCAAGGAAGAAGCAAGCCGTGGTCAATTAGTATCTATATATATTTACATCACTTCCATCTAATACATAAATTGTGTATGATGCCTAATTCTCATAACTTAACATAATGCCAAGTGACCAAGTGAATGCTTATGCTCTTGTGTGGTAGTGGTGTCAAATGGGTGTAATTAAAATAATTAAAATCCTTTCTTTCCATGCTATTTAACTGAGTGGACTGATATGGGTTATGTTATCAATTACAGGAAGTTCAGAATGTGACAGGAAAAGACAATTCTAAAAAAGAAGCTAAAACAAGTTAGAAACAAAAATGCCAAGAAATGAAGGGCAAAATGGAGATTTTTGAAAAACGTAGTTTAAGAATTTTCTGGGCACTTTAAATAAAAATTTCAGCAAGCAGGACACTTGACACGTAACACCGAAATCAGCCAATTCCAAGTTCAAAACAAAACAAAAATTAAACAAAAATAGAAAAAAAATAGAGCTGAAACACTTAGAAAACTTTCTCAAACAATTGAGAATCCAACTCCCCGGCAACGGCGCCAAATTTTGAGTGGCTCGTCATGCAACCCTCAAAATAATACTAGGTTGATAAAATATGTAATTAGTGGCACAACCTAGGTCATCTCCCTTGGAATTGGCATTCAATGTCTAATCGAGTTTTTCAAATATTAAAAGACTTTAAAATTTCCTAAACAAAGGGGGTTTTGATTTAATTAAACTAAGCAAAAACTAAATTGAATTAAAATTCCTAATTGCTACCTAATTATATGAATTATGGGTGAAAGATTAGCTTGTGACTAGCTTTGGATTCATCTCTTGGTATCCACTATCCTTATCCTATTCTAATTGTAATTGATTCTGGTCTAAGAGTTCCTAAATGTGTTCATAACAAATTATCTTGGGTAACCACTCAAGATTCAAGAGATTAATAGTCCAATGTTGAATTGAGACCTCAATCCCGCATTAAATTGTTAATTCTTGTTTCTAAGATCAATGAACATCCAATTTGATTGATTAACTGATTGATTAGCCTCTGAATCATCCTAAATATTTAATTAACTAACTAAACATTAAGGAATCCTCAATTTAAACAAATAATCTCACTCATGTATTTTATCGAACACCTTCGAAGCGTACATGGGAATTCAGGTAATATTGAAATTAATTAGATCAATTAATCAACAAAAATACTTCCTAATTAGTGTCTAACCAGCCACTAATTATAATTACACAAATTCCCTATCAAATACAACTTAACCAAGACAATAAATGAAAGAAAAAAAAAAGTGTAGGAAAAATAGAAAAGTGTTAGCCAAAATTCTGAATTATTCTTCCATGGATTCAAGCTTCTCCAAGGCTTCCTCCTAGCTAGCCTCAAGATGAATTAGAAAATCATGGAATGTGGAGATGGATAGAAGGAATGGATAAGGTGTGGTGGTGGAATGGAAGAATGAAGAGATGAATGGGATGGAATATGAATGGTGTGCTGAATGGTGTGCCTCTTGAACGAATGAATGGCTTAATATATATAGGCATGAGTTTCCGGAAATATAGAGACGTGGGATGGGTGGATTGTGAATAGATTAAGATATACGAATGGATGAAGGAAGCGTGCAGACTTGTAGAGACGTGTGGAATAATGATTCTGCCTGAGTGTATTTAATTCTCTAATGAATCACGTGCTATCTCTTAATTCATTTTCACATGGAAAGCTTCTTGAGTTCTCGTGTCATTCACGTCTCTTCTGCTCATGTTTAGCGTTTTTAATTTAGACTCATGCAAAACCACATCAGCCTTCTTTAAACTCCACGTTCTCCCTTAGTTCATGCTCTGTTATTTCATGCAGCTTCTTCTTCTCAGCTCGTTCTACTCCAGCCACGTTAAAAATGTAGCTTCTATTTGCAGCTCTTGTTTTCCATTCGAACCAGAACCCATATCAAAACCTTGCTTCTGTTGTTCTTCATGCATGGTTCTTCCACGTTGCTTTGCTCTGTTCTTCATGCTGTAGCTATTTTAGCAATCACGTCAGCTCCAGCTCGTTCCAGCTCACGTTTTTCGAGCTCCCAAGCTTCTACGTGATTCACCTCATCTTTCTTATGTTTCTGCATGCATTTTCCTTCTTATATCATGTTCCCAGCTGCTGTTCCAGCTCATGCATTGTGCTCTGTTTTCAGCCATGTTTCTTCCAACTCTATTTTAGCTTATGTGCCTTCTTTCATGCATTCTTCTCCACATCAGTTTATGTGTAGCTTCCATATAAAACCCGTAGAACATGCAGTAGCTTCAGTCACTCATGTTGCTTCCTTGTTTCTCACCTGAACTCCAGCATTTTTGTTCCTCAATGAATCACGTGCAGCCCGTTATTTTCTTCATGTTGGCTTCCAGCGTTTGCCTTTGTTCTGCTCGAGTTCAGCTCGTTTGTATTTCACGTCCCATGTAAGCTTTAATCCATCGTCTCCTCTGCTCATATGCTACATGCGTGTTGAAGGGATGGGTTGTAAAGCTGCTTTACTGTCCACGAGCTTCTTCATGTGTGTTTTTGTGGCTGATTCCACGTGAATGATGTGCTGGATGTGGAATGGAGCTGTGCAATGAAATGTACTGTGCATGGTGGATGAGAGACATGCATGTGGCAGCCTTCTTGAGTGTAAACCCGTGGCTTCATGGAAATGCAAATGAATGTGTTTCTTCCTTTAAACTCGAGCCTACTTCTTCCTTCCTCACTCAAGCTGTAAGCTTCATGTATCTTCTTCATCATTCAGCTCTTCTCCTTCTTCCTTTCCTTCTTATATCCTATGCATGGCTCTGTTTTGCTTGTGCTTCCAAGTCTCTTCTCTTTTTCTTCAATTTAATTTTCTATTCAAAACTCCAATTACATATTAAAATTCTGCACAAAGAAGTGAGAAAATTCAAATAGGAATATTCACAGAAATTATTTAAGATAAATTTAAGCATTAAAAACCAATAATTTGCAAATAAATTCCTAAAATATAGAAATGACCACTTAAAACAAAATTCCAATTAATTAGACTCCTAGAACCATATTTGGAACTAAAATGTCTAAATTAAGGAGAATAAAATGTATATAAATTATGCTTATTACCCCGCTATAACTAGGAGCTTTTTCTTGAGCTATATGATCTGAGCCTCACCATCTCTGGTTGCAGCCCGTCATCAAAGCTAGAGGATTGCATCTTTTGCTTTACTTGTACACATACATAACTAACTACCACCTCTGGGCTGTTGGGGCTTTAGGGAGTGTAACTTATAACTCAAACCCCTGGCTTGAGGGAATTGCTTTTATGGGCTCTTCACATCATCATAATATCTGGGTGTCATGGCTAGAGGTACTCTAAAATATTTAATTACATAACAAAATGTGGTGCATCAAATTAAGGTTCTCGATTTCTGTCTCCACATTCTTTTCTCCTATATTTGCTTGAACTCGGACCTAACATGGGTTATATTTGGGGTGAGATTATGAAATCTCAGTAGTAGTAAACCAATCTCATTCACAAGCAAGCATGTAAGTATATAACATAATGCTAATCAACGTGCCATATACCACATAGTAATACAAGGGATTTTATACAAGGCCAAGCACAATCTGAGCATACATATCTCATCTTATAACATAAATGGAAACTTGATATAGCATACCACTTATCATTATACAAACATACAAGCCTAAAGAAAGAGAGAGGAAAACTACTACCTTAGTAAACTTTGCTCCTCAATCCTTGGGACTCAGTTTCCTTGGTTTTGGAGTTCCCAAAACAACATCAAACCCTATAATCATAATGATAATTCATTGCAATCAACACATAAACCTTAACTTCTAAAATAGGATGACCCCTTTTAAACTTAATGGGACCATTGGAATTGAAAAAATCTAACTCCTTCCCTTCCTATTCACTATGGTCGAATAGTATGCATTTCTTATTCAAAATTTAGGAATTTTATCCCATGAGTTTTGGTAGCTTTCCCATAATTATTCCTAGCTAAAAACATCCTTTTGAATCCATTGGGATGGATAAAATCATCAAATTCCAGCTCCAATATCACGTTTTGGTCATCACATAATCTAGCTCTGTTTTAGGCTCAAAGTGCGTTTCTTTGGTTCTAAAAATTCCAAAGCCTTTTCCTTTATGTTTTAGGACTTGAAATTTGGTATACATGACTTTAAGACATTAAGAAAACACCATAAAAATTTTGGGAAAATTCGGACAGCATCTCCCCATGCTTTCTATTTTCCCAAAAATTATAGTCTTTGTGTTTTCCAAAGTCTCAGCACATAACAACAATAACTAAGCTCATATGGCCTTCATGTTCAACATATAAACTTCATTTCAAGGCCTTCATATTCAACATATAAACTCCATTGCTAATGATTCATATGCTGTCCAAAAATAACTCATGACTAGGCTTTAACAAAACTAGCTTAAAGCATGTGATTTACGAGTATAAGATGGAGAAAACTTACTCTTTAGGCTTAAACCTTGCTTCCTTTGCTTTTCTCACACTAAAATCCTTTCTCTTCCCACTTAGAGCAACATTTCACCTTAAAAAAAAGATGAATATGCAGCTGCTCTTTGGAGGAAATGGTTGGAGGATGGAGAAGATGAAGAAATTTGGTGAAAAATGGTGGTAGTTTTGCGTGGTTTCACTTCATCTTCCACTTTTTCTCCCTCTCTCTCTCTTCACGTTTTTCTCTCCTCCTCCCTTGTGTGTGGCGTGAAAATGGTGGAATGGAGGTGAAGGAGATGAATTAGGATGAAGTGAAAGGGTCATACTAAATTTGGACCCTTGGATTAACCTTTTCAAGATCAAATCCTAGCCTTCCATTCCTTTTTCTTTTGATTTTCTAAATTCATAACTAAATATCTTCTTTCAAAAATCCTTGGCCACACACTTGGATGCCTTTTCTCAGCCTTTAAGTTATGGATAGTAACCATGGTTAATTTCCTTAACTCATCCATGGTTTACTTTTAACTCAACCATAGTTAGTTTCTAACTTAACCATGGTGAATTCTTTAACATAACTAAAATCGTTTTCCTCTCTCCCTTTCATTTTATATTTATATTTGAGTTTCATCTTCTCTAAAACCCTAATTATATCTTCTCTTCTCTTTTTGGGCCTTTAGAATCAGCTATTGGGCCTTACCGCAGTCTAACATCGGTGTCTGAACCCAATTAAGGTTTTACGGTATAATACATACCTTTAGACTTTCTAAAATTTATAAATATTATTTCCTCTGCTTTCTGGCCATACTGAGCTTTAAACATGGTTCAGGGGCCCTTAACCTCAATCCTCACAAATTTTGGTGTCAATCGGACATCCGGGTTTATAGGTGTAATTTTCACCATTCTATATTATGATTGTGTTATAAACTTTTCCTTTCTGCAATTTTGTCCCTGAAACTCCTTCAGGGTTTCTTAGCCCTTTAGCTATTTCTATTTCTATAGTTGTTACAACTTCCTTTTTCTATTTTGCTCATGGCTACTGATCGGGATAACTAGATCCCAGACCAGATCCCACTCGGCCATCTGGATAACTTGGCATCATTGGACCCATCTCATCAAACTGAGTTTAACCGTAGGTCATGGATTTATGAGATTCTTGCCCAATTTTTTGATATTCGTGCTTAAAGCCACGAATAGAAGGTGAAACTAGGGTTCCCTGAACTTTAGGGCAATTTATACATTTTGCCCGACATATAACTTTTCTTTGCATTTTAGTCCCTGGCTCTTTCATACTTGACTTTGGAGGCTCTTCGGGACCTTTTTTTGATCTCCTTTTTTTTCATCTATTTTAGCCCCAATTTTAGGGCACCTCTAGCCTTGACTCATCATTATTTACGATCTAGAATTTTATTCTAATTTTATTAGACCTTAATTTACTCTATTTTGGGGACTTTCTTTCATATCCGGTGAATTTTGTACGTTGACAGAGAAACCATATGCTGCGTTTCTCGTGTTTCCTTACGTTTTCTTGGATTTTCAGAAAATTGAATGTTATATTTCTTCTCCCTTAAATAAATTTCATCCTTGAAATTTGGGGTACATTCTCATCTGACATTTCTTATATCCTTGCTAACTGGTCTTTTCTTACCTTTGCCTGTTTAGGTCTAAACTTATGTTTTACTCTCTTTATTCACTTGAGAGGGCTGATATAACTCTTTGGCTAAATAATTGATCATTATGCTCTTACTCTTTCCTGTTTTCCTGTACTAACATCGAAGAGTAACTACCACTGACTACTGCTAAATTCTAGTGGGATACTAACTATACTTATAGTCTCGATTAATAATCTCTCTATCCTTCGGTCAGGGCTAATATCTACTGGGTAATGGTTTATCTAGCTCTAACTCTGGAAAGCTTATTTCTTGCTTTCCTCATCCCATACACTGTGCTCATCTCTAGAGAGATCTAGTCAATGGTCTAACTATCTGAGTAAAGCCTTCGTATCTCTGTAGCAACAATCTACCTGACTCAGGAGGTCTCTAGTCTTTGAGACAAAAGCTAGTTGAAACTGTACTGGTCTCTGAGACTAAGTACTCTATAAAACTATCTCAGGCTGTCACCTCTACCAGAGAACTATCATGTTGTGGCTAGGACTCTCTGTAACTCTGTGGAATGTACTGCGACCCCTAGGTCTACTGCGACCTCTCAGAGCCTTGCTAGGGTCTACTACAACCCGTTGTGCTATGATAGGATCTACCGTGATCCATCTCTGGGAGACGTCAAAGCCTAAGATCACTGTATTTGATAGTGACATACATGCTCACTAAGTCCGGTAACCTTTATTCATAATAGCTTAGGCTAAACTTAGAGGTACATCATGCTCTCGGTGTGAAGTGGGTTCTACGTGATCTGATTCTCTAGGATCCCGTCATACTGATACTAGGGAACATTTTAAATTTTTCACTCATTGCCCCTCATAGGATCCTCAGATTCCCACTTTAGCCTCTCTTTACTTGGGCTTTCTTTTCTTACTCTAACTGTACTTGTCTATCTTTTTCTCTCATATCCTGTAGTTACTAACTATGCCTATGTTTTGCTTTTAAGTGCTTTGGCACTAGGGCATCTCACACTCTGAGTGTGGTTAACATGTCTGGCTAGAGAAAGGCTATGCATTGGTCTCTATTCATTTTGTTTACATGTACTATAAGGGACTTAAATCATATGTACTAAACTCATGCTATTTGAATTTGAACATTCTTTACTAGGGATTCCTTTCTGCATGCTTTTCTTATCATTTTGATATTACTAGAATCCCTTTACCTTTCTTTTATAACTTATCTCATCGTTTAACTAACTAGGATACCCTTTGATTTTTAAGACACTTTGGTGATTAATGTCGTTGTTTGCTACGCACTTAAGTCACATTACTATTAGGTGAATCAGGCCTAATATCATGCAACCACTGTTGCGAGCAAATCATAACATCAAACACTAATACACGGGTGCCTCATGACTGAGCTCAAAGCCACTATCGCCTATATATTGCAAGTTTCCCAATAATCTAAAGTATCCCTCTCTTTCTTCTTTCTATTTGCCCTATTCTCGCAGAGTTCTTGGGTAAAGTAGGAATCTTTCTCTACTACATCCTGAGATCTCTTTGCATTGCTCGATTGTTTTTACTTTGGGTAGTATCATGCTAGAAGGGCATCTATGCCAAGGATAAATGTGCTTTCTTAAACACTTGAGCACATCAACTCAATATCTATTCTCAATTTATTATATCCTCGGCTTGAACACTGTTATATTTTCTTTCTCTTTTTACCTTTCTTATCCTCTTACTTGGGTAAGAGGATGTTCTACTATTGGTTGTTTCTGTTGCCAGTTAAAGTTTCTTTACACTCAAGATCACCTGCCTTTTCCCGGGTTCCTCTACTTATTCATTCTCTATAACATCAAGGGGGTTTACTTTTTGCTCTTACTCTTGCTTTGCTTTTAACTAGAGCATTCCTTTGTAGGAAAGGTCTATTTCATGAAATCCTAGAATTACATTCTATGGCACTCTTGACTTACACTCTTTCTCTATATAATGCAAAGACTCACCTTCTCAGGCGGTCTCTAGCTCCCTCTAGCTTCTTTGAGGGTACTAAGGCACTCACTGTTTGTCTCAACTTGTTTCTACTTTCATATTGGAGCTAGGCTTTCTTTCTGTTTAACCCCTTTAGTCTTATCCCCAGGAGCACAGTATAATGATTTTAGGGTTCCATTAACCCAAATCCAAGACATGCACCTTTAAAGTATGGATTCTACCTTACTGAAGACTTATGCTCTACTAGGTGTTTTAATTACTCATGTGCCTCAACCCTACATTATTCTTATATTAGGGAGCTCGTCGGACTAACTATTGGACCCCTGTCTGCTTATTTTTCTATGCTTAGTCTACTAATTTAGTCATTACTAAAGTGAAGGCATCTCTTTTGTGGTTAATTTCTTAGCTTTTCCTTACTCCTCTTATCACTATACTCTACAATTTTTGGGGTCCATCTAGGAGAATTTGCAAACCACTACTAAGTGGCCTCCCCAATTCAGGGTATCTTATCTTCCTTTTCTCAATCCATGGAAACTTTCGTTGAGCTTTTAATCAAATTAATTTCTCTTTTTACACTATACTCTCTTCTATACATCTCACCTGAATGATGCTACTGGTCACTTTTCTTAAGTTTCAGCTCATACTTAGTCTAAGCTGCCTATCTCATCAGATTTGTAGCTCATATTAACTCATATGGACTTACAATGAACTTAGTACTTCTTACTTCTAAAACTATTCTCATTCTCTTATGAATCTCTATCGTTGGGCTAATCATACTCATTTTTAGGTGTTAGCCATGAGGTACACCTTTCTAGAGTGCTCATTATATTTCTCATTATTGGTAGCCTTATGTTATGTTAATTTCAAGGCTACATTAACATCCCATCAACAGGGTCTAGGATCTTGTCAACAAGATCTCATATATTGCAGTGTAAAATTTAAGACCCTGTCAGCCAATTTTTCGCTGACAATGTTTATAATATCTTAGACTCATCATATTAGCCTGTCATTCAATGCTTCATGGAGTGGCATTCTAGGTTGGAGTCATCACCTTATAGGCAGGTCTTAACAACCTTATTATTCTTATGTTTGATAGTATCTAAGAGTTCCCTTCTCAGTTTCAACTACTAGGTCCATTAATCACATGTTACTTGCTGATTTTTTTTCCATGACCATTTACTACTCTTTTTCTTTATTTATACTAGGGGTCCCTACTCTCCGTGCATCGATTGACCCCATAGTAGCTCATTCCTTAGGTTGGCTTGAATATGACCAACAAGGCCTTTCATGTCACAATACACCCCACTATAACTAGGAGTTTTTTCTTAAGCTATATGATTCGAGCCTCACCATCTTTGGTTGCAGCCCATCATTAAAGCTAGAGGATTCCACCTCTTGCTTTACTTGTACACATACATAACTAACTACCACCTGTGGGCTGTCGGGACTTTAGGGGGTGTAACTTATAACTCAAACCTCTGGCTTAAGGGAATTGCTTTTCTGGGCTTTTCATATCATCATAATATTTGGGTGTCATGGTTAGAGGGAAATAACTCTCTTAACCCTCACTTTGTGCAGTAACAGCTTTACCGCATACTGTCCTGTCTCACTGCTTGTCCCTACATCAGGCAAGACATCCCCAAATGGTCTAAGTGTGGCATTTAAGGAGATTATGCCTCTTATGACCTCTCTAGGCAAGCCTCTTTAGCAGCTACACAATCCTCTCTTGCTGCTTAATACACAGAGCTTGCCACTAATCCTGGCAAGCCACTATAAATTATAGGGCTCTAGCCATTGGATTACCTAACTCTGTTCTAGAACTGAAAGCCAATCTCACCCACAACTTACCACCTACTCATGACCATTCACAACTCATTACACACCCAAGATACCTCATATAAGGCATTTCATAACTCTATAAACCTTTACATAGCCTTAGAGCCGCATCCTCAAGTCATATACAATCTTAAAAAGCCTGGAACTATCATGTGGTAAACTACCATGCTTTCTATTTTCCCAAAGATTACAGTCTTTGTGTTTTCCAAAGTCTCAGCACATAACAACAATAACTAAGCTTATATGGCCTTCATGTTCAACAGATAAACTTTATTTCAAGGCCTTCATATTCAACATATAAACTCAATTTCTAATGATTCATATGCTGTCCAAAAATAACTCATAGCTAGGGTTTAACAAAATTAGCTTAAAACATATGATTTACAAGTATAAGATGGAGAAAACTTACTCTTTAAGCTTAAGCCTTGCTTCCTTTGCTTTTCTCACACTAAAATCCCTTCTCTTCCCACTTAGAGCAACATTTCACCTTGAAGAAAAGATGAATATGTAGCTACCCTTTGGAGGAAATGGTTAGAGATGGAGAAGATGGAGAAATTTGGTGAAGAATGGTGGTAGTTTTGCTTAGTTTCATTTCATCTTCCACTTTTTCTCCCTCTCTCTCTCTCTTCACGTTTTTCTTTCTTTCTTCCTTGTGTGTGGCGTGAAAATGGTGGAATGGAGGTGAAGAAGATGAATCTAATGAAGTTAAATGGTCATACTAAATTTGGACCCTTGGATCAACCTTTTCAAGATCAAATCCTAGCCTTCCATTCCTTTTTCTTTTGATTTTCTAATTTCATAACTAAATATCTTCTTTCAAAAATTCTTGGCCACACACTCGGAAGCCTTGCCTTAGCCCTTAAGTTATGGAGAGTAACCATGGTTAATTTTTTAACTCAACCATGGTCAACTTTTAACTCAACCATAGTCAGTTTCTAATTTAACCATGTTAATTCTTTAAAATAACTAAAAAATTTTTCTTCTTTTCCTTTCATTTTATATTTATATTTGGGTTTCATCTTCTCTAAAACCCTAATTATACCTTCTCTTCTCTTTTTGGGCCTTTAGAATCAGCTATTGGGCCTTACCGCAGTTAACCATTGGTGTCTAGGCCCAATTAAGGTTTTACGATACAATACATACCTTTAGACTTTCTAAAATTTATAAATATTATTTCCTCAACTTTCTGGCTATATTGAGCTTCAAACATAGTTCAGGGGCCCTTAACCTCAATCCTCACAAATTTTGGTGTCAATCGGACACCCGGGTCTATAGGTGTAATTTTCACCATTCTGTATTATGATTGTGCTATAAGCTTTTCATTTACTGCAATTATGTTCCTGAAACTCCTTCAGGGTTTCTTAGCCCTTTAGCTATTTTTATTTCTATAGTTGTTACAACTTCCTTTTTCTATTTTACTCATAGCTACTGGTCGGGAAAACCAGATCTCGCCCGGCCATCTGGACAACTTGGTATCATTAGACCCGTCTCATCAAACTGAGTTTAACCGTGGGTCATGAATTTCTAAGATTCTTGCTTGATTTTTTGATATTCATGCTTAAAGCCATGAATAGAGGGTGAAACTAGGGTTCCCTAAACTTTAGGGCAATTTATACATTTTGCCCAACATATAACTTTTCTTTGCATTTTAGTCCATGGCTCCTTCATACTTGACTTTAGAGGCTCTTCAGGACCTTTTTCTGATCTCTTTTTTTTTCATCTATTTTAGCCCCAATTTTATGGCACCTCTGGCCTTGACTCATCATTATTTACGATCTACAATTTTATTAGACCTGAATTTATTCTATTTGGGGGACTTCCTTTGATATTCGGTGAATTTCGTACGTTGACGAAAAAACCATATGTTATGTTTCTCGCGTTTCCTTATGTTTTCTTGGATTTTCAGAAAATCGGATGTTACATTTATCGCCCCTTAAATAAATTTCGTCCTCAAAATTTAGGGTACATTCTCATCTGACATTTCTTATATCCTTGCTAACTGGCATTTTCTTACCTTTGCCTGTTTAGGTCTAAACTTGTGTTTTACTCTCTTTATTCACTCAAGAGGGCTTATATAACTCTTTGTCTTGATGACTAATCATCATGCTCTTACTCTGTGCTATACTAACATCGAAGAGTAACTACCACTAACTACTACTGAATTCTTGTGGGATGCTAACTATACTCATAGTCTCGATTAATGGAGAAATATTGTACCACTTTCCTTATTTACAACTATACCTGACCCCTTTCTGAATATATAATTTAGCATATAGGGATCTCTTTATCCCTCGGTCAGGGCTAATATCTACTGGGAAGTGGTTTATCTGGCTCTAACTCTGGAAAGCTTATTTCTTACTTTCTTCATCCCATACACTGTGCTCCTCTCTAGAGAGATCTAGTCAGTGGTCTAACTATCTGAGTAAAGCCTTCATATCTCTGTAGCAATACTCTACCAGACTCAAGAGGTCTCTAGTCTCTAAGAAAAAAGGTAGCTGAAATTGTATTGGTCTCTGAGACTAAGTACTCTGTAAAACTATCTCAGGCTGTCATCTCTACCAGAGAACTATCATGCTATGGCTAGGGCTCTTTGTAACTCTGTGGGATCTACTACGACCCCTAGGTCTACGGCGACCTCTCAAAGCCCTGCTATGGTCTACTGCAATCCACTATGCTATGCTAGGATCTATTGCGATCCATCTCTGGGAGACGTCAAAGCCTAAGATCACTGTATTTAATAGTAAAATACATGCTCACCAAGTTTGATGACTATCGCCCCCAATAGCTGAGGCTAAACTCAGAGGTGCATCATGCTCTTCGTGTGAAGTGGGTTCTATGTGATCTGATTCTCTAGGATCTCGTCATACTGATACTAGGGAGCATTTTAAATTTTTCACTCATTGCCCCTCATAGGATCCTCAGATTCCCACTTTAACCTCTCTTTACTTAGGCTTTCTTTTCTTACTCTAACCGTACACGTCTATCTTTTCCTTTCATATCCTGCAGTTATTAACTATGCCTATGTTTTGCTTTTAAGTGCTTCGGCACGAGGGCATCTCACACTCTGAGTGTGGTTAACATGTCTAGGTGGAGAGAGGCTATGCATTGGTCCCTATTCATTTTGTTTACATGTACTATAAGGGACTTAAATCATATGTACTGAACTTATGCTATCTGGATCTGAACATTCTTTACTAGGGATTCCTTTATGCATGCTTTTCTTATCATTTTGATATTACTAGAATTCCTTTACCTTTCTCTTATGACTTATCTCATTATTTAACTAACTAGGATACCCTTCGATTATTAGGATACTTTGGTGATTAATGTCATTGTTTGCTACACACTCAAGTCACATTACTATTAGGTCGATCAAGCCTAATATCATGCAACCATTGTTGCAAGCAAACCATAACATCAAACACTAATACACGGGCGCCTCATGACTGAGCTCAAAGCCACTATCGCCTGTATATTGCAAATCTCCCAATAATCTAAAGTATTCCTTTCTTACTTCTCTCTATTTTCCCTATTCTCGTAGAGTGCTCGGGAAAAGTAGGATTCTTTCTCTACTACATCCTGAGATCTCTCTGCATTGCCCAACTGTTTTTACTTCAGGCAGTATCATGCTAGAAGGGCATCTATGCCAAGGACAAGTGTGCTTTCTTAAACACTTAAGCACATCAACTTAATATCTATTCTCAATTTATTATATCCTCAGCTTGAACACTGTCATATTTTCTTTCCCTTTTTACCTTTCTTATCCTCTTACTTGAGTAAGGAGATGTTCTACTAATGGCCGTTTCTGTTGCCAGTTCAAGTTTCTTTACGCTCAAGAGCACCTACATTTTCCCGAGTTTCTTTACTTATTTACTCTCTATAACATCAAGGGGTCTACTTTTTGCTCTTGCTCTTACTCTTACTTTGCTCTTAACTAGAGCATTCCTTTATAGGAAAATTCTATTTCTTGAAATTCCAGGAATTACCTTTTATGGCGCTCTTGACTTACACTCTTTCTCTATATAATGCAAAGACTCACCTTCTTAGGCGGTCTCTAACTCCCTCGAGCTTCTCTGAAGGTACTACGGCACTAACTGTTTGTCTCAACTTGTTTCTACCTTCATATCGGAGCTAAGCTTTCTCTCTGCTCAACCTCTTGGTCTTTTTCCCAGGAGCATATTATACTGATTTTAGGGTTTCATTAACCCAATCCAAGACCTTCAATGTCTGTATTCTACCTTACTGAAGACTTATGCTCTACTGGGTGCTTTAATTACTCATGTGCCTTAACCCTACATTATTCTCATATTAGGGAACTCGTCGGACTGACTATTGGACCCCTATCTGCTTACTTTTCTATGCTCAGTCTACTCATTTAGTCACTACTAAATTACGTGAATCAATCATACAAGACATTCAAGAGTTCCCCAAGTGTTTGGATTGGCCTCACACATCTCCTCATGGGTTTTGGACTTGCCTCACCCATTCTTTAAGAGTTTTGGACTCAATCATACTCTTGGGAGCCCACTTTGCTATTGGGAGACTCCCTGCTTTGTCTCAACCAAGCTCAAGGGTTTTTGGCTCATCCTCACCAAAGGGAAGAGTTATTGGCTTCTTCTCACTCAAACAAACTCATACAAACATCATGGATTCATTTAAAACATAACATAGCATCAAGGATCATAATATGTAAAGGCATGCTAGCATACTTTTCATAGCTTGAAAATACATATACACACATTCTAAAACAAGCTAAACACACATCCATGCATGAGAGAAGGTGGACTTACAATGAACTTAGTACTTCTTAACCTATTCTTATTCTCTTCTAAATCTCTGTCATTTAGTGTTTCATAGAGTAGCATTCTAGGTTGGGGTCAACACCTTATAGGCGGGTCTCAACAACCTTATTATTCTTGTGCTTGATATTATCTAAAAATTCCCTTCTCAGTTTCAACTACTAGGCCTACTAATCACGAGTTACTTACTGATTTTTTTTGTCACCCTTTATTGTTCTTCTTCTTTATTTATACTAGGGGTCCCTACTCTCTGTGCATCAATTGACCCTATAGTAACTCATTTCTCACGTTAGCCTGAATATGACCAAAAAGGCCTTTCATGTCACAGTACACTCTGCTGTAACTAGGAGCTTTTCTTTAGCTACGTGATCTAAGCCCTACCAACTCTATTTGCAATCCATCATTAAAGCTAGAGGATTCCACCTCTTACTTTACTGGTACACATACATAACTAACTACAACCTCTGGGCTGTCGAGGCTCTATGAAGTGTAACTTATAACTCAAACCTCTGGCTTGAGAGAATTACTTTTCTAGGCTCTTCACATCGTAATATCTGGGTGTCATGACTAGGGGGAAATAACTCTCTTAACCCCCACTATGTGCGATAGCAGCTTTACTGCATACTGTGCTATCTCACTACTTATTCCTGCATTAGGTAAGACATCCTCGAATGGTCTGAATGTGGCACTCAGAGAGATTAGGCCTCTCATAACCTCTCTAGGCAAGCCTCTATAGCAGCTCGGAGCTTGCCATTGATCCCGGTGAGCTACTATAAATTATAGGGCTCTAGCCGTTAGGTCACTTAACTCTGTTTTAGAACTGAAGGCCAATCTCACCCACAACTGACCACCTACTCACGACCATTCACAACTCCTTTAGTATAAATAAAAACATAAGTCACTTTTACACACCCAAGATACCTCATATAAGGCTTTTCATAACTCTATAAACCTTTACATAGCCTGATAGCCCCATCCTCAAGCCATATACAACCTTTCAAAAGCCTGAAACTTTGCTCTGATACCATAAATGTCATACCTTATTTTATAACCCTTTTCCTACTACAATTATCTCATATATTTCTGAGAGAAATCAATAGAAACCTGAACTGGTAAAAATTTTTCATTTTAAAACTTCCTCATACAATTTCACTATTCATTTGGTCATTTCCTAATTCTTATCTAACTTTGAAAATACATACTTAATTATCGAAAAATCATATGAAGTTAATTCAGGGCTCTATTTCAAGCTCTCTAAGCCCTTTACATGGGGAAAATACTTAGCAGAGTGCATATAAATTCATATAAGGTTGCCCCTACAACAAATTGGACAGTTTTACCCCTCATTGGTCATATTATTATTTTATTATTATTATTTTGCCTTTATATAAGTACAGGCATTCTTGCATCTCATGCACGCTAGTCCTACTCTTTTTACTTCAGGGTTAGATATATACATGGCTTTTCATTTCATACTTGAGTATCTTACAGTATTATAACGTAACTCATACACGCAGTAATCTAAAATATTTAATTACATAACAAAATATGGTACATAAAAGTAGTTATTTCCCCTTAGTCATGACACCTAAATATTACGATGTGAAGAGCCCAGAAAAGCAATTCTCTCAAGCCAGAGGTTTGACTTATAAGTTACACCCCCTAAAGCCCCGACAGCCCAGAGGTGGTAGTTAGTTATGTATGTGTACAAGTAAAGCAAGAGGTGGAATCCTCTAGCTTTGATGACGGGCTGCAACCAAAGATGGTGAGGCTCGGATCATATAGCTCAAGAAAAAGCTCCTAGTTATAGCAGGGTGTATTGTGACATGAAAGGCCTTATTGGTCATATTCAGGCCAACCTAAGGAATGAGCTACTATGGGGTCAATTGACGCACAGAATGCAGGGCCCCTTAGTATGAGTAAAGAAAAAGAACAGTAAATGGTCAGAAAAAAAATCAGTAAGTAACATGTGATTAATAGACCTAGTAGTTGAAATTGAGAAGGGAACTCTTAGATAATATCAAACACAAGAATAATAAGGTTGTTGAGACCCGCCTATAAGGCGATGACTCCAACCTAGAATGCCACTCCATGAAATACTAAATGACAAAGATTCAGAAGAGAATAAGAATAGGTTAAGAAGTACTAAGTTCATTGTAAGTCCACCTTCTCTCATGCATAGATATGTGTTTAGCTTGTTTTAGAATGTGTGTATATGTATTTTCAAGCTATGAAAAGTATGCTAGCATGCCTTTACATGTCATGATCCTTGATGTTATGTTATGTTTTAAATGAATTCATGATGTTTGTATGAGTTTGCTTGAGTGAGGAGAGGCCAAGAACTCTTCCCTTTGGTGAGGATGAGCCAATAACCCTTGAGCTTGGTTGAGACAAAACAGGGAGTCTCCCAATAATAAAGTGGGCTCCCAAGAGTATGGTTGAGTCCAAAGCTCTTAAAGAATGGGTGAGGCAAGTCCAAAACCCATGAGGAGAAGTGTGAGGCCAACCCAAACACTTGGGGAACTCTTGAATGTCTTGTATAATTGATTCACGTGCTTTAGTAGTGACTAAATGAGTAGACTGAGCATAGAAAAGTAAGCAGATAGGGGTCCAATAGTTAGTCTAACGAGCTCCCTAATATGAGAATAATGATCTAAACCCAAAAATTAGGTGATGAAATTAAGAGGCTAGAGGTACCCTGAAATAGAGGTTAAAATAACCAGATGGAAATTAACGAAATAGCTACGTAACCTAATGGCATTTTCCTAATTTTAGGAAAATTTTGGAATTCTCATAAGAGGGCTTTTTAAATGAAAAATTTGAGTTCTTCGGGGTTCTCAAAGGCCCTGAAAACCATGGGAAGCCCCAGGACTGTTAAAACCCTTTCAGTGTACATTTTCTAACGTCGATTGACCTGAACTTTGATCCTTTTGTTTAAGAAGGTCTTAGCTCCAATTTGAGTGATTCCAAAAGCATTTTATAATATTGAGGACCTAATTTTTATGATGAAAAATATGATTCTCAAAAAGGAGCCAAAATGAACTAGAAATGAAAATGCCAAGATTAAGGGCAAAGTTGGAATTTTTATGAACAATTAGCTTCTTGAATACTCTTTAAAAGTCACGCCCCTTCTTTCTCCTTCTCCATAGACCTTATTCTACCCAAAAATAGTGAGGGAGACTAAAAAACTTAGGTGCACAAAAGAGGAGAGAGAGGGAGGAGAAGAAGCCAAAATAAAGGTATGAAATCAATAGGATTTCTTAGTCTTTCCTTTAGCAAAGTTGTTCTTCTCCTTCTCCTCTTTCTTTCTATAGTTTTGTTGAAGTTTTCGGGTCTATTTTGAGAGTAGAATAGAAGGGAGATTTTCAAAATTCCAAAGGAGAACCCAAGCAATGGAAGAAGCATCCAAGAAAGGCTAGAAATCCAAGGTAATTTGCTACTTCTAAGCTTGAATCTCCTTGTTCTTCTTCCCTTTCATTTCACCTCTCATGTATGGCCAGCTAAGAAGGAATGAAATTTGAACTAAGCCAATGATAAATCTTAGGAAAATGAGGGAGAAGAACAAGAATATGCAAAGGAAACAACAAAATAACTATTAGATTTCAAGATAGAAAAGTTAGAGTTTCAAGTGTTCCTTTAAAATTCTGTTTTGATACAAGAATTCCTAGGCCAAAATGAGTGTTTGGATGAGCTCTTAAGATCCCTAGAAGGCTTCTCACTTGCATCTTCCATCAAGAAAATAAAGCAAACTCACTTGGTGTTCATATAGTGTATAGTTTCGGCCTAAGCTAGATGAAGCACCAAGGGGTAGTTTTAATTTGTTTGAAGCTTGATTTTAAGTCATATATGATGGAAGAGGATGAGACAAAGCCTTGAAAAAATTTTAGAAGCCATGGATAGTGAGATGTAACTTTAGGTTCTATATTATGGCTTAAAGAAGCAACATTTAGTTAGGCTCCTTAAATTAATTGTGTGATGGCTCCAAGAGGCTTATAAGGAGTCAAAAATCATAAATGGATGAAAAGAGTGGAGCCAAGATTATGTTTTCTTAAGTATGCTTTATTAAGTGCATTATGAAACCATAAATGAGACATAAGTACAACCTAGCTCTTAAAGTGAATATGTAGCTTTAGAATTTGTTCCAAGAATGTAATTGTCTTTCGTATTATGTGTTTAGGCCAAAGGAAACTAGTCCCACCTTCTTGTGAGTGTGTGGTTATGGGAGAGGAACTAAATTCAAGGAAGAAAGTGCGCATTTGTGATAAAGGTAGCTTTCTCTTCTTTCTCTCATACATGAGTAGATGTTTATCTTGTTTTTAAATGTGTGTATGTATGTGTTAAACCATGAAAAAGTGTTCTAGCATGTATTCATATGCCATGGTACCATGATGTTATTTTATGCATTCAAATGATGCTTCATGAACTTGCCTTGGTTTGTTTGAGTGTGGTGAAGACAAAAGCCCCCTAGCTATGGTAAAAATGAGCCAGGAACCCTCAATAATGGTTGAGATAAAGCCAAGAGTCTCCCAAGAGTAAGGCTTAGTTAGAAGCCTTTAAGAAAAAGGGTGAGGTAAGTCCAAAAGCGTTGAAGAGAATGTGTAACATCCAGTTTCTGGAAATTCAAGCAAACGTAAGGGAACGCGAGAAACATAGCATATGGTTTCTCCGTCAACTTACGAAATTCATTGGATACAAAGGGAAGTTCCCCCAATAGAGTAAATTAAGGTCTAATAAAATTAAAATAATCTTTAGACTGCAAATAATGATGAGTCAAGGCCAGAAGTGCCCTAAAATTAGGGCTAAAATAGATGAAAAAAAAAGGATCAGAAAAAGGTCCCGAAGAGCCTCCAAAGTCAAGTATAAAGGAGTTAAGGACCAAAATGCAAAGAAAAAATTATGAGCAGGGCAAGATGTATAAATTGCCCAAAAGTTTAGAAAACTCTAGTTTCACCCTATATTCGTGGCTTTAGGTACGGATATCAAAAAATCGGACAAAAATCTCAGAAATCCGTGGCCTATGGTTAAACTCCAATTGATGAGATGGGTCCAATAAAGCCAAGTTATCCAGATGGCCGGGCGAGATCCGGTCCAGGATCTAGTTAGCTCGATCAGTAATTACGAGAAAAATAGAAAAAAAGAAGTTATAACAACTACAAAAACAGAAATAGCTAAAAAGCTAGGAAATCCTGAAGGAGTTTCAAGGATTAAATTGCAGCAAATAAAAATTTTATAGCACAATCATAATACAGAACAGTGAAAATTACACCTATATGACCCGGGTGTCCGATTGACACCGAAATTTATGAGGATTGAGGTTAAGGGCCCCTAATCCATGTGTGAAGCTTAGCATGGCTAGAAAGTAGAGAAAATCATATTTATAAATTGTAGAAAGTCTAAAGGTAGGTATTGTACTGTAAAACCTTAATCGGGCTCGAATACCGATTTTTAGACAGCTGCAAGGCCCAATAGCCGATTCTAAAGGCCTAAAAGAGAAGAGAAGGTATAATTAGGGTTTTAGAGAAGATGAAACCCAAATATAAATATAAAATAAAATAAAAGGAAAGAAGAAAAGGATTTAGTTGTTTTAAAGAACTAACCATGGTTAAGTTAGAAACTAACTATGGTTAAGTTAAAAGTTGACCATGGTTGAGTTAAGGAAATTAACCATGGTTACTAACCATGATTAAGGGCTAAGAAAAGGCTTCCAAGTGTGTGGCCAAGAATTTTTGAAAAAAGATATGTAGTTATGAAATTAGAAAAAATCAAAAGAAAAAGGAATGGAAGGTTAAGATTTGATCTTGAAAAGGTTGATCCAAGGGCCCAAATTTAGTGTGACCATTTAACTTCATTAAATTCATCTTCTTCAACTCCATTCCACCATTTTCACGCCACACCCAAGGGAGAAAGAAAGAAAACCGTGAAGAGAGAGAGAGAGGGAGAAAAAGTGTGAAAAGAAGTGAAACCAAGCAAAATTACCACCATTCTTCACCAAATTTCTTTATCTTCTCCATCCTCTAACCGTTTTCTCCAAAGGGCAGCTGCATATTCATCTTTTCTTCAAGGTGGAATGTTGCTCTAAGTGGGGAGAGAAAGGATTTTAGAGTGAGAAAAGCAAAGGAAGCAAGGATTAAGCTTAAAGAGTAAGCTTTCTCCACCTTGCACTTGAAAATCACATGTTTTAAGTTAGTTTTGTTAAACCCTAGTTACGAGTCACTTTTGGACAGAATATGGATCATTAGAAATTGAGTTTATATGTTGAATATGAAGGCCTAGGAATGGAGTTTATATATTGGCTATGGAGGGCACATGAGCTCATCCATTTTGTTGTTTGTTGGAGCCTTGAAAAACACAAAGCTTGTGAATTTTTGGGAAAATGAAAATGTTGGGGAGATGCTGTCCGAATTTTCCCAAAATTTTTATGGCGTTTTCTCAATGTCTTAAAGTCATGTATACCAAATTTCATGCCCTAAAACATAAAGGAAGAGGCTTTGGAATTTTTAGAACCAAAGAAACTCACTTTCAGACCTAAAACGGAGCTAGCTTATGTTATGACAAAACGTGTTGTTGGGGCTGGAATTTAATAATTTTATCCTTTCCAATGGATTCAAAAGGGTGCTTTTAGTTAGGAATACCTGTAAGAAAGCCCCCAAAACTCATGGAATAAAATTGTTAAATTTTAGCCAAGAAATACATACTATTTAGCCATAGTCAAGCGGAAGGGAAGAAGTTAGATTTTTTCAATTCCAATGGTCCTATTAAGTTAAAAAGGGCTATATTACTTTAGAATTTTAGGTCCCTATGCTAATTGTAATGAATTATCATTATGATTATAGGATTTGATAATTATTAGAAACTCCAAGAGTAAGTGGGCTAAATCCTAAAGCTTAAGGAGCAAGATTTCTAAGGTAGTAGTTTTCCTTTCTCTTTCTTTAAGCTTGTGTGTTGGTATAATGATGAGTATTATGTTGTACTAAATGGAATTGATGCTATACGATGAGACATGTATGCTAGAATATTGCTTGGCTTTGTATGAAATTCCTTGCATCACATGTAGTATGTGATACCTTGATTGGCATTATGTTACGTACTGACATACTAGCTTGTGGATGAGATTGGTTTACTACTATTGAGATTTCATAATCTCACGCCAAACATAACTTATATTAGGTCCGAGCTCAGGTAAAGAAAGGGCAAAAGGTGTAGAGGCATAAACCGAGGACTTTACTTTTGTGTATCACATTTTGGTCATGTAATTAAGTATCTTGAATTCTTGTATGTATAAGTTATGCTATGGTGTTGTAAGGTACTTAGGTATGTAATAGAGAGCCACGTATATACTCGACTCTTACATAAAGAGAATATGGCTAGCGTGCCTAGAATGCAAAGATACATGCACTCATGTAAGGACAAATCAATATAAATACAATAATATGTTGATGGAGGGATAAAAATCATCCGATTTTTGTAAGAACATTTTTATATGAATTCATATGTATTCTATTGAGTAAGTATTTTTCCCTTATAAAGGACTTAGAGAGCTTGAATTAGAGTCTTGAACCAACCTCATACAATTTTTCTATAATTAATTGATTGTTTTCAAAGTCGGACAATATTATGGGAATGACCAAATGAATAGTAAAATTGTATGAGCAAGTTCAGAAAACATATGTTGGGGAAGAAAATTTTCATCAGTTCAAATTTCCAATGGCTCTTCTAAGTCCTATATGAGGCATCAGTAGTAGGAGAGGCATTATATAGGGAGGTATTACAAAATGAATGAGGCTAAACCACTTGCTTGGCAAGCCTATGTATGTTTTGTATGATTTCTTGAATACTAAAAATGTTTCATAAATGATTACATGTCCCATGATAGCCATGCATGTATTTTTAGATTTGGATTTGTACTCTTTATGTATAATTGAAATGGAGAAGAGCTATTAAGATTCTTAGAATCTCATTCCTTCCTCTCCACATGTCTAACATGTCTAGGTGGACCAAGTGAGCCAAAGAATGGAAGCCACCAAGCCTAAAGAAAGAAGATTGACAACAAAGTGTGGAATTTTGCCATTATGTAGCCATATGAGTGGCATATGATGTAATCTAATATTTTATATGATGTATGAGCTTATGAACATATGTAATTACATGAATATTTGATGTATGAAGGAGATTTGATGCCATATGGATGATATTGCGTAATTTGGACATTAAATGGCAAGAACTAGCTTATGTATCCTTCTGTATACCTTGGGATGAGAGAGTGAGTCTATAAAATTTGGGTTTGTATACCTTTGAGACATGTTTAGTAGACTATTTTGGTGTTTTCCCATGTGCTCAAGTGGCCATGGTTGTCTTAGAAGCCAATGTGGACCATTTGAGACCCTTAGAAGACACTAAAATAACATTTTTAGATTGTCAAGATCGGACCAAATGAACAAATTTATTCATGAAATTTGGCATGCATATAGATTTCATTTAAAGCTTTTTGGAAAGCTAAAGACTAGATTATTTGGAGCTCTTTAGAATTAATTATAATTTTTAAAATTTTCCATTTTTTTACTGTTCAGTTATAAGTACTGTTCATATGATCAGTTTCTTGTGATATGTCATTCAAGGGCCAAATGGTGTCCAATACTCATGAAATGTTATAGTGATAAACTAGACATGACAAAATTTATATAGCCACTAAGATCACCCTAATTGGATGTCTAAGTAAGGAGATATGAATTTTTACGTTCAGTGATATTACTAGTAGCGACAGGCAACCTTAGTTACTATTCCATCAAATTATAGTAGCTATACATCCTTATTATGCCTTAGACTTACTTTTAACATATAGTAGACATTTGTAGCTTTCCAGAATGGTATAATATGATTGATTTTAATTTTTTTAAAATTAGTTATGATTTTTCAAAATTCATGACAGAAAATTAAAATATCAACCCAAGGCTGCATGTATTATTTTTATGTACATACTCCATTTGTTTGAGTTCTTGGCCACTTCTTGAGATGGTTATGAGTTGTATTTCCGTCTTTAAATATGAGAATGAGATGGATGAGTTCATAAGGTCCATGGGACAAGAAATGAAAAATTTATCCACGACATAACTGATGAATGCTAGTTTTATATACATGAATCCTCCCAATTTAGACATTTTAGTGATTAAATATGGCTTGTTGCATTTAATTAGGTGGAATTTGATTTCATTAGCCAATTGTGCACTTTAGGAATTAAATTGCAAAATAAATGATTTTAATGCACAAACTTATCTTAAATAATTTTGTGAATATTCCTATTTAATTTTTCCCACTCTTTTCTGTAGAATTTTATTAAGTAATTAGAGCTTGAATGAGAATTTATTTTGAAGAAGAGGAAGAGAAGAGTTAGGATCAAGTACACTTTTTGTTGGGCAATAAAATTTCAATGGGAGAAATAAATCACTTGTGTAATACAAGATGGAGAAGTAGTTACTGGTTGGGCCTTGCATGAATAGAACACAACACTCATCCATGCACACTCATTCATACAAACACAAGAAGGCAGCCTCCAAACACCAAACACAAAACATATGAATGGGCTCCTCCAAGTAGCTACACTAATGCATTCACTGGGCCTTCATGATCATTACACACTCTACATGGTCACTTGCATAAGCACCAACTTATACACTCCCACGTCCCTTCACACTGCAGTACACCCATTTGAAGCTTCACACAAACACGTAGTTGCATACTAACACGTGAATGGGCTTGAGAATGTGATGTAGAGTAGAGATGAGCCATGAGTTTGATGGAAAGCTATGAGTTCAAAAGCAAGTAGCTGCATCAGCATGTGATAGATAAATGAAGAAAGCACTTGGGGGAAAGATGCATGAAGCCAGAATAGCAAGAACTCAAGAGAAGCACACATGGGGAGATTCACGTGGTCTAACGAAGGCTCAAGTTGTCTCATGCAAATAGCAGCTCGCTTGAACAGTAGCTAATGTGGGAAACTCATGGCAAGCAGGAATGAAAACACATGAGAAGCTACATGTTGACGTGGAGAAGGGAACTCAAACACACAAGCAGATTCTGACATCAACGTTATGTAATGAGTAGCCATGTGGATGAGTTTCATGTGGGAAGGATTCAAGAAGAATGAGCACGTGAGAAGAGAGTAAAAGAAGAAACACGAGCTGGGCATAAGGTTTTTAAATGTAAAAGCTACATGGTAAAGGAAAAGGAAAGGAATCTGGAAAAGAGCAACAAACGTCATACAGAGAAGAGAAGCTACATGTTGAGATAAGGAGAAGTCATACAGAGGCAGAACTTGGAGCTAAAGGTAAAGCCATACTGGAGAATGTAATTATGAGCTAAATCGTGTGAACATGTGGGCAGACAAAAGAAGAAGCAATGTGGAATATTATAAAAGAACGTTGGAGCCCACACTTATACACACATGAAAGAAGCTGCAGGCAATTCGAATAAGGGGCTAAGCATGTGAAATTATTAAAAGAATCACGTGAGAAGGGCATCGAATAAAAACACACATTCATTCCATGCCATACATCATATTCATTCCATTCATTCGAATACACCATCTAGATAGCGTTCATTCACATTCACTCTATCCCCTTCGCAGTAGCATTCCATCCTCCATTCTCCATCTCCATCTCACTACCATGAAGCATTAATTCTTCCCTGTGGCTAGCTAGGTGGAAGATCCTTGGTGGAACCTTCAATTCACGGATTAGAATTAAAATTTTGGGTTAAGATTTCATTTTATTTTTCTCTCTTTCTATATCAATTTTAATTATTTTATTTGCTTGGTTAAGCTTGTAAATGATTGAGATTGATGTAGTCAATGATTGAAGGCTGGTTAAACACTGATTAGAAGAGATATTTAATTGCATGAATTAAATACTAAATTTTGCATTTTCCTTTAATTTCCTATGTATGCCATGAAGGTGTTCGATGAAATGCATGAGTGAAATTATGATATTGATTGTCTAATTTGAGGAATCCTTAGAGTTTGGTTGATTAATTAAACATTCTAAGGTATTAATTCAGAGGCTAATTGATCAATTAATTATTCAATTCAAATGTTCATAGATCTTAATCACAAGAATTAGTAATTTAATAGTTGTTGAGATCTCAATTAAAATCAAATTGCTAGGTTCTTGAATATTGAGTGGTAATTTAGGATCATTTGCCAATGGATATAATTAGGGATTCTTAAACTAGAATTAATCACAATTGAATTAGGATAAGGTTAGTAGATACCAAGGGATGAATCCCAAGCTAGTCACAAGTCCATTGAATTCATTAGCTTATGCAATTAGGTAGTTAGTGATTTTGATTCAAATTAATTTTAGATAATTTAATCAATCAAAAACCCCCTAAATTAGATAGTTTTAGGATTCTTTAACACTTAGAAAACCCAATTAAACATTGAATTCTATTTCCAAGGGAGATAACCTAGGTTGTGCCACTAACTATAAAATTAATCTAACCTAGTTTTATTTTGAGGGTTGCATGACACGACCGTCAGTAACGCAATTTAATACAATATTTTTAATGGCTTTCCTTGGAAATCTTGTGTTATTCATCGAAGGAAGCCTAGAAATGATAGGAGATAGCCTAAATGAATATGGTGTTACAGATATGGGTGAAGAGATGCCAAAAGTCTCAAGGTATAGGTGAGACAAGGCCAAAAGTATCATGGATGGGTGAGGCCAAGTCAAAAGTCCTTAAGCCAAGGGTGAGGCAAATCAAAAAGTCCTAGAAACGGGATGAGCTTAAACTAAAAGTCCCTAGAGCTCATTCTTGACCTTGTTAAGACTTTGTGGCATGGAAATGTGGATTGAAATTCTTTATGATTATGTTAGCTTGCATACTTATACCTTTGACATGTTATATGCCTTGAATACGTGCTTGAATGGGTGTATGAGCTATTGGGATTCCATGAATCTCACTCCACTCCTCTCCTATCTCATATGACCTAGGAAGAGCTCAAGAGCCAAGGAATGGAGACCATGAAACATAAATGGCATTGTATTAACCATGATGTAATTTATGTAGTCTTAAAATGTATAAGAAGGTCAAAATATCATATACATGTTATTTTTTATTTGTAAACATTTAAGCAAATATAAAATAATGTATGGCTGATGTATGAACTATATTTGGTGTCAAAACAATGTAAATGTGAGATTTGGCTATGTAATGGCTTATAAATGCTTATGTATTCTTGGATGTGAAATGACCAAATTGAGATGTATGATGATTTGGGCCACTGGGCAATTCATATATGTTGTAATTATGTTTTTAAACTTGGCCTAAGAGGTGTTAAAATACAAAGAAGACCATTTGGATCAAATTGGTGCCTTATGAGATGTAAAATTGACTATGGTTAGGAACTATGGCAAACTTTGTCCAAATGACCTCTTCTTGCTCTGAAAGTTTACATGCATCTAGATCTTATTTAGAACTTTTTAGGAAGCTAAAGTACATATTATTTGGAACTTCACATAATTTTGGCGAATTTTCAAAGTTGGTTGAAATTTTACAATTTGATAGTGGTATTATTCATATGGTTTGAAACTTTGCCTCTATCATTCATAGGTGTAATGTACGATTTTCATTAAACGATGAAAACAAGCGCGTTTTCAAAGTAAGTCCATAGAAATGAATTAGTTAAGGTCCCAAAAATTTTGAGTAACATTCTAGACTCCTAAAAATAAGAATTCTAGGCTCAGACAAAAAGAAAAAATAGAGCTAGAATGAAGAAACTAATTTTAACAGAAATCTTACAAAACATAATGGCATTTTTGTAATTTTGAGCAATTTTTAGAATTCACACAAGAAGGCTTTTTAAATAAAAGTTTTAAGTTTTTCAAGGTTCTCAAAGGCCCTGAATACCATAAGAAGCCCCATGACAATTAAATCCCCCTTTGGTAGATGTTTTTCCAACATCAGTGTATCCGAACTTTGATGGATCCATTCGGAAAAGTTTTAGCCCCGATTTGAGTGATTCCAAAGGCATTTTACTGAATTGGAAACCTAAATTTTATAATGGAAAAGACGATTCTTAAAAAGGAGCTAAAACGAATAAGAAACGAAAATGCCAAAAATGAAGGGCAAAACGGGAAGTTTTGAAAAAGTAATTCTCCTCCACCTATAAATAGGTGGCGCCACCCCTCCTCACTCATTTAGACACAATTGTTTCAGCCCAAATTCAGAGAAGAAAGCTAGGGTTTAGGCACACCAAAGGGAAAGAAGAAGAAGGAGAAATCAAAGGCTTAAGGTATGATTTCTTAGTAGTCTTTCATGCTTTCTTCCATCCAAACCTCCTCTCCTCCATTCTCCTTTGTTTCCTTTATTTATAATGAAGTTTATAAATCTATTTTAAGGGTGAAATTAAGGGAAAAATTCGGATTTGAATAGAGGAGCTCAAAGAAGACAAGATTAAAGTGAGAAAAAGCAAGAAAACAAAGTAATTTCTTCTTCCATAGTTGCTACCCCCTTGCTCCTCTTCCTCCACCATTTTACCCCACTCAAGAAACCTTAAGAGGGTTTGATTTTTGAGTTGAACCAAGGGTGATTCTTAGGAAAAAGGGTATGGAGATTAAGAATATGTAAAGAGAATTAATAAAAAACTAAGGAATTTTAAGACGTAATTTCTAGGGTTTCAAGTGTTCCTTCCAAAATTTGATTTAATCTCTTAATTTCTATACCTAAATAAGTGTTTTAATGAGCTCTTAAGATCCTTAAAAGTCTCCCCATGTGCTTCCTCCATCAAGGAAACAAAGCAAAGTCCATGAAGAACAAAACCCTCCATTGTCTAGGCCTAAGGGTGTTAGCATAGCTAGGGATAATTTTAAATTTTTCTAAATCTATTTTTGAATCATATATGATGAATAAATATGGGGGGAAGCCTTGGAAAAAATTTAGAAACCATAGAAAGTGAGATGTTGCTTTATGTTCCATAATATGACTTAAAGAAGCAACATGTAGTTAGGCTCTTGGTTTTAATTGTGTGATGACTCCAAGAGGCTTAAAAGGAGTCAAGAATCATATTTGAAAGGAAAGAATGGAGCCTAGAATTTATTTAAAGGGTGTTGCTTCATTTGGTGTAATTATGGAACCATAATGAGGTTTATAGATCAAGCTAGTGTCTAAGTAAGTTGTGTGGCCTTAGAATTAATTCCATGAACTTAATTGGCTTCCATAAATTGTGTTTAGGCCAAGAGAAATCATCGCCACACTTTTGTGTATGTGTGGCTGAAGGAGGGAGTTTTGATTTAAGAGAAAAAGTGTGTAATTGTATCCAAGGTAGCTCTCTCCACCTTCTTTCATGCATGATTGTTTGGTTTACTTGTCTTTGAATGTGTGTAAGTGTATTTTAAGCCATGAAAATGTTCTAGCATAAGTTCTTATTCCATGATACTATGATGATGCATTATATTTTTCAAATGATGTTTATAATATTTTCTTTGGTTTGCTTGAGTGTGGTGAGGCCAAGAATCCTTAGCCATGGTGAGAATGAGCCAAGAACCCTTAAGATTGGTTAAGACAAAGTAAAGAGTCTCCCAAAAGTGAGGTTAATTCCCAAGAGCATGGCTGAGTCTAAGAACCTCTTAAAGAATGGGTGAGGCAAGTCCAGAATCCACAAGTAAATGGGTAAAGCAAATCTACTTACTTGGCAAGCCTTTGTATGCCATGTATGACTTTCTCAAATGATAAAAATGTCTCTTAAATGTTTGCACATGTCAACATGACCATACATACATTTATGAGACTTGTTTTGCATCTTTTATGTATGATTGAATGGGAGATGAGCTATTGGGATTCTTTGAATCTCATCCCCTCCTCTCCAATATTCTAACATGCTAGGTGGACCAAGAGAGCAAGGTAATGGAAGGCAACCACCTTGAAGAAGAGAGCTTGACATCACAATGCATAGTTTTTGTTCTTTAAGGCCATATTGATGTCAAATGATGTAACTCATTGTCGTATATGGTCTATGACCTCTTTAACATGTATAATTATATTAATATGTGATGTATAAATGAGAGAATACATTATGAGAGCATTAGAATACAATTTGGGTATGTTATGACAATGTGGCTTCTTGAATGGTATTATAGAATTGTGTATAAGTGTGGGTGAGATGGACAAAATCAGATGCATGAGTGTTGGGACCATTTAGGCAGCACACAAAAGTCCTAATTATGCTTTTAGACTTGCCCAAGAGGTGCCAAACTCCAAGGAAAGTCATTTGGACATTTTGGTATCTTATATAGAGCCAAAATTGACCATAATGGAACCCTATATTATTTTTTGTCTAAATGAGCTCTTCATGATCTAAAATTTGACATACAATTAGTGCTTCTTGAGATATTTTTGAGAAGCTAAAGAACGTAATTTTTTGAGGTCTAGAGAATATTTGATGAATTTTCAAAGTTGGCAAAAATTCTAGTTTTTGGTCATGTCACTGTTCACTCAGGTCTGAAAATGAAATCTATCACATCGGGCTCAAATGATGTCCAATTGCCATGAAATTTTATACAGAGAAACTAGACATTCCCAGTCACTTATGCCAACTAGAAGCACCTCATTTGGATGTTTAGAAAGGGAGATATGAATTTTCAAAGAATCTGTCCAATACCAGGTGCTCCAACTGACCTTAGATACTGTTTGATTAGGTTTCAAGGTCTGGGCATGCCTGAACTGATATGGAGTTATTTTTTCCCTCTATTTAACATCCAGATATTTCTAGATTTTGCATGGATTGGAATTTTGTGGAATTAAGTGGAAATTTTTGAAGTTTATTGCATAATTTTGTGACAACACCAGTGGATAGCCAGAACTCTGGACCATTTCAAATGTTAAACATCTTCTGTGTTGTGTTTCATGGTCTAAACATATTTCTAGCACAAATTAGACATTTGTAGCTTTCTAGAATAGCCAAGAATGCATGATTTCAATTATTTTAGAATTAGTTATGATTTTTCAAAGTTTGTGACAGAAATGAGGAAAATCTGGCCAAAAATATATATATGTATATATATGTATTTTATGCTTCCCTTTGGTTTCCACGAGATGTAGGCCACTTTTGATCATGCGAATGAGTTGTATTCATGTAATTAAATATGGGAATGTGATGTATAAGCTCACATGATCCACTTGGCACCGAATAAAATTTTTATACGCGACGCAATGCTAGAAAAATTATTATTTTAATCCCCTTTTTCTTGCTTCTTCATGGAATATATGATGTAAAGCATGGAAATGTGATGGAATAAGCTAGAAATATAAGGTGTTACAATGGGTGTTACAATGGGCCCATTGATGTCCAATGGCTATGACTTTACAGGACAAACTAGACATTCACAGTGATCTATACCAGCTAAAAGCACTTCAATTGGATGTTTGTAGAGGAAGATATGAATTTTTTAAATTTTAGATCAATGACAATAGCACAAACTGACCTTGGTTACTGTTTTATCAATTGTCAATGCCTAAATGCATCCGAACTGGTCTAAACTTATTTTTTCCCTTTAGTTAACATCTATAGGTTTTCAAATTGGTATATTTTTCCTAGATTGGATTTTTTTAGAATTAGTTATAAATTTTTAAAATTTATATAAGTAAGTTATACCAGAAATGCTGGACAGTCTGACCTTTGTCCCTTTTCTGTTGTCAAGCATGGTCCAAATGATGTCTTTATGGCTTGGAATTATTTTTAGTATAATATCTAGAGCTTTTCAAAAAACTATGGGCTGCTTGATTTCAATTTTTCTAGAATTAGTTATGATTTTCCAAATTTGCTAGCAGAAAACTAAAATTCTGACCTGAAGCCAAAACGTGGATTTTTTTGGTTTTTAGTCTCTAACCCATGGTTTATGGATTGTTTTGTGATGTTTATGATTTATATAGATGTAATATGACTAAAGAAGGTTGTGGTGAGTTCATGGGATCCACAAGACGCAAATGGAATTTTTAAACCTCGATGTAACGTTAATAAACAGAATATTTCCTTTGAAGTATTGTGGTATGACAAAGCCATCGATTAGGAGCATGAAGTTAAGAAAATTAAACTGTTAGAGATTGTGCCTTAGGCCAATTATTTGTAAACATTGTGCTTCATTAAAAATAAAAGTTTTTTTTGTTATAATTATTATATTTGCATGTTTCTATAATAATTATATCCTTGGATAAATTATATTAGTTATCCTAAATATCCCTAGTCGATCATCATTATGGGAATGATGATGAATTAAGACGGGTATGATTTTGATTGATGGTTATGTGTTAATCATGTATAAAGATACAAATCAAAATCATAGGCGCCTATTGGGAACAGGGTGCTGGATTGACTCGTCATGACTTAGCTTCATGGATTAGGTCATAAGCATACCTTATATATAACCGTGTCACTAATCCCTCATACCTGAGATCATCATAGATTCCAACATGAAGGACACTATACTTTGGCATTGTCAAAAGTCACCTTTGACCGTCTGATCATAAAGGCTATTGTCGAGCATAGTGGATTCCATATAGATGATGATGAGTGGTCAAGATGGAATTTATCCCTCTAGTTAACGGAGAGATATCTCTAGGCCCCTCAATGAGTGAGACTGAGAAATGCATGGCTATGCTTGGATGGAAGGGTTTTCCATTCGTTCTGTCAATCTACACGTAAATCGAGAAACTAATGATCGAGTAAGTTGAGGATAACAATTCCATGCCTCATGCTCGATCAAGATATCATGTGATAAAAGGGATGTGACAAGGTTATATGATAGGCTGTATCAGATCACCAAACCCTATGTGATTTAGGTAGTCACTCTGTCTTGCTAAAGGCCGTTGGTAACTTGTGGGTACAAGAATGTTGTTGGCCCACTGCCAATATCATATAAGCCTACAGGGTTGCACACAAGAACGAATCAACTTGAACAAGAATGTCCAATTTTATTGAACCTAGAACTGTGTTTAAATTCAATGAATGTTACGCTTAATTAGGGTGAGATAATTATATATATATAATATGTTATATATATCTAATTAATTCAGAATATATGTATATATATTAGTTGATATATATATAATATATATAACTTTGAAATATATATATTTATATTTGATATAAATATATATTGTATTGTATATTTCAATATATATATTTATTTATAAATGAATTAGTTTAAATTGAATTTATGAGATAAATTCAAATTTTAACTAATTTGTTTAAGATTAATTTGGATTAATTTAAATAATGTATTTAAATTAATTAATTTAATCTAAATATACCTCTATAAAAGGAAAGGTAGGCTAGGTTTTAGAAACACACTAAAAAAAAGGTCAGATTTCTAAAATCCTTAAGCCATCACCCTAGAGAGAGAGAGAGAGCGGCCGTACACCTAGAGAGACAAGATTGTATTCTCTTCAATTCGCGTACAGACGTGGTGAACAAAGGTGCTAGCATGCCTTTCAAGTTGCCAGATCGTTCGTATGGATACCGGTAGAGGGGACTGCGTATAGATGTGACAACCCTATTTTCTAATTATTGTAATTATGGTTGAATATACAATTAATAATTGATGATCAAGGTTTGGAGTCATTATAATTTATCACATTATGAAAATATGAGAAAATTTGAACCTTGATGTTAGGATCATCACTATACAACCACAAATAAAACAAAAATGTATAAAAGACATCATACTACTATGAGGGGTTTATGATTCATCCATCGATCAGTTTCAACACTCAATAACCTCCCACAAGTATTCTGATATCATTTCTTAACATTACCATTAAAGAAAAAGGGGTTTCTTGGCTAAAGGTATGAATTTGGGGACTTGCATCGCGGCCTATACCTTTCCCGCTGCGGCCAAGTTGCTTTCTGGAATTACTGGGCAAATTTCACAACCCTCGCCGCGGCCGACATACATGGCGTCGCAGTGGAAATGCCTCCTAGAGCTACTGTTCTCAATCCCACGATTCTCGCCTCGGTGCAATACGTTTGCCCCGCGGCGAGTTTTGCTACTGTGCAACCCTTTATTAATTTCCATGACTTGCACTGCAGCAGGACGTACTGCGCCGTGGCAAGTTTCGGTTCTGTTACCCTTTTGGGTGATTTTTTCGGCTTTGTACTACAGTGAGATTTCTCAAGTCGCAACGCTCCTCACCACTGTCACTCCCTAGACCAATTTTCTTTTCTTGTGCTGCGGCGAGATGCGTTATGCTGCGGCACCCCTTAACTCTGTCATTCATTTGGTCGCGATGAAGCATTCTTAGTCGCGGCGTGACTCCCTCCTGTGACTACATCACCTAAATTTTGTCCCACACACTCTAGCTCTCATCTTAGGAATACTCTAGGACCACTTTCTCTCATTTTATATGACTCTAATGGTAGTTTCCTACCCTATTTACTCATCTAACTCTCCATTTCCAATTTAAAACGTAGGTACTATATCTTAATTGCCCAACTATCTCATATCAGCAATAGATTAATGACAGCAAGAACACATGCATTAGCAACAATTAACATCCCATGTACATTCCATAGAGATTTCATTCATCAATAGTTTATGTCCACATCCAATGCATCACATGACTACAATTCCCATATGGTAAACCATATCACAATTTCAACAAAACTATATATATGATACTACAAGTTCATACATCAATATCCAACTGTAATGAAACCTAAATTCGTAATGGTTACATTTCAACCAAGCAAAATATGAATGCCTGCACTTGGCAACATGAATACATGATGATGCTATACCATAAGGAATACAAAATTTAGCATCTACATTACATAAGTCAGCTTAAATGTAGCCTTCTCCCCATGTGCCGGAGCTCATGGATTTTCATCCACTTGCTTCCCCTTATCCTTACCCGAAGAACCTTCACCTGAAATGTTAATCCCACGAAACGGGGTGAGACATAAATCTCAGTAACCAAGGCAATTCTATCATATATTCTAGTTTAATTAGCATACATGCATAATTTCACATAAGCATCAACAAAATACCTATCATATCAGTAAATGAACAAGTAGGCTATCATGATTACCATCCCATACTAGCAATCATATTTTCACATGTTAAAGGCCATTAACATCGGAGAGGCCCGTCCATGGCACCTACTCCTCATTAAGCATAACCAGGGCTTAATGCATCTGGGGTTTGATCATAACTCGGTACTCGATCGAAGCACATGCACAGGTGGCAGCTGCACCACAGCTCCACCATGGACTCACAAGGTCCAATCACAATATAATAGATAGCCAACCAATTCATTCAACATTTCAAATCATTCATATATAGCAAATATGAAATTAAAATAGATATATGCATGGAATTAATATGAACCTGGTTAGCTCACTTGTAGACAATTACAACCGTCACCAATGGTGCAAAAATCTCCCTATAACCATAGCATCATAGAATTACTACTCTAATTCATCATTTACAGTTACAATCAGTACCCAAAGAATTTAAAATGCTAATGACTACCTAAGAATCACTTACCCAACCACTACAAGTCCCAAATTTGGATTGGAGTGTCCTCTACCAGAAAAGGTCAATATTCTATCCAAAATCCTAATCAAATTCATACAAAATTAATACCCATATTATAATCAAGTCATTAGGGTCTCAAATCAACAGAATTACCTTAAAAAGAAGAGTTAATACCTATCTAATGACAACCCTAGCCTCAACCTATGAATTCCATCAAGAAAATCCCCAAACACCCACATTTCAGATTTTGAGTATGGTGAAAATACTCTAAATGAAAAACTAATCAGACCAAAATGAAGAGAAAGATGAGAGGATTAAGTTATATAACTATTACCTTGGCTAATTTTGAGCTTAAAGGTGAGAATGGTGGATTTATGCCAAGAACCCTAGAGCCTCCTTTGGACCTCCGAATTTTGAGATGGGTGTTTGTGTTTCAGCAAATGGAGAGGTGGTTGAAGCATTAGGGTTTAAGTTGGGTCAAATATGGGTCATGGGTTGCTCCAAGATCCAACTCTATTTGGGCTTCAGATTTTAGCTTTGGTTGAGCCAATTTTGAAGTGTTGGGTTGCTGAAATCCAATTGGGCCAGACCAAGTTTTAAGAGCCCAAAGATTTTAGGTCTGCACAAGGGTTATTAGGCCAATTATAAGAGCCTATACAAGGTGGGTCTTGGGCCTCTATCACACTGGATCAAGTTGGGTCTGCACCTAGCTTATTGGGCCTCCATTAGCCTCTTATCATGACCTCCTACATTAATTTGGGCCTAGATGAATTTCTCTCCTAATTAAATCTCAAACCCATATTAATAATTCATCTCTCTAAAACCTCCATTTACTTAACTTACCCGATTATTCCATATTAATTATTCCTAATTAACCTAATGCATGATTAACACCTTAATTAATTTTTAGGGTGTTACAATAGACGTCAGTTCCAGAGATCTGAAAAAAGAAAGCGCACCATAAAGGTAATAACTTATCTCATACTCAGTTTAATCAAGTTGATGGATCCATGGAAGAAACGAATTAAAAATTCTGCTGCATGTACAGTTCATTTCTTACATAAATAACCATCATTGCCACCTCATGCTTACACCATTCACCCGCATATATATATATATATATTTAATTGGTATTTGGTTAGAGCTCTCATTTTGCATTACCGTGAAAGTTAAATACCAAATGTAAGATATGTATTAAAAATGGTCTTAGTACTATCCTTGGGCAGTGAAGAAGCAAGAGGTGTCACTACCAAATCCTTCATCATTTAACCCTAATTAAGCCAAGAATAGAAGGGGAAGAAGGGGACAAAGCTTCGAGTATAATAGGGAGATGCAAAACAAGAGGAAGTCGCAAAGGAAGAAGAAGGTTACAAGACTTATTAAAAGGTAAGCATAGGAAAAACATCTAAGTTCCTTAACCCTTTTCACTTAACCGGTTAATTTAAGTAACTAGGATACCTTATTGTGTTGGACAACCACATAATTTTAGAGGAGAAAACTAGTATGAGAAGTCTTGGAAGAAGCCATGATTACTTAAAGGTGAATGCCTAAACTCCTCATTTGAAACCAAGTAAGCCGAGAATGGAAGTGGAATAGATAGAAAATTCTGTATACTTAGTTAGTTGTAGCAATAGCACCTTGAGAATGTCATAATTTGAATAAAAAGGATAGCACAAAAGAGCAGAACATATAATAGGTATTTAGACACTAAACGAAACCATACAATTGACTATTAGACAAAGAATATACACATATATTTAATATAAGTTGAAATGGATACTGAGAATAGGAAATTTAGGAATTTAGGACTAAATTGCAAGTTAAATAAGAATTTGCAACTGAACCTCAAAGCCTTGGACCACACATAAATAATTTAGATTGTCACTAACTAATGAGAAGAAAAGAAAACAAAGATGTAATTGTTTACAATTAGGAAATCCAATCTCCAATTGACGAAAGGAAATTAGGAATTTTGTACGGGGAATTAGTAGCATCAAACTCACACTTATATTTTCAGCTAGAATTTTGTCAATTCTAACACCAATTTTGGAAATTCATAACTAAATCCACAAAAATTGAAAACCAACAAACTTTACCATTCCAGCGCAATCTCTAGATGTCTACCCGTAACATCCGGTCCCTCCGTAAACGTGAGAAACGCAATGTTCAGTTTCTCCGTAAACGTTAAAAGTGGGCCAGATATAAAAGGAAATCCTTGAAATAGAAGAAATTGGGGCAAAATAAAATTATGATAAAATTTTAAATATTAGAAAATGAGGATTTGAGGTTTGAGATGCCAAAAAACTAGAGCCAGAAGAGCTCAGAAAATTTGCTGAAGAAAGTAGGGGTATTTTTGTAATTTTTGGAAAATTTTGAAATCTCATAGGAGGGCTTTCTAAATGGAAAATTTGAGCTTTCCGGGGTTCTCAGAGGCCCCGAATACCATGGGAACCCCTAGAACAGTTGAAACCCCTCCGGTGAGCGATTTCGGCCATCAGTTGACCGAAACTTTGACCGAACGGTTCGGAATGGTTTTAGATCCTTTTTGAGTGATTCCAAAGGCAATTCTTATGATTAAGAACCTAATAAATATGATGGAAAATACGGATTTCAAAAAAGAGTTGAAATGAGCCCAAACGAACAAAACTACAAAGAGGGACTAAATTGCAAATTCTGAAAGTTGCTTAAATGAATCCCTAGCTTATAAAAAACGTCCCTCCTCTACTCAGATCTCCTCACCCACTCTCTCACACGTTGAAACAGAATTAAGAAGGGCTAAGAGTGGCACACAAAAGGGGAGGCCAAGGAAGGAAGAAGAAGCCTTGAATAGGTATGAAAGTGTGTGTTTTCTTCCTTTTGTCTTTACAATAAATATTCCCCTCCTTCTCCTCCATATTTCCATGGGTTCAGAATGTATTTTGATGCTATTTTGGTTCTGGTCCAGCAAGGAGAAGTTAGGATTGGAGGGAAGGCTTGGGTGCAAGAGGAAGCCACTTGGAAGAACAAGAATTTAAGGTAGGTTCCCATTCCTTTCCATGGCTTTTCTTGCACTTCTTGCTTGTTCTCCTCCATATGAATTTCGTGCAAGCTAGAGCCCATCCAAAGGGAGTTGAATTTTGACCATATCAAGGGAAGAACAAGTGATTTAGAGTGTGGGAATTTAGAATAGACAAGTGGAAACAAAAAGGGAGCCTTAAAATTCAAGTTGGCACAACTTGGGGTTTTGAAATAAGTGATGAAATCTGATTTTTCCTAGAGGTATTCTAGCTTATGTAAGACATGGTTTGAGTCCCTTAGACCCCTAGGAAGTTACATATGTGACATTCCTTCCAAGAAAACAAAGCAAAGTTCAAGGACTTTTTTCATGAGGTATATCTCGGCCACACAAGGTCTGGTCACCTAGAGAGTGTTTTAATTTGTTCTAAGCCTAGAATGGGACTTCTTATGATGGTAGAAGGTGGGAGGAACCCTTGGAAAAAATTTAGAAGTCATGGATTGGGAGATGAGGCAATGGCTTCCATAATGTGACCTTATGAAGCAACTTGTGTTTAGGCTTTTGTAAATGAATATGTAATGGCTCCAAGGACCTTAAATGAGGTCAAGAGGCCTAGAAATGAGAAGAGAATGGAGTCAAGAACTTGAATCATGATGGTTGCTTCAATAGGCCATTTATGGAGCCATTATGTGACTTATGGAACCAAGTATGTTCTTGAGAGTAAATTGAATGCTTTAGCTTGTTTCAAGAATATAATTGAGTATTATTCATGATGTTTAGGCCAAGGAAACTGACCCCACCTTAGTGTTCTTGTGGAACCGAAAAGGGGAAGGAGTAAGGCAAAGTAAAGCTTGCATAGATAACAAGGTAGCTCTCTCTCTTTTCTCCCATGCATGAATGAATGTCTACATTGTTTTTGAATGTGGGTATGAGTATTTTAAGCTATGAATTATATTTTAGTATGATGTCTATGTTCCATGGAACCATAGTATTGCATTATGTATTCAAATGATGCCTATAAATGTTGCATTGGTTTGCTTGAATGTGGAGAGGCCAAGAACCTTCTATCTTCGGTGAGGATGAGCCAAGAACCCTTAGAAGTGGTTGAGACCAAGAGAAAGTCTCCCAAGAGCAAGGCTTAGTTCAAGGCCTTTGAGAAAAAGGGTGACACAAGTCCAAGAACTTTGAAGAAAGTGGGTGAGGCTAATCCATTCATTTGGCAAGCCTAAATATGTTATGTGTGCTTTGTGTAAATGCTAAGAATGTATTTTGCACCATTTTCTATATTGATATGCCATGCATGCATCCTTAACACTTGTATTACATTCTTTATGCATGATTGAATGGGAGATGAGCTATTGGGATTCCTAGAATCTCACTCCTCCCTCCCCATTACTTAATATGCCTAGGTGGATCAAGAGAGCAAGGAAATGGGAGCCACCACACTAGGAAGCAAGAAGATTAGCAATGGAGTTGTAACATATTTGTATTATAGCCATATGGTTGTCACATGATGTATCTCCATAATGTATATGATGTATGAGCTTATGAATATTTGTAAAAGTATGGGTATATTGTATATGTATGAGAACTAGACCCATGTGAATGATATTTCATGAATTTGACTTAGATATGCCAAGTTATACAAGTATGGCTCTTGTGTATATCTTGATGTGGATGAGTGAGATTATGGAATCTGGGTAATAGCCCTTTGAGACATGTTTGATAGAGTATTTTAATGTTTTCTCACGTGCTCATGTGGCCATAGAATGAGAAGAGGCAAAAATGGACCCCTTGAGACCCCATATGAAGTTTAAAAAGGGCATTTTGCAACCCTATGTCACAAATTAATCAAATGGACCAATTTCCTCATGAAATTTGGCATGCATGTAGAACTCATCTAGAGATTTTTGGGAAGTTAGAGTGCATAATTTTTGGAGGTCTATGGAATATTTGGTGAATTTTTGAAGTTAGGAATTTTTCAGATTTTGGTCAGTGTACTGTAGCTTTGGTCCGAACATGCATCTGTGTCAAACATAGGGAAAATGAGGTCCAATGGTCCTGAAATTTTACATGGAGAAACTAGACATTCACAGTGAGCTATAGAAACTATAAGCACCTCATTTGGAGGTCTAGAGAGAGAGAAATGAATTTTTGAAGTTAGAACTCACTGTCAGTGACGCAGCAGGACCCTCAGCACTGTTCCATCGAGTTTCTCCAGTTTAATATCATTCTATGGGTCTGAAGATATTTTTTCCTTAATTTAGACATCTGTAGCTTTCCATATTGATATAGTTTACTTGATTTGGAGTTTTTTGGAATTAGTTATGAATTTTTAAAATCCATATCAGTAAGCTGTAGCAGAACTCAAGGGCAGCCGGACCTTTCATACTTTTCGGTTGTCAAACACAGTACAGATGGGTATTTCATACCTGTAATTATTTTTATCTTATAGTAGACATACAGAGATTTCTGGAAAGCTATCATTTGCCTCGTTTTGATTTTTTTAGAATTAATTATGAGTTTCCAAAGTCTGTCCCAGAAAACTGAAAACTGGAACCTGTGGCAAAAATTCTGATATGTGTTCCAAACCTCCAAACCCGAGTTTCTTGACCTAAATGGCTATGAATCCGATATGTTTTAATATGTTATGGTCTAAGAGGAGTGGAGGATCAATTCATGGGCGTGGGAGTGATTTAATGCTGAGCTAGAGGTTCTTAGTAGTGTGCTTCCCATTGTTATGTGTTATATGTCCAAGTAAATTGTGTAAAAAGTTCAAGTAGTGCAAAATGGACCTCAAGAGTTTATGTAATGATATTCTTGCTTTGAATGAATGTTTCATGGATATTATATGGACAAAATTGCTTAAACCAAAGTGGGTTTGTTTATGTGATTTCGGTCCATATGCTACGCTTTGTGTGCTAGTCTAGTGTTTATTGCTTGAATGCTATGATATGAGTTTCTTGGGGTTAAGATATGACATACCCCATGGTAAAAATAATTTCAGCTCATGAATCATTAAGGGGAGAACATTTGTGTAACACCATATATTTCTATCTTGCTTCCTATCATTTCTAAGTTTCCCATGATGAATTGCATAAAAAGGAATGGAAGATGGCATTAAAATAATGCCTTATTTCACGTTGCGTAGTGTATGAAAATTCCATTCGGTGTCACACGGACCATATGAGTTCATACATCACATTCTCATATTTAATTACATACATACAACTCATTTACATCACCAAAGTTGGCCCACAACTCATGGAAACCGAAATGGAACCTAGAATATGGAGGTTTATTTTCAACCAGATTTGGCCCCTTTCTGGCACAATTTCGAAAAATCATAACTAATTCTAGAAAAATCCAAATCATACATTATTGGCCATTCTGGAAATCTATGGATGTCTACTTCACAGTAAAAATATGTACAGACCATAACACCCATCACAGAGGGCTTTTGACATCCGAAAATGTTCAGGGATCAAACTGCCTCCTGATGCTGTCACAGATTCTGCAGCAAACTTTGAAAATGTCCAATTAATTCCAAATAAATCCAATCCATGAAAATATACCAATATGGAAAGCTGTGGATGTTAGCTAGAGGATAAAAATATTTTAGACCAGTTTAGGTACCCAAAGTCTCGAAATTCAATAGAACAGTACATCAAGTCGGGTAAGGGTCCTGATACTGGACAGAATGTTCAAAAATTCATATCTCCCTCTCTAGAACTCCAAATGAGGTGCTTCTAGTTGAAACAAGTCACTGTGAATGTCTAGTTTCTCTGTATGAAAGTTCGTGGCAATTGGACATCGTTTGCCCCATGAATGACAGAATTCAATTTCGGACCAGTGCTACAGTACCAAGGACCAAAACCAAAAAATTTTCCAATTTAAACAATTCGCTAAATATTCCACAGACCTCCAAAAATTATCAACTTTAGCTTCTAAAAAAGCTCTCAATAAGCTCTAGATGCATGTCAAATTTCAGGTCAAGAAGAGTTCATTTGGACAAAAAGTGACATAGCCTCATGAAATAGTCATTTTTGCTTCCTACCAAGAGTCACTTTGCACCAAATGGCCTCTTCTTGAATTTGGCACCCCTTGAGCAAGTTTCAAAGCACAAATATGACTTGTAGAGGCTGCCCAAGTGATCCCAAACCTCATGCAACTCATTTTGGTCTCTCAACATCTATTTATGCATAGTTACATCAAGCCATCCAAAAGCCAATTTGCACAATACTAGAGATTTAGTGTCATATAAAGTGTACATCATATTCATACATCATATTCATACATCATTTTCACTTGTCCATGGTCTTACATCACAAAAAGATTACATACATTATTACTTTGACATTTAACCACCATTTAAAGTACATAATACACCAAAACAAAGATATTCAATGTCCTTGGCTTGCATCTCCTTGACTAAATTACACAAGCTTAGAATCAAGTTGCTTCACAAAAGCACCATTATGGACACCATTGTCCCATTTCCCAATCCATAGCTCCTAAATTTTTTTCAATGGCTTCTCCCATCTTCAAACATCATATAAAGTCCCAAACCAAGGATAGAACAAATTAAAACACTCCCTAGGCTTCTCTTCCTAGCTTGGCCGAACCTAGCACCATAATGAAGGTTCATGAAGTTCTTGAACACTCCCTAGGCTTCTCTTCCTAGCTTGGCCGAACCTAGCACCATAATGAAGGTTCATGAAGTTCTTGATTTTTCCTTGATGGGAGAACCACTTGGGAAGGTTTTTAGAGGTCTTAGGAGCTCAAGGAAACATTCAAATAGCCAAGGAATTACTCACACAAAATCAAATTTAATAAAACCCTAAATAAGCCTACACTTTTTTATCTTGTTTTCCATAGGTTTTTCTTGCAATTTCCTGCCATATTCCTCTTCCTCATGGTCTAAAACCCTAGTCCTTCTCTTATTTTTAGACAGAACATCTCCCTCTCATATGGTTTTGGTTTGGCCAAAATCATACACAAGGAAGAAGCAAAGAGGAGAAACAACAAAACCATGAAATACCTTATTGTCAAGTTTAGTTTCAAGACTTTTTCTCCTTGGTTTTCTTCTCCTCGAGCAATTCAAACTGCTCCTCCTTGTTTTGGACTCAAAATAGAATCAATTTACTCAAATAAACCATGGAAAGAGAGGAAGAAAGGAGAGGAATAGAACTGGAAGAAGATGGAGCATGAAATTCCTTAGATTTTCTTACCTTTCTTGCCTTTTTCTTCTTCTTTTTCTCCTTCTCTTGGTGTGCCTAAAGCAGCTAAAAAATTTTTGTATTTTGGGTAGAAAGGGTCATGCTTAAGAAGATGGGAGAAGAGACAAGAAGCTTGTGGAACATTCAAGAAGCTAGCTTTTTCAAAAATTTCAATTTCATCCCTCTGTAATGGCAATTTTGTTTCAGCTTCGTTTTAACTCCTTTTTTAGAACTGTATTTTCCATTATGAAACTCAGGTTCCCAATTTCATAAAATGCCTTTGGAATCACTCAATCTGGAGCTAAAACCTTCCCGAATGAATCCGTCAAAGTTTGGGCTCATCGCCATTGGAAAATGTACACCAAAGGGGCTTTACTAATCTTGGGGCTTCCCATGGTTTTTTGGGGCCTCTGAAAACCCTGGGCAAGTCAAATTTCCCATTTCAAAAGCCATCATATGTGTTTTTCTAAAATTTTCACTTATTTATGAAAATGCTATTACATTTCGTCAGTTTTCGTTACAATTTGTTTCACCATCCTAACTCTATTTTTCTTTCCATTTGAGCCTAAAATTATCATTTTTAGGAGTCTAGGACTTTACCCAAATTTTTTGAGGCATTATCTAGCTCATTTCAGAGGGCTTGCTTTTATATGACTTATTTCGTCGTTTTATAGAAATTATGTTCGTTATATAAATTAACCCTCTTAATCTACTAAAAACATGAGAAATTTGAAATTCTTAACCTATGGGTTCATAATCCATTAATCATTAGCTGATCACTTTAATTTCAACTAAATTAGAGCTAATTTCAAAGGTTTTATAAAGATAAGCCTACTTTATTCTAGCTTACTAAAAGTAGCTTTTAAGTAAAAACAATTAGGTTTAGAGTTACCCTAAATATCTAGGCTATTCTTGAATAAACTCACTATATAGTTAGATAACCATAAAACATGGTATCCTATTTTAATAAAATAAGAAGCATTATATTTACTTAATTTCATCATCTTCTTTAGGCCTAATTACTTCTTTTTAATGCCCTTTAGAAGGCCTAAATAAGTGTAAGTTAAATCTCTTACCAATATTCATCAATAGCACAAGAAGAAATAAGATTAAAGAAGTTGCTTAAGGGATTCACAAACTAAGTCACAGCTTAAAATAGTTGAGTTGCAACATAACTCATCTTTGGAACCTACCTAAATGCCAAAACACAAATTGCACTACAACCAGGAAAAGTTATGACAATGCAATTTACACTACTAACATCAAAGCATTTGCACCATGGCATAAATTGTTTCTGGCCTAATTCTTTTTGCTTACTCATTTTATGTCACGATATAAATGCCTATTGTCCTAATTAGCTAAAAAAAGAGGGTTTTACAAGGTTGCAACTACTCCTAACTTAATATTTGTCATGACATACTTCTTATAGTTAAATTCATATCATTCCACTATTAAGGCAATGAATTTACAGCTGCAACTAAACTTTTGGTAGTAATTTTAACCTTTTTTATACATCAAATGTGAATTATGGGGGTAAAAATTTGAGTTTCTTTTCTTTTTCATTCATAGCAGCCATAGACAAGTTTGTTTTGATCCATAAAACTAAGTTATAAGCCTCATTTGCTTATAAGAGCCATATAACCAAATTTGGCCACTTTAGACATAATAAGGCCTTAAATTTCAAAAATTTATAACTTTAACAATATGCAGATTAGGCATCTACAGATGATCTAAACTTTAAGTTGTGAAAATTTCAAGTGAAAATGAATCCAATGCTGCACCAGAGTGAACAATAACAACATAGTTTTAGTTTTCAAAGCCAACTTTAAAATTCATAAAATATTCTATAAAACATTTTTAGCTTGTTGGAAAGCTCTATAAATTCTCTAGATGTCCACCAAATTTCAACCCAAACTAGATCATTCGGGCCATCAATGGTAAAGGCACATTTATGGCTTATTTGGACCAAAGTTTGGTTCTAAAGTGGTCCAATTGGCCTCTATGTTGCAATCTCTTACTTTGAGCAAATTTTAATCTATTCATACTTCATTTCAATAAGAACCAAGACATGAAATATGGTTACAACAAAAATTCACCATCATACACCCAAATAGCTACATGGAACCACTAGCATACAATATAACATAACATGTTCTATTCTGTTGCCAAGACACCAAATGAACATATATTCATGATCATGAAGCTTGTTCATCAAGTGCTATTTCATTTCATCATAAATACATTAAATTAGCTACTCGTTAGTTTCATAGCTTGCATCAAATTACCATATGTCATATAGGCAACAAACCATATTCTAGTTACAAGCTTTGGCATCTAAATAGCTCACACATATACATATAATCTCAGTTGTACGTGGGCTATTATCATACATCACCATATATTTAATAAGCAATACTAGTTGGTTTTAGATACATCATGAATACACATGTGCATCAAACTTCCTAAACCACTTCCTTAGGGTTTACTTTTTCTCTGAATCTTTTTGCCTTGCTAGAGCACCTGTAATGATTAGTGGAAGGGAGAAGGGGTGAGATTCTTGGGAGAATCTCAGTAGCACATTTCAATCTTATTATCAATGGACACAATGAATGTAAATGAGGAAATGCATGCATGGATGTTATATGCCTCAAGTAACTCAAACATGAGAATTGATGTAACACCCCATAATTAATTGAGGTATTAATCATTAATTAGATTAATTAAGCATAATTAATGTGGGTTTAAGATTTAATTGGGATAGAAATTCTATCTAGGCTTAAATTAATGAATCATGAGAAAAGGCTAATGGGGGCCCAATTGGTTAAGTGCAGACCCAACCCAATTTAGTGTGATGGAGGCCCAAAATCCACCTTGTATAGACTCCTTTAAGTGGCCCAATAACCCTTGTGCAGACCCACATTCTTGAGCTTCTCAAACTTGGCCCAAACTTAATTAAACTTCAGCAACCCAATTGCATAACACTGGCCCAGTAAAATTCTGCAGCCCAACACTCTAAAACTGGCCCAACAAGTAAAATCTGCAGCCCAAGTGGAGATGGATCTTGGAGCAGCCCATGACCCATTTTTGACCCAACTTAAACCCACCTAAAACCCTAATACATCAGCCTCTTTCCCCCCCACTTGCTGAAACATAAAACTTAAGAAGCAAATTCGGAGCTTGGAGAGGAGGCTAGGGTTTGGGGCACAAATTCTGCATTTTCTCACATTTAGAGCAAGATTCAGCCAAGGTAATAGTTATACAACTTAATCCCCTCATCTTTCTCTTTAATTTGGCCCGATTAGTTTTTCATTTGGAGCATTTTCATCCTACCCAAAATCTGAAATGTGAGTGTTTAGGGGTTTTCTTGGTGAAATTCGTAAGTTGAGATTAGGGCTGACCTTAGGTGAGTTTAAACCCTCTATTTTGATGCTTCACTTGTTAATTTGAGACCCCCATAGCTAATTTATAAAATGGGTACTAATTATATACGAAATTGCTTAGGATTTTGGGTGGAATATTGAGTTTTCTGGTGGAGGACAATTTAATCCGAATTTGGGACTTATAGTGGCTGAGTAAGTGATCCTTAGGTAGTCATTAGCATCTTAAATTCTTTGGGTACTGATTGTAACTGTTAATGATGAATTAGAGTAGTAATTATATGATGCTATGGTTATAGGAGGACTTCTGCACCATTGGAGATTGTTGCAAGTGTCTACAAGTGAGGTAACCGGGTTATATCAATTCCATGTATATATTTGATTTAATTTCATATGTTGCTGTATATGAATGATTTGAAATGTTAAATGAATTAATTGGCTATCTGTTGAATTGTGATTGGACCTTGTGAGTCCATGGTGGAGTCGTGGTGCGGCTGCCACCCATGCATATGCTTCGATCGAGCACCGGGTTATGATCAAACCTAGATGCACTGAGCCCCGGTTGTGCTCAATAGGGAGTAGGTGCCGTGGACGGGCCTTCCCCAGTGTTAATGGCCTTTAACATGTGATAATATGATTGCTAGTATGGGATAGTAATCATGATAGCCTAATTATTTCATTTGCTGTTATGATGGATATAATTTTGATGTTGATTTTGATTCATGCTTATATGCTAATTAAATTGGATATATGATGGAATTGCTTTGGTTACTGAGATTTATATCTCACCCCGTTTTATGGGATTAATATTTCAGGTAAAAGTTCTTCGGGTAAGGATAAGGGTAAGCAAGTGGATGAACATCCATGAGCTGAGGCCGGGTGTGGGGAGCTACACTTGGTCTGAGTAGAATAGGGTAGATGCAATTTTGTTATTAGTTTATATAGCATCATCATGTAGTCATGTTGCCAAGTGTAGGCATTTATATTTTGTTGGAATGAAATGTAACCATTAAGGATTTAAGTCTCATTATAGTGAATATCAATGTATGAACTTATGGCATTATATATATATATATGTAGTTCTGCTGAAATTGTGATATGGATCACCTCATGGGAGTTGTAATCATATGATGCCTTGGAGGTAAGCTATTGTTGAATGGAATCTTTATGAAATTGCATGGATGTAAATTGCTGCTAGTGCATGTGGTCTTGCTGTCATTTATTCTTGAATTTGCTTATATGAACTAGTGGGACAAGTAGGGAGTAGCATTTGAGTTTTACAATGGTAATGAATGGGTTGATGGGTAAATAGGATAGGTAAACACCATTAGGATCACATAAAATAAGGGAAAGTGGACCTAGAGTGTCTCTAAGATGAGATCTGGAGTGTAGGGGTCGAAATCTGCGTAATGTGGTCACAGGAAGGAATTCCGCCGCAGCCAAGAAGGCTTCACTGCGGCCAAATGGGAGACTGAGCTGAAAGGCACCGGCCGGCACAACCAATCCCACCGCAGCGCAAGGGAGGAAAATTTGACCAGGGAGTGACAGTGGCGAGGTGCGCCGCGGCTTGAGAAATATCGCCGCAGCGCAGAGTGAAAAAAATTGCCCATGAGGGTAACAGAACCAAAACTCGCCGCGGCGCAGTATGTCCTGCCGCGGCGCGAGTCGAGAAAATATAATAAGGGTTGGGCAGAAGCAAAACTCGCTGCGGCATGAATATATTGCGCCGAGGCGAGAATCCTGGGAGTTGGGCAGCAGTTCCAGGAGGCATTTCCATCGTGGCGCCACATAGATTAGCCGCGGCGAGAATTGTGAAATTAGGAGATGGTATAGGAACACTTGTGAGAGATTATTGAGTATTGAAATTGATAGACGGGTGAATCATGAACCCTTATGGGAGTAGGATTTCATTTATGCAAATTTTGTTTTGTTGAATTGATATGGTGATGACCCTAACATCAAGATTCAAATTTCCTCATATTTTCGTAATATGGTAAAATATAACCACTCAAACCTTGATAATTAATTATTAATCGTTGATAAGCATGAATTTTATATGTTTTAATCCCCCTAACTTAAGTATTTTAAATGTTAAATAAGGCTTAATGGATTTACTTAGGTGGATAATTGATTTTAGTGGCCATTTTTGCACCTTATGAATTAATTTGCAAAATTATTGAGTTTTAATGCATGAATTCCTTTTTAATAATTTTTTGGCTGTTTCTACTTAACACTTTTCATTCTTTTGTGTAGATTTCAATTGCTAAATGATGTTCAAATGAGAACTTGAGTTAGAGAAGAGAAGGGGAAGAATTAGGCCTCAATTGTACTTCTTGTTATAGCTTAAAAATGGGAGAATGAATTGTGGTTGGCACATGAATGGGATGCTCTCTCATTGCATGCATTATATGCATGCACATTCACATGAAGCTATGGTCACTCACGTTACATAATCATGCTGCACTTTCACCTTATTCCTACGTCCATTCATTCACAAGGCTGCACATCATTCACACATGCAGAAACAAAGAAAGCAACACGAAAAAGGAGCTGCATAAAGGGAGCTTGTGTAATAAAAATGAGCAAGAAGCTTGCAAGGCAAAAACACGAAGGAGTTTGGAGTTGAGGTGGAAGACACACAAGGGCAGAACTACACATGAAAGCAACGTGGAGCTGGAAGCAGAACACAAATGAAGTGAACTCGAGCTTGTGTGGAAAGAAGAGAGGAAGAACATCGAGTTGAAGGAGCTAGTGTTAAGTTAAGGGATGAATAAACTCCAGAACAGCAGCTCGTATAAATAAAGATAACGTGAGAACTGGAGACGCAGAAGAAGAAGCTGAGCTGGTGGAGAACATGCAACAGAAAGCTTGAGAGCTGAAGGTTAAGTGGAAGGCAACACAAAACAGATGAAGCTGAACTGCACGAGCTGAACGAGGAAGCACAGTTGAGCAGAACGCATGCAGAAGCTACATCTTTAACACGTTAGAAATGACGCTGAAAGGGAGCTGGGCTGGATGTATGAATTGAGATGGAGTTAAGAGAACGAACATGCCCAAGAAGCCTCTATTTTTGAGGTTAAGAACAGAGCAAGACGCTGGAAACAGAAAGCTCAAACTTGTGTGGAAACAAAAGAAGAAGAAGCTGCTGAACTGCATGAGGAAGCTCAACGCTGTGCAAAATGAAAGCAACGCTGAAGCTGAACGATGCATGAGCTGGAACAGCAGCTGGAAACGAATGAAAGAAGCTACATATAAGCTAGAACATAAGTTGGAAAATGCTGCATGAATAAGCAAGCATGAGGCAGTCTTGAGCTGGGCAAAAGACACTGGATTAATGAAGCTTGATGAGCTAAAGGAAGAATGAGCTGAACGAGTTCCACGAGGAAGCACCAGTCGAGCAGAACATGAAGAAGAAGATGCAAAAGGAGCTGAACTCGAGCAGGAAGAGAACACGTGAAAAAACGCATGAAGAAGCTGGAGATTAAAGAGAAGAAGTGACGCTGGATCGAGGACTGAACAAGGAAGCAGAGAATGATGAAGTTGCATGATACGAAGAGCTACGCAGAAAACGCGAAGAAGAGCTGCATGGATAACGTGAATAATTCAGCAAGTGGATTATTATATTCAATGGGGCCCACACTATCTGCAATAAAAGCTTGTGATATATATATTAAGAGCAGAAGGCACGAGCAAACACGAAGATAAACAGCTAAGCACGTGGAATTATTATTCAATACGTCTCTGATTTATTCACTTCTCTCTAGCATATACACGCCTCCTTCATTCAAATCATTGGACCCTCATCCATTCGCACAATACAAGCCATCCCACGTCTCTATAATCTTGCAGCCCCTCATGCCTATATATATCAAGCCATTCCAACCCACACATCCATCCACGCCTCCACTCCATCACCATCCATCCATCCATTCCATCAATCCATCTCTAATGATATTCTAATTCATCTTGAGGCTAGCTAGGAGGAATCTCTTGGAGAAGCTTGAATCCATGGAGAAGACATAGAATTTTTGGGCTAAGAATTTTCTTATTTTTCCTACACTTTTTCTATTTCAATTATTGTCTTGGTTAAGATATGTTTGATAAAGAAATTGTGTAATTATAATTAGTGGCTGGTTAGACAATAATTAGGAAGTATTTTTATTGATTAATTGATCTGATTAATTTCAATATTATCTGAATTCCATGTAGACTTCAAAGGTATTCGATAAAATACATGAGTGAGCTTAATTGTTTAAATTGAGGATTCCTTAATGTTTAGTTGGTTAATTAAATATTTAGGATGATTCAGAGGTTAATCAATTAGTTAATCAATCAAATTGAATGTTCATTGATCTTAAAAACAAGAATTGACAGTTTAATGCGGGACTGACGTTTCAATTCAACATTAGATCGTTAATTTCTTGAATCTTGCGTGGTAACTCAAGATAAATTGTTATGAACACAATTAGGAACTCTTAGGCCAGAATTAATCATAATTAGATTAGGATAAGGATAGCGGATACCAAAGGACGAATCCAAAGCTAGTCACAAGACCATAATTCATACAATTAGATAGCAATTAGGAAATTCAATTCAATTTAGTTTTTGCTTAGTTTAATTAAAACAAAACCCCCTTTGTTTAGGAAATTTTAAAGTATTTTAACATTTAGAAAACTCAATTAGACATTGAACGCCAATTCCAAGGGAGATGACCTAGGTTGTGCCATTCGCTACATATTCTATCAGCCTAGTATTATTTTGAGGGTTATGCGACGATCCACTCAATCGTACATTTAACCATAATTATAGTGATTAGAAGGTAGGGTTGTCACAATTGACATGAAACTTTAATTATTATCTGGTTATGGCAATTAAACATATTTGTTAGGCTTAACTAAGCTCAACACTGAGCTAAAGAACAGTTATTGCACTCAATTTCCTAAGGAGACAATCATAATATCATATATTCATGAAACTCATGAAATAATCAAACAATCAAATATACAAGCATCTCAACTCATTCACGCAACCAAATGAATGCAAGATAGGGAAAGATAGCTATCTTATGGAGCTAGGAGCCTCAAGCTACCACTAACTCCCATATTCCTTCTCCTATCTTTGGTCCTTTGCCTTTTTTCTTCTTGGGTTCATTCATACTCAAGGTGAAATTGCACTTGCTCAGCTTAAAATACATCAATTTAGATACAAAGCAATTGATTAGGACTTGATCTAACTTATTTCAATACTACATAATCTTACTAGAGCTCATAAGGTAGTTTAAACTACTTTAAGTTCCTTAAGAGGGAACTCTTATAATTCAACCTCTAAGCATCAAAATCTTACTTGATATGAGCCATATGGCTTTAATGAAACTCACATGCAAGCTAAAACATGCCAAATCCCAAGTTGCTTCATTAAGCCCTTTATAAACCCTAGAATTTTACCTTTCAAAATAGGGTTCCTAAATTCATTCCAATGGTTTTATTAGTATCCATTGCTTATATCTAAACCTCTTAAAACCTTAGAACTCATGGCAACACTCCCTAACTACTCTTTCCCCCCTTAGGCTGAGACTATGCACCTCTTGGGCTTTTATCTAGCTTTTGCCATTCTCTTGGAGAATTTGATATATGGAGGATCCTTCACTCTTTTCTAGTTCATGTTTGGTCACAAATGATTCAACATACCTTTTTAGGGTTTTGTATCTCCCATGGTGCAAATGAAACCCTAAGTAGCCTAACTTGAGTTCTATGGCTTTTATGAAATTTCATTTGCACAATCCTGCTCTACACCTTTCAAAACCCTTATTTTTGTCAATGTTTCCATCAAACAAAACCTTTCTCATCTATCTCTCTCTTTAGTCAAATTGAAAAGGAGGAAGAACCCAAAGGAATAGCAAATTTTCTATCTCAAATCAAACATTGTTTAAAAGCATTTCCAATGGTGATTCTTGTAGTATAATTGGTTACTCCAAATCTCCTCTTTTCTTTGAGTGGTTAGCCATCAAATTCATCCTTTCAAGAAATTAAAACCACTATTAAAAAGTGCTTGAAGAGCATGCAAGGTTGCTATAACATCCTTAAAAATTAAGATTTTCTAATTATTTAGTATTTTATGTAATAAATTTATTAAGCTTTAATAAGATGAATTTGAACAAAGTAATTTCGTATATGAAAAGTATAAAATGAATAGGACCCATAAAAATTTTTGAGATTTTAAGGAGGTCCAAAGGGCCTAAGGGAAAAATCAACATTTGTCACCTGGACGAACTTTGATAATTTTTCTGGAAGAAAGAATTTAGAACTAATCCAATATATATATCAATAGTTAGGAAATAATGCACAGAGAATTATAAAATTCATTCCATAAAATTTTGAAATCATTAGGAATAAAAAATGACCCTAAATGATTAAGAGCTTATGCAAAGACAAAATAAACCCCTAAGCTTGAGTTAACTATCTCAAGAGATTCCATGCAAAAAGATCTACCAGATGGTGGTGACAGAACTTGGAAATGTGAAGTTAAGACGAAGATATAAGCAAAAAATGAACAGAGGTGCTTGTCTATTATGTTATTATTAGGGACAGACAAAATGGTCATTTGGACCCTAAAATAATAAAATATGAGGAAATAAATAATAATTGTTGCTCCATATCAAGATATCATTAAAACTATATCACAAGTGGCATAAAAAGTTTCATTTTATAAAATTACCAATTTTAGCAACCAAATTAACCATTATTGTAAGCCAAAATAATTCAATTTTAATCATATGGACCATTTGGCATTACCAAAATTTTCTCCCATCCATAATATACTTAATGGACTAGAAATACCACAATTCATAGCTACCATTTTGGGCTTGGAGTGAGCAACACAAATTCAAGTTCAAGCGCAGATTTTTTTTGGTTCCATATTCTAATATGAAATTCAAAAATTCATAACTAATTCTAGAAAAATCCAAATGATACAAATTATACTATTCTAGAAAGATCTAGATGTCAACTAACAATAATAGTAATTCCAAATGAAAACAACTAAGTTTTCCCTACAAAACCTAATAGAACCATAACACTAGTCTAGGTCGTATCCTACAACTAACATCAAATTTCAAAAATTCATATCTCCCTTACTACTAATCCAAATAGGGTTCTCTCTATGGCTATAGAAAGTTTATGACATCTAGTTTAATCTTGTAAAATTTTATGACCATTGGATTTCATTAAATTAATGAATGGCACAGAGAAATAAACTGATCATATGAATAGTAACCTTGATAGATCTGCATAATTTGGCCAATTTTGAAAATTCATAATCAATTCTCTAGAGCTCCAAATTGAGTTCCCTTTGCTTTGTGAAAAGCTCTAGATGAGATCTATATTCAAGCCAAATTTCATGCACAAATTCGTCTATTTGGTTAGTTTGGGGTTCAGCTCAAGATTATGTCACTTTTTGATACCATAATAGGGTCAATTTGCACCAAATAGTCTCTGTCACCTTCCATGACCATTTAAGCACATTACATAGCATAAACATAGCTTATAGAAGCATCCTAAATGATCCAAATCATCATGCATCTCAACACCACCATCCTAGTTGCATATGTACACATTTGCATTATAGCTCCAAGGTGGCAAAATCACACATTTCCATACATATGACTCTAAATTTGGTTCATACATCATACATACATACTTTTGCAATTACTCAAAGGTTTACATCTAAAAAATAACCCATACATACAAACTTTGACATTTAATTACATCAAGAGCTATTTTATTGTCAAAGTGTGACAAATCATACTCCTTGGCTCCCATTTTTGCATCCTTAGACTTCACCTAGACATGGTTAAATAGAAAATGGGGGAGAGTAAGATTCAAAGAGTTTCAATAACTTTTACACCTTTTCAAGTAAGCATACAAGGCATATATTCATGTCAAATAATATAAGCATACAATAAACACTTCTAAGAATCATTTAAATAATAATTTCCCTGTCATACAAATGTGTCAAAACTAAGAACAAGTTTTAAGGACTGTTGGTCTAGTCTCACCCTATTATTTGGGACTTTTGGATTGGCCTTACTCATTTTTTAAGGACTTTTGACTTAGCCTCACTCATTCTTGAGACTCTTGGCCTTGTGTTACCCATCCTTAGGGACTTTTGGCTTCGCCTCATCCATTCTAAGGGACTTTTGGCACAACCTCACACATAAAGAGCAATTTCACATTTCAAAGCAAATCAAGAAGTATAATGGTATCATAGCAACAAACCAATAGTGAATGGCATGTCTTATACTTCAAACACACATGCAAATATTCAATGACAATCATATAACCAAGAAATGCATACACGAAAGGATGAAAAGCTACCTTGGTGCAAGAAACACAAATTCCTCCTTTGATTCCTAGCCCCTTAGTTCAGCCTCACACCCACACTTAAGAGGAGCTTGGTTTACTTGCCCTAGACACATCAAATAAGGGACAAATACATCAATGGAATCATCTTTAGCTTCATATAAACTCTATACAAGCTATCTCTAGTTTATGCCACCATTATGGTTCCATACAAGGGCATAATAAAGTAACCTATATAATTCAAGGCCTTGGCTCCCATTTCTCACTCAGTCTAAGTCACATGACTCCATTGAAAATCATTAGAACCATTACAAATTCAATCCAATGAGCCAAACTCAAATAGTTTCTTTATGTCTTAAAAAAGGAACTTAACTTTCAACTTTCAAAATATGATTTCTAAATTCAAACTAATAGCTCCTTTGGTATTTATTATTCATATATAATCCATTTCTATCCTTGGGATCAGACAAAAATCTCCCTAAATATATGATCTCCCTTTTGGTCGAGATGCACACTTAGTTTAGGAGCCTATGGAGTTTTCTTCATTTTCCTTGGGAAAGTGCTATCCATGAAGCTTCCTAGATGTTTTAGGAGTTCATACATACTCTTAAACAATCTAAACTATCATTGGAAAGCTTCATAATTGCTAAGGTGCAACAAAATCCCTAATTTCCATAAGTTATTTTCTAATGGTTCTTTTTGAATTCTAATTGCTTCCTTGGATTCCTTAGGCTTCAAAACCCCCATTTCTATCAAGTTTGGGTTGTGATAAAGTCTCTAATATACCACCCCTAATTTGGCCAAATTACATAAGAAGAGAAAGAGCAAGATGGAGCAAGAGAGACCATGTGTATTTACCTTATTTGGAAGCTTTTCAAGTGCTCTTTCTTATGCTTCAAAGCTTCCTTTCAATCTCTCCTGCTCTACTGAACCAATCCCAAAGCATGCCCAAACAAACCATTAAAACCATGGGAAAAGAGAGGAGAAAGAGGAGAAGAGGTTTAGTAAAGGGAAGAGCATGAAAAAGTGACCAAATCTTATCCTTTTCAAGCTTCTTCTTCCTCCCTTAGCTCTTGTAACACCATAACTTCCTAGCTTATCTCATGCTATTCTCATGCTTCACATCATGTAACTCATGGAAAAGCAAAGAAAATATAATAAAATAATGAATATTTTAGCGTTGCGTCGCGTATAAATTTTTCATTTGGTGTTCCATGGACCATATGAGCTCATGTATCATATTATTATATTTAATTACATGGATACAACTCATTTTCATCACCAAAAGTGGCCACAACTTGTGGAAACCAAAAGGAAGCATAAAACTCATACTTGTACTTTCGGCCAAAATGTTACCATTTCTGTCACAAACTTTGGAAAATCATAACTAATTCTAGAAAAAATCAAACTCATGTATTCTTTACCATTCTGGGAAGCTACACATGTCCACTCTATGTTAAAAATATAACCAGGCTATGAATCATAGCATAAAGGATGTTTGACATTCAAAAAGATTCAAAGGTCTGACTGTCCACTAGTGCTGTCATAGAATTCTGCAGCAAACTTCAAAAATGTACAATTAATTCCAAAAAATCCAATACATGAAAATGATATCAATATGGAAAGATATGGATGTTAGATAGGGGAAAAAAATAACTCCAGACCAGTTCAGGTATACCCAGACCTCGAAACCCAATCAAACAATACCTGAGGTTAGTTGGAGCGCCTAGTACTAGATAGATTCTTTGAAAATTCATATCTCCCTCTCTAGACTTCCAAATGAGGTGTTTCTAGTTGTTACAAGTCACTGGGAATGTCTAGTTTCTATGTATAAAATTTTGTAGTAATTGGATATCATTTGAGCCCTATGTGACAGATTTTATTTTTAGACCTAAGTGAACAGTGACATGACCAAAACCAGAATTTTTGCCAACTTTGGAAATTCATCAAATATTCTCTAGACCTCTAAAAATTGTATTCTTTAGCTTCCCAAAAATATCTCATCAATATCTAATTGTATGCCAAATCTCAAATCAAAAAGAGCTCATTTGGATAAAAAGTGATATAGGATTCCATTATGGTCAATTTTGGCTCCATATAGGATACCAAAATGTCCAAATGGATTTCCTTGGGGTTTGGCACCTCTTGGGTAAGTCTAAAAGCATAATTAGGACTTGTGTGGATTGCTCAAATGATCCTAAGCCTCATGCATATCATTTTTGCTATTCCACTTCCATTCATACATAAAATTTCATAATGCAAAATTTTCATTACATGACCAAAATGAGTATTTCCATACATATAACCCTAGCTCTCATTTATACACAATAAATTAACATAATTTTACATGTTCATAATATCATAGGTCATATACAACTAGGGATTTCATCAATTGCTATCCACAAGGTCTTAAAGTAGCAATTTCAAGACACTTTAATGTCATGCTCTCATCTTCAAGGTAGTTGGCTTCCATTATCTTGCTCTCTTGGTCCACCTAGCATGTTAGAACATTGGAAAGGAGGGGATGAGATTCAAAGAATTCCAATAGCTCATGTCCCATTCAATCATACATAAAGCATGCAAAACAAGTCTTACAAATGCATGCATGAGCATGTTATCATGTGTAAACATTCAAGAAGCATTTTCATCATTTTAGTAAGTCATACATGGCATACAGAGGCTTGCCAAGCAAGTGGATTGGCTTCACCCATTTACTTGTGAATTTTGGACTTGCCTCACCCATTCTTTAAGAGGTTCTTAGACTCAACCATACTCTTGGGAGTCAACCTCACTTTTGGGAGACTCTTTACTTTGTCTCAATCAATCATAACGGTTCTTGACTCATTCTCACCATAGTTAAGGGTTCTTGGCTTCACCACACTCAAGTAAACCGAAACAAGCATCATAGACATCATTTAAAAACATAATGTATCATCATGGTACCATGGCATATAAAATCATGCTAGAATACTTTTCATGGCTTAAAACATACATACACACATTCAAGACAATGTAAGAACACATCTATGCATGAGAGAAGGTGGAGAGAGCTACCTTGGATACAATTACACACTTTTTCTCTTGAATCCAAGCTTCCTCTTTTGGCCACACACACACAAAATTATGGGGATTATTTCTCTTAGCCTAAACACAATTTATGAAAGTCAATTAGGTACATAGAATTAATTCTAAGGCCACACAACTTGCTTAGATAATAGCTTGATCTATAAACCTTATTATGGTTCCATACTTGCACTTAATGAAGCAACACCCCTCAAATAAATTATAGGCTCCATTTTTTTCCTTTCAAATACGATTCTTAACTCTTTTTAATTTTCTTGGAGTCATCACACAATCAAAACCAAGAGCCTAACTATATGTTGCTTCTTTAGGTCATATTATGGAACATAAAGCACTAACTCATTCTCTAAGCTTCCTAATTTTTTCCTAAGACTTCCTCTCATATTTATTCATCATATATGACTCAAAAATTGGCTTAGAAAAATTTAAAACTCTCCCTAGGTACCTAAACCTATCTAGGCCGAGACTATGCATGATTTTGTCCTCCTTCAACTTTGCTTAGTTTTCTTGATGGAAGAAGCACATTGGAAGACTTCTAGGGATCTTAGGAGCTCAATTAAACTCTTATTTAGACCTAAGAATCATTGTACAAAATCAGATTTTACAAGGTGCAATTGAAACCCTAAAAATTGCATCTTGAAATTCTATGATTTTTTGTTAATTCCTTTTGTATATTCTTAATCTCCACACCCTTTTTCCTTAGAATCACTCTTGGTTCTGCCTAAAAATCAAACCCTCTTAGGGTTTCTTAAGTGGGGTAAAATGGTGGAGAAGGGGAAGAAATGATAGAAATTACATTATTTTCTTGCTTTTTCTCACTTGAATCTTGCTTTCTCTAGACTCCTCTCTTCAAATCCAAAGCTTTCCCTAAGTTTCTCCCTTGAAATAGATTTGTAAACTTCATTTTAATTAAAGGAAACAAAGGAGAATGGAGGAAAGGAGGTTTGAATGGAAGAAAGCATGAAAAACTACCAAGAAATCAGACCTTTTTGCCTTGATTTTTCTTCTCCTTCTTCTTCCCTTGGTGCACCACTCTCCTAGGGTTTCTCCTCTAGTTTGGGGCAGAAACATATGAGGCTAATGAGGGTAAGAGTGGGGCGCCACTTATATATATAAGGGAGGAAGAAGAACTTTTCAAAAATTTCTATTTTACCCTTCGTTCTTGGCATTTTTGTTTCTAATTCGTTTTAGCTCCTTTTTGAGAAACGCCTTTTCCATTAAAAAATGTAGGTTCCTAATTTAGTAAAATGCCTTTGGAATGACTCAAATCGGAGCTAAAACCTTCCCAAACAGATCCATCAAAGTTCAGGTACACCGATGGTGGAAAATGTCCACTGGAGGGGATTTAACCATTCCGGGGGTTCCCATGTTTTCAGGGCCTCTGAGAACCTCAGAGAACTCAAAAATCCCATTTAAAAATCCTTCTATGTGAATTCCAAAATTTGCTTAAAATTACAAAAATGCCATTATGTTTCGTAAGTTTTTTGTAAGGAATTGTTTTTTCATTCTGGCTCCATTTTTCTTTCTGTCTAAGTCTGAGATTCTCATTTTTAGGAGTCTAGAATGCTTCCCAAATTTTTTGGACCTTAACCATATCATTTCATGAGACTTCTTTTCGTATCCGATGAGTTTCATTCGTTTACGGAAAAATCGTATGTTACGTTTCTCGTGTTTTTTCTCGTTTTCAAAAAATTGGATGTTACAACTCTCGCCTTTGGTGCACCTCCTGAGACTCTCTTAGAATTTGTTTGAACCAAATGCAAGTTGGTGGTGAGGGCTAGAGAAGAAGGAGACATGATTTAATAAGCCTAGGTGTCCATTTACAACATTTTCCAAAATTACAATTTAGTCCATCATCTTGGTTCTTTCCATTTGGGTTCATTTCAAGAACCGTCTTTTCCATCATAAAATTTAGGTCTACTAATTCATAAAATGGATTTGGTTTCATCCAAATAAGATTTAAAATCTTCTTGAATGATTCAGTCAAAGTTTCAGTCAATTGACACTATAAAATTCAAACTAGGAGGGTTTTGATCATTCCAAGGGTTCCTATAATTTTTAGGGCCTTTGATGTAACAACCTTAATTCTTAATTATTGTAATTAAGATTAATTACATGATTAATAATTAAAAAACAAGTTCTAAAGTCATTACAATTAATAAGATTAGGAAAAAAGTGAGAAAATTTAAACCTTGATATTATTAGGGATATTAGCTAAACAACTACAACTAATTGAATCCACAAGTGATCATAATTATTAGTTAAGATCTTTGATTTGTCATACTATTGATTTTAACTCACAAAACCCCTTATAAATGTTCTCTAGTTATTTCTTAGCCTTAACATAATGAAATTCAAGGCTTCTAAATAAAAAATAAAAGTTTGGGAACATTCACTGCAACTTGGACCTTTCCCACCATGGCTAAGTTGGTTACTGGAATCTAAAAACCAAGTTTAGAAACTCCCACCATGACTTGGTATATCCGTGTTATGGCTAAGTGACTACTAGAGCTCAAAATCGATAATTCGAACCTTGCTCTGTGACTCAAGGCCTCCGCATCACAGTGAATGTGGTCTTGGGACCTACTATTCACACTCTTCGTGTTTCTCGCCATAGTAGGTATGCCTTTTAGAACTATTAACCCAATTTATTCGAATTGTGTCGTGGCAGGAGTACTTGCACCACGACAAAGTTGTACTCTATTAACCTCTCTAGGTAAAATTTTCATCTTGTGCTATGGCGCTCCTTGTTTCTAATTGACTCCTAGCCGTGACCCAATTATTCTTGGCCGTGACGTGACCCTTTTCTGCAACTATACCTCCCAAATTTTGTCCCATATACTCCATCTCTTCCTCTAGCAACACTTTAGGCCACTTTGCCTTAATTTGTAGGGATCTAATGGCATTCATCTACCTAATATAATCAGCATGTCTCTCATTGCCAAATCAAATCCTAAGTGTTGATTCCTACTCATCTACTGTCATACATAAGCAATTTATATACTAATGATAGCAAGAAGGATTCATAACTACTAACATTATCATCCAAATATAAATTCCAATATAGACTCCATGCATTACTAGCCTAAGTCAACAATTAAGGTATCACATAATTACATTTTCAGATAATGGACCATATCTTAGGATTAACAAAGTTTTATATTAGATATATAAGTGCATACATCGAATTCTAAGTTGTAAAGAGTCTAACTCCCTATTAGTTACATCATTGTTTACCAAAACATAAAATACCTACACCTGGCAACATAGTTACATGATGATGATGCTATACAAAAGAATAACAAAAATTAGCATTTATCCTAGATTAGATCCATCTAAGTGCAGAATTTCTCACACATGATCTTAGCTCACGGATGTCCGTCCACTTGCTTTCCTTTATCCTTATCTAAAAGACTTTCACCTAAAATAGTTAGCCCATAAAATGGGATGAGATGCAAATCTCAGTAACCAAAGGTAAATTCCATTCATATATTCTAATTTAATTAACATATATGCATGAAATCAGATAAGTATCATAAAATATAACAGTCATATCGACAAATGAAACAATTAAGCTATCAATAACAACTATCCCATACTAGCAATCACATTTCCACATGTTAAAGGCCATTAATACCAGGAGAGGCCCGTCCACAGCACCAACTCCCCAATGAACACAACCTACACTTAGTGCATATAAGGGTCTAATCATAACACGGTGCCCAATTGAAGCACAATGCACTAGTGGTAGCCACATCACAGCTCCACCATGGACTCACAAGGTCTAATCACAATATATTATATAGTCAATCATTTATTATGCATTCAAAATTATAATTGTGCAGCAAATATAAAATTAAAGTAGACATATACATGGAATTTAATATCAACCCTGGTTACCTCACTGGTGGACAATTCTTTGAGAGCCAACAATAATGCTACTTCAACCTATGGACACAAAACTAGACCATTACAATTCCTAATCATCATTTATAGCAGTAAACCCAATACTTAAAGAATTAAACCATAGAAGGACTACCTAGAGAGCACTTACCCAGCCACTACAAGAACCAAATTCAGAGTTAGTTAGCCTACACCAGTAATCTCAAAACAATATTCCAAATTCTGGGCAAATTCACACAAAATCACCATTCATTTCATAAATCAGTTATAGGGGTCCTAAACCAACAAAAAGTATGTCAAAATGAGAAGTTTATACTTACCCCATATCTCTTTTAGCCTCAACCTTTGAAAATTATCCAAGAAAACATCAAACAACCCATTTCAGATTTGAGATGTGGGTGAAAATGCTCTAAATGAAAAAACAATCAGGTTAAATTGAAGAGAAAGAGGAGAGTGTTAAGTTATATAACAATTATATTGGCTAATTTTAGCTCTAGAAGTGAGAAATGAGGCCAAAAAGATGATGGAAACCCTAGCCTCCAAGGGACCTCTAAATTTGCTTCTTGCTCTTTAAATGTTTATGCAGAATGGTGTAAAAGAGGAGAGTTTTCTCTTAGGGTTTTAATGAGAAATGGGCTAACCCATCAGCCCAAGGCCTAATTAGGCTCCCTCTTAGTTGTTAGGCTATGGTTTAATGAATTAGGCTGCAAAACTTCTAGAATTTATAATGGGATTTTGGGCTTCTAACTCAATAAACTAGATTGGGCCTTCATTAGTGTTTATCCATGACATATTTAAATTAATTATGGGCCTAGATTAAGTTTTTAACCCAATTGAATCCTAAATCCACATTAATAATTTATTCCTTCATAAGTTCCATTTCTCCTTTCCACTTAATTAGCTTAACTAATTACCCAGCTTAATTCCCTAATCATCATAATTAGTGTTAGTTAATTTCAGGGTATTATATCTGAGAACCTCAGGAAACTCAATTTTCTCATTTAAAGATCCTACCTTTGAGTTTTCTAAAACTTGCCCAAAATTATGAAAATGTCATTGACCTTTGTAGCTTTCCATTTGGCTGTTTTGGCTCCAAATCCAAGCTAACCTTGGTCTCTAATTCACATTCTTAGATGTTCTAATTAACATCCTAGTCTCATTTAGACTTACTTTGCCTTGCTTTAAGGTGTTCTCTTCTTTATTTATTAGGTTCAATTAAGTTTAGGAGTTATCAGTTATTACAATAATAAAATATATGATTAAAGACATTAAATGGGACCTGCATAAACCCAAATAATATTAAAATATAGTGAAAAATGTAGAGAATTCAAATTAAATAAGATATTATAGAGAACCTACTAAAGGATACATCAGTGAAACAATGGTAATTTTTGTAAATTTTAATCGAGAAGTGCTGACATGGCACCATGGAGTGTAACATCCAGTCCCTCCGTAAACGTGAAAAACACAATGTTTAGTTTTTCCGTAGACATCAACAATGGGCCAGATACAACAGGAGTCCCCGAAATAGAAGGAATTAAGGCCAAATAAGATTATGATAAAATTCTAAATAATAGAAAATGAGGATTTAAGTCTTGAGTTACCCAGAAATAAAGGCCAGAGTGATTTGAAAAATTTTCCGAAAGGTTAGTGGCATTTTCATAAATATAGGCACTTTTTGAAAAACTCATAGCAGGGCTTTTTAAATGAAATTTTTAAGTTCTCCGAGGTTCTCAGAGGCCTTGAAAACCATGGGAAGCCCCGAGACAGTTAAAGCCCCTCCGGTATACGTTTTCCAATGGCGGTGAGCTCGAACTTTGACCGAATCGTTCGGGAAGGTTTTAGCTCCAAATTGAGTGATTCCAAATGTATTTTATAAGATTGAGGACCTAAATTTTATGATAGAAAAGATGGTTCTCAAAAAGGAGCTAAAACATATTAGAAACAAAAATGCCAAAAACGAGGGATGAAATGAGAATTTTTGGAATTCTTTTGCTTTTAATACTCTCTCTTTCTCACGCCCTCCGATGCCCTCATTTTTCACCATATTTCTTCTGCTAAAAATAGAGAAAAGAATCAGTTCTCTTAGGCACACAAGAAGGAGCACTCTTGGAGGGAGAAAAAAGCTAAGAAAAGTTAGGAAATTCCATGGAAAATCTAGCTTTCTCCTTAGCAAGTCACTTCTCCTCCTTCTCCTCCTTATTTCTATGGGTTTGATGGTGCTTTTAAATCTGTTTTGAAGGCAGAATAGAGGTGGAATTTTTGGATTTGATGAGGGGAGGCTAGCCAAGTGAAAAACAACCAAGAGAAAGAAAGAAAACAAGGTAAAACTTTCATTCTTTGGTAGTTTCTTCCTCTCCCTTCCTCTTGAACAAATTTGGACACCATGAGCCCAATTCTTAGGGGCTGTTTTCTGTCCAATTCATGGAGGGATTAGAGGTTTTTAGAGTGTAATGATTAAGAATGAACCAATAGAATCAAGAAAGGGGCATTAGGAAACAAGATAGAACCATTAAGGATCCAAATGCTCTCTTGCAAATATGATTTAACATGAATGTTCTTAGGCTTAATTGAATATTTAAACATGCTCCTAAGACCCCTAAAGAGCTTCCCACATGCACCTCCCATCCAAGAAAGTAAAGAAATTGCAAGAAAAACTAATGAACTCTAAGCTAGAAAAGTGTAGAGCTCTTGAACACTTTGCAAAAAATGATTTGATATATGAGTTTCCTTGCATGTGTGAGTATTTGATTGAGCTCCTAAGACCTCTAGGAAGCCTCCCAAGTGTGTCTCCCATCAAGGAAAAATCAAGAAGGCCATGAACTCTTCTTCCCCTCGTAGTCTCGGCCTAGGCAAGTTCCTATAGCTAGGGAGAGTTTTAAATTTTTCTAAGGCTATTCTTGAGTCATATATGATGAGTGAAGATGAGTAGAGGTCTTGGAAAAAAATTTAGAACTCAAAGAAAGTGAATTGGTGCCATAGGTTCCATATTAGGACCTAAAGAAGCAACATGATGTTAGGCCATTTGTTTTAATGATGTGATGACTCCAAGAGATTTAAAAGGAGTCAAGAATCATATTTGAAAGGAAAGAATGAGGCCTAGAAGTCCCTTGAGGGGTGTTGCTTCATTAGGTGCCTTTATGGACCATAATGGAGCTTATAGAGCAATCTAGAGTTTAAGCAAATTGTGTAGCCTTAGAATATGTCTCATGAACCTAATTGGCTCCCTTAAATCATGTCTAGGCCAAGAGAAACCATCTCCACCAAATTGTGGGTGTATAGTCGAGGCAAAGGAGGAAAATCCAAGGAGAAAAGTGTGTAGATTTGTACAAGGTAGCTCTTTTCCCCTTCTCTCATGCATGGATGTGTATTTAGCTTGTTTTAGAATGTGTGTATGTGTATTTTCATGTTATAAAAAGTATGCTAGGATGCCTTTACAAATCATGATCTTGATGCCATGTTATGTTTTAAAAGAATCCATGATGTTTGTATGAGTTTACTTGAGTGTGGGGAGGCCAAGAACTCTTCCCTTTGGTGAGGATGAGCCAAGAACCCTTGAGCTTGGTTGAGACAAAGTGAAGAGTCTCCTAAAAGCAAAGTGGACTCCCAAGAGTATGGTTGAGTCTAAAGTGCTCAAAAATGGGTGAGACAAGTCCAAAATCCATAAGGAGAAGTGTGAGGCCAATCCAAACACTTGGTGAGCTCTTGAATGATTTGTATGAGTAGTTCACATGCCAAGTTTGCCTTTAAAATGTCTATGGCTTTTATTTTCTCCATACATACATTTGTAAAGCTTGGTTGCATATATTATGTATGATTGAATGGGAGATGAGCTATTGTGATTCTTTGAATCTCATCCCCTCCTCTCCAATGCTCTAAAAGGTTAGGTAAACCAAGTGGATATGCTAATGGGAGCCAACAATATTGAAGAAGAGAGATTGACATTCATATGTCTAGCTTTTACCCTTTTTGAACCATAATGATATTCAATGATGTATATGATTATTGTAAATGGCACATGACCCTTGAGATACATGTAAATATGATATTATATGATGTATACATGTATGGATATGATGTATGAACTTGAAAAATGAATTTGGGTATGTAATGCCAAATTATGCAATGTGAAAGTATGATGAAAATGTGCATAAGTGTAGATTGAATGGCCAAAATGAGATGCATGAGATTTGGGACCATTTGGGCAGCTCACACAAGTCTTAAATATGCTTTTAGACTTGCCCAAAAGGTGCCAACACCAAGGGAAGACCATTTGCCAAGTTTGGTACCTCATATGGAGCCAAATTTGACTATTATGGAACCCTATATCACTTTTTTAGCCAAATGAGTTAGTATTGATCTGAAATTTGACATGAAATTAGGTCTCATTAATAGATTTTTGGAAAGCTAAAGGTCATAATTTTTGGAGGTCTACAGAATATTTGATGATTTTTCAAAATTGGCCAAATATATGGAAATGGTCTGATGTACTGTTACAATGGTCCGAAAATGTTTTCTATCACTCAAGCCTCAAATGATGTCCAATTTCTATGAAATTTCATACAGAGAAACTAGGAAATCATAGTGAGTTGTGCCAACTAGAAGCACTTCATTTGGAGGTCTAGAGAGAGAGATACAAATTTTTGAAGTTTCTATCCAGTATCAGTCATCTTGCCTGACTAAAAGTATTGTTCCATCGATTTTTGAAAGTTGGGCTTAATGAACTGACCTAAAGATATTTTTTATCTCTCATTAATATCTATAGATTTCTATATTGATATCATTTGCATGGATTGGATATTTGTGGAATTAATTGAACATTTTTAAAATTCATATCAGTAAACTATGACAACATCAGAACCCAGTTTGACCTCTAGAATATTTCACATGTCAAACGCTTTGTGCGTGGGATTTTATGACTTGTACATATTTTTAGCATGAATTAGACATCATAATCTTTCCAAAATGATGAAGATTGCATTATTTAGATTTTTTTAGATTTAGTTATGATTTTTCAAAGTTTGCCCAGAAATGAGGCCAATTCTGGCCGAGAATGAACACTCATTTTCCATATCTCATTTCCGTTTCCATGAGTTGTAGGCATGTTTTTGGGATAAAAATGAGTTTTAATGATGTAATTAAATATAAGGATGCATAGCATGAGCTCACATGGTACATGTGACACCGAAATAAATTTTTAACCATGACGCAACGCAAGAAAGTGTATTAATTCAATGGAATTTTCTACTTTATTCTTACTATATCTCATATGAACATGTAAAGGATGATGGATATGAGTTAGAAATGATGGTGTTACATAGAGCAAGAAAGTGCTGATGTGGTGCCATGAGTAAGGAAAAATGGTGATGCGACACCATGTGTTGGAAGATTTTGGAGATTACATGAACTATGAAGTGATGACATAGGCTTACATAAACAAATCTTAGTAAATCTTATGCATTATGAAAAAGTTACCATTGATATCAGAATGACATAGATGCTAACTTAAATAGTAATAAGTGGAACCTTATCATCACAAGTTACAAAAAAGTAACCATGGTTAAGATTTAACCACAGCTAAAATCCAATGGGTATTATTCACTTGTAAAACATAATGCGATCTTAACTGTAGATGTAATCCAATGGCTTAGGTTTCTTTACATTTTAAGATCAAATCATAACCCTTGATCTAATCCAAAGGCCCATGTTAAATATTTAAAATCAAAATTAAATCATAATCATCCAATGAATCTGAGGGCATAGATTTTACATCATAAAAACATAACAAATCCTAACTATCCATTTGTAAATAAAACATACCAAAAACACACACACACACTCTTTCACACCACTCACACACAAAACACACACACACAATTCAACCAAGACAAGAAGAAAAAGAAGGAAGGAGAACTCAGCCAAGGGAGAAGGAAAAGGAAGGAAGAAGAAAGGAAGAAAAGCTACCGAGGAAAAACAAACATCACGGAATCAAGGTAACATAGATAAACTCTCTTCTTGGTTTTTCTTTCATTTTCTTCCATGAATTTTTCTCCACTTTTCTTCTTCATGTTTCGACCATGGCAAGATCAAAGGAGGAGTTTTGTTGTTTTCATGAATTCAAGCTAAGAAAAGATGGAAAAATCATATATATGGCTTATGGATTCATATGATTCAAGAAAATTCCTATTCTCGACTATTTTTCTACAAACCATGAAACTTTGAATTTCAAAAAGCCATGGGAAAAATTGAAGAGAAATTAAATGGGAAAATAATGGGAGGAAGCCTAAGGAAGAGATAGATTAATATAACTTTGATTCTAATGAAGAATTTGGCAAGAAACCCTTGAATTTTATTTTGAGAAAATTTTAGAATATATATAGAAATTTCTAGAAATTGATTGAGGGCTTTTGTTCATCTCCCTTGAATATGTATGTACGGTTATTTAGTGACATAAAAATGAAGCAAAATCATATACTTTCCTTGGTACATTGGTTCGACCAACACATGTGTATATACCTAGGGGAAAGTTTTCCAAAATCTAACTACATTAGGTTAATCTACACTAAAAATAAAGCTTATAGTGAATTTTTGGTGAATTATAGATCACTATATAAAAAGTTAATTTTTTTAGAAAAAAGTGTTGACCAAGAAGTTCTTGAATTTTTACTTATGTTATATGATGTATTATAAATGATTTATGTGATCTAATATGTTCTATATGTTTTTTGGATTATACTGATATTTATTTTGTAAATTTTGGAGCCCATTTGTGATAGATAAAAATTCATGAAGCATTATGTCAAGAATGGAGTATGCGATAAACATAGGATTTTGATTTGTGTTGTTTGTTGTATTGATATACTATCTAATTTCTTGACATGAACAATATGTTGTTTACTATCTAATTTTATGAATATTGGTCATTTGGCAAAGGACCATTGTATATATATATATAATATGGTGTAGTAGCCTTATTCAGGGAATGAACTCTATGTATGCCAGAGTTGGCCATTGGATAGCTGCTGTTGTGCTAGATGTCCAATTTTGCTTAAAAATATATAAATTACTAATTAGGACTGGGTGGGCCATCTAGATATATTTTGGACCTATATTGGACTTAATTTTGTACCATGACTTTGGATCCTGATTTATGAACTATTTTGGATACGGGATAAATCCCAAGACAAATTTGGACTTAGAAAAGTGAAAAGATAATTTCAAATTTTTAAATATAATTTATTGGACTCCAATACGCTGTTATGCTATTGGGATTATTTAATTACGCACAGAGTTGTGCAAGGAAGTTCTTTTCCAAATATACCTATTATGCCTTGATCAAATGATAGATTAGATGACATATTATTATGATATTTTCATATGACTTTCTTTAGGTACTCATTGAGGGACACCTCAGTAAAGGAAGTAAGGGTGAGCCTACTAAGTTATGGTAGTGCAACATGATCCGGGTATTGAGCTTGGTAGTCTCCAAGGCCTAATGATCAAGCTGGACAATTGTTGATTGTTGTATTTTTTGCTTTATGTATTTCATGCATATTGATATCTTGCCTTTTGTATTTCTATATTTACATGTGTAAAACCTTGAGATTCACATGATATGCTTTATTATATGTTTGTATAATACCCTCTATTACTATTTTTTATGTTACGTTTTATTCTTGTTAAACATTACAAAATTTAGTATATTTTTTCTATTTTCGTTATTCTGTAAATTAATTATTTTTTGTAAACTTCTTTGTTTATATTACTTGTTGTTTGTTAAATTTGTACTTGACATTTCTTCATGAATATTATGTCATATTAATTATATCTATTACTGAGAAAATTATTTCTCACTCTGTTGTGGTTATATTTTTCTTAGATGTCAATATACCAAGTGACTCTAGAACTTTAGACATAATAGATCTAGTTCCCACTTTGGTGATGGGTCTTTGTCATCCATAACATATGAATCATATTGTGTGATGATGTTGTTCGTGCTATACTCGTGTATTTTGTGGCCCTAGGAGAGCTTGAATCTCACTTGTTCCCATTTAGTGGATTTAAACCTCCAGCTCCACCGTATCCATGATTAGTGACCAAGTCGCTAACATTGACTTTTTGTGAATAGGGGATAACCTTTACAGTCTCTTTTTGGCTACCTAAGGATTCTTTTTGGACAATGTAGACTAAATCCTCAGTGTTATATTTTGGTCTATACTTATATGGATCTCGCTCCCCTATGCTAGAACTTTTAAATAGTATGTCATAATTATAGTTTATTTCTTCATTTTTGTATTCCATTATGCTATAGAAAATAGAAAAAGGTAATTAAACTCAAATTAATTAGAAGTTTTTGTTAAAAAAATTCTAAAAATAGATAATTAGAAGAGGCGTTATGGTTACTAACTAGTAAACCATAAAATTATACAAGTTTCCTTACCTATTTTTGCTTTATCTTCCTTCTCTCTCCTCCATCTCCTTCATGCCAAGGCTAGTCTCCTTTGGATAGAAAATAGGTTAGTGGAATGAAGGAGGAGGTGAGGTGGTGTGGTCATATTAAAAGGAAGAAGGAGATATTTTAAACAATTTTGAAAATACTTATTATGTCCTTTACTTAATTTCCTTTGTTTGGCCTCATTTTGCATCCTTTTCAAAAATCGCCTTTTCCATATGAAATTTTAGGCTCCCTACTTTATTAAAACATTTTAATTTGAAATTTATGGATTTAAAATAGCTTAGAAAAGTCTAGTTAAAGTTACAGTCAACTGAAACCCTAAACTATACATTGTCAGGGATTTAACTATTCTGATAGTCCTTATGGTTTTTAGGACCTCTAAAAATCTAAGTGAGCTTAATTTTGGCATTTAAAACTCTTTTTTTTTACTTTCTAAAATTTTATCTAAAATTACAATTTTGTTATTGACATTTTAGTTTACTCCATTTAGACACTTAAGCTCTATTTTGGCTCTTTTGGCACTTTCCTTTTATCTTATATGAACTTCTAGTCCCTCATTATTGTGGTTATTAACATTTCTTTTAATATCTCAGGGTTTAGAAAATGTGGGGCATGATATTTCTCCCTCCCTAAATGAAATTTCATCTTTGAAATTTAAGAGTATATTCATTATCTTAGGCTCCATATACTTCTTTTAATTGATCTTTGCTCTTAGTTTGCCTATCCTTACATTACTTTTCTTAGGGACTAATTCCCTCCAAATCTATTTCACCAGAGAATTTATGTTACTAATAATTTTTGATATTATCATAGGTTACTATCTTTCTCTAGTGTTATCTCTATTGAGCTTATGATTGCTCACTCCTTGCTTTCTTAGTTCTTGACATGTGAAGGACTATTGCCAATATTAAAACCTATTACCCTCATACATTCATTCAAAATTGGGAAATCTTGATGTTCTATATCTAATTGGTTCAAGACAAATCATATGAGGTTGAACTTTTCTATTTATTGCACTTGCTTGTATCTATGATTGAAGATATCTTACTGGTATCAAATCTCCAATACCTTGTTCTAATGGCTTTTTGCATGCCCTTATTACTCTTTACTTGTCCTAAGCCATTAAAGATTCCTTTCTATCTAACTTAACTTACTTAAATGATTACTCCATTATTTAATCTTATATACCCTTTGACTAACTCATTTCACAAAGAATTTATATCCTTCCTCATCTTAGGCCTTGTATACTGACTATCTATTGGGATCATAACTTCTTTGATAAACTTATGTTCTTAAATATCCTAGTTTCTTTATTTAATAGTGTATTTTCCTTCATTAGACCTTTTAGGTTAGAAGTTTCCTTTTACTCTCTTTGGCTATTAGAGAGTATTTACTATTCTAATTTTGAACTTCATTATTGACCACTATGATTCTTAACTCTTCTATGCTAGTATTGAAAAGCGACTACTACTGACAAACTTTATATTCATGCAAAATACTATTTTCTCATAGCTTCAGTTGCTAGAGGCATAAACTACCACTTACCTTATTATAAGAACTGTATCTAACCTTTTTCTGAATACCTTGCTCTAGTGTATAAGGATTTCTTTTTATCCTTTGGCCAGGTTTAATAATAGCTGGGGTAGTGAATCATCTAGCTACCACTCTGGAAAACTACTTTCTTATTTTCCTTATCCCACATACTATACTCATCTATCAAGGAAATCTATTAAGTGGTTTCGCTATTTGAGTAAAGCCTTGATAACTCTATTGCAATAGTTTGCCAAACCCATGAGATCTCTAGTCTCTGAGACTGAAACTGTCTATGAAACTACCTTAAGTCATCATCTCCCAAGAGGACTACTATAACTATAACTATGGGCTCTTTATACTCTATGGGATCTACTGCGACCCCTAGGTCTACTATGACCTAGTGAACTATGCTATGATCTATTGCTATCCATCTCTAGAAGACTTTAGAGCCTAGATTATTAACTTTGTGAATAATTCATACTCACTAAGTCTGGCAACTATCTCTCATGGTCTCAAAGGCTAAATTCAAATGCCCGTTATGCTCTTCTGAATGCTTTTCATGTGAAGTGGGTTTGATATAACTTTCTCATCTCTTTAGTATCCCATAGTAATAATATTTGGGAGCATTTTGATATTATTTACTATTCCTTATAGGATCATCAATTTCCCACTTCTAGCCTTATCATACTTTCTTTCTCTTAATACTTTACCTTATTTTATTTTCTTAGTGAGTAAGGTAAATTAGACTTACACTCTACATATATTCATACTGTCTTTTCTCTTTTATCCTGTTATTCTCTAGCTATGCCTATATCTTACACCTAAGTGCCTCTAGCACTAGTGTACTTTATAACTAATAAGGTGTTCCACACATTAAGTGTGTCTAATCCCTTTAGTAGGATGAGTATCATATGTTGGCCTTTTTAATATTTCATTGGGTTATTTCATAAGGGACTCAGACTAAGTATAATAGATTTATACTACTTAAATTCTAAGCTCTAACACTATAGGCACTTCCCATTTATATCACTTTATACCTAGGATTCTTATTCATTATTCTTTCTTAAAGGTTCAACATTACTAGAATCCCTTAGCCAGACCCAATATCATGTAATTGTCGTGGCAAGCAAATCACAGCATCAATTACTAATACACAAGTGCATCATGACTGAGTTCAAGCCACTATCACCTACATATTACAAGCCTCCCAACAATTTAAAATACCCTTCTTTTCCTTTTCCATTACTTCCTTTATATCATATGACAACTAGGGAACAAAGGAAACTCTTTCTCTAATCTTTTCTATCAAAAAACATATTATCCTAAAGTTTTTTTAGCAATTATTTCTACTTAGGGCACTATATCACATTGTATAGATAGCCATACCAAAGACAACAGTGCTTTCTTTAGTGCACTCATTTGTGTTACATTTTCATTTTCCATTGACTTTATTAAGTCCTTGGTTCTGAAGTTTCCACATTCTTCCTTTATACTTCCATTATTGCTTTACCTATATCAAGGGGCTATCTTTTTTACTTATCTAATTCTTCATCATTCTTGTATTTTCTATGCTCAAGAGCATTCTCATACTTTTCTAAGTTCACCTTACCTCATTTACTTCTTATAAAATTAGGGAGTCTAATTTATCTCACTTTCATGCCCTAACTCTTAAATAAGCAGTTCCTCTTATAAGGAACTTTCTCTCGAGTGAACCCTAACCTATCTTTCTTTAAAACTCTTGGGCTTACACAACTACTTTTTATGTCTTGGAACTCACTAGCCTAGTTAGATTTTAACTTTCTATGGTTTCTATGGAAATACTAAGGTACTAATTACTTCCCCCAGATCATTTCTCCATTGTTGTTAAAGACTAATTTATTTTCTTTCTTAAACTTTCTATTTTCATCTATAAGAACATAATTTACTGATCTTAGGTTTTAGTAACTTGATTTAGGTAACATATTCTTAATGTCCTGAGTCTACTTTACTGGCAACTTTATGCTCCATCTACTGACTTTGTTATTCATGTGCTCCTATATTGTACCTATCTCATACTAGGTAAGCTCATTTGACTTAATAGTGAATTCCTATCTTTTACATTTTATCAGGTTATAATTCTCATTCTACGTCTGCTTTTGCTATACTTAATTTAATAATTTTCCTTTAGTCACTACTAAAGTGAGGGTATTTCTTTCTGCATACAACTTCTTCACTCTTCTTGGCTTTCATTATGTCCCTGTAGTTACTAAATAAGGGCTTCTATTCTTTTAAAGGTTTACTAACTAACTATAGGTTTTCAACCACATTACTTTTTGTCTTCTTCTTCTCAAACTAGACAGAACTTTTCTCCATTTAATTTTTTAAGTCCCTCCCTTTTTAGATTGAGATTCTCTCTTCTAGTCATCTCATCTTGTATCTGAGTCTCTACTCATTATTATTCTTAGGCTTTACCTCACAACTTAGCCTAAGACATCTCCCTTGCTAAGGATTTCTTAAGATTTTCCAAGTAACAGTTTACCATGAATCCAGCTAGCTTATATTCACTTACTATATATCTACCACTGGATTCTCTTAAACTTTTCTTTTCTAATCTTATTCTTTTTTTCTAAATCTAATGGAGAACTTTAGCAACTTTAGTGTCATATCGAGTACTTGAATTTCTTAGATATTTGGCACTAAGCTAAGCACATTTCTTTCAGGTACATCACTTTTAGGGTACACCCTTTTTGTGCACTCATACATCCTTTATACATTTATGTCATTCCCTTACACATACTTATAACATTTCTTACATGTCTTGTGTAACACCAGGTTTTTTAAAAAGGTTCAAAACTAATAAGTTACAAAAGGAGGTCCCCTAATGCAAATGATTAAAGGCCAAAAAAAATTAGAGTAATAATCTAGACCTTTAAAAATAAGAATACAAAGCTAAAGATGCCTGAAAACCAAAGCTAGAATAGCTAAATAAAATTAAGTGAAAGAGCAGTGATATTTTCGTAATCTAGGTAACTTTTCAAAAACTTAAAGGAGGGATCTTTAAATGAAAAAATTAAGCTTCTCGGGGTTCTCAAAGGCTGTAAAAATCATAAGAATTCCTAGAATGTCCAAAACCTCTCTAGTATGCATTTTTGAGTGTTAGTTGATGAAAACTTTAACCGAATAGCTCGGTAAGATTTTAAATCCAATTTAGGTGAAACCAAAGACATTTTATGGATTAGAGGACGTAAATTTTATGATGGCAAAGATGGTTCTCAAAAAAGAGTTAAAATGAGGCCAAATGGAAAGAACCAAATTTAAGGACTAAATTGGAATTTTGAAAAAGTGTTATAACTTGGCTTTTTGCTTCTTATTTCCACATCCCATGCTCTCCTCTCATTTCCACCAACTTTGCTCTACCTTAAACCAGATTCTAGGTCATCTGGAAGAGGTGCACAAGGAGACAAAAAGAGAAAGGGGAAACCAAGCTTGGAAGGGTAAGAAATGGCCACTTTTTCAAACTTTCTCCTTTATTAAACTTCTCCTCTTTCTTCACTCTCTCTTTTCATGGTTTTGGTGACTTATTTAGGAATATTTCATAACTAGTTCAGTAGGAGGAAAAGAGGAATTCAAGAAAAGCTTGGAGGCTTTAAAACCTCTTGAAAGGCTTTAAAATAAGGTAAGTTTCATAGTCTAACTTTGTTTCACCCTGCCTCCTCCTTCCTTGTGAGTTTCAGCCAGACCTAAGTCCATTTAGGAGATGATGAATTCAAGTCATAACAAGGTGGGAACAAGGGTTTTAGAGCATGAGAAATAAGAATATGCAATTGGAACAAAAAGAAAAACTTTAAAAATTAAGGTATGGCAAGTAGGGTTTTAGTTGTACCTAGGAATTTTTGAAGCTTTCCAATGGTAATCTAGCTTATATAAGAGTATGTATGAGTTCATAAGAGACCTAGGAAGCTTCATGGATGCCAAACTCCCTAGGAAATTGAATGAAACTCCATGGGCTCTTCATTTATATGTCTCAGCCAAGGAGTCTAAATGGTACCTAGGGAGAGTTTTCTTTGATTCTAAGGATAGAAATGGTCTAGATATAAATAATAAATACCAAAGGAACCATTGGATTGAATTTAGAAACCATATTTTGAAAGATGGAAGTTTAGGTTCCTTTTAGGCATAAAGAAGTAACTTGGTGTTTGGCTCCTTGAATTGATTTTATGATCACTCTAATGAGTTTAAATGGAGTCATGAAACTTAGATTGAGTGAGAAATTAAAGCCAAGATGATGAATTATATGGGTTGCTTCATTATGCCCTTATATGGAACCATAAGCATGCCATAAGCTAGAGTAGGCTTCTGTAGAGTTTATGTGAGGATAGAATTGGTTCCAATAATGTGTTTGTGTCTTATTTGATATATCTAGGCCAAGAAAATCAAGCTCTTCCTAGGGGTGTGTGTGTGTGTGTGTGAGGGTAAGAAGGGGAAGTAAAGTTTAAGGAAAAATTTTATGCTTCTTGACTCAAGGTAGCTCTCCATCCTTTCTTATATGTATTTCTTGGTTGTTTGATTGTCATTGGATGCTTGTATGAATGTTTGATTCATAAAATATGCTTATAGCTATTGGTTTAATGTTTGGCACCATTATGCTTCTTACATGATAATTTGAATGTGTATGGCTTCTAATCGGTGAGGTTGTACCAAAAGTCCCTTAGATTGGGTGAGAAGAAGTTAAAAGTCCTTAAGAAGGGTGAAAGAAAGCCAAAAGTCTCAAAAGTGAGTGAGGCTAAGTCAAAAGTCCTTAAATATAGGTAAGGCAAGTCCAAAAGTCCCAAAGAATTGGATGAGTCTAGAATAAAAATCCTTAGAGCTTATGCTTAATTTGAATGACTTCATGTGACTTAAAAATGTGATTATGTATGTCTACTAGAAGCATTTGATACATGCTTGCATTTTTTGACATGGAAATGTACCATATATGTATGCTTAAAAGGGTGAATGAGCTATTAGGATTCTTTGAATCTCACTCTTCCCCATTTTATGTCTAACCATATTTAGGTGAGCCTTATAGACCAAGGAATGAAAGCTAAGGAGCATGAATGATGATACTTTGACAATAAAATAGGATTTTATATAATTTGATGTCAAAGGGAAAAAGAAAGAAAACTAAGAGCGGCGGTAGTCCGCACTGGACTTAGTTCATGGAGAAGAAAAGAGTATGCAGATGATGTAAGACATAATTTAACAAAGAAAGTTAAAGAAAGTAAAGTTTATTAAAACATAAAGAAAAGTTCTGACAAGAGAAGGGAGGAGAGAAGACTTAGAGGATGGGAGAGAGGAGAGAAGACTAGAGAGAGGTAGAGAGAGAATGGTGTGTGTTTTTCAGCTCCCTCCTTCCCCTGCAAGGGATGGGTTTTTAAAGACCCGAAAACCACTGTTTGGGTGACCTGTAACCTAATAGAAACTTGTACTGTTTCAACAATTCCGGTCAGGTTACTGTTTCTACAAGGGAATTATTTAACTATTGCTACAGTGTTCTGCCAACACTTTTAGTAATACAATTTTACAGTGAGTAATACTACAGTGTCTGGTGATTACAACAGTGCTTTTGAAATAGGTTGATGGCGGTATGCTGACATCATGCTGACTAGTCTTCGTTTAAGTCAACAGTGAGGTCTAGGTCATCATCTTCATTTGAATCTTCATCGTCTGAGTTTGCCGATGAATTTTGTTTGGAGGTTTGACTCGGAGAAGCTTCCTCATCTTTTAATTGTTTGATCATGAAGTTTAATTATTTGATGAGGTCTGCTTTGTTGTCTACAACAGCGAGTTTAGATTGAATTCTTGCTCTCTGGTTTAGGAAGATGCTTTGTTCTGAGAAGCATAAGAATTATGGGTTCTTTTTAAACCATTGTGCTACTTCGTTTGAGTCAATATTGTTTGTTTTGAATTTATCCCACCATCTGACGAACGAAACTCGTTGAAGTTGTGGTAGGAGGACTGAGTTTGGATTATTGTGCGAAAATCTGTATTGCCAGGAAAAGATCCAGGCAGCAGATAATTTTGAAAAGTAGTGTAGTTCTACTGGAACAGCAGGTTCTACACTCAAATTGAATTTTTGTTTGAAAATCTTAAAGGCGTTTTGAATCAGTGGGGGTAGAATCTCCAGTAATAGACTAAAGAAATCCCACCAAAGCAAAAACCATTGAGGGAAGTTATACTTGGTGTCTTTTTTGAAATAAATGAACCAAGTATGTTTATAATCTTTGTTTTGATCCCAAAAGATATTATACCAGGCTTTTTGATAATCCCAGTACGTATATCCATTAAGTTCAAAATTAATATCCCAAAATCTTGGTTTGTTTAAATCTGGTCCCCACTGGGATGGCGTAAGGACTTTCAAAATTTGGTTAAGGACTGATTCTTCTAATTGGATAGCCCTAAGTTTCTTGGCAAACCGACAATATTTGGAAATATGGCCGGGTTTTCCACATTTAAAGCAAACAACTTTTGTTGGTTTAGGGAGATCAATAGGAGGTTTTGATCTAAATTGTTTTTTCATTTTTCTTGTTATAAGGAGTAAGATGGTGTTTGTACACATATGATGTTTATTGTCAAAGTATGTGCACATATGATGTTTATGAGAACCTTTGATCATATGTAAAAGCATATGTTGTATGTAATGGATATGGAACTAAATTTATGAGAATGTAAGTTCCTGACACTCTTGAGCCTTAATATGCTTGTGTATATGAACAAGTAGAATGATGGTTTTGAGTTCCATGATGAATTGGACCTATTATGATGCTTTTATATGCTTTGTGTGAGCTTTTGGACGTGCTCAATTGGTTCCATTACATGTAAGAAGCCATTTGGCTCATTTGGAACCAATTGTGCTTCTTTTTAGACCATAATCTTACCCAGAATCAAAACCAAACCAGATGAATGAATTTGGCATAAAATTTGACAGGCATTTAGTTCTCATCTATAGGTTTTCATAGAGCCAAAGAACATAATTTTGGAGCTCTAGAAAGTTTATTATGATTTTTTAAAGTTGGTTGATTTTAGTAGAAAATGCTTGTGCACTATTTATTTGGTTAGTCTGGCTTTCTAGATTTTTGAGGGTCCAAATGAAGTCTAGTACTCATGAAATTTTACAAGAATATAATTGGAATTATAAGCTTTCCATAGCCACTGAGAGCACTTAATTTGGATCTGTGTAGAGAGAGATATGAATTTTTGAAGTTCAAGATTTGCTATTGTTTGAAATTTTGGCTTAGTTATTGTTCTATTAGTTTTTGTGAGACGAATGATATTGTTTTAATCTAAAATTTTTATAGTGGCTAGATGACATATTGAGCTTTTCAAGAAATCCTAAGTTGCATGATTTGGAATTTTCTAAAATTAGTTATGAGTTTTCAAATTTTGGATCAGATTGTGGAACTTAAAGAAAATACAAGTATGATTTTGAATTTATGATGTATGCCTTAAACCTAAAATGCATGTCTCAAATTGTGATGCTTCTGGTTAAATAAGTGTATTATGGATGGAAAATCAGTTTGGTAAGCCCAAATAGTCCATTAACCAAAGATGAATTACTTTGGCTTTAATAAAGGCGCTTTCTATTGTTAAAGGTGCTATTTTGATGAAAAAGGCTACCTTGCACCATTGGTGATGCAAATTAAGTATTATCTTGATATGATATTACATCTTGGGCCTACATAATTGGTCCATCCCCCATTATCACACAAGGTAGGAGTCTAGGTTGGAGTTAATACTGTAATAGTGGTCTCTATAACCTTCACTACTCTGTGTACTAACAACATCATTCTAGATTGCATTTTAGTCTTTTATACCTTTGGACTCAACAATAAAACATCTTAGTCTCTCTTTTAGGCTCATATACTAAGCCCACTTCTTTTCTATCACTTATCTATCCTTTGCAAGCATTGGGTCTATTTTTAAAGGTCTCTTTTCATCCACAACAATCTACTTCTTTCTTTAGCTTGAATATGACCAACAAGGCCTCTTGTTCTAAAGTACACTAGATTACCCTAAATGTCTTCTCTAGCTGCCTAGTCCAAGCCTCATTTTCTTTGCATTCCACTCACCATTAAGAGCTAAAAGATCCTACTTTCTAAACTAATCATTTATTGGTTAGATGGTGAGGTGACGTTAAGCAGGGTTTATCTAGAGTGGTGACTATGAGTTCTAGCTTGAAGGATTAGTTTTTGAATTCTCTAGATCATTTGAGTGGTGTGGCTAAGGGGATTAACTTTCTCAACTCCCCTTCTTAACTAATCTACCCTACAGCTGCATTCTTACTTGCTACTATTGCTGCATCCTTGGTTGTTTTCACTTCAGGCAAAATACCATACACTGCAGAGCTATTAATTTATAGTCTACAAGCTCTGCTCTCTATGGCCTTCCACTTCTAATACTCATCATGCCATCTGGGCCAACTAGAAATTTCAACACATACTTTACCTATATGCCACCATCACACACCTAAAATTCTATAAAAAAAACTAAAAACTTAGCACATATTCCTTATCCTCAAGCCTTAACCATAGCTAACATGCCTGAACCTCTACTTTGATACCAAAAAGTTTCATAACATACCTCCTATCATTTCATTTCACTACTAAGGCAATAAATTTACAACCACAACTAAACTTTTGGTAGTGATTTTAACCTTTTTTTTATACATCAAATGGGAATTGTGCGAGTCAAAATTTGAATTTATTTTCTATTTCATTTATGGCTACCATAGACAAGTATGTATTTGATCCATAAGACTAAGTTATAAGCCTTATTTTCATATAGGAACCATATAACCAAATTTGGCCACTTCGGACATAATAAGGCCTTAAATTTCAAAAATTCATAACCTTGGCTATACAGCTCCGATTTATGCAAATTAGGTGTCTATGAAAAATTGAAAACTTGAACATTATGCTGTAAAAATTTCAAATGAAAATAAATCTATTTAGCCCCTCAAATTTCACAAAACCAAGGTTGCACTAGAGTAAACAGTAATAGCATAATTTTAGTTTTTGGGGCTAGTTTTGAGAATTCATAAAATATTCTATAGAGTTCAGAAAAATATCATCTTCTACTTATTGAAAAGCTCTATAAATTCTTTAAATGTTCGCCAAAGTTTAGCCTAAACTAAGTCATTTGGGCCATCAATGGTAGAGGTATATTTTATGGTTCATTTAAACCAAAATTTAGTTCTAAAGTGATCCATTGGCTTCTTTGTTACAATCTCTTACTTTGAGCAAATTTTAATCTATTCATATTTCATTTCTATAAAAACCAAGACATGAAATATGGCTTACAATAAAAATTCACCATCACACACCCAAATAGCTACATGGAAACACTAGCATACAACATAACATAACATGTTCTATTCCATTGCCAAGACACCAAATGGGCATATATTCATGATCACTAAGGTTGTTCATCAAGTGCTATTTTATTTCATCATAAATACTTCAAATTAGCTACTCATTAGTTTCATAGCTTGCATCAAATTACCATATGTTATATATGTAACATCTGGTCCCTCCGTAAACGTGAGAAACGCAATATTCAGTTTCTCTGTAAACGTCAGAAATGGGCCAAATATGAAAGGAAGTCCACGAAATAGAAGGAATTGGGGCCAACTAAAAGTATGATAAATTTTAAATATTAGAAAATGAGGATTTGAGGTTTGAGATGCCTAAAACCCAGAGCCAGAAGAGCTCAAAAAATTTGTCGAAGAAAGTAGGGGTATTTTTGTAATTTTTGGAAAATTTTGAAATCTCATAGGAGGGCTTTTTAAATGGAAAATTTGAGCTTTTCAGGGTTCTCAGAGGCCCCGAATACCATGGGAACCCTTAGAACAGTTGAAACCCCTCCAATGAGCAAATTTCGGTCTTTGGCTGACCGAAACTTTGACCGAACAGTTCGGAATGGTTTTAGATCCTTTTTGAGTGATTCCAAAGGCAATTCTTATGATTAAGAGCCTAAGGAATATGATGGAAAAGACGGATTTCAAAAAGGAGTTGAAATAAGCCCAAACGAACAAAACTACAAAGAGAGACTAAATTGCAAATTTTGAAAGTTGCTTAAATGAATCCCTAGCTTATAAAAAATGTCCCTCCTCTGCTCAGATCTCCTCACCCACTCTCTCACACATCAAAAAAGAATTAAGAAGGGCTAAGAGTGGCGCACAAGAGGGGAGGCCAAGGAAGAAAGAAGAAGCTTTGAAAAATGTAAGTTTTAGCCACTTTTTCCTACTCCTTGCCTTGTTAAACTTCTTCCCCTCTTCTTCCTCTTCCTTCTCATGGTTTTGGCATTTAATTTGGTGCTGTTTTGAAGGCAGAACAGAGGTGGAATTTTCGGATTTGGTGAGGGGAGGCTAACCAAGTGAAGAACAAATCAAGAAAACTAAGAATCCAAGGTATTTTGCTACTTCCTAAGCTTAGGTCTCCTTGCTCCTCTTCTCTTCAATTTCCCCCCCATGTAAGACCAGCCATGAGGGATTAAATTTCTGGCCAAACCAAGAATGAATCACATGAATTAAGGTGTGGGAATTTAGAATCTGCAAAGGAAACCAAGTAAAAGCCATTGAATTTCAAGTTACCAAAGTGTAGGATTCTTGAAAAGTTTGTAAAATCTGTTTTGAGTCATGAATTTCCTAGGCTATGTAAGTGTTTAATTGAGCTTCTAAGATCTCTAGGAAGCTTCCCAAGTGACTCTCCCATCAAGAAAAAATTGGAAACCCCTTGAACCCCAAATACTTCCATAATGTCGACCTAGGCTAGAAAGAGTACCAAGGGGAAGTTTTAATTTGTTTCAAGCTTATTTTTGAGTCATGTAGGATGGAAGAGGATGAGAGGAAGCCTTGGAAAAATTTTAGAAGCCCTAGATAGTGAGATGGAAGTGTAGGCTCCATAATGTAGCATAATGAAGCAACTCCTAGCTAGACTCTTTAAAATAATTGTGTGATGACTCCAAGGAGTCTAAATGGAGTCAAGAATCATATATTAAAGGAGAGAAGGGAGCCAAGATCATGAATTCTTCAAGTTTCTTCATTAAGTGCCTTATGGAAGCATAATGGAGCCATAAACCAAAGTAGCATCATGTAAAGTGTGTATAATGCCAAGGCTTGTTCCCATGAGTAATTCATGTTTCTTTTGGTGTGTCTAGGCCAAGAGAAATGGTCTCCACCTCCTTGGGTGTGTGAGGTCAAAGGAGAGGAGTCAAGACTTAAGGAAAAAATGTGTAAATGCAAGCAAGGTAGCTCTCTCCACCTTCTCTCATGCATGGATGTGTGTTTAGCTTATTTTAGAATGTGTGTATGTGTATTTTCAAGCTAAGAAAAGTATGCTAGCATGCCTTTATATTTCATGATCCTTGATGCCATGTTATGTTTTAAATGAATCTATGATATTTGTATGAGTTTACTTGAGTGAGGAGAGGCCAAGAACTCTTCCCTTTGGTGAGGATGAGCCAAGAACCCTTGAGTTTGGTTGAGACATAGCAAAGAGTCTCCCAAAAGCAAAGTGGGCTCCCAAGAGTATGGTTGAGTCCAAAGCTCTTAAAGAATAGGTGAGGCAAGTCCAAAATCCATGAGGAGAAGTGTGCGGCCAATCCAAACACTTGGGGAACTCTTGAATGTCTTGTATGATTGATTCACATGCCAAGGTTGCTTTGAAAATGTCCATGACTTCCATTTTTCCATACATGCATTTGAAAAGCTTGCTTTGTACATATTATGTGTGATTGAATGGGAGATGAGCTATTGGGATTCTTTGAATCTCATCCCCTCCTCTCCAATGCTCTAATATGCTAGGTGGACCAAGTAGCTATGGTAAAGGGAGCCAACAACCATGAAAGAAGGAGATTGACAAGCCTAGGCCTAGTTTGTATTCTTTTTGAACCATAATGATGTTCAATGATATATATGATTATTGTAAATCGCACATGACTCTTGAGACACATGTAAATATAATATTATATGATGTTTAAATGTATGAATATGATGTATGACTTCTAGCCTACATTTTGAGCATGAGATGCCAAATTATGCAATATGAAAGTATGATGGAAGTGTGCATAAATGTGGGTTAAATGGCCAAAATGAGATGCATGAGGTTTGGGACCATTTGGGCAGCTCACACAAGTCTTAAATGCACTTTTAGACTTGCCCAAAAGGTGCCAAGACCAAGGGAAATTCATTTGGCAATTTTGGTACCCAATATGGAGCCAAAATTGACCATAATGGAACCCTACACCATTTTTTAGCCAAATGAGTTAGTATTGACCTGAAACTTGGCATGCAATTAGGTCTCATTAAGAGCTTTTTGGGAAGCTAAAGATCATAATTTTCGGAGACCTATAGAATATTTGAGGAATTTTCAAGGTTGGGATTTTTCATGGATTCTGGTATGGGTACTGTTCATACTGGTAGTTTTGAATTCGGTGTCACCCAATGGCCAAATGGTGTCCAATACTTATAAAATTTTACATGCATAAACTAGAGGTCATAAGATTTCTGTGGCCACACAGATCACCTCATTTGGAGGTCTGAGCAGTGAGTTATGCATATTTGAAGTTAACTGTCAACATCAGTAGCGCCCCATGAGTCCGGTTACTGTTCCATAGGGTCCAGCTGACTAAACGTATTTTTTTCATTCTATAATTATTTTTAGCATAAATTTAAGATTTGTAGATTTCCAGAATGACCGAATTTGTGTGATTTTGATTTTTATATAATTAGTTATGAATTGTAGAAGTTTGTATCAGTAATCTAAAATAGCAGCCCAGGCAGCCAGCGACTCTGGAGCTTTTTGGATGTCAAACGTCCTGTGTGATGAATTTTATAACCTGGGCTTATTTTTATGTGAATTAGACATCCTAAGGTTTCCAAAATGACCAAGATTTTATGTTTTTGATTTTTCTAGATTTAGTTATGATTTTCCAAAGTTTGTGACAGAAAAGAGGAAATCCTGGCCGAAAATGCAAACACGAATTTTATATGCTCCTTTGCTTTCTACGAGTTGTAGGCTAAATTTGATGATGGAAATGAGTTATATTCATGTGTTTAAGTATGAGAAAGTGATAGATGCTTTCATATGGCTTATGGGACTTCGAAAGAAAAATTTTACCTGTAGAGAAATGCACTTTTATTCATAACTCCCTATGCCACTATATTGTTTCCATAGAATAAACATAAGATGAGGGATGGGAATTATATGAATTGAGTCTTAGAAGTATGGTGTTACAATATAGGCAACAAACCATTTTCTAGTTACAAGCTTCGGCATCTAAATAGCTTACATATATACATATAGTCTCACTTGTACATGGGCTATCATTATACATCATCATCATATGTTTCATAAGTACTAATAGTTGGTTCAGATACATTGTGAATACATATGTGCATTAAGCTTCCTAAACAACTTCCTTAGGCTTTTATCTTTCTTTGAATTTTTTGCCTTGCTAGAGAACCTATAATGATTAGTGGAAGGGAGAAGGGGTGAGATTCTTGGGAGAATCTCAATAGCACATCTCAATCTATATCAATGCACACAATGAATGCAAATGAGAAAATGCATGCATGGAGGCAACGTGCCTCAAGTAAATCAACCATGAAAATTGACATGAAACTTTAATTCTTATCTAGCCATGGCAATTAAATGTACTTGGTACACTCAACTAAGCTTAAGCTGGGCTAAGGAAGAGTTACTGTGCTCAATTTCCTATATAAAAAGCTAAAAGCTAAAAGCTAAAAGCTAATGATAATATCATATATTCATGAAACTCATGATAAAAGTCAATTCGTATCATAAGTCATGAAATGATCAAATAATCAAATATACAAGCATCTTAACTCATTCCCACATCCAAATGCTACCTTATGGAGCGAGGAGCCTTAAGCTACCACTAACTCCCATACTCCTCCTATCTTTGGTCCTTTGCATTATCCTTCTCAGGTTCATTCATACTCAGGGTGAAATTACACTAGCTCAGCCTAAAATATATCAATTTAGATACAAAGCAATTCATTAGAACTTAATCTAATTTGTTTCAATACTACATAAACTCATTAGAACTCATAAGGTAGTTTAAACTATTTTGAGTACCTTAATAGAGAACTCTCATAATTTGACCTCTAGGCATCAAAATGTTACTTGATATGAACCATATGACTCTAATGGAACTTATTAGGGTCATCACATACGGACTAAAACATGCTAAATCTCGAGTTACTTCATTAGGCTTTTTAGAAACCCTAGAATTTTGCCTTTCAAAATGGGGTTCCTAAATTTATTCAAATGGTTTCATCACTGTCCATTGCTCATATCTAAACTTCTTAAAACCTTAAAACTCATGACAACACTCCTAGCTACTCTTTCCCCCCTTAGGCTAAGCCAATGCAGTCCTTGGGCTCCCATGGAGATTTTGCCATTCTATTGGTAAATTTGATACATATGGAGGATTCTTGGCTTTTTTCTAGTTCAAGCTTAGCCTTAGACGATTCAAAATCTTCCTAGGGTTCTATATCTCCTATGGTTCAAATGAAACCCTAAGTAAGTAGCCTAACTTGGGTTCTATGGCTTTTCATGAAATTCTATTTACATAATCTTACTCTACACCCTACAAAACCCTTATTCCTACAAAGGTTCTCATCAAACAAAAGCTCTTTCATCTACCTCTCTCTCTAGACAAATTGAAAAGGAGGAAGAACCCAAAAGAATAGCAAGTTTTCTATCTCAAATCATACCTTATTTGAAAGCACTTCCAATGGTGATTCTTATGGTACAATTGGTTGCTCCAAATCTCCTCTTTTCTTCAAGTGGTCAATCATCAAACTCATCCTTTTAAAAAGCTAAAACCACCATTAAAAGGGGCTTGAAGAGAAGTGCAAAGTTACTAACTAGTAAACTATGAAATTATGCAAGTTTCCTTACCTAGTTTCGCTTCTTCTTTCTTCTTTCTATTCCATCTCTTTCATGCCATGGCTAGTCTAGTTTAGGCAAAAAAATAGGTAAGTGGAATGAAGGGGGAGGTGGCATGGTCATATTAAAATGAAGAAGGAGATATTTTAAATAATTTTAAAAGTACCAATTATGTTCCTTTATTTAATTTCCTTTGTTTGGGCTCATTCTATATCCTTTTTGAAAACCATCTTTTTCATATGATAATTTAGGCTTTCCACTTGATTAAAACATTTACTTTGAAATTTCTAAGATTTAAAATAGTTTAGAAAAGTTTGGTCAAAGTTATAGTCAACTTGAGCCCTAAATTGTAAACCATCAAGGATTTAACTATTCTGATAATCCCTATAGTTTTTAGGACCTCTAAAAACCCTTAATGAACTTAATTTTGATATTTAAAACTCTTTTTCTTTAAATTTCTAAAATTTTGTCCAAAATTATAATTTTGCCATTGGTATGTCTATTTACTCCATTTAGCCACTCTAGCTTTATTTCCGCTCTTTTTGCTCTTTTGTTTCATCTTATTTGGACTTATAGTCTTTCATTATTGTGGTTATTAACCTTTCTTTTAATATTTAAGGGTTTAGAAAATGCAAGTTATGACTTGAAGTCTCCTAAGGATAAAATACAAGATTTTTAAAGGGATTTTCTTCCTTAAGTTATCACCCAACCACCTTTAATGACTTAAGGATTTAAGAACTAACCAAAACCAAAGTACAACCATCTTTTTCTATTGCAATTGACCATGATAGCTACTAAACCATCTATGACAGCAAAATGAGAGCAAATTGGCCATAAGTGGCATACCTAAAATTACATTTCTCAACAAAATTACCTTAAATCACTTCCATCAAATTTCCTTCATCCAATTACATCGTTCTAGCACCATAGGACCACGCACAAGCAAGGATTCCCAAAAGTGGGTAGGCCAAACCTTAATTACACTACCAAACACTACTTATAAATCTATGATAGTAAAGAGTCCTTGAAAATCTACTACTAGTACAACCAAAATTTGTACCACTCCAAATTATAGCCCCAACCCTCCTAATTATTTACAAGACTACATATTTACACCCATCAAAGCACTCAAGACAGCAAAAAAACTTCAACCAAAAATCCAAAATTAGTTAACATCCATTTATCTATATTATACTGCACATCCAAGGTTCATACCTCAAATTACAACCACCATGTTCAAAATAATTAAACTCAATAGTCAAAAATCTATCACCTCATCCATATAGTCAATTTTATAAATAGATAATCATGTACACAAGACTAAATATAAGTTAAAGTTGTCCTAAAGGGGAGTTTAACCCTATTTGCACACCAAAAAGATTCTATGCTTGACAATTCATGATGCAACAAGATGCTATACAAAAGTCACTCTTGGTTATAAAATCCTCAACATTTGCAACCAAAACATACATAAAGCCAAGTATTGAGCGCATACAAGGTCGTAGGCTAAGGGTAAACATCTGATGGCTTCTTTTTGCCGCTGTAAAAGGATCATTTACCTAAAATGTTAGCCCACAACTAAGGTGAAAAGTAAAATCTTAATAACCAAGAGGGTAAATTCCAACCATATGATATAGATTAACCAACATAATGTCATACATGAAATGATAACAAAAGAGCAATGCATGCATAATTCTGATGAGGGAGTTTGGCTATAAATCATTACTATCCCATACTAACAATCATATAAACATACAAGTTATTGGCCAACAACATAGGAACGGGCATGATTATAGTAACTCCTATCAAATGAGCATGGTCACAACTCAATGCATGATCATGGCACATATGCATACATAGGAGCATGGTCACAGCTTCAACATAAGTATATGGTCATGGTACAAGATGGTACACAATTATAAGTACTCAAACCCATTATTAGCATAAAAAAGACATGTATAAACAAACATATGGCTATAACTACACATATACATGGAATTAAAATCCCTAGTTAACTATTAATGATATTTCTACTTTTTAATTTGCTACCGATGTATTCCAAGTGAACAACCTAAGTCTTTGCATACTCACCCATAATATTCTAATCAATACATGTAAAATCATAATTTTTGCAATTAAAAACCTAGAAATTAAATATACCTAACTTACTAACTTCCTAAAGTTACAAATCCTCTAACCAAGCACTTAACACCTAAATTTCCAAGTGAATCTTCATCATTTTCGCACATATAAAGGCACCACATCAAAGTTAGCCCCAGAGATGAAATTTGAGTAGGACAACATGACGAATGAAAAGGAAAAACTTACCCAATGTGTGCCTCTAACTTCGATTTCCTATAATGGATCCACCAAAATCCCAAATTTAAGCACTTAGGAATTTCATGAATCTTCACCAAATCAAGAAACATCCAGCTTAAATGAAAAAAGGAAAAGGAAAAGGAAAAGGAAAAGAGCATTTTTCTCAACACTCACTAAAGCCAAACATCCAGCACCTAGGAATTTCGCATGACTGTCCATTTGATTTGAGGTTATTAAGTTGTTGCAATTATAAGAGTACTATGGTGTTATTATAGTTGTTGTTTGTATATGTAAAACAATTGGACATAATTTAATAACATCATTATATTACTCAATTATAGTTTCCAATGTTATTCTCAGTTCTCCATCATTGACTGCAAATTTTATTTTATTTATGAAAACAACAATGTACTATAAAAGTTACTTTCTTCAATATATGTATAAATATATAATTAATTATGGTTTGTCTAAATAAATAAATTATTTATTTATAAGAATTTTGAACTTAAATTGAAAAAGTATTTAATATTCATTTTTATAAAGTCATTGATTTAATAAGAAAACTTCAGAAAAAAATATTATACTATTATATCGCTTTATTTTCATTAGTTTAATATCCACAGCAGTTTTAGAGCAAATTGATAAATAAATTAATATGAATTTATTGAATCAGTATGTCTCTGAATAACACATGTTTTTAAACAGTTTGCAAATTACCAAATTAATTTGTGAGACTTTGAGTCATACTTTGTGGTTATACAGTAATACATTCAAATAGATAAAATAGCAATCTATATTATAATTATTATTTATCATGAATAAAGCTTGAAAAAATTATTTTGAATAAAAATCATTTTAATATTTCTTTTTATCATATTTTAAATCGAAACAAATAATATAGTTCACCCTAATTGCATCTAGATATTTGATTTTATCCTATTAATTAATTTTTCCATGTAGTCGACTATTACCATAAGTTGAAATATTTGACTAGTATTTTTCATAGTTTCTATTACCTTATCGTTATCTGTAATTGTAATTGTGTATTTACTCCAAGCACAGCTGTCTATTTGTTGTTTTCGTTTGTTTTCAATTCTGCATTTATTGTCTGCTAGAGTTTCAGGAAGAAGTTAAAGGTTCAAGTCATTTGGTGTAATTTTTTTTTTAATTTATATAATCTGAAATCTCCCTCAAGAATTCGCAATTATCATTCATTCTCTATTGTCAGTGATAAAATGTTAAAAAAATTGCATTTAAGGACCCATATCACATAAAATTTATAATAAAGAACTTTAAAAATCAAAATTATTTTTAATTCTGTATTTATTTTTTGCTAGAGTTTTAGGAAGAAGTTAAAGGTTCAATTCATTTGGTCTAATTTTTTTTAATTTATATAATCTGAAATCTTCCTCATTTTGAATTTGCAATTATCATTCATTCTCTATTGTTTGTGATAAAATGTTGGAAAAATTGTATTTTATAATGAAGGATTTTAAAAATTAAAATTATTTTCAAAGACCATCATTACCATTAGGTTTTATGAAATTTACTACCAATTTTAGCAAATTTATTACTGTGTGTAGAAACCTATAACCGATAGTAAATTCTTTAAAATTAGTAATAAATTTCCTAAAATCTCATAGTAATGATGGTCCTTAATAGTAATTTCTTCTATACCTAATAGTAAATCCCTTAAAATTAATAGTAAATTTTCTAAAACTTTATAATAATGATGGTCCTTAATGATAATTTTAATTTTTAAAATCTTTCATTGTAAATTTTATATGATATAAGTCTTTGAATGTAATTTTCCCTAAAATGTTTCAAAAGAAATAGATCCACTATGGGGAGGACATAAATATTTAATTAGAAAATATCTACAAATTCAAGGGATGGTCTATCTAAAAGATGCTTAAACAATATCCCTAAAGAAAGTTCAAAGAACAAAGGCAACATAAGTATCTATATCTTTTGTTGATTAGCTTTTATGATTTTAGTCTATCAATTAAAATTTGACTTTTATAATTTTGTATTTTGTTTTCTATTTGATCACTGTTCACCAAATGAAAACGCAGATTTTATACAATTGATCTAGAATGACTTGTCCTTTCCCCAGGATATTATGTTTGAGATTTTATTGAATCTAAGCTTAGGGGCTATCGAAAACTGTATACTATATCCAAAAATTGGTACCTGTCATTCAAATCACCAATCTTCATAAATAAACTCCTAGGGAAGTGTAAGAAAAAGAAATGCAAATGGTTGTATCGAGTCGCTATTAAGATGAAGACGGAATCAGATCAAGAATTGACACTCTTGATTTAAGTATCCTCTCATGTTCGATTACCTTAGTCATCAGACTACGAAACTTCTAAATCATTCATTGGTATCCTGAATGGATTCTTGTGTATGGGAAATATTCCCCGTCACATGTCTTCCTTTTGTATATCTTCAATCCAATTACCAATCAATCTTTGAAAGGCATCCACTTGCAAAATCACATACAAACAAGTAAATTCTTCTATTCTTATCTATTTTGGATATGCAATCTTATGAATGTTCCACTGATAAATATTAATAAATTCAATTTCGCTATTTCATAATAGTAAGCTCATATGTCAATGATTTTAATTGTTATTTCTTTTATGTTATCTATAAAATACTTTGTATGCTTTCTGGCCTGACGGCCCTAGAGATGACCATCATATTATGATGCTTTATACAGAAGCAAATAATTCTAATAGGAGTATGGAAGTGTATATACTCCTTTAAGGGCAAGCCATGGACAATTCCTAATGTAAGCTCCGTAAACTATGACATTTCTACCCTTACTGGAGAAGAAGAGATTGGACATTGTAATGTATTAATGTCAATTGTAGTATATGATACCTCTGCTGATGTCTCTAAAGAACGTAACATTCTCAAAGTAGCAATTAAGCTGAATTTCCAATTGGGTTCGTACAACACAAAGCTGCGTTGACATTTTACAACCCTAACATAATAGTTCGTACATAATGCAAACATGGTTGTTTGATGCTATATCTTGTAATTCCTATTCATGGGATACGGTATTTGAAATCAAGAGAGTTTCTTTCACGCATAAGCCACTACATATCATTGGTGACACTGATTTTGTTTACAAATTGTGAAGAGATTGAATTCAATGTTGACCTTAGGCAGCTTCAATTTTCGGTGGATATAAAACCAAGACATTTTAAGGTCATCAACAAATGTCTTCCTCCTAGCTATTCCTGGTATAATTCCATAATTGGATTCATGGAAAGCTTTGCTTTAATGAACTATTAAATATATTTGCATTATATCTTCAATTGTTTTTGTTTGCAAATTGTATTCAGAAAGAAAACTGAAATACTAAGCAATATGATTATTTTAAAGTCTACTTTCCAATATTGAAGTTGTATTCAACAACAATTGCGGCTTAAATGCAGACTGTATGACTAAGACAATGCTCAAACTACCTACAAATGACATCACTGAAAAACAGTTGGTGGGCAAAAGTTGGAGGACAAGTTAGGATGATTTTGTATTTGTGAAACAGCATCTTACAAGATCATTCGTTGAAAATAGACACTTATCTTCGATTGTGGTGAAGACATTGATCTTGAAATAGTTGACTGGTTAATCTGAACCACATATTCTATGAACTCAGATCAAAAGTAATAACAAGAAAGACCCACAAGTCTATTGTATAATTATCCTCCACAATATCATTTTAAAAAATGATACCAACTTTATTCTTATAGGCCACCATTTTGTAATTAAACTTGATGGCTGTATGAGATATCTTCATTTTAGTGAAAACATCACAAAGTGATGACAATAGAAGTTAACACATTACAGCCGCTAAATAATGTAGTTTTCAATTTGAAAAGCTGTACATTGCATAATATCAGACTTCAAATTGCATAATTCTACAATCCTCCATCTTTTCTCCTTCGAAAAGAAGAAAGTCTTCTGCACATTTTTTTTCCTTCATTATGTGGCAAATTGTATAACATCATTATGACATAGTCATCTTGCATAGTTTCGTGCCAAAAGGCATACGAAAGTGGTCTAAATAATGAACAAAAATACTTTAACTAAAGTATAAACATAGTAATTAATATAAAAATAAATTTAAGTACAAAGCATACACGTAATCTATAGGAATTAATATTAAACAAATGTTAAGATCAAAAGAAACATTATTACTTGTTTGAAGCCATTTTTGGGTATCTAGCACTTTGAAAGTTTGCTTAGTAATTAGGTTGAACAAATATAGAAACGAAAACATACTTGGTGAGATTTTTCAAAAGAAAAAAAAAAAAACCAATATGCAGAACTAATCATTGTTCCACTGTCATCAGAAAATGGCAGACGCACCTCTAAAATTTGATGAGTGCTTGTATCCAGGATATCAACTCTTGATTTAATAGATATGTCATCATAAAGTCACTTGACACATGTAGCTACGGCGTCCTCTTCCTAGATGTCTCTAGTTGTTTTTCACAAAAGCCATATGATTTGAAGGAAGGGTACATATCAGTAGAAATAGTAGACACATATTAATAGAAATAGTAGAGAGTTCTTGACACTGATTACAGTCTAGAGATATTTTGTGACTTTGTTGTAACTAATAATTTGTTGACAAACAAGATCCACTTATCGAACAAGGAATCTTAGACATCTTTGTTGTTGATATAAATTACCTACCTTTTTCCATGCCACCATCACTAAATTTTTCTGACACATTAAATTTCCCACTTTTTTTTACATTTTTTTTAATATTTTATACATTTTTTATGTTTGAAATTATTATCACATTACAACTGTAATCCGAATGCTATCATATCGATTTTTATATTAACTAGAAATGAACCTATGTAATGCACAGGGTGTGGATAATAGAGTAATCAGCTTTTGTATCAATAGTGAATAAGAAATGACATGAAAATATTTATATTTACATAATGATTACACATCTTTTAATATCATAGAGTACTTCATATCAATAAGATGTGAAACAATCACACTACCAAAAAATTAACTTTTAGTGGCGACAAAAGTCGCCGCTAAAAGTCAAAATGTCATCACTAATAAGTTTTAGTGGCAACATCTTTTTTGCCACTCTACTCCAGTAACACTAATACTTTTTAGCCACGACAAAGTGTCACCACTAAAAGTCGATGTTACAAATATATAGTAGCGAATATAGTCGCCACTAAAACTTATTATAATTTACATCAAACAAATGTTGCCACTAAATGAAAGAGTATTAGTGGCAACAATCGCCACTAAATCCATATATTTAGTCGACCCTAATTGTATGTCGCCGCTAAATCTAATGTTTTAGTGGCGATATAGGTTGTCACTATAAGTACACTTTTAGCGACAATAATTAGTGACATTACTAAAATCGTTACTATATATATTTAGCAACGACTTATTGCTGTGGGTAAAAATTAATGTCATTTGTCACTATATGGAAATCTTTAGTAACAACGCTTATTGTCAGTGAAAATAGATTAGCAATATAGTCTTAGTCGCCACTAAAGAGTTTTAGTGGCAACATGTGGTCACCACTAAAGAGTTTTAGTGGCGACATATTCTTGCCACTAAATGCATTTAGGGACGATCTCATACTTGTCACTAAAGACATTTAGTAACAAGAAATTATGATTACAAAAAAGTAAAAGTGATGGCATTTTTGTAGCAATTAAGCTTTAGCAACAACTTTTGGTGTTACAATAAAGCTTTAGTAGCAGTCATTTTGTTTTTTATATTAAAAATAAGCTTTAGTGGAAAAATTTGTCGCCAGTAAAGGTAAGGAGACTGATTATATATATATAATAGATAATGTACATTTAAACTAAATTAATATTGAAGAAAATTAAAACAAAAATAAGAAACAAAAAATAATATATATATATATATACGCTAATTGACATGCACAAGAGACATTAATTTCTTAATATTGTATATCATAATTAGTATTATAACTATAAGAACTCTCATAATGTCCTACATGTCAGAACCTATATTGAAATATCTATTAGAACATGAAGTGATGGCATAAATTGATACATCAAAATGACCATCAACAAAAAAACCCAAGTCCACCTTCTCTTCACCTAGCTTGTCCATAAGAAGAGTCATTGGTTGGAGCATTCTGTCTCTGTTGATAAAAAATAACACTAATCATATACTATTATTATTTAACATAACATTAAGGTAAAAGATCATTTACAAGTACCTGTTGCATGGTAGCCATAAAGCTAGCCAATTGAGCTTGAATCTCTGACTGAACCCATTGTTGCATTGTAGCCCGCTTTTCTTGAAGCTTCTTTTCCATTTCAACTTGCATTTCCTCTTGCAACTTTTCTCGCTCTTCTTGTAATTTTCTCTCCATTTCAGCTTGCATTTGTTCCATCATTGTTGAAACCCTCGAATCCACTTCAACTGAGTCCATAATTCTCTTTTTTGTCAATTTCTTTCCATATCCTTTCCCCCTAACATACCCTGACCTCTCCCCCAGTACAGTGGCCAAAATTTGATCTCCAGTTAATGGATTCTCATTATCCTCTACTTCTTGCTCATGAACTAGTTCCTAAATACGCCCCTAAAGGCATAACAATAGATAAACACCATAAACAATGAGGAAATGGTATAAATAATTAAAGCTTAATGATCTATAGCAACTTACATGGATTTCTTGTGACTTGAGATCTACCCACTCCACCTCTCCGTCCTTGTTCTTACGGGTGTGCTGAAGTTCCCAAACTCGATCAGGGGGTGCCACTTCTCCAGTGATGGGATCTCTCTATAATAGTCATTGGATGATAATCCATCCTACCATAGAGGGAATGACATAAAGAAAAATGTTTATAAACTCAAGTACAGCACAAATACTTATCGTAGACTCCTCAACCTCAGCAAATGAACAGGTACTGCATGTATGCTTTGTCACTTTCCTTGTTCCTACTACTCGTAGCCTATAATTGGATGGTATTATAATCATGAAACCTTAAAATCATGTGAACACAAACAAAGAAAACACATTACCTTGAACTCTGGACTTTCCCAGTAATGCATCAGCCACTCCCAATCATCACGGCTGATGTTACTTGGTCGAGCAGCCTCCTTCTCTTTATTTGTGTCACACTTAGCATAATCTGCATGTAGGTCAGCCTTCCAAGATCAGTATAGTCATCGCATTATCTCAACACAAGTTCTATTTAATCTCTCTTCAGGGCACCCATCACGAACATCAAATTTATCCTACATCAAACATAAGAAACCAAACTTATTAACTAATGAAGGAATACTATGAATGTTATATAGAGAAAAATGGCCCACAAATATAATGTTATACCCTTACTTTCAATAATGAAGTTTCCCTATATTTGGCGTAAACTTTGGCCCAATCACCATCCCTAAGAGAGACTGTGGTACGCACCATATGTCCACAATAGCTGGCAAAGTCATGGGCCCCATCTCCAACAGGTCTATCTGAGTTCTCAGGGATGTTTTTTGAACCATATTTTGTCTTCATGTCTACTGATATACTCTTATATTTTCCCCTACCCTTCTTAATTGTGCCGCAAGAAGCTGCTGCATATGGAAAAAAAGGCAAACAAATTAGACATTGATGTATATATATGGTAAAACATAATCTAGAAAACATTATTTGCATGAAATGATACCTGAACTACTCGGCACCTGTGATCGTTGTGTTAGAGGTGAATCATTATAGATAGTTTGTCTATCTCTCTATGGTGGGAGTGGTAAAAGTGCATCTCCTGACTCCAAATCCCCTTGTGCATGCTCAGGAGAGAGTGCACCTCTTAGCACCAAATCTCTGTGTATGATTAGGTGATGTCACCTCTCCGGTGGGGTTATGTCGACCTCGGCCATTACCTCACCCAATGCCTCGTCCTCCTCAACCTCCTGACCTACCTCGTGCAGAACCTGACATTTGCTACCTTTTGTCCAAATATAGTATAAGTAACAAAATGTGATGAAATAAACATTAATGACAAATAAAAGTAGACAATAAAACACATACATAACAAGCACAAAAAAGAAAAAAGAAGTAAAATAATATAAAAGTAAATAACATAAAACATATATTACATAAGAATATACTAAACTTCAAACACTTCAACCATTTGATCATGTAATGGGGATGTTTGTACAATAATTGAAAATTTTTCAAATGATCAGCAAGATTGATACTAATATTAATCACACTCAGTGTCCACAGTGTCATTCGCATTGTCATCATCAAGCAAATCTTCTGCTTCTTTTTCGTCAATGGACCCAATCTCATCATTGTCATCAATGAAATCATCAGCCACACCCCTTGCATTATGCCCACTTGTTTGAGTATGTATACTTGTATGGCTTAGTATTTCTGGTTTAACATCATCTCGATGCAAGAGGACTACAAGGTCAATGCCTATGTCATCATTCCAAATAGGATTTAATTGGACTACATCTTGTTGATATGCCTCATCAAGAAAGAGACCATCATTCTCACTACTTTCTTCACATTCTTCCACCTTTAAAGGTTAAAGATGTCACGAGGATTTATCTTCACTATAATTAGCCACTCCATGTCAATGATATCTTTCAGATAGAACACTTGATCTGCTTGGCTAGCCAAGACAAATGGCTCATTTGTAGCCAACGAATGCCGAACATTCACACTTGTAATGCCAAACTTGTCTACCTTGTATCCTCTTCCTAAATGACCACATCCCACCAATAACACTTGAAGAGATATACTTTCTTATTCCCAATATATGAAAGCTCATATATGTCCTTTAAGATGCCATAATACTCTTTCCCTTCGTTTGAGTCATCTCCTTTCACTAGAACTCCAGTATTGTCAGTTTTCCTCCCTAAGGCATGATCTCTTATGTAACAACCAGAAAAAAAAAGATGAAAAATTTTTGAAGGGCTGAAAATTTTCTAAATCTGCTAGCTATAGCGAGAAATGGCCTAGCTATAGCGAATGTACATGTTCGTTATAGTGAGAAATGGTCTAGCTATAGTGAGAATGCTTCTAGCTATAGCGAGTGCAAGCATCCCATACAAAACCAGGGAGCTGCTCATCGTAGCATGCTCTGTAGCGAAGGCAGGGGTCTGGGACTGATACGTGCTCGCTGTAGTGAGGGTTATGCCTCGCTATAGCGAGGGTTAGTCCAGAAAAGTGTGAAAAAAGAGAATTTGACTTTTTAAAGCATCCAAACTCCTCATTTCTCCTTTAACCGACCTAAGCTTCATCCAAGCACAGAAAAAAGGCTTGAGAGAGAGAGGGAAACTAGGAGAAAGTAAGAGAGAAAGAAGGGAAGCTAAGGAAGAAAGGTAATAACCTTTAAAGCTCTTCATGCTTCTTCTTCTTGATTTTATTCTTCTCCTTCTAAGCTTCCTTTCCATGGGTTGTTAAGTAAGGAAGCTCTATTCTAGTTAAGAATAAGCAAGAAACTCATGTATCTTCATTTTTTCTTCTTTGTTTTACTTTCTTGAGAGCTTGAGAGAGGAAGGATAATTAGTGAACTTCTAGAGAGAGAAAGAACCCCTAGTTCCTTATATGCTTGGTAGGGTTTGCTATAAAGAAACCCCTAGTTTTGTGAATAAGTGTTGAGTTATGAGACAGTAATCCCATGTTCTTGTGTGTCTAGGCTCAAGAGAAGCACTCCCATCTAGTGGTGATTGTGAAATCAAGAAGGGAGAAGACAAATTGAAAGGGAAAGCTTGTGTTAGCCTATAAGGTAGCTCTCTCCCCCTTTCTCTTATGGATGAATGTGTGTTTAGCTTGTTCTAAAATGTGTGTATGTATATTTTCAAGCTATGAAAGTATGCTAGCATGCCTTTACATGTCATGACCCTTGATGCTATGTTATATGTTAAATGAATCCATGATGTTTGTATGAGTTTGCTTGAGTGTAGAAAGGCTTAGAACTCTTCCCTTGGGTGAGGATGAACCGAGAACCCTCGAGCTTAGTTGAGACAAAGCAAAGGATCTCCCAAAAGTAATGTGAACTCCCAAGAGTATAATTGAGTCCAAAGTTCAATACCCATGAGGAGAAATGTAAGGCCAATCCAAACACTTGGTGAACCCTTGAATGTCTTGTATGATTGATTCACATGCCAAAGTTGTTTTTAAAGTGTCCATGACTTTCACTTTTTCATACATGTATTTGAAAAGCTTGCTTGACACATATTATGTATGATTAAATGAGAGATGAGCTATTGAGATTCTTTGAATCTCATTCCCTCCTCTCCACTATCCTAACATGCTAGGTGGACCAAGTGAATAAAGACATGGGAGCCACCAAGCTTGAAGCTAGGGGAATCGGCAAAGGATTTGTAAAATAACCATTTTGTCACCGTTTTGTTGTTAAGAGATGTAATCGAATGATGTACATTAGGTGTGCATATATGAATACTTGTAAATGGATGTACTTAATGTATATGTATGAGAATTAGAACTATAGTGCATGATGTAGCAAGTTTTCGGTATGAATAGTAAGATCTTGGCATTATGTACATGGTGTATGTGTAGGTGTGGGAGAGTGAGTTTTGCAAATCTGGGTTGTCAAACATTTGAGCTATGTTTAATAGCCTATGTTGATGCTTTCCCATGTGCTCATAGAGCCTTAGGAGTAAGAGAAGCAAATTTGAACCCTTGGAGCCTCTTTTAACAAAAGAAATTGGCACTTTGCCCCCCTATATCAAAGTCTGACCAAATGACCTCTTCTTGCCTTGAAATTTGGCATGTGACTGGATCTTGCCTAGATCTTTTTGGGAAGCAAAAGATCAGGTCATTTGGAGGTTTATGGAATTTTCTATGATTTTTCAATGTTGATATCAAAATTTTAGATTTGCACCAGCACTGTTTATTTGGTTAGTTGTGTAATTGTGTCATCCGAGGGGAAAACTTGGTCTAATGGCTATGAAATTTTATAGGCAGAAATTCATAGTGACTTTTAGCAACTAGAAACACCTCATTTGGAGGTCTAGAGAGGAAGATATGAATTTTCAAAATTTCTGCCCAGTATCAGTCATCTTGCCTGACCAGAAGTACTGTTCCATCAATTTTTGAAAGCTTGGCTTGATGAACTAATCTAGAGATATTTTTAATCTCTATTTAACATCCACATATTTCCATATTGGTATCATTTGCATGCATTGTATTTTTGTGAAATTAGTTGGACATTTTTGAAGTTCATATCAGTAAATTATGACAGCATCAGGACCAGTCCGACCTCCAGACTAATTCACATGTCAAACGTCCTGTGTGTGGGATGTTATGACTTGTACATATTTTATCATGAAGTAGACATCCCAAGCTTTCCAGAATGACTGAGATCACATGTTTTTTATTTTTCTAGATTTAGTTGTGATTTTCCAAACTTTGCCCAGAAATAAGGCCAAGTCTGGCCGAAAATGAATATACATGTCCCATATCTCTTTTTGGTTTCCATGGGTTTAAAGCATGTTTTTGGGATTGAAATGAGTTTGTAATGGTGCAATTAAATATGAGGATGCATAGCATGAGCTCACACGGTCCATGTGACACCGCGATGAATTTTTAACCATAACACAATGCAAGAAAGTGTATGAATCAAATGGAAATTCTCACTTTATTCTTACTATACCTCACATGAGCATGTGTGTGTGGGATGATGGGTATGAGTTAAAAATGATGGTGTTACATCTTGTATGAAATCTAAAACCATTCACCAAATAAGTAAAAAAATGGTGCACTATTTTGGCTGGGCCAAGTGTTAAACTGATGAGGTCGTCATTAGCTTGTCCTTGTGTACGTAACTGTAGAACCTGCATAGATTAACTATACTCTATTACAATTTATTTAGAAAAAAGCTCATAACTCAAAATAGACTACTTAACAAAGTAAACTATATTATCAAAGGAACCTACTCGTGCACAAAACTATTTGGGAAAGTCCTCAATAGTTGAAGTTTGAGTTTCAATCTCCAAGTGGTACTCCCTACATTGTAGTAGTGATAGTTAGGAAATATTTGCTAACTAATTGTTGTCATAGAGATTGGCACAGAAGTGATAACTTACTCCATGAATGGCAAAACATTTACACAATTTTATAGTACATACATACAAGCTTGATAGAACTGTATCTCAGGCAAAATAATAGACTCATACCGCCCTCTAGCCCTCCCAATTTGGTTAAAGATGGACTTGTCACCAATATCCATGGGTCCGTCATCATTCTAGGAGGCTGATTAAATTTGGTTGGCATATTCTTTAAATAACGAGAGCAAAAGGTAAGGCATTCGTCTGCTAAATAACCTTCTGCAATTGAACCTTCTAGACGAGACTTGTTACGAACATAAGATTTAAGCATGCGTAAATACCTACATAAAAGGCAAATGGTGGAGAAGAGAAATAATTTGCAAGATTTTAGAGATAGAATAAAATATATATTAAAACATAATACCTCTCAATAGGGTACATCCATCGATATTACACAGGTCCACCAAGCATTGCCTCTCTTGGCACGTGAATGGGCAAGTGAACCATAACATCAAAGAAATGGAAATACCATTTCCAATTTGCATAATATGAGTGCAATTTAGGTCTTAAGTTGTTCTAGATCGTCAATTTTTAGGCACTTATAACATAAATTTTTGAAAAATTTACATAGCTATATTATCGGCTTTGACACTTCCTTAGGCAACAAACTACGTATTGCAATTGGAAATATGTCTTGTAATAATACAAGGTGGTCATGGCATTTCAATCCAAATAATTTTCGATCACGGACATCTACACACCTTGAAATATTTGATAAGAAGGCATCTGGAACCTTTAAATTAGCCAAAAATTTGTACACTTTTAGTTTCTCATGTGGAGACAAGGCATAGCAAGCTGCAGGCATTAATACTCTAGTCCCATCCTCGATTGGATGCAACTGTTGTCTGATTCCTAAATCCACCAAGTCATACCGACACTTTAATGTGTCCTTGGTTTTCCCCGTAACCCCCATCACTGTCGAAACAAGATTTTCAGAGACATTTCATTCTATATGCATGACATCTAGTTGTGTTGAAGTAGGAAGGTTTTCTAGTATGGTAATTGGAAAAAAATACTCTTCTTCCTCCAATTATAAGCATTGGTTGGGCGATCACGCTTTCTTTTCTGTCCTTTCCCAAAGGTTACATTACCTAATGCTTGTAATTGCCTTAGTGCTTCAACTTCTAATAAAGGTATAGGTGCTCTTGCAGTTTGAACCTTCCCATCAAATACCCTTCTATTTCGTCGCCAAGGATGAGTAATAGGTAAGAAGCATCGATGGCCCATAAAGCATACCTTGCTATGTAAAGAAACTGAATGTGTGTCCTTATGACAACAAGGGCATGCTAACTTCCCTTTAGTTGACCACCATGAAAGGTTTCCATATACCAGGAAGTTATTTATTATCCATAATACAGCTGCTCGCATCCTAAAATTGGATTGTGAGTGGGCATCATATGTCTCCACCCCTTCCTCCCACAAATGTTGTAGCTCATCAATCATTGGTTGTAGATATACATCTATTTCATCACCTAAACATCTAGGGCCTGGAATTAGGAGTGTCATCATAAAGTATGGTTGTTTCAAGTAATGCCAAGGTGGTAAATTATAAAGAACCAACACCACTGGCCATATACTATGTGCAGCACTCATATTGCCATAGGGTTGGAACCCATCACTTGCTAGGCCAAAGCGAACATTTCTAGGGTCCTTAGAGAAGTCGAGATGTTCCTCATCCAAGGTCTTCCATGCAATGGAATCATATGGATGTCTTAACACACCATCATCCTTTCATGGATCCTTATGTCACCTCATCTCTTTAGCTATGTTACGAGCCATATATAGCCTTTGTAGCCTAGGCGTTATAGGAAAATGGCGTAACACTTTGTGTGGGACTTTCTTACCTCTATGCCCATCTGACTTCCATCTGGATAGGTTGCATCTAGGACATCTTTGGGCATCAATGTGCTCCTTCCAATACAAAATGCAATCATTTTCACATGCATTATGTAACACCATACTTCTAGGACTCAATTCATACCATTCCCATGCCTCATCTTATGTTTGTTCTATGGAAACAATATAGTGGCATAGGGAGTTATGAATAAAAATGCATTTCTCTACAGGTAAAATTTTTCTTTCGGAGTCCCGTAGGCCATATGAAAGCATCTATCACTTTCTCATACTTAAAAACATGAATATAACTCATTTCCATCATCAAATTTGGCCTACAACTCGTGGAAAGCAAAGGAGCATATGAAATCCGTGTTTGCATTTTCGGCCAGGATTTCCTCTTTTCTGTCACAAACTTTGGAAAATCATAACTAAATCTAGAAAAATAAAAAACATGCAATCTTGGTCATTCTAGAAACCTTAGGATGTCTACTTCACATAAAAATATGCCCAAGTCATAAAATTCATCACATAGGACGTTTGACATCCAAGAAGCTACAGAGTCGCTGGCTGCCTGGGCTGTTGTTCAGTTTACTGATACAAACTTCTGAAATTCATAACTAAATCGAAATCACACACATTCAGTCATTCTGGAAAGCTACAAATGTTAACTTGATAGTAAAAATAATTCCAGAATGAAACAGATACGTTTAGTCAGCTGGAACCTATGGAACAGTAACCGGACTCATGGGGCGCTACTGATACTGACAGTTAACTTCAAACATGCATAACTCACTACTCAGACCTCCAAATGAGGTAATCTTGGTGGCCACAGAAAGCTTATGACATCTAGTCTATGCATGTAAAATTTCATAAGCATTGGACACCATTTGTCCATCGGGTGACACAGAATTCAAAACTGCCAGTATGAACAGTACCCATACCAAAATCTATGAAAAATCCCAACTTTGAAAATTCGTCAAATATTCTCTAGGTCTCCAAAAATTATGATCTTTATTATCTCAAAAATATCTTAATGAGACCTAATTGCATGCCAAGTTTCAGGGCAAGACTAACTCATTTGGCCAAAAAGCGATATAGGGTTCCATTATGGTCAAATTTGGCTCCATATGGGGTACCAAATTTGCCAAATGGTATTTCCTTGGTTGTGGCACCTTTTGGGAAAGTCTAAAAGCACATTTGAGACTTGTGTAAGCTGCCCAAATGGTCCCAAACCTCATGCTTCTCATTTTAGCCATTCAACCCACACTTATGCATACATTCATCAAAATCTCATATTGCACACCTTGGCCTTCCATACTCAAAATAAGTGTTATAGGTCATATATCATTTTCATAGATCTAAACATCACATAATAGTATATTTACACATGTATCAAGGTTCATGGTACATATACAACATCATATACACTATGAACTATCATTATGGTTCCAAAATGGCTAAAATAACACATAGGCTTGTCAATCCTTGCTCTTCATGGTTGTTGGCTCCCTTCACCATAAGTACTTGGTCCACCTAGCATGTTAGATCATTGGAGAGGAGGGGATGAGATTCAAATAATCCCAATAGCTCATCTCCCATTCAATTACACATAATATGTGCAAAGCAAGTTTTACAAATGCATGCATGGAGGAAATAAAAGCCATGAACATTTTAAAGCAAACTTGGCATGTAAACAACTCATACAAATCATTCAAGAGCTCACCAAGTGTTTGGAATGGCCTCACACTTCTCCTCGTGGATTTTGGATTTGCCTCACCCATTCATGAGCATTTTGGACTCAACCATACTCTTGGGAGCCCACTTTGCTTTTAGGAGACGCTTTGCTTTGTCTCAACCAAGCTCGAGGGTTCTTGGCTCATCCTCACCCAAGGGAAGAGTTCTTGGCCTCCCCACACTCAAGTAAAACTCATACAAACATCATGGATTCATTTAAGACATAACATGGCATCAAGGATCATGACATGTAAAGGCATGCTAGCATACTTTCCAAATCTTGAAAATACACATACACACATTCCAAAACAAGCTAGACACACATTCATGCATGAGAGAAGGTGGAGAGAGCTACCTTGCATAATTTCACACACTTTTTCCTTAGCTTTCAAGCCTCCTCTTTCGGCCACACACCCACAATTAGGTGGAGATGGTTTCTCTTGGCCTAGATACAATTTATGGGAGCCAATTAGGTTCATGAAACACATTCTAAGGCTACATAACTTGATGAACCACTAAATTACTCTATAGACTTCATTATGGTCCATAATTACACCTAATGAAGCAACACTCCTTAAACAATTTCTAGGCTCCATTCTTTCCTCTCAAATATGATTCTTGACTCCTTTTAAGCCTCTTGGAGTCATCATACAATTAAAACAAAGAGCCAAACATCATGTTGTTTCTTTAGGTCATAATATGGAACCTAAAGCACCAAATCACTTTCCATGAGTTCTAAAATTTTTCCAAGGCTTACCTTCATCTTCATTCATCAAATATGACTCAAGGATGGCCTTAGAAAAATTTAAAACTCCCCCCACCTACACAAACTAGCCTAGGCTGAGACTATGCCTTCCATTGGGATTCTTGGAGTTGTCTTCGTTTTCTTGAAGGAGAAGCTTGTGGGGAGTATCTTAAGTGTCTCAAGAACTCATTTAAACTCTTACTTAGACCTAGGAATCATCATACAATTTCAGAAATTAGAAGGTGCACTTAAAACCCTAGGTTTTGCATCTTGAAATCTGATAGTTATTTTGTTGTTTTCTTTGCATATTCTTATTCCTCTCCATCAAATACCTAAGAATCATGCTTGGTTGGGCTTGGAAATCAGATCCTCCTAGGGTTCTTGGTCTAGGTCGAAATGGAGAAGAAGTGGGGTGAAAGGTATCAACCATAGGATGCATTTTTACCTTGTTTCTTGCTTAGTTTGGCTTGAATCTTGATTTCTCCAAGATCCTCTCTTCAAATCCTAAATTTCCCTTGAATATCTCCCTTGAATCAGATTTATAAACCTCATTTTAATCCAAGGAAAGAAAAGAGAATGAAGGAGAGGTGGTGGAGGTGGAGAAAAGCAAGGAAAATTGCCATGAAAACATACCTTAAGCTTGGCTTTCTTCCTCCTTCTTCTTCCTCTCTTGGGCGCCTCTCCCTTAGGGTTCTTCTTCTGATTTGAGGCTGGAAAATCTGAAGTGAAATGAGGGCAAGTGTGAGGCACCACCTATATATAGCTATGGTAAAAGGACTTTTTCAAAAATTCCCATTTTGCCCTTCATACTTTGCATTTTTGTTTCTCCTTTATTTTAGCTCCTTTTTGAGAACCGTCTTTTCCATTACAAAATTTAGGTCCTCAATTAAGTAAAATGCTTTTGGAATCACTCAAATTGGAGCTCAACCTTCCTGAATGGATTCGTCAAAGTTCGGGCACACTGACATTGGAAAAAGTCCACCGGAGGGGATTTAACTGTCTCGGGGCTTCCCATGGTTTTTAGGGCCTTTGAGAACCCAACTCAAAACTTTCATTTAAAAAGCCCTCTTATGTGAATTCCAAAATTTGCTCAAAATTATGAAAATGCCATTATGTTTCGTAGGCTTTTCGTGAGAAATTATTTCTTCATTCTACCTCTGTTTTTCTTTCCGTCTGAGCCTGGGATTCTCATATTTAAGAGTCTAGAATGCTTCCCAAATTTTTTGGGGCCTTAACTCCATCATCTTGGGGGACTTCCTTTTGTATCCAATAAGTTTCGTTCATTAACGGAGAAACTGTATGTTACGTTTCCTCTGGTTTTCAGGGAACCGGATGTTACACATTAATCTTGGTATAGTCTAATCCAAGCTCTCGAATAACCTTCTTTACTTTATAATGAGAGTTTAGTACTAGTGCTCCTTCTGGAAGCACATCCCTGAATAAGCTAAGCAAGGTATCTATAGACTTGTTACTCCAATGGTTGAGACATTTCAAGTGAAGTAGCCTTACAATGAAAGACAACTTGAAAGCTTTTTTAAAACCTGGATATAGATCAGTTTTAGCATCCTCCAATAGCTCAAAGAAATGCCTAGCTTGTATATTTGGTGGGTCATTATATTCAGAGCCATATGTCCCCACCTCTCTTTCTATATGCCCATATGCATCGTTTATCATTTCAATAATGTCATCATTATCTTCTTGCACACCTTGATCAACCTCCTATGGGTGACTTTGGGCATGATGACGAAGTTCTCCATGTGAATCCCATACTTGGTAACTCTCACAAAAACTCTTTTTGAATAGATCCTCTCTTACTCTATGTCTTAGCTTGAACTCTGTGTTCTTGCATGCTTTGCATGGACAACGAATCATATCATTAACCCCTGATTGATTAAATGCCCATTGGAGAAAACTATTCACTCCTCGTATATATCTTGGATAAGCTCTATTCCTGATCATTATCCAACTTTTATCCATCCCTATTCTCTTTCTCTATTTCCTACATTAGGTAACATAGGCAATAAAATTTCAGCAATAAGAACCATATCGTAATTAAGCCACACCTTCAGTTTCTCTTATAGTTGTAAGGAACAAACCATATTATGAATAAGAAATTGTAATTCAATCAGAACCAAGTTTCATTTTTCACACCTAAAAATTTGAAACAACAATCAAAATTCAACTATCCACTATTATAAGTACCACATTATCCAACCAATGAACAAGCTGAGAATGCTTCTTGAATGTTCATGTCACCCATTGTACTCATGCATATTCCCTTCTCTCCAATGTCTTAATATGCTAGGTGGAGCTAATGAGCAAGGAAATGGAAGCCAACAAATGGGAAGATGAAAAGTTTGACAACAATATGTGTAGTTTTGTCCATTTTGTAGCTATATGGGTGGCATATGATGTAACCTTATGTGGGAAATGTTTTGTAATCAGTTGAACATGTGTAAATATCCAAATATTTGATGTATGTATGGAACTTGATGCCAAATGAATGGAAGTGTAGACTTTGAACATTTGATGGCCATATATGGTGTATGTATTCTTGTGGGAGTTGGAGATTTTGATTTCTGGGTTTATGCTCCTTTGAGACATGTTTAGTAGACCATTTTAGTGCATTCCCATGTGCTCATGTGGTCATGGATGTAATTAGATGGTCCACGAAACGCGAAATAAGAAATTTTCCTGTTGCACACTTTGAATTCAAGCAAATTATAATAGAACTTTACCATATATTCTTGCTTTGAACTATGTCAAATGGTTATGAATGAATGAGTAAGATAAGCTAGATAATAAAGGTTGATACAATGGTTGAAGTTTTGGTAGAAAGTAAAGTTCAATTAATTCAACTAATCCCTAATTCCTTAAATGATAAATGCTAGTTTATAGAGGTAGATAGGAGATCAAATGTTAATAAAACTAAGTAATCTAATCATTAGAGGGTGTACCAAATAGTTGGGATGAATATTTAAGCATTTGGATCAAAAGTAATTGGAGTCTCGACCAAAACTATTAAGTTAGGGCCAGAGTTCAAATATAACTGAAGAGCGTCGTGGCAAGGAATATTGCGTCGCGGCACAATGCTTACAAAACGAAGTTGCGCTGCGGCGTGGTCATCTCAAGTCGCAGCGCGAATCGTGATTTGGTATATGTTAGTTCCAATAGGGGAGTTGCACTACGGTGTGGGTATTTTAAGTCGTGGCAAGAATCATGATTTGGCATATGTTAGTTCCAGTAGAGAATCACGCCGTGGCGTGGTCATCTCAAGTCACGGCACAAGTTTGATATTTTTGTTCGAGAGTTACAAAATCAAACTACACCACGGTGAGGAGTATTCAAGCCATGGCGTAATCCTATCATAATGCATTTAGTCATCTCAGTACCCATTTAAGCTCGGCGGAGATCCACCAAGCCGCGACCTAAATTCCTAAATTTTCAAACTTCTAAAAGTCATAACTTTGAGCATGGTAGTCCATTTAAAGTGATTTTTTTTAATCTGGGTATTTTTTTGAGATCTATGCAATGGTGAACCAAAGGCGAGTCGGTCACTTATTTTCCTCAAAAAAGCATGTTTTGGCCTTCAATTTTGAGATTCTTGTTTTAATTTCTTCTCAAAAGAGCATATTCTGATTCAAAAATGTAGAAGTTTATAACTTGAGTAAGGGCTCTCTAAATTTTGTAAACTTTAGCTTTAATTAAAGCTCCATATGTCTATTTTATGTTGTAAAGATTTCAGCCTAATCCTACATCTTTTGTTCTAAAAAATTGCATGACAATAGAATTGGTCAGGGTCATAAATTCTACAGATTCACCTGATTCATCTTTTATTGTCATGAATTTTGAAAATTTAGAAAATATTCCATATAAATATGAAAATTACCATCTTAAGCTTGAATTCAACCTCTAAATATCTTCTTCCTATTTGCCAAGTGTTAGACCTAGACTCAACCATTTGATCCTGCCAATGCATCCATTTCCAAACCTACCTATTTAGGTTCTGAATTTGATACTAAAGAGTATATATTGCAAATAATGGCCTTACACCATTCCATTAACCACCCCAACACTTCTAACAAGTTTCAACTCATATTTCAAGACTACTTGAACTTCCCAAACTCCCAAAAAATCTCTAGATCAAAATATGACTACCTAAGTTCCTTATACTATATACAAGTTACCATGTTACTTAGAGCTTTAGAGAGCCCACAACCAACCATCATACATTCAAATTAGTAATATTAAAAGTCCACAATAATATCACAAGAACCACAAAACACTAATCAAAATGATTGCATTTATGTCATACCAAGTACATCAAAGTATTAAATTTTTTCCAAAATCTTCCTTCATTGCTATAGGTATATATTTCAAATTAGCCAGGAAGTTACATGTCATATATGCATTTTACAAAAGAAACTACATATATCACTATAACACCTAGCTTTACTTGCTACTAACTTTCATGGTCTTCTCCTCATTGGAGGAGCTAAGATAGAAGAGGGGATGAGATATGCAGTGTCTGATATAATATAATAATATAACCATGCAATGTCTGATAATAATGATGCAAATAGGCTTGGGCATAATGTAGAGAGACATCACAATCACTTGAGTCATTTCACATGCAATACACAGCATATAATGCATATAAGAGGAAATAACTTTAGGTTACCTGTGTAACTCCAACAAGGTTCCAACAACGTGTCCAATAATCAATTCAAGAAAACTTAACCTATTGAATAAGAGAAAATTCAACATCACAATCAGTTTCATTCTTTGAAATTCTTTTCATATAAACTACCCTACTATATTTCCATCCCAACTAAACCATTTAAAGCTCTTAATCCCAAACATTCTCCATCCTCCATCCTCCATAGAATTCGCATATGTATTTGTCTTAATAGTAAACTCATGCTAAATTGCCACATTAGGGCTCATCTTTATTAAAAATCATCATTTAAGGTCTACCCAAGCTTAAAGAAGCATTATGTAACCATTAAAGTATTAAGATTGAATTTGAGGTTCCAAATTCGCATCCATGGCTTCCTTCCCTAAGAAAACCATAAAAATCATCATATTTTTTGCTCATTCTCATTAAAAATTATTAATTAAGGCTTACCCAAATCAAAAGGAACCATTACAAGGCATGGAACTATAATATTAAATCAAAAATCCCAATTTACAAAACCTAGAGTTTATACTTCCTCCATAAATCAGAACGTAGGGCATTTATGGATGAAGAAGCATTTTAAAGGCTTACCCAAGTAAAATCAAGCTTACAATGACAAGAGATTCAATCTTTGCTCAGCCTTCGTTCTTCTTCTCCTTCATTTGCTCAGCCTTCGTTCTTATTCTTCTTCTCCATCATCTGCTCAGCTTTCATTCTTCTTCTCCCTCATTTGCTCAGTCTCTTTTGTTTACTCTACTTCAAAAGTTAGGGCTTAGGGCTGGAGCTGCTGCAACACTGGTGTTTGTGGAGGGAATTAATGAGTGTCTGGAGGGAATTGAAAAAAGCTAATAAAAATTGACGAAATGTTGCTGCAACGTGGAGGGAGGGAATTAAAATGAGTTTCTGGAATATTGAAATTTTTGATATATTAATTTAATGAATTCTAATTTTAATTTATTATTAAACAATTATAAATAATAACCTATTAGTTTCTTAAAACTAAACTAAAAAAACTTTAATATTTGATATTTTGTGATGGTTTTATTTATAGTTTTATTTTTTTTAATTAATGAGTAAATAATAATTCATATAATTAAATAAAAAAATTAAAATTTTTAAAAAGCAAATAGACTATAATTATATACGTAAGAATTATTTATCTAAGAATTATTTATAGTTTTATTTTTTAATTAATGATTTATTTTGTATGTTTGATTAATTTATATATAATGTTAAAATCTAGATTTTGAATTTGAGATAAGAAGCATATAAGTAGATATATAGATAACCTTGGAGAAGAGAATCTAAATTTGAAGATTAAATAAAAAGAGAGGAATGATGGAATGATTGAATGAATAAATAATGGAGTTTTGAATCTGACAGAAGAAATACATAATATGCAAATCCTTTTTTTTCTTTGATTTTTAAATTTAATTTTTAATCTTGAAAATTTATTAAAACTCTATATATTTTTTAATCTTGAACAATTAATTAAAATTTTAGCATACAATAATAATTTATGAATAAACTTTGTAGCAAATTTTGAATAAACTTTTTTTATTTCACAAACAAGTGCTATTATAAATATTTTAGGGGATAAACCCTTGTATAGTGCTTTACATTTGACATTATCTATTTCATTTATTTTGTATATTTGATTAATGATTATATAATGCTAAAAAGAAGGATTTCGAAAAAGAAGGAAGTAAAATAGAGATGACATTTTGAATTTACATAAGTAGATACAATTTTAGTGTTAATTTCGATTGACACATAATGAGCAAACGAGTAATGGAATTTTGAATATATTTGCTTTCAAGCATTCCCACTCTATCCTACTTTTTCATTTCTTTTTCATTTATTAATGTATTTCATTGTTTTTTCAACCCATTCCATTCAAGATACTAAAATTTTGCCATTCATTCAATCACTTCCGTCTTCATTTTCTTTTTTAGGATAAATTATTTTCTTTTGTCTTTAAAAATTTATTAAATTTTAAATTTAATATGTATGATTTTAATTTTTTTTGTCTTGAATATGTATGATTTACATATTTAAGACAATCATAAAAATTAAAATAATATATAATTTTACATAAATAATAAAGTGAAATTAACTCAATATATAATTTGCAAAACAATCATATTAAATTATTAATACAAATTTGATAACAAAGATTAAATTAAAAAAATTAAATAATAAAAATTAACTCAAGAATCTTACAAAAGTATAAAGACTACAAGAATAATTTTATTTTACCTTTTTAATTTTAAGAATGCATTCCATCTCTGTTGACTATAGTTTTCTTAAATGCTAAATTTGATATGAAAAAAAAAAGAGTTTAAATTGTGGTTTAATAATATATTATGCAAATAAATGGCAACTACCCCTCTCACTTTGTGGGTGAGCTATGCGTTTTAATTAACAATTCTAAATAAATGGAAAAACATCTTTCTCACTTGACAATATCTTTTCATTTTACTCCCCCCTCCTCAATTGCTTTGCCTTTTATTAGAGGATTCTTCTAATATTTATTTTCCTAAGTTATGAACATGTGCCTATTTGTCCCCTTTTTTATCAACAAAAGATAAAAATGAAACATATTTTGTCAAATTAATTATATTTTTAATTAAGCAAGATAAATATGCATCATGTCCATAAAGGAAAATAGGCACGTGTTCATACATGATCTATTAATTGGCCATGTGCACATATATGGTAAAATTTGTTGTAATTAAGGTCACTCATTATGAATCTCAACACTAGTGTCATCACATCTGTTAGCGAGCTCTAAAGTTCACAACACAAGGTGATTATTATGAACTCAACCATATTATGAATACTAATTAGGCTACAAATTAGATTAATGTGTATTTTAAAAATAAAACACTAAAAAAAAGCCTACTTCAAAAATATTAGTATCATCCGTTACTAAGCAGGCTATAGCTAATCATCATCATAATTCTCAATAACATCTTCATCGATGGTCTCTAATGTAAGTGAATTTAAAGGTCTAAATAGGGACAACCTCCATCCACAAACTCAGTTAGGTCTCTAATTGTCTTAAATGTAACACCTTACTGACTACACCCCAATTCATCTCCCTCTAGGCTTGATTCCATATGATTTCCCAGAAAATGATCGAAACCGTGGTATTTTACTACTTAAAGTCGGGGTTTAACCGGTCACATTTTGCCCCGTGGGTCCTGTGAACCCATCATTCATATTATTTACTCAAACTCCAATTACAAGACTTGTACATAGTCTCAAACATCTCACAAACCACGGGTAAGAAGCCAAAAACTCAGAAAATACAATTTCTCAATCGGGCCCATAAATCAGATTTCTGGCTCCAACTTTGGAAAATCACAACTAATTCTAAAAAAATGGGAATCAAGCAAATCATATCTCTCTGGAAAGCTTGGGATGTTAAATTCACAATAAAAATAACTCCCAGCCTCAATCTCAACGTTTAGACCCTCATTGACATCGAAATAGGAACAGATGTCCGGCTGTCCCTGCTGCTGGTGCAGTTTACTGTCATGAACTTCAGAAATTCGTAAATAAATCCACAAAAATCTAATCTGGGCAAAATATATCAATTTGGAAAGCTACAAATGTTAACTAGAGGATAAAAATAATTCCAGATCAGTTCAGGAGCTCTAAGAGCTCGAAAACCGATGGAACAGTAACGGAGGTCAGAAACTTCCCTGATGCTGATGCAGAACTTCAGCAAATCGTTTCTCTCTCTACAGACCTCCAATTAAGGTGCTTCCAGTTGGTATAGGTCACTGTGGATATCTAGTTTATGCTCCTAAATTTTCATGACATTTGGACATCATTTGGTCTATGGATGACATGGTCTCATTTTCGGACCCAATGTACAGTACCATGACCAAACCATTGAAATTTCCCCATTTCAACAATTCACCAAATATTCTCTAGACCTCTGAATATTACCCACTCTAGCTTCTCAAGAAGCTCTCAATACTTTGACGGAGCTCACCCAATTGGTAGTTTTGGTACCTCATGTGGTTCAAGATGGGTCTAAATGACCTCCCACATGCTCTAACCTCTTTTGGGCAAGTTTAAAAGTACAAACATAGCATATATGAAATGTCTAAGTAACCCAAATCATCATACATTCCGAAGTCACTATGCTATGGAAGAGAATACACTATTTCATATGTGCCTCAAAAGGCCAATTTATACATTCTCATTACTTCGGTCCTTTACATGATTCATACATCATCTATACATACATTTACATGTGCTCATATAGTTACAACTCAAAAATGATAGATGCATCTTCATTTTGGCACCTTATACATCAAAGAACCAAAAAGTTATACATCTTCCTAACTATGCTCTACTAGGCTCCATGAGGTATGCTTGCCTCTCCTTGAACACCACCTGGATAGTAAGATGGGAGGGGAAGGGGGTGAGATTCGGGAGAATCTCAATAGCTCATACTCATTCAAGATGCAATCAAGGCATATAACTAGTCAAGCATGCATACAAGCCACAATAACACCACACATGCCATGCTATCAAACCAATGCCAAGACTAGGCTCTAGGGACTTTCGGTCTAGCCTCACCCGAGCTTTAGGACTTTTGGATCGGCCTCACCCTTGGTTTAGGGACTTTCGGCTCCTCCTCACCTGTCTCAAGGGGCTTTCGGCACCACCTCACTCGAGCAATTTCCACACATCATATCATAAGCATATTAGTACCAATGCATCAAGGCAAAATTAAGGGCATATCTGATCATACAAGCACATACTCAACATGTAATGACTATTACACAACCAAGAATGCAACAAGAACAGAGTAGAGAGCTACCTTATCAGATTACACAAGGCTTCCCTTTCAATTCCTTCTCTCCCTTCTCGATTTCACACTCACAAGAAGGTGGAGTTTCTTCCTTTGAGCCTAGGCAGAACAAAGAGCACCAAATCATTCTCTCATAAAGCTAAAGGGGCTCTTCATCAAAGTAAACCCTCACTACCCTTGCAGATTTAGGGATTCTCTCTCTAAAACTCTACTCATTTTCCTTCCTCTCTCAAGCCCTCAAAGAAGAAAGCATGGAAGAAGAAATGAAGATAAATGCATTCTACCCTCCTTCTAGAGTAGTTTTCCCACTTCCCTCTTCTAAACCTAACCCAAAACAACTTCTAAAACCGTAGAAAGAGAAAGCAAAAGGAGGAGACAACATGCTAGGGAGAAAAACTAGGGAAATCTCAAGATTACTCACCTCTTTGCTTGATCTCTTTGCTTCTCTAGGTCTCTCTCTCTCTCCTCAGCTCTTTCTCTCTCCTTGGTTGAAGCTCAAGTCGGTTCTGAGAGAAAGGAAAAGTTTAGACTCTTTTAAAAAGTCAAAATCTCTCTTTTCACGCTTTTCTGGACCGCTCTCGCTATAGCGAGTCATCATCCTCGCTACGGCGAGGTCGTGCAAGTTCTAGACTTTTGCCTTCGCTATGGCGTCGCTACGGCGAGCTCGGCCTGTTCCAGACCTCTGCCTTCGCTATAGCGCCGCTATGGCGAGCAACTCCCTGGTTTCTGTATGGAATGCCGCACTCGCTATAGTTAGGAACATCTTCGCTATGGCGAGGAGGCATTCTCGCTATGGCGAGGAGGCATTCTCGCTATGGCGACTCCATCTCTCGCTATGGCGAGAAGACTTAGAAAATTTTCAGCCTTAAAAAATTTTTCAGCTTTCTCTTTTCTCATTTCTTTTCTTTCCTCTTTTTTCTGGTTGTTACATTAAACATTCTCACAAATTTGACACCAACACTTGTCGCTGAATCTAGAGTTGAAATAACTAAATGCACTTGGAAGTGGAACAATTTTTTCTCCTGCCCTGCTGCTATGTTTGAGTTGATGTGAGATTTAGAAATATGGGAAGGATATTTTTCATATATTTGAATAATATTTGAATAATTATCTATTTCATTTCATTCATGATCTTCTTTATTACACAGTAGAATAGAAATTAGAAAGGTGAGGAAAATGATTAATTATGTATTATTTTTATAACACTCTTTTTTTAAAAATGATATATATATAATTCTGAAGAGATTTTATCATACATTATTAAATTATAAAAATTAACTCTTAAATGTGTAATGTTTTTAAAACCAAACTAATCATTCAATTAGTGAAAACAATAGTTTAAGGTTCATTTGTCTCAATGTAATGAAGTGTTATTGCACCTACATATAAAAATATTTTTTTAACTTATTTGTATGTAAAAATATTTTTTATTTTTATTAAAAAATTTATAAAAAGATTACTTCAAGTTATTTGTATATAAAATTTAATTAATATTAGTAACATTAAACATTTTATTTTCTTTGATAAAGTTATATTTATAAGTATAATTTATTTTTTTAATGTAATTGTCTATTTTTTAAAAAAATTCTAAATTGAAATTAATAAAAATGTTGCACTAAAACTTTTAGTGGTGACTAAAATAGTTGTCACTAAAAGTTACTTTTGACAAAAAATTTTAACAAAAAATTTTTAAAATTTTTACAAATGATGCAAAACTTTTAGTGACAACAAGTGTTGCCACTAAAAGTGATCTTTAGTGACAAAATCAATTTGTCGCTACTAAAAGTTAGTCTTAGTGGCAACCTTGCAGTTGTAACTAAAAATTATCACTAAATGTGACTTTTTAGTGGTGACAGTATTGATGTCACCATTAAAAGTATTTAGCGGTGATTTTTTATTGCTACTAAATAGTTTTAGTGGCAATTTTTTTTGTCATCACTAAAACTTTTATCGAAATTAAGAATAGTGTTTTAAGGACAACTTTTAGTGACAACTTAATAAAATCGCAGCTAACAATATTTTTTTGTGACAACTTTTGTAGTCGCCGCTAAAAGTCGTCACTAAAAATCTATTTTTTTGTAGTGTCATATAAAACTTGTAACATCTTAAATTAATAATTAAATTAAAATATAATTAATTAATTAGTGCGGTATGTTTAAGGCATGTGTAGTATTTATTTAATTGTTAGAAATTATTATTCATAAATTTTACATGTTAAGGCATTAATCTTACTAGTAATAGTAGATGATTGGGAGTTTATGTTACACTACCAAAAAAAATAGACTTTTAGTTTTGTTGCCACTAAAAGTTAAAAAATCACTACTAAATAGTTTAGGTAGCAACATTTGATTGTCGTTAGGTCAAAGCTAATACCCTAGTTCCTAAAGGTCTTTAGTAGCACTAAAGAAGTTGCTACTAAAAATAACATTTTGTAGCAACAAAAGTTACTACTAATACTATTTAATTGTGGCAAATATCGCCACTAAAACCTCATTAATTTGTCTTATGTAGTGAAAAAAATGACTTTTAGTGGTGACAGTAGTCGTTGCTAAAAGTAACACTTTTAAGTCACTATTAAAAGTAATAAGTCACCACTAAAAGTTACTTTTAGTGGCAACAATAGCCACCACTTAAGCCTCATTAATTTCACTTTTGTAAAGTTAGTTGTAAAGGTTGCTTACCCTTTTAATGGCACCTTTATATGTAGTCACTACATAGTTGCCATGAAGAAAATATTTTTAGCAATGTTTTTTCAATTTAAAAAAATCTTAGTGATGCCTACAATCGCCACTAAAGAGTTTTTAGTTTTCTTTTCTAAATATTTTTAGTTGCCCATATAAAATGTAATCCAATTTCATGCAACACTATTAAATTCAAATTCAAATTTATCAAGGCAACCCTTAATTCTCATTATTCTTTTTACATTTTGGTGCCTCAAATTCTTTTAAATACCTTGTGAACTTAAAGGTGTTTCCTAATGTATAGTCTTATCTCATTTACACCATCCATTTCTCATCAAGTTATATTACTATCTATCCATATCCATTGGTTATCTATTAACTAAAACATTTGTGCAAAACCATCTTAATGTAACCAAATCTTTAATATAAGCCCATTTGATCATTCGTCCTTAAGCTTATTGTATCCACTATTAACCACATTAAGTAACAGCATCTCCCTATTAAGTTCTTGGCCAAACTACCCAACAAAACACACTATTCCACAAGATCTCATTTTAATTAAAGACAAAGATGTTTATTAGAGTGAGATGGGATGCATTGATTTAGAATGGAAATGAAATAAGCTAGCATATAGTAAAAGTCTACCTAGAAAAGCTAAGTTGAAGTCACTTTGAATTGCTAACTGATTCAATTCAAGTGAATAAGCAAGCTAGAATAGTTCAATACAAGCCAAACTTGGATAGAGTTTCCTCAACTCATAATGCTTTTGAGTAGCTAGATTTAAATATTATTAATATTGCATTTTTACTCATTTATATTTTACAATTGTTGTAGCAATAGCATTCTAACATACACATGATATAGCAATAGGTGTAACCAAACATAAGACAAAGGAATATCCAAATAGTAGTCAATATTGATGTATAATGTTAATATTACCTATGCAACATCATTAGAAAATATTTGTTGAATAAAAGCTTTGACAACATCCCATTTTGAAAAGACCTTCCTTGAGAAAAATATCATAGAACAATTAAAATATTTCTCATAGAGATAAAAAGTAAAATTTTTTTAATAATATATTGCTATCAATGAATAAAAAAGGGTGAACGCAAAAGTTAATATGTTACTAAAATGACAACCAAAGAGATACAAAGTGCTTAAAGAATCCTAGTAATATGAAAGAATGAGAATTAACATGATTGACATGCACAAAATTGTGGTCAAATTTATTTTATAATAGAAAAGAAATTTTATTAGCAATACAAGAGAGGAGGATAATAAATCCTCTAAAGAAAGAGAAATAGAGAAAAAGAATCACCCAAAAAAGGAAAAGAAAAAAAAATCATAGCAATCAAGCAACCAACCAAGTAGTCTAATCTCTTTGGATATCAAAATTTGCTTGCCTGTTATAAAGGTAATAAACACAATCCTCTCCAACAACTACTCAAGAGACAAAGACTCCTTTATTGCATGATAAATAAATAAATAAATTGAATAAGCAAGTAAAACAACAATTAATTAAAACCCAATAGGCCTTCTTTTAATTAGGGGTAAGGGGAAGGTGCAAACAACTAAGGCTATATTTACACATAACCCTTATTGGAGTTGTAAATCTTAAGATCATGATGATATGCACTATGGAGTTAAAGCAGACTTATACCTCCTCTTGTAGTTTCAAAGAACACATGATCATAAGGCTTTTTTGTATAGACTACAATCTCCTATCCATTAAGTAAATGATGCAAGAGATAAGAGATATATATGATACCTACATTATGTTAATCAACACAAGTAAAAACAAATAGAAAATCTATTGAGAAAATATATATGAATTTCGGTATACATCTATTGAGTTCAAAAACTTTCTTAGAAATAGATCAATCATAGCTATGTATCCAACATAGCATTCTGAATATAATTCAATAATGATTGAAGGATAAGAGCATCTTGGAAAAAATAATTTCAATTCATCTATGTTACAATATATATATATAGTAGGATTAAATAATATGTAAAATCTTTACTTTTAGACAGAAGTTACTTTTATACAAAACCTAGTCAGTGACAATATGATAAACAATGGTAGAATTCAAAAAACATGGTTGAACCATTGTACACATCTTGTTACTGAATTATAAGGAAAAATAAGTGAAGCATAGATGTGGCATGTAACTATTGAACACATGCAAAAGAACATAAACAATGAACAATATTTGTCTACCAATCTTGATTGAACATGTAGTGATATTACAACTTAATGAGAGAAGATTCAAAACAAAGCAAATATACATGGCAGCAACCATCACAGCCACCCCATGTAAAAAGGAAATATTAAAAAGGGGAGCACTTTGGCACATAGACACCAACTTAAAAGCTATGAGATCTTGGAGTAGCAGCATATTAGTTTAATGATAAATTATTATATGTTTTTATACTAAAATGTAATAATGATAATATTTTTTAAAAAAATTAAATTAAAGTCAAATGTATTTTTTTAAAAAAGTAAATAATATTTTACTCCACAAAAAGGGTATTAAACAAGTGATGATATAAAAGTTTGGCCACTATCATAGCTAATATAATTCAAACAAAGTATATCACTGAGTAATTGACCCAAGTCATTCATAACCACAAATGCAAATAAGTAAAATTCATAAACCAACCTTTGGACAATGTGTTAATTGCAAGTTATGCCATTTTCACGAGCCTTGTCCATGTCCCTCACTTATATCCATCATCACTCATCCCATTGCCAAAGCACTTGACATTCAATATGGAGACCTTTTTCCAATAAGGAAACTCTATAATAACACACATCAAAGGGATCCCAATTCCAGAAACTTAAGTTGTCTAAACATACAAAAGTTAATATTTTGTTTGGTTTCTTTATTTTCATCTTTCATTTTTATTAAAAATAGAAAACATGACTAAAAATGTATTTAATTAGTGAAAAAGCAAGTAAAATTAATTTAAGGTTACTTAATTCAATTGCTTTCAAAATAAAGATAAAAAAACATATTTTATAAGCAATAAAAATAGATTTTAAAAACCTTAAACTAAACAAAGTTTCAAAAAACCAAATATACTAAAATATTTTAAATTACGTACTTGGGTGATGATGAGTAAATGTACAACCATTCATAATCACTTAACATTTTGTTCTCATGTACCTAATAGAAATCTAGACACCATTATCCTATAGTTAAATTAAAGTCCCAAAAAATGCCATAATTTTTAGTCCAATCAAGAATATGTTGCTAGAAAACAAATGAGAAATTTTTATTCTCTAATAATAAGCCTTAGAACAAAAGGTCTCACCTCCATTGAGCCCCTTTCTTCTTAACCATTATAGTTTATATTGGCATCAACAACTTGTTGAAGATGAATATAAAAAACAATGTCAAATGGGGAGAAAGGTATCTGAATCTTAATTGATAGAACAACACTTAGTTATTTATAGCTAAAATGAGAATATTTTATACATGTAAGTTTACTAAAGTAAACATATACAATTACCTATCTCACAAAAGATTTAGTTATACATGACATCTATAATTGTTGTTTTTTAGAATAGTTTATAGTTTTAGAAGAAATCTCCTTTTAAAAAAAATGTTATTTGAAATCCTATTTAAAAAAAGAATAAATCAGTTGTCAAATTAGAAAAAAACAAATGCAAGAACTAGGAGCAAATTTACAATCTTTTTTTTTCGTTCTCTTCCACAATTCAACTTTAAGATGTTTTTACAAATATTTTTACTATAGTTTTTTTTCCATGCTGGCAATCTTGTAATCAATAACTTTCATAATTTACTAATAAAGCTATATTACAGTCTATGATTATGAACTTGCTTAGCTTAGATTGATTCATTCCTTAAATCATTACCCAAAACTAATTTCAACATTAACTAAATTTAACAAGACCATCACAGTAGATTAAAGGGACCTATTAGTCTTAGTATTAAGTATCTTACTCCAGACTTACATGGTGAAAATAAAAGCATAAGACAACTATTAACTAAAATGATCTAAAATTGCCACATGCCCAACATCTGATCATGTTATCTACAATTTTTTTGTTTTTTTCAAAGGGTAAAGGTGTGTGCCAATAACAAAGAAGGTAATTTCTTTGTATCAAGAATTACCTATGCAAGTTCCCCAAATGAGGACAACATTGAAATTTAAAACCTCTTAACCGACCAAATTATTTAATAATTCCATAACAAATGTAAGTAGACTTGTTAATAAAAGTAGTAATAATAATAATAAGGGTAGGGAAACCTTCAATTGTCAAAAACCCAATATCTAGCTACAACCTAACAACCCCTTAACTCAAGGTATTAGCACTCCAAAAATCACTCATATTTACAAAAATGTTATTATGCTTTTGGCAATTTTATTGAACTACTTTGACTTTGGTTTCTAGGCATTTTAGACCTTGGATCCTGATTTTTCATTATTTAAAATTTTATTCTAATTTAATTTGGCCTCAACTCACTCGTTTCAGGGGACTTGCTTTTCAAATTAATTCAAAAAATGTAATACCTTACTCATTAGCCTTCTCAACTGTAACACCATAACTTCTAGCTCATCATATCATATATATACATGCCTCATATCATTATATTCATGAAGATTTAAGGCAAAAGGGGAAAAATAGTAACTTTCTTTGCGTTGCGTCGTACTTAAAAATTCCATTTGGTGTCACGTGGAATGTGTGTAACGCCTGGTAAATTGTACAATCGCTGAAACGGGCCGGTTTGAAAAGCAAGTCCCCTGAGATGAGTGATTCAAGGCTAAATAAAAATTTTAAATAATAGAAAACGAGGATTTGAGCCTTGAGTTGCCCAAAAACTAGGGTCGGAGTGATTCGAAAAATTTGCCGAAAGGCCAGTGGCATTTTCGTAAATAAGTGCAATTTTAGAAAAACACCTAGGAGGTCTTTTTAAATGGAAATTTTGAGTTGCCCAGGGTTCTTAGAGGCCCCAAAGACCATGGGAAGCCCTGGGACTGGTAAAGCCCCTCCGGTGTACTCTTTCCGACGTCGATTGACCTAAACTTTGACCGGTTTTTCGGGAAGGTTTTAGCTCCAATTTGAGTGATTCCAAAGGCATTTTATTAAATTGGGAATCTTAATTTTATGATAGAAAAGACGGTTCTCAAAAAGGAACTAAAACGAAGCCAAACCGGAAATGCCATTATGGAAGGGCAAAAATGAAAACAAAGTGCACAAAAGAAGCTTCCAAACTCTCTTTTTAAGCCATGTTCAGCTCCCCCCTCTCTAAACCGACTTTCTTCTGCCCAAAACTCAAAAATGGAGCTGCTGTCTTAGGCACACAAAGGGAGGAAATTTTGGAGGAAGAAAAGCCAAAGAAAAGGTGAGAAAGTGTAAGGTTTTCATGCTCTTTCCTCTTGAAACCTCATCCTCCCCTTCTTGCTTCATCTCTCCATGGTTTTAATGTATTTTTTGGTGCTGATTTGGGTCCAGATCAGAGGAGGGAAATTCGAAATTCAAGGAGGAGAAAGAGGGAAGAGGAAGGGCTCTTGAAGGGAGCTTGATTGCAAGGTAGTTTCTCTCCCTTTGTTGCTTCTTTTTCTCCTTCTCCTCTTCCATGGTAGGATGTCTCAACCAGAACCATGAAGAGGGAAGAGTTTCTGTTTTATAATCCAAAAGAATCCATCAAACTAAGGCATGGGAAGATGGATTATACCAAAGAAATGCATGAAAAACTAGTAAAACTCAAATTGGAAAAGTGTAGGGTGCTTGAACATAAATTAAAATCTGGGTTGATTCAAGACTTCCCCATCATATGTGAGTGTTTGTTTGAGTTTCTAAGACTCCTAGGGGGCCTCCCAAGTGCCCTATCCATTAAGGAAAAATCCCAAACTCCATAGGTTTTTAATAGAAGCATAACTAGGTCAAGACCCTTAGAGATAGCTAGGGAGTATTTTAAATGGTTCCAAGCTTGATTTGGGACTTTATATGATAAAGGAAGATAGGAGAAACCCTTGGAAAAAATTTAGAAGCCTTAGGTTGGGAGATGAGGCAATGGCTTCCATAATGTAACCTTATGAAGCAACATGGACCTAGGTTTGTGAAAGTGAGTGTGTGATGGCTTCAAGGACCTTAAATGAGGTCAAGAAGTCTAAATATGGCAAGAGAATGGAACCAATAATGTTAATTATGGTAGTTGCTTCATTAGGTCCTTAATGAAACCATATTGTGACAAATAGACCAAAGTGTAGTCTTAAGAGTGAGTTGAATGTCATAATTTGTTCCAAGAGTATAATTTAGTGTTGTTTATTATGAATAGGCCAAAGAAATCCAACCCCACCTTCTTGTGTTTGTGGAACCAAAAAGGAGAAGAAACAAGCAAAGTAAAGTTTGAATTTGCATCAAGGTAGCTCTCTACCTTTTCTTATTGCATTTTCTTGTTGCATATGGTGTCATTGTGTGCTTGTGTGTATGTTTATATGTTTGAGACATGCCACTTGATGCTATGTTGCTATTTTGGTACCAATATGTTTTCTTGAATGTCTTTGAATGATGGAAATGGCTCATAAGGGTGAGGTAGTGCCAAAAGTCCCTTAATGTGGGTGAGGAGATGCCAAAAGTCTCATGGCATGGGTGAGACAAGGCCAAAAGTCCCTTGGATGGGTGAGGCTAAGTCAAAAGTCCCAAGAACCAAGAGTGAGGCAATCCAAAAGTCCTAGAAATGGGGTGAGGCCAACCCAAAAGTCCCTAGAGCTCATTCTTATTCTTGACATGTGTTTGTGACGTAAAAATGTGGAAATTGAATGCTTCATTGATTGAGTAGTTGCATACTTGTACCCTTGACATGTTATATGCCTTGAATAGGTGTATGAGCTATTGAGATTCAATGAATCTCACCCCCTCCTTTCTCTCATCTCATATGATCTAGGTGGAGTTCAAGACCCAAAGTATGGAAGCCAAGGAGCTTAAATCTCCATCTCTTGGCAAACCTTTATATTTTGATATACTATGATGACTAGAATGTAAAAGTAGATATGTAAATGTTATTTTTGAGCCATGACACTTTGAACAAGTGTAAAACTATGTAAAGTTAGTGTATGTATCAAGAATAGAGTCTAATGAATAGAATTATGTATTTTGACCACTTGGGAGCCCATTTGTGTAGGTATGTTTATGGAAGTGGCATGGTGAATTTGAGTTGCATGAGAGTTCAGACCTTATGAGGGACTTATTTATGCTATATTTATGCTTTCTAAGTTGCTCAAATGTGTGTGGAACCATGGATGGCTCATTTGAACCAAAGTTGCCTCTTGTTGGGACCAAAATTGCCATAAGCTTGAGCTATGGCAAAATCTGACCAAATGACCTCTTCTTGACTTGGAATTTTGTATGCAAGTAGATCTTGCCTAGAGGTTTTTGGGAAGCCAAAGATCAGGTCATTTGGAGGTCTGTGGAATTTTCTATGATTTTTCAAAGTTGGTATCAGAATTTCGGATTTGCACTGGTACTGTTCATTTTGTCAGTTTTGAAATCATGTCATCCGAGGGGTAAACGTGGTCCAATGGCTACGAAATTTTATAGCTAGAAACTAGGAATTTACAGTGACTTGTAGCAATTGGAAGCACCTCATTTGGAAGTCTGAGCTGAGAGATATTCATTTTTGAATTTCTAGGACAGTAGCAGTAGCTCAGCATGACCTGAGTCACTGTTCCATTGAATTTGGGTAGCTAAGTGTACTTTCTCTGGTCTGAGTCTATTTTTACCATAAATTTAACGTTCATAGCTTTCCAAATTGGTATTATTTGTATGGATTATATTTTTTTGGAATTAATTGGACATTTTCGAAGTTCATAGCAGACACTTGCATCAGTACCAGTAGCTGTCTGAACCTTAACCCCTTTTCGCATGTCAAACGTTTTATTGTTATGTTTCATGGCCTGGGAATATTTTTAAAATAAATTAGACATGTGTAGGTTTCTATAATGGTGAAGAATGAACAATTTCAATTTTTCTAGAATTAGTTACAAATTTTGAAACTTCCTATCAGTAAACTGAACCAGTGGCCCAGACAGCAGCAACCCCAGTGGCTTTTCGGATGTCAAATGCTCTCCCCTTAATGTTTCATGAGATAAAATATTTTTATCATGGGGTAGACATCTAGAGCTTTCTGTAATGGTAAATTTTGTTGGATTTAGAATTTTTTGGATTTAGTTATGAATTTCCGAAGTTGTAACAGAAAAACTGAAATTCTGGCCGAAAATAAGAGTGTGAATTTGATGGTCCCCTTTGAGTTCCACGAGTTGTGAGCCAACTTTGGTTATGCAAATGAGTTGTATGTATGTAATTAAATATGAGAACGTGTTGTATGAGCTCATATGGTCCGTGTGACACCGAATGAAATTTTTATACGCGATGTAACGCAAAATAAGACATTATTTTAATGTCATTTTCCATTCCCTTTTGTTCAATTGCTCATGCGAGACTTAGAAATGATCGGAAGCTTGCTAGAAATATATGGTGTTACACTGTGTGAGCTCATGCTATACATTTTAATATTTAAATACATCAATACAACTCATTTCTATCTCAAAATTATGCCTACAACTCATAGAAATGGAAATGGAGCTCAAAATAATCAAGTATATTTTCGGCTAGATTTGGCCTCTTTTCTGGTCAAACTTTGAAAAATTATAACTAATTCTAGAAAAATAGAAATCATGCAATCTTGGTTATTCTGGGAATCTATGGATGTATACTTCATACTAAGAATATGCCCAAACCATAAAATTCATCACAGCAGGTGTTTAACATCCAAAATATTCCAAAAGTCAGATTGAATTCTGGAACTGTCACAGAATTCTGCAGAAAATTTTGAAAATGTCTAATTAATTCCAAAAAAATCCAATCCATGAAAATGATATCAATATGGAAAGATATGGATGTTAACTAGAGAGAAAAAATATCTCTAGATCAATTAATCAAGCCCAGACTTCAGAATTCAATGGAACAGTATCTCTGGTCGGGCAAAATTACTGATACTGGACAGAAACTTCAAAAATTCATATCTCCCTCTCTAGACAATGAGGTGCTTCCAGTTGGTATGAGTCACTATGAATATCTAGTTTATGTGTATAAAATTTCATGGCAATTGTACCTCATTTGAGCCTTGTGTGACAGAAAACAATTTCAGACCAAATGAATAGTGCAGCAACCAGACACCATGAAAATTGCCAACTTTAAAAAATCATCAAATATTCTATAGACCTCAGAAAATTATGATCTTTAGCTTTCCAAAAATCTTTTAATGAGACCTAATTACATGCCAAATTTTAGATTAAGACTAATGCATTTGGTGAAAAAGTGATATAGGGTTCCATTATGGTCAAATTTGACTCCATATGGGGTATCAAATTTGCCAAATGGCTTTCTCTTGGTTGTGGCACCTTTTGGGCAAGTCTAAAAGCACATTTAAGACTTGTGTGAGCTGCCCAAATAATCTCAAATCTTATGCATCTCATTTTGGCTATTTAATCCACACTTATGCGCATTTCCATTAAACTTTCACATTGCACACTTTGGCATTACATACTCAAAGTAAATGCTAGAGGTCATACATCATATTCACACATCTAAACATCACATAATAGCATAGTTATATATGTCTCAAGGGTCATAGACCATTTACAACATCATATACATCCTATGGTATAGTCATGGTCTTAAAGTGGCAACAGCTAAACATATGATTGTCAATCTCCTTCCTTTAGTATTATTGGCTCCCATTAGCATATCTATTTGGTTCACCTAGCATTTTAAAGCATTGGAGAGGAGGGAATGAGATTCAAAGAATCCCAATAGCTCATCTCTCATTCAATCATACCTAATGGATGCAAACAAGTCTCATAAAGGCATGTATGATCATATGGACATGTGCAAACATTCAAGAAGCATTTTCATCATCTAAGAAAGTCATACATAGCATACAAAGGCTTGCCAAGCAAGTGGATTGGCTTTACCCAATTTCTTGTGGATGTTGGACTTGCCTCACCCATTCTTTAATGCATTCTTGGACTCAACCATACTCTTGGGAGCCCACTTTACTTTTGGGAGACTATTTGCTTTGTCTCAACCAATCTTAAAGATTCTTGGCTCATCCTCACCATAGCTAAGGGTTCTTGGCCTCACCACACTCAAGCAAACCCAAGCACACATCAAAACATCATATGAAACATAATATGTCATCATAAAACCATGGCATATGAAATCATGCTAGCATACTTTTCATGACTTGAAAATACACATACACACATTCTAAGATAAGCTAACACACATCCATGCATGAGAGAAAGTGGAGAGAGCTACCTTGCTTGCATTCACACACTTTTTCCTTAAACCTTGACTCCTCTCTCTTGACCTCACACACCCAAGAAGGTGGAGACTATTTTTCTTGGCCTAGACACACCAAAAGAAACATGAATTACTCATGGGAACAAGCCTTGGCATTATACACACTTTACATGATGCTACTTTGGTTTATGGCTTCATTATGCTTCCATAAAGCACTTAATGAAGCAACTTCAAGAATTCATGATCTTGGCTCCCTTCTCTCCTTTAATCTATGATTCTTGACTCTATTTAGACTCCTTGGAGTTATCATACAATTATTTTAAAGAGCCTACACTTCCCTCTCACTATGTATGGCTTCTAAAATTTTTTCAAGGCTTCCTCTCATACTCTCTCATCATATATGATACAAAACTAAGCTTGGAACAAATTAAAGCTATCCCTAACCTATAGTTCTTCCCTTGGCCGAAAAGACACATGAAAAAAGGAAGTAATGGGTTTGCTTTGTTTTTTTGATGGAAGAGGTGTGTAGGGAGGTCTCTAGGGATCTTAGGAACTCAAGCAAACACTCATCTAAGCTAGGGAATTCATGGATCAAAACAAATTTCACAATGTCTCCATGAATCCCTAACTTTTCTATCTTGTGTTTTCATGCTTCTTTCTTTGATTTCTTTGCACCTACTTGCTTCTCACACTCCAAAATCTATGAATCTCCCTTGCTAGGACCAGAATTCATCTCCCTTTGATTGGGCTCTATATGGGACAAAATTATCACAAGGAGGAGAAGGGAAGAAGAAGCATGGAAGACAATAGCTTACCTTGATTTCCTAGCTTTGTTTGACTTGAATCTTGCTTTCTCCATGCTCCTCTCTTCAAATCCAAAATTTTCCTTGAATATCTCCCTTAAATTAGATTTATAAACCTCATTTTAATCCAAGAAAATAAAGGAGAAGGGAGGAGAGGAGGTGTGGATGAAGAAAAGCAAGGAAAATCACCATGAAAACATACCTTAAGCTTGGCTTTCTTCCTCCTTCTTCTTCCTCTCTTGGGCATTCTTCTCCTTAGCTTGCTTTTCTGGTTTGAATGCTGCAGCAAGTCGGTCAAGAAGGGGTAAGGATAGGACGCCACATATAAAGGGAATTAAGGGAGAATTGTTCTAAAGAAATGACGATTTTGTCCCTTGCGAGTGGCATTTCTATTTTGAGGCTCGTTTTAGCTCCTTTTTGAGAACCATATTTTTCATTATAAAATTTAGGTCTTTAATCTTATAAAATGCCTTTGGAATTACTCAATTTGAAGCTAAAACCTTCCCAAACGATTCGGCCAAAGTTCGGGCTCACCGCCATTAGAAAATGTATACCGGAGGGGCTTTAACTGTCTCAGAACTTCCCATGATTTTTAGGGCCTCTGAAAACCCCAAAGAACTCAAAAATTTTATTTAAAAAGCCTTCCTGTGAGTTTTTCAAAAAGTGTCCATATTTACGAAAATGCCACTGGCCTTTCGGCAAAATTTTCAAATCACTCCAGCCCTGGTTCCTGAGCAACTCAAGGCTCAAATTCTTATTTTTCATTATTTAGAACTTTATCCTAATTTTAGTTGGCCCCAATTCCTTCTATTTCGAGGACTTCCTTTTATATTTGGCTCATTTCTGACGTTTACGGAGAAATTGGATGTTACATCAACTCATCACTAAGACTAGCTTCGTACCCTCACATAGAAAATAAGCATATTTAATGGTAATAAATTGTGTTATGTAAAGCCTAAAAGTTTCATTTCATACTTCATGGACCATATGAACTCATCCATATCATTTTCTATCCATAATATATCTACACAAGTCATAAAACAGCACAAAACATCTAAATATTCACGAGTTTGAAGCCATATACCTCATATAAAAATTTTTAACCTCAGGTTGCCGTCACAGCTTTCTGGTGTGAACTTTGAAAATTCATAACTAATTATAGAAAAATCAAAATCATACATATATTAGTTTTCTAGAAAGCTCTAGATGTTACCAAATTAATTTTGAAGCATTTAGCCCATGAAAATTGATGAAACAGTACCAAAGGTCGAGCTGCATTATTGGTACTATCATACAACTTCAAAAATTTGATTCTCCCTCTACAGAGATCCAAATAAGGTGATCTCAGTGGCTATGTAAAAGCTTATGATGTCTAGTTTATGCCTATAAAACTTCATAAGCATTTGACTTCATTTGTCCTATGTGTGATATAGAAACATAAACTGACCATATGAACAGTGCATATATCATTTTCTGCATAATTTGGCCAACTTTAAAAAATCATAATAAATTATCTAGAACCCCATATTAAGTGCTCTTTAGCTCTATGAAAATATCTAGATGAGAACTACTTACTGGCCAAATTTCATGGAAAAACTTATTTTGTTAGAATTTGATTCAACACACAAAATGGTCAAGGCACCAATGCTCAAGGCACCAATGTCCAAATGGGTATCTCAAGGCACCAATGCTCTTTTTCACTTTCCACAACTACATGAGCAAGTCTAAAAGCACAAATGCAATATATAAACACATGTCAAATAATCCAAATCATCATGAAGCTCATTCTCACCTTTCCACTTACATACATACACATGGACATAAAGGCAGAGGAGTGGCAAAAACTCACATTCTCATTCATTTGGCTTCAACATTGATACATTCACCATATATACATATATTTGGACATGTTAAATGGTTTACATCATATATAAAACTCATAGTTACAATTGTTGACATTAAAATGCAAATAAAAAGGCCATTTCTCTATCTTTTTGTCAAAGTCTTGCTTCTCAATATTGTTGGCCTCCATTCCTTACTCCACTTGGCTCACCTAGGTTAGGCATATGTGGGGAAAGAGTGAGATTCAAAGAATCTCAATAGCTCTTAACCCTTTCAAACATATATAATGGATGCATATACATGTCAAAAAATGCATGCATGACATTCAAGCTATTTGTAAGCATACATAAAACATTTTTCTTGGCACATAAACTCATACATAGCAAATATAAGCTCTCAAGGGCATTGGTTTAACCTCACCTATCTTTCTTGGGACTTTTTAGATTTGCTTCACCCACTTTCAAGGGACTTTTGACTTAGCCTAATTTTTCTTAAGACTTTTGGCTTTATCTCATCCAATCTCAGGGACTTTTGGCATCACCATACCTATTCAAGCCAAAATACATTGACAAATTCATTTCAAAATGCATAATGGTACCATAGCAAGTGAGCATTAGCTAGAAACACATTTTATAGTTCAAACATACATACAAGCACTCAAAGATAAGAAGACATCTAAGCAATGTATGAGAGAAAGGTTAGAGAGCTACCTTGAAATCAATGTCACACACTTTTCCCTCAAACTTGTCTTCCCCTTTTGGCCAAACTCATGAAATAGGATGGCATTTGATCCTCTTAGCCTAGAAACATCAAATGAGACATGAATTACTCATGGGAATAAGCTTTAGCCTTATGCAAGCTCTATACAAAGCTACTTTCTTATATGGCTCAATTATGCTTCCATACAAGACACAATGAAGTAACGAGTGGAAGTCAAGATCTTGGCTCCATTTTCTCCTTCAATCTAGATCTCTTGACATTATTTAGACTCCTTGGAGTCATCACAAATTCATTTTAAGGAACCTAGCTATAAGTTGCTTCTTTATATCTCATTATGGAGCCTATGCCTCCATCTCACAAACCAAATTTTCTAAATTTTTTCTAAGGCCTCCCTTGATATTTCTCTATCATATCTAGTACCATTTTAGGCTTATAAAAATTTAAAACACTCCCTAGGTGGCTATACCTTTCTTGGCCGAGACTATATGTTGGTTTTAGACCTATGGAGCTTGCTTTATTTTCTTGAAGGGAATGGCTCATATGTAACTTCCTAGAGGTCTAAGGGATTCATATCATGTCTTACATAAGATAGAATACCTTTAGGAAAAATCAAATTTCATTATTTGTTTCAAAATCCTAAGTTGTGCCAACTTGAATCTCTTGCTTCTCTTTTTGATTCCACTTGCCTATTTTAAATTCCCATACTCTAAAGCACTTGTTCTTCCCTTGATATGGTCAGAATTCAACTCCCCTTAGATGGGCTCTAGGTTGGACGAAAATCACATGGAGGAAGAGCAAGAAAAGAAGCATGAAAGGCTAAGGGATTTACCCTATTTCAAACTTTTTCAAGAGCCTTTTCCATTGCTTCAAGCTGCTCCTTGACATTCTAAGCTCTCTCCTTTAGACTGGACCCAAAATGGCCCCAAATCAACCATTGAAACCATAGGAATGAAGAGGAGAAGGAGGAGAACAAGTTTGGTGAAGGAAGGAGTATGAAAAACTAGAAAATTTCTTACCTTTTTGCTAAGTTTCTCTCATCCTCCCTCCCTCCATCTTGTGCACCTTTCTCCTCTACCTTGGTTCTATTTTAAAAGGTGAGGAAGTCGATTATGAAGGATGAAAAAGGCTAGAACATGATTTAAGAAGCATAAAAGTAAAGTTAACACACTTTTTCAATTTTCATTTTAGTCCTTAAACTATGGTTTCTCCGTTTGGCCTCATTTCAACTCCTTTTCAAAATTTGTCTTTTCCATCGTAATATTTAGTCTTCTAACTTACCAATTGCCTTTGGTTTCACCCAAATTGGGTTTGATAATATTCTAAATCATTTGGTCAAAATTTTGATCAACGAATGACCCAAATCACTCACCAGAGGAATTTTAACTATTATAAGGGTTCCAATGGTTTTTAGGGCTTCTAAGAACTCCAAAAAGCTCAAATTTTTTATTTGAAAAGCCCTACTATGAGTTTTCCAAAATTGCCAAAAATTACTAAAATGCCCTAACTTTCTTTCACAAACTTTTTTAACTCATTTGGCTCGAGTTTCAGGGAAAATGAAATCTCAAATCCTCATTTTTCATTATTTAGAATTTTTTTCTAATTTTATTTGACCTTAAATCATTCTATTTGGGGTAATTACTTTTATATATGGTAAATTTTGTATGTTTACGAAGAAACCGGATGCTACATTTCTCCCCCTTAAATAAATTTTGTCCTCAAAATTTTAGGGTATAATCTCACCTAGCTTTTTTCATATTCTCGTTAACTAGCCATTTCTTTCCCTTCTTCCTAGCTCTATTTATTTCTTTTTAAAGACTAGGCTCTTTAAAATTCCTTTTTGCCAGGGAATTAATGTAAACCATATTTATCTAGCTTGCCCCATGCCCTTTTTAGGTCTTATTCTATGCATTTCATAATGAAGCAAGAAAGGTAGCATGAGAACAATGAATGTACATGTACTTTGTCATGGATAAATTTTTTTCTTCGGAGTTTCGTGGGCCATATAGACTCATGTATCACATTCTCATATTTAATTACATGGATACAACTCATTTCCATCACCAAAATTGGCCTAGAACTCGTGTAAGACAAGAGACACACAAATTTTCATGATGTAGCCTTAGCCAGAAATTTTCACTTTCTGTCACAAATTTTGAAAAATCATAACTAATTCTATAAAAATTGAAATCATGCATTTTTTGCGATTTTGGAAAGCTAAAGATTAATACTTTATGCTAAAAATATGACCAAGCCATGCAACATCACATAGAAGATGTTTGACATTTGAAAAGTTGTAGAGGTCTGACTAGCTATTGGTAATGATACAACTTTCTGCTATGAACTTCAAAAATGTCCAATTAATTCTACAAAAATCCAATTCATACAAATGATACCAATATGGAAAGCTATAGATGTTAAAAAAAATAACTTTGGACTAGTTTAGGCATGTCTAGGTATAAAAAACTAATCAAATAGTAACCTAGGTCAATTTGGACCCTTAATACTAGACAGAAACTTCAAAAATTCATATCTCCTTCTCTAGACATCCAAATGGGGTGCTTCTAGTTGGCACAAGTCATGGGAATGTCTAGTATCTCCATATAAAATTTTGTAGCAATTGGACATCATTTGTCAGTTGAGTGATAGAATTTAATTTTGAACCATTGTGAATAGTACCATGAACCAAAAATCAGAATTTTTTTCAATTTTGAAAATTTCTTAAATATTTCATAGACCTCCAAAAATTCTGTACTTTAGCTTTCCAAAAAGCTCTCATCAAGCTCTAATTGCATGCCAAATTTCAGATCAAGAAGAGCTCATTTGGATAAAAAGTGGTATAAGTTTCCAATATGGTCAATTTTGCTCCATATTAGGTACCAAATGTGTCCAAATGACTTCCCTTGGTGTTTGGCACCTCTTGGGAAAGTTTAAAAGTATGAATATAACTTGTATGGACTGCCCAAGCAGTTCCAATCCTCATGCACCTCAATTTGGCCATTCTTTTTCCATTTATACATAAATTTCCATAATGCAAGTTTGCCATCACATGTCCAAAATGCATATTTCTATATATATAACCTTAAATCTCATTTATACATGATACATTAACATAATTATACATGTTTATAACATCATAGGACATATACAACCATGGATTAGAACATTTGCCATTCATATGGTCTTAAAGAAACAAAATTTAAACACTTTCTTATCATAATCTCATCTTCCAAGGTGTGGGCTTCCATTACCTTGTCCAGTTTGTCCACCTAGCATGTTAGAACATTGGAGAAGAAGGAATGAGATTCAAAAAATTACAATAACTCATCTCCCATTTCCACCATACATAAAGTATGCAACCCATGGCTTACAAATGCATGCATGGGCATATTAAACAACATGAACATTCAAGAAGCAATCTTGGCATGTGAGTAAGTCATACAAGGCATCCATAGGCTTGCTAAGTAAGTGGATTAACCTCACCCATTCACTTATGGATTTTGGACTTGCTTCACTTATTTCTTTAAGAGGTTTTTGACTCAACCTTACCCTTGGGAGTCAACCTCACTATTGCTATGGGTTTTTGACTTCACCACACCCAAGCAAGCATCATAAACATCATTTAGAAACATAATGCATCATCATAGTACCATGGCATATGAAATCATACTAGAATACTTTTCATGGCTTAAAACATACATACGCATATTCAAAGACAAGCCAAGCATATATTCATGCATGAGAGAAGGAGGAGTGAGCTACCTTGGATGCAATCACACACTTTTCTCCTTGAAACCATGCTCCCTTCCTTGGCCTCACACACACAAAGGTGTGGGATTGGTTTCTCTTAGCCTAAAAATAATTTATGGAAGCCAATTAAGTTCATGAAATTAATTCTAATGCCACACATCTTCCTTAAACACTAACTTTGTCTAATAACCCTTTTATGGTTCCAAGAATGCACCTAATAAAGCAACACCCATCAAATGAGTTCTAGGCTCCAATCTTTCCTTTCATATATGATTTTAGACTCCTTTTAAGCCTCTTGGAGTCATCACATAATTAAAAGAAAGAGTCTAACTATATGTTGCTTCTTTAGGTCATATTATGGAACCTAAGACACCAATTCATTCTCTAGGCCTCCTAAATTTTTTCCAAGGTTTTCTTTCATTTTCATTCATCATATATGACTCAAAAATGAGCTTGGAAAATTTTAAAACTCTCCCTAAGTGTCTCATCCCCTTTAGGTCTAGCCTAGGTAGCTTTTAGCCTCCATGGAAGTTTTCTTTGTTTTCTTCATGGAGGATGCATATGGGGAGACTTTTAAGGATCTTAAGAAATCATTTAAACATTCATTTAAGCCTAGGAATAATTACATCAAATTATATTTTCAAGGGAACCCATGAAACCTTAGGTTTGCCACCTTGAAAATCAATAGTCTTTTTTTGAATTTCTTTGCATATTCTTACTCTCCTCCCTTAAATTCATAGAATTCACCCTCGATTCTGCTCAAAATTCAAGCCTTCTTATAGCTACATATATGGGGCGAAATAGGGAGAAGAAGGGGGAAGGAATAGCTACCATAGGATGGAGATTTTACCTTATTTGTTTCTCACTTTCCTTGGCTTCTTCTCTTCAAATCTGAATTTTTCCCTCTTGATTTGACCTCAAAACAGCATTAAAAACTTTAAGAAAACCATAGGGAAAAAGGGGAGAAGAAGTAGAAGAAATTTCCTCAAGAGAAGGCTTGGAAATTCCAACAAATTTTTACATTTTTCTTAACTTTCTCCTTTGCCTTGTTCTTTTGCACCTTCCTCCCTTGAGTCTTCTTTGGTTTTTGGGCATAATTTGGTCAATCTAAATGAGGGGAGAAGAAGGGCGCCTCATATATATAAGGGGTTAAAGAAGGACTTTTTCAAAAATTTCCATTTTATCTTTAATTCTTGGTATTTTTGTTTCTAACTCGTTTTAACTCCTTTTTGAGAACTATCTTTTTCATTATGAAATTTAGGTTTCTAATTTAGTAAAATGCCTTTGGAATCACTCAAATTAGAGCTAAAACCTTCCTGAACAAATCCGTCAAAATTTAGATGCACCGACATTGGAAAACGTCCATCGGAGAGGCTTTAGCTGTTCCAAGACTTCCCACGGTTTTCAGTCCCCTAAGAACCCTGGAGAACTCAAAGCTTTCATTAAAAAAGCTTTCCTGTGTAAATTCCAAAATTTGATCAAAATTACAAAAATACCCTTGTGTTTTATCAACCTTTTGTTACATGTTGTTTCTTCATTCTAACTCCATTTTTCTTTCTGTCTGAGCCTAGGATTCTCATTTTTAAAAGTCTAAAATGCTTCCCAAATTTTTTGGGACCATAACTAAGTCATTTTGGGGGACTTGCTTTTGTATCCGGTGAATTTCTTTTGTTTACAGAGAAACCGTACGTTACGTTTCTCACATTTTATTTCATTTTCAGAGAACCGAATATTACAATTAACGTTGCTAGTTCACTGTATCTAATTCTCCTTCTTTGTGTCATTGCTACAGAGCATATAACTTGTTTGATGAAGGGGCCCATGAGCTTGGAGATAAGGGAGCATTATGTGATAACCTAAAAGAGCATGGAGGATGTGTAAGAGAGCCCAACAAGCAAATAGACCCATTACAAGGTATAAGAGGCCCAATGACTAGAGAAAGATCTAAAGCCATGAAGCAAACTTTGAGTTGCATTGTCTAAGAAGTTCAAGAGTTTGAGCCCATGTTTTTGCATCAATTTGAAAAGTTACAAGGCCCAAGGAACATGATTCTCATTGTCTAAGCCCAACAAGACATGCTGCAAGGTCCAAGCGAAATCCAACTTGAAGAAATCAATTAAAAAACATGTGCAAATCACATGGGTAGCAAAAGTGACGTGAATATGAGCTCCAAATCTGATTAGGATGTCTTTTAATTTTTTTTAATTATTTTCCATTTCCATTAGTTTGAATAAGGCCATTTGGTCAAGACTTAGGATTTAAGTTTCAGATTTTATTTGTTTCCATTTTTCTTAGTTGTTGAAAACTTGTAGACTACTTTATTTCCTTTTCCTTAATATTTCTTGTAATAAATGGCATCATCTCCTCCCATTAAAATTAGATTATTTGTTTCTTATTTCTTGGAGGAGAATATGCCACCTTAGAATAGAATTTAGGAAGCTTTATTTTATTAGTGCATATGTGGCGTCCATTATAAGCTGCAGATTTGATTGTAATTCCCTCTAATTGCATGATGTATGAACATCACTTTAGGGAGTATTTTTAGAGATTAAGTTATGTTTAGGGTTTTCTTATATGCTTATTTAATAGGCCACCTATTGTACTTGCTGAAGGGACTTGAATGAATTTAAAATTTTATTTCTCATTGTGAGAGTTCTTGCTTCTGTATGTTCTTCTTTAGAATACAAGTGACTTATCAAAGAAGTAGTCTTCCTTTGTGGTTTCTTAAGACTAGGATTCTAAAGGATGAGTTCTCTTAGGGTCTTACCTACTTGACCAACATTTCTTGTTCCTATCTAGTCTCGGGCAAAGTATTATCTTGTTAAAGGTTCCTAAAACTTATTCTTAAGGGGTTTATCATCATTTGGTATCAAAGGTTAGGTTGCTAGAACTCAAGGTATCATTTTTAGTGTCTTTTATTCCATTCTTCTTCTTGTTTTGCTTGTTTCCCATTTTGTGATTTCTTGACTTGTCTTCCACCTTCTTCTTTCTTTTGTTATTATGTGCCTCCATCTTCCTTTTCTTACCATCCATAGCTTGTTTTCTTGTGATTTGTTAACTTTTGTGTAAGTTTTATCCCTTTTTCTAGTTTTTTTTTGTTTTTGGTTAAAAAAAAGTGTGATACTAAAAAAAATTCAAAAAAAAAAAAGAGTAAAAGCAAGAAGAGTTTCCAACTTTGAGTTGAGTAGCTATCAAGTTCTTTCCTTTTGCATTCAAGTAAGAAATTTCCTATTTCATTGTGACTGATTGCAATTGCTTGGCCTCTAATTAGTTTCCTATTTTGAAAGTTCCTATTTTGACTAACTTAGGTTGTAAGTTGTAGAAAGTTGCCAATTTATGAAGAACTTACATTACAAGTAGCAACCACTTTCCTAATTCTATAAACTTGGGTGGTACGCTTCCAAATTTCCTAAATTGAATTCTATTTTCCTTTTTTATTCTTTCCTATTTTTCTTTTCTTTCCAAATTGATTGTTTGCTGATCTTTGCCCTTCTAAATTCTTATTTGCTTCCTAATATGTTTCTTTCCTAATTTTTATTTCCTTCCTATTTTCAGATTTACTGACTTTCTTTCTTTCCTTTTTACTTCATATCTCATTATTTTCTTTCCAAATCCTTCAAGTTGTGCCTCTCTCCTTCCTTGAACAGGTCTAAAATGTGATTTTACCTCTCCCTCTTACATCCACTTCCCAAATTTTGTTTTATTGAATCTACTCCCTTTCCTTTGCTATTGTTTTATTTTCCTTCCTCATTTTTCCTTTTTGTTTTGATTTCTTTCTTTTCCTCATGTTGCTGCACATTTTTCTTCTTTTTTTTGCATTATTATTACTACACCTTGCCCCTTTTTCTTTTGACTCTTTGAGGATTTTAACTTGGAATTTTCTAGTTTTGGGATTGCCACTTTACTTTTTGCTCCTACTAATTTGTTTTATTTCTAACTAAGAGCACTAAAAAGAAGCAAGTGAGTGGTAAAAGGAAAGAGTGTCATATTAAAGATAAAAGCCAAATTTTGAGTGAAACATAAATGGATCTGCAATATTTTGCACTATACATGTGAGAAGAGTGTGTGAGGTCCTACTTTATATTACTTTTCTCTATTCTGTCCACTAAAGTTTCAGGTTGTAAAATGGCTGAAAATGAGCCTAATGATGTTGATCTTAAAGTTTTCATGAAGAGCATCTATGAGCATTCAAAAGGCTCAATGCAAGACTAGATGACTTTGAATCCTACCTAACTTTAAAATTCCAAAAAGGCATGATCTTGAAGAGGTGTATGAAGGAGAATCTAACTTTGGTGATTTCATTCCAAGGAGGTACGAGCAAGCTTCCCCATGTAAAGAGCATGGTCTGGGCAACATCAAAATAAAAATTTCCTCCTTTCAAGGGAAGAATGATCTAAAGCTTTATTTAGAGTAGGAAAGAAAGGTCGAGCATGTTTTTGAGTGCCATCATTATTCTAAAGAGCAAAAAGTGAAATTGGCAGCTGTTGAATTTTTTGATTATGCTAGCATTTGGTGGGATCAACTTCTCATCAATAGAAGGAGAAATGAAGAGCCTCTAATTCAGACTTGGTAAGAGATGAAAATCACTATGAGAAAAAGATTTGTCACTAGTTATTACTATAGGGATTTGCACAAGAAATTGTAGAAATTGAGACAAGGCTCCATGAGTATTGAGGAGTACTATCAAAAGATGGAAATGGCTATGATTAAAGCTAATCTTAAGGAATACAAAGAGGCAACCATGGTAAGATTCATAAATAGTTTGCACCCAACAATTGCTACAATTGTTGATCTCTAACATTATGTTGATATGGAAGAGCTTTTACACAAAGCTATTAAAGTGGAGAAACAACTTAAATCAAAAATTTAGATTTGCTACTAGTTCTAGTTCTTAGAAGAAAGGTTTAAAGGATTCCAAATCCTCTTTTAAATCCAAAGAAAGCAAGCCAAAGGAGGAAGCAAAGCCCAAAAGTTTAAATCCATCTCCTAAAGGTAAGTATGACTCTAACTTCTTCTTCTTGTTCTACTTCAAATATTAAGTGTTTTAAATGTCAAGGTTTTGGTCACATCTCTTCTCAATGTCCAAACAAGAGAACTATGATTTTACTTAAGAATGGTAATATAGTTAGTGAGGAGACTAGTGATAAAGATTCCGATGGAAGTATGCCATCATTGGTGGAGGATTCCGAGTTGGAGCTTAGTGAGCCCATGCATGGAGAGGCTTTGGTGTCTAGGCATTCTCTAAATATTCAACCCAAGAAAGATCATGAGAAAGAGCAATGTGAGCATATTTTTCATATTAGATGTTTTGTCAGGAACAAGGTATATAACATGATTAACGATGGTGCTAGTTGTACAAATGTTGCTAGTATCTTGCTTGTTGATAAATAGAATTTGCCTACTTTAAAGCATCCTAGTCCTTATAAGTTGCAATGGCTTAATTATTGTGGTAAAGTTAAAGTTACTAAGCAAGTCTTAATTTCTTTTTCTATTGGTAATTATCATGATGAGGTCTTGTGTGATGTAGCTCCTATGTATGCTGGACATATTTTGCTTGGTAGACCATGGCAATTTGATAGACGAGTTAAGCATGATGGATATAAAAATTGCTACTCTTTTCCTTTCAATGGTAAAGTTGTTGTGCTTACTCCTCTTAGACCCATGCAAGCTTATGAGGATCAACTTAGAATTAAAAAAAAAAGTGCAAATTGAGAGAGAAAGAGAGAAAAGAAAGAAAAAGTACTTGTACAAGGAAATTTATCTTTCTAATAATGAACTTGATCCCTCTTTGCCCTCTAGTGTTATGTCTCTTTTCTAGGATTTTGGTGATTTGTTTCTAGAGGAAATTCCTGATGGTTTACCCCCTTTAAAAGGCATTGAGCATCGTATAGATTTTATTCCTGGAGCATCCATTCCTAATAGACCAGCATATAGAGCCAATCCGAAAGAAACTAAGGAAATCCAACACCAAGTTGAAGAGCTCATGAAGAAAGGCTTTGTTAGAGAGAGCTTGAGTCCTTGTGAGGTTCCAGTGATCCTAGTGCTTAAGAAGAATGGCAAGTGGAGAATATGCGTGGATTGTCAAGCCATCAATAAAATCACGGTTAAGTATCGCTATCCCATTCCTAGATTAGATGATATACTTGATGAGTTGCATGGTGCATCTTTATTTTCTAAAATTGATCTTAGGAGTGGATATCATCAAATTAGAATGAAATAAGGTGATGAATGGAAAACTGCATTTAAAACTAAGTTTGGATTGTATGAGTGGCTAGTTATGCCATTTGGATTAACTAATGCACCTAGTACATTTATGAGCTTAATGAATCATGTTTTTCATTCTTTCATTTGAAAATTTTTTGTTGTTTATTTTGATGATATTTTGATTTACAACAAGAGTTTAGATGATCATCTTTGTCATTTGCGTGAGGTCTTTTGCATTCTTAGAGAGAATAGACTTTATGCAAATTTAAAAAAGTATTCTTTTTGTTTGGATTCTATTGTGTTTCTTGGATTTGTTGTAGGTGCTCAAGGGATTCTAATGGATGAAGAGAAGGTGAAAGCTATCAGTGAGTGACCTACACCAAAGAATGCAAATGAAGTGAAGAGTTTCTATGGCTTGGCAAGCTTCTATAGATGTTTTGTGAGGGACTTCTCCTCCATTGCTGCACCTTTGAATGATTTGGTAAAGAAAAATCTAGTTTTCAAGTGGGGTGAAACACAAGAGGTTACATTTAGCACTTTGAAAGAAAAATTAACTAATGCTCCTTTACTTGTTTTACCTAATTTTTCTAAATTTTTTGAAATTGAATGTGATGCATATGGAATTGGAATTGGAATTGGGCTGTTTTAATGCAAGATTTTAAGCCCATTGCTTTCTTTAGTGAAAAATTAAGTGGAGCTACTTTGAATTATTCCACTTTATGATAAAGAGTTGTATGCTTTAAAAAGAACCTTAGAGACTTGACAACATTATTTGTGGCCAAAAGAATTTATTATACATTCTGATCATGAAAGCTTGAAAATTTTAAAGTCTCAAGGTAAATTGAACAAGAGACATGCTAGATGGCTTGAATTCATTGAAACTTTTCCTTATGTCATTAAGCATAAAAAGGGTAAAGAGAATGTTATGGTTGATGCATTATCTAGGAGATATAGTCTTCTTACCTCATTGCATGCTAGATTACTTGGTTTTGAGATATTAAAAAGCATGTATGAATCTGATTGTGAATTTGGGGAAATCTAGAAATTGTGTGAGAAACATGGTTTTAATGACTGATAAATACTAATTTTCATATATTTTTATCCACATTTACTATTGTTTTTAATGATTAATTTGAGTTTAAATGGATTTATTATGCAATATTTGAATTTGTGGTTAATTTTGGAAAATAACACAATTTTGAATTAATTAGGAGATTTTTATGGATTTAATATTTTAATATTTTATTCTCCAAAATTCTTTGATGATTAAATATTTTCAATCTTTAAAACATTTTTTAATCTTGTGCAGAATTTTCAGGAAATTGAATTGAGAAATTAAAGTGCATCAAGGGTTAAGATTGGAGCAAGATAATTTAGCTTTTATTAAATGTTTGGAAATGGCATATTTGTAATTAGATATTGGGTTTTCATTTGCTTTATTTTCTGGTGCAGAAAAAGAAAAAAAAAAGAAACAGTAGGTCAGAGGCTGCAGGAGGGATCACGTGAGAAGGGAAGATTGATTCACTCATTCTTTCGAAAAAGTCTGGAGGCTGGGAGCGCCAAAAATACACTGGGAGCTGCTTCTTCATTTTCGTGGAGCTGAACGAGCAGTAGGGCATCTGGACCAATTCCATTCGGACTTCACAGGGTTGGAACGCCGAAAAGGCAATGGAGAGAGTCTTCTTCATCTCGAAGGAGGCTGGAGAGCTGTAGGTGCCGAGAGAAACACTGGAAAACTGCTGCATTCATTTTGTTTTTTTTTTCTCTTCGGTCTGGACTGGGCAGAAACGCTGGAAGATTGTGCAGTAGCTGAAGGGAGAGTCAACGCCTGGAGGAAGAGTTAACAGCTGAACATCGTCATCATCCACTCTTCATGGCAGCAAATTCAATGGATTTTAGAAGCATAAAATCCATGGAAGCTTAATTAATTAGAGGTGGCACCAAGGTGGAGCATGGAGGAGGAAGCTTGAACTCTTGGATTAAATGAATGTTGAAGGCCATTAGGGGAGTTATTTTTCCTACCTCTTCCTCTTTAAATTGCAAGAACTTAGAATTTTCTAGTTCTAGGAATTTCTTTGTAGATTAAATGTTGAAACCTAGTTTTAGGTTGGATAATTATTTTATCTTGGATTGTAATTGGAATTGGTTAATTGGGACTGGACTTATATTTGTATTTGCTGGAATTCTGATTTTCTGGACCTTATGATGTTGGTTTAATTGATGTTAGAGTTCTCTTGCATTGATTAGATTAATGTTATGATTTTAATTGCACATCTTGGTCTTTTGCGCTACTTGATTGTTGAATTGGGTAGTATGATTGCTTAATTGTTCAATTAGGTAATTGAAATCAAATTTCCAGAATTAATTGAACTCAATTGTTGAATGATTTGATGTGTTTAATTGGCTCGATTACTTGCAAATTACTTGAATTAACTAAGGGTTTCCTAGTTAAGGCAAGCGATATGCATTTGAGTTAGGGTTTCCTATTCTTGGATTGAGTTAATTAATTACATTAATCTTTTATCTAATTACTCCTCTTGGTTTCAATCAATCTTTGGTGAGTGATGAGAGCCGAAATTCCCTTGCTAAACCTTGGTTACCTCCTATTTGTCCCTAGCATTTTCAAAATTACCTTAGTTTCAATTTAGAGCATTTTAGTTTGATTACTTATTTTGTTTTTGTTTTTTGTTTTATTTTAGTTGAGATTTAATTTCTTAATTCAAAACCCTCCCAATTGCATGCATTTAGTTCAATTCATTTTGCATTTAGCATAGAGATAGTTTTATTTAGAATTTGCATCACATACAAGTACCAAATAATCACCTAAATCAATTCAACTTAACCCCTAAATTGCTCATTGGGAAGAATGACCTAGGGTTGACTTATACTGCATTAATTCAACCTTAGTTTAATTGAGTGCTTAAGCGACTAAGGCATCATCAATGACTTTTACAAATTTGATGGACTTTTGTTTAAGAGAGATAAAATATGTATTCCATCTTGTTTTATGCGTGAATTGCTTGTTAAATAGACTCATGGTGGTGCTTTGATGGGGCACTTTGGTGTGGAGAAAACTTCAACTCTTTTGCATGAACATTTTTATTGCCCTAGCATGAGAAAAGATGTAATTGCTATTTGTGAAAGATGTGTGACATGTAAGCATGTAAAATCTAAAGTTCAACCTCATGGTTTGTATTCTCCCCTCCCCGTGCCTTCCCAACCTTGGACTGATATTTCTATGGATTTTGTGTAGGGCTTACCTAGATCTCAAAGTGGAAAAGATAGTATTGTGAGTGATAGAGATGTAAAGTTCCTTAGCCATTTTTGGAGAACTTTGTGGAATAAGCTAGAAACTAAATTGTTGTTTTCTACTATGGCACATCCTCAAACAGATGGGCAAACTAAAGTTATGAATCATACTCTTACTACTTTGCTTTGTTCTATCATTCAAAAAAACTTAAAGAATTGGAAAAAATGCTTGCCTCACATTGAATTTGCATATAATAGAATAGTGCACTTTTCTATTTCATTTTCTCCATTTGAGGTTGTCTATGGTTTTAATCCCTTAACCCCTCTTAATATTCTTCCTTTACCTTCAAATGAGTTTGCTAATCTTGATAGTTTGAAGAAAGCTAAGTTTGTGCAAGAATTACATGCGAAAGTTAAGGCTAACATTGAGAGAAAGAATGAACAATATGCCAAGCATGCTAATAAGGGTCGAAGGTGTGTGTGGTATTTGAACATAGAGATTGGATTTGGGTACACTTGAGAAAGGAAAGATTCCCCCAGAAATGAAAGTCAAAGTTACAACCTATAGGGGATGGACCTTTCCATGTTTTGGAAAGAATTAATGACAATGCATACAAAATTGATTTGTCTAGCTCTTATGGAAATATTAGTGCTACATTCAATGTGACTGATTTATCTCCCTTTGATTATGCAGATTCTAGGATGAATCCTTTTGAAGAGAGAGGGAATGATGAAGGGGCTCGTGAGCTTGGAGACAAGGGAGCATGATCTGATGACCTAAGAGAGCATGGAGGACGTGCAAGAGAGCCTAACAAGCAAATGAACCCATTACAAGGCATAAGAGGTCCAATGACTAGAGAAAGAGTTAAAGCCATGAAGTAAACTTTAAGTTGCATTGTCCAAGAAGTTCAAGAGCTTGAGCCCATGTTTTTGCATCAATTTGAAGAGTTATAAGGGGCAAGGGATGCAAACTTTAAATTATTATTTATTATTTCTAATCTATTTCTTCTTAAAAAATTTTATTACTTTTTAACTTTTTATTAAAAAAATCCCTAGAAAAATGAAAATTCTTTAAAGTTTTTGGAATTATTAATTTTTAGAAAAGTTAAAAATAAAATTATTAATTCAATTTAAAATTGAGAATTAATTAAAACTTTTAAAATGCTTTAACTTAAATTTAAATAATATTATTAATTACTTAAAAATATGTACAAATATGAACGATATAATTAATATTAATAATATATATTAATCTATTAACAATTTTTTTGTTTTATTTATTTATTATTTTTTTTATTTATTTAATTTTGTTCATTTTATATATCTTTCATTTTGGAATCTTATTAAGATTATGCTATCATTAAAAATTAAAAAGAAAAAAGGAAAGACTCTGTTTGAATTGGTATAAAGTAAAGGCTGACTAATATCTCAAGTACATACCTTAATTGTATATAATATATATAATTATATTATACATATAAATATAAAAAGTATAATTAATTAATACTAATAATAGAAAATAATTTATTTACATATTTTTTATTTTATTTATTTTTATTTGTCTTATTTCTTTAATTTAGTCAGTTTCACATTTTTGTTTTTAGCCTTTTATTTTAGGAGTTATTATCTTTATTAAACATGTGCTTCACCCTTGTTTTGGGTTTCTAAAAAAGATCACTGCCATTGAGTGTTTTTAGGAAGGGAGAGTGAGTGAGAAGAGTTGTTAGAGTTTTGATAAATTAATTTTATGTATTCTTTGATTTATTTTTATTTTGAAAAATTAATTAGTGCTATGTATAAATACTTTCTTGGTCAAGCTTTTAGCAAATTTTGATGAATAAAATTTTTGAATTATTCTATTTAGCCAATTTGAAGGAAAATTTTTTCTTTTCATAAACTAGTGCTATTTTAATTTTTTTTCCCAAAAATATGTCTTTTTACTCATTTTTACCTTCATTTTAGATTAGTATTTATCTTAAATAAAATTATCTATTTTGATTATCTCATAAGATGGATATATTTTTTATGTTAGATTAATAATTAGATAACTCCAAAAACTAGATAAAGAATCCTAAAAAAAAAACTACCAATAAATGTTATATAAATAAGAAACAAGTTTATATAATGAATATATCCTATGAGATTATTTAAATTAAATTAATATAAATTTTTATGAAATAATTATTAAGATTTTAATAAATATTGTACAACTTTATGAATGTAATTATCTTTTTAATTAGAAATTAAATAATTATAATACAATTATCTATTTGATTTATTTTTTTATTTTTATTAATAATTAAATAACTCATAAAACTGAATAAAGAATAGCTAAAAAGAAATAATTGATACTATATATATATATAGTTTAGTGATAAATATATTATTTGAGATTATTTAAATTACATTAATATTATTTTTGTAAGATAATCATTAAAATTTTAATAAATGATGTACAAATTTATTTCATAAACTTGTAATTATCTTTTTAATTAGAACTTGAATAATTATAATAGAATTATCTATTTGGTGTTTTTTAATAATGATTAGATAACTCCTAAAACTAAATAATGAATAATTAAAAAGAAAACTCCTAAAACTATATTATTGAGATATTTCACCCACTTCACAGCATCTATTAGATAAAATAAAATGCTATTTCTTAAGCCCCCTTGTAACACCATAATATATTAACCCCAACTAGTCTCTGCTTAGGTTTAATTCCATATGATTTCCAAAGAAAATGACAAAAGCTGTGGTATTTTTTTTACTATGTATCGGGGTTTAAACGCTCATAATTTACCCCGTGAGTCCCGTGAACCCATCAATCACATACTCTACTCAAATTCCCTTTATACAACTCATACATAGAATAAGACAACCCATGAACCACGGATATGAAGCCAAAAACCCCAAAAGGTAATTTCTCAAACGGGTCCAAAAGTCAGATTTTGGGTGCTAACTTTAGAAAATCATAACTACTTTAAGAAAAATGGAAATTAAGCAAACCATAGCTTTTTGGAAGGCTCTAAGTGTTAAATTTCCACTAAAAATAATTTCCAACCACAATCTCAACGTTTGGACCATGTTTGACATTGAAAAAGAGACAAAGGTCTAGCTGTCCCTGGTATTGATGCAACTTGTTGTCATGAACTTCAAAAATTCATAACTAATTCCACAAAAATCCAATCTGAGCAAACTATATCAATTTGGAAATATACAAATGTTATCTAGAGGATAAAAATAATTTCAGATCATTTCAATAGGCTTGGGGCCTTCAAAACTTATGGAACAATAACAAAGGTCGAATGGCTTCCCTGATACTGACACAGAACTTCAGAAAGTAATTTCTCCCTCTACAGACCTCTGATTGAGGTGCTTCTAATTATAGGTCACTGTGGATGTCTAGTTTATTCCCATAAAATTTCATGATAATTTTACATCATTTGGTCCATGAATGAGATAGATTCATTTTCAGACCTATTTGCACAGTATAATAACAAAAATCAGAAAATTCTCCAAATTCAAAAATTCTCCAAATATTTCCTAGACCTTCAAATATTACCAACTTTTGCTTGCCAAGAAGCTCTCAACAAGATCTAGAGGTATGCCAAATTTCATATCAAGAAGAGCTCATTTGGTTATACTTGGACGAATCTCACAAATTTGACAATTTTGACACCATAAATGGTTCAAAATGGGGGTAAATGGTCTCCTACATGCTCTAGCACCTTTTAGGTAAGTTTTAAAGTATAAACACAACATATATGAAATGCCCAAGTGGTCTAAATCATCATACATTTTAAACTCACTATGCTACGAGCAAAAATATACTACTACATACAAGCCACCAAAAGGTCAAATCTCATTTTTCCATTGCTTTGGCTCTATACATGGTTTACACATCATTTATACATACATTTATACTTGCTCAAATATTTACATCTAAAAAATAATAAGTACATATTCATTTTGGTTTAGGAACTTTTGACTTGGCCTTACTTTGACAACCCTACCTTCTAATCATTGTAATTATGGTTAAGTATACGATTAATAATTAATTATCAAGGTTTGAGTGGTTACAATTTATCACATTATGAAAATATGGGGAAAATTTGAACCTTGATATTAGAGTCATCACCATACCACCTCAACAAAAATAAAATTCTCATAAAAGAAATCCTACTACCATAAGAGGCTTATGATTCAACCATCCGTCAGTTTTAATACCCAATAACCTCCCACAAGTACTCCTATATCATCTCATACCATTACCGTTGGAGAAATTGGGGTTTCTAAGCTAAAAGGAATAGATTAGGGACTTGCGCCGCAGCCTATACCTTCCCCGCCACGGCCCAGTTGCTCTCTGGAATTACTGGACAAGTTTCACAAATCTCGCCCTAAGAACATTCTAGGTGCACCTTCCCTTGTTTTATGTGATCCTAATGGTGTTTATCTACCCTATTTATCCATCAATCCATCCATTACCATTGCAAAACTTAAATGCTACTTCCTACTTGGCCAACTAGCTCATATCAGCAAATTCATGATTATATGACAGCAAGAACATATGCATTAGCAACAAATAACATCCCATACACATTCTATAGAAATTCCATTCAACAATAGCTTATGTCCAAGGCATCATATGACTACAATTCCCATATGGTGAACCATACCTCAATTTCAACAAAACTACATATATATAATGCTATAAGTTTATACATTAATATTCACCTATAATGAGACTTAAATCCTTAGCGGTTACATTCCAATCAAACAAAATATGAACACCTACACTTGGCAACATGAATACATGAGGATGCTATATGAACTAATAACAAAATTGCATCTCTACAAAATAAGCCTGCCTAAGTGTAGCCTTCTCATATATGTTGGAGCTCATGGATTTTCATCTACTTGCTTCCCTTTATCCTTACTCGAAGAACTTTCACCTGAAATGTTAATCCCATGAAACGGGGTGAGATATAAATCTTAGTAACCAAGGCAATTCCATCATATATCCAGTTTAATTAGCATATATGCATGAATCAAAATCAACATCAGAATCATATCCATCATAACAGCAAATGAAGCAATTAGGCTATTATGATTGCTATCCCATACTAGCAATCATATTATCACATGTTAAAGGCCATTAACACCGGGAGAGGCCCATCCACGGCACCTACTCCCTATTGAGCACAATCGGGGCTCAGTGCATCTGGGTTTGATCATAACCCAGTGTTCGATCGAATCACATGCATGGGTGGCAACCTCACCACAGCTCCACCATGGACTCACAAGGTCCAATCAAAATTCAACAGATAGCCAACCAATTCATTCAACATTTCAAATCATTCATATACAGCAACATATGAAATTAAATCAAATATATACATGGAATTGATATAACCCGGTTACCTCACTTGTAGACACTTGCAACAGTCACCAATGGTGCAGAAATCCTCCTATAACCATAGCATCATAGAATTACTACTCTAATTCATCATTAACAGTTACAATCAGTACCCGAAGAATTTAAAATGCTAATGATTACCTAAGAATCACTTACCCAGCCACTACAAGTCTCAATTTCGGATTAGAGTGTCCTTCACCAGAAAACTCAATATTCCACCCATAATCTTAAGCAAATTCGTACAAAATTAATACCTATTTTATAAATCAGTTATAAGGGTTTCAAATTAACAAATGAAGCATCATAATGGAGGGTTTAAACTCACCCAAGGTCAGCCATAACCTCAACCTACGAATTTCACCAAGAAAATCCCCAAATTCCCACATTTCAGATTTTAGGTAGAGTGAAAATGATCCAAATGAAAAACTAATCAGACCAAATTAAAGAGGAAGATGAGGGGATTAAGTTGTATAACTATTACCTTGGCTGAATCTTGTTCTAAATGTGAGAAAATGCAGAATTCTTGCCCCCAACCCTAGCCTCCTCTCCAAACTCCGAATTTTCTCTTTGTGTTTTGTGTTTCAGCAAGTGTGAGGAAGAGGCTGGTGTATTAGGATTTTAGTTGGGTTTAAGTTGGGTCAAATGTGGGTCATGGGTTGCTCCAAGATCCATCTCTTAATGGGCTTCAGGTTTTTACTTGTTGGGCCAATTCTTGAAGTGTTGGGCTGCAGAATTTTACTGGGCCAGTTTATATGTATTGGGTGGCTGAAGTTTAATTGGGCCAGATGAAATTTTAAGAGCCCAAAGGTTTTGGGTCTGCACAAGGGTTATTGGGCCACTTAGAAGAGTCTATACAAGGTGGATTTTGGGCCTCCATCATACTAAATTTGGTTGGGTCTGCATCTAACCCATTAGGCCTTCATTAGCCTCTTCTGATGATCTATTAATTTAAGCTTAGATAGAATTTCTATTCTAATTAAATCTCAAACCCATATTAGTAATTTATTTCTCTAAAATCTCCATTTACTCAACTCGCCTAATCATCCCATATTAATTACGCCTAATTAATCTAATCCATGATTAATACCTTAATTAATTATGGGGTGTTACACTCACTTAGTTATGAGACTTTTGGCCTTGTCTCACTTATTTCTAGGGACTTTTGGCCCTACCTCATCCATCACATGGGACTTTTGGCACTACCTCACCCTGAGCAATTTTCACAACCCAAAACATAAGCATATTGGTACCAATGCATCAAGGCAACATCAAATAGCATGTCTCACAATACAAGTATATACACAAGCATACAATAACTAGTACACATCCAAGAATGCACAAGAAAGAGTGGAGAGCTACCTTACAAGCCAACACAAGCCTTCCTATTCAATTTCTCTTCTCCCTTCTTGGTTTCACAATCACAACTAGATGGAACTGCTTCCCATGAGCCTAGACACAACAAATAGTATGGAATTACTCTTTATCAAGGTAAACCCTATAAGGTGTGTAAGAAACTAGGGGTTCTCCCTCTAGAATTTTTACTAACTCTTCTTCTACTTTCTTTGCATTTCTTAACTTATCAGACTTTAATTCAAGGGTTTCTTGCTCATTCTAGGTCAAAATAGAGCTATCTAACTTAACCACCCATGGAAAGGAAACTTAGAAGGAGAAGAATGAAGGAAAAAAGAAGAAGTATGAAGATCTTTAAAGGTTCTTACCTTTCTTCCTTAGTTTCCTTCCTTTTCTCTTAGCTTCTCTTTGTTTCTCTCTCTCTCTCAAGCCTTTTTCTTTACTTTGGATGAAGCTTAGGTCAGTTAAAAGAAAAAGAGAGGATTTGGACACTTTAAGAAGCAACATTCTCCTTTTTCACATTTTTCTAGACTAACCCTCACTATAACAAAAAATAACCCTCGCTACGGCGAGCACGTATCAGTCCCAGACCTCTATTCTTGCTACGGCGTGCTATTGTGAGGAACCCCTAGTTTTTGTATGAGATGCCTAAACTCGCTATAGCTAGGAGCATTCTCGTTATAGGGAACAGGCACATTCGCTATTGCTAGGTCATTTTTCAATATAGTGAACAGGTACATTCACTATAGCTAGGCCATTTCATGCTATAGCCAGTAGACTTAGAAAAATTTTCAGGACTTGAAAATTTTTAGCAATTTTTTGGTTGTTACATTTTTACCCCCCTTAAAAGAAATTTTATCCTAGAAATTTAAATACATACCTCAAGGGAATAACTCTGGATATTTTTGCCTTATTTCATTCTCCAATTCTCAGGTTGCTTCCTCAGATGTCAGACCTCTCTAAACCATTTTCACCAAAGGAATGTTCTTGCTCCTCAGCTGTTTCAGCTTAACATTTACAATTCTCTCTGGTTTCACTACATAGGAAAGATCTTCCTGCAATTGCACATACTCATATTCTATGACATGTGAGGGGTTTAATAAGTACTTTTTTAACTGGGAGACATGAAAAATACAATGGATTTGGGCTAGGTTAGGAGGTAAGGCTATCCGGGAAGCTACGGGTCCAATTTTCTCAAGAATTTCAAATGGACCAATATACCTAGGACTGAGCTTCCTTACCCTAATTGACTGATCTACTCCCATCATTAGAGACACTCGAATGAATACATGGTCTCTAATCTCAAACTCTAACTGCCTCCTTCTCTTATCAGCATAACTTTTCTGCTTACTTTGGGCTATGGGAGTCTCTTTCTAATCAATTCTATCTATCGGGTGGTCTGGTCTACAATCTCAGGTCCTATTATGCTCCTCTCACTTAGCTCAACCCAGCACAGAAGGGATCTGTACTTTCTCCCATACAAAGCCTCATAAGGGGCCATTTGAATATTGGAAGGTAACTATTATTATACACAAATTCTGCTAGCGATAAATATGCATCACAGTTACCATTCATTTCTAACACACACGCCCTCAACATGTCTTCCAAGGTCTGGATGGTCCTCTCAGTCTGACCATCTGTCTAGGGGTGATATGCAGTACTAAACTACAACCTGGTCCCTAAGGCATGCTATAATGACCTCTAGAAGTTCGATGTGAATTTGGGGTCTCTATCCAAAACTATGCTACTGGGTACTCCATGAAGTCGCACTATCTTTCTGATATACAACTGGGCTAATCTATCCAGTGTATGAGTAGCCCTGATAGCTAAAAAGTGTGTGGACTTAGTCAGTCTATCCACAACTATTCAAATAGCATCATGTCCAGAGGATGTCCTGGGTAACCCCATAACAAAGTCCATAGTTATACTATCTCACTTCCACTCAGGGATATCTAGAGGTTGCAACAACCCAGCCGCCCTTTGATGTTTTATTTTTACCCTCTGACACACTAGGCATCTAGCCACATAATCCGTCATATCATTCTTCACCCCTGGCCACCAGAAAATCTATTTTAAATCCTGATACATCTTGGTGGCACCTGGGTAGATAATATACTTACTCTTATATGCCTCCTCTAAGATGCTTTCTCTCAATTCATTTCGACTAGGTACACAGATTCTATCTCGGTATACTATCATACCATCCTCAGACACCTTGAAATCTAAGGTCTTACCTTAGGAAATCTCATTCCTGATTCGTCTCAAGAACTCATCCTCTCTCTGGGCATCTAAAATCTGGGTTCTCAATACATTTTCAATTCGGGTTTCATTTAGATACAATTTACCTGATACCACTTGACAAGAGAGGTTCATGTTTCTGAATTTCTCTATGAGCTCTTGCTCCCTAATCATCATATGGGCTACATGGATGGATTTCTTACTTAAGGCATCCGTCACCATATTAGCCTTGCCCGGTTGATATTTTAACACATAATCATAGTCTTTCAGGAGTTCCATCCATCTCCTTTGTCTCATATTGAGTTCCTTCTGGTTAAATAGGTATTTCAGACTCTTATGGTCACTGTAAATCTCTATGGTAGCACCATACAGATAGTGTCTCCAGATTTTAAGAGCAAATACTACGGTGACTAACTCCAGGTCATGCATGGGATAATTCTCCTCATGAGGCCTCAATTGCCTAGAGGTATATGCCACTACTCTACCTTATTGCATCAACACACATCCTAACCCTTTACTCGAGGCATCATAATAAACCACAAATGGCTCACTAAGGTCAGGGATAATCAGTACAAGGGTAGTGGTCAAATAGAGTTTCAACTCCTAGAAACTCCTCTCACATCTATCATCTCACATGAATGGTGTCTCTTTCCTAGTTAGCCTCATCAGTGGTAAGGCCATCTGAGAAAAGCCCTGAATAAACCGTCTATAGTACCCTGCCAAACCTAGGAAACTTTTAACCTCATTGATCGTTCTAGGTCTATCCCACTGTAACACAGTCTCAACTTTATAGGGATCAACCGCGACCCCGTCTCGTGAGATCACATGAGCTAAAAATCTCACATTGGTCAGCCAAAACTCACATTTACTAAGTTTGGCATACAACCTTTTCTTTCTCAAGGTCTCTAAGACTAATCTCAAATGCCTCTTGTGCTCCTCAAAGGATCTGGAGTACACTAGAATATCATCAATGAAGACCACCACAAACTGATCTAAATATTGTCTGAATACCCTGTTCATGTAATCCATGAACACAGCAGGCACATTCGTCAGCCCAAATGGCATCACAAGGAACTCATAGTGCCCATATCTCGTTTTGAAGGCCGTCTTGGAGACGTCTTCAGTTCTCACTCTCAACTGGTGGTACCCAGATCTAAGATCTATCTTGGAAAACACAGATGCCCCAACCAACTGATCTAGCAAATCATCAATTCTAGGGAGAAGATATTTATTCTTGATGGTAACTGTCATACTCGAAAATGCGACCGCATGGCACTTTGAAAAGAAATTTTGATTCAATTTTCAAAGAAAAAAATGAAAACTGAAACTAAATTAAAATAAGAGTAGAAGTCATCACCAAAATTTTTATTTTTTAAAAGGCAAAACTTTGGAAAAGCCTTTTTATTTGAAAAATGGTCTACGAACCAGATTCGAGTTCGGAAGTCGATTATGAGTAGGGAAGGTGTTAGACACCCTACAACACCCATTACTACGAACGGTTGCCCTAGGTCAGTCGTGCAAAATTACTACGGCCTTTAGTTTAGTTTGATTCTCTCTAACAACTCACATGCAAAATAAAAAATAAAAATAAAAGAAATGAAATTAAAAGTAAGAAAGAAGAAAGAAATTAAAGAAATAAGATTAGGAGAAGAAAAAACAAAATAAAAGGAAAGAAATTAAGAAAATAAAAATTGAAAAGAAAACTTTATTTATAAAGGGGGGAACTTGACTTAGGATGAGAACCTAGTGACTACATACCCTTTAGAAGGCAAAAGTTGTATTAACTTGTTTTTGTTTTTGTTTTTTTATTTTTTGTTTTTGTTTTTGTTTTTTTGTTTTGTTTCTATATTTTTCTCTTTTCTTTTATTTATTTATTTATATATTTTTTATTTTTTTTTGTTTTTTGGGTGAGAAGCTAAGAAAATAAAAATTAATTTTTTCTTTAATAAATAAAACGAGTTTTGAAGTTGGTAGATGTGCTTTGATTTGTTAAAGATAAAATTAATCTTATTTTTCTTACATTTTCAATTTTTTATTTTTCATTATTACTTCTTTGTCTTTTATTTTTGCTTTTTTCTCTACGTCTTTTTTGTTGTTGTTGTTTGTTTGTTGTTTTTTTTAAATTTATGGTTATTATTTTTTTGTGGTGAGAAGGAAAAGAATATGGAAATCATGTAGACTTTCACAATCAAAACGATTTCAAAGTTAGCTTGTATATTTTAATTTATGAAAATTGAATTAATCCCACTTTGTTACTCTTTCTCCCATTATATATTTTTTGTTTTTTTTTTGTTTTTTTTTTTTGGTGAAAAGATAAAGAAAATAAAAATTATTTTTTTTCTTTAACAAATAAACGAATTTAGAATTAGCTGATGTGTTTTGATTTGTTAAAGGTAGGGTTAATTTTACTTCTTTACCTTTCTTGCATTTTTAATTTTTTTTCTCCCTTTTTTTATCATTTTGTTGGTTTTCATTTTTTTTCCTTTCCCTTTTTTTTTAATTTATTGTTCTTGTTCTTGTTCTCTTTTATTATTATATTCTTATTATTTTCTTTCTTACTTGTCTTTGTGTTAATTAATTTCTGTTATATTTTGTTTTTTTAGTGATGAGTGAAAAAGGTAAAAAAAAATCATTAAGTTTTTGCAAATAATTTTGAAAGTGCTTTATAAATCTTAATTTGTAAAAACTAAATTGATCCTACTTCTTTATTCTTTTTTTCTTCTTTTTAATTTTTTTTTAATCTTTGGTCTTTTAGAATTTTTTAGTAATTGATTTGCATATTTTTGGATTTTTTTTCTTTTTGCTTTTCTACTTCATTTATTTTATATTTTTTAGAAATGATATCTTCATTTTTATTTTATGTTTTTTTTTTATTTTCTTTCTTTTTCATGAAGCATATTTTAATCTCTAATTTTTGTCCAAGAGAGAATCTGAGAAAAAATTATAAATTTAAGAAGGAAGTTAGTCATTTTGATTTGGTTTTTTCTTTTTTTTCGAGAAAACAGGAAGTTTATTTGATTTTCTAACAATTATATATTTTAAATTAGCATTTGAACTCTCTCTTTTTTATTTGAAAAGAAGCACACCTTGCTTTCTAAAAAAACTACTTATTTTGTTTTGAAACTCCTTTTTTTTTTTTTGAAAATTTACTCTTTTTTATATTTTTAATGTGTTAATTGTTGAATCCCGAAATTTATGCAAAAGCATTTGACAACCCAATCAGATGACTAAGGAGACTTATTATCACATGCAGCCTCGAATGACCTCTATACACCTGAGGAGATACGAGATCTCACACGGCAACTCTAAAAAAAAGGACAAAAATAAAATAAAACTAGAACGTAAATATCTACAAGCTTGCGGCATTTTTTGTGTGTTTGTGTGCATCCAAGAAGTATAATATTCCAATGACATAATATTACATCTTACTTAAGGTGTCCAAATTAAAATGAAGTATCTTGTCTTGCCTATATGTAAGCCCCTTGTGCAACTTCCCTCTCCTTGCTTCACCGATTTGCAAACCATTATGTAAACCCTCTATACAGCTTCCCTCTCTTTATTTCACCAATTTGTAGGCCTCATACATACAGAAACAGAAAGGCATATTAGTTTCTATGATGATAAATTATCCTTCATAACTGATTAAGGAGAAAAGCAAGCTTTGTATGCATCAAATGAGAGTCTAAAGTAACGTCAAAACATAGCGAACCTTAGAAGGATTTATTTAAATCACATACAATAGTTCATAGCATGGCAACTTTACTCAATGGAAAGTATAGCAATTTATTTTCATATAAAAGGTATCCAACATGGGGTTTCAGGTAGAAACTCATCCGAGCCAAACAAATTCAAACGAAACACCCCAAATCTAAGGTATCGTCTAACTGAATTTAATTAAATGATCTAAGGACACAAATCTGCGCTCCCATCATGAGATTAAGATCATTCATTTAACAAAGCAGCACATACAAAGGATAGGTACCATGAGTTTTTACTTTTTACCAATATGACCTCCCAAATTTCATGTCATAACTACAGAACTAGGACAAGGGATAAGAACTCCTTTTAATCTCGTTAGCTCATATCAGTAGGAAATTTCTAAGTCATCAGATAAAAATTGAAATGGATCTCCCAAGTGAACCACATATGTTATCAACGACAGAACATTATCCAAGCAAGGAAAAAAAAAACAGAACAACATAGGGAATATATGGAAAGCTTGGAGAGCTTCTTTTAATTACATCCATTTGGCAGATTGATTCCTGATCCAAATCATACAACCAGAAGTAAAACCGAAACCAGCACAGAGTAGAACCGAGACTAAAATCAAAATAAAGATATATAGAAAGACAAAATAGAGCCATTACTTTCCAATCCATCAGATCCAACTAGACAAATGAAGCAAAGCCATAAGAACTTGTGTTCTTCTCCTTTTACTGCTTCCAGCATTTCGGATTGGAGATTCTAGGATATCCTTTCTCGGCCTTAGCTGCTCGTCATCTCTAAGCTAACTCTCCTCTTATTCCCCCTCTTTCTCTGTTGATGGCACTTTCTCCGAGCACCGCTAACCTCCTTTGCCTCTCAACTTATGCTTTTCTCTTGGTCACTGTCTCACTTTCTCGCTAAATCTCTTTCTTGTTTTTTTCCTCACTAAATCTCTTTCTCCTTAATTTCTACGGCTCTCAGTTTCTCCTCTCTCTATTCTCCCTGATGAACAACCACCACTAAATCCAAAAGTGGTTTTTCCCTCCTTCCCCCTTAGGCGACCTCTTAGTCTCTCCTCCTTCCTTTTTTTTTTTTCTGTGCGTCCCCTCCTTCTCGTCTTTTGTTTCTTTCTCCCGGCCTACCATGGTGAAGGTGACACGAGGAGGAGGTCAACTCCTTGAGCCCCTTGCTGGGAACTACTCCATTCAGATCCTCTGATAGGCCAGACGATTCTTTCCATTTTTGTGCTCTATTCTCTGCCTCCTGTCTATTCTGCAGTTCCTTTTTGTGTTTGATTCTCTCCGTTCCCTCTAGAGTTGTGCCTTGTGTATGCTACCTCTCTCTTCTGCCAAAGCCACGCTAGAGAAAAGGGAATTTGGCTAGGGTTTAGTAAAATGGGCCTGCGTTGTGGAGGAGGATTTGGGCTTCAGATTGGCCCTATTTTTTTTGTTTCCTTTTGTCTAAGAAGTCCTATTTTGCTTGGGTTTCTAAAATTAGGTTAATAAGCCTGTACAGAAGTTGTAACCGGAAAATTCTACAGTCCCTTACAATTTCATCCTTTTTCCTTTTTTTCTAAGGCTTTGGGCTTTTTTTTCTCTTTTTTTTTATTTTTTCTTTCGATTTTAATTGTTTGCCAAAGCTTAGTTTAATAATTTTTTTTATTTTTTCATTTGTTTTGTTTTTCCTTTCATTTTCTCCTAATTTTCTATTTTCTTTCTTTTTTTTTTTAGGCTTTAGGCTTTTTTCTTATTTTCTTCTTTCAATTTTTTTTATTTTTTTATTGTTTTCCAAAGCTTTAAATTTAATAATTTTTTTATTTTTCGTTTGTTTTTTTTCATTTTCTTCTAATTTTCTATTTTCTTTCTTTTCTTTTCTTTTCTTTTTGTTTGTATATTTGCTAATTTGATTTTGTTATTATTTTTATAGTTTGTTTGGACAAAATATGGTGTTCACAGTAACTTTATTCAACTCTCTGTAATCGATACACAATCGTAAGCTACCATCCTTCTTTCTCACAAATAACATCAGAGCTCCCCAAGGCAAAACACTAGGGCAAATAAGCCTTTTCTCTAACAATTCCTCTATCTATTTTTTTCAACTCAGCGAGCTCGATGGGAGCCATCCTATAAGGAGCCTTGGACACCGGTCCAGCCCCAGGCACTATGTCTATAGGGAATTCTAGCTCTCTCTCAAGGGGTAGATTACTAAAGTCGAACTCCTTAGGGAAAACATCCAAGAATTCCCTAACAATTGGGATCTCCTCTATCCCTTCCTCTACCTTAGCCTGAATAGAGAAAAAGACTAGAAACCCTTGACATCCACACTCTAAATGCCTCTCAGCCTAGGCAGTAGTCACAAAGAATAACTCAGCTCCTACCTTAAGTATAGTCCCACAAGCAGGTAAGGAAATGGTTCAGTATTCATAATCAAGTACCATATTATTCGCGGCTAACCAGTTCATACCAATAATCAAATTAATATCATGGAAGGGCATACAAATCAAATCAATAGTGGTATGACAATGATTGAACTAAACAGTGACATTTAAGCAAGTATAGGAAGTAACCACGTGGCCTCCGGTAGGTGTAGTGACAGACAAGTCAAGTGGCAAGACATTAATAGCCAGACTCAATTGCCTCACACAATCATAGGATATAAATGAGTGACTAGCACCCAAATCAAACATAGCAACTACAGGAAAGCCATTCACAATCAGTGTACCTCGAATCAAATTAGAGGATGCACTGGCTTCCTACTGAGTGAGGGCGAACACTCGGGCCTGGGTTTGCAGCCTAGGAGGAGGTGCTATGTCCACCTGAGGATAATTCCTAGCAATATGCCTTGGCTTCCCACACTTAAAGCATGTCACCGGAGACTGCTGGAAGGATGATTGGCTCTGAGGAGGCGGCATCAACTTGCCCCGCTATGGCCTTCTATTCCATGGCACCTTGCCTCTCTTCTTAGTGCTAGGTGTCGCACTAGAACCCTCTTTCGGTCTCGGTCTTTTCAATTCTGAAGCCCCCTTCTGACTAGTTGTAGCTGCAGCAGGCATGATAGCTTATAGGTTAGTCTTAATCACCCTATTGACCTCCACAAGGGTATTAAATTTTTTGATCTGCTATGGAGTAACTCTGTCACTAATTAGGGGCTTCAACCCAGTCTTAAATTGCTCACATCTCCAGGGTTCATCATCATACCGCTAGAGGTAAGAGAAATATCGAGACAACTTAATGAACTTGGCCACATACTAGTCCACAGTCATCTCATCCGTCTGTCTCAAGCTTATAAATTCTATTTCTTTCTTCTTTCTCATAGAACTAGGGAAATATTTCTCATAAAACTCGACCAAGAAGCTTTCCCAAGTGATTAGTATGTTCTTGGTCTCCATCAGGGGTTTTGTGTTATGCCACCACCTATCGGCTTCTTTCTGTAGCATGAAGGTGGCGAGCTGAGCTTTCTGCTCGGGGGTGGACTGTTCTGCCTAAACTGCTTTATCTGCATCTTGTAACACCATATATTTCTAGCATGCTTCCGATCATTTCTAAGTCTCGCATGATCAATTGAACAAAAAGGAATGGAAAATGACATTAAATAATGCCTTATTTCGCGTTACGTCGCGTATAAAAATTCCATTCGGTGTCACACGGACCATATGAGCTCATACAACACGTTCTCATATTTAATTACATACATACAACTCATTTGCATAACCAAAGTTGGCCCACAACTCGTGGAACTCAAAGGGGATCATCAAATTCACACTCTTATTTTCGGCCAGAATTTCAGTTTTTCTGTCACAACTTCGGAAATTCATAACTAAATACACAAAATTCGAAATCCAACAAAATTTACCATTCCAGAAAGCTCTGGATGTCTACCCCGTGATAAAAATAGTTTCAGCCCATGAATCATTAAGGGGAAAACATTTGACATCCGAAAAGCCACTGGGGTTGCTGCTGTCTGGGCCACTGGTTCAGTTTACTGATAGGAAGTTTCAAAATTCGTAACTAATTCTAGAAAAATTGAAATCATTAATTCTTGGCCATTCTGGAAAGATACACATGTCTAATTTATTCTAAAAATATGCCCAGGCCATGAAACATAACACAGAAAACGTTTGACATGCGAAAAGGGGTTAAGGTTCGGACAGCTACTGGTGCTGATACAAGTGTCTGCTATGAACTTTGAAAATGTCCAATTAATTCCACAAAAATCCAATCCATGCAAATAATACCAATTTGGAAATCTATGAACGTTAAATTTATGGTAAAAATAGACTCAGATCAGAGGAATCACGCTTAGCTACCCAAATTCAATGGAACAGTAACTCAGGTCATGTTGAGCTACTGCTACTGTCCCAGAAATTCAAAAATTCATATCTCTCAGCTCAGACCTCCAAATGAGGTGCTTCCAGTTGCTACAAGTCACTGTGAATTCCTAGTTTCTAGCTATAAAATTTCGTGGCCATTGGACCACGTTTGCCCCTCGGATGACACAATTTCAAAACTGACCAAATGAACAGTACCAGTGCAAATCCGAAATTCTGATACCAACTTTGAAAAATCATAGAAAATTCCACAGACCTCCAAATGACCTGATCTTTGGCTTCCCAAAAATCTGTAGGCAAGATCTACTTGCATGCAAAATTCCAAGTCAAGAAGAGGTCATTTGGTCAGATTTTGCCATAGCTCAAGCTTATGGCAATTTTGGTCCCAACAAGAGGCAACTTTGGTTCAAATGAGCCATTCATGGTTCCACACATATTTGAGCAACTTAGAAAGCATAAATATAGCATAAATAAGTCCCTCATAAGGTCTGAACTCTCATGCAACTCAAATTCACCATGCCACTTCCATAAACATACATACACAAATGGGCTCCCAAGTGGTCAAAATACATAATTCTACTCATTAGACTCTATTCTTGATACATACACTAACTTTACATAGTTTTACACTTGTTCAAAGTGTCATGGCTCAAAAATAACATTTACATATCTACTTTTACATTCTAGTCATCATAGTATATCAAAATATAAAGGTTTGCCAAGAGATGGAGATTTAAGCTCCTTGGCTTCCATCCTTTGGGTCTTGAACTCCACCTAGATCATATGAGATGAGAGAAAGGAGGGGGTGAGATTCATTGAATCTCAATAGCTCATACACCTATTCAATCACATTTTCAAGGCATATAACATGTCAAGGGTACAAGTATGCAACTACTCAATCAATGAAGCATTCAATTTCCACTTTATGTCACAAACACATGTCAAGAATAAGAATGAGCTCTAGGGACTTTTGGGTTGGCCTCACCCCATTTCTAGGACTTTTGGATTGCCTCACTCTTGGTTCTTGGGACTTTTGACTTAGCCTCACCCATCCAAGGGACTTTTGGCCTTGTCCCACCCATGCCATGAGACTTTTGGCATCTCCTCACCCACATTAAGGGACTTTTGGCACTACCTCACCCTTATGAGCCATTTCCATCATTCAAAGACATTCAAGAAAGCATATTGGTACCAACATAGCAACATAGTATCAAGTGGCATGTCTCAAACATATAAACATACACACAAGCACACAATGACACCATATGCAACAAGAAAATGCAATAAGAAAAGGTGGAGAGCTACCTTGATGCAAATTCAAACTTTACTTTGCTTGTTTCTTCTCCTTTTTGGTTCCACAAACACAAGGAGGTGGGTTTGGATTTCTTTGGCCTATTCACAATAAACAACACTAAATTATACTCTTGGAACAAATTATGACATCCAACTCACTCTTAAGACTACACTTTAGTCTATTTGTCACAATATGGTTTCATTAAGGACCTAATGAAGCAACTACCATAATTAACATTCTTGGTTCCATTCTCTTGCCATATTTAGACCTCTTGACCTCATTTAAGGTCCTTGAAGCCATCACACACTCACTTTCACAAACCTAGGTCCATGTTGCTTCATAAGGTTACATTATGGAAGCCATTGCCTCATCTCCCAACCTAAGGCTTCTAAATTTTTTCCAAGGGTTTCTCCTATCTTCTTCTATCATATAAAGTCCCAAATCAAGCTTGGAACTATTTAAAATACTCCCTAGCTATCTCTAAGGGTCTTGACCTAGTTATGCTTCCATTAAAACCCCATGGAGTTTGGGATTTTTCCTTAATGGATAGGGCACTTGGGAGGCCCCCTAGGAGTCTTAGAAACTCAAACAAACACTCACATATGATGGGGAAGTCTTGAATCAACCCAGATTTTAATTTATGTTCAAGCACTCTACACTTTTCCAATTTGAGTTTTACTAGTTTTTCATGCATTTCTTTGGTATAATCCATCTTCCCATGCCTTAGTTTGATGGATTCTTTTGGATTATAAAACAGAAACTCTTCCCTCTTCATGGTTCTGGTTGAGACATCCTACCATGGAAGAGGAGAAGGAGAAAAAGAAGCAACAAAGGGTGAGAAACTACCTAGCAATCAAGCTCCCTTCAAGAGCCCTTCCTCTTCCCTCTTTCTCCTCCTTGAATTTCGAATTTCCCTCCTCTGATCTGGACCCAAATCAGCACCAAAAAATATATTAAAACCATGGAGAGATGAAGCAAGAAAGGGAGGATGAGGTTTCAAGAGGAAAGAGCATGAAAACCTTACACTTTCTCACTTTTTCTTTGGCTTTTCTTCCTCCAAAATTTCCTCCCTTTGTGTGCCTAAGACAGCAGCTCCATTTCTGAGTTTTGGGCAGAGGAAAGTCGGTTTAGAGAAGGGGGAGCTGAACGTGGCTTAAAAAGGGAGTTTGGAAGCTTCTTTTGTGCACTTTGTTTCCATTTTTGCCCTTCCATAATGGCATTTCCGGTTTGTCTTCGTTTTAGCTCCTTTTTGAGAACCGTCTTTTCCATCATAAAATTAAGATTCCCAATTTAATAAAATGCCTTTGGAATCACTCAAATTGGAGCTAAAACCTTCCCGAACGAACCGGTCAAAGTTTAGGTCAACCGACGTCGAAAAGAGTACACCGGAGGGGCTTTACCAGTCCCGGGGCTTCCCATGGTTTTTGGGGCCTCTGAGAACCCTGGGCAACTCAAAATTTCCATTTAAAAAGCCCTCCTAGGTGTTTTTTCTAAAATTACACTTATTTACGAAAATGCCACTGGCCTTTCGGCAAATTTTTCGAATCACTCCGACCCTAGTTTTTGGGCAACTCAAGGCTCAAATCCTTGTTTTCTATTATTTAAAATTTTATTCAAATTTTATTTGGCCTTGAATCACTCATCTCAAGGGACTTGGTTTTCAAACCGGCCCGTTCCAGCGATTGTACAATTTACCGGGCGTTACACATCTAACTCCTTATTAAACGAAGGTGGACTATTCTGCCTAAACTGCTTTATCTGCATCTAACTCCCTGTCAAACGAAGGTGGACTATTCTACCTAAACTGCTTTAACAGTTTTTGGATAAGTGTCTGGGTCTGAGCAATAGCAAGTCCCTAGAGAGGTGCAGGTGGAATGCCAGATATGGATGGCTGAGGTACAGAGGCTTCTCTCCTGGCTTCTTCTTGCCTGGCCAGGGTATTTTGCAAATGCATGATCATATCATGTTATTGCTGGGTAATGTATCTCTGCTGTTCCAGCATCTCCTGGTGCTGGCCTATCATTGCTTCATACCAATTGAGCCTATCCATGATGGTCTACAAAGGATCCTCAGGCCCAACCAGAACCTTTGGCTCAGCTCTCTGAGCCCTAGGTGGCCTGCCTCTACCCTTGCCCCGTCTAGTCTCAACCATCTTCTCTGAAAAGAAGTAGCAATCCTCAGTTCACAATCATATCACAAGTACATTTGTATATGTATGCTACCACTTCCATGGCAATTCACACCATTCAAGAGCCCAACATCAAGCAAAAGTACCTGAACTTTTGCTCTGTACCTGAACTTTTGTCCTGATACCAAAAATGTAACACCATTATATATTAACCCTAACTAGTCTCTACTTAGGCTTGATTCCATATGATTTCCAAAGAAAATGACAAAAGTCATGGCATTTTTCCTACTATGTATCGGGGTTTAAATGCTCATAATTTGCCCCGTGGATCCCATGAACTCATCAATCATATAATCTACTCAAACTCTATTTATACAACTCATACATAGCATAAGACAACCCATGAACCACGGATATGAAGCCAAAAACCCCAAAAGGTAATTTCTCAAACGGGCCCAAAAGTTAAATTTTGGGCTCTAATTTTGGAAAATTATAACTAATTCTAAAAAAATGAAAATCAAGAAAACCATAGCTTTTTGGAAAGCTCTAGGTGTTAAATTTACACTAAAAATATTCCTAACCAAATCTCAGCATTTGGACCATGTTTAACATCGAAAAAGAGACAGAGGTCTGGCTGTTCCTGGTACTGATGTAACTTGTTGTCATGAACTTCAAAAATTCATAACTAATTCTACAAAAATCCAATCTAACCAAACTATAACAATTTGGAAAGGGAAAAATTTATATAGAGGAGAAAAATAAGTTCAGATCATTTCAATAGGCTTGGGACCTCAAAAACTGATGGAACAATAACAAAGGTCGGATGGCTTCCCTGATATTGACACAGAACTTCAGAAAGTTATTTCTCCCTCTACAGACCTCTGATTGAGGTGTTTCTAATTGGTATAGGTCACTGTGGATTTATTCTCATAAAATTTCATGAAAATTGTACATCATTTGGTCCATGAATGAGATAGATTCATTTTCAGACCTATTTGCACAGTATAATAACAAAAACCAGAAAATTCTCCAACTTCAACAATTCTCTAAATATTCCCTAGACCTCTAAATATTACCCACTTTACTTCCCAAGAAGCTCTCAACAAGCTCTAGAGGCATGCCAAATTTCATATCAAGAAGAGCTCATTTGGTCATACTTTGATAAAGTTCACAAATTTGGCAGTTTTGACACCATAAATGGTTCAAAATGGGGGTAAATGGTCCCCTACATGCCTTAGTACCTCTTGGACAAGTTTTAAAGTATAAACACAATATATATGAAATACCCAAGTAGTCCAAATCATCATACATTTCAAACTCACTATGCTACGGGTAAAAATACACTACTACATACAAGCCACCAAAAGGCCAAATGTCATTTTTCCATTGCTTTGGCTCTATACATGATTTACACATCATTTATACATACATTTACACTTGTTCAAAATTTTACATCTAAAAAATAATAGGTACATATTCATTTTAGCACCTCTTTATATCAAAAGAACCAAAACGAACTATACAACTGCCTAAACATGCTCAAATAGGCTCCTTGGTTTGCATTTTGATCTCCTTAAACTCCACCTAACATGTTAAAATGGGAGAGGGAAGGGGGTGAGATTCATGGAATCTCAATAGCTCATACACTCATTCAAGAAAGCAATCAAAGCATATAAACAAGTCAAAGCATGCAAATAGGTATCTAACCATCAGAATCATACAACACATGATTTACATGCCAAGAATAAGTTCTAGGGACTTTTGGTTTAGCCCCACCCAATTTTTGGGACTTTTGGATTGGCCTTACCCTTGGTTTAGGGACTTTTGACTTAGTCTCACTCAGTTATAAGACTTTTGGCCTTGTCTCACTTATTTCTAGAGACTTTTGGCCCTACCTCACCCATCACATGGGACTTTTAGCACTACCTCACATCGAGCAATTTTCACAACCCAAAACATAAGTATATTGGTACCAATGCATCAAGGCAACATCAAATGGCATGTCTTACAATACAAGTATATACACAAGCATACAATAACTATTACACATCCAAGAATGCACAAGAAAGAGTGGAAAGCTTCCTTATAAGCCAACACAAGCCTTCCCTTTTTATTTCTCTTCTCCTTTTTTGGTTTCACAATCACAACTAGATGGAACTGCTTCTCGTGAGTCTAGACACAACAAATAACATGGAATTGCTCTTCATCAAGGTAAACCCTACAAGGTGTGTAAGAAACTAAGGGTTCTCCCTCTAAAATTTTTACTAACTTTTTTTCTACTTTCTTTGTATTTCTCTACTTATCACACTTTAATTCAAGGGTTTCTTGCTCATTCTAGGTCAAAACAGAGCTATCTAACTTAACCACCCATGGAAAGGAAACTTAGAAGGAGAAGAATGAAGGAAAGAAGAAGAAGTATGAAGATCTTTAAAGGTTCTTACCTTTCTTCCTTAGTTTCCTTCCTTCTCTCTTAGCTTTTCTTGGTTTCTCACTCTCTCTCGAGCCTTTTTCTATACTTTGGACGAAGCTTAGGTTAGTTAAAAGAAAAGGAGAAGATTTGGGCACTTTAAGAAGCAAAATTCTCCTTGTTTATACTTTTCTGGACTAACCCTCAATATAGCAAAAAATAACCCTCGTTACGGCGAACACGTATCAGTCCTAGACCCCTGTTCTCGCTACGGCACGCGCTATTGCGAGGAACCCCTTGGTTTTTGTATGAGATGCCTGAACTCACTATAGCTAGAAGTATTCTCGCTATAGCGAACAAGCACATTCATTATAGCTAGACCATTTCTTGTTATAGTGAACAGGTACATTCGCTATAGTTAGGCCATTTCTCGCTATAGCCAGTAGACTAAGAAAAATTTCAGGACCTGAAAATTTTCAACAATTTTTTGGTTGTTACACCCTTGAGGAAGATACTAAATCTCTTTCTTTGATCGAGTTCCTTGTGCTCCTCACAACCACCACCATTTCTCGCTCTCTCCTCCCTATTCTTATCACCCACTTCATTCGCTAAGCAAAAAAAGAGAAGATAAGGCATGCAAATATGAAACAAATTTGAATTTGAATTTAAAGGGAAGGAAATTTACAGCAAAATGGAGATAAGGTTTCAAATTTAAGAGAAGAGGTAAATAAGTAGACAAAGCTTTTGATGTTAGTTTTGAATGACAAATAAGTGAATTGGAGAAGAGAGTGTACATTTGAAAATTGAAGAATAAGAAGAAGAGTTGAATAAATAGAGAAAAAGGGAGTATGGGTGTGAATGAGTACTAGAAAAGAGAATGCAAATATGATTTGTGACTAAAAGAAAGGGAAAAGATAGAATTTAGGATTAAATTAGGTAATTTTTTTATAAAATTATTTTAAAAATATGATATATATAGTTTAAAAAAACTTTATCATTTGATATTAAATGATAAACAAATAAATCTTAAACATGCAATATTTTTAAAACTAGACTAATTATTGAACCAGTAAATATACTAATTCAAGATTCATTAGTTTCATTGTAGTTAAATTGTAATCAAACTGAAAATAATTAAATATTTTTTTTAAATTTCACATATTAAAAATCTAATATAACAAATAAATATGAATAAGTTTTAAATATTTAATTACTAATTACACACTCTTAAATTGTTTAAGAAATCATTTTTAATTGAAAAATGAAAACTACTAATGATTAAAATTTAAGAATGTTTAACATTAAACTTCTGGGGTTTCCAAGTTATATTAATATTTTGTTGTAATTAAAAATTTTAAAAAATTAAAGTTTTAAAAACAATAAATTAGAAAAAGTAATTTATGAAATAAAAATTAACCAAGTAAAAATATAGATATAATTACAAGTAGTATATATAATAGTTTTGTTGTTTCTATATATTAGATATATATATATATATATAAAATTGTTTCTTTTAGTCAAGTAAAGTGTTAGCAATTTGTTTTAGGGTCTTTGGTTCAAATGTCAATGATATGACTTTTACAAATAAAAAATATTCCAAACTTTTAGTGGTGACTAAATTTTTTTTTCAAACTTTTAGTGGCAACATATAATCACCATTAAAAGTAACTTTTAGTGACGACTTTTGTAGGTCGCTAGTCATCACTAAAAGTTTTGGCACATAATTTTTTAATATAATAATTGTCAAACTTGTAGTGGTGAATTATAAGAGTTGCCACTAAAAGTTTTGGTACAAAAATATTTGGATCTAACAAAAAAATTTAGGAAACTTTTAGTTGCAACCATGTCGAAATTGCCACTAAAAGTATTTTGCGATGATATTTTTGTCATCATGAAAGACTTTTAGTTGCAACTTTTTTATTGTCACCATTAAAGATCTTGCCAAAATAGATAATAATATTTTAATGATAGCTTTTAGTGACAACCTACTAAAGTTGCCACTAAAAGCATACTTTTAGCAACGAGTTTTTTTAGTCGCCACTAAAGGTTGTCACTAAAAGTCTATTTTTTGTAGTGTTATTGTTGGATATTTGAGGATTTAGTAAGTAATAGATATTTATATAATTAGAAAATATATTATTTAGTGAAATATTAAACTTTAAGTTAGTAAGTCAATTTATTTTAGTGTTTTAGGTTTAAAAAGATGATAAGAAAAAGATAAAGACCAAGATAGCTACACTTAGCACAAATAAAATAAATGAAAATAGAAAAGCCCAATATTAGAATCAAAATTTTTGTTTATTAAATAGCAAAAAGTAACTCTTTTAAGGAATTACTATTATCTTAAGTAAATTTTAATGGATAATAATTATTATCCATACCCATGACCCAAACCCATACCCATTTATATTAAAATTACCCTATTCATCAAATCAAAATACACTCCCTTACCCTCCCTCATGAGGTTGACGCCACCCTTAGCCAAGGAAGATTTCATTTTCATATTCTTCACTTAAAAGCTCCATTTGAGACATTAGCTTGAGGATTTGGCCAAGACATATACAAAGAAAAACATTTTACTCCTTCTTAACTTTGTTTGGAACCGATTAGAATTTAAAATAGATGATGTAAATCCTAGGGTTTGACAATTGGAGAATTTGGCAACTGATGTTGAAATTGGCTAATCAAATGTGTAATTAAACTTCTAACAATGCAAGGGGGTTGGTTAGAATATTGATTAATTGTTAATTGTTATTAGTTTTAAAAGTTGCACACTAAATGTTAGATGAAATGCCTAAGTGGGAGACTGACTTTTTTCTAGCAGTGGAATTTGTATAAGTTTACTATTCCATAATTCTTTATATTTATTGTTACTAAATTAATTTGGAAGTTTAATTCATTGTTTTGGTATAGAATATGGAAGACAAAGGATGAACCTAAGTGGAGGTTTGAAGTGTTGGACTTGTTAAGTACTTGTGGAGTGTTGACTATTGTGGTAAGTGGATAAAATAAGATGGATTTAATTAGATAGAAAATATTTTGTGTGTATATATGTAATATTAATGTATTTTACTGATATATTATAGATTCCTAACTTGAAAGTAGTGGTGGTGGCTTGGCAAGTGTAACACCATAATCTCTAGCTTATTTCGTAACATTCCCATGCTTTACATCATACATTCAATGAAGGAGTAAGAAAAAGGAGATTAAAGTAATACATTTTTTTTGTGTCGCACTATGTATAAAAATTTCATTCGGTGTCTCGTAAACCATGTAAGCTCATATATTGTATTCTCATATTTAATTACATGAATACAACTCATTTGCATCACCAAAAGTGGCGACAACTCTTGAAAATCAAAAGGAAGCATTATATATATATATGCATTTTTGGCCAGAATTTCTTTACTTTTGTCACAAATTTTAAAAAATCATAACTAATTCTAAAAAAATCAAAATCATGAATTCTTGGTCATTCTAGAAAGATACACATGTCTACTTTATACTAAAAATAAGTCAAAACCATGAAACACAACATAGAAGATGTTTGACATCTGAAAAACTTTAGAGGTCTGGCTGTCTACTAGTGTTATCATAAGTTTCGGCAGCAAATTTTAAAAACGTTCAATTAATTCCAAAAAAATTCAATTTATGCAAATAATATCAATATGAAAAGCTACAAATGTTAGCTAAAGGAAAAAATAACTCTAGATCAATTTAGGCACGTCTAGCCCTGAAAACCTAATCAAACAATACTTGAGGTCAGTTGGGGCATCTGATACTGGGCAAGAACTTCAAAATTTCATATCTCCCTCTCTAGACATCTAAATGAGGTACTTTTAATTGTCACAAGTCACTAGAAATTTCTAGTTTCTCTATATAAAATTTTGTGATAATTGGACATCATTTGAGCCTTGTGTGACAGAAATCATTTTCGGACCAAGTAAACAGTGCATCAGACCAAAACTAGAATTTTTGCCAATTTTGAAAATTCATCAAATATTCTCTAGTCCTCCAAAAAAAAAATTTCTTTAGCTTCTCAAAAAGCTCTCAGCAAGCTCTAATTGCATGCCAAATCTTAGATCAAGAAGAGCTCATTTGGATAAAAAGTAACATAGGGTTCCAAATTGGTCCATTCTTGGTTCATACAAGATACCAAAATGTCCAAATGACCTTCCTTGGAGTTTGGCACCTCTTGGGCAAGTCTAAAAGCATAAATAAGACTTGTGTGAGCTGACCAAATGGTCCTAAACCCCATGCATCTCCATTTGACCATTCCACTTCCATTTATACACATACTTCCATAATGCAAATTTGCCATTTCATAACCAAAATGTGCATATCCATACATACAACTTTAGCTCTCATTCATACATGATATATTAGTATAATCACATATGCTTATGAGTTCATTGGTCATATACAAAATTTGCCACTTGTGTGGCCTTAAAGAAGCAAAAATCCTACACTTGGACATCATACTCTCATCTTCAAGGTGGTTGGTTCCTATTACCTTGTCCACTTGGTCCACCTAACATGATAGATCATTGGAGAGAAGGGAATGAGATTCAAAGAATCCCAATAGCTCATCTCCTATTCAATCATGCATAAAGAATGCAATACAAGTCTTAAAATGTATGCATGAGCATACTATCATTTAGAATGATTCAAGATACATTCTTGGCATTTCTACAAATCGCCCATGGCCTACATAGGCTTGCCAAATGAGTAGATTAGCCTCACCCACTTTCTTCAAGGTTCTTAGACTTGTCCTCACCCTTTTCCTCAAAGGCCATAAGCTAAACCTTGCTCTTGAGGGACTTCCTCTTGGTCTCAACCATTTCTAAGGGCTCTTGGCTCATTCTCACTAAAGTTGGAGGGTTCTTGGCTTCTCCACACTCAAGCATCCCAATGCAAGCATACTACACATCATTTACAAACATAAAACAACACTATGGTTCCATGGAACATAGGCATATACTAGAACATATTTCATAGCTTGAAACACACATACACTCATTCAAAGACAAGGAAAGCACACATTTATGCATAAAAGAAAGTGGAGAGAGCTACCTTTGCCACACAAGCACACTTTTTCCCTTAAATTTGGATCTCCTCCCACGACTACACACTCACAACTAGGTGGGGCTTGTTTCCTTTGGCCTAAATACATAAGATAGGAACCAATTAGACTCTTGGAACCATTCTCAAAGCTATCTATCTATTTGAAACTCTAATTTTGTCTTATGGTTCAATTATGATTCCTAATTGTACCTAATGAAGCAACATCCATCAAATAAATTCTAAGCTCCATTCTTTCCTTTCATACATGATTCTTGACTCCTTTTAAGCCTCTTGGAGTCATCACACAATTAAAATAAAAGCCTAACTACATGTTACTTTCTTAGGTCACATTATGGAACATATAAGACCATATTACTTTCTATGATTTTTAAATTTTTTCCAAGACTTCCCTTCATCTTCACTCTTCATATATGACTCAAAATAGGCCTAGAACAAATTCAAACTATCCCTAACTTATTTAACTAGCCTAGGCCAAAACATAAGGGGGAGGAAGGGTTCATAGGCTTCTTGATTTTTTCTTGATGGGAGACACACTTGAGAGGATTCTTAGAGGTCTTAGAAGCTCAAATAAACACTCACATAGCCTCAGAAATTCATGAATCAAAATAAATTTTACAAACTCTTCAAGAATCCTATACTTTACTAACTTGAAAATCAATGGCTTTTACTTGATTTTCTTTGCATATTCTAAATTCCCACACCCTAATTCATGTGATTCATTCTTGGTTTGGTCAGAAATTTAATCACTCATGGCTGGTCTTATATGTGGGGAAATGAAAAGAAGAGGAGCAAGGAGACTTAAGCTTAAGAAGTAGCAAAAATACCTTAGATTCTTGTTTTTCTTGGTTTGTTCTTCACTTGGTTAGCCTCCTCTCATCAACTTCAAAAATTCCTCGTCTTTTCTGCCCTTAAAATAGATTTAGAAACACCATCAAACCCATAGAAATAAGGAGGAGAAGGAGGAGAAGTAACTTGCTAAGGAGAAAGCTAGATTTTTCATGGAATTTTCTACCTTTTCTTGGCTTTTTCTCCCTTCAAGATTGCTTCTTCTTGTGTGCCTAAAGGAACTGGTTCTCCTCTTTGTTATGGGTAGAAGAAAGATGGTAGAAAATGAGAGCAAGAGAGGGCATGAATTTAAGAAGCTTTAAGAACAAAAGAATTCTAAAAATTCTTATTTTATCCCTTTGTAGTGGAATTTTTGTTTTAACTCCTTTTTTAGAACTCTTTTTTATTATAAAATTTAGGTTCCCAATTTATTAATTTTGGTTCAGGGGAAGATTATGGCTTAAAATTGGAATAATATGGCATCAAATGGTCCAAAATAGCTTCCTACATATAATAGGACCATTTGAGCGCGTTCAATACCTCAAACACAACATATAGGAACATCATAATAGATCCAAATCATCATGGAACTTAAAACCACTCTCTCACTTGGCCTTATACACATACATACCTGGGCTTATGCATGTCAAAACTTAAGATTCCATAGATTTAGTTCCAAATATGGTACATACAATACATTCTCCTACCTTTACACATGAATGCAGGTTTACATCACTTAAATAACAAATACACCCATACTTTAACATCAATTTCTATCCTATTGTCAAAGTAGTACAATTTAACCTTCTTGGCCTCTATTCTTGGCTCTATGAGAGTTACCTAGACAAGGTTAGACATAAAATAGGGGGAATGAAATTTAAAAAATATCAATAGCTTATTCATCCTTTCAAGAATGCATATATAGCATGTTAACATGTCAAAGAAAGCAAGCATACATCTAATGCTTCCAAATATCAAACATAATCATATTTTCAAAGTTATATGCATCCATTAAGTTCAAGAACAAGCTCTAGGGTCTTTTGGTCTAACCTCACCCAATTATGTAGGACTTTTGGCACAACTTCACCTATCAAGAGCCAATTCACATGTTTAAGACAATTCAAGAAACATAATGGTGTTAAAGCATCAAACTAATAGCTAGAGGCATGTTTCATGATTCAAATTTACACATAAGTAATCAATGACAATCAAAAACCAAGAAATGCATATAAGAATGGATGAAGAGCTACCTTGGGTCAAGAAGCACAAATTCTTCCTTTGATTCGTAGCTCCTTAGTTTGGCCTCACACATACACTTGGAGGAGGCTTGATTTGTTTGGCCTACGCACATCAAATAAGACACAAATACATCATTGGAACCATCTCTAGCCTCACATAAACTCTCTACAAGCTACATCTAGCTTATGGCATGCATATGGTTCCATACAAGAGCATAATAAAACAACTCATATAATTTATTATCTTGGCTCCAATTTCTCACTCAATCTAAGTCACATGACTCCATTTAAACTCATTAGAGTAATTACAAACTCAATTCAAGGAGTCAAATATCAAGTTGCTTCTTTATGCCTAAAGTAAACTTTCAACTTTTAAAATATGATTTCTAAATTCAAACTAATGGTTTCTTTGATACCTATAATTCATATCTAGACCATTTCTATCATTGGAATCAAAGAAAACTCTCTTTAGGTACCACATTCTCTTCTTGGCTAAGACATGCACACCTAAGGGCACCCATGGAGTTTTGTTTGTTTTTCTCGGGGAATTGAGGCTTATGATGCTTCCTAGATCTCTTAAGAACCAAAAAATTACATAAGTTAAATCATCATTAGAAAGTTTCATATATTCCTAGGTGCAATCAAAATCCTAATTTCCATAACTTGTTATCTATAGCTTATTTTTAAGTTCTATTACTCCCATATGATTCCTTAGGCTTCAAAATCCCAATTCCTATCAAGTTTGGATCAAAATCAAGTCCCCTACATATGAACCTAGTTCTATCCAAAACACTCAAGCAAAGGAGAGCCAAGAAGAAGCAAGTTGGGCTATGGTTTCTCACCTTGTTTCAAAGCTTATCAAGAGTGCTTCCTTAATCTTCCACGCTTTGCTCCAAATTCTCATTTCCTTCTACTAAACTAGCAACAAAACATGACCATTTAAGACACCAAAACTATGAGAAGAGAAAGGAGAAAGAGGAGAAGAACTTTAATGAAGGAGAGAGTATGAAAAAGTTATGATTTCTTACCTTTTTGCTTAAATTTCTCTCCCTTCTCTTCTCCTCCACGTGCACCACTTTAAGATGGACAAGGTGCTAGTTTGAGATAGAACAAAGTTGGTTAGGAAGAGTGGACAAGGTGGGGCATGACTTTAAGAAGAAATGAGACTTAATTATAACATTTCTAAATTTCAATTTTGTCCCTCATCTTGGTTCTTTCCATTTTAACTCATTTCAACTCTTTTATTAATAATCGTCTTTTCCATTATAAAATTCAAGTCCTCTAATTCATAAAATACCTTTAGTTTTATCCAAATTGGATTTTAAATCTTACTGAACTATTTGGTCAACTAATGATAAAATATATATACCAGAGGGGTTTTGACTATTATAGGAGTTCCTATGATTTTTAGGGCCTCCATGAGCCTCGGGAAACTCATTTTTTCTATTTAAAACTCTCTCCTTTGAGTTTTTAAAAAGTTGCCTAAATTTATGGTTTTGTTGTTATATTTTCTTTAATTTCATTTAGCTGTTTTGGCTCTGATTTCGGGCTATCTTTAGGCTCTAAACCACATTTTGAGGTGTTTTAATTAACATTCTAATCTAATTTTGTCTCAATTTGCTCTGCTTTAGGGTGTTCCTATAACACCATAATTCTAGCTCATCTCATGCCTTTGAATAGCATAATTATCATGAAACATACACATGGTTCTCATAGAGGAGGCATGAAGATTTGGACTTTTATTTGCAAGTCCTCATATCCAAAAACTCATTCGGTGTCACGTGGACCGGGTGAACTCATACTATGTCCCCTCATATTTAATTACATTATTATAACTCCTTTGTATCACAAAAGCATGCCTATAACTCATAGAAACTGAAAAGAGGCATGGGAAATGGCTATTCATTCTCGGCCAGCACTGGCCTCAATTCTAGGCAAACTTTGGAAAATCATAAATAAATCTAGAAAATTTGCAATCATGCAATCTTGGTTATTCTGGAAAGCTTGGGATGTCTACTTCATGCTAAAAATATGCACAAGTCGTAACATCCCACACATAAAGTGTTTGACACGAGAAATTGTCTGGAGGTCGGACTGGATCCTGGTGCTGTCATAGTTTACTGATATGAACTTCAAAAATGTCCAATTAATTCCACAAAAATCCAATCCATGCAAATGATACCAATATGGAAAGCTGTGAATGTTAACTAGAGGGGGAAAATATCTTCAGATCAGTTCATCAAGGGTAGATCACATAAATTGATGGAATAGTACTTCTGGTCGGGCTAGGTTACTGATACTGGACAGAAACTTCAAAAATTGATATCTCCCTCTCTAGACCTCCAAATGAGGTACTTCTAGTTGGAATGAGTCACTGTGATTATCTAATTTCTCTGTACAAAATTTCGTGGCAATTGGACATCATTTGAATTTCGGATGACAGAAAACAATTTCGGACCAAATGAATAGTGCAGCAAACCAGAAACATGAATTTTACTAACTTCGAAAAATCCTCAAATATTCTGTAGACCTCAAAAAATTATGATCTTTAGCTTCCCAGAAAGCTCTCAATGAGACATAATTGCATGCCAAATCTCAGATCAAGACTAACTCATTTGGCCAAAAAGTGACATAGGGTTCTATTATGGTCAAATTTGGCTCCATATGAGGTATCAAATTTGCCAAATAGCCTTCCCTTAGTTATGGTACCTTTTGGGCAAGTCTAATAGCACATTTGAGACTTGTGTAAGCTACCCAAAATTTGGCCTTACATACTCAAAATAAGTGCTATAGGTCATATATCATTTTCATACATCTAAGCATCACATAATAGTATATTTACACATGTCCCAAGGTTCATGGTACATATACAACATCATATACACTATGAACTATCATTATGGTTTCAAAATAGGCAAAATACTACATAAGCTTGGAACTCTTTGCTCTTTATGGTTGTTGGCTCCCTTCACCATAAGTACTTGGTCCACCTAGCATGTTAGATCATTGGAGAGGAGGGAATGGGATTCAAAGAATCCCAATAGCTCATCTCCCATTCAATCACACATAATATGTGCAAAGCAAGTTTTACAAATGCATGCATGGAGAAAATAAAAGCCATGGACATTTTATAAGCAAACTTGACATGTGAACAACTCATACAAATCATTCAAGAGCTCACCAAGTGTTTGGATTGGCCTTACACTTCTCCTCATAGGTTTTGGACTTGCCTCACCTATTCTTGAGCATTTTAGACTCAACCATACTCTTGGGAGCCCACTTTGCTTTTGGGAGACTCTTTGCTTTATCTCTACCATGCTCGAGGGTTCTTGGCTCATCCTCACCTAAGGGAAGAGTTCTTGGCCTCTCCACACTCAAACAAACTCATACAAACATCATAGATTCATTTAAAACATAACATGGCATCAAGGATCATGACATGTGAAGGCATGCTAGCATACTTTTCTTAGCTTGAAAATACATATACATACATTCTAAAACAAGCTAAACACACATCCATGCATGAGAGAAGGGAAAGAGAGCTACCTTGCACAATTTCACACACTTTTTCCTTAGCTTTCAAGCCTCCTCTTTCGGCCACACACCCACAATTTGGTGGAGATAGTTTCTCTTGGCCTAGATACAATTTATGGGAGCCAATTAGGTTCATGAAACATATTCTAAGGCTACATAACTTGATGAACCACTAAATTACTCTATAGACTTCATTATGGTCCATAATTACACCTAATGAAGCAACACTCCTTAAACAATTTCTAGGCTCCATTCTTTCCTCTCAAATATGATTCTTGACTCCTTTTAAGCCTCTTGGAGTTATCATACAATTAAAACAAAGAGCCTAACATCATGTTGCTTCTTTAGGTCATAATATGGAACCTAAGGCACCAAATCACTTTCCATGAGTTCTAAAATTTTTCCAAGGCTTCCCTTCATCTTCATTCATCAAATATGACTCAAGGATGGCCTTAGAAAAATTTAAAACTCCCTCCACCTACACAAACTAGCCTAGGCCGAGACTATGCCTTCCATTGGGCTTCTTGGAGTTGTCTTCGTTTTCTTGAAGGAGGAAGCTTATGGGGAGTATCTTAAGTGTCTCAAGAACTCATTTAAACTCTTACTTAGACCTAGGAATCATCATACAATTTCAGAAATTGGAAGGTGCACTTAAAACCCTAGGTTTTGCATCTTGAAATCTAATGGTTATTTTGTTGTTTTCTTTGCATATTCTTATTCCTCTCCATCAAATACCTAAGAATCATGCTTGGTTGGGCTTGGAAATCAGATCCTCCTAGGGTTCTTGGTCTAGGTCGAAATGGAGAAGAAGTGGGGTGAAAGGTATCAACTATAGGATGCATTTTTACCTTATTTCCTTGCTTAGTTTGGCTTGAATCTTGATTTCTCCAAGCTCTTCTCTTCAAATCCGAACTTTCCCTTGAATATCTCCCTTGAATCAGATTTATAAACCTCATTTTAATCCAAGAAAAGAAAGGAGAATGAAGGAGAGGTGGTAGAGGTGGAGAAAAGCAAGGAAAATTGCCATGAAAACATACCTTAAGCTTGGCTTTCTTCCTCCTTCTCCTTCCTTTCTTGGGCGCCTCTCCCTTAGGGTTCTTCTTCTGATTTGGGGCTGGAAAATCTGAAGTGAAATGAGGGCAAGTGTGAGGCACCACCTATATATAGCTATGGTAAAAGGACTTTTTCAAAAATTCCCATTTTGCCCTTCATACTTTGCATTTTTGTTTCTCCTTCGTTTTAGCTCCTTTCTGAGAACCATCTTTTCCATTACAAAATTTAGGTCCTCAATTAAGTAAAATGCCTTTGGAATCACTCAAATTGGAGATAAAACCTTCCCGAACGGATTCGTCAAAGTTCGGCCACACCGACGTTGGAAAACGTCCACCGGAGGGGATTTAATTGTCCCGGGGCTTCCCATGGTTTTTAGGGCCTCTGAGAACCCCGGAGAACTCAAAAATTTTATTTAAAAAGCCATCCTGTGTGAATTCCAAAAATTACTCAAAATTACGAAAATGCCATTACGCTTCGTAGGCTTTTTATGAGAAATTGTTTCTTCATTCTAGCTCTGTTTTTCTTTCCGTTTGAGCCTGGGATTCTCATATTTAAGAGTCTAGAATGCTTCCCAAATTTTTTGAGACCTTAACTCCATCATCTTGGTGGACTTCCTTTTGTATCCAGTAAGTTTCGTTCATTAACGGAGAAACTGTACGTTACATTTCTCACGTTTCCTCTGGTTTTCAGGGAACTAGATGTTACAGTTCCAGTATTGATTTATCAGGTTCAGTTCAATTGCTAAATTACTGATTATTACAAAAGGAAATTGCTTCCAAGCTTGATATGACAACACTTTATTGATTCTTATGTTTAAGTATCCTTTTCCTAAAGAGTCTTTCTAATGACCTATGATTGCAGAATCTAGATTTATCAATATAAATTCATAATATCTTCTATCCTTTTTAAAATCTTATCCAAGGAAATTGTAACACCTTACCGACTACACTCTAGTTCATCTCCCTCTAGGCTTGACTCCATATGATTTTCTAGACAAATGACCGAAACCGTGGTATTTTACTATTTTAAATCGGGATTTAACCGGTCACATTTTGCCCCGTGGGTCCCGTGAACCCATCATTCACATTCTCTACTCAAACACTATTTATAAGACTTGTACATAGTCTCAAACATCTCACAAACCACGGGCAAGAAGCCAAAAACCCAGAAAATACAATTTCTCAATCGGGCCCATAAGTCAGATTTTTGGCTCTAACTTTGGAAAATCATAACTAATTCTAGAAAAATGGGAATCAAGCAAATCATAGCTCTCTGGAAATATTGGGATGTTAAATTCGCACTAAAAATGCTCCCAACTACAATCTCAACTTTTAGACCATCTTTGACATCGAAAGAGCCACAGAGGTCCGGCTGTCCCTGATACTGGTGCAGTTTACTGTCATAAACTTCGGAAATTCGTAATTAATTCCAAAAAAATCCAATCTGGGCAAACTATACCAATTTGGAAATCTAAAGATGTTAAATAGAGGATAAAAATCAGTCCAGATCAGTTCAGGAGTTCTAAGACCTCGAAAACAGATGGAACAGTAACGAAGGTCAGAAACTTCCCTGATGCTGATACAGAACTTCAGCAAGTCGTTTCTCTCTCTACAGACATCCAATTAAGGTGCTTCTAGTTGATACAGGTCACTATGGATATTTAGATTATGCTCATAAAATATCATGACAATTGGACACCATTTGGTCTATGAATGACATGGTTCCATTTTCGGACTTAATGCACAGTACCATGACCAAACCATTGAAATTTCCCAACTTCAACAATTCGGCAAATATTCTCTAGACCTCCAAATATTACCCACTTTAGCTTCTCAAGAATCTCTCAATAGACTCTAGAGGCATGCCAAATTTCATACCAAGAAGAGCTCATCCGGTCATACTTTGACGGAGCTCACCCAATTGGTAGTTTTGGCACCCCATGTGGTTCAAAATGGGTCTAAATGACCTCCCACATGCTCTAACCTCTTTTGGGCAAGTTTAAAAGTACGAACATAGCATATATGAAATGTCTAAGTAACCCAAATCATCATACATTCCAAATTCACTATGCTATGGAAGAAAATGCATCATTTCATATAAGCCTCAAAGGGCCAAATTCTACATTCTCATTACTTTAGCTCTTTACACAATCCATACATCATTTATACATGTATCTACCTATGCTCATATAGTTACAACTCAAAAATGATAGGTGCATCTTCATTTTGGCACCTTATACATCAAAAGAACTAAAAGCTATACATCTTCCTAACTATGCTCTACTAGGCTCCATGAGGTATGATTGCCTCTCCTTGAACACCACCTGGATAGTAAGATGGGAGGGGAAGGGGGTGAGATTCGGGAGAATCTCAATAGCTCATACTCATTCAAGATGCAATCAAGGCATATAACTAGTCAAGCATGCACACAAGTCACAATAACACCACATATGTGTTCATGCCATGATATCAAACCAATGCCAAGAATAGGCTCTAGGGACTTTCGGTCTAGCCTCACCCGAGCTTTAGGACTTTTGGATCGGCCTCACCCTTGGTTTAGGAACTTTTGGCTCCTCTTCACCCGTCTCAAGGGACTTTCGGCACCACTTCACTCGAGCAATTTCCACAATCACATCATAAGCATATTGGTACCGATGCATCAAGGCAAAATCAATGGCATATCTCATCATACAAGCACATACACAACATATAATGACTATTACACAACCAAGAATGCAACAAGAGAAGAGTAGAGAGCTACCTTATCGGATTACACAAGTCTTCTCTTTCAATTCCTTTTCTCCCTTCTTGATTTCACACTCACAACTAGGTGAAGTTTCTTCCTTTGAGCCTAGGCATAACAAAGAGAACCAAATCATTCTCTCATAACTCAATTAAGTACTCATATAGCTAAAGGGGCTCTTCATCAAAGTAAACCCTCACTACCCATATAAGAAGCTAGGGATTCTCTCTCTAGAACTCTACTCACTCTCCTTCTTCTTTCAAGCCCTCAAAGAAGAAAGCAAGGAAGAAGAAATGAAGATATATGAGTTCTACCCTCCTTCTAGAGTAGTTTTCTTACTTCCCTCTTCTGAACCAAACCCAAATTAACTTCTAAAACCATAGAAAGAGAGAGCAAAAGGAGGAGAACAACATGCTAAGGAGAAAAGTTAGGGAAATCTCAAGATTACTCACCTCTTTGCTTGATCTCCTTGCTTCTCTAGGTCTCTCTCTCTCCCCACAGCTCTTTTCTCTCTCCTTGGTCAAAGCTTAGGTCGGTTCTAAGAGAAAGGAAAGTTTGGAAGCTTTTAAAAAGTCAAAATCTCTTTTTTTACGCTTTTCCGGACTCACCCTCGCTATAGCGAGCCATAACCCTCGCTACGGCGAGCTCGTGCAAGTCCCAGACCTCTGCCTTCGCTATAGCTCTCGCTACGGTGAGCAACTCCCTGGATTTTGTATGGGATGCCCGCACTCGCTATAGCTAGAAGCATTTTCGCTATAGCGAGAAGGCATTCTCGCTATAGCTAGCCCATTTCTCGCTATAGCGAAAAGGTACATTCGCTATAGTTAGGCTGTAGCTAGCAGACTTAGAAAATTTTCAGCCTTCGAAAATTTTCAGCTTTTCTTTTCTTTCCCTTTTCTTTTCTCTTTTCTTTTCTTTTCTTTTTCTGGTTGTTACAGAAATTCCATATTTTCTTTGTCTAGGGAGAAGAAAGGATGGCTTTGATGGTTTCTTGAATGGTATTTCTATATTGTTCTAGTTCTAAACGACATATGTGAATGACATATTCCTTAGAATGGTATTGGGGTTCTTCGTCTGGCTTTAGATTATTCCTTAGGAAGAAGACTGGGCTTGAGTATTTGTAGCATAGTCTGCAAGGGTTTGAACTTTGGCTATAGGCTTTACGGCTAAAGTTTGTGGCTGTACTTTTTCTCTTCTCTTCTAGAGGTAAAGACTCCCCGAATAGAACTCATAAGACAAAATTAGAACTATTTTCTTGTAAAATTTCTCTTTTGAGGAAATCTAGTAGAGAATTATTTTGGCCTTTAATGAATTCAATTTCAAAATCAAAATAAGATAAAATTACTTGCCATTAGGCAAAAATATGTTTTAAAACCAAGTTTAAACATGCTCTTATAAAATATCTTTTGCAGCTTTACAATCAACTTTTAAAAGAAATTTTTTGTTTATTAAATCATTTGAAATTTTGAAATACATAAAAAATTGCTAAAATTTATTTCTTTATGGTGGAATAGTTTTGTTAGGTTTCAATCCAAGCTCCAGAATGCTATCTAACAATTTGTTCCCTTTCATGTATCTTTTGCTTTAATATTCCTCCATAACCTATATCTGAAGCATTGTTGTCATGCTATCAAAGAATAAGCACAAATTTTATATTATCCCATGCTTATAGTATCAGTTTTTTATCTTTAATACTTTTAGCAGCGAAAAATACTGACATAAAAGGCTCAATTTCTCCAAATAGGAACAATTACATAACTTCATTATATAAATCCCAAGATTTATACTAAACAAGTTTGTTCAGCATGAAACATCATAAAAAGAAGCAAAATTTTTGGATCTCAAGCCTTATGCTCCAAACTACCATATTTACATAAGTCTACATATTAAACATCAACTTCAAAAATTTATATCTTGAGCTACAAATTCCAACTCGCACAAATTAGGTGTCTATGGAAAGCTCAGAGCATAAGCTACATGTTGTAAAAATTTCAAGCCAAAACAAGTTCATTTGGGCCATAAAAATCTAATGGAATAGTAACTGCCATTGTTTTCAGACACAAACCATAAGCCAAACTTTAGACATGTATATCTTTGGCTACATAGCTTCGATTCATGCAAACTTAGAGGTTATGGGAAGCTCATAACATTAACTATATGATTATAAAATTTCATAAGTATTGGGATTCATTTGACCCCTCAAATGCATAAAATATTAGATCTAGACCACATGAACAATGTCTAGCAATTTCTAAACTTTTTAGCTACTTTCAAAAAATCATAATAAATTCTATAGAATTCCAAAAATCATATTTTTTGACTCTTTGAAAATCTCTAAATGAGCTTTAAATGCTTGCCAAATTTCATAAAAAAATATGTTCATTTGGCCTACTTTTGGTTTAGATATACAAGATGGCTCATTATGGTGCAAGTTTGGGTCCAATTGGTTCATAATGGACCATTTTAGTTCATATAATCATTTGGGCACGTTTCAATTGTAAAACACAACATATATGACTAGTTTCTTATGTCCCAAACATCATGCAACTCAATCTCATTCATCCACTTGTCATTACACATACACAAACCATGGCTCACATATGGTCAAATTGCATAATATTGCACATTTACATTCAAAAATAACATTTACATTGTAATTCTATGCTTTTACATTTGTAGGAATGATTACGTCATAAAATAATCATATATCCTCTCATGTGCAACAAAATACACAAAATTCTAAACTATTGTCAAAGTGTAGTCATTTATGCTCTTTAGTCTCTATCTTTGCTTCCTTTTGAGTTCCCTAGACATGGTTAAAAATAATATGGAAAAGAGTGAGATTTTATGAATTCCAATAGCTCATTTATCCTTCAAGCATGCTTACAAGATATATTTTCATATCAAAGAATACAAGTGTGCATAATAAACATCTAAATATCAAACTTAATCATATATATAAAATCATATGGATCCATCAAGGTAAAAACTAGTTCTAGGGACTTTTGGTCTCGCCTTACCCACTTACTTGGGGCTTTTAGTTTGACCTCCCCTATTTTTAAGGACTTTTGACTTAGCCTCACTCACAATTGAGACTTTTGACCTTGTCTCACCCATATTTAAGGACTTTTATCATAACATCACCCATTAAGAGCCATTCAAATTTCAAAGGCATTTAAATGTCACATAATTGCATAAAATCATCAAACCAATAGCAACAAGCTTAATTTACAATCCATATAAACACAAGCAATTAATGACACTCAAACAACTAATATATATAAAAATGGATGAAGAGCTACCTTCACTCGAAGAAGCACAAAATTCTCCTTGGATCTTTAGTTCTTCCTCTCGACCTCACTACCACACTTGGTAGAGACTTCACTTGCTTATCGTAGACACATCATATAAGGCATAAATATATGAATGAAATCATATTTGAACTCAAATAAGCCTTACATAAACTAACTCCAGCTTTAGGCTTCCATATAGTTCCATTTAGTGGCATACTGAAGCATCCTATATAATTCAATGTCTTGGCTCTAATTTTTCACCCAATGTAAGTCATATGGCTCCATTCAAACTCATTAGAGTTATCACAAACTCAATTCAAGGAGTCAAACATCAAATTTCTTCTTTATGCATAATGAAGCCCTAAACTTTTACTTTTCAAAATAAGGTTTCTAAATTCAAACCAATAGTTCCTTTAGTGTTTATAATTCATATCTAAACCATTTTTAACTTTGAAATTAAAGAACACTCTCCCTAAGTGCTCTAATTAGTCCTTGGTCGAGACATACATCCAAGGTGGCCTTCTTAGAGCTTTATTTATTTCTCTTGGGGAAATGACATTTATAGAACTTCCTTGACCCTTTCTTTACTCAATTACACTCTCACATATATTGAAATATCAATTTGGGGCCTTATAATCCCTAAAGTGAAATTAAAAATTTAGGTTTTAAATCTTGTAACCTATGGCTTTTTAATGGTTTCTATTAGTTCCATACTAATCTTTACACTCCAAAACTCTTATTCTCATTATGATTCCATCAAAAACCAACTCCCTTTAAATTGCTCTAGGTCTGGCCAAACTAAGAGAGGCATGAAAGAACCAAGGAAGACAAGTTTTACATAGGAAACCATACCTTAACCAATTCCTTGACAAATGGTAGTTTTTGTGTTACCAAAGTTTCCTCCAAGTTCTTCCTTCCTTCTACTGAACCAGCCATAAAATTCCACCATTTAAAATTCTAAAACCATAAAAAGAGAGAGGAGAAAGAGGAGAACAACTTTTACAAAGGCAAAATTAGATGAAAAGGTACCTATATGGGGCCTCCTTTTCCTTGCTTCTTTATCCATGTTTTAGGTTCTAAGGCTGAAGGAGATGTTTTGGTCTAATATAAGAAGGAAAAAGTTGTTTTATAATATTTTTCAAGATGCCCATTATGTCCCTCAACTTCAATTCCTCTATTTGAGCTCATTTCAACTTCTTTTTGAGAATTGTTTTTTCCATTATAAAATTTATGCTCTTTAGTTTATTAAAAGCATTTGGTTTCAAATTAATAAGATTTAAAACCTTACTGAATCGTCTGATCAAAGTTTAAATCAACTGATAACCCAAATTATACACCGAAAGGATTTTAACTATTCTAACAGTTCTTATAGTTTTCTAAGCTTCTAAGAACCCTAGTGAGGTCAATTTTATCATTTAAAACTCCCTTCTTTGAGTTTTCAAAAAGTTACCTGAAATTACAATTTTGCCATTGGGCTTCGATTCACTCCATTTAGCCGTTTTGGCTCCAATTTCATACTATTCTCAGTTTCTTAACCACTTCTTTAGATGTTCTAATTAACATCCTATTCTTAATTATCCTCAATTTGCTTTGCTTTAGGCTCCTCTTATATCATCATATTGATTTTAGTTTAGTTCCTAAAAAACCAATAATTACAATTATCCTCTACTATCTTAAAGGCTTTGGGTCTTGGATTCCCAAACAAGGAAGACTTTTGACCTTTTTTTTTAATTCTATAACTATTTTGGTCATAATTTCATTCTAATCTAGAGGGTATTTCTATAGCCTCTTAAACAATGGCCCAAATTCTATTATAAGGTTTGGTAAATAATATGATATATAATTAAAACATCCTAAAAATCTTTGCAAGTGGCTTTTGTCTTTAATTTCATTTGGAAATTTATTAGCAAATGCTATTACTCTACTTGTTGAAGTTATTGATCCTTGATAGATTTCTAATCCCAAAAATTTTATTTCAAATTGAAATAATTTCATCTTTTTAGCTGACACTACCAACCTATTTTTCTTTACTATTTTATAAAATTCTTATAGATGTTTGAAGTGTTCCTTTGATGAAGTGGAAAATACTAAAACGCATTTAGTACAAGGATTAAATATATCATTCGTAATGTGTAAAAGGAATTGTGAAAGCAATCTTTATCTATCATCTTCATGTATATGTATTTGGTAATAACTGGATTTCATATCAAACTTAGAAAAAATTGATGCATTAGATAACCTTCCTATTAAATCTTTTTTATTAGGAATAGGATATCTAATCCACCTTAAAACTTCATTTAATGGTTTATAATTTATAACTAGTCTTGGAGCCATTCTTTCTATTTCAGCATTATTCTGAACATAGAAAGCTAAACAACTCTAAGGGCTGTTGCTTGGCCTAATTAATCCTTTTTCTAAAAGTTGTTATATTTCTTTTTTGTAATATTCTAATAATTCTTCATTCATTTGTATAGGTCTAGCTTTGGTAGATATTTGCTTTTCATTAAAATCTTGTTTATTAGGTAGTTTAACTATATGTTTTTCTATCTCAAAATGCATTTAGGTGTTCTGAACATATTTCCTTTTCGAACTTTTGTTTTATTCCTTCTATCCTTTATTGTATAGGGTTTTTTTATTTATTCCTCTTTTATTTTATAATGCAATTCTTTTTGTAAAAATTTTATCTAGTTTTGTTTTCTTTTTATTTTATTTATTTTGTAGATTAAGTCTTCTGTTAATATATTAATTTCTTTGACTGTTAATGATTTCGTTCATTCAAAGATTATTTCTTTTCCTACCATTTTAGTAACTATTTTGGATGGGGTTACTTGGCATGGCATAATTTACTGTAGAAAAGGTATCCCTGATATAGCTATCATTTAAATCTTTGAGTAGGATGAAAATATTTTTAAAACATATTCCTTTATTACATATATAGGTATTAGATAATATATATAGCATATTTAATTTTGAGTTATTAGTTGTGGATAAACTCTCTGAAGTTTTTTCATAATATTTTGTGGATATTATCCTTTTTATATACAATTCATATTTGTACCTGAATCTACTAATACTACTAAATTTCTTGAATACTCATTATTTATTACTAAGTTCATTTGACAAATGGTTTTTTTTATTCTTTGTATAAATATTTTTTGAAGTATTTCTTCTAGTTTAGGAATTTTTTCTATTTCCTCATTTTCTTCTTGAAAATTATTTCTTTCTCTTTCTTCTAGTTTTGCCTTAATTTCTAAAATTGCTAATTCCTTGTAAATTTCCTTTTGTTTTAGTTCCCTTATTTTTGCCTTAATATTTTTTATTTCTTATTGTAATTCCTTTAAACCTTGTAGAGGTTATTTCTCTTCAAATTTATTTAGTATATCTTTTAGTGTTATAGGGGTGGCTTTTCTATTTTCTTTTGTCATTATCTAATATATCTTTTTTTTTAGTAAGTATTGCCTTTTTATGTCTTCATCATTTGTTTTATCTATTATTTCTACCAAGAATTGGATATTCTCTTTGGCTATTACATCAATATTACTTTCTCCTATAGTTGCTATACAATTATTACAACCACATATACTTATGCCTAGGCATTCTGTCAAATCTAAGGTTGATGTTTTTGTTTTAGATTTGTAATAATCAATTTTTCAAAAACTAAATTGAAATCGAAAAAATGATACGTGATCACCCTAAAGCAAAATAAATTGAGGTTAATTGAGAATAGGATGTTAGTTAGAACATTTAAAGAAGTAGTTATGAAACTAAGGATAGCCTGAAATTAAAGCCAAAATAGCAGAACAAATTAAAGGATAAACATAGTGGTAAAATTATAATTTTAGATAACTTTTTGAAAACTCAAAGGAGGGAGCTTTAAATGATAAAATTGAGCTCACTATGGTATTCAGAGGCCTAGAAAATCATAGGAACTATTAGAATAGTTAAAACCCTTTCAGTTTATAATTTATGATGTCGGTTGATGGAAATTTTGACCAAACAGTTTGATAAGGTTTTAAATTCAATTAATTTGAAACTAAAGGCTTTTAATAAATTATAGGACCTAAATTTCTTGATAGAAAAAAAGGTTCTTATGAAGGAATTGAAATGAGCTCAAACTGTGAAATTAACAATAGGGGCAAAATTGTAAATTTTTCTTTTAAGAAACCCTAACTCCTCCTTATAAAAGAGCCACCTATCTCCTTCCCCTCACTTTGGCTGAAATTTTGCACCTCCAAATTAGACCAAGAGGCATCCTAAGAAGCACTAAAAGCCAAGGAAGATTGAAGCCACCTAAGGTAACAAAGCTTAAGGAATTTGCCTATAATATTCTTTTTGCCTAGTTTCCATTCTTTCTCCTTTCTTTTTCCATGGTTTTGGCATTTCAAAAGATGGGGTTTTGGGTCTAAACTTATGGAGGAAAAAGCTTTTAACAAGGAATCAAATAAACCGAATTAATCACTATGAAAGGCCTTTTCAATTGGTATATGTTTTGATATGGAGAAATTGCTCTTCTTTACTTCTCTATCACTTCTTAGTTTCGCCCAGCATAGGAAGGAGGTGAAGGGAATTGGTTTTTGATGAAATCTTTCTAGGCATTAAGGTTTGGCATGTGGAGATTAAGATTTTGCCATTAGCACAAATTAAAAAGCCATGGAATGCATAAATGGAAAGTTGGAGTTTTGATTGCACCTTAGGAAGTATGAGATCTTAGAATGTTGTTTTAAGCTATGCAAGAGTCTAATTGAGCTATGAAGAGCCTAAGGGACTCATATAAATGCCAATTTCTCAAAGGATGGAACAAATAATTCCATGGAGGCCATATGTATACATGTCTTGAGCAAGACTAAATGGAAGCACCCAGGGAGAGTTTTCTTTGATTCTAAGGGTAGAAATGGTTTAGATATGAATTACAAACACCAAAAGAATTATGAGATAGAATTTAAAAGCCTTATTTTGAAAAGTGAAAGTTTAGGGTTCCAATATGCATAAAGAAGAAACTTGGTAATAGGCTCCTTAATTTGAGTTTATGATTACTCTAATAAGTTTAAATGAAGTCATATGATTTATATTGAGTGAGAAATTGGAGCCAAGATGTCATACCATGTTATTTCTAGCCTCACCTTACTCATTCATGGTGAATTACATGTGTTATAAAGGAAGTCCATGAAAATACACTAAAAGTAATGGATTTAATGGCGTTATGTAGGGGTTAAAAATTTAAATTTTGATCTGTGGACCCCAGAAACTTACTAACAACATTCTTGAATTAATTTCCATGCATACAAATCATAAATGTTCCAAAACATCACACAATCCACAGGTCTAGGGCCAAAAACCATGAAATTAACTTATTCGTCTTGGATTTCATAGTGGCAGATTTCTAGAACAATTTTGCAAAATAATAACTAAATCTAGAAAACTTGAAATCAAGTAAACCATAGCTTTCTAAAAATATATGGATGTTAATTTACAGTAAAAATAATTCCCAGCCATGAAAGTCCCATCTGGGCTACGTTTGACAACCAAAAAAGCATAAAAGTTGAGCTGTCTAGAATTATTAATACAGCTTATTGATATAAATTTTTAAAATTCACAATTAATTTCAAAAAATTCCAATTGATGAAAACTGTACCAATTTGGAAAGATGCGGATGTTAGATAGAAGGTAAAAATCATTCCAGATCAATCCAAGAGCACTCAGACCCAAAAAATCAATGGAACAATGTTGAGGATCTGGTTGTGTGCCTAGAGCAGAATAGAAATTTTAAAAATTCATATCTCCTTCTCTAGACATCCAAATGAGATGCTTCTAGTTGGAACAAGTCACTGGGAAGGTCTAGTTTCTCCCTATAAAATTTCACAACAGTTGGACATTATTTGCCCCATGAATGATAGAGATCAAATTTCAGACTATATAAACAGTACCAGTAGCAAATTCTAAAATTTTAAGCCAACTTAAAAAATTTGCCAAAAATTTCATAGATCTTCAAATATTACCCACTTTAGCTGTCCAAAAAGCTCTTAACAAGACCTAGATGCATGCCAAATTTTAGACCAAGAAGAGCTCATTTGGACCAAAAGTGACACAATTTGACCAAATTTGGCTCTTATAAGGTATCAACTTTGTCCAAATGGCTTCTCCAATGGTTTGACACCTCTTGAGCAAGTTTAAAAGCACAAATACAACTTGTAGGCACTACCCAAGTGGTCCTAAATACCATGCACTTCAATTTGGCTATCCCACATCCATTATTACACTAACATACCAAATCATCAAAGGGGTACTTTGCATGATTCAATCACTTTGTTACCATTTAATATTCATATAATATCCATGCATCATTTTACATTTGCACAAGGTCTTACATCTTAAAAATAACATGTACAAGCTTACTTTTACATTCAACTATAATTAAAATTACATAATTAACAAAGTATGACATATTAAACTCCTTGGCTTGCATTCCTTTGATCTTGAGCACTGCCTAGACATTTTAAGAAGGAAGAGGGAAGGGGAATGAGATTTGTAATGTTCGATTTTTCGAAAAACGACTAAAATGAATCAGTTTCCAAAGGAAGTCCCCTGGATAGAGAAGTTTGATGCCAACTAAAATTAGGATCAAATTCTAAATAATAGAAAATGAGGATTTGAGATTTAAGATGCTCGAAAATCAGAGCCAGAGAAACTTAAAAAATTTGTCAAATGTAACTTTCAAAAAATTTTAAAAACTCACAGGAGAGCCTTTTAAATGAAAATTTTAAGTTTTCTAGGATTCTCAGAGGCCCTCAAAACCATGGAAAGCCCTAGAGCAGTTGAAACCCCTCTGGTGAGCAAGTTCGGCAAAGGTTGACCAAAACTTTGACTGAACGGTTCGGAATGGTTTTAAATCCAATTTGAGTGGTTCCAAAGGTATTTTATAAGTTAGAAAGCCTAAATATTATGATGGAAAAGACAGATTTCAAAAAGGAGTTGAAATGGGCTTAAAATGAAAAAGCCAAGAATAGGGACTAAAATGCAAAAAGGAAAAGTTGTTTTTTGCTCTCTTAAAACACGTTCCAGCCCTCCCCAAGCTGCACCAATGTTTTACCCATTTCTGAAACTACTACAAACTCCAGCCAAGGCATCATGTGGAAGGAGAAACAACGAAGGAGAAGAAGAAGCCTTGAATAGGTATGAAAGGGTGTGTTTTCTTCCTTTTGCCTTTACAATAAATATTCTCCTCCTTCTCCTCCATATTTCCATGGGTTCAGAATGTATTTTGATACTATTTTGGTTCTGGTCTAGCAAGGAGAAGTTAGGATTGGAGGGAAGGCTTGGGTGCAAGAGGAAACCACTTGGAAGAGCAAGAATTTAAGGTAGGTTCCTATTCCTTTTCATGGCTTTTCTTGCACTTCTTGCTTGTTCTCCTCCATATGAATTTTGTGCAACCTAGAGCCCATCTAAAGGGAGTTGAATTTTGACCATATCAAGGGAAGAACAGGTGATTTAGAGTGTGGAAATTTAGAATAGGCAAATGGAAACAAAAAGGGAGCCTTAAAATTCAAGTTGGCACTACTTGGGGCTTTGAAATAAATGATGAAATCTGATTTTTCCTAGAGGTATTCTAGCTTATGTAAGACATGGTTTGAGTCTCTTAGACCCCTAGGAAGTTACATATGTGACATTCCTTCTAAGAAAACAAAGCAAAGTTCAAAGGCTCTTGTCATGATGTATATCTCGACCACACAAGGTCTGGTCACCTAGATAGTGTTTTAATTTGTTCTAAGCCTAGAATGGGACTTCTTATGATGGTAGAAGGTGGGAGGAACCCTTGAAAAAAATTTAGAAGCCATGGATTGGGAGATGAGGCAATGGCTTCCATAATGTGACCTTATGAAGCAACTTGTGTTTAGGCTCTTGTAAATGAATATGTAATGGCTCCAAGGACCTTAAATGAGGTCAAGAGGCCTAGAAATGAGAAGAGAATAGAGTCAAGAACTTGAATCATGATGGTTGCTTCAATAGGCCATTTATGGAGCCATTATGTGACTTATAGAACCAAGTATGTTCTTAAGAGTAAATTGAATGCTTTAGCTTGTTTCAAAAATATAATTGAGTGTTATTCATGATGTTTAGGCCAAGGAAACTGACCCCACCTAAGTGTTCTTGTGGAACCAAAAAAGGGAAGGAGTAAGGCAAAGTAAAGCTTGCATAGATAATAAGGTAGCTCTATTCTCCTTCTTTCATGCATACTTGAGTGTTTTTATTGTCTTGAATGTGTGTGTGTATGTTTAAAGTCATGAAATATGTTTCTAGCAAGCATTCACATGCCATGGTGTCTTGATGCTTTGCTTATGTATTGAAATAATGCTTGATAATGCCTTTAGTTTGCTTGAGCTTGGTGAAGCCAAAAGTCCCTTAGTTAGGGTGAGGATGAGCTAAGAGTCCCTAAGGTTGGGTGAGACAAAGCCAAAAGTCTCTAGCAAGAGTGAGGCTTAGTCAAAAGTCCCTTGAAAATGGGTGAGGCAAGTCCAAAAGTCCCAAAGAGAGTGGGTGAGGCTAAACCAATGCTTTGGCAAGTTTATGTATGTTATTTATGTCCTTATGAATGAAGAGAATGCTTTATGTATGATTGAGAATTTCATGTTGGCATACATGCATCTAGACTTGAAACTTGTATCAAGTACGTGTATTTGAAAGGGAGATGAGCTATTGGGATTCCTAAAATCTCACTCTTCCCTCCCCATTACTTAATATGCCTAGGTGGATCAAGAGAGCAAGGAAATGGGAGCCACCACATTTGGAAGTAAGAAGATTAGCAATGGAGTTGTAAAATATTTGTATTATAGCCATATGGTTGTCACATGATGTATCTCCATAATGTATATGATGTATAAGCTTATGAATATTTGTAAAAGTATGGGTATATTGTATATGTATGAGAACTAGACCCATGTGAAGGATATTTCATAAATTTGACTTGGATATGCCAAGTTATACAAGTATCGCTCTTGTGTATATCTTGGTGTGGATGAGTGAGATTATGGAATCTGGGTTATTAGCCCTTTGAGACATGTTTGATAGAGTATTTTAATGCTTTCCTATGTACTCATGTGGCCATAGAATGAGAAGAGGTAAAAATGGACCCCTTGAGACCCCATATGAAGCTTAAAAAGGGCATTTTACAACCCTATATCACAAACTAATCAAATGGACAAATTTCCTCATGAAATTTGGCATGCATATAGAGCTTATATAGATATTTTTGGGAAGCTAAAGCTCATAATTTTTGGATATCTATGTAATATTTGGTGAATTTTTGAAACTAGGAATTTTTTTGATTTTGGTCATTGTACTGTAGCTTTGGTCCAAAAATGCATCTGTATCAAACATAGGGCACATGAGATCCAATAATCCTGAAATTTTACATGAAGAAACTAAACATACACAGTGAGCTATAAAAATTGGAAGCACCTTATTTGGAGGTCTAGAGAGAAAGAAATGAATTTTTGAAGTTAGAACTCACTGTCAGTGATGCAGCAGGACCCTCAGCACTATTCCATCGAGTTTCTCCAGTTTAATGTCATTTTCTGGGTCTAGAGATATTTTTCCCTTAATTCATACATATTTAGCTTTCTATATTGGTATAGTTTACTTGATTTGGAGTTTTTGGTAATTAGTTATGAATTTTTGAAGTCCATATCAGTAAGTTGTAGCAGAACTCAAGGGCAGCCTGACCTTTCTTACTTTTTGGTTGTCAAACACAGTCCATCTGGGTGTGTCATGCCTGGAACTATTTTTACCTTATAGTAGACATATAGAGAATTTTGGAAAGCTATCATTTGCCTCGTTTTTATTTTTCTAGGATTAATTATGATTTTCCAAATTCTACCCAGAAAACTAAAAATTGGAACCCGTGGCAAAAATTCTGATATGTGTTCCAAACCTTCAAACCCGAGTTTCTTGACCTAAATGGCTATGAATCTGATATGTTTTAATATGTTATGGTCTAAGAGGAGTTGAGGATCAATTCATGGGCTTTGGAAGTGATTTAATGCTGAGCTAGAGGTTCTTAATAGTGTGCTTCCTATTGTTATGTGTTGTATGTGCAAGTAAATTGTGTGAAAAGTTCAAGTGGTGCAAAATGGACCTCAAGAGCTTACGTAATGATATTCTTGCTTTGAATGAATGTTGTATGGATATTATATGTATAAAATTGCTTGAACTAAAGTGGGATAGAACCGTGTGGGTTTGTTTATGTGATTTCTGTCCATATGCTACGCTTTGTGTGCAAGTCTAGTGTTTATTGCTTGAATGCTATGATATGAGTTTCTTGGGGTTAAGATATGACAAGATTCATGGAATCTCAATAGTTTACACACCCATTCACACACACATTCATAACATATACACATCAAAGCACAAGTATAGAAAGTAGTACAACCATAAAGTATGCAAAGTTACAATTCCATGCCACCAATTCAAATTCAATTTAAGAATATGTTCTAGGGACTTTTGGTTTTGCCTTACCCCAGTTTTAGGACTTTTGGATTTGCCTCACTCTTGGCCTAAGGATTTTTGACTTGGCCTCACCCATCCAAGAGACTTTTGGCCTTGTTTCACCCATACCATTAGACTTTTGGCATCTCCTCACCTTTATTAAAGGACTTTTGGCATCACCTCACCTTTATGAGCCATTTCCCACAATCAATCACATTCAAGACAATACATTGGTACCAATGCAATCTTAAGACATTAAGTGGCATTTTCTCAAATTGCAAGAGCACACACAAGTATACAATGACATATATACAACCAAGAATGCAAAGAGAATGAGGTGGAAAGCTACCTTGAACTTATGCAAGCTTTTCTTGGTCTTTTTCCTTCCCCTTTTTGGTTCCATAAGTACACCTAGGTGGGTTGGTGTTCCCTTGACCTAAACATCATAAATAGCTTGCAATTACACTCTTAAAGTAAGCTAAGACACTAGACTTATTCTTAGAAACATGAATGGTTCCATAGTTCACATAATGGCTCCATTGGTGGCCAATTGAAGCAACCCTTGTAATTCAAGTTCTAGGCTTCATTCTCTTTTCATTTCTAAGCCTCTTGATGTAATACCTGGTCCCTTGAAAATGCAAGAAAACATAAGGAAACGCAAGAAATGTAACATACGATTTCTTTGTCAACATACGAAATTTATCGAATACAAAAGGAAGTCCCTCAAATAGAGTGAATTAATGTCCAATAAAATTAGAATAATATTCTAGACCGCAAATAATGATGAGTTAAGGCCAGAGATGCCCTAAAATTGAGGCCAAAATAGATGAAAAAAAAAAGATCAGAAAAAGGTCCCGAAGAGTTTTCGAAGTTAAGTCTGAAGGAGCCAGGGACTAAAATGCAAAGAAAAGTTATGTGTGGGAAAAATGTATAAATTGTCCGAAAGTTCAGGGAACTCTAGTTTTACCCTCTATTCGTGGCTTTAGGTATGAATATCAAAAAATCGGGTAAGAATCTCATAAATTTGTGACCCACGGTTAAACTCAGTTTGATGAGACGGGTTCAATGATGCCATGTTGTCTGGATGGCCGGGCAAGATCTGGTCCGAGATCCGATTAGCCCAATCAGTATCCATGAGCAAAATAAAAAAAGAAAGTTGTAACAACTATAGAAATAGAAATAGATAAAGGGCTAAGAAACCCTAAAGGAGTTTTAGGGACTAAATTGCAATAAATGAAAATTTTATAGCACAATCATAATACAGAATGATAAAAATTACACCAAAAGACCTGGATGCTCGATTGACACCAAAACTCATGAGGATTGAGCTTGAGGGCCCTTGATCTATGTTTGAGGCTCAGTATGGCCAAAAATTAGAGGAAGCAATATTTATAAATTTTAGAAAGTCTAAAGGTATGTATTGTACTGTAAAACTTTAATTGGGCCCAGACACCGATTTTTAGATTGTTGTAAGGCCCAATAGCCGATTCTAAAAGCCCAATAAGAGAAAAAAGATATAATTAAGGCTTTAAAGAAAATGAAATCTAAATGTAAATATGAAATAAAAAGAAAAGAAAATGATTTTAATTAGTTTAAAGAATTAACCATGGTTAGGTTAGAAATTAACCATGGTTGAGTTAAAAATTGACCATGATTAAGTTAAGAAAAGTAACCATGGTTACCAACCATAACTTAAGGGCTAAGAAAAGGTATCCAAGTGTGTGGCCAAGAATTTTTAGAAGAAGATATTTAGTTATGAAATTAGAAAATCAAAAGAAAAAAGGAATGGAAGGCTAAGATTTGATCTTGAAAAGGTTGATCCAAGGGTCCAAATTTGGTATGACCATTTAACTTCATTTAAATTCATCTCCTTCACCTCCATTCCACCATTGTCACGCCACACACAAGGGAGAAAGAGAGAAAAAAGCGAAGAGAGAGAGAGAGGGAGAAAAAGTGGAAGAAGTGAAATCAAGCAAAACTCCTACCATTCTTCACCAAATTTCTTCATCTTCTTCATCCTCCAACCATTTTCTCTAAAGGGTAGCTGTATCTTCATCTTTTCTTCAAGTTGAAATGTTGCTCTAAGTGGGAAGAGAAAGGATTTTAGTATGAGAAAAACAAAGGAAGCAAGGATTAAGTTTAAAGAGTAAGTTTTCTCCACCTTGCACTTGAAAATCACATGTTTTAAGTTAGTTTTGTTAAACCCTAGCTATAAGTCACTTTTGGACAGCATATGGATTAGTAGAAATGGAGTTTATATGTTGAATATGAAGGCCTAGGAATGGAGTTTATATATTGGCTATGGAGGCCATATGAGCTCATCCATTTTGTTGTATGCTGGAACCTTGAAAAACACAAATATTGTAATTTTTGGAAAAATGGAAATGTTAGGGAGATGCTATCCAAATTTTCCCAAAATTTTTATGGTGTTTTTGTGTTAAAGGCATGTATACGAAATTTCAAGTCCTAAAACATAAAGGAAGAGGTTATGGAATTTTTAGAACTAAAGAAACTCACTTTTAGGCTTAAAACGAAGCTAGATTATGTTATAACCAAAATGTGTTGTCGGGGCTAGAATTTGATAATTTTATACTTTCCAATGGATTCAAAAGGGTTTTTTTAGCTAGGAATACCTATAGGAAAGCCCCCAAAACTCATGGAATAAAATTTCTAAATTTTGGCCAAGAAATGCATACTAGTGAATTGGAATGGAAGGAGTTAGATTTTTTCAATTCTAATGGTCTCATTAAGTTTTAAAAGGGCTATATTACTTTAGGATTTTGGGTCTATATGTTGATTGTAATGAATAATTATTATGATTATAGGGTTTGATAATTGTTTGGAAACTCCAAGAGCAAGTGAACCAAGTCCCAAAGATTGAGGAGCAAGATTGCTAAAGTAGTAGTTTTCCTTTCTCTTTCTTTAAGCCTATGTGTTGGTATAATGGTGCTATGTTATACTGAGTGTCATTCATGCTATAAGATGAGACATGTATGCTAGGATATTGCTTGGCCTTGTATGAAATTCCTTGCATCACTATGTAGTATATGATACCTTGATTAGCATTATGTTATGTACTTACATGCGAGCTTATGAATGAGATTAGTTTACTACTACTAAGATTTCATAATCTCGCCCTAAACATAACCTATGTTAGGTCTGAGCTCAGGCAAAGAAAGGGCAAAAAGTGTGGAGGCATAAATCGAGAACCTTACTTTTATACATCACATTTTTGTCATTTAATTAAGTATCTTGGATTCTTGTATGTATGAGTTATGGTATGGTATTATAAGGTACTCAGGTATGTAATAGAGAGCCATGTGTAGCTCAACTCTTAAGTAAAAAGAATATGACTAGTGTGCTTAGAATGCAAAGATACACGTGCTTATGTAAGGGCAAATAAATTATAAATATAATAATATGTTAAATGCGGGGTAAAATCATCTGATTTTTGTAAGGACATTTCTATACAAATTTATATGTATTCCACTGAGTAAGTATTTTTTCCTCATAAAGAACTTAGAGAGCTTGAATTAGAGCTTTGAACTAACCTCGTACGATTTTTCTATAATTAATTGCTTGTTTTCAAAGTTGGACAATATTTTGGGAATGACCAAATGAATAGTAAATTTGTATGAGGAAGTTCTTTAAAAAAAAAAGAAGAGAAAATTTTCATCAATTCAGATTCCTAGTGGCTCTTCTAAGTTCTATATGAGGTATCAATAGTAGGAGGGGCATTATATAGTGAGGCATGACACTTGACCTCATTCAAGGTCCTTGAAGCCATCACTTACTCACTCATACAAGCCTAGACACATATTGCTTCATAAGGCTCCGTTATGAAAATTATTGTCTCATCTCCCAAACCATGGCTCTTAAATTTTTCCCAAGGGTTCCTCTAATCTTCTACCATCATAAGAAGTCTCGAACTAACGCTAGAATAAATTAAAACACATCATAACCTAATTAACTAGCCTAGGCCAAGATAATGGGAGGGATTGGAGTTCATGAGCTTCTTGATTTTTCCTTGATGAAAAAGCCATTTGGGAGGCTTCTTAGAGGTCTTAGGAGCTTAATTAAACACTCACATAGCCTAGGAAATTCATGTATTAAAACAGATTTTACAAACCCTTCATGAACCCTACACATTGCTAACTTGAATTCCATTAGTTTTTCTTGCAATTTCATGGCATATTCTACTTCTCCATGGTCTAAAACCCTAGTTCCTCTCTTGTTTTTGGATAGAAAATCTTCCCCTCCCTTGGTTTTGGTTTACGCCAAAATATACACAAAGAGAGAGCAAGGAGAAGAAGCTACAAGAAACAAGAAATACCTTAGATTCCTAGCTCCCTTTTGATGTTTCTTCCTTTGGTTGAATGCTACCTTAAATCTTTGAACCTTTCCCCTCTATTCTGGTCTCAAAATAGAACTAAACAACTCAACAAAACCATAGAAAGGAGGCTTGGAAGGAGAGGAACAAAGTTGGAAGAAGGAGAAGCATGAAATTCCATGAATTTGTCTATCTTTTTCTTGCTTCTCTTCCTCCTTTCTCTCTTTCTCTTGTGTGCCTAAGAGAGTTAGTCTTTTTTCTATTTTTGGGCAGAGGGAGGTCAACCTAAAGAAGGCAGGAGAAAGGGCATGAAGTGTGTGGAAGGTTCAAGAAGCCACTTTTCTAAAAAATTTCAATTTTGTCCTTCTGTTGTGACATTTTTGTTTTAGCTCCTTTTTGATAACCTTCTTTTTCATTATAAAATTTAAGTTGCCAATTTGATAAAATGCCTTTAGAATCACTCTGTTTGGAGTTAAAACCTTCCTAAACGAATCCATCAAAGATTAGGTTCATCATCATTAGAAAATGTACACCAGACGGACTTTAATTGTCCCAGGGCTTTCCACGATTTTCAGGGCCTTTGAGAACTCTGGGCAACTCAAATTTTTCATTTAAAAAGCCCTCCTATGAGTTTTTCCAAAAATTGCACATATTTACAAAAATGCCACTACATTTCGTCAATTTTGTAACAATTTTATTTCACTATCCTAGCTCTGTTTTTCTTTTTGTCTGAGCCTAGGATTATTATTTTTAGGAGCCTAGGAAACTACCCAAAATTTTTGGGACATTATCTCGCTCATTTAAGGGGATTTGCTTTTATACGGCTCATTTCGTCATTTTACGAAATTTATTGTTCGTTACACAAGATAATGAATTATATGAATTGCGTTAGGCCACTAAATTGAGCCATATGAAAACCTAAATCTAGAGTTAGCTTATACAAGACCTATATGGTTCCGTTGATACATTTGTGTCTTGTTTGATGTGTTTAGGCCAAGCAAGTCAAGTCTCTCCCAAGTGTGTTTGTGAGGTCAAGAAAGGGAAGTGAGAAACCAAGGGAAAACTTTGTGCTCTGTTGAGAAAGGTAGCTCTCCATCCATTCTTGTATGCTTATCTTGGTTGTTTGATTGTTATTGATTACTTATATATATCTATGAACTATGAATTATGTTTATTGTTATTAGTTTGATGGTTTGATGCAAATTTGCAACTTGGAATGCTTTTGAAATGTAAAATGGCTCACAATGGGTGAGGTTGTATCAAAAGTCTCTTGGTTTGGGCAAGGTGAAGCCAAAAGTCCCTAATATAGGTGAGACAAGATCAAAAGTCTTAAGAGTGAGTGAGGCTAAACCAAAATTCCATAAAAGTAGGTGAGGCTAATCCAATAGTCTCAAATAATTAGGTGAGGCTAGACTAAGAGTCCTTAGAACTTATTTTTACCTTGATGGATCTATATGATTTCAAAAATATGATTATGTTTGATATTTTGATGCCTATTATGCTTAGTTGCTTTCTTTGACATGATAACATGCCTTACAAGTGTGCTTGAAGGGTGGATGAGTTATTGGGATTCATAGAATCTCACTTTCTTCTATATTATATCTAACCATGTCTAGAGAATTTTCAAAGAGCCAAGAATGGAGACCAACAAGCTAAAATAACATTATTTTGACAATAGTTTAGGTTTTTATGTAATATAGGGCACATGAGAGATTGTACATATTATTTTTGTGATGTAAACTTTCTCACATATGCAAAAATATGAGATTATGATGTAAATACCATTTTTAAATGTATATCTACAAGAATATGCAATTTGACTATGTATGTGCCTTGGAAAGTGCATGTATATTGAGAAGTAGGTGGGTCATTTTATGATGCTTGATATTTGAGACTTGATGAAATAGTCATATATAATGTATTTTATGTTTTCTCAAATAGTCACATGCATTGAAGAAGCTCATTAAAACCATTTGGTCCCAATTATAGGCCATTTTAAGCCACATTTTGTCCTTAAACCAAAACCAGGCAAAAATGAATGAAGTTTTGGATGAAATTTGGCAAGCATTTAGATTTCATTTAGAGATTTTCATAAAGTTAAATAACACAATTTTTGGAGCTTTGTAGAATTTATTACGATTTTTCAAAGTAAGCTAAAAATTGTAGAATTATACCTAAAATTTGTAGAATTACCTAAGTACTATTTATATGATCAGATCTGGTTTTTTTGTGTATTTGAGGAGACAAATGGACTCCAATGCTTTTGAAATTTTGTAGGTATATATTTGGCATTATAAGCTTTCTATAAATACCAAGTTTACATAAAACAAAGCTGTGCAGCCAAAGATATGCATGCTCAAAAATTTAGGTTTGGTTATGTTCGAAAATCTAATGCAATTAATGTTCCATTAGATTTTTGTAATCCAAATGAACTTATTCTAATTTGATATTTTTTATAGCATGTATTTCATGTCCTGAGATTTCCATATGAACTTTTGAAATTGGTGGCTGAAATGTGAACCCATGAGAAATGGTGCCATTGTGCTAGTTTGAAATGCATGGCTTGAGATCTAAAATTTATGTATATTTTTCATGATGTTTCATGTTGAACATATTTTTCTAGGATGAAATTTAAGATTTCTATGTTGAAGTTATTTATTTATGCTTATTTGAAGAAGTTAGGCCTTTAATATTGATTTATTCTAGTAAAATTGATATAGTAAGCATAATCTAATGTAAATACGTGCCATTTCTTTATGGTATGATAGAATTCTTCTTGAACTTGATAAATATGATATTTTTCATTATTTGAAAGGCTTTATGTTTCATATTCTGACATACAATCTTCATTTGTTAAAATCCTAAAAAGATTTTGCTTTTTTTTTGCTTATGTTTAATTCTTTTATCTTTTTATCTGTCTTACACTTATTAGAATAATGATCAAACTATCCACGCTTATAGTAGACTATATCTTTTTTATTTTTCTTATAATTTGATTTATCTTTAGACCTAAAATTCTTTTTGGTTTCTTGTAATATGATTATATCTCTTGTTATGTCTTTTATAAAAAGCTTCTATCTTAAGTGTTGATTTACTTTTCTTTTTCCTAGAATGAGTTTTTATCTTTTCAAACCTATATTGTTCACAAAAATATCCTAGTACTAATTGTCCTTGCTTTCTGTTTATATACATTTTTTGTTGCATTTTCATTTCATTGTATAAACTTAATCCTACTATATTTATAACATTTGTTAGATGTCTATAAGTCATTAAACTATAATTTGTTACACCATTTGGTTTACTTCTTATTTCATTTCTAACTCTTTCAGTAAATAATTTAAGTAGTCCTGAGATAAATTTTTCTTTCCAAAAATCTGAATTATAGTCTTGTCTTTGAAATACTTTAGGAATAAAATTTTATCTATACCATCTAAAATCTGCTAGAGTCAGACATATTAAATTCATTAGTTCTTCTAAATATTTTTCTTATATACCTGTTAGTTCCTATGAAAGATTTAATTATCGCATACGTTAGTTGAGCTATATTGTCTAAATATTTTTCCTTTTGTCCTTGAGCACTTATCCTAGTTTGATGAAAATATCTTATTTCTTGTCTATCTTGTTCTATTAATATGTTTTCCTACTATCCTCTTAAACATCTTATAAATCCTTGAATTCGTATATCAAATATATTATGATCATTATTATTTTCTATCCTATAGGCTGCTATTGCCATCATTATTTCTTGTATTACATTCATAATTTCATATTCACTATATCTTTAATGGTGGACTGAATACAAAGATAGTTGAGGCTCGAATTATGTCATTTAAAAAGGATGTACAAAGTAATGGAGTGTATTGCAAAATGGAAGGCCTTATTAGTCATATTCAATCTAATGTAAGAAATGAACTACTATGGGTAAACTAGAGAACAAAAAGTTAAGGCCTATAGTTTAAACAAGATAAAAGAAAGATAAATGACCTACTTAGTAGGCTCACAAAGAATAAATGAATGATAGAAGAGCAATGGGCCTAGGGTATGATTAAGCTAGGCACAGGGGTAGTAAGGTTGCAGAGACCCGTCCACAAGGCATTGACTCTAACCTAGGATGCTACCCTGTGTGATAGTGAATGATAGGCTAACATTATGAACTCCAAACACATAGAACATGTCACAAGTATATTGTAAAGAATGATATAAGTATATAAGAGAATGTTAAGAGTATATAAGAAGGGTGTCTCAGAAGTGGTACCCTAAAATAAATATGACTAACTTAGGATTAGAAACTTAGAGAAGATAAAAAAGAAAAGTCTAGGAGGGTCTAATAATGGTATACAGTAAGCCTGTGTGAGTTAAATGGATGCATAATAAGTTACAGCTTTTAGTGAGATAAGTGCTTTAGGCTAAAGGTAAGCTGAAGCCTAAGATAAACCATAAGTAGAGTCTCACATGCAAGGCGAGATGAGTTGTGTAACAATCAGAAAAAAAAAGAAGCTAAAAATTTTTTAAAGTCCTAAAATTTTCTAAGTCTACTAGCTATAGTGAGAAATAGCATAGCCATAGCGAATGTACCTATTCGCTATAGCGAGAAAGGGTCTAGCTATAGCGAGAGTGCCTTTTCGCTATAGAGAAAATGCTTCTAGCTATAGCGAGTGCGGACATCCCATACAAAAACTAGAGGGTTTCTCACAATAGCGCGTGCTGTAGCTAAAACAGAGGTTTGAGACTGATACATGCTCATCGTAGCGAGGGTTACTCTTCGCTATAGAGAGGGTTAGTCTAAAAAAGTATGAAAAAAAGAAAATTTGACTTCTTAAAGTGTCCATATCCATTCTTTCTCTTTTAACCGACTTAGACTTCAACCAAACTAGAGAAAAGAGCTGTGGAGAGAGAGAGAAACCTAGAGAACGAAGGAAGAATAAGAAAAAGGTAAGCATAGCTTGAGATTTCATAGCTTTTCTTCTTAGCATGTTGTTTTTCTCTCTTTGCCCACTCTTTCTATGGTTTTGGTTATTAAGTTGGCTTTGTTTTGGGCCTAAGTCAGAGGGGGAAGTGCAAGGATTTGAGGAGAAGATTTATGCAAAGGAAGAGCCTCTTGGAAAGAGCTTTATTTAAGATAACTCCTTTCTATTTTATTTTATCTTCTCCCCTTGCTTTCCTTGAGTATGTTGGTTCTACAAACTTGAAAGCTTGAGAAAGGAAGGAAGTTTGACTTAGAGCAAGTAAGAGATTCTTGAATTAGAGTGTGGGAAGTAGAGAAAATACAAGAAAACTAGGAGAAGGGCTAGTAAAAATTTAAGAAGGGAACAACTAGGGCTTTAATCCCTTAGCTTGTTAGTGTTTATTTGAGTTATAAGAGAGTAACTCTATACTCTTTGTTGTGTCTAGGCTTAAAAGAAGCAACTCTATCTAGTTGTGATTATGAAACCAAGAAGGGAGAAGAGAAATTGAAAGGGAAGGCTTGTGTTGGCTTATAAGGTAGCTCTCCACTCTTTCTTGTTGCATTCTTAGATGTGTAATAGTCATTGTATGTTTGTGTATATGCCTGTATTGTGAGACAAGCCATTCGATGTTACCTTGATACATTGGTACTAATATGTTTATATTGTAGGTTGTGAAAATTGTTCAGGTGAGGTAGTGTCAAAAGTCCTATGAGATGGGTGAGGTAGAGCCAAAAGTCCCTAAACCAAGGGTGAGGCTAATCCGAAAGTCCCAAAAACTTAGCTAAGGTAGACCAAAAGTCCCTAGAGCTTATTCTTGGCATTGATATAAAATCATGGCATGAAAATCATGTGTTATGTAATTGTGAATGGTTTGCATGCTTTGACTTATTTATATATCTTGATTGCTTCCTTGAATGAGTGTATGAGCTATTAAGATTCCATGAATCTTACCCCCTTCCCTCTCCCATCTCATATGGTCCAGGTGGAGCTCAAAAGCCTAAGAGTGGAGGCCATAAGGCATAAAAGGCCTTTGTTTTGCCACTTTTGTACACTCATATATAGTTTGATGTATAGGAAAGCTAAAGTGCTTATGTGTACATATTCTTTTGAGATGTAAATTCTTAAGCAAGTGTAAAAGTATATATGAATGATGTATGAACCTTGTATAAAGCCACAGTAATGAAATTATGAGATTTGGCTCCTTTGTGGCTTATATGCAGTAGTGTATTTTTGCCCGTAGCATAGTGAGTTTGAGATGTGTGTTGATTTGGATCACTTGGACAATTTATATATACTATGTTTATGCTTTAACACTTGCTCAAGAGGTGCTAGAACATGTAGGAGGCCATTTGGACCCACTTTGAACCATTTTGGATGCTAAAACTATCAAATTTGTGAGTTCTATCAAAATATGACCAAATGAGCTCTTATTGATATAAAATTTGGTATGCCTGTAGAGTTTGTTGAGAGCTTCTTGAGAAGCTAAAGTGGGTAATATTTGGAGGTCTAGGGAATATTTGGTGAATTGTTGAAGTTGGAGAATTTTCTGGTTTTGGTTATTGTACTGTGCAACTAGGTCTGAAAATAAATCTGTCATTCATGGACTAAATGGTGTCCAATTGTCATGAAATTTTATGGTCATAAACTAGATATCTACAGTGACCTATACCAACTAGAAGAACCTTGATTGGAGGTCTGTAGAGGGAGAAAGAACTTTCTGAAATTCTATGTCAGTATCAGAGAAGCCATCCGACCTTCGTTACTATTCTATCAGTTTTTGAGCTCTAAAGGCTTTTGAAATGATCTTAAATTATTTTTCACCTCTAGATAACATCTGTATCTTTCCAAAATGGTATAGTTTTCCTAGATTAAATTTTTTTGAAATTAGTTATAAATTTTTGAAGTTCATGATAGCAAGCTGTATCAGTACCAGGGATAGCTAGGCCTCTGTCTCTTTTTTATGTCAAAAATGGTCCAAACGCTAAGATTGTAGTTTGGAATTATTTTTATTGTAAATTTAACATCCAGGGCTTTCCAGAGGCTATGTTTTGCTTGATTCTCATTTTTCTAGAATTAGTTATGATTTTCCAAAATTAGAGCCAAAAATTTGATTTTTGGGCCCATTTGAGAAATTGCATTTTCTTGGTTTTTGGCTTTATATCCGTGGTTTATGGGTTGTTTGAGGTATGAGTTGTATAAATGGAGTTTTAGTAGAGAATGTGAATGATGGGTTCACGGGACCCACGGGGCAAAATATGAGCATTCAAACCCTGACTCAAAGTATTAAAATACCACGGTTTAGTCCTTTTTATTAGAAATCATATGGAATCAAGCTAGAGAGAGAGATTACTTGAGGTTAAGACATTATGGTATTACATTTTTGGTATCAAAGCAAAGGTTCAAGTACTTTTGCTCGAGGTTGGGCTCTTGAATGATGTGAATTGCTTGTGTTTGGTGTGAATTGCCATGGAAGTGGTAGCATACATATGCATATGTGCTTATAATATGTTTGTGAACTAAGGATTGCTACTTCTTTTCAGACATAGTTGAGACTAGATGGGGCAGAGGTAGAGGCAGGCCACCCAGAGCACAGAGAGCTGAGCCAAAGGTTTCGGTTGGGTCTGAGGATCCTCTGTGAACCATTATGGAGAGGCTTGACCAATATGAAGCCATGATGGGCTAGCACCAAGAGATGCTGGAATAGTATAGGTACATTGCCTAGCAACAGCATGATATGATCATACATTTGCAAGATACCCTGGTTAGGCAAGATGAAGCCAGGAAAGAAGCCCTTGTACCTCAGCCATCCATATCTGACGTTCCACCTGCACCTCCCGAGGAGCCTATTACTGCTCAGACCCAGACGCTTATCTAAAAACTGTTGAAGCAGTTTAGGCAAAATAGTCCACCCTCGTTTGACGGGGAGTTAGATGCAGATAAGGCGGAGGCTTAGGTTATGGAGCTAGAGAAAATATTCTCGGTGATGGATTGTACCACCGAGCAAAAAGCTCAATTAGCTGCTTTCATGCTATAAAAGGAAGGCGATAGATGGTGGCATAGCACGAAACCCCTAATGGAGACCAAGAACATACAGATAACTTAGGAAAGCTTCTTGGTCAAGTTTTATGAGAAATATTTCCCTAGTTCGGTGAGGAAGAAAAAAGAGATGGAATTTATCAGCTTGAGACACACGGATGAGATGACTGTGGACCAGTATGTGGCTAAATTCATTAAGTTGTCTCGGTATCCCTCTTACCTCCAAAGGTATGATGATGAATCCTAGAGATGTAAGCAGTTTGAGACTGGGTTGAAGCCCCTGATTAGTGATAGAGTTACCCCACAATAGATCAGAAAGTTTAATACCCTTATAGAGGTCAACAGGGTTATTGAGACTAACCTGCAAGCTATCATGCCTACTGTGGCTACAGCTAGTCAGAAGGGGATTTTAGAATTGAAAAGACCGAGACCGAAAGAGGGTTTTAGTGTGACACCCAGTGTCAAGAGGAGAGGCAAGGGGCCATGGAACTAAAGGCCATAGCGGGGCAAGCCGATGTCGCCTCCTCGGAGCCAGTCATCCTTTCAGCAGTCTCCGGTGACATGTTTAAGTATGGGAAGCCGACACACATCACTAGACACTATCCCCAGGTGGACACAGCGCCTCCTCCTAGGCCACAGACCCAGGGCCGAGTGTTTGCCCTCACTCAGCAGGAAGCTAGTGCATCTTCTAGTTTGATTCGAGGTACATTGATAGTGAATGGCTTTCCTATAGTTGCTATGTTTGATTCGGGTGCTAGTCACTTGTTTATATCCTATGATTGTATGAGGCAATTGGGTCTGGTTGTTAGTGTCTTGCCATTTGACTTATCTGTCACTACACCCACTGGAGGCTACGTGGTTACTTCCCATACTTGCTTAAATGTCATTGTTCAGTTCAATCATTGTCATACCACTATTGATTTGATTTGTATATTCTTCCATGATATTGATTTGATTGTTAGTATGAACTGTTAGTCGCGAATAATGTGGTACTTGATTGTGAACACCGAACTATTTTCCTACCTGCTTGTGGGACTATACCTAGGGTGGGAGTTGAGTTATCTTTTGTGACTACTACCTAAGCTAAGAGGCATTTAGAGTGTGGATGTCAAGGGTTTCTAGTCTTTTTCTCTATTCAGGCTGAGGTAGAGGAAGAGATAGAAGAGATCCCAGTTGTCAGGGAATTCTTGGAGTTTTTTACTAAAGAGTTTGATTTTAGTGGTCTAACCCTGAGAGAGAACTAGAGTTCTCTATAGACATAGTGCTTGAGGCTGGACCGATGTCCAAGGCTCCTTGCAGGATGGTTCCCGTCGAGCTCACTGAGTTGAAAAAGCAAATAGAGGAATTGTTAGAGAAAGGGTTTATCTGCCCTAGTGTTTCACCTTGGGGAGCTCCAGTGTTATTTGTGAGAAAGAAAGATGGTAGCTTGCATTTGTGTATCGATTACAGAGAGTTGAATAAAGTTACCATCAAAATAAATATCCTCTCCCTAGAATCGATGATTTGTTAGATCAGTTGGCTAGGGCATCTATGTTTTCCAAGATAGATCTTAGATCTAGGTACCACCAGTTGAGAGTGAAAATTGAAAACGTCTCTAAGACAGCCTTCAGGATGAGATATGGGCACTATGAGTTCTTTGTGATGCCATTCGGGTTAACAAATGTGCCTGCTGTGTTCATGGATTACATGAACAGGGTATTCAGACCATATCTAGATCAGTTTGTGGTGGTCTTCATTAATGATATCCTAGTGTACTCCAAATCCTTTGAGGAGCACGAGAGGCATTTGAGATTAGTCCTAAAGACCTTGAGAGAGAAAAGGTTGTATGTCAAATTTAGTAAATGTGAGTTTTGGCTGACCGAGGTAAGATTCTTAGGTCATCTGATCTCACGAGACGGGGTCACGGTGGATCCCTATAAAGTTGAGGCTGTGTTACAGCGGGATAGACCTAGAACGATCACTGAGGTTAAGAGTTTTCCTAGGTTTGGTAAGGTACTATAAATAGTTTATTCAGGGCTTTTCTTAGATGGCCTTACCACTACGAGGCTAACTAAGAAAGAGACACCATTCGTGTGGGATGATAGATGTGAGAGGAGTTTCTAGGAGTTGAAGCTTCATTTGACCACTGCCCCTGTACTGATTATCCCTAACCCTAGTAAACTATTTGTGGTTTATTGTGATGCCTTGGGCAAAGGGTTAGGATGTGTGTTGATGCAGCAGGGTAGAGTAGTGGCATATACCTCTAGGCAGTTGAGGTCTCATGAGGAGAATTATCCCATGCATGATCTGGAGTTAGCTGCCATAGTGTTTACTCTTAAAATCTGGAGACACTATCTGTATGGTGCTACTATAGAGATTTATAGTGACCACAAGAGTCTAAAATACCTGTTTGACCAGAAGGAACTCAATATGAGATAAAGAAGATAGATGAAGTTCCTGAAAGACTATGATTATATGTTGAAATACCATCTGGGAAAAGCTAATGTGGTGGCGGATGTCCTGAGTAGGAAGTCCATCCATGTAGCCCATATGATGATTAGGGAGCAGGAGCTCCTAGAGAAATTCAGAAACATGAACCTCTCTTGTCAAGTGATATCGGGTAAATTGTATATGAGTGAAACCCGAATTGAGAATGTATTGAGAACTTAGATTTTAGATGCCCAGAGAGAGGATGAGTTCCTGAGATAGATTAGGAATGAGATTTCCTAAGGTAAGACCTCATATTTCAAGATGTCTAAGGATGGTATGATAGTATACTAAGATAGAATCTATGTGCTTGGTTAGAATGAGTTGAGAGAAAGCATTTTAGAAGAGGCACATAAGAGTAAGTATACTATCTACCCAGGTGCCACCAAGATGTATCAAGATTTGAAACAGATTTTCTGATGGCTGGGGATGAAAAATGATGTGATGGATTATGTGGCTAGATACTTAGTGTGTCAGAGGGTAAAAATAGAACATCAAAGACCGGCTGGGTTGTTGCAACCTCTAGATATCCTTGAGTGGAAGTGGGATAGTATAGGCATGGACTTTGTTATGGGGTACCCAGAACATCCTCTAGACACGATGCTATTTAGGTAGTTGTGGATAGACTGATGAAGTCTACATACTTTTTAGCTATCAGGGCTACTCAAACACTGGATAGATTAGCCCAGTTGTATATCAGAGAGATAGTGAGACTTCATGGAGTACCCAATAGCATAGTTTCAGATAGAGACCCCAGGTTTACATTGAACTTTTGGAAGTCATTGCAGCATGCCTTAAGGACCAAGTTGCAGTTTAGTACTGCATATCACCCCCAAACAGATGGTCAGACTGAGAGGACCATCTAAACCTTAGAAGACATGTTGAGGGCATGTGTGTTAGAAATGAAGGGTAACTAGGATACGTATTTACTATTAGCAGAGTTTACTTATAATAACAGTTACCATTCTAATATTCAGATAGCCCCTTATGAGGCTTTATATGGGAGAAAGTGCATATCCCCTCTATGTTAGGTTGAGCTAGGTGAGAGGAGTATTATAGGATCTGAGATTATGGACTAGACCACCCGACAGATAGAATTGATTAGAAAAAGACTCATTATGGCCTAAAGTAGGCAAAAAAGCCCTGTTGATAAAAGAAGGAGACCGTTAGAGTTTGAGATTGGAGACCATGTATTCATTCGAGTGTCTCCAGCAATGGGAATGGGTCGGTCAATGAAGGTAAGGAAGCTCAGTCCTAGGTATATTGGTCCATTTGAAATCCTTGAGAAAATTGGACCCATAGCTTATTGGATAGCCTTACCTCCTAACCTAGCCCAAATCCACAGTATTTTTCATGTCTCCCAATTGAAAAAGTACTTACTTGACCCCTGACATGTCATAGAATATGAGCATGTGCAATTGTAGGAAGATCTTTCCTATGTAGTGAAATCAAAGAGAATTGTAGATGCTAAGCTAAAATAGCTGAGAAACAAGAACATTCCTCTGGTGAAAGTGGTCTGGAGAAGCCTAACATCTGAGAAAGCAACTTGGCAATTAGAGGATGAAATGAGGCAAAAATATCTAGAGTTATTCCCTTGAGGTATGTATTTAAATTTTGAGGACAAAATTTCTTTTAAGAGGGGTAGAAATGTAACAGCCAGAAAAAAAAGAGGCTAAAATTTTTTTGAAGTTCTAAAATTTTCTTAGTCTGCAAGCTATAGCGAGAAATCGCCTAAGTATAGCGAATGTACCTGATCGCTATAGCGAGAAAGGGTCTAGCTATAGCGAGAGTGCCTTTTTGCTATAGTAAAAATGCTTCTAGCTATAACGAGTGTGAGCATCCCATATAAAAACCAGAGAGTTTCTTGCAATAGCGCGTGCCGTAGCGAAAACGAGGGTCTAGGACTGATACGTGCTCACGTGTAGCAAGGGTTATTCTTCGCTATAGTGAGGGTTAGTCCTAAAAAGCGTGAAAAAAGAGAATTTGACTTCTTAAAGCATCCAGATCCATTCTTTCTCTTTTAACTGACTTAGAATTCAACCAAACTAGAGAAAAGAGCTATAGAGAGAGAGAGAAACCTAGAGAAGGAAGGAAGAACAAGAAAAAGGTAAGCATAGCTTGAGATTTCATAGCTTTTCTTCTTAACATGTTGTTCTTCTCTCTTTGCCCTCTCTTTTTATGGTTTTGATTGTTGGGCTGGCTTTGTTTTGGGCCTAAGTCAGAGGGGGAAGTGTAAGGATTTGAGGAGAAGATTTATGCAAAGGAAGAGCCTCTTGGAAAGAGCTGTATTTAAGATAACTCCTTTCCAATTTTATTGCATCTTCTCCCCTTGCTTTCCTTGAGTATGTTGGTTCTACCAACTTGAGACCTTGAGAGAGGAAGGAAGTTTGACCTAGAGCAAGCAAGAGATTCTTGAACTAGAGTGTGGGAAGTAAAGAAAATACAAGAAAACTAGGAGAAGGGCTAGTAAAAATTTAAGAAGGGAACAACTAAGGCTTTAATCCCCTAGCTTGTGAGTGTTTATTTGAGTTATAAAAGAGTAACTCTATGCTCTTTGTTGTGTTTAGGCTCAAAAGAAGCAACTCCATCTAGTTGTGATTGTGAAACCAAAAAGGGAGAAGAGAAATTGAAAGGGAAGGCTTGTGTTAGCTTATAAGGTAGCTCTCCACTCTTTCTTGTTGCATTCTTGGATGTGTAATAGTCATTGTATGTTTGTGTATATGCTTGTATTGTGAGACATGTCATTCGATGTTGCCTTGATACATTGGTACCAATATATTTCTATTGTGGGTTGTAAAAATTGCTCAAGTGAGGTAGTGCCAAAAGTCCCTTGAGATAGGTGAGGTAGAGCCAAAAGTCCCTAAACCAAGGGTGAGGCTAATTCGAAAGTCCCAAAAACTCGGGTGAGGTTAGACCAAAAGTCCCTAGAACTTATTCTTGGCATTGATATGAAATCATGGCATGAAAATCATGTGTTGTGTAATTGTGAATGGTTTGCATACTTTGACTTATTTATATTTCTTGATTGCTTCCTTGAATGAGTGTATGAGCTATTGAGATTCCATAAATCTCACCTCCTTCCCTGTCCCATCTCATATGGTCCAGGTGGAGTTCAAGAGCCTAAGAATGGAGGCCATGAGGCATAAAAGGCCTTTGTTTTGCCACTTTTGCACACTCACATATAGTTTGATGTAGAGGAAAGCTAAAGTGCTTATGTATACATATTCCTTTGAGATGTAAATGCTTAAACAAGTGTAAAATTATGTATGAATAATGTATGAACCTTGTATAGAGCCAAAGCAATGAAATTATGAGATTTGGCTCCTTTGTGGCTTATATGCAGTAGTATATTTTTGCCCGTAGCATAGTGAGTTTGAGATGTGTGTTAATTTAGATCACTTGGGCAATTCATATATACTATGTTTATACTTTAACACTTGCTCAAGATGTGCTAAAACATGTGGGAGGCCATTTGGACCCACTTTGAACTATTTTGGGTGTCAAAACTGCCAAATTTGTGAGCTACATCAAAATATGATCAAATGAGCTTTTCTTGATATGAAATTTGGCATGCCTCTAGAGTTTGTTGAGAGCTTCTTGGGAAGCTAAAGTGGATAATATTTGGAGATCTAGGAAATATTTGGTGAATTGTTGAAATTAGAGAATTTTCTGGTTTTGGTTATTATACTGTGCAATTAGGTCCAAAAATAAATATGATCATTCATGGACCAAACGATGTCCGATTGTCATGAAATTTTATGGGCATAAACTAGATATCCACAGTGACCTACACCAATTGGATCACCTCGATTGGAGGTCTATAGAGGGAGAAAGAACTTTCTAAATTCTGTGTCAGTATCAAGGAAGCCATCTGACCTTTGTTACTCTTCTATCAGTTTTCGAGCTCCAAAGGCTACTAAAATATCTGAACTTATTTTTTCCCTCTAGCTAACATCGGTATCTTTCCTAATTGGTATAGTTTTCCCATATTCTATTTTTGTATAATTAGTTATAAATTTTCAAAGTTTATGACAGCAAGCTGTATTAGTACCAGGGACAACTGGACCTCTGTCTCGTTTTTGATATCCAACATAGTCCAAATTCTGAGATTTTGGTTTGGAATTATTTTTAGTGTAAATTTAACATCTTGATATTTCCATAAAGATATGGTTGGTTGATTCCTATTTTTCTAGAATTAGTTATGATTTTCCAAAATTAGAGCCAAAAATCTAACTTTTGGGCCCATTTGAGAAATTGTATTTTCTTGGTTTTTGGCTTCATATCCGTGCTTTATGGGTTGTTTGAGGCTATGTATGAGTTGTATAAATGGAGTTTGAGTATAGAATGTGAATGATCAGTTCACGAGACCCACAGGGCAAAATATGAGTGCTCAAACCCAGACTCAAAGTATTAACATACCACAGTTTGGTCCTTTTTATTGGAAATCATATGGAATCAAGCTAGAGAGAGAAATTACTTGAGGTTAAGACATTATGGTGTTACAAGTTGAAAAGAAAACCTCAATCTAATGTGAAAGTAGCTCAAAAAGGTAACTAAATAAAGGTTCTCCTTGGTTTGATAAAAAGAAAATAAGAGAATAAGCATAGTAAAAGCAAACGAATAAGAAATTTAGCATTTAGTCTAATGAGCTTCCCTAATATAGGACTGGTGCAATGTAAAAGCTCACAAGTAGTAAAGTACTAAATGGAGCATAAAGTTACCAATAAAATAGATTCAGGACATTGAGAAGATATGTGACCTAAATTGGGTTAGTACAACCCTAGAATTAATGAACCATACTCCTAAAGATAAAAGTAGAAAGTCTAAGCAAAAAGAGAGCACCTAGTCCCTCATTAGAATGTAGAGAGAAACTGAGACAAGCAGTTAGTACCTCAATGCACCTAAGTAAGTTAGAGAAAGTTGAAAGTCACCTAAGAAGGTGAGCTCTAGGATTATGCAAAGTAGCAATGTAAGCTCAAGAGTATTAAGGCAGACAAGTTCTGAGGTTCACATGAAATAATTTCTTCTAAGAGGAATGGTCTAGTTAAGAATAGAGGATAAGAATAAGATGAAGCAGACCCCCTTAACTTTTATAGCAAGCAAGTAAGCTAAGGTGAACCTAGAAAGCATGAAAATGCTCTTGAGTAATAGATAACCCTATCCATATGGGTAAAGGGATAGTAAAGTTAAAGATAAAGCATAAGACAACATTAGAGCTAAGGATATGATAAATTGAGAACATATAGAATGGTAATATGAATGAGTGCATTAGAAAACACTATTGTCCTTGGTATAGCTGTCCATAAGATATGATGTAATGCCCTAAGTAAAGATAATTGGCAATATAAAGTGACCTCAAGATAGAGCAATAAATTATGTAAAAGATTAAAGGAAGAGCTTCCTTTCTCCTTGAGTGCCAGATGATATAAAGAAAGATATAGAGAAATAATAGAAGGATACTTTAGATTGTTAAGGAACTTATAATATACTAGCGATAGTGGCTTGAGCTTAATCATGATGTGCCTGTGTATTGGTGATTGATGTTATGGTTTACTTGTAACAATGGTTACATGATATTGGGTTTGATCAATGCAATAATAATATAACTTAAGTGCATATCAAATAGTAGTATCAACTATAAAGAGTGTCTTAATAATCGAAGAGTATCCTAGTTACTTAAGTGAATGGATAAGCTAAAGAAGCTAAGGGATTCTAATGATGCTAGAACTATAAGAAACAATATTAAGAATGAATCCCCAGTATAAAATGATGTAAAGAGAATGGGCTGATAGCATCAGAAATTTTAAAGACTAAGCAGCATAAGTTCAGTATGCGTAGCATGAGTCCCTTATGATATAATTGAATGAAATAAAAAAAACTAGCATATGATACTAATCCTATGAGCAATGTTAGGCACACTTAATGTGTGAGACGCTCTAGTACTAAAGGCATTTAAGTGTAGAACACGAGCCCAATTAGAAATTACAAGTTAAGAGAGAAAAGACAGATGAATATATGTAAAGTGTAAGTCTAGTTTACATAGCAATCAAAGAAAGTAAAGTAACACAAACTTGTAAGAGTACAGAAAGAAAGTATGATGAAAAAGTTAGAAGTAGGAACTTAATGGCCCCATAGGGAGTAGTAAGTGAAAGCCAAGAACACTCTTAAGTATTATTACTATGATATCAACAGGGAATCAAATGACATAGAACCCACTTCACATGAAGAACATAGCTAACATCTGAGTTTAGCTTTAGAGATTATGAGCAATGGTTACTAAACTTAGTGAGTATAAGTTATATTTATAGAGATAGAAATCTTAGGCTTTGAAATCTCCCAGAGATGTATCATAGTAGATCCTAGCACAATATAGCAAGTTGCAGTAGACCCTAGTAGGGCTATGAGAAGTTGCAGTAGATCCAACAGAGTTACAAAGAACCCCCCATTATATTATAGTAGTTCTTGTGGGAGATGATAGCCTAGGATAGCTTTTATGGAATAGTTTCTGACAATTTTAGTCTTAGAGACTAGTACAATTTCAAAAAAATTTTGTCTTAAATATTAAAGATTTCCTAGGTTTGGTAGACTATTACAATACAGACATTAGGGCTATACTTAGATAGTCAGGCCACTTTTTTGATAGATGGGTATAGTATATAAGATGAGAAAAGCAAGAAAGTAGCTTTCTAGAGCTATAATAAAATTGACTGCTACCTCGCAGTCATTAAACCTAACTAAAGGAGAGAGAAATCCTTATATGCTAGAGTTTTGTATTTAGAAAGGGGTCAGGTGCAGCTCTTTATGACAAGGTGGGTGATAAATCATGTCTCTAGCAGTTTAGAATATGAGTAGTCAGCATCATGAATGTGGTATTAGTCAGTAGTAGCTGTTCTTCAATACTAGTACAAAAAGGTGAGAATTATGATAGTCAATTATCAAGTTGAGAAACTAAAGGATGCTCACTCTCAAGTAAATAAAGAGAGTAAAAAAAGACCAGGCCAAAAAAGGCAAATATTATAGTAAGCAGAGATAAGAATAGAATCTCCTTAAAGAAGCTATGATCCCAGTAAGTGATTAAAATATGAGGCCTATGATAGAAATAAATACGAGCCTTATTTATGGGATGAGCTGGTAAGAAAGAAAGTAAGGTTAAATAGTGGATTGTACACTTAAATAAGTTAAGTAAGGAGGTAGAAACCTCTAATGGCTTGCGATGAATAGAAAAGGATAAAGAGACTTTATAGAGAGCTATTAGAAGATGATATGAGAGATTTGATACTAATAAGATATCTTTAAATGCATATACAAGTAAGTCCACTAAGCAGGAAAGTTCAACCCCGAGGAATTGGGTTAAGACTAATCAGATATTAAATAGCAAGCTCTCCTAAGAAATAGGCCAAAGTTATTAGAGTATGTTTTTATGTCAGAAGTTAGTTTCCCTTGAAATAAACCAAAGAAAAAGCATTATATATAGTAGAGCAAGAAATGATAATTCTCTAGTAGAAAGAAGCTTAAAGGAGCTTAGCCTTTGAGAAAAGTAAATAGAACCAAGAAAAAGAGAAAGAAAAGACCAATTAGCAAGAATACGAGGAAAGTATGAGAAAAGCAAGGTGATGTCTATATCCCTAAATTTCAAGTAAAAAATTTATTTAGGGAAGAGGAAATGTAACACCCTGTTTTCTATAAAAAGGTTAAAAACTAAGGATTTTCAAAGGAAGTCTCATAAATCATATGAATAGTGGACAAATAAAATTAGAAAGATAAACTAGACCTCTAAAAATAAGGATATGAAGCTTGAGATGCCAAAAAACTCGAGCCAGAAGAATTATGAAAAATTGCAAAAATATACTATGGCATTTTTGTAGTTTCGGGAAAATTTTGGAAAACTCACACAAGAGATTTTTAAATAAAAAAATTGAGTTCCCTGGGTTTCTCAGAAGCTTTAAAAACCATAGAAATCCCTAAAACAGTTTAAACCCTTATGATGTGTGATTTTGGCTGAGGATTGACCAAAACTTTGACCGAATAGTTCGGAATAGTTCCAAATCTAATTTGGGTGAAACAAAAGGTATTTTATAAGTTAAAGGACATAAATTTGATGATGGAAAAGAAGGTTCTCAAAAAAGAGTTGAAATGAGGCCAAACGGAGAAACTATGATTTAAGGACTAAAATAAAAAGTGGAAAAGTTGCATAAAATGACCCTTAGCCTTCTTAAAACACATCCCTCTTTCCTTCATTTCTTCTCACCTACTCTTTTCTAGACTAAAAGAAAATTGGAATTGACTCTAAGTGGCATACCAAGAGGGAAGAGAAGAAGCTTCAAAAAGGGTAAGATTTTCTAGTTTTTACACACTCTTTATGTAACATCTGATTCTTTGAAAATGAGAGAAAATGTAAGAAACGTAATGTAAGATTTCTCTATCAACGAACAAGATTCACCGGATATAAAAGGAAGTCCCCCGAAAAGAATTAGTTAAGGACCCAAAAAATTTGGGAAGCATTCTAAACTCCTAAAAATGAGAATGTCAGGCTTAGACGAAAAGAAAAACAGAGCTAGAATGAAGAAACGAAATGTAATGAAAAGTTGACGAAACGTAAGGGCATTTTCATCATTTTGATAAAATTTTTGAATTCACATAGGAGGGATTTCTAAATGAAAGTTTTGAGTTCTCCAAAGTTCTTAGAGGCCCTGAAAATCATGGGAAGCCCCAGGACAGCTAAAGCCCTTCTGGTGGACGTTATCTAACGTCAGTTGACCCAAACTTTAACCAGTTCATTTGGGAAGGTTTTAAATCCAATTTGGATAAAACCAAAGGAATTTTATGAATTAGAGGACCTAAATTTTATGATGGAAAAGACAGTTATCAAAAAAGAGTTAAAATGAGCCTAAATGAAGCAAACAGGCGCGTAGAGGTAAAATGGTCATTTTGAAAAATTGTAAAAGAGTCTTCTTAAGTAAGATTACACATCATCACCTTCTCCAAGCTTCCATTTGCAGAAAAATGGGCAGCAATGGCGTGACATTAAGAGGGGAGGGAGAGAAGAAGTTTAAGCTTCTGTTTAGGTAAGTAAACGGCCCCGTTTCATCTCGCGCCGTTAGGAAAGTTGTTCCTCTCTCTAAGATCTTTCTAATGATGGTTTTATTTTCTTGAAAACTTGAAGATTCAGGTGTAACCCAAGCTAAAAAGGAACTCTTTTCAAGAGATCAATCAGTGAAAAATAATCTACGCGAGGAGAGTTCTGTTTTAAGGTAAGACTTTACTTGAAACACTTGCAAAATCTTGTGTTTCCAAGCCATTTAAGCTTCGGTCTAGAGAGAGAAAGTAAGGAGAAGAGTTCTTCTTTATGTGTTCTTGATGGAACCAAAGGTTATGGAGTGTGAGGATTAAGAACATACAACTAGAATTGAAAAGGGAGCTTTAGAATGCAAGTTATGGAATTTAGGGATTTGGTTGCACTTAAGATAAGATGAAGCTTCCTAGTAGTAATTTAAGTTGTCTAAGAGTATATATGAGTTCCTAAGATTCCTAGAAGTCTCCTCATATGCATCCTCCATCAAGAAAACAAAGCAAATTCCATGGACGCCAAAAGGACACATAGGCTCAGCCTAACATGGTTGAGACACCTAGGAAAAGTTTTAAATTTTTTTCAAGCCCATTTTTTAGTCATATATGATGAATGAAAATGAGGAGAAATCTTAGAAAAAATTTAGGAGGCCAAGAGAATGAATTGGTGTCTTAGGTTCCATAATATGACCTAAAGAAGCAATATGTAGTTAGACTCTTTATTTTAATTGTGTGATAACTCCAAGAGGCTTAAAAAGAGTCAAGAATTATATATGAAAGGAAAGAATGGAGCTTAGAATTTATTTGATGGGTGTTACTTCATTAGGTGCATTCTTGGAACCATAAAGGGGTTAATGAGCCAAGTTAGTGTCCAAGCAAGTTGTGTAGCTTTAGAATTAATTCCATGAATCTAATTGGCTTCCATAAATTGTGTTAGGCCAAGAGAAATCATTCCCACACATTTGTGTGTGTGAAGCTAAAGAAGGGAGAGAAAATTCAAGATAAAAAGTGTGGGCTTGCATCTAAGGTAGCTCTCTCCACCTTCTCTCATGCATGAATGTATGCTTGACTTGTCCTTGAATATGTGTATGTATATTTCAAAGCTATGAAACATGTTCTAGCATAAGCTCTTATTCCATGGTACCATGATGATGCATTATGTTTCTAAATGATGTTTATGGTGTTTGCTTTAGTTTGCTTGAGTGTGGTGAAGCCAAGAACTTTTAGCTATGGTGAGGATGAGTCAAGAACCCTTAGAATGGTTGAGATAAAGTAAAGAGTCTCCTAAAAGTGAGATCGACTCCTAAGAGTAAGGTTGAGTCCAAGAACCTCTTAAAGAAAATGGGTGAGGAAAATCCAAAATCAATAAGTAAATGAGTGAGGCTAATCAACTTACTGACAAGCCTATGTATGCTACGTATGACTTTTTCAAATGCCAAGAATGCTTCTTAAATGATTGCACATGTTAATATGCGATGCATGCATTTATGATACTTATTTTGCATGCTTTATGTATGATTGAATGGGAAATGAGTTATTAAGATTCTTTGAATCTCATCCCCTCCTTTCCAATGTCTTAACATACTAGGTGGAACAATTGAGTAAGGTATTGGAGGCCACCAAACCTAGAAGAAGAGAATTGACATCAAAGTATATTAATATGTCTAGTTTTGTTTCCTCTTTAGCCATACACATGACATATGATGTAATCCCTTGATGAAATTATTATGTAAGCATATGAGCATGTGAATTATGTTAACATGTTATGTATAAATGAGAGCTAATGTTATTTGTAGGAGAATGTGCATTTTGGACATGCAATGGCCAACTAGCATTATGGAAATATATGTATAAATGGAAGTGGAATGGCCAAATTGAGATGCGTGAGGTTTGGGACCATTTGGGCAGCTCATACAAGTCATAATTATGTTTTTAGACTTACCCAAAAGGTGCCAAATATCAAGAAAAACCATTTAGACATTTTAGTATCCTATATGGAGCATAAATTGACTATATTGGAAACTTATACCACTTTTTGTCCAAATGAGCCCTTCTCCATCCTATATGCAATTAGAGCTTGTTAAAATCTTTTTGAGAAGCTAAAGAACAAAATTTTTGGAGGTCTAAAGAATATTTGATGAATTTTCAAAGTTAAAAAAAATTCTGGTTTTGGTCTGATGCACTGTTCACTTGGTCTGAAAATGATTTCTATCACACAGGGTCCAAATGATGTCCAAATTATCACAAAATTTTATATAGAAAAACTAGACTTTCCTAATGACTTGTGTCAACTAGAAGCACCTCATTTGGAGGTCTAGAAAGGGAGATATGAATTTTTAAAGATTCTGCCCAGTATTAGGTGCCCTAATTGACCTCAGGTACCATTTGATTGGGTTTCAAGGTCTAGGCATGACTGAACTAGTCTAGAGTTATTTTTTCCATTTAGCTAACATCTATAGCTTTTTATATTGGTATTATTTATATAGATTGGATTTTTTTTTGAAATTAATTGGACATTTTTGAAGTTTGCTACAGAAACTTGTGACAGTACCAGTGGACAGCCCAACTCTGGACCTTTTTGAATGTCAAACGGCTTCTTGTTGTGTTTCATGGTCTGAAAATATTTTTAACATATAGAAGACATGTATAGCTTTCTAGAATAGCCAAGAATATATGATTTCAATTTTTCTAAAATTAATTATGATTTTCCAAATTTTGTGATAGAGAAAGGGAAATTATGGCCGAAATTGCATATATGCGTTTTATGCTTCCCTTTGCTTTCCATTAGTTATAGGCCTCTTTTGGTGATGGAAATAAGTTGTATCTATGTAATTAAATATGAGAATGTGATACATGAGCTCACATGGTCCATAAGATACTGAATAAAAAAATCCAATCCATACGTAACATTAAAATACTCATTATTTTAATACCATTATTTTGCCTCTCATGTGAGTTGCATGATGTGAGGCATAGATATAGCATGAAATGAGATAGAAACTTATGTGTTACACTTTACTTCATTAAACTTGTTCCCATCTTCTTCCTCTCTCTTTCTATGGTTTTATTGATTGAATTGGTATTGGTTTATGGCTGAGTCAGTGGAAGGAGGAGAAGATTTGGGAGGACTCTTGGGAGCATAAGAAAGAGCTCTTAGGAAGCTTGAAAACAAGGTATGAGGCTTAGTGTGGTTTTTCTTCCTCCTGCTTTTTCTTTTCTCTTATGCCTCATCTAGATTTGGGGGTCTAAGTAAGAGGCTTTGTTCTAATTTAAACATGCTAGGGAAAGAGGTTTTAGAGCCTAAGGAACTTAAAGAAAGCAATAGGATTCAAAAACACGCCATAGAAATCAATTTGTGACACTTAGGGAAATTGATATGTATATAAAAATCTGAAACTTCCTAAGGTTCCTATGGCTTATATAAGAGTGTGAATGAGGTCCCAAGCTATTTAGGAAGCTTCACAAGTGGCTAATTCCCTAAGAAAACAAACAAAACTCCATGGGCTCCTATAGCAAGCATAATCTCAGCCTAGAGAGAGAAAGAGAGCACCTAGGGAGAGTTTTTCTTGGTTCCAAGGTTAAAAGTGGTCTAGATATGAATTATAAACACTAAAGGAACCATTGGTTTAAATTTAGAAGCCATGGTTTATAAGATGGAAGTTAGGATCACCTTATAGATGTAAAGAAGCAACCTAGTATTTGGCTTCTTGAATTGAACTTATGATAACTCCAATGAGTTTAAATAAAGTTATATGACTTAGAGTGAATGAGAAATTGGAGCCAAGAATAAGGATTATGAGACTTGCATTATTATGCCTTATATAGAGCTATAATTGAGTCATAAGCCACCTTATGAGTGTGTAGGGCTTATGAGATGATAGAATTGGTTCCAATGATATTTTTTTGTCTTGTTAGATGTGCCTAGGCCAAACAAATCAAGCTCTCCATCATTAGGTGTGTGAGGCCAAGAAGAGGAGAGAAGTTTCAAGGAGAAAAGTGTGATCTCTTAGTCTTAAGGTAGCTTTCTACCCTTTCTTGCATGCATTTCTTGGGTATGTGCTTGTCATTGGATGCTTGTGTGTATCTTTGAACTATGAAATATATTTATAGCTATTGATTACATGTATGGTACTATTATGCTTCTTGAAATGCAATTTTGAATGCAAAGTGGCTTGAATGGATGTGGTTATGCTAAAAGTCCCTTAGAATGGGTAAGGATGAACTAAAAGCCTTTAAGAATGGGTGAGATAAAGCCAAAAGTCTCAAGAAGGAGTGAGGATAAGTCAAAAGTCCCTTAAAATGGGTGAGGCAAATCCAAAAGTCCTAAGAAAATTGGATGAGGCTAATCCAACATCCCTTAGAGCCTATGTTTGATATGTATGTGTTCATATGATAAGGAAATTAATCTATTTATGTTCATGAGAATTTTTTATGGCATGCATGCATTCTTTGACATGTAAATGTATCATATATATATGCTTGAAAGGTAGATAGCTATTAAGATTTTTTGAATCTCATCCCTCCCTATTTTATCACTAACCATGTCTAGGTGAGCCATATGGAGCAAAGAAAGAGAGCTAAGGAGCATAAGAGGTGGTACTTTGACATCAAAATAGGTTTATATACAATTTGATGTCAAATTATGTAATTATATAATGAACATGAGATGTGAATGATGGATCATATGTAAATACATGTATGAATGTTGTATGTATTGGATTTGAGCTTAAATGAATGAGAATATGTGATTTTGCCACCTTTGAACTTAGTTGCATAAGTGTATAAGTTCATGTGGGAGAGTGATTTTGAGTGCTAGGATGATTTATGCTGAATGGAATGCTTATATATGTTGTATTGGTGCTATGGGAAGTGCTCAAATGGTCATGATCCAAGAAGAAGACATGTTGGAACCATTTGAAGCTATGTTGGTTCAAAAATTGACCATAAATTAACTCTGAACCAAAATTTGACCAAATAGACTAGTCTTGGCATGAAATTTGGCACACTTATAAAAATCATATAGAGCTTTCCACAGAGATAAAAAGCATCGAATTTGGAGCTCTAGATAATTTATTATGAATTTTCAAAATTGGCCAAATTATGTAGAATTATCAAGGTTACTGTTCATATGGTTAGTTTGCATTCTTACGTCACTTGTAGGCCAAATGTACTCCAATGATCATGAAATTTTATAGCCATAAACTAGACATAATAATATTTTCATAGCCATTGAGAACACCATATTTAGATCTGTATTGAGGGAGATATGAATTTTTCAAGTTTGATGTCAATTGTAGGACACCACCCAGACCAGTGTTACTATTCCATCAATTTTCATGGGCAAACCAAGTTGTTTTGATCTAAAAGTTTTATGAAAATTAGGGAACATCTTGAGCTTTCTAGAATGATATAATTTGCATGATTTTGTTTTGTCTAGAATTAGTTATAAATTTTTGAATGAAAAAATCTGTAGCAATCTGAGAGCACGACCCAATGTATTGTTCCATTAATTTTCATGAGTTAATTCTATTATTTTGATCTAGAATTATTTTTAGTCATTATCTGACATCTAGAGCTTTCCAAAAAGCTATCATATGAATGATTTAGATTTTACTAGAATTAATTATGAATTTCTAAAATGCATATCAGAAAATGGATACTGCAAAATGAGAGCAACATGTGATTTTTTATGTTGTGTGGCTCTAGATCTTAGATGTAAGCTTTAAATTATGATATTTTTGATAGGAATGAGTATGTTATAGATGGAGGATAATTTAGGTAAGTTCAAATCCTTCATTAGCCTTAAATTGAATTAATTTGCCTCCTAATGATGGTTAAAATCGCTGCCAAAGGTGTGATTTTCAAGCAAATGTATTCAAATGAGCCTTTGTGATAGAATTTGAAGGCTAGGAAACTAATGTATTATATACAACCACTCTTGTGCACTAAATTACACAAATTCCTAGACCATTGTCAAAGTAACACCATTTATGCTTGTTGGCTTCCATCATTGGCTTCTTGAGATTTACCTAAATATGGTTAGAGATAAAATGAGGAAGAGAGAGATTTAAAGAATCTTAATAGCTCATTCACTCTTCAAGCACATTTATATAGCATTTTATCATGTCAAAGAAAGCAAGCATGCATCATAGGCATTCAAACATCTAATATAATCACATTTATGAAATCATATTGATCTATAAAAGTCAAAATCAAGCTCTAGGAACTTTTGATCTAGCCTTACCCAATTATTTGGGACTTTTAAATTAGCCACACCCATTTTAGGGACTTTTGATTTAGCCTCACTCATTCCATGAGACTTTTGGCTTTGTATCACCTTTACCTAAGGACTTTTGGCTTCACTTACCAAATTTAAGGGACTTTTGGTACAACCTCACCTATTAGAGCTATTACACATTCCAAGTGCATTTCAAGAAGTATAATGATATCAATTCATCAAATCAATGGTAATAGGCATGTTTCATGATTCAAATAAACATACAAACATTCAATGATAATCAAACAATCAAGATAAACACACAAGAATGGATTAAGAGCTACTTTCTCGAGAAGCACAAATTCCTTTCTTGTTTCCTACTTCCTTGCATCGGCCTCACAAGCACACTTAGGAGGAGCTTGATTTGCTTGGTCTAGACACATCAAACAAGACACAAATGTATCAATGGAACCATCTCTAAGCTCACTTAAGCCTTACACAAGCTAATTCTAGCTTATGACATCCATATGGTCCCATTTAATAGCATAATCAAGCAACTCATATAATTCATCATCTTGGCTCCACTTTCTCACTCAATTTAAGTCACATGACTCTATTTGAACTCATTAGAGTCATCACAAGTCAAATCAAGGAGCCTAACACCGAATTGCTTCTTTTTGTGTAATAGAAGCCTAAGCTTTCATCTTATAAAATAAGACTTCTAAATTCAAATTAATGGTTCCTTTGGTGTTTATAATTCATATATAGACCATTTCTATCCTTAAAATCAAAGAAAACTCTTCCTAGGTACTTCCTATACCCCTTGGCCAAGACCTATGCACATAAAGGCACCCATGGAGTTTTATTAGCATTTCTTAGGGAAATAGCACTTATGAAGTTTCCTAGGTCTCTTATGAACTCAATTATACTCATACATAAATTAAATTATCATTAAAAAACTTCATATTCCTTAAAGTGCAACCAAAACCCTAATTTCCACAACTTATTACCAAATGCTTCTTTTGGAGTTCTATTGGTTCCATATGATTCTACATGCTTCAAAACCCTATTTCCTATCAAGTTTGAACCAAAATCAAACTCCCTTCATGGTCCGCTTATGCTAGCCGAATAGAAAAGTGCATGAAAGAACCCAGAAAAGCAAATTTTCCAAGGAGAACTTACCTTTTCTTAAAGCTTATCAAGTGAGCTTTCTTAAGCTTCCAAGATTTCCTTCAAACTCTTTCTTCCCTCTACTAAACTAGCCACAAATCACATCATTCAGAACTTTAAAACCATATAGAGAGAGAGAGTAGAAAGAGGAGAAGAACATTGTTAAAGAGAATAGCATGAAAAAGAAGTAATTTCTTACCTTTTTAAGCTTTGTTTTCTTCCCCCTTACTTCCTCTTTGGTGCGCCATTTAAGGCTGAGTGTGGTTCTAGTTTAAAGTGGAAATCAATTAGTTTATATGGAAGGAAGAGGTGGGGGTGATATAAGAAGGAAGGAAGGCCTATTATAACAATTTCCAAAATTTCATTTTTGTTTTTCAACTTGGTTTTCCCTATTTGAACTCATTTTAACTCCTTTTTTAGAATCTCTTTTTCATCATAACATTTAGGTCCTCTATTTCATTAAATACCTTTGGTTTCACATTAATTGGATTTAGAACAGTGCCAAATGATCTGGTCAAAATTTTGGTCAACTAACGACCTAAAACATACCCTAGAGGGGTTTTAACCATTCTAAAGATTCCTATAGTTTTTAGAGCCTTTGAGAATCCTAGGAAGCTCAATTTTATCATTTAAAACTTCCTCCTTTAAGTTTTCAAAAAGTTATCTGAAATTAAGATTTTGCCACTACGTTATTTCTTTAATTCATTTAGCCATTTTGGCTCCATTTTTGGGTTATCCGTAGGTTCTAATCCACATTCTTAGATGTTCTAATTATCATTCTAATATCAATTAGCCTTAATTTGCTTGCATTAGGGTGATCATATCTCATCTTATCAGTTTCAATTCAGTTTCTGAAAACTGGTTATTATAACTTTCATGAGTTCTAAGATTTTAAAAGGTCTAAATGTGATCAATAAACACTAATGGAATATTAGAATGAATTTAAAAGCCTTATTTTGAAATGTCAAATTTTATGGTTCAAAAGGGCCTAAAGAAATAACCTAGTATTTAGCTTGTCTAAATTTGCATATGATGACCTTAATAAGTTCCATTGGAGTTACATGGCTTATATCAAATGAGATTTTGAAGCCTCAAAAGTGAATTATAAGAGTTGCCACTTAAGGGACCTAAAATAGTTCAAAGTTACATATCAAGTTCCAATAGGCTTAGGTGTTAATAATATGAGATAGAATGGATCTTAATGAGTTATCTTGCCTTGTAAATTGATATATGTAGGCCAAACTAGTCCAAGTTCATTTATTTGTGGGTGTCAAGCCAAGGAAGATAATAGAAAAGAGAAGGACCAAGTAGGTTAGTGGTAGTTTAAAACTTCTAAATCTATAAAGTAGCTATCTCTCCCTATGTTGCATGCATTTGAGTGTTTGAATTAGTTGTGTAACACTCAGTTTTTGTAAAAACGATGGAAACAAGTCAGTTATAAAAGAGAGCCTTCTAAAACCAATGAATTGAGGCCAAATAAAATTAGGATAAAATTATAAATAATAAAAAATGAGAATTCAAAGTTTAAGATCCCTAGAAACTGGAGTTGGAATGGCTAAATAAAATCTGAAAAAAGGTAGTAACATTTTCATAATTTTTGGCACTTTTTAAAAAACTCAACAGAAGAATTTTTAAATGAAAAAATTGAGTTTTCCAGGGTTCTTAAAGGCCCTAAAAACTATAGGAACTCTTAGAATGGTTTAAACCCCTCCGATTTACGTTTCAGAACGTCAGTTGACTTAAACATTGACCTTTTTATTCAGAAAGGTTTTAGATCCAAATTGAATGATTCCAAAGCGATTTGATAAGCTAGAGGACCTAGATTTTATGATGGAAAAGGCAAATCTTAAAAAGGAGCTGAAATGAGCCTTAAAGGAAGAAACCAAGAATGAAGGACAAAATTGACATTTTCAAAAAGCTTTAATGAATCCCTTGCTATATATAAGTCATGCCCCACACTTCTCCTTACTTTAGCTAACCTAATTTCTTCCTAAAACTAGAAGATAGTTCTGCTAAGAAGGGTGCACAAGAAGGAGCTTAAAGGGAAAATAAAAGCTTAGAAAAAGGTAAGGAAAATCATGGAATTTCTTGCTCCTTCCTTCATTAAACTTTTTCTTCTCCTTCTCCTCTTTTTCCTGTGGTTTTGGTGTGTAATTTGGGACTATTTTGAGTCTTGTTCAGAGAGAGGAAGTCAGAATTTGAAGGAGAAGCTTGTAGCAAGTGGAAGAGCTCTTGAAAAGGTTAAGAATCAAGGTATATATCATGGCTTTTGTTGCTTCTCCTTTGTTATTCTTCAAGAGGTGATTTTCAACCACGTAGAGAACACCTAAGAGGGAGTGAATTTTGCAACATCCGGTTCTCTGAAAATAAGAGAAAACGTGAGAAACATAATGTACGATTTCTCCGTAAATTAACAAAACTCACCGAATACAAAAGCAAGTCCCCCGAAATGACTTAGTTAAGGTCTTAAAAAAATTGAAAAGTATTCTAGACTCCTAAAAGTGGGAATCCCAGGCTTAGATGGAAGGAAAAATGGAGCTAGAATAAAGAAATGAAATGTAACGAAAGGTTGACAAAACGTAAGGGCATTTTTGTCATTTTGAGGAAATTTTAGAATTCTCATAGGAAGGCTTTTTAAATGAAAGTTTTGAGTTCTCTAGGGCTTTCAGAGGCCCTGAAAACCATAGGAAGCCTTGGGATAGCTGAAGCTCCTCCGGTGAACGTTTTCCAATGCCGATTGACCCAAACTTTGACCAGTTCATTCGGGAAGATTTTAGCTCCAATTTGAGTGATTCCAATGGCATTTTAATTAATCAGGAACCTAATCTTTTTGATGGAAAAGATGATTCTAAAAAAGGAGTTAAAATGAGCCTAAACGGAGCAAACAGGCACATAAGGGCAAAATGGTCATTTTGAAAAATTGTAAAAGAGGCTTCTTAAGTAAGATTACACCTCATCACCTTCTCCAAACTTCCATTTGTAGAAAAATGGGCAGCAATGGCATGACATTAAGAGGGGGGAGAGAGAATAAGTTTAAGCTTCCGTTTAGATAAGTAAATGGCCTCATTTTATCCCGCGCCAGTTAGGAAAGTTGTTCCTCTCTCTAAGAGTTCTCTAATGGGGGTTTTCTTTTCTTGAAAACTTGAAGATTCAGTTCTAACCCAAGTTAAAAAGGAACTCTTTTCAAGAAATCAATCGATGGAAAATAATTTACGCGAAGAGAGCTCCGTTTTAAGGTAAGACTTTACTTAAAACACTTGTAAAATCTTGTGTTTCCAAGCCATTTAAGCCTAGGTCTAGAGAGAGAAAGTGAGGAGGAGAGTTCTTCTTTATATATTCTTGATGGAACCAAAGTTTATGGAGTGTGAGGATTAAGAATATACAACTATAATTGAAAAGGGAGCTTTAGAATGCAAGTTATGGAATTCAGGGATTTAGTTGCACCTAGGCTAAGATGAAGCTTTCTAGTAGTAATTTAAGTTGTCTAAGAGTATATATGAGTTCCTAAGATACCAAGAGAGCCTCCCATATGCTTCTCCCATCAATGAAATTAAAACAACTCCATTGGTGTCATATGGAAGCATAGCTTCAGCCAAGGAGAGTTCATGCACATAGGGAGTGTTTTAATTCCTTCCAAGCTTAGTTTTGCATCATGTATGTTGGGAGAGTATGAGAGGAAGCCTTAGAAAAATTTTAGAAACCATAGATAGTGAGATGGTATCATAGGTTCCATATTATGGCTCAAAGAAGCAACACCTAACTAGGCTCCTTGATTTGATTGTGTGATGACTCCAAGAGGCTTAAAAGGAGTCAAAAATCATAAATAAATAGAGAGAATGGAGCCAAGATGATGTTTTCTTAAGGTTGCTTCATTAAGTGCATTATGGAACCATAAAAGAGTCTTATGAGTTACCTAGCTTTTCTAATGAATGTGTGGCCTTAGAATGTGATTCAAGAGTATAATTGGCTTCCATATGATGTGTCTAGGCCAAGAGAAATGATCTCCACCTCCTTGGGTGTGTGAGGTCAAGGGAAAGGACTCAAGACTTAAGGAAAAAGTGTGTAGATGCAAGCAAGGTAATTCTCTCCACCTTCTCTCATGCGTGATTACTTGCTTTACTTGTCTTTAAATGTGTGCATATGTATTTCAAGCCATAAAAAATTTTCTAGTATGAGCTCTTACTACATGGTACCATGATGATGCATCATGTTTTTAAATGATGTTTATGATATTTGTTTTAGTTTGCTTGAGTGTGGTGAGACCAAGAACCCTTAGCCATGGTGAGGATGAGCTAAGAACCATTAAAATTGGTTGAGACAAAGTAAAGAGTCTCCCAAAAGTGAGGTTGACTCCTAAAAGCAAGGTTGAGTCCAAGAACCTCTTAAAAATGGGTGAGGCAAGTCCAATATCCACAAGTGAATGGGTGAGGCTAATCCACTTGCTTAGCAAGCCTTTGTATGTTATGCATGACTTTTTTAAAAGCCAAGAATGCTTCTTGAATGGTTACACATGTCCATATATTCATGCATACGTTTGTAAGACTTGTTTTGCATGTTTTATATGTGATTGAAAGGGAGATGAGCTATTAGGATTTTTTGAATCTCATCTCCTCCTCTCCAATGTCTTAACATGCTAGGTGAAATAATTGAGCAAGGTAATGGAGGCCACCAAGCCTAGAAGAAGAAGATTGACATCAAAGTATATGAATATGCTTAGTTTTACTTCCTTTTTAGCCATACACATGTGTAATTATGTTGATATGTTGTGTATAAATGAGAGTTAAGGTCATATCCATGAGAATGTATAATTTAGACATGTAATGGTAAACTAGCATAATGGAAATACATGCATAAATGGAAGTGGAATGACCAAAATGAGATGCATGAGGTTTGGGACCATTTGGACAGCTTATAAAAGTCATAATGATGCTTTTTGACTTGCCCAAGAGGTGCCAAACATCAAGGAGAGTCAATTGGGCACTTCGATATCCTATATGGAGCCAAAATCGACCATAATGGAACCCTATGTCACTTTTTATCCAGATGATATCTTCTTGATCTGAGATTTGGCATACAATTAGAGCTTATTAAGAGCTTTTTTCCAATGTAAAGAACAGAATTTTCAGAGGTCTAGAGAATATTTGATGAATTTTCAAAGTTGGCAAAAATTTTGATTTTGGTTTGATGTACTATTCACTTAGTTTAAAAATGATTTCTATCACACAGGGCTCAAATAATGTCCAATTGCCACAAAATTTTATATGGAGAAACGAGACATGCTCAGTGACTTGTGCCAACTAGAAACAACTCACTTGGATGTCTAGAGAGGGAGATATGAATTTTCAAAGATTTTATCCAGTACCAAGCGCTTCAACTGACCTCAGGTACTGTTTGATTGGGTTTCGAGGTCTAGGTGTGCCTGAACTAATCTGGAGTTATTTTTTTCCTCTAGCTACATCCACATATTTCTATATTGGTATCATTTGTGTAGATTAGATTTTTTTTAGAATTAATTGGATATTTTTAAAATTTGCTGCAGAATTTTGTGATAGCACCAGTGGACAGCTAGACCTCTGGACCATTTTGAATGTCTAACGTCTTTTTATGCTATGTTTCATGATCTAGACATATTTTTTTCATAAAGTAGACATGTGTAGCTTTCTAGAATGGCCAAAAATTCATCATTTTGATTTTTCTAGAATTAGTTATGATTTTCCAAAGTTTATGATAGAAAAGCCAAAATTCTGTCCGAAATTACTCCATGAGATTTCATGCTTCCCCTTGCTTTGCACGACCTCTAGGTGAATTTTGATGATGGAAATGGCTTGTATCTATGTATTTAAATATGAGAATATGATACATGAGTCCATATGGCCCACGGGACTCCAAAAGAAAAATTTTACCCATTGAGAAACGTAACTTATCCATGAAAATGAATGATATTATGTTGCTCCTATAGAACAAGCATGAAATGAGACATGAGAATTATATGAATTGAGTTTTAAAAGTATGGTGTTACAAATTCTGACCTAAACCAAGCATAAAACCTAGGTGTTTGCGTGTGAGAAATAAGTATATGCAAAGAAATTCCAAAAAAAAGCATTAGAAATCAAGTTACCAAAACCTAGGGATTTGGTTACACCTTGATATGTATGAAGCTTCCTAATATTATTTTTAGTCATCTAAGAGTGTGTATGGGCTCTTAAGAGACCTAGGAAGCCTCACAAATGCCAATTCCCTAGAGAAAAGTTACAAAATTCATGGGTGCTCCTAAGTCTTCATTGTCTCTGCCAAGCATGGTTCTTCTACCTAGGGAGTGTTTTAAATTTTTCTAAGACTAGAAAGGGACTAAATATGATAGAAGAACATCAAAGGAAGCCTTAGAAAAAATTTAGAAGCCTTGGTTTGGGAGATGAAGGTATAAGTTCCATTTTAAGACTTAGAGAAGCAACTTGTATCTAGGCTCTTGTGAATGAAATTTTGATGACTACAAGGAGTCTAAATGGAGTCAAGAGACCTAGATAGAAGGAGAAAATAGAGCCAAGACCATGAATTCTATTAGTTGCTTCATTAGGTCTTGTATGGAACCATAATGGAGTTATATCAGAAAGTAAGCTTACATAGAGTGTGTGTGAAGCTAGAGCTTGCTTCCATGATGTAATTATGTCCCATTTCATGTGTCTAGGCCAAAGGAATCAAGCTCCACCTAGTTGTAAGTGTGTGGCTAAGAGAGGGGAAGAATAGTCAAGAAAAAAGTGTGTGAATCTTGCTTCAAGGTAGCTCTCTAACCTTTCTCTCTTGCATGGCTTGGATGTTTATTTGTCTTTAAGTGCTTATGTGTATGTTTGAACCATGAGAAATGTTTCTAGCTATTTCTTACAAGTAATGGTACCATTATGCTTCTTGAAATGTGTTTATATATGCAAAATGGCTTGAATGGGTATAGTTGTGCCAAAAGCCCCTTAGCATAGGTGAGGATGAGACAAAAGTCCCTAGGAATGGGTGAGACAAAGCCAAAAGTTTCAAGAAGAGTGAGGCTAAGTCAAAAGTCCCTTGAAAGTGGATGAGGCAAATCCAAAAGTCCTAAGAAAGATAGGTAAGGCAAATCCAAAAGTTCCAAGAAAGATGGGTGAGGTTAGACTAATGCCCTTAAGAGCTTATGTTTGCCATGTATGAGTTTGTATGACAAGAAAAATATTTTATATATGCTCACTAATAGTTTGAATATCATGCATGCATTTTTTGACATGTATATGCATTCATTATATATGTTTGAAAGGGTTAAGAGCTATTGGGATTCTTTGAATCTTACTCTTCCCCCACATATGTCTAATCATGTCTATGTGAGCCAAGTGGACCAAGAAATGGAGGCCAATAACATTGAAAAGCAAGACTTTAACAAAGGGATAAAGAAATGGGCTTTGTATTTGTATTTTGATGTCAAGAATTGTAACCATGAGATGTATATATGATATAAACCATTGAACATGTCTAAATATATGTAAATATGGCGTATGTATCAATGTGGAAGCCAAATGAATGAGAATGTGAGTTTTTGCCACTCTGTTGCCTTTATGTCCATGTGTATGAATGCAAATGGCAAGGTGAGAATGAGCTTCTTGATTATTTGGGTCATTTGGCATGCTTTTATATGTTGTATTTGTGCTTTTAGACTTGTTCAAGTGGTTGTGAAAAGTTAAGAAGAGCATTTGGTGCCTTAATATCCTACTTTGGATTTCAAAATTGACCAAATGGTGAGCTGAACCAAAGTTTGACCAAATGGATGATTTTTTGTATGAAATTTGGCTAGCAAGTAGGTCTCATCTAGAGATTTTCATAGAGTAAAAGAATACTCCATTTGAAACTCTAGAGAATTTATTATGATTTTTCAAAATTGGCCAAATTATGCAGGAATGGTATGTACACTGTTCATATGGTCAGTTTATTTCTCTATGTCACACATAGGGCCAATGAAGTCCAATGCTCATGAAATTTTATATTCATAAACTAGATATCATGAGCTTTTCATAACCATAAAGATCACCTCATTTAGAGTTTTGTAGAGGGAGAACAAAAATTTTGAAGTTGCATGATAGTATTAGTAATGCAGCTCGACCTTTGGGACTATTCTATTATTTTTCATGAGTTCAATGCATTTCATTGGTCTAAAACTATTTGTAATCATCAATTAACATCCATAGCTTTTCATAAAGCTATATATGCTTGATTTCAATTTTTTTAGATTTAGTTATAAATTTTCAAAGTTCACACAAGAAAGCTGTGACAGCAACCTGAAAGCAAAACATTGATTTTGTGGAATGTGGTTTAAAACCCGATGTTTTTAAGATGTTTTGTAATGTTTATGACTTGTATGGATATGTTATGGATGAGAAATAATATTGATGAGCTCACATGGTCCATAAAGTATAAAATGAATTAATGAGGATTTACATAACATAATTTAATGCCATTAAATATGTATTATTTTCATGAAAGTGTAGGAAGCTAGGCCTTGTAATGGAATAAGAAGGCTAGAAAATTAAGGTATTACATTTATTGGTATCAGAGCAATGGTTCAGGCACTTTAGTGTGGTTTGTGGCTTGAGAACATTAGATTACCCATTATGTATGAGTTATATGTGGATAAAATGAGAGTGAAACTGTGGTGTGTGTTCATAATTTATGCTAAGCTATGTTTATAATGTTTCAGAAAGGTGATGAACACATGGAGAAGTAGTCCCTCTAGAGAGGTTCGAGTAAAGGCAAAGCTTAGTGATCCAATGGCTGGAGCCTTTTAGGCTATTATGGCTCGCCTAGATCAGTAGCAGGCCATGATTATGTAGCTCCAAGAACGAATTGCACAGCGAGATAGTGAGAGGCCTATTCATCCTTTGCCATAGCGACCACAGCACTCAAATTGTCCTGAGCATTCAGAGGTGACTCCTTTAGGTCCATAAACTCCACCAGCTTAGACGCCTCTAGCCCCTGAGTAGCCTTATATGATGTAGATTGTAGCATAGTTCAGGAAGTTTGGGCCACCCACTTTTGATGGTGAGCTAAGTACAGAGAAAACAAAGGCTTGGATCATGCAGTTAGAAAAGATTTTTAGGTTGATGGAGTACATGTATGAGCAAAAGGCTGTGATGGCCATTTTTCAATTAGACAAAGAGGTTGACTACTAGTGAAGGAGCACTGAACCAATTATAAAGTCAAAGAACTTTTCGATCAACTAGGAGACATTTCTACAGGCTTTCTATGAGCAGTACTTCCCCAATTCTATCCAAGACATGAAGGAGTTAGAGTTTGTACTCCTGAGACAGACTGAGGGCATGTCAGTGAACCAGTACATGGTAAAATTTGTAAAGCTCTCTAAATATTCCTTTTATTTGTAGAAACAAGATGATGAGAGATGGATAGTAGATAAATTAGAAAAGGGGCTCCTACTAGAGATCAAAGATAAAGTGGTGCCCCAGAGGATTAGGGACTTTAACGCCCTAGTAAAGGTTTGTAGGGTTACAAAAGCAAACCTGAGGATGATGCACCCAGCATCAAGTGTGAGGCCTCCCTTTCTGGAGAATAAAAGGCCATGTAAGGAGTTACCAGCCACCAGTAGTAACAAAAGGGATGGTAGAGGCCAATGGAATAGGAGAGGCAAAGGTAGAAAGAGACAAGCTTAGTCCAGTAGAGCCAGTTCCACTCCAGCAACTTGCACCCAGTGTGGTAGAAATCATAGAAATAGACTATACTACGTGGGGTAGAATATATGTTTCAAATATGGTAGGCTAGGGTATATTGCTAGAGACTACCCACAACCTACGCAATAGAGGGAGGTAGCTCCTGCACCTAAACCACAGACCCAAGGTAGAGAGTTTTTGCCCTAACACAACAAGAGGCTAGCAGGTCTTTTAATATGATTCAAGGTACTATTAAGATAAATGATTGTTCTATAAATTCTTTGTTTGATTCGAATGCTAGTCATTTACCTATGACTGTGCTAAGAGGTTGGATCTGAGTATGCATGTTTTATCATATGATTTACATGTATCCACCCCTACAAGAAATTGAGCTATTACCTCCCATACTTATTTAAACTATGTAGTCTAGTTTAACCATTGCTTTACCATACTTGATTTGATATGTATACCCCTTATTAATATTGAATTGATTATTGGAATGAACTAGATGTCTGCAAATAATGCCATACTTGACTATTACCACAGATGTATTTCTTTACTTGAATGTGGGACTGTGCCTAGTATTAGGACTGAACTAGCTTTTATGACCACCTCCCAGGTTGAGAGATCTTTAAAACATGGTTGTCAGGGGCTTTTAGTTTTCTTTTCCCTACAAGTTGAGATAGAAAAGGGCATAAAGGAGATACTTATAGTAAGGGAATTTCTAAAAGTATTCCCCAAAGAAATTAGTAGATTACCCCCTGATAGAAAAGTAGAGTTTCCCTTAAATATTGTGCCTGGGGAAGGTCTAACATCTAAGCCCCGTATAGGATAGCTCCCACTGAGCTAGTAGAGTTAAAGAAATAAATAGAAGGGCTTTTAGAGAAAGGTTTCATTAGACCCAGTGTTTCACCATGGGGAGCTCTAGTCTTATTTGTATAGAAGAAAGACAGAAGTTTTAGACTATGTATAGATTACAGAAAGCTTAATAAGATTGCATCTAAGAATAAATACCCTTTTCCCAAGATAAATGACCTTCTAGATCAATTAGTAAGAGTATCAGTCTTTTCCAAGATAGATCTTAGGTCAAGATATCATCAGCTCAGGATTAAGGCTGAGGATATTCTTAAGACAGCCTTTAGAACTAGGTATATATATTATGAGTTTTTAGTTATGCCCTTTAGGTTAATAAGTGCACCTACAGTATTCATAAACTATATGAATAAAGTATTTAGGCCATACCTAGATATGTTTGTAGTTATCTTTATAGATGACATTCTCATCTATTCCAAGAGCAAAGAAGAGCATGAGCAGTACTTAAAATTAGCCCTAAAAACCTTAAGAGAAAAATAGTTATATGTTAAACTTAGTAAATGTGAGTTTTAGCTTATTGAAGTGCAATTCCTAGGCCATGTAATCTCCCAAATAAAGGTCATAGTAAATCCCCCTAAAGTAAAGGCAGTACTTCAATGGGAGAGACCAAGGACAGTGATAGAGACCATAAGCTTCCTATGTTTAATAGGTTATTACAGTAGATTCATTCAAGGCTTTTCTCATATAGTGATGCCACTAACTAGGCTCACTAGAAAGAATGTATCTTTTGTGTGGGATGAGAAATGTGAGCAAAGTTTTCAAGAATTGAAGTGTAAATTAACCACGACCTCAATTTTAGTGCTTCCTGACCCAAGAGAAGCTTTTGCAGTCTACAGTGATGCCTCAAAGAAGGGGTTAGGATGTGTGCTTATGCGGGGAGTCAGAGTGGTAGCTTATACTTCCAGATAGTTGAAACCACATGAGGAAAACTATCTCATACACTACTTAGAGCTAGTAGCAATGGTGTTTGCTCTTTAGATATGGAGACGCTACCTATATGGAGTAACCATAGAAATTTATAGTGACCATAAAAGCCTAAGTACTAAGCAGAAAGAGTTGAACAAGAAATAGAGGAGATGGTTAAAATTTTTAAAAGATTATGATTTCATCCTAAGATACCATCTAGGTAAGACTAATGTGGTTGCAGATGCATTGAATAGAAATCTATACATATGGTGTACATAATGATTAAAGAGTAGGAACTTATTGAGAGGTTCAAGAATATGAATCTCTCATGTCAGGTGCATTCAAGGAAATTATTTATGAATGAAACCGAAATAAAGAGTGACCTGAGGAGCCAGATAAGAGATGCCTAGCAAGGAGATGAATATTAGGTAAGCTTAGAGCCAGATGTCCCAGGCTGGTGTGATTGACTTTAAATTGTCTAGGGATGGAATAGTGAGGTATAGGAATAGGCTGTATATGCCCAGAGAGTCAGAATTGAAAGAAAGGATATTAGAAGAGGCACACAAGAGTAAATACATGATTCATCTAAGTATTAACAAGATGTACCATGATTTAAAGAAAATGTTCTGGTAGCTTGGGATGAAAATAGATATAGCAAAGTGTGTCTCCCGATGTCTAGTATGTTAAAAAGTAAAGATAGAACACCAGAGGCTAGCTGGGTTACTTCAGCCCCTAAATATCCCTGAGTGGAAATGGGAAAGCATAACGATGGTTTTTGTCAAGGGTTTACCCAGGACATCAGTAGGGTATGATGCCATATGGGTGATGTGGATAGATTAACCAAGTCAGAATATTTCCTAACAATGAAAACCACTTGCACCCTAGACAAGTTAGCCCAGCTGTACATCAGGGAGATAGTGAGATTACATAGTGTACTTAAAAGCATAGTATCAGATATAAATCCCAGATTTACATCGAATTTTTAGAGATTATTACAAGATACCCTAAGAACTAGACTAAGATTCAGTACAGCCTATCACCCACAGATAGATGGCCAAACAGAGAGAACTATCCAAACCCTAGACATGTTGAGAGCATGTGTTTTAGAGCTAAAGGATAACTGGGATACCTATTTACTTTTAGCAGAGTTTGCCTACAATAAGAGTTATCATGCTAGCATTCAGATGGCACCATATAAGGCATTATATGGGAGGAAGTATAGGTCTCTAGTATGTTGGGTTGAGCTTGGAGAGAAGAGCCTTATAGGCCCAAAGTTATGTTAAAGATTATGCCCTAAGCCTATCAATTTACTGTGAACATTGTCTTGATTTAATAAAAAATTTTATTATCATTATTATATTGTTTGCATATTTGCCATATAATAAGATCCTTGGGTAATTATAATTATTCTAAATGTCACTAGTCGATTATCATTGTGAGAATAATAATGAATTAAGAATAATATGATTTTGATTGATGATCATGAGATGATCCTGTATGTAGATACAAATCAAAGTCATAGACACTTGTTAGGGACCAAGGTGCTGGACTAACCCATTGTGAGATAACTACATGGACTAGGTCATAAGCGTATCTCATCTATAGCTATATCACCGAGCCTTTAAACCTGAGACTACCATAGATTCTTACATAAGGAACATTGTACTTTGACATAATCAAAAGTCGCCTTTAATTAGGTAATCATAAAAGCTATGATCGGATATAATGGGATACATGTAGAGAAAGATGATTGGTCAAGATGGGATTTGTTCCTCTCGTAGAGAGAGAGAGAGATATCTTTGGGCCGCTTAATAAGTAAGGCTAAAAAAAATGTATGACCATGCTCAAATGAAAAGAGTTTCATTTGTCTTCTCTTTTTATAGTCTACTTAAAGATCAAGAAAGTGTGGTTAAGCGATGCAAGGATAATGTCTCCATGCTTTGTGTTTGACCTAGATATCGTGTGACAAAAGAGACTTGACATAGGCTATAGGATAGGTTGCATCAGATCATCAATCCTTATATAACTTGAATAGTCATAATATCTTGCTAGAGGCCACTTATGACTTGTAAGCTATGGGAATTTTGGGCCTACAAGGTCGCATACAAGAATGGGCTAGCATGAGCTAAAATGTCCAGATTCATTGAACCTAGAAGGCATCTATATTTATTAAACCTAAAAGGCCTTTAGATTCCACGAATGTAATGTTCACATTTGATGTATTTACTCTCTAAATAGTTTCCTATTTTGAATAGAAGATTATTTTATTTTTTGTTAGAATAATATATTCTCTCTTGATAAGGTGGTGGACGAAATTAATATATTTAATATATGGTTTAGAACCAAAAAGAACAAGTGCTAAACACTCAACTTTGCGAAATATATGACTCTTATTCAATGATACCTCTTACAATGTAATAGGTGTCCTATTTATACTCATTTTGTAAGAAGGCAAAACATTGAAACTCAAACAGGAGTTATGAGGGTTACATGGTGTTTATTATGATTATTATTGGCTTATGGGAGTTACAAGGCATTATTGGAGCATTATTGTTGTAACAATTGACAGCTATTCAATAAGATGGCTTTTCAATAGAGAATTCCATTTCATCTTCCCCAGGTTGGATGGGACTCACCTTTGAGTCAAACTCAGCATCATCATCAAAATAGGGTGATAGATCAACAACATTGAAGGTAGCTGAAATGCCTTAGGCTCCAAGCAATTCCACTTTGTAAGCATTGTTGTTGATCTTCTGCACGATCTTGAACAGACCGTCAGCTCTAGAGGACAACTTGGCATTTGGTTATTTACGAAAATGCTTTTTCCTCAGATGTATCTAAATCAAATCTCCCACATTAAAATTTTGCTGCCTCCAATACTTATCTCATTGGGTCTTGTGTTTCAAATTCTATTTCTAGATTCTTTCGCAGATTTGCTCATGCAGTTTCTTTATTTCTTTAGACCTTTGATCTATATCTAAACTGTAGTTTTGCTTATCAGATAAAGAAATCAAGTCTAAAGGATTAAGAGGATGAGTGCCATAAGCAACTTCAAACAAACACTTCCTAGTAGCTTGATTGATTGAATTATTATAAGCAAATTCAACTTGAGCAACAATAAGGCCCCACTGCTCCAAATTCTTCCCAACAAAACTTCAAAGAAGATTTCCCATAACCTTGTTTGTAGCTTCAGTTTGTCTGTCCGTTTGAGGATGGCTAGCACTATTGAATTTGAGCTTAGTTCCCATCTTCTTCCATAGAGTTCACTAAAAGTAACTAAGAAACTTGACATCACAATCAGAGGTGATAGTCTTGGGAATACCATGAGGATGAACAATCTCTTTAAAGTATAAGTTTGCAACGTACAACATCATTTGTCTTTTGGCAAGAAATAAAATGGGCCATTTTTTAGAATCGGTCCATAACCACCATTATAAAATCTTTTTGTCTCTAAGTTTAAGGCAAACCAAGGATAAAATCCATGCTCACATCTTCCCAATATGCTACTAGAACTAGAAAAGGCATGTATAATTCACTGTTTTGGCTCTGGGACTTAGCCAAATGATAAGTTCTTCATCTCTATATATGTCTATTAACATCTTGTTCAAGTTTAGGCCAATAGAAATTCCCTTTCACTAAGGCCACAATTTTGTCTCGACTAAAGTGACTTATCAATCCACCATTATTGGCTTCCCAAATTATTGCCTCTCTTAATGAACATTGAGGATTACATAAAGCTTTTCCCTAGAATAGGAAACTTTCATGCCTATAATACTGGTGGAAAAGTTAATCTTTGGTGGCTTCCCATGCTCCATGGAAATCAGGGTCATCTTGGTACAACTTTTTGATGACTTCAAAGCTAACAACTTTGGTTTGTATTGTAGATAACAAAGCATGGCGATGGCTAAGAGTGTCAACTATTAAGTTTAAAATTTCAACTTTGAGCTTAATTAGGAATGGATAAGACTGCAAGGTCTTACTCCAAATGGCATGCCTGTGGCTGATCTTCTATTGAGAATTTAAATGCTTGAGGGCCTCATGATTATAATAGAGTATGAACTTTTTATTCAACAAATAGTGACTCCAATGTTCCAAAGCTTGAACAATGGCATAAAAATATTTGTCATTGGTAGAATACCTAAGCTTGGCATCATTGAGTTTCTTGCTAAAGAAGGCAATTAGATATCCTTCTTGGCTTAGCACAACCCTAATTTTGGTGTTAGAAGTATCACAACTGACCTTAAACACTTGGCTAAAATTGGGAAGGGCTAATACTAGTGCTTCTATCAAGCATTTCTTCAATTCTTCAAAACTTTTCTAAGCTTGTTTTATCCATTGAAATTTATCACCCTTAAGGTAATCTGTGAGTGGTGCAGCAATGGAGCTAAAATTACGAATGAACCTCCTATAGAAAGAAGCTAATCTGTATAAGCTTCTAACATCTTGGGCAGTCTTCAGAATTGGCTAGCTGTTAATGGCTTCACTCTTGCTTGGGTCAACTCGAACACCCTCAACATTGATGATATAACCTAGGAAAACAACTTCATCAGTTAAGAAAGTGCACTTCCTCAAATTGGCATAAAGTTTTTGCTCCCATAGGGCTTGCAATACCTACCGTAAGTGATCAAAGTGCTTCTTTCTAGTCTTGCTATAAATAAGAATATCATCAAAGTAAACAATAACAAATTTGTCAATAGAAGGATGAAGTACCTGATTCATCAGGTGCATAAATGTGCTAGGGGCATTTGTTAGCCCAAATGGCATCACCATCCACTCATACAAACCTTCTCTAGTATTGAAGGTGGTCTTTCATTCATCTCCTGGTCGGATCCTGATCTAATGGTATCCATTGCGAAGATCAATTTTGGAGAAAATAGTGGCACCATGCAACTGGTCTAACATGTCCTCAAGTCTAGGTATCAGAAGTCAATAGTTGATAGTGATCATGTTAACTACTCGACAATCAATGCACATTCTCTAACTGCCATCTTTCTTGGGCACCAGTAGCATAGGTACGGCACAGAAGCTGATGCTTTCATGTCTCAATCCTTTCTTTAGTAATTCTTTAACCTGTCGATAGACCCCTGCATGTTCCTGGGGATTCATTCTGTAAGCAGCTTATTGGGAATGACTACTCCTAAGACAAAGTTAATTGCATGCTGGATGTCTCGTATAGGTAGCAATCCTGGCACAATGTCATTTGGTATCACATCTGGAAACTTAGCTAGCAACTGTTGAACCTTGGATGGAGTGGTGGCTCTATTGTTTGATTCAAGCATAATAGCCAAAATCAAAACTTAAGCTTCTGATTTGGACACCTTGAACTGCTCCTTGGTCACTAAGGACACCGATAGCTTGGCTTCCTTTTTGCTTTAGCTATACTTGTTAGGTGGCAATGGTGCAAGCTTTATCTGCACTCTATCTTTCATGAAGGAATAAATATTTGCATGACCATCATAGAGCACTCGACGATCATATTGCCATGGCCTTCCCAGAAGAAGGTGACAAGCATCCATAGGCAAAATATCATACCAAACTTTATCTTGAAATTTACTACCAATTGAAAAACCAACAAGGCAACGTTTTGAAACCTTTACCTCACTTCCTTTGTTAAGTCATTGTAGCTTATACGGACATGGGTGATTTTAAGTCGGTAGCTTCAACTTTTCCACCATGTAGTTGGACACTACATTCTCATAGCTTCCATTGTCAATGATAACATCACAAACTTTCCCTTGGGCAGTGTACTGGGTGTGGAAAATGTTGTGACATAACTAAGGTTCTTCTTTTGTTTGTGTTGTGTGCAAGCCTCGCCAAACCACCAATGATTCTCTATGGTCTATAGATACAAACTCTTTATCATACACTGGCTTGATGTCTTCAAATGTGGCCTCTTCATCTTCTTTTTTAGATGCTTCATAGGCTTCCCCTTCAATGTTTATGACAACCTTGTGGTTGGGGCACTCAGAAGCTATGTGACCGAATCCTTGGCATTTGAAACACTTGATTGCTTTGGCACCAGATTCCTTAACAACTTTTAATGAAGGCTTGCTTGAAGTGCTAGGCTGCTTAGCTTGTGCTCTAAAGGAACTGGCAAAATCCTTGCTAATGAAAAAGGTTGAAATGAGGACCTTTTGGCTATCTGCTTCTTGATATGAATAGCTAAACAAATAACATCGTCTAAAGTCCAATACTGCTAAAGCTGAACCCGGTGGGCAATATTGGTGTTCAATCCTCAAATATAGCAAGCTATAGTTTACTCCTCCTTCTTTTAAATATCACATTTCATAATGAGTTTTTCAAACTCTCGAGTATACTTTTCCACAGATAGAGTCTTCTATCGAAGATTTTACAACTGTATGAAATTATCCTGGTAGTAGTGTTCTGTAAGAAATTTTTGAGAGAGCTTATGATGCATCTTCTCCCAAGTGCAAATTTTGCCTTTCCCTTCGCGCTCTTGCTTCTTCTTCAAGTTCTCCCATCATATTGATGCATACTTTTTTCAGTTTAATGGCCACGATTTTGACCTTTTGTTCTTCAGGTACCTCCTTGAATTCAAATACTCATTCCACTATTTGTAGCCAATCTACAAAATCATCTAGCTTGAGCTTCCCTTCGAAGTCAGAGATTTCCACCTTAATGTCACTGTTGCGGAATGTTTGTTTCCATTGATGGCGATTATCGGTTGAGGAAGAACTATCATCAGAACCATCTCCTACTTCTTGTTGTGCATCTAATTGAGCTCACTAGAGTTCTATAATCCCCTGTAACACTTCAATTTGATGTCTTAATTCATCAATATTAGCTTTGTGCACAAGTCTACATCATGAAGGCATTTTGTGGCTCTATTATAATGTTAGTGCATGGGTAAAAGTGTAATTTGTAAAAGTATAAGGCCAAAAGTGTAATTTCAAAAAGTGTAGGGTAGAAATAAATTTTTGAGAAGTTAAAGGGCATAAATGTAATTTAAGAAAAATTAAGGGGCTAAAATAGAATTTTCAAAAAATATAAGGGTTAAAATGAAATTACAAAAGGTATAGGGGTAAAAGTGTAATTATGGAAAGTATAGGGGAAAAATGTAAATATGGGAGAGTTTAGGGATCAAACGTAAATATGGAAAGTTTGGCTAACTGGGCTAGATGACATGGCACGTGTGACACGTGATAAACAACGGATGGCTGAACTATAACTTGGAGACCAAACAAAGCTCTCTTATAAAAGGGGTGCTAGGATTTCCTAATATATATAATTTTTAAGCCACAAAGTACACCTTCTAAGAGAGAGAAAGACGACTCCTACCATACACTTGAGAAGTCGTGTGGTTTTATGGACGAACATGGAGAAGGACATTCATGTAATGTGGTGCTAGCACACTGCTTGTGTTAGAGATCCCATTCGTAAGAATACTAGTAGAGGGCATTGGTTAATGAAGAGAAGCACCTAGATCTAAACGTAACTAATCGAAAGGAGAGGCAGATTTTTTTTGCTCTAGAGGTATAATTTTTTTTACCTTGCTTTGATTTAAGCAAACATGATAGATCCATGGGAGGGATTTTTTTGCATCTCTATTTAATTTTTTTGCTATGTGTGTCTACAAATCTTAACAAGTTAGTCGACTAAACCTCTAGACAAATAGAAACTATCAAAAACAAGCTCTTAACGACACAGAGTAGACAAAAAAGTTACACAGATAAAAGGAGAAGACCATTAAAGTTTGAGGTTGGAGACCATGTCTTTGTGAGAGTGTCTCCAATCATAGAGATAGGTAGGTCTATTAAGTGTAGAAAGCTCAGTCCAAAATACATAGGTCCATTCCAAATTTTTGATAAAGTTAGACTTATGGCCTATAGACTTGCCCTTCCCTGAAACCTGAGCCAAATACACGATGTATTCCATGTAACTCAGCTTAAAATGTACCAACTTGACCCCTCACATGTCATAGAATATGAGAATGTACAATTATAGGACAATCTATCTTATATAGTATCCCCAAATCGGATTGTGGAGGTTAGACTTAAGAAGTTACGGTATAAAATGATACCATTGGTGAAAATGGTTTGGAAAGGGCTATCTCTTAAGGAAGCTACTTGGGAGTTAGAAGATGAAATGAGAAAGAAGTATCCAGAGCTATTCCCATGAGGTATGTATTTAAATTGCGGGGATGAAATTTTATTTAAGGGAGGTAGAAATGTAACACCCAGTTTTCGTAAAAACAATGAAAATAAGTCAATTATAAAAGAGAGCCCTCTAAAACTTATGAGTTGAGGCAAAATGAAATTAGGATAAAATTCTAAATAATAGAAAATAAGGATCTAAGGCTTAAGATACTTAAAAACTGGAGTCGGAGTGGCTAAATAAAATCTAACAAAAGGTAGTGGCATTTTCATAATTTTAGCCACTTTTAGAAAACTTAAAGGAGGGATCTTTAAATAAAAAAATTGAGTTACTCAAGGTTCTCAAAAGCCCTAAAAAGTATAGGAACTCCTGGAATGGTTCAAACCCCTCCGGTTTATGTTTTAGAATGTCAGTTGACTCAAACTTTAACCTTTTCATTTATGAAGGTTTTAGATCCAAATTGAGTGATTCCAAAGGCATTTTATAAGTTAGAGGACTTGAATTTTATGATGAACAAGACAGTTCTCAAAAAGGAGTTGAAATGTTCCTTAAAGGAAGAAACCAAGAATAAAGGACAAAATTGACATTTTGAAAAAGCTTTAATGAATCCCTTGCTATATATAGGTCACACCCTACTCTTCTCTTCACTTTAGCCTACCTAATTTCCACCTAAAGCCAAAGGAAAGTTCTACTAAAAAGGGCACACAATAAGGATTTTAAAGGGAGAAGAAAAGCCTAGGAAAAAGTAAGGAAATTCATGGAATTTCTTGCTCCTTCCTTCATTAAACATGTTTTTCTCCTTCTCCTCTCTTTTCCTATGGTTTTGGTATGTGATTTGGGATTTTTTTGAGTCTTTTTCAGAGGGAGGAAGTTAGAATTTAAAGGAGAAGCTTGTAGCAAGTGGAAGAGCTCTTGAAAAGGCTAAGAATCAAGGTATGTATCATGACTTTTGTTGCTTCTCCTTTATTGTTCTTCAAGAGGTGATTTTTTGCCACATAGAGAACACCTAAGAGAGAGTGAATTCTGACCTAAACCAAGCATGAAACCTAGGTTTTGAGTATGAGAAACAAGTATATGCAAAGAAATTCTAAAAAGAAGCATTAGAAATCAAGTTACCAAAACCTAGGGATTTTGTTGTACCTTGATATGTATGAAGCTTCCTAGTGGTATTTTTAGTTGTCTAAGAGTGTGTATAGGTTCTTGAGACACCTAGGAAGCCTTACAAATGCCAATTCCTTAGAGAAAAGTTACAAAATTATGGGCGCTCCTTATCTTCATTATCTCAGCCAAACATGGTTCTTGTACCTAGGGAGTGTTTTAAATTTTTTTTAAGGCTAGAAAGGGACTAAGTATGATAGAAGAACATCAAAGAAAGCCTTGAAAAAAATTTAGAAGCCTTGGATTGTGAGATGAAGGCATATGTTCCATTTTAAGACTTAAAGAAGCAACTTGTATCTAGGCTCTTGGGAATAAAATTGTGATGACTCCAAGGAGTCTAAATAGAGTCAAGAGACCCAAATATAAGGAGAAAATGAAGCCAAGATTATGAATTTATTAGTTGCTTCATTAGGTCTTGTATGGAACCATAATGGAGTTATATGAGAAAGTGAGTTTACATAGAGTGTGTGTGAAGCTAGAGCTTACTTCAATGATGTAATTGTGTCCCATTTCATATGTCTAGGCCAAAGGAATAAAGCTCCACCTAGTTGCAAGTGTGTGGCTAAGAGAGGGGAAGAATAATCAAGAAAAAAGTGTGTGAATCTTGCTTCAAGGTAGCTTTCTAACCTTTCTCTCATGCATGGCTTGGATGTTTATTTGTCTTTAAGTGCTTGTGTGTATGTTTGAACCATGAGAAATGTTTCTAACTATTGTTTACAAGCTATGGTATCATAATGCTTCTTGAAATGTGTTTATGTATGCAAAATGGCTTGAATGGGTATGGTTATACCAAAAGTCCCTTAGCATGGGTGAGGATGAGCCAAAAGTCTTTAGGAATGGATAAGACAAAGCCAAAAGTCTCAAGAAGAGTGAGGCTAAGTCAAAAGTCCCTTGAAAGTGGGTGAGGAAAATCCAAAAATTCCAAGAAAAATGGGTGAGGCTAGACCAATGCCCTTGAGAGCTTATGTTTGCGATGTATGAGTTTGTATGACAAGAAAAATGTTTTATGTATGCTCACTAATAGCTTGAATGTCATGCATTCATTTTTTAACATGTATATGCATCTATTATGTATGTTTGAAAAGGTTAAAAGCTATTGGGATTTTTTGAACCTTACTCTTCACCCACATATGCCTAACCATGTCTAGGTGAGCCAAGTGGACCAAGAAATGGAGGCCAACAACCTTGAGAAGCAAGACTTTGATAAAGGGATAGAGAAATGGGCTTTGTATTTGCATTTTAATGTCAATAATTGTAACTATGAGATGTATATATGATGTAAACCATTGAACATGTCTAAATATATGTAAATATGGTGTATGTATCAACGTGGAAGCCAAATGAATGAGAATGTGAGTTTTTGCCACTTTGTTGCCTTTATGTCCATGTGTATGAATGCAAGTGGCAAGGTTAGAATGAGCTCTATGATGATTTGGGTCATTTGGCATGCTTTTATATATTGTATTTGTGCTTTTAGACTTGCTCAAGTGGTTGTGAAAAGTTAAGATGAGCATTTGATGCCTTAATATCCCACTTTGGATTTCAAAATTGACCAAATCGTGAGCTGAATTAAAGTCTAACCAAATTGATGATTTTTTGCATGAAATTTAGTCAGTAAGTAGGTCTCATCTAGAGCTTTTCATAGAGCCAAAGAGTACTCAATTTGGAGCTCTAAAGAATTTATTATGATTTTTCAAAGTTGGCCAAATTATGTAGAATGTTATATGCACTATTCATATAGTCAGTTTACTTCTCTATGTCACACATAGGCCAAATGAAGTCAATTCTTATGAAATTTTAGAGACATAAACTAGACATCATGAGCTTTCCATAGCCACTAAGATCACCTCATTTGAAGCTTTGTAGATGAAGAACCAAATTTTTGAACTTGCATGATAGTAATAGTAACACAGTTCGACCTTTGGTACTATTCCATTATTTTCTATGGGCTAAATGCCATTGCATTGGTCTGGAACTGATAGCAACCTGAGAGCAAAACATTGATTTTGTGGAATGTGGTATAAAACCCAAGGCTCTTGAGATGTTTTATAATGTTTATAACTTGTGTGAATATGTTATGGGTGGGGAGTGATATTGATAAGCTCACATGGTCCATAAAATGAATTAATGAGGCCTTACGTAATGCAATTTAATACCATTAAATATGCATTATTTTCATGTAAGTTTTGGAAGCTAGACCTTGTAATGGAATAAGAAGGCTAGAAATTACAGTATTACAAGTTAAGATGCTTGTTTGTTTGGTTGGTTAATGATTTCATGAGTTATATTTTGTATTGGCTTCTGTCTTAAGTTTTATGTATGTATGATGCTATGTTTTGGCTCTTAGCTCCCTATGATAGAGAATTGAATGCAGTAGCTCTTCCTTTGCCTAAAGTTGAGTCTAGCTAGTATGTTCTGATGCCATGCCTTGATGAGAATTGAAGTTTCATGCTAAACTTTATGTTTGAGCTATTTGATGTACATGACTTACATGCTTGTATTTCCTCATTGCATTTATTGTATGAATTTACATGGATTGAGATTTACTACTGACATTCTCCCAAGAATCTAATCTCATTTATCTCCCACTAACTATAATAGGATCTACAAACAAGGAGAAAGAATTCGAGAAGAATTAAAGTTTAGGAATGATGTAATGGAAGCTTTTGGTGTTACCATGTATTTGATATTGTATGACACATATTAATGATGAACTTTTATGTATATGACAATGACATGTAATGGTAATCCTTGTACAATCTTGTGAGCATGTATGTATGATAGCTTAATGCCTAAGATGGCTACTAATACATGTTTTTACATATGAAAGGCTCTGTGTTGCATATGCATGGTTGGGTGTGAAATGGTGGATTTTTTTATACTAGCCATATTTCATGTAATGTTTCTTATGGAAATGAAATACAAATAGATTAAAATTTGCTTAAGGGAAGAGATTGCAAATTAGGGCCTAAATGGACCACATTAGAATAAAAAATCTAGTCCAAATGAGCCATAAATTGCATTTTTACCTTTGATAGCCCAAATGATATCTTTGGGGCTAAAATTTGGTGGACATCTAGAGAATTTATAGAGCTTTCCAATAAACCAAAGATAGTATTTTCTTAAGCTCTATAGAATATTTGGAAAATTTTTATATCTAGTCCAAAATGATGGAATTATGCAATTATTGTTCATGCTGTCATGCCCTCGATTTTTGGCTCTTTTCAAAGGCTAAATGAATTCATTTTTACTTAAAAATTTTATAACAAAAAATTGATACTATAAGTTTTTCATAGACACTTAATTTGGACAAATCAAAGTTACGTAGTTCAAGTTATGAATTTTTAAAATTTGATACATAATATGACCAAAGAGGTCAATTTGGGTAGTATGATTCCCTTATGTGTTTAGGTTTTGGTTGATGATCACATGGATCAAAACAAATGTGTTTATGGAGTTTATAGATTAAAATATCAAGAAAATCTAATTTAGACCCTTAAGGGCTCATTTGGCATAAAAATGAGCCAAAAACCGCAGCTAAAATTTTCCAACAATTGTATTTTTATCACCTTAAGAAAGAATTCATATGGATTTTATATATATATATATCTAGCACGTTATGACAATTGATGATCAGATGGTCAAAATTCTCTATCTATCTCTAATTGTGTTTTTAAATTTTTACTTTCTTGTTCATATATTGGCTATGGAATTTTTGGCTTAAAATCTACTCCTTAATATTCATATCCTATGCTTGAGTTATCTATAGAGTTTCTAACTTTTGTATAATAGGTTGACTATCTAGATCCTATAGATCTTATAAAAGATACTGATCTCTTAAGCATTTTGTAAGATACATTTCCTTCCACTATTCTTTCTATGCCTTATATTTCTAATTCCTTTAAAGGTGCTAGTGTAACACCCCAAAAATTAATTAAGGTATTAATAAGGTTTTTGAACTAATTAAGAATAATTATTATTGAATAATTGGGTAAGGTATATGAATGAAAATTTATAAAGAAATAAGTTATTAATATGGGTTTAAGATTTCAATTAGATTAAAGCTTAATTTGGGCCCAAAATTAATTTAAGTAAGCCATGGGTAAGGATTTATGGAGGCCCAACAATTTTAAGTGCAAGTCCAACTCTTTATCATGAGACTTGGCCCAAGAGAGATCACCTAGCAATAGCCCAATCTAATTTAGTGAAATAGAGGCCCAAGACCCAATTTACATGAGCCCTTATAGTTGGCCCAACACACATTATGCAGACCCAAGTTGGATTGACTCTTGGAACTTGGCCTAACCCAATCAAGTTTTTGCAGCCCAACTCATGAAATAAGGCCCAATAAGTATAAAAATCTGAACCCATGAGGATTTAGCCCTTTGGGTCAACCCATGACCCATTTGGGACCCAACTCAAACATTACTAAACCCTAAATACACTTAACCTCCTCCCTATTCTGCAGAAAAAACACAAGAGGCAAAGCAAAATTCGGAGGTTGAGAGGGAGGCTAGGGTTTTTCTGCATTCCTCCACCATTTCTCACTTCTAGAGAAAGATTTGGCCAAGGTAATCTATATAAAACATGTCCCTCTCATTCTCCTCTTCATTTTAGTCTGATTAGTTTCTGGTTTTGAATATTTTTATCTCCTTCTCAAATCTTAAATTTGGTGTTTGGATGTTTTCTTATAAGATTTTCGGAGTTAGAAGCTAGAGGGATGATTGGGTAAGTATTTCCCTTCTATTTTGTGTATTATTTTGCTGGAAAATATCCCTAAGGGTTGATTTTCATAATGGGTTTTGCTATTGTACGAAATTACAAGGAGATGAAGGTGAAAAACTAAATTTGCTGGGCTTGATGACTTAAATCCGAATTTAGGAATGTCTCATGGTATGTTCTTAGTCGTTAAGGCTCAACCCAATCCATTTGACCTCTTGGGTGTATGGGTAAGTGTTCCCTCTTCTATTATGTAGTATATATATACAGAATTTCCATCATTTGGACTGACTTTTGGTGCATGGCTTTTACATGTGTGAAAATGCAGATGTTAGAAGTGACCCATTGTGAGTTCTTGTTGTTGCGATCTCGAATTGGTATAGTAAACCCTTAAGAAGCTTGGGTAAGAAGTTCTTAATATACTCTTGTTAAGATTAATCTGTGGATAAGGAAATTCCTCACTAATGGTAGTTGAATAATGATGATTATGCTTATGTTAGGCCTGGTGTGCTCTGAATCATGATGGTAGCTAGAGGATGAGTAATTGGCTTCATTGAGATAACTGGGGTTAATTTTTCAATTCCATGTATATGTTCATGTTAATCTAATATTATTTGCACATATATGATTTTGAAATGCTAAATGATTGGTTGACTACTTGAATTGTTATTGTGATTAGACCTTATGAATCCATGGTGGAGTTATGGTGCGGCTGCCACCCGTGCATGTGCTTTGATCGAGCAACGGGTTGTGATCATACCCCAAATGCACTGAGCCCTAGTTGTGCTCATTATGGAGTAGGTGCCGTGGACGGACCTCTCCTGGTGTTATTAGCCATTAACATGTTGTGTATGATTGTTGGTATGTGACAGTAGTCATTGGTAGCTCAACTAGTTCATTTGCAAATTGAATTGATGATCTTGGTATTGATGACATGAAATTGAATTAGATTGATTAACTTGTACATGTATATGGAAATTGCCTTTTGTTACTGAGATTACATATCTCACCCCATTGTGGGCTAACATTTTCAGGGATCGGACCTCTTAGTGGCAAGAAGAAAATTAACTAGAGCTTATTAAATAGTTTGGTAGCATATAGGTTTGAAAACCTTATCAAATTGTATTGTAACCAGATTACTAGTTATGTATTATTGCTACATTGCATTATGAATTACCAAGTATAGGAATTGTATATGTAATTTAATTATCATGGAATTGAACCTTATGGCTGTAATTGGCTAATAATGGATGTGTGACTTGATCTTGTATGAACATTAAGCATTGGCCCCATGCACCTTATGGCCGGAACACTTTTGCTATCACTAAATTGTAGAACTTACTTATGTGTGATGACTTGGTGAGTGGAAATTAATCCTTAAATCTTGAAGTGGATAATGATAGACTAGTTAGGTAAATCAAGTAGATAAATACCATTAGAGCTTCACAAACTAAGTTAAAGTGGCCTAGAGTGTTGCTAGAGGGGGAATTGGAGGGCATGAGATGAAATTTTGAGAGTTATAGGAACAGAAGGAAATTGGCCGCGGCCAAAATTTAATTAGCCTCGGCCAAATTGTAACAGAGGGGAATTGGCCATGGACAACATTTAATTAGCCTTAGCCAAATGTGGCAAACCTGCCAAGAAAGAAAATAGAGAGCAATTGGCCGCAGCAAACAGTGAGGTTAGCCGTGGCTAAGTCTGAGAGGCAGATTTGGGGGTGTTCCAAAGGGTATTTGGCCATGGTGAAATGTGAAAAATTTGTGAAGGCATAAGGAGTTGAACCCGAGAGTAATTGGCCGCGACGCGAGGGAATTTAGCCGTGGCGAAAGTGCTCTATTGCTCATATTCACCTAGAAACCTTAGTTTCTCTTAAGGTAATGCTAAGGAATGATCTAGAAACACTTGTAGGAGGATTTTATGAGTTGGAATTGATGGATGAAAGAATCAAAGGCTCCTTATTGATATTTAAATTCACTTGCTCATTCGAATAATTGTGGTTGTCTAGCTAATAACCCTAACAACATTAAGGTTTCAAATTTCCTAACTTTTTCCTGATGTAATTAACCTTAATGACTTCAGACCTTGATATATGATTATTAATGATGTCTTTAACCTTAATTACTATAATTTGAAGTTAGGGTCGTTATAGCTGGAGTTGCTAATTTGGGAAATTTTCAATTACTAGGAAATTGTATTTCTTCATGTTTTAATAGTTTTAGTACTAATATTGCTATTTTGGACGAATCTCCTATTTTTATAAGCATAGTTTCTCCTTTTGGATATTCTTTTACACCTTTAAAATTTTGATGTATTTTTGTCATCTTAAAGGTTATGCTATATTATATTAATATTGAAGTCATTTCTCTTTTCTAACTATTGTCATATCTTATCTCCATTAATAACCCATTTCTAGCATTAGAATCTTTTATATTTATTGGATAATTAGGGAAGCAGTCAAAATAGACTAATCCTCTATAAAGATTTGTTTGTATAACTCTTACTATAGATTCTTTAAAATTTTCTTCTTGTCTTCTATCCCTTAGACATATTAGGATTGGCTTATTCAATCTTAATCCAAAACATGGCTTTATTGCTACTTGAATTAATCCTATATGTATCCAAGGATATTTTTCTTTATAATTTTTTTCTATTTCTTCTGGTATGATGAATATGACTTGTCTATTTCTCTTTATTCCTACTTCTCTTTCTATTGTAAATGTAGTTTTTCTATAGACTCTTTTTGTCTTAAAGGTTGACATAGACTAATTTGTTAATTGTTCTTGTAAATTATGACTAATTATTTCCCTTCATTTAATATTTGATCATCAGTTATTTCTTTAATTTCATTATCTTTGCTATAGTTACCTTCTCCTATATTTGATGTAACATTATAGCTTTTTTGGCTTAAACTTATATTTCTTCCACCATTTGAATCTAATATTTTCTTAAACCAACTCATTATACTGTATCTAAATTATTTTATCCTAATCTGCATATTTTCTTACTCTAGGTTTGATGGGAACCACCAAACTAAACCAACAGACTTGCACTTAGTGTTGGAGCCACCTTCATTGGCTTACTATAACATCATATATTTTATCCTAATTTCTTGCTTTCCTCATCCTGTACACTATGCTCATCTCTAAAGAGATCTAGTCAATGGTCTAACTATCTGAGTAAAACCTTTATATCTCTGTGGCAATGGTCTACCAGACTCAGGAGATCTCTAGTCTTTGAGACAAAAGCTAACTGAAATTGTACTGGTTTCTGAGACTAACTACTCTATAAATACTATCTCAAGCCGTCATCTCATCAAAGAACTATCATACTATAACTAGGGGCTTTCTTTAACTTTGTGGGATGATCTACTATGACCCTTGGGTCTATTGCGACCTCTTAGAGTCCTGCTAGGGTCTACTGCAACCTGTTGTAATATGCTAGGATCTACTGTGATCCATCCTTGGGAGACATCAAAGCCTAAGATCACTGTATCTTATTGTAAAATACATGCTCACCAAGTCCGGTAACTATCGCCCATAATAGCTAAGGATAAACTCTGAGGTGCATCATGCTCTTCATACAAAATGGGTTCTATGTCATTTGATATTCTCTAGGATCTCGTAATACTAATACTTAGGAGCATCTAAATTTTCATTTATCACTCCTCATGGGATCTTCAAATTCCCACTTCTTTTTGCTAGGGCTTTCTTTTCTTACTCTATTGACTTACTTACTTTACATGTACTCATTCTAATCTTCCTCTCATATGCTGCAATTTCTGACTATGCCCATATTCTACTTTTAAGTGCCTTGACACTAGGGCACCTTACACACTAAGTGTGGTTAACATCTATGGTAGGAGAGAGGTTATACACTGATCCCTTCTCATTTCATTTATATATACTATAAGGGACTCAAATCATACATATTGAACTCATGCTATCTGGATCTAAACATTCTTTATTGGGGGATTCCTTTCTACATGCTTTTCTCATCATTATGATATTACTAGAATCCCTTTACCTTTCTTTTCTGACTTATCTCGTCATCTAGCTAACTAGGATATCCTTCAATTATCGAGACGCTTTGGTGAATGATGTCGTCATTTGCTATGCACTTAAGCCATATTACTACTAGGTTGGCTAAACCCAATATCATGTAGCCTTTATTGCAAGCAAACCATAACATCAGACACTAATACACCAGCGCTTCATGACTGAGCTCAAAGCCACTATCGCCAGTATATTACAAGTTTCCCAACAATCAAAAGTATTCCTTTCTTACTTTTCTCTATCTGCCTTATTCTCGTAGAGTGCTGGGGAAAATAGGATTCTTCCTCTATTTCATCTCGAGATCTCTCTGTATTGCCCGACTATTTTTACTTCGGGCACTATTATGCTCGAAGGGCGTCCATGCCACGGACAAGTGTGCTTCCTTAAGTACTCAAGCATATTTACTGAATATTTATTCTCAATCTAGTATGTCCTCGGCTTAAATACCATCTTATCTTCTCTTTTTACCTTTCTTATCCTCTTACTTAGGTAAAAGGATATTCTACTACTGGCTATTTCTATTGCCAATTCAGGTTTCTTTACGCTTTAAGATTACCTGCATTTTCCCTGGGTTCCTTCACTTATTCACTCTTTGTAACATCAAGGGGGTTTACCTTTTATCATATTCTTGCTTTATTTATAACTAGACCATCCCTCGGTAAGAGGAGTTCTATTACCTATAACCTCAAGAATTACATTCTATGGTGCTCCTGGCTTACATTCTTCCCTACATCATACAAAACTCACCTTCTAAGGTGGTCTCTAGTTCCCTCGAGTTTTCCTAAGGATACTAAGGCACTAGCTATTTGTCTCAGCTCATTTCTATATTCGGATTAGAGCTAGGCTTTCTCTCTGTTTAATCTCTTTAGCTTCATCCTCAGGAGCACAATATACTATTCTAGGGTTTTACTAACCCAATCCAAAACACGTACTCTCAATTTTCAGATTTTATCTTACTGAAACTTATACTCTACTGGGTGCTCTAATCATGCATGTGTCTTAACCCCTACATTATTCTTATCTTAAGGAGCTCATCTAACTAACTATCAGATCCTTATCTATTTGTCTTTCTGGGCTTAGTCTATGCATTTAGTCATTACTAAAGCAAGGACATCTCTTTTGTAGCTCATCTTTCAACTCTTCCTCGCTTCCTTTATCACTACACTTTACAACTCAGGGGGTCTATCTAGGAAAATTTACTAACAACTACTAGGTGATTTCCTCGACATCGGGATGTCTCATCTTTCCTTTCTCGATCCAGGGAGAACTTTCACTGAGCCTTTCATTTACATATCTCACCTGAAACGATACTACTGGTCATCTCCCCCAGGCTTTAGCTTATGCTCAACCTAGGCTAGCCATCTCATCAGACTTGTAGCTTACTAACCATCCTCATTCTTTTTTGAGCCTCTATTACTGGCTACTCATACTTACTTCTAGGTGTTATTTATGAGGTACACCTTTCTAGGCCACTCATTATGTGCCTCACTATTAGTAGTCTTATCTTATATTATTTCGATGCTACACTAACATTCTATCATTCAGTGTCTCATAGGGTAGCACCCTAGGTTGGAGTCAATGCCTTAAAAGCGGGTCTCAACAACCTTATCATCCCTATGTCTAACTTTCTCTATGTTGAGCTCTTTTCTCAGTCTCAACTATTAGGCCCATGGATTTCTTACTAACCTTCTATGACTATTCATTACTCTTTTTCTTTACTTATACTAAGGGTTCCCATTTCTTATAGGTCATTTGACCCCTTATCAGTTTATTCCTCATGCTGACCTGAATATGACCAACAAGGCATTCAAATTTTCATTCGCCATGGTTAACATATCATTCGTTGTAGCTAATTAGCCTCAAGTTTACCTTAGTTTCCTATTTGAGTATTGGCCGTGGCAAGGAATCCTCTGGATTGCCTTGCTGCTTCTTGAATAATTGGTCGCGGTTAAGTAACTAATTGGTCATGGCTAACGGCCTCTGATTGCCTTGTTTTTTCATAGATTGGAATTTCATCTTTAGCTACTAACCCAAGCCTCATTGCCTCTATATCTAGCCCGTCATCAAGCTAGAGGGTTCCACCTCTTGCTTCATTCGTGCATAGCTAGCTGTTACCTCTGGGCTGTCAAGGCTCTAAAAGGTGTAGCTTGTAACTCAAACTCTTGGACTGAGGGAATTAACCTTTCGGGTTCTAATACTTATCTAGACATTTGGGTGTTATGGCTAGGGGATAACTCTCTTTCTCATTCCTCTCTAAACTGGTCCTGTGCAGCCGCAGTGTCATCTCATACCGCGCTATATCACAACTTGTCTCTGCATTAAGTAGGACATCTTAAAATGGTGTGAGTATGACTACTGGGGAGAATTAGGCCTTACATACTCTCTCTAGCAAGCCTCTTCATATTAACAAGATCATTTCTCATCATTTATATATAGGGCTTGCCACTAATCCCATGAGCTATTACATCTCATCAAGTTCTAGCTGTCGGATCCTTCAACTTTGTTTAAGCTTAGCTCTGCTCAAGCTACTTTAGAGGCCACTCTTTCCCGGTGTCCATTAGCTACTCTAAGACCATTATACAACTTACTCATCATGAATAAAGCCACAAACTATGCTCATACACCCAACATGTCTCGTATAAAACTTTACCTATCCATTCAAGTCTTTACATAGCCCTATTGCTACATTCCCAAGCCAAATCCAATCCAAGAGAGCCTAGAACTTTGCTCTGATACCAATAAATGTAACACTATATATTTCTAACTCATTTCATGCCTTTGAATAACTCATTTCCAAGAATCATGTAAATTCTCAAAGAAAAAGGCATTAAATAATAACTTTTCTAGCATTGCATCGCATATAAAAATTTCATTCAGTGTCACGTGGACCTATGAGCTCATACATTACATTTTCATATTTAATTATATGAATACAAGTCATTTGCATCAAAAGTGGCCTACATCTCACAGAATTCAAAGGGAAGCATAAAATGCATATTCATATTTTCGGCCAGATTTTCCTCTTTTCTGTCATAAACTTTGAAAAATCATAACTAATTCTAAAAAAATTGAAATCATGCATTCTTTGCTATTCTGGGAAGCTACACATGTCTAATCTATGCTACAAATATAAACAAGCTATGAATCATAGCATAGATCATGTTTGACATCCAAAAAGGTTCAGAGGTCTGGCTATCCACTGGTACTGTCACAGAATTATGCAACAAATTTAAAAATATCCAATTAATTCCACAAAAATCTAATCTATGCAAATAATACCAATCTGGAAAGCTACAAATGTTAGTTAGAGGAAAAAAATAACTCCATACTAGCTTAGGCACACGTAGAGCTCAAAAAACCTGAGGTCAGTTGGAGCTCCTGATACTAGATAGAATCTTTAAAAATTCATATCTCCCTCTCTAGATATCCAAATGAGGTGCTTCTAGTTGGCACAAGTCGTTGGAAATTTCTAGTTTCTTTGTATAAAATTTTGAGGCAATTGGACATCATTTGAGTCTTGTGTGACAAATTTCATTTTTAGACCAGTATGAACAGTGACATGACCAAAACTAGAAAATTTTTCAACTTTGAAAATTCATCAAATATTCTCTAGAGCTCCAAAAATTCTATTCTTTAACCTCCCAAAAATCTCTCAACAAGCTCTACTTACATGCCAAATCTCAGATCAAGAAGAACTCATTTGGATAAAAAGTGATATAGGGTTCCATTATGATCAATTTTAGCTCCATATAGGATACCAAAATGTCCAAATGGCTTTCCTTAAGGTTTGGCACCTCTTGGGCAAGTCTAAGAACATAATTAGGACTTGTGTGAATTGTCCAAATGATCCCAAACCTCATGCATCTTATTTTGGCTATTCCACTTCCATTCATACATGAAATTCCATAATGCAAAATTGCCATTACATAGCCAAAATGAGTATTTCCATACATATAACCCTATCTCTCATTTATACACAATACATTAACATAATTATACATGCTAATAACATCATAGGTCATATACAACTAGGCATTTCATTAATTGTTATCCATAAGGCCTTAAAGTAGCAATTTCAAGACACTTTGACGTCATGCTCTCATCTTCAAGGTGGCTGGCTTCCATTACCTTGCTCTCTTGGTCCACCTAACATGTTAGAACATTGGAGAGGAGGGGATGAGATTCAAAGAATATCTCCCATTCAATCATACATAAAGCACGCAAAACAAGTCTTACAAATGCATGCATGAGCATGTTGTCATGTGTAAACATTCAAGAAGCATTTTCATCATTTGAGCAAGTCATATATGGCATACAAAGGCTTGCCAACCAAGTGGATTCGCCTCATCCATTTACTTATGGATTTTGGACTTGCCTCACCCATTCTTTAAGAGGTTCTTGGACTCAACCATACTCTTAGGAGTCAATCTCACTTTTGGGAGACTCTTTACTTTGTCTCAACCAATTTTAAGGGTTCTTGGCTCATTCTCACTGTGGCTAAGGATTCTTGGCCTCACTACACTTAAGCAAACCAAAGCAAACATCATAAATATCATTTGAAAAACATAATGTATCATCATGGTACCATAGAGTAAGAGCTCATGCTAGAACATTTTTCATGACTTGAAATACATATACACACATTCAAAGACAAGTAAAGCAAGTAATCATGCATGAGAGAAGGTGAAGAGAGCTACCTTGCTAGCATTTGTACACTTTTTCCTTAAGCCTTGAATCTTCTCCCTTGATCTCACACTCCCAAGAAGGTGGAGATCATTCCTTTTTGGCTTAGACACAATTTATGGAAGCCAATTAGGTTCATGGAATTAATTCAAAGGCTACACAACTTGCTTAGACTTTAGCTTAGTCTATAAACCACTTTATGTTTCCAAGAATGCACCTAATGAAGAAATATCCATCAAATAAATTCTAGGCTCCATTCTTTCCTTTCAAATATGATTCTTGACTCCTTTTAAGCCTCTTGGAGTCATCACACAATTAAAATAAAGAGCCTAACTACATGTTATTTCTTTAGGTCATATTATGGAACATAAAGCATTAACTCACTTTTTATGGTTTCTAAATTTTTCCCAAGGCTTCCCCTCATCTTCACTCATCATATATGACTCAAAAATGAGCTTAGAACAAATGAAAACTATCCCTAGGTACACAAACTCTTTTATGCCCAGACTAGGAAGCTTTATGATCTCCTTGAACTTTGCTTTGTTTTCTTGATGGAGGAAGCACATGGGGAGACTTCCAGGGATCTTAGGAGCTCATTTAAACTCTCATTTAGACATAGGAATCAAGGTATCAAATCAAATTTTGTAAAGAACATATGAAACCCTAGACTTTGCATCTTGAATTTCTATGGTTATTTGTTAATTCTCTTTGCATATTCTTAATCTCCACACCCTTTTGCCTAAGAATCACCCTTGGTTCTACCTAAAAATCTAATCCTCTTAGGTCTTTTCAAGTGGGGCGAAAATGGTGGAGAAGGGGAGCAAGGGGTAGCAACCATGGAAGAAGAAGTTACCTTATTTTCTTGCTTTTTCTCACTTAAATCTTGTGTTCTTTGAGCTCCTCTCTTCAAATTCTAATTTTTCCCTCAATTTCTCTCTTAAAATTGATTTATAAATTTTATTATAATCATAGGAAACAAAGTAGAATGGGGAAGAAGAGGTATGGAAGGAGGAAAGCATGAAAAACTACCAAAATTCTATACCTTTTTACTTGAATTTCTCCTCCTCTTCTTCTTCCTCTTGTGTGCCTCATCCTCAGGCTTCTTTCTTTGATTTAGGGTAGAAACATATGAGGCTACATGAGGGTGAGAGTGGGGCACCACTTATATATATAAGGGAGGAAGAAGAACTTTTCAAAAAATTTTATTTTACCTTTCATTCTTGGCATTTTTGTTTCTAATTCGTTTTAGCTCTTTTTTTAGAACTGTCTTTTCTATTATGAAATTTAGGTTTCCAATTTAGTAAAATACATTTGGAATCACTCAAATCGGAGCTAAAACCTTCAATAACGAATCCATGAAAGTTCGGGTACACCGACGTTGGAAAATGTCCACCGGGGGGGCTTTAGCTGTCCTGAGCCTTCCTATAGTTTTCAGGGCTCCTGAGATCCTTGGAGAACTCAAAAATTTCATTTAAAAAGCTCTCCTGTGTAAATTCCAAAAATTTGCTCAAAATTGCAAAAATACCATTACGTTTCGTAAGTTTTTGGTAAGAAATTGTTTCTTCATTCTAGCTCCATTTTTTTCTATCTGAGCCTGGGATTCTTATTTTTAGGAGTCTAGAATGCTTCCCAAATTTTTTGAGACCTTAACTAAATCATTTCAAGAGACTTTCTTTTGTATCTGGTGAGTTTCGTTCGTTTATGAAGAAACCATACGTTACGTTTTTCACTTTTTTTCTCGTTTTCAGAGAACCAGATGTTACACTTACCAACGTTTCCACTAAAATAAAAAAATAGATATAATATAACATTGCCAATTTAAGAAAACCAAAGGCACTGATAGTATAAATATTGTAAGAATCTTTAAGAAAACATAAAACAATATTAATTTTTTAGTGAATTATTATAATTCGAATTATAATTATACTGACTATATTGATTAAACTATATTGTAAGCTTCGATTGAAATAATATACCATTATGTGCCAAATGGATTGAAGAACGTGCTGTTGACCATCTTTTTGACCTGTTTATTACTTTTTTTTTTTCGCTTGGTCAAACTTCTTTTAATGTTGACATTGCATGAAAAATTTTCTAGTAGTGACCTTTTACTTCTCTCATTAACTGCAGAGAAATAATAGAAATTATGTTACATACTCTGTTTGTTAGCATATCATTTAAAATAAATAAAACAATATATAGTATTTTGAACCTTTATCAACCACATGTATCACATTTAATACGTAAAACATTTTGATATTAATAATGTAAACAATAAATGACATATTTAATTGAGATAAAAAAAGACATTAATATAATAATCCTGAATACAAAATATATTGATATATATATATATAATGTCTAGCAATTAAATTGTAAATGTAATATATTGAGATTGAACTAATGAAAAAATGAAAAATACTTAATGAACTTATTCGAAAGATAAAACATTGGTATAATATATATGATAAATTTTTAAAAGCTATATCATGATTATATTATTTCAAAATTATAGGCACAACATTAAAAATGATATACTTTTATCAACTAACATGTGACCTCGAACCACGGTAGACCATTTCAATGTTTATTATCTAAAACTATAATTAAAAAATATAATTAAAAAAATATCAACAAGAATTGAAATAAATGATATACCTTCGTAGATGTATGTTTTAATTGGAAAAAAATACCATTATTTACCAAATGACAATGATCAGACATGTTTAGGGCTGCACACGTAGACGAACGACCTATTAACAAAATTTTGGAACTGTTTGTTACATTTTTTCCTAGGTTAAAACTTCCATTATTCTCACTGCATGAAAAAGTTTATTGTAATTACCTTTTACTTGTGCTATGAACTGCAAAGAAGGAATGAAAATTAAATTACTTAACTTTCTTTTCTATGAATTAAAATAAAACATAAACTTTATTATATAGATGATTAACTTACTATTTGTAATATCAGAAAAGGGTGATTGTGCAGCATTTTGATTAATTATAATAGATCCTGATATTCCACAATAAGATATATCCGAAAATCGGGAACCTATAAAACACTAACAGTCATTATTGACTTGTATGAATGAATCATTAAACATATACAATTAGATGATTAAAAGGCAAAACAATTAGATCATTAAATATATCACTTGATTAAGAGAAATTTACAGACTACAAAAATCAAAGATCTGATATAAAAAATTTTTAATTATGTATTTTAATATATTAGACATTGAAGTTGTAAGATCACTTTACAATTAATCTCTCTATTAATATATAAAAGTATGTATCATATTGAACTTGTAAAGTACAATTGTTTAGACTAAAAAGTTTAATATTCTTAATTGATTACATTGGTAACCCTTTGAATTAAATTATTTTGAATTAATTACCATGTAGAGTATATAAAATAAAATAATTACCTTAGCTAAGTCGGATATAATCAACTCAAATAAAATACAGATTATTACCATTTTTGATTACATTCACAATTATTTTAATATATTTAACTAATTAAGATTGATAAGGAATATATAATCATACAACGAATTAATTGAGAAAAATTTATGGACTATAAAAACTGAGGATCTGATATAGAAAATTTTAAATATGTATTTTTAAATATTAGGCATGAATAAAATAATAAAAAATCAGATGTTTCTCAATATTCCAGTTTTCTTTTAGAAACCATAAATTCATTGTTATGATAAAATCATAATAGTGACCCTAATTGTGTAATTACCATATAGTGAACTCAAATTAAATATTTGGAATTAATTATCGTGTATCAAGTCAAATAAAATAAAGCCAATTACATTAATTTATTACATTTATAATTAATTTAGCATATTAATTATCAATGGAGTCAATGAAAATAGAGTGAACTCAAAATAAAATATAGATTATTATAATATTTGATTGAGAGAAATTTACGGAATACAAAATTCAAGGATCTGATATAGAAGATTTTAAATATGTATTATATTATATTAGAATACTACTTTATTTTATTACATTCACAATGGATTTAGTATATTTAACTAAACAAGATTGATAGGCATCATATTATCATACTACCAACTAATTACGAAAAAAATAAAGGCTATAAAAATTATGGATCTGATATAGAAAATTTAAAAAATATATTTTAATATATTAAACAAAATCTAACCTTTTCTTATTTGGTTTGAACAATGAACACTTGAGGATGATGAGATTTTTTTATCCATTATAATGATTATCCTACACAGTCTTGCGGATGCAGATGCTGACTCACTAAACTCCGTAGCAGCGATAGAGAACTTCATATTTGCAAAACTTGTAATTGTTGAAGATGGTTAAAAGGGTGTGTATATATATATATATATAAGAGTAGTCGACAAATGAAATTGGTTGATGAACAACCAATGAATGTTAACAAATACGACCCGCATAGATCACAAAGAAAAGAACCAATCAAAATAAGCACTCATCCATTATTGAGGAGCCACTTCCATCAGTTTGCTTATTTGTTCTTTCTGACAGCATTATCCTCTTATTAATTTTATCCACAAATTTTCAAATAGAGAATAATGATAACTTATGAAAATAAAACTGCACTAATTGCATTCATTTAATGCTCTTTAATATTAAATACTCTTCAATACACTACACTACAAAAAAATAAACTTTTAATGACAACTTTTAGTAGTGATTAAAAAAAAATCACTAAAAGTACACTTTTAGTGGCGATAATATTGAGTTATTGCAAAAAATTATCAGTAAAAAACTATTTCTAATTTTCAGAATTTTTAGTGACAACAAAGAAGTCGTCACTAAATACTTTTAGTAGCAACATCAACATTGTTACTACCAAAAAGTCACATTTAGTGGTGACATTCTAGTCACAACTAAAAGCTTTCGCACAAAAATTTTTGGATTTGACAAAAAAAAATTGCAAAACTTATAGTGGTGACAAGTTCAAATTGCCACTAAATCTAACTTTTAGTGGCCACAACAGTCACTATTAAAAAAATTTTATAATTTTTTAAAAATCTACATTTTTTTTTGCCACACTTTTAGTACTAACAAAGGTTGTCATTGCTAAAAACACTTTTAGTGGTGACTACACGTGGCCACCAAAAGATACCTTTAGTGTAAAAATTTTTTCATTTGAAAAAAAATTTTACCCAAAAACTTTTAGTGGTGAATAAATGTGGCTATTAAAAGTTACTTTTAATGGCAACTATTTATGTTGCCACTAAAAGTTTTAAAGCCAAAACTTTTAGATATCATCATTGAAAGACACTTTTAGTGGTGATTATTTATGTTGCCACTAAAAGTTTTAATGCAAGATTTTTGATCAATTAAAAATTTTTGTGCCAAAACTTAGTAACGATTGTATGTCACTCCTAAAAGATACTTTTAGTGGTCACACATGTCATCACTAAAAGTTTTGTTAGAAGAAAATTCATTTTCTAATTAACCTTCATATTCCAGCCAATAATCTCACCCAAAATTTTGGGGACTTAAATTTTTTCATCTAAGAGTGTTCATCAAATGATTTGGTATGGTCTCATATCTGGGATGAGTTTTTTCATTAGATATTAAATTATCACCAAACTCTGCAAAACCCCAACTTGAAGTAGACTTATTTTTTTGATTAACCTTCCCATCCCAACTAGTAGTCTCACCTAAACTTTGTTTCTTGGGACTTAGGTTTTGTTCCCCCAAGAGTTAGTGTTGATAGGTGATTTGACAAGCCCTTGAGCGTTGAAATCACCAACTTTTGAACCCTAATGAAAAGTTATGGCATCATTGAGACTCAAACCAAATACCTTAAAACAAGTTATTAATACTTTAGCTAATTGTACCATAAGTTAGGTATAGTTATATTATGCATTGTTTAATATATATATACACTTTTAAAAAAATTATATAACAAAAAATTATATATGGCATATATATAATATAAGAAACAACAAAACTAATATATATTATTTATAATTATAAATATAGTTTTAATTTGGTTAAGTTTGTTTCAGTTCAATCTTAATTTTTTCTAATTATTATTTCTAAGCCCTTTGCTTTTTAATGATAGTGGAATTTTAATATAATTTGACAATATTAGAAGTTGAATATTAACAATTATTAAATTCTAATCGTGGGTAATTATTGTTTGTCAATCAAAAAATGACTTCTCAAACATTTTAAAAAGCATGCAATTGGTAATTAAATATTTAAAAATTATTTATTTGTTATATTAGATTTTTAATATATAAAATTAAAAAATATACATTTAATTATTATCATTTCAACTACAGTGAAATTGATAAGCCCTAAATTAGTATTTCTACTAGTTTAATAATCAACTCGATTTTAAAAATATTACATATTTAAAATTTGTTCATTTATAATTTAATATCATATAATAAAGTCTTTTTAGAATTATATATATATATATATCATATTTTATTAAAACAATTAAAAAAATAAAGAAAACCTAATTCAATCTTAAATTTCATCTTTTCCCTTTCATTTTAGCCACAAAACATGTAAGCATTCTCTTCTCTAGTACTCATTCACACCTACAGTTTCCTCTTTTTTCTTCATTTAGCTATTATTATTCTTCTTCTTCAAATTTGTAGGCCTCATTTTCTCTCTTTTTGTTCAATAAATGAAGTGTGTGGCGAGAACAAGAAAAGTAGAGTGAGAAATGGTATTGAGTGTGAAGAGCATGATGAACTTAATCAAAGAAAGAGACTTGGTATCTTCCTTAAAATGCTCAAGGAAAAATGATTTGTTTTGTCTAGTAGATGCAATGAAGTGGATGAAAATTTCTAATAATATAATTTTAGGAGTTTCTTTTTAAATATTCTTTATCTAGTTTTAAGTGTTAGCTCATCATCAATAAAAAAATAAACTAAATAAATAAGTATTTATTGAAATTTTAATAATTATCTTACAAAAATAATATTAATGTAATTTAAATAATCTCAAAGAATATAGTTATCACTTAAGCTATCTATTTCTTTATATATCAATTATTAATTGTTTCTTTTTATTTTTTAATTAGTTTTACGAGTTATTTAATTATTAATAAATATAAAAATAAATCAAATAAACAAATTATAATAGAAATAGAGCAAGTAATAATAACAAAATAATAATAATAATAACAAAAGGAAGATTAAAATTTTCTTGTGATTTAATTTTTTATAACTTTTTTAACAAGCCAAACCCAATATATAAGTCAAGCTTAGAATTTGTTAAGTCCCAAATCTCTTTAAGGTTTAGTAACATAAAAAAATAAAAGAAAATAAACCAAAAAAATGGAATGAAACACAAGATCATCCCATCTCTTTTTCTCCTCTTGACATTGACAAAGAATGCTTTTAAGAGAATATGTGTACAATAAAGCATAAACGCTTGAGACTACCATGCTTTGACAAAAATTGTTAATATTTTAAGAGAAGATGCATAGGATGAAGCAGAAATGTAGGTATCCAGCATCGATAAAAATCATTATACAAAACAGATAATTCTATTATAATTATTTAATGTTTAATTAAAAGGATAATTATGAAGTAAATTTATACTTTATTTATTAAAATTTTCATAATTAACTCATAAAAATTAATATTAATTTAATTTAAATAGTTTCATAGAACATATTTATCCCTTAAACTTTTTTTTATTTATATGTGAATTATTAATAGTTTCAATCTATTTATTCTTTATCCAGTTTTATGAATTATCTAATCATTAATAGAAAAATAAAAATTTAACCAAATAACTAATTTTATTTTGATGACCCAAACTTTTAAAAGGAATAAAAGTTTAAATTGTAACATCCGATTCCTCTGTAAACGTGAGAAACGCGATGTTCGGTTTTTCTATAAACGTCAGAAAATGGCCAAATATAAAAAAAAGTCCTCAAAATAGAAAGAATTGGGGCCAACTAAAATTAGGATAAAATTCTAAATAATAGAAAATGAGGATTTGAGCCTTGAGTTGCCAGAAATCAAGGCCAGAGTGATTCAAAAAATTTGCTGAAAAGTTAATGGCATTTTCATAATTTTAAGTAAATTTTAGAATTCACATAGGAGGGCTTTTTAAATGAAAGTTCTGAGTTCTTCGGGGTTCTCAGAGACCCCGAAAATCATGGGAAGCCCCAGGATAGTTAACGCCCCTCCGGTATACGTTTTCCAATGGTGGTGAGCCCAAACTTTGACTGGATCGTTCGAGAAAATTTTAGCTTCAAATTGAGTGATTCCAAAAGGCATTTTATAAGATTGAGGACCTAAATTTTATAATGGAAAAGAGGTTCTCAAAAAGGAGCTGAAACGAAGCTAAAACAAAAATGCCAATTTCAAGGAACATAAACAAAATTTTTCAAAACAGATTCTTCCCCATTTTCCCTTTATAAGTGGCATCCTTTCCTCTCTCCCTTATGACCGACTTATTGCTTCGTTCAAACTAGGGAGAGGAGCTACCAAGAGAGACACACAAGAAGGGTAAGGAAGAAGGGAGAAAAACTAAGAAGAAAAGGTATGGAAATCAAGACTTTTTCTAGCTCTCTCTTTAGAAACACTCTTGTTCTCCTTCCCACCTTCCTTTCTATAGTTTTGTTTGATGATGTGGGGCTGTTTTTGGGTCTGGTTCAGAGGAAGAAGAGTAGGAATTCAAGGAGGACTTTACACCAAGTGAAAAAGGCTTTGAAGGAAATAAGAAACCAAGGTATTCCTTCTTGTTTTGTTGCTTCTCCTTGCTTGCTTCTGTTGGGAGTTATGGGAGGCACACAGCGGAAACATTTAAAATTTGTTTATTCCAATTCCCACCAAGGATCCGTCAAAATCGCTTAAACCGAATAGGTTTAGAGAATTACATTTTCTGTCGATTGAGTTTGTTGTTTACTTTTGTTTGGATCACAGGAACTGACCGCAAATCAGCTCCCTCTACTGGTATCCACACGAACGGAGTTTAGCAACTCAAACGGTATGCTAGCAGCCTGTCCGTACAATCCCGTATAGTCCGTACGACATTTGTACAATTCCAAACACTGTCCATATGGTGTCCCTTTCTCTAAGGATTTTGGGTGTCCGTATGATACCGTACAATCCGTATAGTATCCCTTCTCTAAGGATTTTGGAGGTAGCTCTAGCTCTTTTTTTCTGATATGGAAACCCCTATTTATAGACTAGAGTTTCAGATATATTTAATTAATCAAAATTAATTAAATATATCTATTAGTTTAAATTCAAATCTATCTTATAGTTTAAATTTAAACTAACAATATCTAGAGCTTAATTCAAATTATCTGGTTAGTTTAAATTTAAATCTATCTGATAGAATCAAATTTAAATTATCTAATTAGTTTAAATTTAAATCTATCTAATAGAATCAAATTTAAATTATCTGATTAGTTTAAATTTAAATCTATCTAATAGAATCAAATTTAAATTAATTCATATATATATACATATATATATAATATCAAATAATATATATATAAAACATATTTCACATTTTATTATTTATATATATATAAATAATTCCTCCATCCTAGATATTCATTGAATCTAGACACATTTTTTATTCAATGAATGTGGATATTTTAGCCCGAGTTAGTCCGTTCTTGTGTGTGGCCCTGCAGGCCCATATGATGTTGGCAGTAGGCCAACTGCACTGTTTGATCCACAAATCACAAGCGGCCTCTAGCAAGACATTGTGACTACCCAAATCATATGGAATCGGTGATCTGATGCAACCTATCTTATAACCCTATCATATCCCTTTTGTCACACGATATCTAGATCGAGTATGAGGCATGGAAATGTCATCCTCAACTTGCTCAATCATAACTTTCTCGATCTTCGAGCAGACTGATATAAGATGGAACCCTTTCCATCTGAGCATGGCCATGCATTTCTCAGTCACACTTATCGAGGGGTCCAGAGATATCTCTCTATTAATTAGAGGGACAAATTCTATCTTGACCACTCATCTTCCTCTGCATGGATTCCATTATACCTGATCATAGTCTTTATAATCACCCGGTCAAAGGTGACATTAGATTATGCCAAAGTACAGTGTCCTTCATGTAGGAATCTATGGTGATCTTAGGTCCAAGGGATCAATGACATGGTTATATATGAGATAAACTTATGACCTAATCCATGTAGCTTATCTCATGATAGGTCTATCCAGCGTCCTGTTCTCTAACACACGCCTATGATTTTGATTCATATCATCATACATAATTAATACTTAATTAATCAAAATCATACTAATCTTAATTCATCGTTGTTCCCACAAGGATGATTGATTAGGGATATTTTGGATAATTCAAAAAAATAATTTATCCATGGATATTATTATATATAAACATGCAAATAATATAATAATGTAATAAAAAGAAAACTCTTATTTCGTAATAAAAACAATGTTCGCAATACAATGATTGGTGTAGGGCACAATCTCCAACAACTCCCACTTGCACTAGGTTCAATCAATAATGTTTCTAATACCCATTGACCTAACATGACGATCATGCTTAGCTTGTACAAGTGGCTTAGTAAGAGGATCAGTAACATTGTCATCAGTTGGTACTTTGCATATCTTTATATCACCTCTATCAATGATTTCTCTAATAAGGTGATATCGCCTGAGTATGTGTTTGGTCCTTTGATGTGATCTAGGCTCTTTAGCTTGTGCTTTGCACCATTGTTGTCACAGAACAAATCTATTGGATTTGAGATGGTAGGCACCACCCCTAACTCAGTAATGAACTTTTTAATCCAAACAGCTTCCTTAGCTGCATCTGATGCTGCTAGGTACTCAGCTTCTGTTGTAGAATCAGTCACAGTGTTTTGCTTTGAGCTCTTCCAACTTATTGCTCCACTATTCAAACAGAATACAAATCCTGATTGCGATCTAGAATCATCTTTTTCATATTGAAAAATTGCATATGTGTAACCGTTTACGACAAGCTCGTCATCCAATCCTCCATACACCAAGAATACATCCTTAGTTCTTCTCAAGTACTTTAGGAAATTCTTGACGGTAGTCCAGTGATTCTCACCTAGATCTGATTGAAATCTACTAGTCATACTCAAGGCATATGAGACATCTGGTCGAGTGCATAACATGGCATACATGATAGATCTAATAGCCGAGGCATATGGAATCTTACTCATGCGTTCTCGCTCATCACATGTACTAGGACACTGAGTCTTGCTGAGATTGATGCCATGAGACGTAGGTACAAAATCCCTTTTTGAATCTTGCATACTAAATCTATGCAATACCTTGTCTATGTAGGTGCATTGACTTAGACCGATTAGTCTCTTAGATCTATCTCTATAGATCCTAATCCTAAGGATGTAATTGGCCTCATTAAAGTCTTTCATTGAGAAACATTTTCCTAACCAAGACTTGACAATCTGCAAGGTAGGAATGTCATTTCCAATAAGTAGGATGTCATCAACATAAAGCACTAGAAAAATAATTGTGCTCCTACTAACCTTCTTGTAAACACAAGGTTCATCAACATTTTGGATAAAACCAAAATCTTTGACTACTTCATCAAAACGATGATTCTAACTCCGAGATGCTTGCTTCAATCCATAAATGGATTTTTGAAGCTTGCAAACCTTTCCAGAATCCTCTGGACACATAAAACCTTCAAGTTGTGTCATATATACATCTTCAAGCAGCTTTCCATTAAGGAATGTTGTTTTCACGTCCATTTGCCAAATCTCATAATCATAGTATGCAGCAATAGTGAGAAGGATCCTAATTGATTTGATCATAGCGACTGGTGAAAAGGTTTCATCATAATCTATACCATGTGTTTGTTTGAATCCTTTTGTAACCAATCATGCCTTGAAGGTATGCACTTGGCCATCCATGTCAATTTTCTTCTTGAAAACCCACTTGCACCCTATGGCTTTTATACCTTCAGGTGGGTCAATCAAGGTCCATACCTGATTGTCATACATGGATTGCATCTCAGACTTCATAGCTTCTAGCCATTTCTCAGAGTCTGATCCCATTATTGCTTCTTGATAGGTGGTTGGCTCATCTTGATTAATGAGTAACACATCATGATATCTTTGAGGCTAATGTCGTGTCTTATCAGACCTTCGTGGGCCTTGTGTTACTTGAGTAGGCTCAACAACTTGTTGTGAGTCTTCTCGATTTTTCATTTCCAGTTCAATGCGATTTTGTGGCTCTCGAACTTCTTCAAGATGTATCTTACTCCTACTGGTTCTCTTGGAGATGAATTCTCTCTCTAGAAAGATACCATTCTGAGCAATAAACAATTTATTCTCGTTAGGGTTATAGAAGTAGTATCCCTTTGTTTCCTTAGGATACCCTACGAAAAGGCATTTTATGGATTTGGATGCTAACTTATCTGAGGCATGTTGCTTGACATATGCCTCACATCCCTAAATCTTGAGAAAAGATAAACTGGGTTTTTTCCTAGTCCATATCTCATATGGTGTCTTTTCAACCGCCTTAGATGGAACACGGTTTAGTGTAAATGCAGTTATTTCTAATGCATAGCCCCAAAAGGATGGTAGAAGATCCGTTTGACTCATCATGGAACGAACCATATCTAATAAGGTTCGGTTCCTTCGTTCAGAAACGCCATTCCATTGTGGTGTTCTTGGTGGGGTCAATTGTGAGATAATATCACAATTTTTAAGATGGTCAATAAACTCTTGGCTCAAATATTCCCCACCTCGATCGAATCGAAGTGCTTTAATAGATTTGCCAAGCTGATTCTGTACCTCATTTTGGAATATTTTGAACATTTCAAAAGCTTCAGATTTGTGTTTCATTAAATAGATGTAACCATATCTACTATAGTCATCTATAAAAGTAATGAAGTACAAGTGGCCTCCTCTAGCAGTTGTACTTAGTGGACCACATACATCGGTATGTACTAGGCCCAATAAGTCAGTGGCCCGCTCACTATGTCCAGTGAAAGGTACCTTAGTCATCTTTCCCAATATACAAGATTCTCATGTGTCAAATGATTTAAAATCAAATGATTTTAGAAGTCCATCTTGATGGAGTTTTGAAATGCATTTCTCATTTATGTGGCCTAGACGGTAGTGCCAAAGATAGGCTGGATTCAAGGCGTTAGTCTTGATCCTCTTGGTAGTTATGTTATAGATATCTTGATTATTGGGAGCATTAAGATTTAAGTAATAATGACCCCTATGCAAATCACCATCCGCATAAAAAATGTCATTATGATAAATAGAACATTTATTATTCCCAATAATTGAAATAAAACCTTCCTTATCCAAATAAGAAAGTGAAATAATGTTACTACTCAAAGCAGGAACATAATAGCAATTGTTCAAAATTAACAAAAGCCCACTGGGCAAATTTATTTCATAAGTGCCTACAACTAAAGCAGCAACTCTTGCTCTATTTCCAACTCGTAGGTCTACTTCGCCCTTTTTCAACTTCCTACTCCTTTTAAGACCCTGCACATTTGTACAAATGTGAGTTCCACATGCAGTATCTAATACCCTTGTAGGAGAAGTAGAAAGATTAATTTCTATAACATAGATACCTGAAGGAATAACCCCACTATTCTTCTTTTTCTTTAGATCTTCCAGGTAGAGCTTGCAATTTCTCTTCCAATGACCGGGCTCATTGCAAAAGAAACAAACTCCTTCCTTAGGAGGTTTTGCCTTCTTGGCTTCAGGCTTGGGTTTGGGCTTGTTTTGATTTTTGAACTTATTGTTCGGGCCCTTTCCTTTGCCTTTGCCTTTCTTTCTCATTCCTTTACTTTTCTGAACCATTAAAATAGAGCTTGGATTTTTTTTAATATTTTGCTCAGCAGTTTTAAGCATCCCATGCAGTTCAAAAATAAATTTCTCCATGTTGTTCATATTGTAGTTTATGACAAGCTGGTCATAACTTTCAGGGAGTGAGTTTAAGATCAAATCTGTAGACAACTCTTGACTTATAGGAAATCTGAGCCTCTCAAAGTGATCAAGGTAGCCTTTCATCTTCAAAACATGAGTGCTAACTGATGCACCTTCAGCCATTTTACAGGAATGCAAGGCCTTGGTGGTTTCAAACCTTTCCTGCCTTGCCTGTTGTTGGAACATTTCCTTGAGATGCACAATCATCTCATAAGCTTCCATAAGTTCCAGATCTCTCTGAAGTTCTAGGACCATGGTGGCTAACATCAGGCATCCCACATCCATAGAATCATTGAGATGCTTGGTGTGGGCATCCTTCTGTGCTCTTGGAGCATTGGCTACAGGCTCCTCAGGAATGGGCTCATCTAAGACATATAGCTTTCTTTCCTGTTTGAAAACAATTCTTAAGTTCCTAAACCAGTCAAGAAAGTTTATCCCATTGAGTTTGTCCTTTTCAAGGACGAATCGCAATGATATTGCAGCAGAGTTATTTGTCGACATTTTTTCTACAACAAGATATGCAAAAAATCAAATTAATAACTTTCCACTAAAAATAACCCTCAATTTAATTTAGCAGACTAAGACCCATATTTCACTTAATTATAAGTCTGCTTTGGCAAGACGCTTAAAATTAAGCTATTTAGGTAGGTAACTCTTTTACCAATTACATTACATGTAACTCTTAGATCTTTTATAGGATTCATTCATCACATGATTCGTCATGTTCAATCCCATCTAATGCCTTGAGACTCAAAACCGTTTTGATAGTTTCAATTAAGTCAAACCACTATGAAACTTATGAGTATCACCATTACCCAAGCTGCCTTACTAAGATAACATAAATGTATCCCACTTTGGTGGAACCTACAGTCAAGTGATCAAAGTCTTGGCAGATGTTCATTAGTGGGTGGCATTGCAACTTAAAATTTTACACGAGGGATTTTATTTCATTATTTCATTAAACTAGTTGTCACATAATTATATACTACGATAGCATACATGCATATGATCTTATCACAAGTCTTAAAATAAATGTGACACAATATGGCCCATCTATCCTATCTCATCCCAAGCCAATAAGAGGATTCCTCTAAGATAAAATCTATATATAGACAAAGAGAAACCTCGTTTGAATATTCGAGGAGAGTTTGAGATGAGAAAAGAATGTACATTCAGAATGAATAGAGAGAGGCACGACACGCAGGCCGTATTTTAAAAAAAAAATTACAAACCATAAGCATCCTAATAGAATCAAATTTAAATTTAAATATAATCAAATTTAAATTATCTGATTAGTTTAAATTTAAATCTATCTAATAGAATCAAATTTAAATTAATTCATATATATATACATATATATAATATCAAATAATATATATATATATATATAACATATTTCACATTTAATTATTTATATATATATAAATAATTCCTCCATCCTAGATATTTATTGAATCTAGACACATTTTTTATTCAATGAATGTGGATATTTTAGCCCGAGTTAGTCCGTTCTTGTGTGTGGCCCTGCAGGCCCATATGATGTTGGCAGTGGGCCAACTGCACTGTTTGATCCACAAATCACAAGTGGCCTTTAGCAAGACATTGTGACTACCCAAATCATATGGAATCGGTGATCCAATGCAACCTATCTTATAACCCTATCATATCCCTTTTGTCACACGATATCTAAATCGAGTATAAGGCATGGAAATGTCATCCTCAATTTGCTCAATCATAACTTTCTCGATCTTTGAGCAGACTGATATAAGATGGAACCCTTTCCATCTGAGTATGGCCATGCATTTCTCAATCACACTCATCGAGGGGCCCAGAGATATCTCTCTATTAATTAGAGGGACAAATTTCATCTTGACCACTCATCTTCCTCTGCATGGATTCCATTATACCTGATCATAGTCTTTCTAATCACCCGGTCAAAGGTGACATTAGACAATGCCAAAGTACAGTGTCCTTCATGTAGGAATCTATGGTGATCTTAGGTCCAAGGGATCAATGACATGGTTATATATGAGATAAACTTATGACCTAATCCATGTAGCTTATCTCATGATAGGTCTATCCAGCGTCCTGTTCTCTAACACACGCCTATGATTTTGATTCATATCATCATACATAATTAACACTTAATTAATCAAAATCATACTAATCTTAATTCATCGTTGTTCCCACAAGGATAATTGATTATGGATATTTTGGATAATTCAAAAAAATGATTTATCCATGGATATTATTATATATAAACATGCAAATAATATAATAATGTAATAAAAAGAAAACTCTTAGTTCGTAATAAAAATAATGTTCGCAATACAATGATTGGCCTAGGGCACAATCTCCAATAGTTTCCTCCATGAAATTTTCATTCACCTTAGAGCCCATTCCATAGGAGATAAATTCTGACCATATTAGGGTAGAATTAGGGGTTCCATAATGTGAGGATTAGGAAGATACAAGTGAAATTAATTAAGAAGGAAAAGAGAACCAAGAATGGGAAGTTAGGGATTCAAAGACATAGGCAAAAATCTGATTTTATCTAAGAGTTTCCAAGCCTATGTGAATATTTGTATAAGTTCCTAAGACCCCTAGAGAGCTTTCCACATGCACCTCCTATCCAAGAAAGGAAAGAAATTGCAAGAAAAACTAATGAACTCTAAGTTGAAAAAGTGTAGTACATTTTAAAGGAGTGTAAAAACTGATTTGATTCATGCATTCCCTAACATATGTGAGTATTTGTTTGAGTTCTTAAGACCCCTAAGAAGCCTCCCAAGTGGCTCTCCCATCAAGGAAAAATTGAAAAACCCTTGAACCCCAAATGCTTCCATAATGTTAGCCTAGGACAAATGGAGGGGTTAGAGAGTGTTTTAATTTATTCTAGCCTTGGTTTTAAACTTCATATGATGGTAGAAGGTGGGAGGAACCCTTGAAAAAAATTTAGAAGCCATGGATTGGGAGATAAGGCAATGACTTCCATAATGTGACCTTATGAAGCAACTTGTGTCTAGGCTTTTGTAAATGAATAAGTAATGGCTCCAAGGACCTTAAATGAGGTCAAGAGGCCTAGGAATGAGAAGAGAATGGAGCCAAGAACTTGAATCATGATGGTTGCTTCAATAGGCCGTTTATGGAACCATTATGTGACTTATGGAACTAAGTATGTTCTTAAATATAAGTTTAATATCCTAACTTGTTTCAAGAGTGTAATTAGCTTCCATATGATGTTTCTAGGCCAAGAGAAATGATCTTCACCTTCTTGGGTGTGTGAGGTCAAGGGAGAGGAGTCAAGGCTTAAGGAAAAAGTATAGCTCTCTCCACCTTCTTTCATGTATGGATGTGTGTTTAGCTTGTTTTAGAATGTGTGTATATGTATTTTCAAGCTATGAAAAGTATGCTAGCATGCCTTTGTATGCTATGATTCTTGATGCCATATTATGTTTCCAAATAAGTATATGATGTTTGTTTGAGTTTTTTTGAGTGTGGAAAGGCTAAGAACTCTTCAGCATGGTGAGGATGAGCCAAGAACTCTTGAGCTTGGTTGAGACAAAGTAAAGAGTCTCCCAAAAGCAAAGTGAGCTCGCAAGAATATGATTGAGTCTAAAGCTCTTAAAAAATGGGTGAGACAAGTCCAAAATCCACGAGAAGTGTGAGGCCAATCCAAACACTTAGTGAGCTCTTGAATGTCTTGTATGATTGGTTCATATGCTAAGCTTGCTTTTTAAATGTCCATGATTTCCATTTTCCTCCATACATGCATTTGTAAAGCTTGCTTTGCACATATTATGTATGATTGAATGGGATATGAGCTATTGGGATTCTTTGAATCTCGTCCCTTCCTCTCCAATGTCGTAACATGCTAAGTACAAAGTAGCTATGGCAATGGGGGCCAACAACCATGAAGAAGGGAAATTGACAAGCATATGCCTAGCTTTATCCATTTTAGAACCATAATTATGTTTCTTGATGTATATGATGTTGTAAATGGTTTATGACCTTTGAAACATGTGTAAATATGATATTATGTGATGTTTAAATGTATGGATATGATGTATGACCTCTAGCATATATTTTGAGTATGAGATGCCAAAGTATGTGATACAATATCAGTAGGCATGCCTATTAAAGCATAACAAGTTTGAGAAGCCCTCATCCATTAAGAAATCCAAATCATTTAAAAGGGCATAATTCAGGTCCAAATGGCTCATGAAGGGATGGCCCATGCTCAAGAGGCCCAAATTGTGTTAGTATATGTCTAAGAACTTCAAAAAGATGAAGATAATCTCTTTCTTGGACGTTAGCCCAAATTTAGAGTCCAAGATCCATATTTGATCAATTAAGAACATGTTAGACATCACTCAATTTTGGTAAATACTTTCATCATTGTTTCATGGAGTTTTCAAATCATTAACAAAGCTAGTAAGAAGCAACACATCAAGCATGCTGATCTTGGAGCTGAATTGGACTTTGGACATGAGATCTCCTTAAAGATGCAAAAGTGAAAGTCCAAGTGGAAGCCCAATGTCCAAAGAAGGTCTGTGGAGCAACTAGAGTCAATATCCAACATGTTGAAGGCCCAATGTAGTTATACACATACAAGAGGAGTGCCAAGGTCCAATTGGAGTCCAATTGCAAGAGATTAAGAATCATGTGTTAACCACGTGATTTTTAATGAAGCATGTGCATCCCATGTGACTACTTAAAGAAGCTGATTAGTTTTGGCTAAGATTCTTTATGAATTTTGTTTTTTAGTGATTTAATTATTTTTTTGAACTTGGTCAAAGAGCTTATCTTGGAGATTAAGTTAAAATTAGTATCCTAATCTTGTTCCTCAACTTTAGGCACAATTTAAAATATTTCTAATTAGATTTTAGTATTTTACTTTTATTAGGATTTTAGTCCTTTAGAAACTTTGCCTATAAAAAGGTTTTCTATTGTACTCTATTTTAGAAGATCATGAATGAATTTGAGTATTATTTAATACTTTGTGAGGCTTTTGCTTCTTTGTATTTTCTAAGAGTTCATGTGACTTATCAAAGGATTAGTCTTCCTTTGTGGTGTCTTGAGGCTAGGGTTCTAAGAGGCAAGTTCTCTTAGGGTCTTTCCCTTGACTAACATTCGTGTTTTCTAGCCGGTCACAGGCAAAGTGTCATCTTGTTGAAGGTTCCTAGGACAAGGTTCCTAGAGGGTCTTGCATCATTTGGTATCAGAGTTTTAGTTCGCTAATACAAGGTATATCTTTGTGTTTCCCTATCGTTGTTCTTCATACTTTCTTTCCTTCCATTTGTGTTACCTTTTTCATCTTTGCCTTTGTCTTCCATCTTCTTCTTTCTTCCATTGTTGTGTGCCTCCATCCTTATTAAAAAAAAAGGAGAGTGTGATACTCCAAAAAAAAAATTCAAAGAAACTACCCAAAGAGAGGTTGAGAGTGTGAGAAAAGCATGAGTATGAGCAAGTTTGATGAAAAAAGAGAGGTTGAGAGCATGTGTAAAGATGTTTATTTATCTACTAACAATCTTAACCCATCTTACCTATTGTTGGTCCTAGCTCCTTATAGGTATGTGGAGATTTGTTTTCAAAGAAGCTACCCAATGGACCCTCATCTTCAACTAACATTGAAAAGAGTTGTGATTTCCTAGATTTGTTTCCTAAGAAACCACCTGATGGTTTCCAATCCTTAAAGTGCTTTCAAAAGTGCTTTGATTACATAGATTTTGTTATTCTTGATTAATCATTGCCTTTCAAAAGCATTGAGCACCACACATTGAGTTTTAATTGTTTCATGAATTTTGTGGCTGTTAGGAATTCATATTACATTAATTTTACGATTAAAAGGTTGTCGTACTACTTGGATTTTGTTATGGGCTTTAGATTTATTCCAGGTGCATGTGGGATCAAAATTATCATTTATATTTGGGTGCATGTGAAAAAGAAATACTTCCTAACTCAAAGCGGGTTCAAAGAGTTTTCCAACTTAGAGTATTCTAATTTGCTTCAAAGAATTGATGATCTCTTTGAGAGGAGACCATTAGTTTACAAGATTCTTCCACTTGATGAATATAGTGTTATTATTATTTTTAGAAAGTCTAATTTATTTCCATATGATACAAGCGAAGATTCGAAGACGAATCTTTTCAAAGAGAGAGGGAATGATACAATATCAGTAGGCATGCCCATTAAAGCACAACAAGTTCGAGAAGCCCTCATCCATCAAGAAATCCAAATCATTCAAAAGGGCATAATTCAAGTTTGAATAGCTCAAGAAGGGATGGCCCATGCTCAAGAGGCCCAAATTGTGTTAGTTTATGTCCAAGAACTTTAAAAAGCTGAAGCTAATCTCTTTGTTGGATGTCAGCCTAAATTTAGAGCCCAAGATCCATATTTGATCAATTAAGAACATGTTAGACATCACTCAATTTTGGTAAATACTTTCATCATCATTTCACAGAGTTTTCAAATCATTAACAAAGCTAGTAAGAAGTAACACATCAAGCCTGCTGATCTTAGAGCTGAATTGGACTTTGGACATGAGATCTCCTTAAAGATGCAAAAGTGGAAGTCCAAGTGGAAGACCAATGTCCTAAGAAGGTCTTTGGAGTAACTAAAGTCAATATCCAACATGTTGAAGGCCCAATGTAGTTATACACATACAAGAGGAGTGCCAAGGCCCAATTGGAGTCTAATTGCAAGAGATTAAGAATCATGTGTCAACCATGTGATTTTTAATGAAACATGTGCATCCCATGTGACTACTTAAAGAAGTTGATTAGTTTTGGCTAGGATTCTTTATGAATTTCGTTTTTTATTATTTTATTATTTTTTTGAACTTGGTCAAAGAGCTTATCTTGGAGATTAAGTTAAAATTAGTATCCTAATCTTGTTCCTTAACTTTAGGCACAATTTAAAATATTTCTAATCAGATTTTAGTATTTTACTTTTATTAGGATTTTAGCCCTTTAGAAACTTTGCCTATAAAAAGGCTTTCTATTGTACTATATTTTAGAAGATCATGAATGAATTTGAGTATTATTCAATACTTTGTGAGGCTTTTGCTTCTTTGTGTTCTCTGAGAGTTCACGTGACTTATCAAAGGATTGGTCTTCTTTTGTGGCGTCTTGAGGCTAGGGTTCTAAGAGACAAGTTCTCTTAGGGTCTTTCCTTTGGCCAGCATTCTTGTTTTCTAATCGGTCTCAGGCAAAGTGTCATCTTGTTAAAGGTTCCTAGGACAAGGTTCCTAGAGGGTCTTGCATCAATGTGCAATGTGGAAGTTTGATTGAAATGTGCATAAGTATAGTTGAATGGCCAAAATGAGATGCATGAGGTTTGGGACCATTTAGGTAGCTCACACAAGTCTTAAATATACTTTTAGACTTGACCAAAAGGTGCCAACACTAAGGGAAAGCTATTTGGCAAGTTTGGTACCCCATATAGAGTCAAATTTGACCATAATGGAATCTTATATCACTTTTTAGCCAAATGAGTTATTCTTAATCTAAAATTTGGCATGAAATTAGGTCTCATTGAGAGCTTTTTGAGAAGCTAAAGATCATAATTTTTGGAGGTTTACAGAATATTTGATAATTTTTAAAATTGGCAATTTTCATGGTTTTTGGTAGCTGCACTATTCATTTGGTTCGAAATTGTTTTCTATCACACAAGGCTCAAATAAGGTCCAATTGCCACAAAATTTTATACACAGGAACTAGACATTCACAATGACTCATAACAACTAAAAGCACCTCATTTGGAGGTCTAGAGAGGAAGATATGAATTTTTGAAGTTTCTATCCAGTATCAGTAATTTTGCCCGACCAGAGGTACTGTTTCATTGAATTTTGAAGTATGGGCTTGATGAACTGATCTGGAAATATTTTTTATTCTAGTTAACATCCATATCTTTCCAGATTGGTATCATTTGCATGTATTGAATGTTCATGGAATTAATTGGATATTTTCAAAGTTTTCTATAGAATTCTGTGACAGTTCCAGAATTCAGTCTGACCTTTGGATAATTTTGGATCTCAAATGCCCTCTGTGATAAATGTTATAATTTTGGCATATTTTTAGTGTGAAGTAGACATCCATAGTTTCCTAGAATGACCAAGATTACATGATTTAGATGTTTTTAGAATTATTGATAATTTTCCAAAGTTTGACCAGAAAGAGACCAAATCTGGCTGAAAATATACTTGATTATTTTGAGCTCCATTTCGGTTTCTATGAGTTGTGGGCATGATTTTGAGATGGAAATGAGTTGTATTGATGTATTTAAAGATGAGAATATATAGCATGAGCTCACACGGTCTATGTGATATCAAATACGAATTTTTAAGCTCGACGCAATGCAAAGGAAGTCATTATTTTATCCCCCTTTTTCTGATACTTTCATGAATATAATGATATAAGGTATGTGTATATAATGAGATGAGCTAGAATTTTATGGTGTTACACAAATATAATGTTAAAATCTACTTCATTAGGCCCAAAACACCTAAATGTGATTACCCATTATACAAATCCATTTACCCATGACCTATCTATCACTTAAGTGCCTAACCCATCTCCTCTACTCACATGGACGTCAATGCATTAGGAAGGGAGAAACAACATTATGAAAGAGTGAAGGCTTCTGTCGATGGTTTTCCAAGCACACATGTGAGGGATGGAGTAAACTTCGGCATAGGTGAGTCTTATGAAAGTTAATCCTATAATAACCCTAAAAAAATAATAAAATATAATGGGTGTAATACCCCAAAATTAATTAAGGTGTTAATCATGGTCTTAGATTAATTAGGAATAATTAATATGGAATAATCAGGTAAGTTAAGTAAATAAAAATTTTGGAGAGATAAATTATTAATATGGGTTTGAGATTTAATTAGGATAAAAATTTTATCTAAGCCCAAATTAATGTAGGAGATCATAATAAGAGGCTAATGGAGGCCCAATAAACTAGGTGCAGACCCAATTTGATTCAATGTGATAGAGGCCCAAGATCCACCTTGTATAGGCTCTTATAGTTGGCCCAATAACCCTTGTGCAGATCCAAAACCTTTGAGCTCTTAAAACTTGTTCTGACCTAATGGAATTTCAGCAGCCCAATGCATAAGAGCTGGCCCAACAAAGTTAAAATCTGAAGCCCATTTGGAGTTGGATCTTTGGAGCAGCCTATGACCCATATTTGACCTAACTTAACCCAACTAAAACCCTAAACACTTCAGCCCCTTCCTCATTTTGCTGAAACACACTTCTCATTTTCGGAGGTTTGGAGGGAGGCTAGGGTTTGAGCTAAGAAATCCATCATTTCTCACATTTAGAGCAAGATTCAGCCAAGGTAATTGTTATATAACTTAATCCCCTCATCTTTCTCTTCAATTTGGCCTGATTAGTTTTTCATTTGGAGCATTTTCACCATACCCAAATTCTGAAACATGGTTGTTTGGTATTTTTTTAGAGGAAATTCGTAGGTTGAGGCTAGGGCTGACATTAGGTAAGTGTAAACTATCCATTCTAGTGTATTTTCTGCTAGTTAGAGACCCCTATAACTTATGTATAATATGGTTATTAATTTTGTACGAATTTGCTTAGGATTTTTGGGTGAAATATTAAAGTTTCTGGTAAAGGACATACTCAATCCGAATTTAGGGACTTGTAGTGACTGGGTAAGTGTTCCTTAGGTAGTCATTAGCATTTTAAATTCTTTAGGTACTTGTTGCTACTGTAAATGATGAATTAAAGTAGTAATTCTCTGATGCTATGGTTATAGGAAGATTTTTGTACCATTGGTGGCTGTTACAAATTGTCTACAAGTGAGGTAACCAGGAATTATATTAATTCCATGCATGTATCTATTTTAATTTCATATTTGCTGTACATGAATGATTTGAAATGCTAAATAAATTGGTTAGCTATCCATTGTATTGTGATTAGACCTTCTGAGTCCATGGTGGAGCTATGGTGCAGTTGCCACCCATGCATGTACTTCAATCGGGCATCAGGTTATGATCAAACCCCAGATGCACTGAGCCCTGGTTATGCTCAATGGGGAGTAGGTGCCATGGACGGGCCTTTCCTGGTGTTATTGGCCTTTGACATGTGGAAATATGATTGCTAGTATGGGATAGTAATCATGGTAGCCTAATTGTTTCATTTACTGATATAACTGGTATGTTTTCTGATGCTTATGTGAAATTATGCATATATGTTAAATAAACTGGAATATATGACGGAATTGCATTGGTTACTAAGATTCGCATCTCACCCCATTTTATGGGATTAATATTTCGAGTGAAGGTTCTTCGGGTAAGGATAAGGGGAAGCAAGTGGATGAAAATCTATGAGCTCTGACCATGTGGGGAAAAGGCTACACTTAGGCTAATTTATTTAGTATAAATGCTAAATTTTGTAATCCTTTTTGCATAGCATCATCATGTATTCATGTTGCCAAGTGTAGGCTCTTATATTTTGATCATTTAGGATGTATTCATTGAGGAGTTAGACCTTATCTTAGCGTGATATCGGATGTATGAACCCATAACACCTTATGTATGAATTTTACTGAATTTATGGTATGGTATACTATTGAAAATATAATTATGTGATGTACTAGATATTGATATGAACCGTTGATATATGAAATCTCTAACAGAATGCATATTGAATGTTATTTCCAATAGTACATGAATTCTTGTTGTTATTACTCTACAAACTTGCTGGTATAGGATAGTTGGAGGAGTGAAAATTTACATTTGAGTTTTGAATTGTTAATGGTAGAATAGCTGAGTAAATAGGGTAGATAAATACCATTAGAGTTATATAAAATGGTGGGAGTGGTCCTAAGGTATTCCTAAGATGAGAATTTGATTGTAGCGGACAAAATTTGGGAGATGTAGCTACAGGAGGGAGTCACGCCCCAGCTAAGAAGGCTTCGCCGTGGCCAAATAAGTGATAGAAGTGAGGGGCACTGCGGCATGAGTAATCTCACCACGGCGCAAGCGAATAAAATTTTCTTGGAGAGTAACAGTGGTGAGAAACGCCTCAGCTTGAGGAATCTAGCCGTGGCTCATAATGAAAAAAAATTGCCCAGGAGGGTAACAAAATGAAACCTTGCCATAGCGCAGCATATACTGCCACAATGCTAATTGAGGGAACAAAGTAAGGAGTGTCCAGTAGTGAATCTCACCGCGGCACAAGGGTGTTCCATTAAGGAGAGGATCATGGGACTTAGAACAGTAGCTCCATGAGGCATTTTCGCCGCAGCGCCATGTAGGTTGGTCGCAGTGATGGTCCAACTCGCCGCTCATGTAGGTTGCCCAGTAGTTCCTGAGTGTAACTCCGCCGTGGCGCAACATGTCGGGGCTGTGGCTTTGGACCCTAAACTCCTACCTTTGGCTTAGAAACCCCGATTCCTTTAATAGTAATGCTAGGGAATGATATAGGAATACTTATGGGAGGTTTTTGTGTGTTGAAACTGATGAATGGATGAATCAC